>OW121704.1:6267500-7517500 GCA_933228785.1 Lasioglossum pauxillum
CAAATGTGGTACCAATGGATTGTTGAGATTCTTCCGATTAGAATGAGTCCAAACACGACGCAAATCGGTGTACTTTTTTAGACTTCATACATAACAATGGAACGAATGTTTATAATCATAGGATTTAATTGAGTGTATGGTACTGGTTCGATTTGCGTCGTGTTTGGGCTCATTTTAATCAGGAAGATCTCAACAATCCACTGGTACTGCGCTTGCACAATTAAAATAAAAATTTTCTTTTTTGCATGATTCTCAGCTTTTCAAATGTGGTACCAATGGATTGTTGAGATTCTTCCGATTAGAATGAGTCCAAACACGACGCAAATCGGTATACTTTTATAGACTTCATACATAACAATGGAACGAATGTTTATAATCATAGGATTTAATTGAGTTTATGGTACTGGTTCGATTTACGTCGTGTTTGGGCTCATTTTAATCAGGAAGATCTCAACAATCCACTGGTACTGCGCTTGAACAATTAAAATAAAAATTTTCTTTTTTGCATGATTCTTTATCTAAAAAATGGATAATGGGGAGAGACACTTCTATAAAATGTAACGTTATAAATGAAAGCCAGTTCATTTAAAGTATACAATAGAATTTTCCTGGGGCCATTTTTGTACAACTATTTCGATCAGTGTATATGGGTTAGATACAATTCCGTCTTCTCCGTGCCTAATTTTAAAAAATTGAAAATACAATGGGATGCAATAAAAATATTTTATTGAACACTCGTCGTAAATTCGGTCACCGGAAATTCAACCGTGCGAAACACTCATAATTCCAAGTTTATGTCAGGCTATTCAGACTGATTCGAAGGAAACAACCCAGTCTCCGCCAGCGGTTCTAACAGCGCGAAGAAGCGTTTTAATAAAAAGCAAAGCATCTCGAAAGAGTCCGCTATCATTAAACGGATCCGCGGGGCCGGTATCTTCCGTTTAAACCCGATATTAAACGGAAGTTGGGAAACTGGGACGCGTAAATAGAAAACCGGACAAGAATTTCAACGAAAACGGGGTAAAAAAAAAGGAGGATGAACAAAAGTAATTATCCGGGAACGGCGGTTCATAGCTGACGGGTAGGCTGGAGATGCGTTTCCCGAGAACTTCCGGCGCAACCGTCGCGACTTCCGGTCGCTTTTTTTCGCTGGTTCGGACGTTTTACTAAACCTTGTGCAACTTCTCCGACTAATTTTACCCGTGAACGCCGAAACAGTGGTCCCGGACCAGAATTTTCCACTCGGAATCCATACGAGCAATAGAGGTCATGTTTAATTGTAGTTTCATATTCAATTTATAGGTTGGAAAATGAAGTTGTAGAAATATGTGTGCTAAAATATTATACTCTGTCGATTTTATGCATTGAACGATTATTAGAATTAATTAAAAGAACCAGCTTAGATTTTACATATTTTCACACGAATGAACACGGACTATATTATATTAGAAGCCCATATTTATGCATTTATAACAAAGCTGAAAAATTAAAGTAGAAAATTATGAAGATATTACAAGAATTATTAAAAACTATTAGTAATAGTTAATATTATTAAAAGAACTTCCAACTAGCTTAGACGAGTTGAAAACTGATTTTATATATTTTCACACGAATGAACATAACCTATACTATATTAAAAGCCCTTTATTTATGCATTTATAACAAAGCTGAAAAATTAAAGTAGAAAATTATGAAGATACTACAAGAATTATTAATATTATTAAAAGAACTTCCAAGTAGCTTAGACGAGTTGAAAACTGATTTTATACATTTTCACACGAATGAACATAACCTATACTATATTAAAAGCCCTGTATTTGTGCATTTATAACAAAGTTGAAAAATTAAAGTAGAAAATTATGAAGATACTACAAGAATTATTAAAAACTGTTAGTAATAGTTAATATTATTAAAAGAACTTCCAAGTAGCTTAGACGAGTTGAAAACTGATTTTATACATTTTCTCACAAATGAACATAACCTATAATATATTAAAAGCCCTTTATTTATGCATTTATAACAAAGCTGAAAAATTAAAGTAGAAAATTATGAAGATACTACAAGAATTATTAATATTATTAAAAGAACTTCCAAGTAGCTTAGACGAGTTGAAAACTGATTTTACATATTTTCACACGAGTGAACACGAACTATACTATATTCGAAGCCCTTTATTTGTGCATTTATAACAAAGCTGAAAAATTAAAGTAGAAAATTATGAAGATACTACAAGAATTATTAAAAACTGTTAGTAATAGTTAATATTATTAAAAGAACTTCCAACTAGCTTAGACGAGTTGAAAACTGATTTTATACATTTTCACACGAATGAACATAACCTATACTATATTAAAAGCCCTTTATTTGTGCATTTATAACAATGCTAAAAAATTGAAGTAGAAAATAATGAAGATACTACAAGAATTATTAAAACTATTAGTAATAGTTAATATTATTAAAAGAACTTCCAACTAGCTTAGACGAGTTGAAAACTGATTTTATACATTTTCTCACGAGTACACACAACCTATACTATTTTAAAAGCCCTTTATTTGTGCATTTATAACAAAGCTGTAAAATTAACGTAGAAAATTATGAAGATACTACAAGAATTATTAAAACTATTAGTAATAGATAATATTATTAAAAGAACTTCCAACTAGCTTGGACGAGTTGAAAACTGATTTTATACATTTTCACACGAATGAACCTAACCTATACTATATTAAAAGCCCTTTATTTGTGCATTTATAACAAAGCTGTAAAATTAACGTAGAAAATTAGGAAGATCTACAAGAATTATTAAAACTATTAGTAATAGTTAATATTATTAAAAGAACTTCCAACTAGCTTAGACGAGTTGAAAACTGATTTTATACATTTTTACACGAATGAACATAACCTATACTATATTAAAAGCCCTTTATTTATAAATCAATTTACTTGAATTCGTTTTTTCCTGGCACAAATGAAGCTTCTAAAATGTTTCGTGGACCACTGTCCGACACCGGAGAATTCTAATAAAAGCTAGAATGGAGAAGGTAAGAGTCGCTGGAGCTTTCGCGGGAAGTAAATGATTATTGCCAGGCGGCCATGTTGGAGGAGCATCGGGAGCAAGAATCATTGGAGTTTCTATCGCTCAGGGAGGAGGAAAGTGAGAAAAGTACTTTGGAGGCCAGCTTTGAGGTCCGGGGAGTAAGTTGGCCGGGGCAGCATCTGCCGGCGAAACTTTTCATTTGCCTGGGAAATTAAACGCGCCACATATACGAGCCACTCAGACGCGAGCGCATCCGGGGAAATGTAATTGCACCACCAAGGACGCTATTGGTCCTGCCCGACCCTGCTCGTCTTTCGCTATTTACGAAAAGAGCGAGAGAGAGAGAATTGTATTTCGTTGTTTGCTAATTATGCGATTGCGTTCCACGAGCCAAGTTAAGTTCTTTGCCGCCAGAAACTTCATTGGTCACGCGACGCTTAGACTTTGATACGCTTCTGATCCCTCTTATGATCTTGCCTGATCGATAGTCGACAGTGGACGTCTGAATGATTGGCAGTACCATTTTCTATCTCATATAGATTTGCAATATCAATATTTGATGATGCTAAATGTTTTTCAGTCGGAGAGAACCGGAAACGGGTTAAATCGATCATTTCCGTAAATAAGTGGAATCGAGTTTCGAAATTCGATATTTATTTTCGAGCTTGGATACTTCTACACTCCGCGGATTTGATCGAAATAAACAACGCATATCATTTTTTCAGCGCAAGTAAAATAAACGCGCGTGTGGTAACCGGAGGTTCGGTTTGAAATGTCTGTTTGCTTTAGGTTATAACTACGCTACGGATTTTTACTGAAATGTACGATTTTCGAGACGACTACTCCATAGAACCTGAGATCAAATAAAATATTACTTTTGGCATTAACAATTCCTGTTGCAATATACTTTATCGATTTTTTAAATTCCTGAGTGATATATTTGAATTCATAACAAAATATTAATTATATAATATCTTTCTTATTAACAATTCCAACAGAGATTTATTTATAATACAAAATTAGGTTGAAATACATATTGATTTTTAAAAATATTTTAATTCGCAACAAAATGTTACTAATAGTACAGACAAATATCCTAAATAATGTAAAAAATAGTCTAATTAAGGTATCAATACTGAAGATTAATAAAAAAAATCTTTGTTAAAATGTAGGAAACATGTAACGAGGTAACCGCAATGCATTCTCGAGTCTTTCACCGTTTTTATAGTCTTCTCTCAAGTTAGCTCCAGCCTCAAGTAATTTTAAAGAGTATATCACGCTTGATTGAGTTCAGGGGTTGTGTAAGGATATTTTTATTGATTGCCGAAGTGAATATTTCCAGCAGAGCCTTCGTGTAACTATACTATACAGCTCCCTTCTGTGGACGTTAAATTTCTTCCAGACGGTGGGCGTAGCACATTTTTCCACGGAAAAACCATGAACAGGTGATTGATCACTTGAAAACGGCTGACTAACTGTGGGATCATCCTTTAGCCGACTTAACTGGGTATTATACAATACTACACATATACAGTAACCATTTGCTTTTCTTCATTGCCTACCTTCTCTAGTCATCCTTGTCCCTTTCTGGTATCTATTAGAATGTTTATTGCACGACTGTATTAAATATTCTGTATACAATTATACGTGTTATATACTACAATTTATACTACAATTACTGTATACAATTATAAGTATACAATTGATAACGCATGTGATTCAAGATTAAAAATATAAAGCGTATCTCGTTTAAGAAGGTAAATCTAACACGTTTATAATATCTAAAAATTAATAAATACGTGCTCTTAAACGTTTATTTGAAAATTACCATTTTACTCGTTCAGAAACTTGTTACTTTATTTTCAGCTGTCTTCAATTACTTTTTCTTGTTCATAAAATGTTCCAATAATAACAGTTTCATTTCTGGAGTGAAAATATCCAGGTTTTAATTTCGTTGAATGATCCATAGTCTGGTTATAACACCTATTTTTCGATTTTTCACATGTTTTTCCGTGTCGGTGATAAATAAATATTCTGTCACAAACGTCCACTTTTTATTAGATTATTGATTTTCTCTTTCGACTGTACATCGAAATAGACCGCGTACAAATAAATTTCACCTTTCTCGTAAAGTTTCGATTTTTATAAAAAGAGAAACGTTTCCAAAAAATGTTGATTCCACACACGGGGTCCATAGAGTGCCGCGTTTATATCGAAAGTATAGTATCGTTGTTTACATTAGTATTTTGAAACGTTTTTTGTATCCATATTTGCCGCGATTGTATTTATGTTTCCGTGAATCTTTCGAACGATGATTTATTCCCGCTTTTGTTTATTCGCTGCTATATGGGGATCAAATTTTCCGGGACGATTTCGCCCATCTGGTCGACCAGTGTGTGTGTGTTTTTAAATTCAATTAAAGTATTTCTTCTTCTAATAATTTTTATAAATTGCAAAGAACGTAATAATATTCACAGTTTAACATTTCAGCTCGTCATTTTTATCTTACGATAACGCATAAAATTCGCTGTCTAGTTGTAACTCGCATTTGAATGATTCTCACTGGAAATTGATGTTTATTAAACAATTGTTCGCCGCTTGAAAAATTTAATCCGATAATACCGCTTCGTCGGCTCCAATTTCGTCGCGATTAACGAATCACGGCTGTTCTACAAAGTTTGAGGAGCTGAGAAATTATTATGGCAACGACCTACACGGGGGAAGACAAAAGAAAAAAACAGGGCGGAGGAAGAGAAGTGGTTCGAAGAAGACTGAAATTAAAAGTCGGAAGGACCGCCATTCACATTTCACGCTCGGCCGCGTCTCGCTCGCGAAAGATTCGAATAGTCAACAAATTTAAATCTCCCCCTCGTTTCCGCCGAAGAATCTGTTCGAAGTGCATATTTATTCACTTCTGAACACTCTAAAAAGCAGATAAAACACCTGTGAAACTATTTAAAGGTAAATTCAGATTGAAATACAACTCGAGCATCTCAAATATAAATTTTAATCAATCGACTGAACGTGGAACTTAAATTTAGTCAGATTTTATTCTGGACTTTTAACCTTTTAACCGGGTGAAAATAAATTGAATTTATGCTATTTGAATTTTTAACAACAATTTTTCAGTTTTTTCTTGGCTCAAGTAATAATTCTTTCACTTTATTGTGTCATAATTAAACTGGAAAATTAGAAATTACATTAATTTGAAGATGCATGAGCTTTATAGTACATAATAATTCTAATGAGCTGAAAATAATAATAAAACAATATTTTCTAATTCTTGAAATGTTATCACTAGACAGCGGATCTTTATGCAAAATAAAAATTGTCTACCTGAATTGCAACGAACTGAAGTGACACAAAAATCTATTTTCATTGTTAACACTAGATTGCCTAAGCAAATCATTTTGACTGCTTTTGAATTTCAATTAAAAAAATAATTATTTAAATAATGACACAGCTTCTTATAATTTTGTGACTTTTTCTACAACATATAAATGGGTTAATTAATCATTGTTGTTGCCCCCCCTCCTTCACTTCCGGCATATATATGTGTGTTATACCTATATTGCCGAAAAGCAGTCATTTTGACTGCTTGGAAAAGACCAGTTCGGCTCTGGATTGGAATATCATGATAACATACAAGTTCATGATAAATTGTCGATTTCGACATATACTTGATAAGTTGCAGTTGTTCAATAACTAAAGTTATTGTTATTGTTATTCGAATCTTTATGCCAGGCCTGGCCACGCGCTTTGTTCCCTTTGAACGCGCTGTAACGTAATTCAGATGGGAAGGAGGATCACTGAGTGTATTATTTTTTTTCAAACTGAAATACATTTTTTTTATTGTTAATACTTATTAATAACTTGTTCTTTGACTGTAAGTGATATAAAATATATTAAAAATTACTGATAAACAAATTTCTTTGCGCATTAGTTATTTTTTCACAATGCAGTCATTTTGACTGCTTTCAGGCAATATAGGTATATACTAAGCTCCCGTCTTTCTAGTGTTAATACAGTATTTTATCGATAATTGTCCCCAACACGGGTCTGCTCAGGGACAATTATCCGCTAGAGATACTATTCTTTGACTTTTGCCGAACGTAGAAAAAGAGAGTGGAGATCGAGAGGCCTCGCTCGCCGAGAAATGTAAACATAACTAATCCAATCATAAAACTTCTTTATTTTTCATTACTTATTGGTCGGACTTTAACCAACATATTCGCGGCATTTTTCTAATGAAAATGATACCAAATATGATATAATTCCAATTATATTTGCTTGTGTAATGAACGATGAAAGTTTTCGACGCAAAGAAGGACAGCGTATGGGAAAGAAAGAGACGCGAAGAGTCGCAGCGCGCCGGCACAGTTCAAAGAACTTCCCATACGCTGTTCTTCATTGTAAATATTCTTATATTCATTGTAAATATTATCCGAATTATATCATATTTGGTATCATTTTCATTCAAAAAATGCCACGAATATATTGGTAAAATCTCATAAAAAAATAATGAAGAATAAGGAAGTTCTGTTATTGGATTAGTGTGGTCTCACAGATATATCCGAGCCGTATGATGTCATACTTCTCGCCGCCCGAGGCCTCTAGAGCTTCTTGGCCCCTCAAAGGGGTACACCCCGCAGGAGTGGGGATAGTTCTGGGACAATTGTCGGCCAGACATTTCGGACATTTATCGATAAAATACTGTATGTTTAATAGGTTGAAAATAATGATTGACTTTAATGATAATGATATGACAGTATTTTTTAATTCTTCGAATGTTGTCATTGTTTTAAATTACACTTACTCATTTTTGACATAAAGGCATAAAATCCGCTGTCTAATTGTCACTGTTCTCTCTAAATGTTCATGATTAAACAACCACTCAGAGTTAAAAGTTTAAACCATCTTGGAATTCATCTTGGAATTCCTCAATGAATTCTTGTTTAACTAGAACTGGTATGCAATGTAGCGACAACAACATTGCGCAAGAAAAATTCTGACTTTTTCGAAAAAAGGTCAACAATTGACCGGTGTGCCGAAGGGTTGCGTGAGGGTCACAAATTAATTTGCACACCCAATACAAGCTAACCATAAAACACTGTCAAACCGACCAACCTCTCGCAACACAAGTACCACACGAGCGAAAAAAACCGATGTCATTCTCTCGTTAACGTCCGTGTAGACTTTCCGTCAATAATCTCGCGGACGTTCAAACGAGTGAAACAAAGAGCGTCGTTTAATTAAAAGGAAAAACAAAAAAAAAGAAACCAGCGACGCCGATTCAAAAAGAGACTGCCCGATTAATTGAGTCTCTCGACCGGAGCGCGGAGTAGCGGAGGCGCGATGCGCGCAAATTAAACGACTGGAAAGGAAAAACGAGCATGCAAATAGTCATTGTCGGGAGAACACAGCGAAGAGAATCGATACTCTGACCGGTGTCGGAGATCCTGGAGAATGGAAGGGACATTGTTGGGAAATACTTTACACGATCGACAGATCGATTTACCTCGGGTGGTGACCGGTATACATCTTGATGCCGCGTTGGATGAAGAAAATAAAAGAACTACACTGCTGGACAAAATGATGAGCACGTTGTTTATAATTACTGGAAGACTATACGTAGTCTTCCAGTAATTTCCAGTAATTTAATTCCAATAATTTCGGAATGAAACACACAGTTCATTGTTGTACTATTCTTTTTTATGATTTTAATGAAATGGGAAATTCAGTGTTCAAATGCTTTTTCAATCTACTGTCATTTACATTTCTTTTTTTGTTGTTCTTGTGCAAATATTTTTTCGAATTTCAATTGTTTTCAATTTCTATAGATAAGTTTTTGCTACTTTATTTACCAGTGTAATGACTGAACAGTCTCTTAAGATAATAAATTAGCCAGGGCGCTTCTTAATCAATTTTTTACTGGCGACATCAATTTCATTCCAAAATGAAGAAATTATCACGAATAATATAGTGTACTAATTTATTTTTGCTGCACAGGGTGTTCGACTACAGGCGGGGGAACATTTAAGGGGTGGTTCTCCATGGAAATATAACACAAAAATGAAGAACGAACGAATTGCGATTTCTGCTTCGTTTTTTATATATTAACATTTAAAAATATCCCTAAAATGCGGCAATCCGAACAACAGCCATATACGCGTTACGAATGTACAGGGTGTATAAAAAGTAATTGTCATCCGTCGTAGAGGTGAATTCACGCCTCTGGATCGGTGGACATTTGTAAAAGAAGCTTGCCGCAAAATTTCTCTTACAAATGTCTACCGATCCAGAGGTGTAGATTCACCCCTAGAACGGATGACCGTAGCTTTTTATGCACCTTTACGTCATAGACCCGCGCGACAGTTACGTATTAAGTGACACATACGTACTCGTGTAGCATACACCAGTGTTGGTCGGGTTGTAGCAGTTTAGGCGCATTTGTAGCATTTTACTTCATTTTCATCTTATATTGTCATGGCAAACAATGAATTTTCTCCCAACCGTAGTCGAACACCAAGTATAGAATAAGGTGAAGTGCCCTATGCCTGGACAGCATGTTTTTCTATTTTAAATTTTATCACTTTAAATAAACAAAAACAATTTCTTAAGAGTTTTAACATACAGTTCAGAGTTTGTAAAGTAATTTAAAATAAAAAAATCATTGTTTAGGTTAGTATCTTAATTGTATTAACAAGAATAATTCAAACCTATAGTTGGACATATTAAATCCAATCTAAGCTAGTACCTGGACAGAAGTAAAGCCTATATCCGGACAAATTCAATTTACGAGTTGATCGAGGGAACATAACCTAAAACGTTGGTTGGTGGCGCTGTTGCGCATGACGAATAGAAGATGCTTTGCGTAATATGTAGTATTCTTATCATAGATTATAGTATTGTATTATTTAACCAAATATATATTTATTTTCATTTACTGTTTTAATAAAACTTGTCATAATACAACTTTTAAGGTTAGGTAGTAATACTGATAGATTTAAGATGTAAACATAAAGTATTATTAACGTCACAACCGGAATACATTTTCTACATACGTTATTCAAGCTAATAGAAGACTAATTATACGTACATGTAGTTAAATAATTTGCAAACAATGCGTTGATTTTATTCACAAACACGTGTCCGGCTTCAGGAGTAAGCACATTGCGTATAAGCTTAGAGTGGGACAGCTACTGTCATCGCGTCCCAGTATGGAGTACTTATATTTGAAAACAGTCCTAATCTTGGGCATCTAATATTTGGATTAATAATTATTATTTACGTTAAGTTTGATTGCCAATTTATTTTAAAATATCAATATTATTATGCGTGATAATTATTTTTTGTCTGAGGGCTTAAATTATATCTTTTTTTCTAACAAAAGTTCGAACTATAAATGCACATGATTCGCATGTAAATAGACTATTTTGTATACTGTTTTCAGATGAACTTTGAATTCATTTTTAAATTTCAATTGATGTCTTAATGAAATAATATTCACACCTACTTGTAGCCAAGGCCTCAGAATATATAATATAATTATTTAATCTCTTAATTACAGATTTTACTATGAAAATTCAATTGTCCAGATTTAGGTATCACTTTTGGACTGTCCAGACTTAGGGCACTTCACCTTACAAGTGTTGAACTCGTTTTAAAATATTCGTAAAAAATTAATAATTCTTTTATTAGCTTTCCTCACATTCACTAACTGTAAAATATTTATTGATGCATTTGATTTTTACTTATGTTCCTTCCTTCTGCGTCCTAACAACTGTGATATTGTTTCATTCGAAAATTGTATGTGTTCTTCGAGACATTATAGATAGGATACGTTTGCTATAATTTCGTCCAGGAATGCAGCAAGAAAGAGGAGGAGGGAACAAGAGTAACGAAGGGAGGGGAGGAGAGAGAGGGATAGTCGACAGTCGACCGACGATTAATTCGATTCTCACGTGCATCGTGCCGGAGTGACTCAACGAAAGGGCTAGGGGAGAGAATCCGCGGGGAGACGAGTAGACAAATGGAACTTGATTGTGCTCTAAGTGTCGGGGGATGAAGTGACAGTTTTGAAGGGTAACATCGGCGTCATCGTCAAACATTGGTTCACCGCTTGACATTTTCCCCATGGGGCGAACACACGCGTGTACACCGCGACCACGGGGTTACATGCACTATTAATCGCGACCCATTATACGCTCTAATGGCCCTTCGGGATATTTTCAACTCTTCTTTCTTTTTCTCCGAAGAGCAGGGTCTCGAGGGGGCCCGGCAGTTTTCGAGCTGCGTCTCTATAGTAATCTTTCGAATTTTTTCAACCGGCTGCTCCCCTCCGATATCTTAGTTTTATTTCAGCTCACGGTAACAATTTAATGCTGGAGTACTAATAATGACTATTTGATCAGGTGTATGCAACAGTTTCGGTTTTTCCAATCCTTTATGCATAAAAATTTATAATCATAAACGTCGTAATTACTCTAGCACCCGTTTGATAAAAATTTTAACAATTTTCTGGGGCCTTAACGAGAACTTGTAGATCAGGGAAAATGTGACTGTCCCCACTCTTCCTCCGCAGCCCCGTCACGTGACGCGTTTGGTACTGGCACTGAGGGGATAACTGGCAACTCTGCTTGTCGCATTAGGATAAGTACGAAAATCACCCTAAATTATTTTAAACAATTCCTTACATGGAATTCCAGCAGCAGAAAACGCTATAAAATCACGAAATATGCAGTCTACTCATGAATTCTTTTGCTGGGAACCGTTTAGTCCGCCCTCAAAGAATTCTCCACAGGCGTCAGTCGCCTTAACAAGAAGGAAAAGCGCGAAATTAATTCAAAGGACGCGATCAATGAAAATCTACAATCACGAGAGGGAACGAGGTAGTCGGTCAACGCCTCAGCAGCTGTCTGCGTTCATTACACCGTTCCTCGGTGTAAAGAGTTCATAGTCGTCGAATGCCGATGGGGAATGACGCGTAATGGCCGCACCATCGGAATTTGTCGCCTCTCGTTGCCACCGTTAAACGCATTTCCCGCTTTTTTTCCGGACGTCGCGCGCCCTCAACCCCAATGCCCACCCCCGTGCTGCCATGGAACGTTCAGCAAGGCGTCACGGCAACTTTATTAAATTCTCGCCAGGATTTATCGGCTGTTTGCACCGATCTGTCCGACAATACGCGGCACGCACACGTGGTAGGGGCGAACGCGCCGGGGGAAACAGGTACACACGCCCGGAAACGCGTGTGTTCCGAACGGAATAACTGACATCCGGTGGTATGCAAATACGAGACTCACACCCTGTCACTACCCTTTGCTCCGGAAGGGTGTTTCGACGCATCTGCCGGGCTCTCGCTACTGTAAATTTAGTCTTCGCTCCCGAGCCCTACAACGAATCAGCGGGCTACAGTAGGACCTCGCTCGTTGCACGGATCGGGCCCGAAAATGCTAACAGATATCGAGTTGCGCAACCAAAGAGGTAGTCTACCGGAGAAAATTTTCTACATTTAAACGAATAAAAAATTTGTTTAGGAATCCATTAACTTCGGAGACGTTTACAAAATTGCACATTTTCTGCAATTTAAACGCAAATGGAAAAAATTGTCTAGGAATCCATTAATTTCAGAGCCCTTTACAGAATTGCACATTTTCTACATTTAAACACGAGTGGAAAAAATTGTCTAGGAATCCATTAACTTCAGAGCCATTTACAGAATTCCACATTTTCAACATTTAAACGCGAATGGAAAAAATTATTTAGGAATCCACTAACTTCAGACCCATTTACAGAATTGTAAATTTTCTGCATTTAAACGCAAATTGAATATATTGTCTAGGAATCCATTAACTACAGAGCTGTTTACAAAATTGTACATTTTCTGCTTTTAAACCCAAATCGAAAAAATTGTTTAGGAATCCATTAACTTCAGAGCCCTTTACAGAATTGCACAGTTTCTACATTTAAACGCAAATGGAATAAATTGTCTAGGAATCCATTAACTTCAGAGCCATTTAAAGAATTGTAAATTTTTTACATTTAAACGCAAATTGAATAAATTGTCTAGGAATCCGTTAACTACAGAGCCGTTTACAAAATTGTACATTTTATGCTTTTAAACGCAAATGGAAAAAATTGTTTAGGAATTCATTGAAGCCGTTTAAAAAATTGCACATTTTCTACATTTAAACACGAATGGAAAAATTGTTTAGGAATTCATTAATTTCAGAGCCCTTTACAGAATGGCACATTTTCTACATTTAAACGTGAATGGAAAAAATTGTCTAAGAATCCATTAACTTCAGAGCCATTTACAGAATTGTAAATTTTCTGCATTTAAACGCAAATGGAATAAATTGTCTTGGAATACATTAATTTCAGAGCCCTTTACAGAATTGCACATTTTCTGCTTTTAAACCCAAATGGAAAAAATTGTCTAGGAATTCATTAATTTCAGAGCCCTTTACAGAATTGCACATTTTCTGCTTTTAAACCCCAATGGACAAAATTGTCTAGGAATTCATTAATTTCAGAGCCCTTTACAGAATTGCACATTTTCTACATTTAAACGCAAATGGAGAAAATTGTCTAGGAATCCATTAACTTCAGAGCCATTTACAGAATTGTAAATTTTCTGCATTTAAACGCAAATGGAATAAATTGTCTAAGAATCCATTAATTTCAGAGCCCTTTACAGAATTGCACATTTTCTGCTTTTAAACCCAAATGGAAAAAATTGTCTAGGAATTCATTAATTTTTGAGCCCTTTACAGAATGGCACATTTTCTACATTTAAACGCGAATGGAGAAAATTGTCTAGGAATCCATTAACTTCAGAGCCATTTACAGAATTGTAAATTTTCTGCATTTAAACGCAAATGGAATAAATTGTCTTGGAATACATTAACTTCAGAGCCATTTACAGAATTGTAAATTTTCTGCATTTAAACGCAAATGGAATAAATTGTCTAAGAATCCATTAATTTCAGAGCCCTTTACAGAATTGCACATTTTTTGCTTTTAAACCCAAATGGAAAAAATTGTCTAGGAATTCATTAATTTCAGAGCCCTTTACAGAATTGCACATTTTCTACATTTAAACGTAAATGGAAAAAATTGTCTAGGAATCCATTAACTTCAGGGCCCTTTACAGAATTGCACATTTTCTACATTTAAACGCAAATGGAGAAAATTGTCTAGGAATCCATTAACTTCAGAGCCATTTACAGAATTGCACATTTTCTGCATTTAAACGCGAATGGAATAAATTGTCTAGGAATCCATTAACTTCAGAGCCATTTTCCCAGCAAAATAATTGTCGATGTTCTGCGTTTAGACACAAACGAAGAGATTGACACCCATCAACTTCGAAGTTATTTAGTCCTGACGGAACGGAGAAAATGGTAAATTTTCAAGGCTAGATCTGCTATTAAACGCTTCGCGTATAACAGCCGGGTTGAAATCGATTTAACGGCTGAGACGGCCTGTACAAAGTGTATCGGATTTTCATAATCTATTTTCGCCGTTTCACGGCCTTAAGAGGACGTCTCACACGCTGTGCCAAGGAAAAACACACAGCGTCACGGAGTATACGGTGGGAAAAAGTTGTTGAACGTGTCGCGGAGCTGTGCCCGGGATGCTTAATTAACGGCTTCTTGTCCCTGAGACGTTAATGAGGAAACCGATTCCAATATTCTTCTCCTCCGTCTCATCGCTTCTTTTTGCTCGAACAGTCTCGAGGTAGTCGCGCGATCAATGGCTGACACACTTCACTGCGAGCAAGTACTTGGACTTCAATAATAATTCAATAGTGGAGACTCGGTTTACTTCGAGTGTCAGCCGGAGAAGCGTTTATGAATCTGACACTCGGAGAGGAGGCGTCTTTAGAATGCTGAGCACGGCGTTAAACTGATCAAGTATTCATGCTAAATACTTATAATACTAGTGCTCTGAAAATAAGCATCCGCTCGGAAAACCAAAGATCGCGAATATTACTTCAATCCTGATTATAAAAAGATTTCGCGAACTCGATTGCCATCGACAACAACAGATGTGGTTTTATCTATCAGATTATTGCATTAGTTCGTTCCTGATTAGAAAATAAAATTCAATGGTTAGGTTTTAAAGAATACAGCTATATATTAATCAATTATACAGGGTGGGGCAATAACTATTAGCACCTCAGATATCTTCGAAACTATAAGTTTCACAGAATAATAGCTTTTTTGCAGGTGGAGATACTTCGGACATTTGAAGGTCACCTTCATTTTTTTAAATGGAACGAGGTATTTTTTAATACATCAATCGATGCAGCTAGACATTCGTTATAAAAAAGTACTAACCTATGTATGTTGAAAAGTTAGTAGTTCAGGAGATATTTCAATTTAAATGACTCTAAAACACCATTACTGTCGTACTAATACGTTACACAAGTAAGTAAACGCTAACGTCTTAGTACGACAGTAATGGTGTTTCAGAATGATTAAAATTGAAATATTTCCTGAACTACTAACTTTTCAACATACATAGGTTAGTACATTTTTATAACGAATGTCTAGCTGCATCGATTGATGTATTAAAAAATACCTCGTTCCATTTAAAAAAATGAAGGTGACCTTCAAATGTCCGAAGTACCTCCACCTGCAAAAAAGCTATTATCGCCACCGAATGGCCCCCTTCGTACTGTGCAATTTTATTTTAGCAAATATTTCTGTGAAACTTATAGTTTCGAAGATATCTGAGGTGCTAATAGTTATTGCCCCACCCTATATAGTCACCATTCTTTTTAAAACAGAATAATCTAGGTTAGGTTCTTTTTAGAAAAGAATGGTGACTATATATTTGATTAATAAGTCTGTATTCTTTAGAATTTAACCATTGAATTTTATTTTCAAATCGGGCACGAACTTATGCAATCATCTGATATATTTATACCCTATAGTGTAGAGTTAGAATAATCTGATGACTGGGAAGAAGTGAACATTGTTTTGTATAATAGATAAAATTTATGATAAGAAGTGCTGATGAAAACTCACTTTGACGGGTCCACTGTGAGGAAATCCGTGTACAGCTTCAACAATTCGCCCCCGACTACGTAGCCCAACGCGGGTCCTATTATGGCCATTGTGTAGAAAATACCTACACAGACAACATCCTTCTTAGAAATCATCTAAAATTAGTTTTTTAACCCAAGCCCACATTTTTGCAATTTATTTCAGTTTTAAAATCAATTTGGAGATTAGGGGTTGAAGGATATTCTCAACCCTTATGTAAGCAACCAAATTTTATTTAAGTTAATAATATAATTAATTGTAAAATTTAATAAATTATTAAAAAAATTTAATAATTTATATATTATAAAATTTTCATTAAAATTAAAATTTACTTTCATCTACAAAATTAAAGCTATACGAATGAACTTTTACACTAAACTTACATTTACTGAAATTATAAAAATGCATTGATAGAAAATGATTTATTTATTAAATTCAATTTGCATTTCAGGGGTTGAAGTTTACCACAATTACTGAAACTATAGAAATGCACTAATAGAAAATGGTGGGAGACATTTCCTTACTCAAATATCAGTTCTAATACACAACTTGCAGAAAATCGAAATAAAGTTAGTATGTTTAGTTCAATAAATTTTGAAAATGAGGATTGACGTAATAGAGTATGATAAAATTTTCACAAGAATGCTTAAGAACCGTTGAAGAAAATCCTTCATCTAATTATCTAAAAGTCTACTTCGAGTGTGAGAAGAAAATTTCATCTCCAAGGTGGACTGAGAGCAGACTTTCAAATAAATTGTCGCGATGTTCTCCAGCTGTTTCCCGATGAAAAATTTTGCCAGACTCGAAGAACAACAGTCATCAGCCGGCTTCTTACCTAAGTACACCGACGACATCTTTTTCGACACATTCTCGTCGAGGTACGTAACTCCGAGCGTGTAAAAAGGAGCAGAGCCTGCCCCATGCAGAAGTTGCGCCACGAGGAACATGGTTAAGTACAAGCCGCTGTAAGGTTCCTGGTCGGTTTGACCCGCGGATCCATTGCAGGACACCTGAACAACAGAAATACAACAGCAATTTAAAAGCTGCTTGGTCAACGAGCTAACCTGTCTCTGGAAATACGCGAAATACGATACGCTTGCATGGATAATTTGCTCCAGTTCTCATTTTAATCTGGTACTGGATAAGGTCAATTAGGAAAGTACTTAAATAGCGAGTTCCACGTTAGAAAGATATTTTTTACGAATAATGAAGAGTGTTGAGAATTGCGTTGCAACAAGCTGGAGTTAAAAATTTATTTCCATCCTTAATGGTTTTAATAGGTCGCAAATAATGTAGCAACATTTTCAAATTATGTACAAGAATGCGTGTGCCGCATCCACGATGATTAAAAGTCTCTTATCATTGTTGATAACATGGATATCTTATAATAGAACTGTGACTCACCTTATAGCTTTAAAAATTGTTCTTTTCTTAGGTAATAATAATTCTTTATCGATTTTTATACAATTAATAAAGTCTACAAAAATAGAGGACTTGGATGACATGGCGCAGAAGCACATTAATCGACTCTTCTCATATCTGGAACATTTATTTTCATCTGTCTTGAACGATTAGACATTTACTCGAGCAAATCCATGTTGTATGTGATTTTAATAAAGTACCACTGACTGCATACTTTATGAAGATGGAGTAACTACCGAAATAATTATTTCATTTATCCGTAATATTTCTATAAAATATTACGAGGTCTATGGTTGCAAAAAGATTCATAGTCCATTAATTGAAGTTTTTGATTTTTCAAGAATATGTTAGAGTACGATAAAACGTTATGTAAGATACAGTATCCATTGCTTATAAGAAGATATACAACTTACAGCACGAGACGACGAATTCGTCACCCTCTGGCATATGTTGTCCGATTGTTGACCTCCTCTGTATGGTCCAGCAAGATAATGAGGAGACGCGAATAGCAGACTTCCTATTCCTAAGACTAGAACTCCTACGCCTATGTACCTGCAAAAGGAACATAGAAGTCAGCCACCAAAGAAAAAATTAGCATAAAATATTGCTGAAGAAAGTTGGTTCTGTCAATCAAATACGTCTAATTATAAGAACTAATAATAAAAGAATCATTTGCTTTATAAAGCACCTCCAATCCTATAAAAATTTATAAAGCTGTTTCAATATTCTACACAGATTCGAGTGTCATTGCTCGAGAGTAAAGGATCGTGTTAAATGAAGGAGTGACTCGTGAGTGTTGAGTCGAAAGAATAAAATGTTAATCGACGTGAATAGGTGTCAGTCGTTTGAATGAATATTTATGAGAACAGATTGTGGTATCCGGCACGGAATGTATTAATAATCCACGTGGAATGCTTCAGAGGAAATATTTACCGTGGCTTCGAAGCTTTCGAACGACCACCTAGGTAGCTCACTGGAACGAGAAGAAGGAAGCTGGCTATGTCGTATCCTCCAGCAATGAGCCCGGTTTGGGAGGATCTCAAGCCGAACCTCCTTTCGATCGTTGTGATCACTACATTTACGAAACCGTTCACTACCATTCCTGAAAACAAAGAAATAAACCTGTACTTAAAATAAAATTGAATACATTCACTTCTAAAATAAATAGCTCGAATAAAATATGTTGAACTCTTCTACTTAAAATAAAATGGAATACATCTACTTCTAAAATGAGTGTCTCAAATAATACTCATTCATTTCTTCTATGTAAAATAATATACATTTAGATCTTGTATTTAAAATAAAACAGGAAATTTCTTGTATAATAATTGTAATAAATTGTAACAATAATAATTGTAGTAATAATAATTGTAAAATAAAATACACTTATTTCTTGTATCTAAGAAAAGATAAAATATTTCTTGTTTCTAGCATAAAATCAAATACACTTATAAATAAATAATTTAATAATTAGACTGCGGATTCTATGCACTTATAACGAGAATGAGTAGGAGAAATTTAAACCACAGTGTTAAGAAGAAATTTAAGAATATTCGCATAGTAATGTCAATTTTTTTAAAGTTCTTAAAGAAGTATAATAATTTTGTAGTTGGCTTCTGTTTCCCGATGCAGACGATTTTTATTTTGCATGAAAACCCACCGTCTACTAATGATCATACAAATAAATGTAAGAGAAACGTCATAGTAATCGGCTGAGTATGACCATGGAAAGTCGCGCTCCAATTTCGCGAGTTATCGAGACTGCCAGCCATCGACCTGTTGATAATCACAGTTTGCACGCTTGCTATACGATAATCGTTCGATTTTTTTTTTAACGAGTGACAATCACGCGTCATTTTGACCATTCTATTAAATAGATGTGAGCGGTAATGCACGAGTGCTATAGTTTCCGTATCCCGAACAAAGATTAAACCGTCGATTGACGTAAAGTCGATAGCTGAGACGAGGAAAATGTTTGTGAACTATCAGAGTGATATCGCAACGATATATGTAGAACAATCGATGGTCTGTTCGATGTTTACTTTGGGCTGAGATCGAGCGGTTCGCATGATTCTACAAATATTTCAGTATAATGAAGGAAAACCATTATTCATTTCAAATTTATTATTAGTTTGTGCAGCTTTTCTGCGCGTATGTACAGTGCAAATGAATAAATACGGAAGACGATCAAATTTTAAGAGACGAACATCTCTCACAAAAAAGAAAAATGAAAGTGCGACGAGAATTTCTCGTTTCTTGTAAATCGAACTAGGAGAACCCTTCATTTCGTCCATCATTCATCGTATCTTGTTCACGCACGAGTGAAGTGCGAGTGCTGATGAACGGAAAACGAGATTTTTTTGTTTCTCTCGCTCCGTTCGCGGGCCTCTATATTTGTCAAACAACGTAAGCCGATATCTGAACCGAGAAACATTCGCTAAAAAGGCGAGCTCCTCTTTTTTCGGGAGCGGCGCGGCGCAGCTCTTTGTGCGTTTCGACGCCCTATTGACGGCTGTTTGTCGCATCCACAATCGGCGAACGAGAACGAAAACGCACGTCGGCCCCTTGCCGTTCGATTCAGCAGCGATTAGCACGCGTACATTCGCGAGAAAGAAGTGTTTAATAGATTTACAGCACGAGAGAACGATTTCTTCGGGGGGTTAGCGGATCCCCGCGCTTTGGGGGAGACCTAATTCAATTAGTTTACCCTTCTGATTCATTTACGCGTAGCCAGCGGATATTTGCTTTGACGAAACTAACCGCCGCGCCGCGTTTTCGCGGATCACGGATTTAGGTTCCTCGGTATTTTTTTCTTTTTTAACCGACTTCGAAAAAGAAGGAGTTTACTCAATTCGATCTGTATGTGCCTTTTTTTTTATCTAATCGAATAAAAATACAGTTTTTTTACTCGAATAAAATATTTAAATAAATTCTTGTTAGTCGAATAAAATATTCAAATAAATTCTTTTTAGTCGAACAAAATATTTAAAAAAATTCTTTTTAGTCGAACAAAATATCCAAATAAATTCTTTTTAGTCGAACAAAATATTCAAATAAATTCTTTTTAGTCGAACAAAATACTCAAATAAATTCTTTTTAGTCGAACAAAATATTCAAATAAATTCTTTTTAGCCAAACAAAATATTCGAATAAATTCTTTTTGGTCGAATAAAATATTCGAATAAATTCTTTTTAGTCGAACAAAATATCCAAATAAATATTTTTTAGTCGCATAAAATATTAAAATAAATTCTTTTTAGTCGAACAAAATATTCAAATAAATTCTTTTTAGTCGAACAAAATATTCAAATAAATTCTTTTTAGTCGAACAAAATATTCAAATAAATTCTTTTTAGTCGAACAAAATATTAAAATAAATTCTTTTTAGCCAAACAAAATATTCAAATAAATCCTTTTTAGTCGAACAAAATACTCAAATAAATTCTTTTTAGTCGAACAAAATATCCAAATAAATTCTTTTTAGTCGAACAAAATATTCAAATAAATTCTTTTTAGTCGAACAAAATATTCAAATAAATTCTTTTTAGTCGAACAAAATATTAAAATAAATTCTTTTTAGCCAAACAAAATATTCAAATAAATCCTTTTTAGTCGAACAAAATACTCAAATAAATTCTTTTTAGTCGAACAAAATATTCAAATAAATTCTTTTTAGTCGAATAAAATATTCGAATAAATTCTTTTTGGTCGAATAAAATATTCGAATAAATTCTTTTTAGTCGAACAAAATATCCAAATAAATATTTTTTAGTCGCATAAAATATTAAAATAAATTCTTTTTAGTCGAACAAAATATTCAAATAAATTCTTTTTAGTCGAACAAAATATTCAAATAAATTCTTTTTAGTCGAACAAAATATTCAAATAAATTCTTTTTAGTCGAACAAAATATTAAAATAAATTCTTTTTAGCCAAACAAAATATTCAAATAAATCCTTTTTAGTCGAACAAAATACTCAAATAAATTCTTTTTAGTCGAACAAAATATCCAAATAAATTCTTTTTAGTCGAACAAAATATTCAAATAAATTCTTTTTAGTCGAACAAAATATTCAAATAAATTCTTTTTAGTCGAACAAAATATTAAAATAAATTCTTTTTAGCCAAACAAAATATTCAAATAAATCCTTTTTAGTCGAACAAAATACTCAAATAAATTCTTTTTAGTCGAACAAAATATTCAAATAAATTCTTTTTAGTCGAATAAAATATTCGAATAAATTCTTTTTGGTCGAATAAAATATTCGAATAAATTCTTTTTAGTCGAACAAAATATCCAAATAAATATTTTTTAGTCGCATAAAATATTAAAATAAATTCTTTTTAGTCGAACAAAATATTCAAATAAATTCTTTTTAGTCGAACAAAATATTCAAATAAATTCTTTTTAGTCGAACAAAATATTCAAATAAATTCTTTTTGGTCGAACAAAATATTCAAATAAATTCTTTTTGGTCGAATAAATTCTTTTTAGTCGAATAAAATATTGGAATAAATTCTTTTTAGTCGAACAAAATATTCAAATAAATTCTTGTTAGTCGAATAGAATATTCGAATAAATTCTTTTCAACCGAATAAAAGATTCGGATAAATAATTCATTATCCGTAAGAAGTTTTTCTCCATTTAATTGCATCACTCATCCATTAAAAATATACGATTAATTGCCAGCACGGACGTCCTCCCTCATATATCGGGGGCCGCGCGCCGTAGCCCGTCGCGCAAAGGCCTAAACTCCGCATTAATTTCAAACAGCCCTTGGACCGTGTGAGAGAGGGGGCGTAGGACGAGCGCAATTAGTGTCCGAAAAAAGCAGCAAAAACCGGTAGAAACTACAGAAATTCTGGTTGGACCAGGTTCCGATTGGCAGCCGGCGTCCCTCCCACGCTAGTTAACCGATATCCGTCGAGTTAGCGGACTCGCAAGACAGCCGCTTAAGCGTCGCGTGTATCCGGTGGCTGTCTACCCGGAAAATTAACCACCTTCGTTTCCCATTGTGCCGCTAATAGGAGAATTTTAATTAAAGCCGGGAGAGCCGGCCTCCGCTCGCTCGCCGGGCGACGCGGACAATTCGTTTCTCCAGCTGGTGGTGGCGGCTGGAACATTGTACGTATGTACTAACCGCACGAACATACGGATACGAGAGAGAAAGAGAGTGTTCTTCTTTTGTGATGTGTACCGGTGTTAAGGAACAGAGGGGGGGAGACGAACAAAGTTATTTAAACTAAGTACTCTGTACGCGGGCCCCCTTGGCTCGCCTACTCTTACTTCGATAATCCCCCTCTACAGGCCTCGCAGACCTCATTCGATGACGACCGACCTTCGTGTTCCGTTCGCCCTTCGTCGATCGGTTTCCTTTCGACATCCACTACCCTCCAGCGTGCGTCAACCTCCTGCCATCGCCCCGGAAAACTCGATTTCCGGTTATCGTCAGTCACCGGCCCCTTCCCCACCACCCCCGCCACTCATTTTTGCATCTCTCCCTATCGTTTGCTCGTTCTCGCGCTCTCTCTGTCGCTCCCCGACGCCACCCCCGCGATGAAAGCTTCGAAATTGCATTCGAATGCACGGTTATTAGTAACGCCAAACGACGATATCGAGTCAATCACCGAGCGAGATATTATGGCGAAAAATCAGCTTCCGATAGGACGCGAGGTACGCGACCGTTTAACGGAGGGATTCTAGTGTAACTGGTTCAAAAAATCAATTTGTTACAAACGTAGCACCTTAAAAATGCTTTCGCAAAATTTTATACACAAATAAATGTAATTGTGTGACAACAATACCTCGGAGCAGCCAGCGGAAAACCTTGAATGTGGTTTTCTCGAAACGATTTTTTTTACAAAATTGTATTATATGAAATTTAAAATCGGACTTACAAAGAAGGCACGGTCATGGGGTCTCAGATTTTCTCGAAACTTTACATACTGGTAGATTTCGTTCTCCTGTTCGTGAAAATATAGCATTATAGGGTCAGATACTCAATAACTTTTGAGAAATTTAAGATTGAAATTTCATTACAGTTTCGTGTAGTTAAGTAAAGTTTCAGTTGAAGACATTTTCAAGTGTCAAACGGTGGGGTGGTAACGTACTAAGTTCGTACTAGGAAGGGCCAGAGTTCAAATCCCTTATTCTCTTTTTCCTTTTTTTTCTTTTCAGTTTATCTATTTCAATTGATTCGATTTTACACATGAAAAATGCACTCTTAATATCTATAGGAAATATAATATTAAAATTTTATTGAAAAGCAATATATCATTTGTAAATAAACATTAACTTTATCAACCATGCCTGAATAGGAAAGAAGAATAAGGAAAACCATGCATTACATACAAAATACAGTAAACAGAAATGAAATGTAATAAATAGATAATCTGAAAAGAAAAAATAAGGAAGAAGGAGGACAGGGATTTGAACCCAGGCCTTCCTAGTACAAACCTAGTACGTTACCACCACGCTGTTTGGCACTTGGTAATATCTTCAACCGAAACTGTACTTAACTATAATGTTATATTACCACGTTTTTATTAGCTCGCTTTCTTGTTTGTTTGTTTGTTTGTTTGTCTGTTTGTTCGGTGACAAATTTTGCAATTGATTTTTTTTCATAAACAGGAGGACGAAATCTACCAGTATGTAAAGTTTCGAGAAAATCGGAGACCCCATATGACCGTGCCTTCTCCTTGTTAGTGGGGGACGTTGGAGAGTGCGCATGGTGCTGGAATAGAATAGTGGAAGGGGAAAAGGAGGAGAGTAAATGGCATCCGTTTGAATGCCATCTGGCATCACTGCTCCATTGTAAGACCGTAGACCACGGAGCCGGTGCTGTACACTATTCTATATCCAACGAGAGAGCAGTACCGTTGCGCGCAGCTTGGAAGATGTTGGAGGGGCAGCGAGCCTATCATCTCTCACTCCACTATCCACTCCCCACTTTCTTGAACCAATTAGGGCGAAGGTGCGCAAATACGAACGAAAACTGGTCTTCACGTGGTACTGCTCTCTTGTTGGATAGAGTATAGTCTGGTAATCACAGAGGGGGTAAACTGTATCCCCTCGATTTCCCCGTTCCGTCTGCACTGCTTTCGAATAACTTTTCGCCGCTAGAGGCGCTGAATACGCATATACAGTAAATGCTCGTTCGTTGTGAAGAGGCATGAGAGTTGAGGTCGCAACGAGCGAATAGTGAAGCGATTTTTGATTTATGACTGCGTCTAGATATCGCGCCGAGCGCACCGAGCGAGACTTCAATAGAGAGCCGAACATAGAGAAGGACAGAGTGAAATACGGATCGCGTGACCGAAGCTCGAGTCAATGTGTGGTGTTCACACCGATATACCCGAGCCGACATCAATGTTGCCGCCGTGCGGAGCGACTCGGCCGACTCGGCGTTGACAGGCAGTGGAGGGAGTAGGCACGTCGCAACGACCGCATAGTCGATTTTTCACAACGAACGAGCGTTTACTGTACTTACGCCGTTACTTCTAGCTTCGATAAACTACAGATGACGAATGAAATTTCTGGAGAGTATCTTACAGATAAACTATATTATGTCGAATATGTATTTCAGAAAAGTAAGTACAAATAAAAGATAACTTTCGTTTATCTTTAATTTAAAAATTTTAGATAAAAAAATGCCCACTGTTGCCGGTGCGAGTCGAACCCGTGACCATTGCAGTAGCAGTCGCGGGGTGTACCCATTCAGCTACCAGCGGGCCCACGAAATTATCTTATAGAATCTCTATAAATACGAAATCTGAGCTCATCATTCGAAAGTAACTAGATACAGTATTTCACCAACATATTCACGGCATTTTTCTAATGCAAATGATACCAAATATGATATAATTCCGATGATATTTACTTGTGTAATGAACGATGAAAGTTTTCGACGCGAAGAAGGACAGCGTATGGGAAAAAAAGAGACGCGGAGAGTCGCAGCGCGCCGGCACAGTGCAAGAACTTCCCATACGCTGTTCCTCCTTGCGTTCGAAACTTTCATCGTCCATTACACACGTAGATTTCATCGGAATTATATCATATTTGGTATCATTCTGCATGAGAAGAATGCCACGAATGTGTTGGTGAAGGTTCCATAAAAAAATAATGAAAAATAAAGAAGTTGTGATATTCAGATTAGTGTGGTCTCACCGATACACCCGAGCCGAATGAGTCATACTTCTCGGCGACCGAGGCCTCTCGAGTTTCACGGCCCCTCAAGGGGGTACACCCCGCAGTAGTGGGGATAGTTCTGGGACATTTATCGGACAGACATTTGGGACATTTATGGATAAAATACTGTATTTTTTTTTAATAACATAACGGTTGACAATGGTGATAACGATGCACTGTTATCTCTTATCACAAACATTTTCAAGATGGAAAGTAGCAGACTCATCAGTCTTAGCTCCTTTTTGTCAATATTCGACCGAAGCCGACTTCTCAGAAATGATGGGCTATAAAAGATTGACGAGACGTGCGCATTATTCGTTAACAAATCGACAGAGTTTTTGTATTATCCCGAAGATTGTTGCCCTGGAATTTTCCTTATCGTAATCGCGTTTACCCCAGCTAAAGATATATTCATGATTGATTAATCCAGCAAGAAGAAAAATGATGAATGATAGCATTCAACTATTCTCATTAAAACCTCATCATTTTTCTATAATCTGATGCGCTTAAACGTGCATATTTCCGTCTCAGAAATTATCGTGTACACCGTGTTACAATGGAGGTACCAAACTTTGTTTTTGAATTTCGCGCGAACAACTTCCGGCAACATTATTAAAGCTTCGGTGCTCGGTGTGCGTGCTCCGAGAACTGTTAATTACGAATTAAATTTGGCAAATAAGCGATTTCAAATAATCTGTGCTTATGAGCCAGACTGATACGCGTTGTTAAAAAGCAGGCGGGAAAGAAATTAAAAAAAATTCATTCTAATACTAATTCTAATTGTAATCATTAGACTGCGGATTTTATACAATTATGACGAAAATGTACACGTACAATTTAAAGCAGTGGACGAATTAAGAAGATTTAAGGACATCAGTGTATTAATTCCAGCTTGATACGATTATTAAAAGAAGAATACATTTTTTATCTGGCTCCTGTGTCCTGCAATCGATGCAAACATTTTTTATTTTGCATAAAGATCCGCAGTCTAGTAATCATATAACAAATTGGTCTTCTACATCTTTTAGTTCTAGAAGATAAATTGTTGTTTCAAGCGTTCCTTTTTTCATTTCAATTTGAAAATTTCACCAGATTTAAGGGAATTAAAGGAAGTACCTTGAATAGCACCTGTCCAACACAACCAGAAAAGTGCCCATTTTGCGGTGCGAAATCGTTGCAAGTGCAAGGGCCTGAACCAGAACCAGCCGCACTTCAGGTTATCCGTCGTCCTGTCTGACTCCTTTGGCGCTTCCGGCTTTATTTCCGGTTTCCTCGGCCCATCTCCGAACTGTTCCGGAAAACTGGACAGGGTCTCGTGCATGTCCGGCACCCCCGTCTGTAAATCACATCATTCGTATGAAGCCTTCACCCTCGAATCATTTTAATTGACTCAAGTGAATCCTTTATCAACAATATTCCCGACACTCGAGAATATGTATCAATATTGTGTAAAATGGATATTTAAAGTGGACTCTCCATTAAGTATCAAAAGTTCTACAGTTCAGTTCTACAAAATTAATTTACGTGTGTTCACAAATAATTGATTGAATAATTAAATTAGAGACTTAGATTTAATAAACTGAAAATGCTTGCAGCACAGATTTCACATTGAGTACCCAATAAATGATTACAAGCTAATACCAACTCCATTTTCCAATAATCGATGACAAGTTTAATTCGCAGGTGAATAATTTTTATAATATAAAAATAAAACGGAAGACAATACTATTTACTACACATACAATTCTGTATTTCCATAGATCAATGATCACAGAGGAAACATCATTTAGAACAAATACCAAGTGAAACGTTCCGAAGAAACTTACGCCAAACGAGAGTTTGTCCCGCATCCTGCTCGCTCTTCAAAGCAGAGAATCGAATGAGAAAGGCAGAAGATTCCTCGAATTTCCACGTGACACTATCGGTCCGACATCGATCGCGACATCCTCGACGAAACGCTGGTTTTTCGCCGTGTTTTTCGTCGCGCGATCAACACGAATTTTACAATTTCACAAATGTTTTAAAACCACTCTTCCGAACAATCACTCTGCACTCTTCAAAACACGTCTAGTGTCGCTCTCCAGCAATTAAATGTGTCCGACATCACCAAACAATCAGTTTGTAAACCGTAAAAATCAGTCGTCCAGACTTCAATTAATTTAAACAAAGGAGACGTTACAGGGGACATTATGCAGCATTTTTCCTAATGATCATTTTCAATGTTTTTAATATGCAAACTGCAGATTTTCATGCAAGTTTGTTTGTATTAAACGCAAAATGCCAGAGCCACATCGACATTTGTCTCTTTTCTAAGTAGTTTTAATGTTTTAATGAATTGAAAATAAAACAACAGCATTTTTAAATTCTTCAAACGTTTCTCAACACTATCTTGTATTTGATCTAATCTAATTATTTTTTAATTTAAAACGTTATTCTATTAAACTACAATGGACGATCACAAATTATAACCACAATCCAAAAAACATATTTTTCGTTCATCCGATTAATAATACTGTTTGTAGTGTTGCTAAATATATATTTAGAACCCGTAAACATTAATTCTTCATAAAATAAAAAATAATAAAATTGGAATCGCAAAGTGTTTATGTTGCATGAAGATCCGCAGTGATCGACAGTTGCTTCAGAAATAGCTGAAATATCATCGCGACCGGTTCACAGAGCATCCTGTACATTTTGGAGCAAGTATGTTGAGCATCAAATTCTAATCTAGCCTATTTAGCTTGAAATTCGTGGAACGTCGTTCCACGGATGTCAGGATCGCGAGGGAAAGCGGACGTCGCATCAGAAACGGAACTTCCGGCGCGCGGTCACGCTCAGTCGCCCGCGAGTGCCCAAAGAAAATGGAAGTAGAAGATTTTGCTGCTGCTATTCTTTAGTAAACTTTCTCCATTCGACTGCAATTTCTTCGAGGGACTAGCAACACGATTTCGAATCGTGTACGATCGTCGTACGATTAAACATTCACTTCGGGCGAGGTCATCGACCGATCCTCCTGGATCTCCGATCCTTTTGTCACCCGATTGCTACTTTCGCTCTACAGGGTGCTTTCTATTATGTGGGATCCATTCTAGCCCTTATATCAATGACCAAATTGTCCTACGTCGATATGTGTATCCTTTATCTACTTCGGCTAGCACCATGACAAAACTCTTTTGCTCTTAATTATTTTCTTATGGAAGTTGTATCGATATATTCGTGACATTTTTCTGATTGAAACGACTCCAAACACGACCTGGTTCGGATCGTGTTTACTTGTACGATTCACCATATAGTGGGCTCTCCATTATACGAACTAATCGGTGAAATGTGAGTTTTTGGATTAGATTTAGATTAGATTAAATTTTCACCGATTTGTATAAGGAATCTTGTTGTATGTAGATCACTTTAGATAACTGCTCACGCTACGATATCGTGAATTGAACGATATCGAGTTTGGACTCATTTTTAACAGAAAAACGTGACAAAAATGTTTCAATAAAAAATAATTCAAAGCGGAAATGTTTTGCCATTGACAAATTAAGAGGAATATGCTATAAACGTGTGTCCTATTTGACCTTGTTTCAAAGTTAAAGCCTTTTGTGTTTCAATAACCCACAATAGAAGAACTGAAAAGATAGTCTTCATAGAAAACGATCATCCTTTATTTCAAACGTTCTATGGTGATCATTTTGAGCATCTACTGTCGAGAGAAGAATGACTAAAACTCCAAATTGGCTATTGATTATTGAAACACAAAAGTGACTAGAACTTTGTAACGAGGTCAAACAGGACACGTGTTGATATGGACATTTTTCAACACCCTGTACATTTCTGGTGGCCCCCACACAATCTATCGCCGCGTCTAATTGCGTTACGCCTGTAACACGATTTATCGCTAGACTTCGGATTTTACGCGCTTATAGCCGCCACGATTGTCTGCTACTCGGTGCAATAACACGCTTAACCCTTAACCCGAGCTGAGACTCCGCGAAACTTTCTGATAGGATGATAATGCGGCTATACCTGTTACTAGCAGAGTTTTACTGGCGTCACTCGTTTCATTATACTTGCTACGTTAGCTTCGATGCCCTAGCTTGGGGAAAGTTTTCAAACGTTACGTTCAAGGAAAGAGATTAGTGTATATTGCGGATCGTTTCATTAGTTTCGGGCTAGTCGGACGTGTTGGTTTTAATCATGCTTAGCAACGGGTGAGAAGATTACATTTTGCCAGAGTCTTCTTGTACAGTAATGTTAATTGGAGCTACACGGACTACCATTAATATTCGGACGCTTTCAAAAAACCGATAACTTTTTCGATATTGGACTACATACGATTTCGACTTTTTTGGGAAGTTGGAGCAATTGGTTTACTACGTAATATGAAAACACATTTTTTCAAAAATTGCAGTTGGTTAGAATTGTAGAGAGAATACTACAATTTGCATTTTACAACTATTTTATACATTTTGTAATTTGAAATGAAATTTACGTCGAAATCGGTTGATGCGGAACAAAACGACTGACATTGAAAGATGTAAGGATCCTTAGAGTTATTCGTAAAAAATTGGAATTTTGATCGTCTTTAACCGTTTCATTCGCAACGTCAACCCACTCTGACGAAATTTTCAGAATATGTTTAATTGATACAGATCTACGAAAAGTGTTTCTTAAATTTTCCACATAATCCCACATAAAAAAGTTGCAGAATACGAATTTTAGTATTTAGTCTCTGCAATTCCGACAAGTTACAATTTTCTTCAAAAAATCTTTTACACTGTGCAGTAGAAATTATTCTAACTTCGCAAAAAAGTTCAAATCGTATAGTCCAATATCAAAAAAGTGATCGTCTTTTTAAGAGTGTCCGATTATTAGTGGAAGTCACTGTACAGATTTATTCCTGGTACAGGGACTTAGCAAACGTAAATTTTATTAGTGCTTTTTATCAGTGTGAGAATCCTTAGATTTATTCGTGAAAAATTGTAATTTTGACCGTCTTTAACCGTTTCATTCGCAACGTCAACCCACTCTGACGAAATTTTCAGAATATGTTGAATTGATACAGTTCTACGAAAAGTGTTTCTTAAATTTTCCACATAATCCCACATAAAAAAGTTGCAGAATACAAATTTTAGTATTTAGTCTCTGCAATTCCGACAAGTTACAATTTTCTTCAAAAAATCTTTTACACTGTGCAGTAGAAATTATTCTAACTTCGCAAAAAAGTTCAAATCGTATAGTCCAATATCAAAAAAGTGATCGTCTTTTTAAGTGTCCGAATATTAGTGGAAGTCACTGTACAGATTTATTCTTGGTACAGGGACTTAGCAAACGTAAATTTTATCAGTGTTTATTATCAGTGTAAGAATCCTTCGATTCATTCGTGAAAAATTGTAATTTTGACCGTCTTTAACCGTTTCATTCGCAACGTCAACCCACTCTGACGAAATTTTCAGAATATGTTTAATTGATACAGATCTACGAAAAGTGTTTCTTAAATTTTCCACATAATCCCGCATAAAAAAGTTGCAAAATACAAATTTTAGTATTTTCTCTGCAATTCCGACAAGTTTCAATTTTCCTAAAAAATTCTTTTACACAGTGCAGTAAAAATTATTCTAACTTCGCAAAAAAGTTCAAATCGTATAGTCCAATATCAAAAAAGCGATCGTCTTTTTAAGAGTGTCCGATTATTAGTGGAAGTCACTGTACAGATTTATTCCTGGTACAGGGACTTAGCAAACGTAAATTTTATTAGTGCTTTTTATCAGTGTGAGAATCCTTAGATTTATTCGTGAAAAATTGTAATTTTGACCGTCTTTAACCGTTTCATTTGCAACGTTAACCCATTTCAACGAAATTTTCAGAATATGTTTAATTGAAACAGATCTGCGAAAAGTGTTTCTTAAATTTTCCACATAATCCCACATAAAAAAGTTGCAAAATACAAATTTTAGTATTTTCTCCGCAATTCCGACAAGTTTCAATTTTCCTAAAAAATTCTTTTACACTGTGCAGTAGAAGCCTCCTAGAAGCTAGCCCCCCACTTGTTAAATTAAATAATTTCAACAGTTGAGCTGAGTTGTGCTAAGTTTGTGCTACATTGTGCTCGAATATTACAGCTATAATATCAAAAATAACACTAAAAATTGAAAAAAAAAACGATTTTTGGAGTAGCCCCTCACTTTTCATTTTTTTCAATTTTCTCAAGTGTGCTAAGTTGTGCTAGGTTGTGCTAAGGTTGTTCCAAAGTATTACTTCATAAAAATAATAAATAAAGAAGTTATGGTAAAAAACGATTTTTGGAGTAGCCCCCCACTTTTAATTTCTTTCAATTTTCTTAATTGTGCTAAGTTGTGCTAGGTTGTGCTAAGATTGTTCCAAAAAAAAAAAATTGTGCTAGCCTAGCACAACTCAGATATATGATTATGTGCTGTTTGGATAATTGTTACTAACTTAAACGTTAATTAGATGTCCAAAACGATTATTTACCATTAATTCTTTATTTATTATTTTTATGAAGTAATACTTTGGAACAATCTTAGCACAACCTAGCACAACTTAGCACAATTGAGAAAATTGAAAGAAATGAAAAGTGGGGGGCTACTCCAAAAATCGTTTTTTACCATAACTTTTTTATCTATTATTTTTATGAAGTAATAGTTTGGAACAATCTTAGCACAACCTAGCACAACTTAGCACAATTGAGAAAATTGAAAGAAATGAAAAGTGGGGGGCTACTCCAAAAATCGTTTTTTACCATAACTTTTTTATTTATTATTTTTATGAAGTAATACTTTGGAACAATCTTAGCACTACCTAGCACAACTTAGCACAATTGAGAAAATTGAAAAAAATGAAAAGTGGGGGGCTACTTCAAAAATCGTTTTTTTTTCAATTTTTAGTGTTATTTTTGATATTATAGCTGTAATATTCGAGCACAATGTAGCACAAACTTAGCACAACTCAGCACAACTGTTGAAATGATTTAATTTAACAAGTGGGGGGCTAGGTTCTAGGAGGCGCAGTAAAAATTATTCTAAGTTTGCAAAAAAGTTCAAATCGTATAGTCCAATATCAAAAAAGTGATCGTCTTTTTAAGAGTGTCCGATTATTAGTGGAAGTCACTGTACAGATTTATTCTTGGTACAGGGACTTATCAAACGTAAATTTTATTAGTGATTTTCATCAGTTCATCAGAAATAAGAATTTCCAGAAAAGAAGAATAAAAAGTCGAAGTATATACAAGTTTAGCAAAACTGTTCCCAATGTATTTTATACATTTACGAACTCTCGATGACCATCAGCCTTACGCTCTTCAAGGTCCTCCGGATCCGCGCGCGTCAAGATCGCAGGACGACGAACGATCCACGAGCATCGCCGCGCATCGTATAAATCCTTCAGCGGTTGCTATCGTTCCCCAAGCGAGCACGCACCGGTGAAATACACACGGCTATCACGGGACTTATAATTTTCACGGGGATCTATAATTCTCCCGCGCCACCGGCTGGATCGCGACAAGTCACCCGATTTCGACGATCATTCGCACTGAACCGGACGACGATCAGGATCGAGGACATCCTTAAACCACAACACTGTCACCGCTCATCGAACCAACAAAACCGTGCTTTAACTCTCTAGTATCGTTGACTGTGTACAGCGTCGAGAATGAAATTCGGGATAAATTATTCGCTTCAATATTTATTTAACCGCGATCCAGTCCCCTGCTCACACGACACAAGTCATCGACACGTGAGCCAGAAGTTTAGTTACTCTTAACTGAAGTTTAGTTGCTCTTGATAGAGGTTGCTCCCGAGCAGTGTCACTTTGAAGTGAATTTTCAAGTTCAGTTATTTTTGGCGGAATTTACTCTCGAGCAGTGTCACTTCGGAGTAAATTTTTTAAGTTTAGTTATTCTCGATGAAAGTCATTCTGCAGCACTTTGGTATCAATTTTCACCACAGATCGATCACCGATTGATCCCGTTCGGGACACCAGACTTTGTGTAGACGACGTTGAGACGTTGAGGATCGATAGATCGATGACGTCGATCTGCGCGACGGCCTGCACCGACTGAGGCCGCGTGTCACATGCGACTGAGGATCGCGAGCTCGTGCTCGCAGAGTTTTCCCCGCGAGTTAAAACGCCGTATATGCTACCACCGCCGCTACTCTGCCACGACAGACATCCTCGGTCCTTCTCGCACCTCTGCGACCAATCCAGTCTCTCCCATCGGCTCCCTCTCTCTCTCCGTCTCGGGACCGCAGCCTCTCTTACTTTCTCTCTCTCTCTCTCTTTCCCTCTCTCGCTCTGGTTCTCTCTCTTTCTCGCCTCTTTAGCCCCCTTCCTGCAACCCCAATCTCGTTCCCTCTCTCGTCGATCCGTTTCTCTGTCGCTTGCTACCCCCGACCAACCCCCCAAGCAGCCCCGTGCCAACAACACACCGTAAACCGCCCCTACTAGCTGTTGCTTCGGCCAGCAACCGAAAAAACGAGGTTCGCCGCGTCCGATAAGTCTCATTAATTCGCGTTAATCGCGGCGATGCGATTAAACGCTTTCCCCGTACATTTTTTCCAACCCGATACGCTGGTATTTTAATCGCCAAGTTGGGAACGTTGTTAATTTTGCAGGACACACTTGAATTGACGGAATAAGGGCTCAACGCTAGGACCAGTCCTGTCCGAATGAAGGATTTCAGATTCTTTATTTTATAATCTTTGAGATCGCTACGATATTTTCGGGAATGCTTACACATAGGTAGACGTAGATGGAGACAGATATTTCAAGACGTAAACGGACATTTTTAGATACAGTAGGACCTCGATTGACCGGCTTTATCGGGAGACAAACAGCCTGGATAAATTAAGGCCCGAGGGATAATTGAGACTTCAGGAAATAATTAAAAGGTACATTATATTCTAAAAATTTTTTACTTTTGAACATTTATTTCCCTTCGTAATATAATCGTATTTAAACGCATATTTGTTTATAATCGGGATCCGGTTAATCGAGGTCCTATACTGTATATGTATACAGATATTTCAAGACATGGACAAACATTTTTAGCACGGACCATAACTGTTACAACCAAAAAGAAAAAAAGTCAGGCAATAACAAGTATTTCGTCGACTAAAATCGTATTGGTTACAAATAAGGATTATAAGTAACCAAACATTTTTTCTCTCGTTGGTAAATGTTATCGTTGAGAGAAAATCATTTCGATCACTTACAGTGGGTGTACAAAGTATTCGTACACTTTTTAAAAACTAATAACATTTTTATCACTGTACCAAATAACCTGATTTTTTATAATCAATTACAAGCATTGGTTTACGAAATGATATACAAAAAAGATTTTCCAAAAATTATAATTTACAAGGTTAAATGCAAAAATAAAAAAGGCATTTTTTAAAACTATTTTTTTTGGGTCCTTAATGAAAATTTAAAATGTATGTTTTGTAAATCCATGTTAGTCATACACATGTTAAAAATTTAATTGAATTTAATTTAATTAAATACACACGAGCTACAAGCGGTTAAAAATGGTGAAAATCGTAGTTTTCCACGACTTTTGATCAGTTTCTGCTTAAAATCCACAGAATCGTACATCTTTCGACGCCTATTGTTTTTTCCTGCGTCAAACGATTTCGATGAAATTTCCAACATGTGTATAAAGAACATGGATCTAGAAAACATATGTTTTAAATTTTCATTAAGGGCCCAAATAAAAAAGTTTTAAAAAATGCCTTTTTTATTTTTGCCTGCAACCTTGTAAATTGTAATTTTTGGAAAATCTTTTTTGCATATCAGTTTGTAAACTAATGCTTCTAATTAATTATAAAAAATCAGGTCGTTTGGTATAATTATAAAAAAATTATTAATTTTTAAAAGGTGTACGAATACTTTGTACACCCACTGTATAACTAGACTGCGGATCTTTATGCAAAATAAGAAATGTTTGCATTGATTGCAAGACACAGGAGCCAAATAACAATTTCATTCTTCTTTTAATCATCTTATTAAGGTGAAACGAATACACTGGTGGCCCTAATCTTTTTAATACCTGCACTGTTTTAAATTGTACGTACCCATTTTTGTCATAAATGCATAAAATCCGCAGTCTACTTACAACAGTTATCAATGAGAGAAATTTATTTGGATCGCTCATGACAGTTATCGATGGGAGAAGTTTATTTCGGTCGCTCATAACAGTTGTCGATGAGACAAATTTACTATACATTAATAACTACATAATAAAGATATAATAACTATGTACTTTGAGCAATGGAAACAGTTTTTACCACGTTTTTATTAGCTCGCTTTCTTGTTTGTTTGTCTGTTTGTCTGTTTGTTTTGTGGCAAATTTTGCAATTGATTTTAAACTAACTTCCTGATGAGCTAGAGACTTGAAATCGGTTACATGGCTCAGAACTGGATGACAATGCATTATTTTTCATCGATAACAGTTATTGAGGAGGATCCAATTTTTTGAACACTAATAACTGTTATTTGTAACCAGAAAGTATAAAAATCGATATTTTTTAATCAGTTTGTTCTTCGAATTTTTTTCTTTATATTTCGTGTAGATTTTCTTAAATTTCAATAATAATCAACCTTTTATTAATGATTTTTATCGTAGAAAATTTTAGAATAACTGTTATTTTTGGTCCCTGATTTTTAGATACAGACAGACATTTGTAAACATGTACAGACATTTGTAGATATGGACTGCATCTTTGATCAAGAGGTTAAAAATCAAAGCAAAAACTAGCGTGATCTATTCAGTCGCAACGAAAAAGATAAAGATATAGCTACACCATTACTGGTTGTTCGCGGCTCATAATTTACAGCGAGAATGTCGGTTAGCAATTACGCGTACACCCAGTATACATAGTTCCACGACCATTTGTCAAACAGAGAGATCATCAACGGTGCATCGTTTTCGGCCGCGCGACGTAAATTGCCTTTCTCGGGCGAGCACGGAGTTTCCTGTTTTGACCGTGGCAAAACAAGCGGTCGCGCAAACTGAACTAAAGGGATAAAGGTGCGAGACTACCACCCCCGCAACCATCACCCAGAAACGAAGGAGAGAACCGATACCCGGAGTCCCGAAGCTATTTTCCAGCTTGGCCCTGTAACGAGTTTCTTAATGCCTCGTATCGAGAAATGCATTTGTCTTCCGGCGACCCCGTTATGCTGCGTGTCAACTTGAGGGTTTACGAGAGGTTACAAGCTTTCACCCGAAAAAGTAGTCAAATTGATTAAAGTCAACAGTATATCTGATTATCAGACTGCGGATTTAATGTATTTATGATAAAAATGGATTAACCAAATTGTAAAAGCGTTAGAAAAAATTGTTCAAATTATTGAGATTTGTTCAAATTATTGAAAAGAGAAATACATTTTCTTTTTATATTTATACAATATAATTCATTTATTTTTCAGAAGAATTTGCAGATTTATTTTGCAGAAGAATTTGCAAAACAAAAATTGTCTGCATTAATTGTAATGGAGACAAATTAATATTTTTAATCAGTTGAAAATGATGCATTGATATGTTTTGATTTCGATCTTCACATTTTTGCCACAAATGCATAAAATCCACAGTCTACTCATTACAAACAAATTCAAATTATGTAACTCATATCTAAAAACATTTATCTCTGAAAAGTTTAACGAATCGACAAGCTTTTATTTCCGATCACCAAACAAATATTAGTCCGATAAGAACCAACACCTTGTTCAACGATGTTCCTCGCAGGATCCTCGCGTGGATACGTAGCATTAGCACAAAACGTCTGCAGCATGTACCGACGCTATTCGCGGGTGGTTCGACAGCGTTTCCGCGTTCGATGCTAATGTAAACGGGAAACGAAAGATAAGAGCTCGCGAAGGAGACAGAGAAGATGAGAGAGAAGGGCGACGACAATGGAAGAAATATTTTATAAGGACTTCCGGTGTCCCGCGAAAATTCTCATATTTCAAGACGAGGTAGGTCAGGCCCGGTATCAACCCGCGCAGGACGTGTTTCGAATTTATGACGGTAATAACGTAAGTATGCAGACTCGAAAAGTTCCGAATAAATCATCCCGATGATATTGGTGGTTACGGGGACCCGTGGGTTGGGTCATGGCTGACGCAACCACAGGAGGTCGATAGGGAAGTTCTAATATAGCGCGATACCTGATAAACACAAAGCAAAAATAGCAAATTCGGACTGTTGACGATTACCATCTTTCTGCACAATACACTAATTCGATCGCATCCTCTCCGAGAAAATAAAAAATCAGACCAATACTGTGCGCATAAGATCGCACGACCGTAATGAAACGAATACTTCTATGGCGATTGAACGCTTGTCTGTTTCTCGCTCTGTTTCTCGTGAATAGCGTTTCACCTCGGAACGTGGCGGATCAGACTCATTCACTGTCCAGCAATCGTGTACGCCTAAAGATGTTCTCACTTTAATAAATGTAAGATTTGTCGCTTAATCCCTGGATGTATGTTCATTTTTGTAGCACCATTTTGTGATGCATCTCGCAGACAAAAAGTATTCGAACTCCAAATGTTCTATTTTTGACATTGATATTTAAATTTTGATAATTTCCTTAAAAAGAAATTATACAGTAATAAATCCAAATTCAGTTTAAACCTTGAAGGCTTCTCTTTTGCAATCTGCTGTTTATTTTCTTCATGATCATACATGGTGCAGATGGTGAAAAATTGAAGACATGTTTTCTGTAAAACGTTATGGAAACGTTGGAAAAAATTATTTCTGAACTAATCCACCCTTGCGTGTTCGCCATCAAGTACGTAAATAATTAACGTGAAGTGAATTCTTAAAAATTGTCAAATTTTCCAGCGTTTACACAGGAATGTGCTGTTAAGGGGGGCCGTTTAGGTGAAGTGCATTTGGAATTCCTTCGACTGCGTCGCGCTTGCACCGGAACGATAACGAGCCGACGCCCGACGTAATTAAAGTCTTCGCTATCTTTAGGGCCTCTTCCTCTGGCAGATACACTGAATTGTTTATACCGGCGGCGTTTTCTCAAATATCCACTTGCTGACTTGACGCCCACGCGGCTGCATCTGTGACCGCGTTTCGAGAGGAAGAGGGCAGCCCGTCTGGCGATGCCAAGGAGATGGCTCGAGGGTCAAGGAATATACATTCAAATGGCTGTGTCTCATACATTATGAATCGTTCTTTCTTTCATTTATTAAAAAAATTCCGTCCTCGCCAGGGGAGCTTGTGTTCCACGCTCGAAGGGCTGATGCAGCGTGAAAACCGAGAAAACGGGATCCTCGAACTATATTAAAAAAACAAGCAGAGCTTTCTATAAGAAATACGATTTTTTCTCACAAAAGTTTTCTAGTTAGGTTTTAGTTAAGTTTGTACAATTTATTTAGAAATCATACGATTGTATATAACTATTAGACAGCGGATTTTATGCATTTATGACAAAAATGAGTAGGTGTAATTTAAAACAGTAAAATATTAGAAGAATTGAGAAATAATGTTCATAATATTCATCCTAGTAAACATATTAAAAAAGAAAATTTCTATTTCATTCCAGTTTGTTGCAATTCGAGTAGAAAATTTTTATTTTGCATAAAGATCCGCCGTCTAATAATTATATATTATATTATATAAAATTGTACGAGAGCGAAAAGGGAAGTCCTCGCCGTATACAATAAATAATTAGACAGCGGATCTTTATGCAAAATAAAGATTATCCGCATTAATTGCAAGAAGCAGGAACGAAGTAAAAACTTCTTTTTAATCTTTTTAATCTTCCTATTCATTTAAATTGCAACTAACCATTTTTTTGGTAAATGCATAAAATCCGCAATCTACAAATGATAAATATGGAAATGTCTATTTTCTCGGGCAACACTTTTATCCTAGTGTTGAATGGAATTAATTAACTTATTCGTACCGCTATTGCTCTATTTAAGAATGGTGAAACGTTAAGATTGCAAAGTAACTCCAACAGTGAACGATTACACCGATTTCACTGTCTTATATCTCTCCTAATATTAACCGTCTTTGTCCGCAATATCAATTTCAAGCATGACAAGTTGCTTCTCGATTGTTACCTCTTTCCTTATTTAAAGCGGGATAGAGACGCCGAGGTTATCCGATACGACACTTATTACATTGTCAGTTTCCTTTTTAGTTAAAAGGGGATCCCATTTATTCTCAAACATTGTTCCGCGATGCTCCGGGCAAACAACGAATATTCTTATCGAGGCGCAGATAAGGTCTAGTCATTTTGAAACCGCGACGGAATATAATCGAAACAGCAGTTTATTTAACGATGCTCCTAACAATTAGTATCTCCGGTGTTACACAGACGACGGATATTTATTCGAATGCTGGACTTTCGATGGAATATTAGAGTTTCAGGAGTTACTGGCTACGGTATACATTTCTAAAATTACTGCGTAATTTAGTAAAACGAAAAAGTTCGTATTAAAAGTCTCAACCAATTAAAATGACGAAAAGGATTTATTATAGTACAAACTCTGAATAAATACAATCTTGTCATTTTTATAAGGCAGTACATATTAATCCCTTTTAATGTTCCATAGGTTCAGTATAAATAATTAATTGTTTTAAAGCAAAATCGTCAGATTATGCAAGCATTGTGATGCGGTTTATCGAAATATTAGAGCTTTTCAAGAAATATCGTAAGTGTCAGCTGAATATTCACTCAGGGGCCCAAAAATTTTCAACTTTTCGGAATATAATATTATACAGTTCAACGAAAAATGATAAACCTTTAAATTCTAGTGCGAGGAATCCAAGTTTCGATGTGCGGGGTTCATTCATTTAAAAGTTATACGCGAGTACAGTTGTTCGATTTCAAGCTCGTTTGAGAGGTTAGAACGCTGCCATATTGGTTTCCAGACATAGGAGCGGGTATGTTGCAGTGAGTGGATCCGCTGGATCTGAGTTAGGTCTAGGATTCTCGCACTAGAATTTAAACTTTTATCTTTTTTTCGTTGAATTGTTTGAACATTTTTTAGTCCCCTGAGTGAAAGTTTAACCCAAGTGTCATTTCACACCGATAGCTCATCTTCTCAATCAAAGAACCTGAGGAACCTAGCGTAATTGCGACCGCGGAAAATCTCTTGGCGAAACGCAACGAGACGAAAATCATTTCATCTGAACCGACGGGTGAAGCTAAAAATATAAAAAAAAAGAGAAGGGATTGTCACAAAAGCCTGGCTTAAACGCGTGGCCGGGGAGTTCGCGGGGAAGATGAGCAAACAAAGCGGGCTGGTCCGCTGAAGGCGTTCGCGAGCAGACAAATTAAATGTCGCGTTCATTAAACGGACATTCAGAAATGATTTGTTTGACGAGTGCCGGGCCGCTTCGAGGATTGGCAACAAAATGTCGCGGAGGAAACAAACGGGAGAAAAGGGAGCCAGAAAAAGAGAGAGAGATACAAAAAGAGAAAAGAAAAACAGGATAATAAAATACGCAATATACGGGGCGCATCGAGGCACAATGGCGCGACGTGTGCCCGGGTTCGTTTGCCTAACGCAAACGCGGATCATGCGCTTGAAAAGCGGAGAGGGATAAATACCCTTTCGGGCAGACCGATGCAGCACACGTTCCTGCCGGCCACGCGACCGCCTCGACATAAATTTCGTGGATTTAATAAAGATCCATGGCTGCTGGTTTTCGGGGGACCTCTGCCGCCATCTTTCCTCGCGCCGAAACGGTTTTCGAGAGGCCACGAACGGAGAATTAATTTTGGGAACGGGAACGAATTATTTAACACTGCTCCAGGCAAAATGTATTTGATCAGTCAAAATGTCATTAATCGTCTGTCATTATAATTACAAGTACAGTAACGTCGCAATAATATGTGAAAGAGATGTACACGATATTTGTGAAAAATTGATCAACTTTTACCAACATTTTGTCACATGTTTATGGCAAGGATAGATAGAGGTACAATTTAAAATAGTGAAAAGGTTAATAAATGAATTCAAGAGGAATGATTAAATAAGAAACGAACTTTCTAATTAGTTCTTACTTTTTCCATTTAGAAAAATCGTCAACTTGTAAATGGTTGTAACATGATTCCCATAGGATCGAGGGTGTACTAAATGCTCCGAATTTACAGCGTAATAAGTGTAATAAATGTACGGCCGGTGAATCAATCTACGGTAACAGCATCCCGTAAATTCATCGCGAGCGAAATTGTGTCGATTAGGTTTGTTCGACGCCAATGGGGAGGGTTAAACAACGGCGCGTGTCGCGGCCCTACATCCGTGGGTGGCCCATCCTGAATGTTTAGAGGAAGTTTTCAATAATTTCCTATTGAATTTATTAACACCTACGCGCGCGCGCGCGTCTCTCTTTCAGGGACACGCCGTGCTCGAGAAAGAAAAATATTGTCTCGGCGACATCTCGCACTGTTTTACATCTGCATGTCAATAAATCCACGCGCGTCACGTGTCGTGCCGGCTTAATTCCGCTGTGAAATCCGGCGGAATTAAGGGAGCACACGCACCGGCATGGTCCAGAAAAATCGATCACAATTTTACGTATTTTTAATCCCCTGTGCATTAAGAATGTACACCTTCATTCAAAACGAAATAGAAATTTATAAAAGAAAGTCTAGATATGTATAATCAAGTATGCAGTCGTAAAAACATTCATCAATCACATTAGTCAAATTAGTATATTTCTCAATTTTCTTGCCAACAACTCCCTACTATTTTAAGTTTTTCATTTGACTTCAAAAGACAGTTCCTTGACTGCTATTTATTTTAAACAATTTTGTTTACTAATTATATTAAATATTACTCAAAAACTTTCTTTGATTTATTATTATTTGTGGAACTTATATTTGTTTTTAACTGAAAAATAAGACAATTAAATAAATAAAGGAAGAACCAAATACATACAAAAACCCGTTTTATTTACATATATCTTTCTCCGACGTAGAGTCATACTCGACTAAGGAGTGCGAAGGGTTAGTGTTGCGTGGCTTGCAGTAAATAAACGATTCTAGTTTCTTCCAATCGAAATTAATTAAAATAATAATATAGTAATAATTTACTAGAAAATATAAGAGAAAGAAGAGCAAGATTGACTATTTTTGTTTTGCAGTAAATAAATTAATCTAGCTAAAATAATCCACGAACATTAACGAAAGACGAAAACACTATTTAATAAACACTAATACGAGAAAGAGAAGTTCCAGATGAACAGAAAAAAGCTGATCAGAGGTCAATAAGAAAGGAAAAGTGGAAGTTCCATTTTTTCCACGACCGAATGCTAAGAAATAGCAAATTAATTCCCCTGTTTGGACAGATTTAAGCCAGGCAGTAAGCTCCTTCTTACGGGCTCGTGATAAATCAAGAGAATCGGGGCTGGAGGTTCGAAGTGGTTGTAGGACAACCATAATCGGAAGGGACGGTCGGGCAACAATCCGTTCGGCTGTTGGTGGTCGTTGGGAGGGATTCGAGCGACGAAGACGATAAAAAGAGGAACGGAAGAGGAGGCGAAATTTCGAGGGCGAACGTCACGTCTCTGAAAAAGCGAGGCCGGTGTTTCTTCGGCCGGGAAATCCTCGGCAGGACGCAGAAACGTGACGGCATAAAAGAATGCAGGAATATCGAACGTGACGGAACGGCGTACAAAGGTCTTTTGAGACTCGTTTTCATTTCGAACCGGAGCGGAACGGGGGCTGGCAGAGGCGAAAGGGAGAGAAGGCAGGAATGAGAACGGTGGAACGAAAGAAGTGCAAAAATGTATTCCATTACGACTGCGTGCAAGAATATCGCCCCGGCTAGGTCCTCTTCCCGAGTCACTCTGCACTCGACGACCGCCGCCGCGCCGAGAAATCCTTTACACACCGCTCCGCCGCCATTTACACCGGTCCCTGATCTATTCCGGCTGAGAAAAAGCGACATTTGTCGTCTCGAATGCGTACACGTACATGCACACGCCGATACACCGTAGACGGAAACTTTCCGACCACTTAAACGGCTCCGGCGATTCGTGGATTAACGATAGACGCGACGCACAGTGCGCTGAAAGACCGTTGTCTGGACAAAATTCCATTATTCGAACATTACAAATGACGCGAGAAATTGTCCCAGACGAAAGTTGTTAGAGATAGAAGATAGATACGGTGATTGTATTTGGTTGACATTGCTGTAACCTTGAAATGCTCCGTAGAGATTGCAATTGGGATTTTTAATGGAACCTAAGGTGAAGTGCCCTAAGTCTGGACAGTCCAAAAGTGATACCTAAATCTGGACAATTGAATTTTCATAGTAAAATCAGTAATTAAGAGATTAAATAATTATATTACATATTCTGAGGCCTTAGCTACAAGTAGGTGTGAATATTATTTCATTAAGACATCAATTGAAATTTAAAAATAAATTCAAAGTTCATCTGAAAACAGTATACAAAATAGTCTATTTACATGCGAATCATGTGCATTTATAGTTCGAACTTTTGTTAGAAAAAAAGATATAATTTAAGCCATCAGACAAAAAATAATTATCACGCATAATAATATTGATATTTTTAAATAAATTGGCAATCAAACTTAACGTAAATAATAATTATTAATCCAAATATTAGATGTCCAAGATTAGGACTGTTTTCAAATATAAGTACTCCATACTGGGACGCGATGACAGTAGCTGTCCCACTCTAAGCTTATACGCAATGTGCTTACTCCTGAAGCCGGACACGTGTTTGTGAATAAAATCAACGCATTGTTTGCAAATTATTTAACTACATGTACGTATAATTAGTCTTCTATTAGCTTGAATAACGTATGTAGAAAATGTATTCCGGTTGTGACGTTAATAATACTTTATGTTTACATCTTAAATCTATCAGTATTACTACCTAACCTTAAAAGTTGTATTATGACAAGTTTTATTAAAACAGTAAATGAAAATAAATATATATTTGGTTAAATAATACAATACTATAATCTATGATAAGAATACTACATATTACGCAAAGCATCTTCTATTCGTCATGCGCAACAGCGCCACCAACCAACGTTTTAGGTTATGTTCGCTCGATCAACTCGTAAATTGAATTTGTCCCGATATAGGCTTTACTTCTGTCCAGGTACTAGCTTAGATTGGATTTAATATGTCCAACTATAGGTTTGAATTATTCTTCTTAATACAATTAAGATACTAACCTAAACAATGATTTTTTTATTTTAAATTACTTTACAAACTCTGAACTGTATGTTACAACTCTTAAGAAACTGTTTTTGTTTATTTAAAGTGACAAAATTTAAAATAGAAAAACATGCTGTCCAGGCATAGGGCACTTCACCTTACTTGTACTAGGGCACACTATGAGAAAACTTTGGACAAATCCAAATTTTATATTCAGAAGCCAGTTTAGAAACTTTTGATATTTTTATTTCTCTTTGACACCGACTATAGAGGCACATCATCGACCACTTCAAAAGTTTCGCGTTCTATTTAACCTTTCACTACTCTCGCTGAACAATCGTCGATGAGCAAATACACTTTTCAGCTCCACAAGATTCTAATTGCATATTTCACTCGAAACTAATTACAGCCAAAGGCCGAGCACTTTTTGCAGCCACCCGGAAATCGAATTCGACTCTTGGAACAGTCATTAACTCAGCCGGGCGAAATTTGATCGAAAATCGCTTCCGCCGGAACCGGGCCAACAAAAACAACGATTCGACGCGACCACGCGACGAGCAACTGGCCAACTTATTCACCCAATCGCTAATTACGGTTTCAATTAGCTGGCTTCGTGATTCGCGTAATGACACCATAATGACGGCGGACCGCCTATTGTTCTTCAACGGTGGATTCGCGCGCTGCAACAAGATCTTGGTCACAGCCCCTGGACGGATTTTATTTATTTATATAACACATACGATTTTTAAAAATTTTTTACACGACATTATGTATGTCCACAACATTTACAATTTATTTTTATTAGCAAAATTTAATGAGTGTCTGCAAAAAGGGCCTCTGTCAGATTTTTTAATTATAGGAGCGCAATTAGGAATTATTTTGCTTCAACATTTAATAAAACAAACCGTAAAATGTTTTGCAGTTTTCACTTTTCCCGATGGGAAAAGAGCCTGTGTCATTTTCAATTTGTTTTCATTATTGCAATTCACGTGTAAGTTCTAAATTGCGCTCGTATAAAATTTAAAAAGCTCGGCATAAGCCCTTCTCCCAGGCACCCGTTCAATTATTGTACAGTAGACTCCCGCAAAAGACTGTACACTTACTATCACAAGAGATACATATACATATGTGTACAGTACTTTTAAACAATTTTGTGATCGCGTTATACGCGAGTTTACTGTAGATTTTTATATTCTTGGATGATCGCTATCCATTTTTCTATTTTATAAAAACCGTGTACCATAGTCATCGAACACAAGGCATCTTTGCAAGACAACATATTATCATAAGAACAACTTCCCATCGAAGTTACGCGAAATCAGCGAGTGTACACCCCCGGTGAGCCAAAGTTTCGCAATCCCCGAGCATCGCTCCTGCGCTGGAGTTATCCAGGCGCCGATGACTGCCGTGTATCTACACAGACGGTCAAATTCCTAACGACTCCATTCAGAAGTAACTCGATTTGTGGGCGGCATAAAGCGGCAACGTCAAACAGCTTGTTAATCCAGATTAAACGACGACGCCCGGACCGGGAAACGGCGTTTCTCGCAAAACCGGCTGCCAATTATTTAGCCGGTCGTTTCTAGTGAATTGCTCGTCCACATAGTCCCTCTTCCCCACCCTCGTTCGTCGGTCCCGCAGCGCCCCTTGCATTTCGACGATCCTCTGTCGTTTCATCGGCCAGCACACGACTGACAAATGCTGCAACGAGACTCTCTCCATCTCTCCTCTCTCCTTTTATTTCTCGCTAGGTACAATAGTCAGGGCTCTCGCTACTTGTCGTTGCTCCTTTCAAAGAAAAACTCCGACCGCAAAAAAAACCAAGAGAAAACCAGCACACCGAAACTGGCCTCGCGCGGCCCGATTGATTGGAATTTTGCGGTCGATCGTGATTAATGAGCGCCACCCTCTCTCGAGCCTCTCTCGGTTTTTTCTCTCCCTGCCCTTTTGTATTTTATTGTCCATTTTGTTTCTTTCTTTTTTGGATTTTTTCCCTGTTGGATCCCTCTCCTCTCCTTTTTGTCTCTTTCTGTGTCGCGGCGGCTAACGGGCCACTCTTTTTCCCCTTTGTGAAGGAGGAATTCGACGGAATTCAGAGAGTGTCTCTCTGTTTTCGTGCGGGAACGCGCGCGAATCCAACTACGATTCATGGCGAGGGAGAATGAAGCCTGGTTCATTGAGAATTAAGGGTCGTATTGATGGGGGATGCAGGCCTGCGGCTTGGTTGTGTTTTCGCCGGTACGCGATGGGAGTTTATATTGTCGAGAGGTCGTTCGCGTAAGACTGGATTCGGCTGAATGAAAGAGGACTCTTGTTACCGAGCCTCGAGAGCTGGCCCGCCTTTCGGACGGGCAAATCGCCGATAAAGTGGTTCGCAAAGGGGAATTTCCAACCTTTTTTCTCAGTAATCCAAGTTTATTTTCAATCAATCTTTGCGCGAAGATTGTGAGCAAACGCGGGTTAAACTTTCACTCAGGGGACCAAAAATTTTCAACTTTCGGAATGTAATAATATAAATTCTAGTGCGAGGAATCCTAGACCTAACGCAAACCTAACGCTCCTATGTCTGGAAACCAATATGGCAGCGTTCTAACCTCTCAAACGACCCTGAAATCGAGCAACTTTACTCGCGTATAACTTTTAAACGAGTGAACTCCGCACATCGAAACTTGGATTCCTCGCACTAGGATATAAAGTTTTATCATTTTTCCGTAGAATTGTATAAAATTGTATTCTAAAAAGTTGAAAATGTTTGGTCCCCTGAGTGAATATTCAGCTGACACTTACGACATTTCCTGAGAAGCTCTAATATTTCGATACACCGCATCACAATGCTTGCATAATCTGACGATTTTGCTTTAAAACAATTAATTATTTACACTGAACCTATGGAACATTAAAAGGGATTAGTATGTACTGCCTTATAAAAATGACAAGATTGTATTTATTCAGAGTTTGTACTATAATAAATCCTTTTCGTCATTTTAATTGGTTAGGACTTTTAATAAGAACTTTTCCATTTTACTAAATTATGCAGTAATTTTATAAATGCACACCGTAGCCAGCAATTCCTAAAATTCTAAAATTTCATCGAAAGTCCAGATAACGCCGGAGATACTAATTGTTAGGTGCACCGTTAAATAAACTGCTGTTCTTTGGTCCCCTGAGTGAACGTTCAGCCAACACAGATGTATTATCGTCTTGAATGCAGCAGCGCGCGCGTGCTCCTGTATACTTTGTGTACGCTTCCATTGTAAACTTACAAAATGCACAATCCAATTACAAGCTTCACAGAACACAGGACAACAATTTTTGAAATTTCATAAGTCGACAGATTTGTCGCAATCGAGCAGTTCCTGTTCGAAACAAAGGGGCCACATAGGATCCAGACGTTGCGCGTGAAAGTCGATGATTAGACTGTCAGCGACGGAGGCGGTTGAATGGCAAGGTATTCCGTATAAAACGGGATCATTCGCCGGAGGGATATTCGTTCCGATGACTGGCGGACAGCGCTAAATTCGAACGTGGCTTGCCGGGAACGTTACCGCGGAATATGGGACGAGGATAATTTCGAGTGATCCACATATTTTTCGAGGAGGGGACCACTATGTTCTCCGTGTTCATCGGGCACTCTTTTCCTCTTTTTCGTCCCCTTTCTCCGGGCCATTGTTATCGTTGGGTTCGGCGGTATCAGCGGCGAACACGAGCCAGACAGTTTCGCAGAACCGTTCGTTCTGAATGGTGGTGGTCGTGCGCGGTTAATGCCTGCGGGCCACGATTGTGTTGCAATTACGAGGAGTAGCGGTTGCGCCATCATGAAGATGTCGAAGAGAAAAATAATGGCTGGAAAGAAACGGGGGCTGGGCGAACGAAGGTTCGCATTGTCGAAATTAATGGGCCGCGACCGGAAGTCTGCGGGAACCACCGAAATTGTTTCAACCATCGAAATTTGATTCCTCCGCGGCGATTACGCTCCTGGACAGAATGCACGTGCTATCTATGGTCTCTAGAAGACTACGTAGAATTTCCGAATGGAACCAGATGCAAAGATTGTTCTCATCTGTGTTTCATCCAAAATGTCCAAAAATATATAAAAAAGAACTTTTTAAAAATCACGCTTATATTAAAATGTACTAAAAAGGAGAATACAATTTTTTTAGACATTAGTGACTATAAATAAAACGTGGAGCACTAAACTATATTGACGTAATTTTTTTAGGCGCTCCACGCATTTATTTATGGTCACTAATGTCTAAAAAAATTATTTTCTCGTTTTTAGTGCGCTTTTTTTACATATTTTTTTATTTTCTACTTTTTAGGTATGAAATAGTAAGATATAGACACGCAAGAGATATGGAAATACGCGAGATAGAATGAGGGGATGATTCCGAGAGACGACGTCTCTTCATGGAGTCCGAAATTGTCCGAAATGGAACTGCATGAACGGAACACCACACTGACTGAGCTACTTCGGTGCGAAATGGGTCAGTGGAGTGGAGATGAGTCGGAGTGGGAGCGCGTAGTGGAGTAGGGAGCACTGACAAGCGGAGTAGGGAGCGCTGGCGCGCAGAGTAGGGATTGCTGAACACGATGACGTACTATCGAGTGTCGCGCGACGAGGTGTGACAGTTAATATTAACAATTTTCTTTCTCCTGAACGCACAGTTTTTTTTAAAATTTGTTTTTTAATAGTGCATTGTCATCCAGTTCTGAGCTATGTTTAAAGTTTCAAGTCTCTATCTCATCGGGAAGTGGTTTAAAATTCGATTACAAGATTTGACGCATACAACAACAACAACGACACTCGGCAAGCTAATATAAGCGCGGTAATAAAAATTGTTTGCATCAATTAGTGGGCACTGGGACCAAGTAAATATTCGTTTCTTCTTTCAACAACGTTGAGTGCCTTTAATAATGTTCATGACTGGACTACGGATTTTATGAATTCATGACAAATACTATATATCAGGCTGTCTTAAAAATACGATTATGTTATACGTGACTTATTAAAATTATTAAGAGAGAAGAAATAAATATCTATACTTATAACCCCTGTTTGTTGCAGACGATGCACAACATTTTTATTCTGCATACAGTCTATTGATGACAATACATCGTTCCTGTTAAATTCTTTTAATCTTTTTACTGTTTTATATTTTACCTGTATGAATATACAGGGTGAGGCGCAGATTAGTCCCCACGATTTTTCAGCCCCTTCGGATGGTCGGACAGAAAAATGTTTCTTACCAAAGTTAATCGGTATTTAACCGACAAGAAATTGCAATTTTTTAAAATAAAAAAAAATCTATTTTCAACAAAAAAATCAAGGTCGCTGTCATATCTTTTAATGGTACTGGGTATTTTTAACTTCATAATATTGTAGGCGACGTCAAAACGAATTCAACGACTTACTATACGGTGACTTTCAGATGACCTTGAAAGAAAATATCGCCATGAATCGCATTTAGAGGTAAACAAATGAATGTAAACATTGCTTCAGAACTTAACTCACAAAAAACCAAATTTATATGGAGCCACATTGATAACACAAATGTCAAACGTGTACATGTAATTAAATATTAAAATATTAATACTAATATAATGAAAATAATAATAATAATAATATTATTTAATATTTAATATTAAATATTTCAAATATTCTGGCAATTGATTCATGGCGATATTTTCTTTCAAGGTCATCTGAAAGTCATCGTATAGTAGGTCGTTGAATTCGTTTTGACGTCGCCTACAATATTATGAAGTTAAAAATACCCAGTACCATTAAAAGATATGACAGCGACCTTGATTTTTTGTTGAAAATAGATTTTTTTTTATTTTAAAAAATTGCAATTTCTTGTCGGTTAAATACTGATTAACTTTGGAAGGAAACATTTTTCTGTCCGATCATCCGAAGGGGCTGAAAAATCGTGGGGACTAATTTGCGCCTCACCCTGTATACAGGGTGTCCCAAAATTCGTGAACTTCCCGAAAAGGGGTGGTTCCTGAGACCATTTCAAGCGACATTTTCCTTTGCAAAAATGTTATCCGCGGCTTTGTTTAGGAGTTATTAACGAAAAACAGGGACCAATCAGAACGCGACCTTGACGCGAGTTGCCACAGTCGGCCAATAGACAGTTGGCACGCCGAGCCGACTGTGGCAACTCGCGTCTAGGTCGCGCTCTGATTGGTCCGTGTTTTTCGTTAATAACTCCTAAACAAAGCCGCGGATAACATTTTTGCAAAGGAAAATGTCGCTTGAAATGGTCTCAGGAACCACCGCCTTTCGGGAAGTTCACGAATTTTGGGACACCCTGTATATACATATATTTTACATGTATTTAAAAAATAGTTAAGAGGTTCCAAATATTCTCTTTTTCTAGCAGCGTCGCATATCAGACTATAATTTGTTACATATTATTTTGTTTAGAAAATATACAAGCTGCAACAATACTACCACCATTGACTAACGAGTTAATATACTTTGGTCTGAATCAATCAGTGAAAGATAATTCGTAGAAGAGTGAATCCTTCGATCGTTGACTGACCACGCGTGCAAAACCGCATCTCGAAATTGCAATTGGATTGAATTTGTCTGCATCGACCGCAACCCCACAACCACGGAAATTGAGCTATTATCGAAACATTGGCTCTAGAAACAATGCAATAGTATTTTCATCGGTATTTCGCATTTGTCTGCTAATCGTCTACTAATTAGTAAATTAATCTCTGATTTTTCTTCATTCTTATTTTTCGTCGTATCTTCTACACAAGTTCGAACTAAAATTATTCTTCGCGTAAATTTGTAAAGTAATACCGATGGGTGGAGATAAGATGTTGAATAATGCCCGAGCATAATTTCGGGAAAGTTTAGGGGGAAAATTGCAAGCGGTTGCCCGCGGAATGATACGTGTGCGGAAGTTGGCAAGTTTAAAAGACTGCTTACGTGCCTCTTTCTCTTTCTCTCTCTCGTTCACTCCCCCGAAGAACCCGTCGCAGATTTCCTTTATCCTTTTCCATTCTTAAGCCCGAGGTTCATTTTAATCTCTCGACTGATAAGCCGAAAGTTTTACCGACGAAGCAATGCCAGCATTCTTTCATGCTATCCCGTAAGAATAAACAACAGCAATATCTGAGAGTGTTTTATCTATCCCCGCAGCGTTTTACTTTACTTCCGTTCAAGTTTTCCTAAAAGTCTACGAGGCATTCTTAAGACTGCTATTACCCTATTTTATGATAGTCTCTCTTGAACGAAGACACTCATTTTCTTCTTCATAAACTGTATGCAAGATGTCCGTCAAGTAGACTGCGGGTTTGATGCATTTATGACAAAAATTAGAAGATCACATGCGAACAGTAAAAACATTTAAAGAATTTTAGAATATTGTTGTATCTTACAATTAACACAAACAATTTTTATTTTGCATCATTCGTGGTCTACTCATAAGAAAAAGTACTATGTACTCTTAACAGATAGAAAATTTTCTATGTCCACGTAAAATGTTCCGTTTAGTCCATAAGAAGACGACTTTATTTATTTAACTACTTCTGATAAATGTACGTTTACAATTGCAACATTTGAAAAACAGGAAATCCAAAATCCATTTTTCTATCGAGTTGAAAAATGTCTCCAAGTAAGACTGCGATTGTTGATGAAAAATATTTAAGACACTTCGAACATGAACAATACTTTGAACTATTGTGCTAATCAAACTATTCGATCGCTTTTAATTAACTGAAATCAAGCCTCCGTTTGTCAGAGTGTCTTCATTGTTTCTCAAGAAACAATCGAAGATTGCTTCTAAAGGGACAAGGGATCGAGTGAACAGGGACCAACTGATTCGAACGCTTAAATTGCTTCCACGATATTGTCTCGTTTGTTTGAGATTCAATTACCTTGATTTTGACTCCTTGAAGGAGTACGGCTTTATATTTATACAATAGAAAAGCTCTGAAATCGGTGACACGTTCGTTCTCATACAGATGCACAAACTCGGTTTCAAAAGATTATTATATTGAAAAATAAACTTCATATAATCTGACATTCTGTGACGTTACTTAATTAATTGAGTTTACAATGAATCTGATTTGAAAGCATAAAATATTTCAGTAGCATAAATGCAACAATACTTACAAGGGAAGGACCCCAAGTGTCCGACTTCGATTTTGATAATTTTTAGTGAGCTGATGGTATATGGATCCCTAATTATGTATGTAAAATATTAGGCGTAGTTATTCAATAGTTTTAAAGATATAAACAATTGAAATTCACGCAACTTGCTTACACGGCTAATGATGAAACTTCGAAAACTTGAAAGTTGAATTGTTTATATCTTTAAAACTATTGAGTAACTACACCTAATATTTTGCATACATAATTAGGGATCTATATACCATCAGCTCACAAAAAATTATCAGAATCGAAGTCGGACACTTGGGGTCCTTCCCTTGTTAGTGTAATCATAAAGGTGATTGTTGATATTTATTAATCGAACTACTTTAAAAAATTAGTTTATATACTCACAGTGTGTTCGGGTGTGTCATAAGCAAGATTGTCAGCGCCAGCCATGATGCTTCTGAAAAATAATCACAAATAAATAATCACAGTTTCGAAGTCATATCTTCACAGATAAGAGAAATGAGTTGACTGTATTTTACTTTTATTATTTTCTACCGATTTATTGTTAGATCCTCTAGACAAGATTGTCACAGCATCTGCACCAGCAAAGTGAATCCAATGCATTCTTCAAACCGTAAGATTATCGTCGAGTGCGAACGAACCATAATACAGTTGATATAACAATCATACTAACAAGGTAATAGATGCCCCGATTAAATTAGTATGCACGACGTTGTGGAATGTCTTCGGGCATACCGTCTTCGGATGAAATTGAAAGCTTTTCATTCTCCGAAAGCAAAGTTTAAAAGAACCACTTCGAAACGACGAAAAATTAACATTTTTTATGACAAAACTCTGCACACAATAAACAAACATTTAATTTCATAATCTAAGAAATATCTACAAAATTTCAAATTCCGAGAATTATTCACAGTATTAATCTTAAATTGAAATCTTATTTTTTATTAAAACTTTATAGATTTATATTGTGGATGAAATTTTTAAAAAATCATGAATTATAAACTTTAAAAAGTTTTATTTGATGTTAGTTTCGTCAAGTTTATCAAAATGTACAAAAACTTAACAAATATCTACAAAATGGCAAATTTCGAGAACTATTCACATTATAAGTCTTAAATTGAAATCTTATTTTTTATTAAAACTTTATAGATTTATATTGTGAATAAAATTTTTAAAAAATCATGAATTATAAACTTTGACTCAATTTAGTACAACCATTCATGAAGTTAAATTGTTTTATTTGATGTTAGTTTCGTCAAGTTTATCAAAATGTACACAAACCTAACAAATATCTACAAAATGGCAAATTTCGAGAATTTTATCCACATTATAAATTTTTAATTGAAAAATCTTATTCTACATATATTATATTAAAACTTTATAGATGTGCAATGTGGATGAAATTTGAAAAAATCATGAAGTATAAACGTTGACAGTATTTTGTACAATTTAACGTCATGCTCAATTTACTACAACCATTCACGAAGTTCGATTTTATTCGATTCCAGTTTCTTCAAGTTTATAAAAATGTACAAAAACTTTGACAGACCAGTTATGTTCGATGCAACAATCTATAAGTGTTGTCTACAAATTTCGTTAAAAAATGCATACCTAAAAAAGGAGTTTCCTATTATGGTAACAAGTTGTACTTATAGTAGTCGATAATCAGACCGCAAAACAAGGCAATAAGCACGAAACTTTCACTATTGCTGACATCTTTAAGTATTCATTGCGACGTCTACCAAGAATACGATGATACACGTTGCAATTATACGTATCAGACGGTGAACGAACCAGCGAGAGTTACGTTTTCCGACTTGAACCTATAATTCCTTTTCAACTTTAATTGTACGTCCTGCGTACATTGCACATATGCAATCGCGGTGCATGTTTCCGGGTCGAGTGTTCTTTTTCTGGGTGTGTGTACTCTGTGCTGTACAGTATCATGCAACATGAACATACATCTTTCATGCAAATCCTGTTTAATGATAACGTATTGTTTCGTTAGCCAGTTATTACCTGGAACAATCTAAAAACCCAACTAACAAACCTATAAATAAAATTGCAACCCGTAATTTTAATTTTCTTGAACACTTCAACATTTTATATTTACACTCCATATTCATGGAACAAATATTGACCTGAAACAATCTGGAAAACCAACTAACAAACCTATAAATAAAATTGCAACCCCTAATTTCAATTTTCTTGAACACTTCAACATTTTATATTTACACTCCATATTCATGGAACAAATATTGACCTGAAACAATCTGGAAAACCAACAAACGTTATAATTTCATTTATATTCCCGAATTTTAATTTTGTCCAATATTTAAACGTAAATTCTATTTTGTGCATGTATTCTGGATATTCATGGAATGAGTATTTATATAGAAATCGATAAAATAAAAGCTTTAGAATTAGTATAGTAAATTCTATAATTTTTTAAATATTTACTCTGTTCAATTTTATTTCTTGCAATTTAATCTGCAAAGTGAACGTCTGCAGTCTAACAACAAAAATTAAATAGCATATAAGCAAATATTTGCGCTGAGAAATCTCCCCTCTGTTTAATGTTAATTCTGGCAATTTAATCCACAACAGAAAAGTCTGCAGTCTATCAACAAAATTTCAATAATGTACAAGAAAATATTTGCATTAAGAAATGCTCACTCTGTGTAATATTAATTCTGGTAATGTGACCCTTTGCAAGAGTCGGCTAACAAAATTTAAATAGTACACAAAAAACTGTTTGCATTCCACAAACAAGTAGACCACTTCAAAGACGATGCTTAACTAAAACGATTCCCGTGTAACAATTTAATTATACTTCGTTATATGATAATGTTTCGCCGCCGTTTCATCTTCATTTGTAGAGTCGACGCCACTCTCAACGAACAACAAACACGCTCTTGACAGCGATATTACCTCCGACGATATTAAAGCCATCGTCACACGAAATGATTTACCATTATCGGTCGATGTTTTAGAATTTGAATTCTCGTGCTCGGGGAAAATTCGCATACGTGCTTTATCGCGAACTGTTAACACCATTCGCAGTGCAGGACGCTCTGCTGACAGGACGTTTTATTTATCTCCACACATTGCGCGTTATCCTTGCTGCGACACTGTTTTACGATTAGGCAGACGTGACACATGGTCAAAACTGACTTCCTAGATATATCTGTGGACTCTGCTTTACCCTATGATTGTTTAACTATGTCAATCGTCCGTGTCCGAGCTTTCGTTTCTGATAACACTGTCCAACACCAAATTTGTTCCTTAATTACTGTTGGGTCCTTCTTATAGAGTTTTTTGCGCTGATTCCAAATCTGTTCTTAATTTTTTTCCTATACGCACAGTTTTTGAGAAACATGACTTTGAAAAAAAAACATATTTTTCAATTTTAAACAAATATTGTGGTGTTATTATAAAAGATATTAAATTGTTCTTTATAGCAAAAGATTCTGTAGACTTTCCCGAATACAGCGATATCCAATATTAATACATTATGAATGTTTAAACATGTTTAAACAATCATTAAAGACGGAGAGACACCACCTTTGCACCAATTTTTGAGGATATTTTTCAATTTATCTCAAAAAATAAGGGTCCAGCGGAAAATCGAACCATACCATGCAATAGAGCAGACTTTTATCTTGAGAAACCCCGCTTTAAAGTTTGAAACGTCGACGTTTTTTTCGAAACAGAAAGAAAAATATCTTCGCCCGACATGAGTTGCCGCCAGTGGCGCTCACCACTACAACGGTCGTTCGCCTCTCCGTATCCCGTCGCTTCGCCATATCTCGTCCCGAGCGCCACTGGCGGCAACTCATGTCGGGCGAAGATATTTTTCTTTCTGGTTCGAAAAAAACGTCGACGATCCAAACTTGACAGGGTGGCTTCTCAAGATAAAAGTCTGCTCTATCGAGTGGTATAGTTCGATTTTCCGCTGGACCCTTATTTTTTGAGACAAATTGAAAAATATCCTCAAAAATTGGTGCAAAAGTGGTGTCTCTCCGTCTATAATCATTGTTTAAACATGTTTAAACATTCATAATGTATTAATATTGGATATCGCTGTATTCGAGAAAGTCTACAAAATCTTTCGCTGCAAAGAACAATTCAATATCTTTTATAATAACATCACAATATTTGTTTAAAGTTGAAAAATATGTTTTTTCTTCAAAGCCATGTTCCTCAAAAACTGTGCGTATAGGAAAAAAATTAAAAACAGATTCGAAATCAGCGCAAAATACTCTATAAGAAGGACCCAACAGTAATTAGGGAACATAAAAAAAATTGAAATTTGTTGGACAGTGTAATTTTTGCGAAATTACTTTGGAATATACATGTACTTCCTGTTGAGCACTTTGAGATATTTATTTCTTGGTTTATTTATAAAATAATAATAATTTACAAATATTTATCGTGATATGAAGCTTGTATTAGTAGAACCATAATTTTGTTCTTTATTTTAGACATTTTTAGACCACTCCACCATTTCATATTGGAAATTAGAGTACACTGCAGATTTTTATGCATTTATAGCACGTTCAAAATTCTTTTTAAACAAATTTCGATATTGATATTTTTACTTCATTAAGGTCACAAGGAATCTTTTGGTCAACGGGAATATTTACCAAAAGGAAACTTAAAATATTGAAACAAAAAAGCGATGATACATTGCAAAAAAGAAACTTCTGAGACAATTTTGACGACAGTAGTTGTCAAATAGAAAGGTGGTCACACAACCGTGGTAAGTTTTGCATGAAACTAGTTTAAACTGAACGCTTACCAGAATCGATAGTTAGTTTCAAGAAACTTCAGCGATCAAAGGCCTATCCACGCAGGTGACATCGTGCAAGATTCGATCCGCTCGCTTGTCGTTGCTGAAGAACACTGTATAGCCTCATAGCTTGTGCTCCTTGAATTTTCAGGGTGCTCGTTAAGGCGGCAGGCAAATGTGACTGAAATTTCCGCGGCGATGCTTAATTATAGCACACGCCCGCCACGAGCAGATTGCCTCGTTAATTAATTCGCGTCCGTTACGTTTCCTCTTCTTTTACCACCGGTGATACTGTTAATTAACCGGGCTCGACACCAAGACGCCTCGTAATTGGTGGGCCTCGGCCGCGAACGTTGAACACTCGTCTTTCGAAGCGAGTTAATTGTTCCGACGATTGTCCCACTGTCCCGGCAAGAATTTCAAATTTTTCTATGTTTTCCCGCCGTTATACAGCCATCTTGTTTCACTGCGGTGCCGCCGACTTTGCTCTTCGATTCTTTGCCTTCGCTTCTTTTTATTTTGAACTTGTTTCTGTCAATTTAGTCGAAGTAATTATATTATTTTCTAGTCGAAGTATTTCGAATGCACAGTTAAATAAATCAAATACTTTTATATCTTCTGCTCTTCGTCAAATATTTAGCTTCTATTTTCCTTCATCGTGCAGAAGTTGCTTTTTTTGCGAACTTAACCAGTCACATGAATACGAATAATTATTAATTATTATTATTGAATAATTTGGAGGCTATTTTATTTTCACCTCTAAATTAAGTTTTTTATATCTCATTTCAGTTTTGGTACCTTCAGTCCATGTTTCACAGAAAATGTTTAACGTCCTCGTGTTATCTATTCTCGAAAATGGTAACCAAATCGATGCCTCGTGTTTCGATCGACGAATTACTATAATCTCCGTCGATATGGAAAGCCGATATCATAACTCCGACCGATTGAAATGATCGAGACTAACTGGTTCGAAAAGTCTATGCATTTTGGATTTTACTGTGTTCCTCAATCGGTGTTCAATGTTTATGGTTCCAATGACCTTTCGCAAGAATTCGAAACTATTAAATACATTACGAAGAAAAATAAATTGTTTAATCCACTCCTTTTCGTTGCGATGCAGATGGAAAATGGTTATTTTGCATAAAAATCGGCAGTTTGAATTTCTTTTAAATGCTACTTGAGAGGCACAAACACTGTTTCACGAAGAACAATTGAGCACCGTTGCTTAGTATAAACTTCCACAGGTTGTAAACCGTAACACAGTAACTTCGAATTGTTTATGCATATTCTTACTGCTGTAGAGTCCTCGTTTGAGGTAATTGGAAAGTAGTATACAGCCTTGAAGAAGACGGCGCGGCGCTACGTTTTCACACGGAACTGACTATTTAAGGGTGAGGGTCACGGGAGCAATCGATTATGATGCTCCACAACTCTCCACTGCTCTAGATCAACAACAGGTTAGGCCACATTGTAAACATGCAGGTGCACAAAAAATGTCGGTCCTTCCTCACATTCACTATTTTAACATTCTGTTCCTTTCGTTCTACTATTTAAAGTTCGAGCCAGAATTACATGAAACGTATAACTGAACTGTACTTTAAATTTGCGCGAAACATTGTGATAGATTTAGTGTATAAATTAATCTTTCCACAACTTTTTTAATATCGTTATAGCGCTATCGGTCTATTACGTACATTATAATTAAATAAACTACCGCGTCGAATTAGCACTTGATCTTATACCGAACATGCTGAGTGCATCCCACAGACTAACTAAAGTCGGTAACTGGCAATGAGACAGTCGAGACCGTTTGCGTAAGCGCATACAATCCTTGACAGTTTCGAGATAATAATAATACATACAGCACGCGATTAACGTGATTTGTGGAAGATAGCTTTTACCTGTTTGAACAAACGCCACAACACAATTACAACGTAATATTGTTTAATAAATGCTAAACAACGTAATCTTTTTTCTTAAAATGATCCTGATCAATAAACAGACAGCGTATCTTTATGCAAAATGAAATTTTTCTCTGGGATGAAATAGACATTTATTTTCTTTCTGAATATGTTTAGTAAGTTGGAAATGATATAATAGCATTTCAAAATTCTTCTAATGTTTTCACTGTTTTAACACTAAACCTACCGAACTCTAAAAGCGATTAAAATGTTTTAGCTCATACAAATGACAAGGCTCTATTCATTTAGATACTGTGCAATTTTGATTACAATATGTGCTTGGATGAAAAAATGTGTCTTCATAATTTCAATAATGATGAAATGAAAAATATAAAACCGGTTATTTGACCGGCAGTGGTAGATTTAGTGTAAAATTGCAACTACTCATTGTTGTCCTAAATGCATAAAATCCGATGTTTATCTATAAGACACCTGTAGTTGAAACAAAAAGTAAAGATGTCGAAAATAAAACAAAATATAGCTCGAGAATTATAAATTATTTCAAACATTGCAAATACAGCATTATAAGCAAAATTTTATATTTCTTCTAACGTATAATATACATAGTATTTATACAGTGAATGTTTGTAATAATTCTTACTTTGACATAAACAGATCATTGTATTTACCATCCTCTATTTCACCTAACTTGGCTCACTTTATAAACAACATTGACTTCTGTGCTCTATATTTAGAACAAACACAACAAGCAATACATTCGTTTGTTTGTGAACGCTGCTAATTATAGCAATAATATATCTTTCCATTTGGTAGATGCATTCACTGCATGCATTTTCTATCTTGTACTTGTAAATGGTGCATTCATTTCTACGATTTCATACATTATACGGTACGAGATCATATGGTACTACTTTTGAAAGTAATATTCTCGCAGGCGGCGCGGCAGCGCGAACGATATAATAAAATGGCGTATATCTCGAGGCCGTTTTAAAAGTTACAATCAGAATCGCTCGCTGTTGGCACATTACCAACCACGCCGCGTTACCGAATCCCACGGTGGGACATTTTTACACATTTATGTTTACACATACTCCGAACAGTATAGCTACAAGCTTCCGAGACCGTATAATTCTATTTTTTATTACTCATTATTTACGCGAGCTGATAAAACTTCATGCTCGCCGCCGATAATGCCAGTCAAACATTTCTATCTAATTATTTAGCTTATCTAGCTTAATAATTGCTTACACTGCCACGTTCTTATACTAACTTAACTTTATACGCACATTTTTATCTATCGACATTAGTATTTAATTGGTAAAAACATTGCGACATGGAAATTTTTGCCAAAAGAAACTTTTTTAACTAATAGAACGCACATTGTCGCTATTTTAAACATTCAGACATTTTTATCTACGTATTCCGCTTATAGTATTCCTACACTGAAGTAACATGTACAATGTACACACGTACTAGACAATGACCATCCACTTTTTCATCACAAAGCAAGAATCAAGGAAGATTGAAACGTCTTGCCACTCTGTTTAATTACCCTGATAAAGTCATACGCGCAGCCTAACAATTTTTCTAACACAAGGACACGATATTATTTTAATTGTCGTGTCTCGTAGAAGCGGTATAATTCTGCATTCTTACGTGTACCGCGTTTGAATTACATGTTCGAGCAATTAGTCGAACATGTTTCATTAAAACCAGCTCATCGCTGGTTTTTTTAACAGCTTTGTAAAGAGTGTCGTACAACACCTGTCCTCAACATTAAAAATGTCTAACAATTCAAGAAACACTTATTCTTAGCAAAGAAGACGAGTTTGTGTTTTAAGTAAAGAAAATCGAATTAATTTTATACATATCTCAATTTTGTACAGTGTTACCTAATACACACGATGTTAATAATACATTTTTTAATAGATAATTGAAGAACACGATCATTGCGCAAGAGGATTCTTATTATTCTTAACGAGAAGGTACTCCTTACAAAATAAAGAATTAAAGAAACAACTAAATTGCGTAAAAGTACACAATATAAGCGACAAACAGAAGAACAAGAAGGAGCTATAGACCAATCTGAAACCAATCGAGTCACCTCCAAATCATGCAAGTACTGTCTTTGCTCGCGGTAATGACGGTGTCACCATTGTAAGAAAACGCGCAACTGAGGACATCATCGGTGTGACCATCGAGCGTCTGCACGCTGCAGCCATTTTCCACGGACCATAATCTCGATGTCGTATCCATGGACGCGGTCAGCAAATGCTGACCGTTCGGACTGAAACATACTGTGCCCATTTTTCAGTCAGTTATGCATGTTACTCAAATAAACTCGATTCTAATGTGCAAAAATTAGGTCTAAAATCGAATTTCAATTTTGAACCTTGGGTCGTTGAACATTTTACGGTTAATGCAAGGGTAATACAAGAACTACTAATTATTTAGCAAATATTTCAGAATGAGTCAAACTCTTGTCTGCTGAATAGCAATCCTAATAGAAATTATTATGATACGAAATGGATATACAGTGACTCCCATTAATATTTGGACGCTCTAAAGAAAATGATAACATTTTTAATATTGGACTATACTAAATTTGGGGTTATGTTCGCGGCGCACGGTTCGATCAAATTATACACTAAATAGCAATTTTGTAGACATTTTTCAATTAACATTAACATTTTTCAATTTTCAGTAAACATTTTCGCGCCGCGAACTTAAAAATTAGTGTATAATTTGATCGAACCGTGCGCCGCGAACATAAATCTACAAAATTGCTACTGAGTGTATAATTTGATCGAACCGTGCGCCGCGAACATAATCTACAAAATTGCTATTTTCGATAATAATTTCTCAATTGGACTATACTATACGATTTGGAATTTTTCGAGAAGTTAGAGCAATTGGTATACTACACAACGTGAAAGACATTTTTGGAAAAAATTGCAAGTAGCCGGAATTGCAGCAAAAATACTAAAAGTTGCATTTTACAACCTTTTTATATGGGCCCATATTGAAAATTTAAAAAATATGTTTCGTAGGTCTGTATCAATTAACACTAAACCTACCACCACCTGTCAAAATAGCCGGTTCCAGATTTTTTATTTTACAATTATTATAATAGTAAAAATGATTTCATAAGAAATGATTGTATAGATATCTTTAGAATAGGAGCCGCACAAAGTCTAAATAAAATCTTTATCCTTACCTTACCTTTAACAGTGTCCGAATATTAGAGGGAGTCACTGTATACTTTGTCATGGTCGCTCAAAATCAACAAGTTCATGCGGCTTTGAAGAGCCTAAGAAAAAGTTAATTCCCTAATTTTCTGGAACAATGTTTGACATTCGAATTATCTTGTAAGAGATGTAAATTATTCAAAGCAATTAAAGTCGCCAGTTTCGAGGCGGAGGCTGTTGAATTGTCCTGAATAATTGCGTTACCAGTTGCTCTAATTTCTCAAAAAAGTTAAAATCGTATAAAGTATATTCCACGAGAGAGAGTAGCCCCGCAGAAAGACCAGTTTTCGTTCGTCTTTGCGCATCTTCGCCCTGATTGGTTCAAGAAAGTGGGGAGTGGGTAGTGGAATGAGAGATGATAGGCTCGCTGCGCACCCACCATCTTCTAAGCTGGACGAAACGGGGTTACTCTCTCGTGGGATATACTTTAGTTCAATATTTAAAAAGTCATCGACTTTTTGAAAGCGTCCGAATCTTAATGGGAGTCACTGTATACCTAGTCATGGTCGCTCAAAATCAACAAGTTCATGCGGCTTTGAAGAGCCTAAGAAAAAGTTAATTCCCTAATTTTTTGGAACAATGTTTGACATTCGAATTATTTTGTAAGAGATGTAAATTATTCAAAGCAATTAAAGTCGCCAGTTTCGAGGCGGAGGCTGTTGAATTGTCCTGAATAATTGCGTTACCAGTTGCTCTAATTTCTCAAAAAAGTTAAAATCGTATAAAGTATATCCCACGAGAGAGAGTAACCCCGCAGAAAGGCCAGTTTTCGTTCGTCTTTGCGCATCTTCGCCCTGACTGGTTCAAGAAAGTGGGGAGTGGGTAGTGGAATGAGAGATGATAGACTCGCTGCGCACCCGCCATCTTCTAAGCTGCGCGAAACGGGGTTACTCTCTCGTGGGATATACTTTAGTTCAATATTAAAAAAGTCATCGGATTTTTGAAAGCGTCCGAATCTTAATGGGAGTCACTGTATACCTTGTCATGGTCGCTCAAAATCAACAAGTTCATGCGGCTTTGAAGAGCCTAAGAAAAAGTTAATTCCCTAATTTTCTGGAACAATGTTTGACATTCGAATTATTTTGTAAGAGATGTAAATTATTCAAAGCAATTAAAGTCGCCAGTTTCGAGGCGGAGGCTGTTGAATTGTCCTGAATAATTGCGTTACCAGTTGCTCTAATTTCTCAAAAAAGTTAAAATCGTATAAAGTATATCCCACGAGAGAGAGTAGCCCCGCAGAAAGACCAGTTTTCGTTCGTCTTTGCGCATCTTCGCCCTGATTGGTTCAAGAAAGTGGGGAGTGGGTAGTGGAATGAGAGATGATAGGCTCGCTGCGCACCCACCATCTTCTAAGCTGGACGAAACGGGGTTACTCTCTCGTGGGATATACTTTAGTTCAATATTAAAAAAGTCATCGGATTTTTGAAAGCGTCCGAATCTTAATGGGAGTCACTGTATACCTTGTCATGGTCGCTCAAAATCAACAAGTTCATGCGGCTTTGAAGAGCCTAAGAAAAAGTTAATTCCCTAATTTTCTGGAACAATGTTTGACATTCGAATTATTTTGTAAGAGATGTAAATTATTCAAAGCAATTAAAGTCGCCAGTTTCGAGGCGGAGGCTGTTGAATTGTCCTGAATAATTGCGTTACCAGTTGCTCTAATTTCTCAAAAAAGTTAAAATCGTATAAAGTATATCCCACGAGAGAGAGTAACCCCGCAGAAAGGCCAGTTTTCGTTCTTCTTTGCGCATCTTCGCCCTGATTGGTTCAAGAAAGTGGGGAGTGGGTAGTGGAATGAGAGGTGACTCGCTGCGCACCCGCCATCTTCTAAGCTGCGCGAAACGGGGTTACTCTCTCGTGGGATATACTTTAGTTCAATATTAAAAAAGTCATCGGATTTTTGAAAGCGTCCGAATATTAGAGGGAGTCACTGTATACCTTGTCATGATCGCTCAAAATCAACAAGTTCATGCGGCTTTGAAGAGCCAAAGAAAAAGTTAATTCCCTAATTTTCTGGAACAATGTTTGACATTCGAATTATTTTGTAAGAGATGTAAATTATTCAAAGCAATTAAAGTCGCCAGTTTCGAGGCGGAGGCTGTTGAATTGTCCTGAATAATTGTGTTACCAGTTGATCTAATTTCTCAAAAAAGTTAAAATCGTATAAAGTATATCCCACGAGAGAGAGTAGCCCCGCAGAAAGACCAGTTTTCGTTCGTCTTTGCGCATCTTCGCCCTGATTGGTTCAAGAAAGTGGGGAGTGGGTAGTGGAATGAGAGGTGACTCGCTGCGCACCCGCCATCTTCTAAGCTGGACGAAACGGGGTTACTCTCTCGTGGGATATACTTTAGTTCAATATTATAAAAGTCATCGGATTTTTGAAAGCTTCCGAATATTAATGGGAGTCACTTATAAATGTTTATAAATGTTTATAAATTGGAATTGTCCCACCTTTAGACACTTCCTTCTTGTGTCCCTCCATTACCGCCAACTGCTGGAAATTGCTGGTCACGTCCCAAACACGTGCTGTGGCGTCGCTGCTCGCGGTCGCCAACTTTTTCCCGTTGTTGTCAAAGGTCAGGTCTAGGACCTCGTCGTCGTGTCCTCGCAAGGTAGCCAGACAGGAGTGCATCCTCGTGTCCCAGACCTTCGCTGTCTTGTCCATCGAAGATGAAGCGATCAGCGAGCAGTCGAAGTTGTACACGCAATTGGACAGTTCCGATCGGTGGCCGATCAAAACGCTCACTCGTCTAAAAATATAACAACCACTACAATCAGCCTACCTTTCGGCAACAGAAAATTATTAAAATTGGATACTAAAGAACTCGATTATTCTTGATTTTGAATTTTTTCATATCGGAGATAAAATTGATTTTTACTGAGTACTCATTAATCCGTTCAGAAACCTATAATCCTCTTCCACAATCCCAAGTCGTTTTTCAAATAATTTCCACGTTAATCGTGCAATGTTCGTTCTCTTCGTTTATTATATGTGTATGTGATTTATTAACTCTTTTGTTAAAATCGGCTTGATTCGCACACGGCTGACGGAACAATGACCGTTTTAATAATAATTTGCTCGTTGAGTGGAATATATTGCGAGATGTATATTTTGTGTACGAACGCGTGAATTATCATGGCAATTTTGGCAAATGTCGGTGCTTAGTAAACATGAATTGATTGAACAAAATAGAAGCACACAGACATTTTTAAGTGGCCAGTTTAAATTATATTTCAAATGCAATTTAAATGCATTGAATTTTATAGTATTCGTTTTCGCATTACTTAGATGTACAATGTAAATGTGTTTATCTATTTTGAATATAACTGGTGAATAGAATTGTTTAAAATTAGTACCAATCGAGAAACTGCCATATCAAGTGCATTTTAAATAAAACATTTGAGATAATAATCGTTGGGGACAAAATTGAGACAAACTTTGCAGAGCAAAGGGTTGATTATAATTGAAAAATCAAGACGTCCCGTCGATAGATATATTTAAACATACGCGAAGGTCCGTACGTCCCAGATACTGACAGTGCCGTCGAAAGAAGCCGTGATTACTTGATTGCCATTATTATTGAAGCAGAGAGCGATTACATCTGCTGTATGACCCTTCAACATCCCCTCCTCGTCACCTGTCGCATGGCAAGGTAGAATATTAATTATGCGGGTTCAATTACCAATTGATTTACAGTCGCATAACCGAACTACCTGTTGTCAGATGAAAAATTCTGGAAGTCCCATCCAAAGAGCAGGTGGCAAGCTTGTTTTGCGTGGGTGAAAATTTCGCGACGACGACCTGGGCTTCGTGACCCCGCATTTTGGTCAAACAATGTCCTGTTTGTGCGCACCAGACCCTCGCGGTTTTGTCGAAAGAGCCAGTTGCAATTTTGTCCCTGCGAAAAACAGATATTCAAATCTCGTTTATGAAATTCGCCAAAAAGTTACTCGATTACCTACACACATTCGTACTATTAAAAACCGAATGCGCAAAATAAAAATTGTTGGAGTGACGTGCGTTTCGATAATGTTTTATTTTATTATTTATTTCTTCTGATATACCATACACGTCCGGGCAACATCACGATTTTTCTTATATTAAACTACACAACTTACGTGTGTAGAGCACAAAACTGCTGAATTCTTAATATTTCGTGTTATAATAAAACTATTTCGCGATTTACATAATCCTGATCCGGAGATCACCCCGTACGTGGGTGAACGTGCATGGAAAGAGTTACAGCGAATGTTTAGGGGTATTTCATCGCGAAAGAGTGTACGAGGAATGCGTTTCCGGCCGATCACGACATAAATGAACAGTAAGAGGTATGGTTAAACGAGACATACGAAGCTGGGTTGTTGAAGGACACGGCGTAGACCACATTCTTATGGCCTTCGAGAGTAAGTGACTCCGCTCCACTGTCAATGTCCCAAACTTTACACGTTCTGTCGTAGCTGCCCGTGAGACATCTGTCAAACAATTTCATTTACCGTATTAGTACTCGAATACCACCGGAACGAATAATTTCAGAATGCTTCGAGTAACAAATGTTTCCATCTTTTCCTGACCAAGTATGACGAAGATGATTTCAGCAAAAAATAGTAGTATATTTAAATGCTAATAAAATTGCTAATTTGAAAATGCTGTTACTTTAATTTCAGTCTATGAAAATGATTAAGAAAAGGAATAAAATTCAAGCCCGTTTGTTGCGATCGATTTGTAGCAATTTGTTATTCTGCAGAAAGAACCGTAGTCTATCCAGTATATTCTATTAGATCAGTCTGTTAACACTAACCAAAGGATTTAGGTGAAATAGAGCTCAATTTTTTTTATTCAAGCAATGAAATTTAATGAAAAAGATATTTTCCCTTTTGTTCGGTGATCTTTTGCCACAAAGAACAAACAAGAAAATATTTTATTGATTAAAGTTCATAGCTTGAATAAACAAATTCGGTTTTGTTTCAGCTTAAAATACCGAAATTACTTTCTTGCCGAACCAATATATTGTTTTATAAAAATTACAAGACTGAATTTATTTAAATTTTTCACAATTTATATAAATACAGTGAATCCCTCTAATATTTGGACACTCTTAAAAAGACCATAATTTTTTTAATATTGGAATATACGATTTGAAATTTTTTGAGGAGTTACAACAATTGGTTTGCTACGCAACGTGACAAAAATTTTTGAAGAAATCTGCAAGCTGTCGAAATTGCAGAGGAAATACTAAAAGTTGTATTTTCCAACTATTTTATGTGGGCTTATATGGAGCATTTAGAAAACACGTTTCGTAGATCTGTATCAATTAAACATATTCTGAAAATTTCATTAAAATCGATCGATGTTGTAATGAGCTACAAACGTTTGAAGATTTAAGGATTCTTACATCTTTCAATGCCTGTTGTTTTTACCCGGATCAGCCGATTTCTATGAAACTTTCACAGTGCATATAATTAATACAGATCTTCAAAACGTATTTTTTAAAATTTCTATATAAGCCCGCATCAAAAAGTTGTAACTTTTAGTATTTTCTCTACAATTCCGACCAAATGCAATTTCTCAAAAAATGTCTTTTCACATCCTGTAGTAATCTACTTGCTCCAGCTACCCGAAAAAGTTCAAATCGCATAGTCTAATATCAACAAAGTTAACGTTTTTTATAGAGCGTCCGAATATTAATGGAGTCACTATACGGGGTGAGGCGCCAGAAACAGGCCACCTGAATAACTCGGCTGCTATTGGTGTTAGGAAGAAATGCATCAGATGGAACTTGCTTGATTTCGAGGGGGCATTAATCAGATGTTAGTAGCTTTTTTGTAGGTGGACGCGTAAAGGACATATGAAGGTCAACTTCATTTTTATTACTGGAATAATGTATTTTTTAATACGTCAATCGATACAGCTGGACATTCGTTATAAAAAAGTACTAACCTATGTATGTCGAAAAGTTAGTAGTTCAGGAGATATTTCAATTTAAATAACTCTAAACGTAGTACGACAGTAATGGTGTTTTAGAGTTATTTAAATTGAAATATCTCCTGAACTACTAACTTTTCGACATACATAGGTTAACACTTTTTTATAAAGAATGTCCAACTGCATCGATTGATGTATTAAAAAAAACCTCATTCCATTTTAAAAAATGAAGTTGACCTTCATATGTCCTTTACGCGTCCACCTACAAAAAAGCTACTAACATCTGATTAATGCCCCCTCGAAACCAAGCAAGTTCCATCTGATGCATTTCTTCCTAACACTAATAGCAGCCGAGTTATTCAGGTGGCCTGTTTCTGGCGCCTCGCCCTGTATACGCGCTCAAATTTATTGAATAATTTCTAATGGAAGCATCTTTATAATTCCAATAATAATTTAATGTGAAAGCAGTCATTTGACCGGTCGTGGTACGGTTAGTGTTAAGTGAATCGTTTACATCGAAATAATTCCGTAGGCATGACGTGCAATGGCTGCGGCGCAACGTAGAATGCAATTTAAATTTAGAACCGTACACGAACAATCTTAATCGGGAGTACCTTTTACCTAGTTTATCGAACGCGATGTTCGTAAGGGGCAGAAGATGGGTCTGCAAGGTTTTGTATTTGTAGTAGCGCTTCGTGTTTGTGTCGCAAACTTTGGCTTGCAGCTTCTGCAGTGTCTCCACTAACTGCTCCATTACACTCTCGGTTATAACCGGCTCGTCCGCCTTTATGTTCTCCGCTAATGCTCTTATGTCCGTTCTGGAAAACGACATATCTACCCTCACCTCACGACGTAATTATACACACGCTCGAAATTATTCAAGACAATTCAACAGCCGCCGCCTCGAAACTGGCGTCCCCAATGGTTTCGAATAATTTACACCTCTTTCACAATAATTCGAATGACGAACATTGTTCCAGAAAATTAAGGAATTAACTTTTTCTTAGGCTCTTCAAAGCCGCATGAACTTCTTCATTTTGAGCGACCATGGCAAGGTATGCAGCGACTCCCACTAATATTTGCACACTGTTAAAAAGACGATAACTTTTCTAATACAATTTTTGAAATCGGTTGATGCGGGAGAAAACGACAGACATTGAAAGATGTCAGAATCCTTTGATTTATTGCAGATTTATTGCAATTTTTACCATGTTTAAACTTCGTAGCTTATTGCAACGTCAACCGATTTTGACGAAATTTTCAGGATATGTTTAATTGATGCAAATCTACAAAACGTATTTTTTAAATTTTCAATATAGACCCACATAAAAAAATTGTAAGATGCAACTTTTTAGTATTTTCTCTGCAATTTCGGCTACTTGCAACTTTTTCCAAAAAATTTTTTCACATTCTGTAGCAAACTAATTGCTCTAGCTTCTCAAAAAAGTTCAAATCGCATAGTCCAATATTAAGAAAGTTACCATTTTCTTTAGAGCGTCCGAATATTAATGGGAGTCACTGTGTGTAATTATTATTTAGCCACACAATGAAATAATAAGTACCAAAAACTTTCCTACAGCTAAATAAGCATCGAATAATTCTCCAAATGCGTTGAAAAACATTTCAATTAAAACCATCGAATTTCATTCAATATTGAGTGAATATAAAACCAGTGATGTCGAACGGGATATTTCGACCGCTTTGTTAGTTCCAGATGTGAAGTCGAGCAAGCGAGGCTCGTCTATTAAAAATAATACAGCAAAAGACTTAATTACTCAGCCGTGAGGTCTAACAGATCGATTATCTTCGTCTTGACGTCACCGCCTTGCGTGTACTCCAAAGCGAGACCTGTGAAGCAAGGAAAAGAGATGCAGCTTGGTAGTCTCGTGTTAATTACACGAAAAAATCGAATCGGTCCGCGTGATACCCGGCGGAAAGTAACGAAGCAGAAACTTCAGCAGCTTCATGTTGATGGCTCAATCACGGCCGGAAGTCCAGCGTGTTTTCAGACCGATTGCCACAGGCTCGCGCAACGAGGCCGTCCCCGAATTTAATTACAAATCGTAATCGTCACGAACCGCGCGAATTCCACGATTCGCAGAGGTTGGTTTTATCCGCTGTCAGTACAACGTCCCTCATCCGCCGGTCAGTCCTGTTCAACTGGCAACTGCCTCTGTCGTGTAATTACCGAAACAACCGAATCGACGTGTCGCACGCGTTACCACGGACCGTTTGATCGATTCTCGACCCTCACCCCGTTTGAAATTCGCGTTTGCACCGGGTCACTCTAGGGGTGCTCTAGGGTGGCTCTTATTTTCGACTTTTGAATTTCTTTTCGGGCAATGCTCAGGGTTGTTCCAAAGAACTAAAGAAAAATCTGCGCAAAGTTTGAGTACACACAGATAGCAGGAAAACGTGCCCCAAAAGAATTAAACATTAAAATAATTCATTCAATGCTCATAAAATCGTTTTTCCCGAATACCTTCTAAACTGTTTATCGCGTCGAAAAATATGTTGAACAAAACCTGTGTTGCGCGACGGTACTCTATAGGGTTTATACAAAAACCGACTTTTTAAAAAACCGATTTTCGGTTTTTAACTTTTCCATAAAACCGGTTTAAACCGGTTTCGGATTTTTACAGATAAAAAATAAGACATGTTTACAACTTAGAATAGAAGTTTTTAATTTTTTTTTTATTAACTTCCCGATTTCATAGGGAAGTTATTGTAATTACCCCGAAAATCGAAAATCGATTTTTTAGCAGATCTTCACGTTTCATGGTCATTGGAGTCATTTTAGACTATTTTCAGCAAAATGTTCGTATGTGTGTGTGTGTGTGTGTGTGTGTGTGTGTGTGTGTGTGTGTGTGTGTGTGTGTGTGCGTATGGCCGTTTCTATGTAATCAAATTTTTCGTTAACGTTTTCTGAAAAAGTAACAACGCGATCAGAATGATGAATGATGCAATCGATGTGCCCCGCTGTAACTTAGAGCTGATTAGATTTTGGTCCATTTTGGTCAAGTAGTTTTTTAGTTTTTTTCGAAAGAAGTTGATTAAACATTGCAATTTATACGAAAGGCGTATCCACCGAAGAAGTAAACGTAACTATATATATATTTACACATGTTTAAAAACAAACTTTTTTTATAAAATTAAAAAAAACATTTTTTATAAAATTAAAAAAAAATTTTCTTTTTTTTTTAATTAAAAATACTTTTTTTCTAATTATGCAACTAATGCTAATGTAACCGCTTACAATAATCGAAAATTATTCCAATGCAAGAGTGAGTTAATCATCGCCGAGAATACATTTTCAAAGAATATCGATGAAAGTACAAAAACATTTATATTACAATCTTTAAATAAACAATCAGTTCCAAACGAATTGTGAACTGAGATTAAATTGAAAATTAATATAAAATATATGATAATTAATAACATTGATGTTGAAGACGGATTGGTTAATGGAGCATGCGGAATATTAAAATTTATTACTTTTCAAGAAAATACTAAAATTCCGTCTATATTGTGGTTACATTTTCAATTGGCCATAGTAGGAGTGAAAGTAAGAACTCGTTATCGTGATTATATGAAAAATGCAAATATAAATCAAAATTTAACACCAATAATAAAAAAATATCGAATCAAGTAAATATTTCGAGTGAAGGAAAATAACAAATCACACGTAGTCAATTTCCAGTGGTTCCTGCTGAAGCGATTGCGATTCATAAAAGTCAGGGACAAACATACGAGAAAGTATGTATGGATTTTAAAACATCAGAAATACGAACTTTACAAATGTTGTATGTAGCACTGAGCAGAGTTTCAAAATTGAGCGGTTTATATATTTTGAGAAAATTTAAATTAATAGTATCGAAGAAAACCAAGATCAATACTGCAAACCCGGATAATGATGAGTTGTATCGTTTGCGAAAAACTAATTAAGACAATTTATTTTGCAACATTAGTATGCTATAACAAGGAACCAAGCGAGCAACGAGCATACGATATTGGTTTAATGCGACGCCATATAGCAAACATTTTGATAAGTAGAAAACTATTGAATTTCCCTGAAAACGTATAATCTTCTTAAAACGTACACTTAATAAATAATAATAATAATATACAGCAACTAACGAATCGGGAAGTTCTTTGTGTGGCTCGTGGAGAGTCACACACAAAATGAATAGCTGTGGGTCCTACTAGCCATGCGTACCACTAACATTCTCGCAAGTGCAGTCCTGCCCGCGAGCTCGCGAAGCGAGCGAGCAATAACAACCCTACTCGCGAGCGAGCGAAGCGAGCGAGCAACAATAGCCCTCTAGTTTATTAAAGAATTGACAAAATAATACCCTTAAAGAATCACAGAAATTAACAAATATTTATGAACATTATTATTTTACTTCTTTCTTTGATTAATAAAATGTGATTTTAAAAATCAAAGAACGTCAATTGATTTATTGCTTAGTCGTGTCCTTATTTTGGACACAAAATTTCCAGAAATAGAAAAAACTCGCTCACTTGCTATTGAACTGGGCTTAATTGTCTTGAAAGCATTAAATAATAAATCTAAATTTTTTGTTCTTCTATTTGTAGCCTCTAAGATCAAAAACTCCTTCTTTAATGTTTGAGGACTGGAGGAAGTCGCTTCTTCAGGTTCTTGCAGATATTTATTTATTGCTATTTCCATAGCATTTTTCATCACAGTCTCTATGCGCTGTTTTCATTTCCACATATATACGTATACAGGGTGTCCCAAATTTCGTGATCGTCCCGGAAATGGGAGGTTCTTGAGGTTATTTGAAGCGACATTTTCCTCTACAAAAATGTTCAAGGCAATAATGTTCCCCGACCTTTCTCCGCTATACCACTAGCTGTGTACTTTTTGATTAAATCGAAATCATTATAGCGGATTAATATAAGTGTTATGTATAAATTTAAAACCGGTTTTTTTACTGAAAAAACCCGGTTTTCGGTTTGTAAAATTTTCTTTCAAAAACAAGTTTTGAAAAACCGACAAACCCTAGTAATCTACACAACGGACATTGAACATCTCAAAACAACGCGAGCAGTGCATGATCCACCGAGACACTAATTTATTGGGTTGGCAAGAAAGTAATTTCGGTATTTTAAGGTGAAATAAAACCCAATTTTTTTATTCAAGCAATGAACTTTAATCGATAAAATATTTGTCTGATAGCTTCAAAATCCCGCGCTCTTAATTGATTACATTATTGATTAAAGTCCATTGCTTGAATAAAAAAATTCAGTTTTATTTACCTTAAAATACCGAAATTACTTTCTTGCCAATCTAATATTTTATTAACTTGCCGATTTATAGGGAAGTTATTGTATTTAAAACGGAAATCTCCCATGCACGTTCGTTTCTTTTTACGAAACTCTAAATGGGAACGCGATAGCAGCCATTTGAATTTATGGGGGGGGGGGGGGGGGGGGGGGCGGGGGGCGAAGCTGAATCGCAACGCTAATCTACAAATAATAAATATCTCGAAACAAACGCGAGTAGTGTATTATTCGTCGTAACGCTAATTTATTAAATTCGATATAGGAAGCTCCCGTTGCACTTTAATTTCTTTATACGCAATTCTACGGGGAAAACAATGGCTGCGAGTGATCAAGGGCAGCCACACCGGCTGCGAGTACTCAGGGGCAGCCATATCAGCGTGCAGTGCGGCAATTCATTAATCGCAACTCTAAAAGGCGGGATTTTCTACCACTAGCATATTGGAAAACTTCCACACGATTTTTCAAATTCTCACCGTATATGCGAGAAGGAAACTATGTGTCACGACCTCAAACATCATTACAAATTCATTCATATCAAAAACTCTAAAATCTGAAATGATATCCAAATACATTTTATCCATAAAATAACTCAGGAATTTAATGATCGTATGCTCCGTGCGCGATTGGTTTTGCAATGTCGGTCCTTTACTCTAATACGAGGTCGCGACTCTTACCATTTAATCTCATCTTTTAGGTGCGTTTTGCAATATGCGTGTTCAATCCCGCCTGAAGACAACGCGTTAGTATTTTTCGCGACACTAAACAATCGCGACAACAATTTTTCGCAACGCTAATTCCTTTACACTTTACACAGATATGGCGCACAGTGGAACCTTTCGTCCAAATCGGAGACAAAATCAAAGAACTTTCGATAGAAATGAGGTAGAGCGATGAAATTTTTTTAAAATTATAGCTGAAACTTGGCAGAATATGGGAAAAATAGGGAGATTATGGTACGAACGTTTTATAACATTGAGAAAATTCGTTAAACAATTCGTTCACAAAAATCGATTTCTTGTAAAATCCTGAGGTCGTAGACAAATTTTGAGACCAGATTTAAAATCAGCGTGAAAAAATCTACAGGAAATGATGTGCAGCATGTTAAAAAAAAATTTTTTCCGCCCGTGTCATTGAAAAAACCGCAATTTTCTTGAAATTGTGAGAGTTTAACGAATTTTCTCAAGTTTATAAAACGTTCGTACCATAATCTTCCTATTTTTCCCATATTCTGCCAAGTTTCAGTTATAATTTTTTAAAAATTTCATCGCTCTACCTCATTTCTATCGAAAGTTCTTTGATTTTGTCTCCGATGTGGACGAAAGGTTCCACTGTGTGGCGTTTCGCCCTCGCGAATTGGGACCGAAGCGGAGGGGAGGGGAGGCGCGTCCATCGCCCCGTCAATTAAATATTGCGGGCGGGCCTTGCGCATGATTGAGAACGCGGGTTTATAGGTTTATACCTTGCACGAAAAGTTCTCTTTCTAGACTTCACGTTTCGAGAACTGTCCCACTAACGTACCAATAGACAGGGTGACCAGTGACGTCACGATCCGTACTATAAGAGGCGTCCGTGTATAATTGAGAAATGGAAAAAACCGTGATCACCAGCTTTTGGAAAATACGCACGTTTTTAAGGGAAATTTTCGAGCCAATTGTAGTATGCATTCTTATTGGAATTTTCGAACGTTTGAGGGCTCGAATTAAAGGTGGAGGATCGCAATTTATGAGAGGAGCATTTGCGTTTAAAAGAAAGACAAGATGCAACAAGTTTGCACCATTTTTCCAAACGTTTACGAAATAATGCATAAATATACTTGTATACCTTGCTTTTAAGTTAAGCATACAATTTTGAATAATGCGATAAAAACATTTACAATAGATATAAATAGAAACATTACAAATATTTTACAATGTTAAATGAAAAGAAATGAAGCTAAATATAAGCTAGCGTAAGATTGTTAAGGAGATATCTTCCTAATATACATTTTCGCGGCATACGTTTGAATAATGAAGCGGCTCGCCCCTGGAAATATGAATTAAAATTGTAGTTAGCGGAAGGAACGTTGCGACAAATAATTTGAAAACAATAATTTTATTAAAATTCTTATAAGAAAAGACAATACAAGCGAGTTATATTCTCCGTTAAAGTATGGAGAACTTACGTTAGGTTGCATGTACATTTATTTTTATACATTGTTTGTGTGAACGTTAGTATGCAGTCAGAATACTTTGCATAGTTAGGTGCACGCTTCATCATGCGACGCAGACACGTTGAATTGTGCAGACAGTTTTGCAGTAAAAAAGAAAAAAATCGTGAAGACCTGCTATTTTCGCACATATCTCCCACGTGTATGTTAAATTAAAATAGTTCGTGTTACTTCCTTATGGAAAAATAGTTTAAATATAGGTTTTTTAGTTACATGTGTATATTATTGATAGAATCGTTCGCAATACATCGATATTGGTAGGTGAAACTAAAGCGTTTAATCACAATTGATACAGCACACGAACATTATAAATATCAGTATCAGAAAAGTGATTCTGTTAGTACATAAAAATTTGTTGTCTACAATGTTACATAAATATTGTGAGCTCGGTATCTACTAGATACAAACTGCATCTTATCACATAGAATAATTGTAACAAGTGGCAAAAGCTTTGACGGAAACGGAAGAATAGGATATATTTTAAATATCGTTTAAATACAACACAAAGATACTATCACTCACGTATGTACAAAATATGCAGTATAATTTAAAATAATAATGGTCATTATTTCATAAATAATGCATATGAGTAATACTGCTCTTTGTATATAACTTAGTAACGAGAGTAAAATAAGAAAAAATTAAAACACAACCAACAGGACTTACGTGATAACTTATCATTAATTTCTTTTTTATCTACTATATACGTGCTACACTGATATCCGATTGCAGTGTGCTGTACAAGGTGTGACACTATCTTTTCTAATGCGATTTACAATGCACAATCGATATAAAACCAAACGCAGTATGCCATAACTATATAAAGATACAATGAGTAGATTTTATTGTGATCAGTAGAGCTGCTCCTTTAAATTACATTGCTTTGTGTTTCAATGAAACTTGAGTTCCCATCTTTTATTGTACCGTACGTTATATTAAAAATCTAACGTATCTAAATATCTCAAAAATATTGGCCCTTGCAACGAAGGATATATGCTATTATGCAAGCATTATTATGTTACATGATTTCCTCTCAGTTTGTCCTTAGTCGGTAGTTAAATATTAGTGAGACCATAGTACACAATATAGTTTTCGTTTCTGATCCGCAATAAAGTCTATGTCTCGATGTACATCGTTCATCGAGTAGTTTCCCGAGCGAAGCACAATGATCATCTTGTATTGTAAAACAAATTTTTATTAATAAACTTATAAATTTCTTATAGTACAGTTACTGGTACATTTAGAATCTCGTATTTGTTCATCTCGAAAATTTGCAAGACTAGAGACATTCTATCGCAGTGGTTCAGATTCCCTTGAATACTTCGTTCAATGTGAGGTCATAGAACTAAACGTTAAAACATCAGATTACATTGCTGCGGAATAGAAAAGTACAACTGAGATGAAAGTCGTTTTTGATTTGAACATTCTTCGTATCAGCGTGTTAAGCTCTCTACCTGTGAATAACATTGTACATATAATATGTATGTGCATACATGTATACAATATGCATATACGTATATACACTCTCTGCGAATGCTTTTCTTTCGAGCTCTTGTGTTAAATGCAAGAAAATGCACAAAATATTCATACGCTGCAACAGTACTGTATTCTTGTATGCGAGTATACAAAATTTCCGTACATAGTAGTAGTATAATCATTTATTAAACAAACCGAAATTGTTCACAAGAGGCGAATGATACATACGCCTGTCGTTCAATAAGACTGTCACACCGGTCTCATTGAAAATGTTGTACATTTATACTCTTTCGATTTGTAAAGTTCTAGTTTGTCATTTGGAACCGATACATTTATATAAAAATGTTTCTCGTTATGATATAGTGACCATAGAAAAAATCTAATCGCTATGTGATGTGTAGTATACGACAACGGATGTTCATTCTTATGCGCTCCAACTATTTTACTTCCTCGAATAAATCAGTCTAGAAATTGCTTTCGATTTGGGCTATTATACTTTTACCTCGTAATATCCAATTAGGCAGCACAGAGGATATGCCATCGACTTACTCGTTTTATTTCTATGGTACCTTTCTTTTTTTTTCTTCATTTTCATTCAATGGAACCTGATTATCTTAAAAAAATTAATTTAGTAGGCGCAGGTTCAATCATGAAGATTGCAATCGTAAGAGATTCGCTAAATGGATATATATATGTATATATATATACATATATACATACATATATACATACATATATATATACATATATATATACAATTCACACTGAGGTTTTGTCCGTAGGAACAAGGCACGGCTGTTTTCCTTCACTGAACAGCATCATTATTGGTTGAGATTTAGCAATAAAGTATACACCTTACTTACTTCGACAGACCTTACCGTGACGCGAGATTTTTATTTCTGCCAAATTTTCTGAACATTTTGTTACTAATTTCCACATCTACTTCATAGAATTACGAACTTATATAGATTTCCTAATATGTGATTTAAAAAATTATTTTTATATGATTGACATCGCATTGAAAAATATCTTCTTTTCCTTTCTCTCTCTCTCACTCTCTCTTTCTCTCTCTCACACACGCTCTCTGTCTCTCTCACTCTCTCTCGCTCTCTCTTTCTCTCTCTCTCACTCTCTCTCTCAAGTATCACAAATAAATGGATATTTCTTTGAAATAGTATTTGTGACCACCACTTTTACGTAAGAGTAGTAACAATTTGCTATTATATCTTTGCAATTCCACTTTATAGAACATTTTGCAATTACTTAAAATATTGTATTACAAAAACACACACACAGAATACTGTGAAAATCCCTCTGAAATGCTGCCAAGTCCTCCAGACAGATAATCAAGTGTAGAGTGTAGACACATTTTCACTTTTGTTTTTTTCGTAAATAGAATATTCAAAACGATAACGTCCATATAGTTACACCGCATTTAAAAACTATCGCGCGAACGGCGATGTTAAATTAACACGTGTTAAATCATTTGACTTGTATAAGCATGAATAATAAAATAATAAATTGTATTCTCTTGCTCTCTGTACAATTGTTAATTTAATATAAAGAAAGGAAATATAAATCATGTGTACGTTGCTAAAACTGTCGAAGTATTGATGATATCTCATGAATTTTCATTAAAATGAATCTGATCCGTTATCTGGTCGTAAAAAAAAATGTCATTAATTTACGTTTTTAATGTCTTCCGCCGAAGACGCGTTTCCGTTTTCACAATCATATCATAAACGTTATGTTACAAATATAGATGTTATGAAGAATCCCATATGTCTCACTGTATAAATTAAAACACACATTCTGAGGAATGACTAACTATAACAAAGATGTACACAACTGTGCAAAAATTTTCTCACAAGGAACATCGTTAATCAAATAAAAAATATTGTTATTCGAACATCAGAGTTTCTTTGCATGAGGATGCATCCCATGGCAGAAATATGGAAATCTGTATAATTATATTCGTGTAATTAATGTTAACAGATATTTCGTGATTAAATAATTTTCCCATAGCAATAAAAACGGTGGTTGCATTTAACTATCTATTTCATATCTAGTTATAAACATTCACTTGGAATTGACAATTCATACACTCGTTAGTTTTATTAGTCAACATCAAGAGTAGTATTTAAGGCAGGAATATTTTTTTCTTTTTGTATACTCTACTACATCGTAATTTCACTCGTGTCTGAACGTAATCTTTCTCGTATAGAATAAAACGCTTTACCAGAAGCAAGAGAGCATATATGTAAATATATTGTAATGAATATAACTAGATGTTATAAAAAATAAATGAAGGACTAGGAATCTTAATGGATCCTGATGGATCTTGGAACCTTCATTCGGCGATGCTCGTGTGCCAACAAATGTTCCATATTTATAAAAGTTATCCAAAAGTGCTTCTTTCTCAACCCACCTATCATACAACCATTTAGATAATAATTCTGGTTCCCGAGGAACCTAAAATACGATGATGCACTATATGTACTGATCTATTAAACAAAAAACAACAAAGCAATAATATACGATTGAAAACTTACCAATGAACTAGGAAAAACTCGGTAAAACAGTACTGTCTCACACGGTGGTCTGGAACCAGTTATAATCGTAGGTAAGTCAATCGGTTTACCTTGAGGATATGCTATTGTTATATCAAGAACCCAATTGATTTCAGGCTTTGCTACTGTCATACCTATATGACAAATAGTTCACAGTGACTTAATAAGATAAAGACACAAAAAATCCTGTTACAAAATTTGTAATTTGTTAAATTATTTACTTGCTCTATTATCTAATTCTTGATTTGATGTATTATTATTCTGCGATGGACCAACTGTATCAAATATAGTCTGCAATGCTCCTAAACGTGGCAGAGTTACATTCTCCAAAATAGGAAGATTATTCTTTTTAGCAAACTTTTGCGAAGTCTCTCTCCTTTTACATAAAAAACCTCCTTCCGGAAACAGAACCATCCATTCTCTGTTCAATGGAATGTACGATTCTTTCAGATGTTTCTCTAATTGCTTTAAACTTTCTTCTCTCTTTCTACGACCCTAGCAAACGTCCAAACGAAAATATTAACAATTACATGTTACGATTCACAGAATCCATACAATGACTCCCATTAATATTCGGACGTTCTAAAGAAAATAATAACTTTTTTAATATTGAACTATACGACTTGAACTTTTTTGAGATGTTAGAGTTTACTACATGATGCGAAGAGGTATTTTTTGAAAAATTGCAATTGGTCAGAATTGTAGAGAAAATACTAAAAGTTTTATTTTATAACTTTTTTATCTGGACCTGTATCGAAAATTTAAAAAATACGTTTTGTATGCATTGTAAAAGTTTCATCGAAATTGGTTGATGCGGAAAAAAAGACTGACATTGAAAAATGTAAAAATTCATAGATGTATTGCAGTTTATCTTTATTGTAGCTCATTGCAACGTCAACCGATTTTTATGAAATTTCCAGAATATGTTTAATTGATACAGATCTACGAAACGTATTTTCTAAATTTTACATATAAGCCCACATAAAAATTTGCAAAATACAACTTTTAGTATTTCCTCTGCAATTCCGACAACTTGCAATTTTTATCACAAATTTTTGTCACGTTGTGTAGCAAACCAATTGTTCTAACATCTCAAAAAAGTTCAAATCGTATGGTCCAATATTAAAAAAGTTATAGTCTTTACAAGAGTGTCTGAATATCAATGGGAGTCACTGTACATTGTTATTAAATTAATAAAGCCGCAGACTTACGGATACAATGAAGAAGTCCTGATGTAAAATAGAAACTATACCAAAGTTTGTAAATTTGAAAATCCTATCCATAATCCACATCAGATTAGGCAACACATTTGGTTTTGCGTTAAATGTTGTCATTAGCATAGGAACATCGCCAGTGCTTTGATGGTTCGCTATTACTAATGTTCTGTCGCTAACAAGTTTCTGTATATCATCACCTTGTTCTATTACTGAAAATCAAACGATACTTATTAATATTTAGACCATAATCAATGTCAAATTTTGCTTGTACAGTTATTCAATTATATATGTATTCTGGTACTTACTGTCGTAGCCTGCAGACCAGGTCCACGTCGATACCATCGCTAATAACCAATGGAAAAATAGTCCTTCGATGCGCCAATATACTTGAGGCTGATAAACTTTCACAGGAAACAATAGTGTCATCCATACTACGTATGTCGGTATACAATAAACATTGTTCAATATCACAAAGCCAATTCGAGCGATACATTTTGCAAAAGTCAATACTTTACTGATTAGCCTGCAAAAAAAACATACTGCAATCCATTTATAAATGATGACAATATCGATCTATGATACATATCATTATAAAAAACTCATTAGTATTTTCCAAGCTTTATGATTATCATGCATCAATATTTCATATGCGACACGGCTGAAATATACGCTACCAAAGTAATGAATTATTCGATTAATTGTATAGCTAATTTATAATCAACAAATGCATAACTATTGGTTGCGATCGGACAGGGAATACTATCATCCGTTTAATATTTTTTTACATGAATGTGTACATAGAAAAAACACATTTCAACCTACATATTATAATTGTTTCACTTTTATCCATAACAAAACCACTCTGATTAGAAATATCACCAATGTCAGCTAAACATACCACTCTGAATGTATTCCAAACATTCGGCAACTGTAAATAGAACTACAACGTAGCGAATATTTTTAAATGTTCATCGAAAACGATATTGACATTCCGAGTTTGCGGAAAAAAAGCAAGTATGATTCAACTTATGTTGATAGTTGGGACTCTTATCCCGATTGACCCGATCGCTAGCATACGCTCAGAAAAATAACTGGAGATAAATAGAGACGAACACAGACAGAAATAAAGCGAAAACAAACGGAGATAAAAATGTGCTCGGAACTTTCAAAATATTGCGCTGGCCGACCGTGCCAGGAACCGGCTCTGCAGCGATTATAGGTTAAGGATAAAATCGTATCAATTATATCATATCGCATAGGGTTGCGAAACGTACGTGTCTCGTGAAAAAACGTGCGGACACGTAGACGGATTTTTTCGCGGTTTGATCGGACGGTAAATGCGGAGAAAAGTTTCGCGGGACGCGTACACAATGGTGAACACGGGCTCGACTTACCTTGCGAAAGTAGAAGAGGAAGAGAAGTCAGTCATTTTCGAAAGACACCGCTCGTGACGCGAATTCTGTTAATTTTCATCCAGATTTTTTCAAGCATAGCATTCAGCCGGTGCAGAAATTACATAATAAGGATCATTAGATCGGATGACACACAAGATCCCGCGTGCTGTTTACATGAGACTCCGAGTCTTGATAACAATTCCGACTCCGACTCCGACTCCGACACGCAGTGAAATTTCAATCGACCTGCCCCGTGCAGTTTTATCGCCGTGTAATAGCCTGCGATATCGTCGATTTCGACCAGCGTGCACCGCTACCAAGATAAAGCCATGCTGTTAATCAATTTATTGGCTCGTCGATCGTTCGCATGACGTTTTTTTTTCGAAAATACACCATAGTTCCGTTCTGTCCGCTGTACGCAAAATCACCACAGCGGACGCAACGTAAATATAGATATAGAGATAGAGCAGCGTCGAAACTTATTGGGATGTTTCGAATTGTATTGCGATCGATCCTGTCGATGTCTGACGATTTAATGAGACATTTCAAAAGATTCGGACATTCGTTTCTTCGCTCGAACGCTCGCATAAACTCGTAACAATAAAATAAGAAAGATCAAAAATTTTAATTCAATATCGTATGTGTAGTTCCGTTCTGTCGCTGTACGCAAAATCACCGCACTGAACGTAACGTAAATATAGCACAACAATAAAACTTATTGGGCAGCTATATTAAACCTTTTAGAATAAAATACAAATTGTCTGACGAATCAATGCAAGCTATATAGTTCTCGAAATGCAAAACCAGAAGCGTACGCGCACACCTGTGTGCGTATATTATGACTTTGAACGCATTTTATTCGAAACAACATTCGAGATTTCTCGAGTTCTGATTGTCCAATCGTCTTGAACTTTAGTAGCTGTCTTTACAACATAGTTTTGCAATATTCCTGAAATATCAATCGTAAAGCGAAACATTTACAGTTCTGTTAATTCAAGAAAATGTCACAAAATGACATTGTCAAGGATTGTTAGAGTCAGATTAGTAAGATAAGATTGTTCTTCGTTTACTCGATTTCTTAGAATGTTCAAAACGAGAACTGTGAACAAATTTGATCCTATCGATTTTAACAAGGCGTCTATGCTGGTGTTCGTATATTTGAATAGATGTGAATATGTATTAATAAAAAAAGTGACCCAATCGCGTTCTCATGTTTTCGCGAGAGTGGTGTCGCTGTTCGGTTCGTAGACGCAACAATTTTGGCAGTTTCGCTTTGCATTCGTAGGCTTCGATCTAACAACTGTATATTTCGTGTGTTATTTCCGAGTCCGAGCCGCACACCTAATCCATTCGATAATCGTCGGTTTGGGTTGATTTGATTATTTTTTAGTACCTATTACGAGGGGCTGTTGAAGAAAATAAACATTACGGATCAGTTTAGAATGACGTTGAATTTATTAAGATGTTCCGTCATTACTCGTGGGTTAAGGGAGCTTAAGGAATCGTCGGGATTTTTAACGTTACGGCTGTCACTGAGCACATCAGCGGTTTCCAAAGGCAGTAAGGTAGAAATATTCTAGTGTAGAATACGTATTATCAATGAAAAAAGTCGATGATAACTTGACAAAATTACGTCGATAACGATCTACTTGTTCACCGTTGTGTTTACCTTTAAACTTTCGCTTTATTCACGACTTTTAAGGTGATCCGCAGGCCGGTTTTACATAATCGTTGAGGAGCCCGATCCGAAAATAGTTTTTAAAAGATATCCGCAAACAAATCATCTGTGCCACTCACGAATAATTTTCTTCATTACATTCGAAATGTCATTCTACACTTCTCAATATACTAACAATTGAACACAGTTGACATCTAATCGTTAATCAGCCGCATAACAGAAATATGTAGTATGGAAAGTATATTCTAAATGGAATTAGAAACTTCTGAAACGACACTTTAACAAACAATCACAATGGTACGCACAATCTTCTTTTTATTTTCCTTAAACATTTATGTAACGACGTCTCCTTTTTCTGTGAAAAAACAAACCAACTTTATGTACGTTCAGAGATATTTTCCCCGTTCGCGTGAAGGTTAGTTCTACGCGATCGTAAACACAAGAAAAAGTTATTTTGCAATTCTATTTAGCACGATTGTGAACTGCATCCATTCATTTGTGTAACTCTACATAAATCGTTCCATTCAACTTTCGTTCGGATACTTTGAAATATTCTAATCACTAAAACAGTTATTTGTGTATGTGCCTATACACACACCTTTCTTGTATACGTGTTATCATGACTAAACTGGCTTCATTTGACTGACCTTCAATTTCCCCTGTCCAGACTGCTTTAATATCCGTTGTCAGATTGCAGCTGCCTGGTTGTGGTTATATAATTTATACTCTCGCTATGGTGTATACATTGTTTAATTAGTCTTTTCACTAATCTAATTTGTTGAATTTTAATTGGATTTTTGTTTTGTAATTCAGGATGGAAGCAAGGAATTTCGTATCGAGAGAGATACTTTCGGGGAGCTCAAGGTCCCAGCCGACAAATATTATGGAGCTCAAACTATGCGATCGGTCATGAACTTTCCCATTGGTGATACTTTCGAACGAATGCCCGTAAGATAATGCAATCAATTTATTCTGTTTCACAAGGAGACTACACTGTACTGTAAATATCTGCATTGTACATTATATTCCTAGTATTGAAAAATCCTAAGTTAGATATCATGCAAGTTCCTTGTTAACATGTTCTGTGCTAAGCCATTTTTTGCTTGATTGTTCAGGCCTTTGTTTTATACTGCATTTTTTATAATACCTCATTCTTTTGGTGGGAATATATTCTACAGTCTTAAACTTCTTATAAAATATATTTCTTTAGCGCATTAAATTAATATGTCTGTGTACCACCAGTGATACACGTGGCATGGAACGTGTTAAACAAAATATTTTTTATTATATCACATGTTTTCTAGTATGGTGTCATTGTGGCAATGGGTATATTAAAAAAAGCAGCAGCGGAAGTGAATAAGGAACTTGGTCTGGACGCGAAAATAGCAGATGCCATCAGCAAAGCTGCAGACGATGTTATTAGCGGCAAATTGTACAACGATCATTTCCCATTGGTAATTTGGCAAACAGGATCTGGTACACAAACCAATATGAATACCAACGAGGTACCTATTCATACGTACTCTTTGAAAATTTTTAAAAGAATAATCCTAAGTAATTCATCTTTTTTGTACAGGTAATCTCGAATCGCGCTATTGAACTACTCGGCGGTGAATTGGGATCGAAAAAACCTGTTCACCCAAATGATCACGTAAATAAATCTCAAAGTAGTAACGACACCTTTCCCACTGCCATGCACATAGCAGTTGCGTTGGAGATTGATAAGGTACTTCTCCCTGGATTGCAATGTCTGTGTGAAGCTTTGCACGAAAAAGCTGAAAAATGGAAAAATATTATAAAGATTGGTAGGACTCATACTCAGGATGCTGTACCTTTAACTTTAGGACAAGAATTTTCAGGTACGTGTTGAGGTTAGTAAAATGAATGATAAAATTGAAAATATAACATATTTACAATATTTAGGCTATGCAACACAAGTAGCAAATGGTATTAAAAGAATAGAAAACAGTCTTCCACGGTTGTATGAATTGGCACTCGGTGGTACTGCGGTGGGTACTGGACTGAATGCACCGAAAGGTTTTGCAGAGAAATCAGCAAAGAAAATTGCAGAACTTACTGGTTTACCATTTGTGACTGCTCCGAACAAGTTCGAAGCTCTAGCAGCACACGACAGTATTGTTGAAGTGTCCGGTGCAATTAACACAGTTGCAGTTTCGCTTATGAAGGTACATTCCGATAAAATTGATCTACAAGATATTATCGAGCAATACGAGTTTAAAACTTGATGTTTTACAGATAGCCAATGATATTCGGTTTCTGGGAAGTGGACCACGTTGTGGTTTGGGAGAACTGTCTCTCCCCGAAAATGAACCAGGAAGTTCGATCATGCCTGGCAAAGTAAATCCGACACAGTGTGAAGCAATGACGATGGTTTGTTGTCAAGTAATGGGTAATCATGTTGCAACAACAATTGCTGGAAGCAACGGCCACTTTGAACTTAATGTATTTAAGCCAGTTATGGTTGCAAACACATTGAGATCTGCAAGACTTCTAGGCGATGCGGCCGCTACGTTTACAAAGAACTGCGTCGCTGGCATTAAACCAAACGAAGACAAGATTAGTAAACTTCTAAACGAAAGCTTGATGCTTGTCACTGCATTAAATCCGCATATCGGTTACGATAAGGTATTCATCTTGATTTCACGAAGTATTCTAGTATAATTCGTTCGTGTACAATAAAATGTATATTTTTCTTTAGTCTGCCGCGATTGCTAAACAAGCTCACAAAGAAGGTTTGACACTAAAAGAATCGGCACTGAAGAACGGTGTGACCGAAGAACAGTTTAAAGAATGGGTCAAACCTGAGAACATGATTGGTCCAAAATGAACGGTGCAATAGTGCAACACAAACTGTTAGAACTTTTTAAATGAGGTTTAATTGAAATTTTTTAATTAAGCTTTAATGGCTTTACTATACGATTCGTTCGACTTATTATTGTACATTTGAAATGTCCTTCGTATCTATTTATCGTATGGAATAAATAGTTGTATATTGAATAACTTATACCAATTTTACAAGTGATAAATATAGAAAATTTCTAAAACTGAATGTTTCCTGAATTCTTGTACATTTTCAAAGTACATCCACGTTCGCATATATCGTTTATCGTTGTGGTACTTTTATATAGCCCAAATCTCGTAAGTTATCTGCATTACAACATTCGGGGTATAGGTCAATGACTAGAACCGTAGCATTATACTTCTTTGATCAGAAATTGAAACAACAGAGACAAAACCAATATGTTATGTCGAGTGCAACGCGTGGCTCTTAAATGTGGAGTTCGTTACTACGGCAAAGTCGGAATAATCGGTGTGCCGTTCGAAAAAGGACAGGTAATACAGTGCAAAATTATTTTTAGACCGTGGTTATTACTTATCAAATTAATTGTACAGCGTAAAAAAGGTGTAGCGGACGGTCCTCAAGTGATTAGAACAGCTGGATTAATTCAAGAGTTAGAATCTTTAGGTAATTATATGATTTTATCGCTACAATTCTTAGTTCAAACACCGCCAATTAAATTCTACATTTAAACTAGGTTTGGATGTGAAAGATTATGGCAACGTTTTATACGAGACGAGAGACGTACAGGGTGTGAATAATATGTCACATTTGGGCGATGTTGCTGGCTGTACGAACTGTCTATCCGAAGAAGTGCAAAAGATTTTGAAAGATGATCGCCGAGTATTAACAATTGGAGGCGATCACAGTGTAGGGATTGGAACTATAGACGGTCACGTGAAGGTATAGTGTGTGGAAAACATAGTTTTTTTATGCAGAAATTAATGTTTTACTATATGTTCGAAGGTGAAGAACGATATAGGTGTAATATGGGTCGATGCTCACGCGGATCTCAATACTAATAAAACCAGTGAAAGTGGAAATGTTCACGGAATGCCTGTTGCATTATTGACTTCCGAATTATCAGATTATTGGCCGCATCTTCCGGGCATGGATTGGCAAATGCCTATGTAATTCTAATCAAAGTATTCGCTTGCTTATACACATTATGTGTACAATAAAAATATAATAATCTTTCAGGCTATCTATACGAAATGTAGCTTATATCGGATTGAGGTCTGTAGATCGCTACGAAAGATTAGTCATTGAAAAATTCGGCATTACCGCATTCGGCATGGAAGACGTTGAACGATATGGTAATATCTAAAAGATTGATGTGCAGACTTAGAATGATTGCTCGCTGATCTACATTTTCTGTTTAGGAATTCACGACGTTGTTAACATGGCAATAAAAAAGGTAGATCCGAGCGAATCAAAATCATTGCACGTTAGTTTCGATATTGACTCTCTCGATCCTTTGGAAGCGCCGAGTACAGGAACACCTGGTAAACCGCTTTTCTTTATTAACCCTTTCACTACCGCGAACGATGCCTTGGACGAGATATCTCGTGTATCTTTATTACTGATATGAAGAGTTTTCTTCATTCGATTTTGAAGACATGTCATCGTTGATCGAAAGTACTTAAAGATGATAAATATTAAATACTCGAGATATCTCGTCCATTGTAAATGAAAGGGTTAATTCAAATTATTAGGACCTTGAATAAGTTCTCGCTGTTTCTTCAAAGATAGCACTAGCAGTACCCCGTTCGTGGAATTTCGAATGGTAACACACATGCAAGGCAGTAGTGTATCTAACCTTAAATTTCAGTGTATGGTAGTTCACTTTAGTGTAAACAAAGTAATTTTTTCTTAGTTCTGAAAATGTCTACTTTTGTGCCAAATAAAGTGTATTTGCGGGGAATTTTATTGCACTACTTTATTCAAAAGAAATCTGCAGCTGAAGCACATAGAATTCTTGTTGAGACTTATGGTGACAATGCTTTGTCGGATACGACATGCAGAGACTGGTTTCGACGCTTCAAAAATAATGATTTTGAACTTGAGGATAAAGAACGTTCTGGCGCACCGAAAAAATTTGAAGACGAAAAGTTGGAGGAATTACTCGATCAAGACCAATGTCAGACGTTAGCAGAACTTGGAAAAACATTACAAGTAGATGAGTCAACTGTTTCAAAACGTTTAAAAGTTTTAACAACGAGAACTTATTCAAGGTCCTAATAGTTTTGTCTAAATCTCTAATTTACTTTCTAAGAATATTTAATGAATTTTATAATTTTAGTGCGCGGAGGATTGTCGCTAAGAGAAGCTGTCCATCTAATGGAAGAATTATACAGGACTCACAGATTAAATGCCGTCGATCTTGTAGAAGTAAATCCTCAAATCGGTAGTCCACGCGACACAAACTTAACCGTCGAAGCTGCTCTACATATAATACAAGCTGCTTTTGGCTACACGAGAAGAGGTCTCAAGGTTCCACAGGGAATTACAGACATGCCTTTACAAACATTTAGATAATAATTCAATTACATTTATTCGCATTGTATTTAAAATTAGTCTACTGTGATTTCTCTTGTTTTTAGCCTATAGATTATTATACTTTTGTACACCTTTAAGCAGTACCATAAAAACATAACAGAGAAACAAAAAGCTACAATGTACTTCATTGTTCTAACTCTTCGTTCTTATAAAGCGTATAAAGTCTATCAGGAATGTCAGAAAATTGAATTTCTAACTTTGAGATCTCAGGTAGAACATCTGAAGTTAGCAGATGGACTGAGCAGGTTAATATGCCTCTGGTTCTGGATCCAGTCAGATTAATTGAGAAATTTCTAATATTGTCGTGATTATCATAAAATTTTATTCTTCCATGTTTTATCGGCTCCCCTAAGTGTTGCACCACCTTTTCATTACTATTTAGGATTTCTTCCAACTTCCGATAAGTTTTTGTCTCTCGAACTTGCTGCTGAAATTTCCATGTAACCCAACATCCGGTACCTAAAAGAGTCACAGCACCAAATCCTGCCATTGATACTAAAGTTTGAAGCGAAGCCATCTGTGCAGGAGAAAAGAACACCGTTCATACTCTATGTTAGTTAGTATTAATTGCGGTTCTACTACCAGAGTTTCCAAGTATTTGGTATAATCATGCTAATTGAATTACATTATAATTTAATTCAGTAATAATTAAGTAAACTATTCTGATACTTGGCATTTTCAGATAGTCTGGTTTCAATTAATTCAGTATTATGGTTCTACTACCTGAATATTTAAGTACACGGTATAATCACGTTAATGCTTTGCACTCCGAATTATTTTTCAATTTTATTGCCAACAACTCCCTACATATTTTAAGTGTTTTATTTGAAATTGACTTCAAAGGATAGTTCCTTGACTGCTACTTACTTTAAACAATTTTGTTTACTAATTATGTTAAATATGGCTCTCAAACTTTGTTGTAATTTATATTTGTGGAACTTATATACTTGTTTTTAACTAAAAAATAAATTAAATCAATATAAAGGAAGAACCAAATACATATAAAAACTTGTTTTATTTACATTTTTATTTTTCTGATGTCGAGTGTAACTCGACAAACGAGTGCAAAAGGTTAATTGAATTATATTATAATTTAATTCAGTAATAATTAAACAAACATCCGAGTATTTGGGCATTTTCAGATACTCTCTCTCTCTGGTTTCAATTAATTCGGGATTCTGGTACTCCAGTTTGAGTACCAACTGATCCGAGCAATATTAAGAATTTTAGTATTAACACATTCAAACCAGGCTATAGATAAACGAATTTTCAGACTCTTCACATTTGTGTCTCAAAATAAATAGATAAAATGTTATAAATGATTCGCAGATTATATACATTTGCGATAAAAGAGAGTAAGTACAATTTAAGATTTTACAGGGAAAGTTTTAGGAATCGGACGCATTAATGGGTTAATTAGTTATCGAGACTCGGTGTGAATGTGTTCATGGAACAATATAAAGCTGCATAAAATATTATTTGTAAAATTATATATATATATTTAAATAGAAAGTATGACATTACGTGAAATCTAGGTTAGCTTTTACATATAGATATAACACATAAATTTTTGGAATTATTGCTAAAAGAAAATGATGAAGATTATTTAACTGAATACAATGAATGCATACCTTTGTTTGGAGGTCAATTTATATTACAATCAATTCATAAATCAATGATATTTTTATTATTTTCACATGCTTCCTTCCTAACCTCGTTACATTGGTACTGCTCCCAGTGCAATCGCTAAATATAGAGATTTTCAGGAATATCTATATTTACGTGTCTTGTGCAATACGAACAAACGCTAAAAATAAGATCGAAATTTATTATAGAATAAAGTTCAAATGTAAAATATAACACAGTTGTGGTAATAATAATGACATACATTGATTATCTGATCAGATTATGTCAGTATAGATTGTACGTAGCGTAATGTTTATACTGGTTTATAGTAGCACTATATAATATATACTGCTGAAAACTATTGTCTTTGAATTTATGTAACTTCGTGAAGAAGAATCGCACGATAGTCTACCTCGACTCATATCATTTTAAAGTTTGAAGTTTATTTTTTCAGTGGATTCCCTCTCTTATGAAGCCATTTGTAAACGAATCGCGAGGAAACTCTGTAGAGCTGTATGAATTTTTCAGAAAGAAAAACTATAACTTCACTTTTCCCCTTTGTCGAGTGCGACTCGACATTAGAAAAAGAAAAATATGAATAAAACGGGTTTTTATATGTATTTGGTTCTTCTTTTATATTGATTTAATTTATTTTTTAGTTAAAAGCAAGTATATAAGTTCCACAAATATAAATTACAACAAAGTTTGAGAGCTGTATTTAATATAATTAGTAAACAAAATTGTTTAAAATAAGTAGCAGTCAAGGAACTGTCTTTTGAAATAAATTTCAAGTTGCAAGAGTGCAAAGGGTTAACCCCTTGCCGTACGATTTATTTTACGGTTTTAGTATTAGAACTTTTTTGTAGTTCGTAATTTCTTAAAAAAGGAGGAAATTTATATCTATTGTATGCCTATTATATTCTCCAATAGCTGTACGTTTCGGTTTAAAGTTCAGAATCTTTAACACGAGTCAGACACGATATTGTAGGGCAAGGGGTTAATATGGAAGAAATTAAATATAGAGATGCGAAAGTAGAAACTTCTAAATATTAAAATGAGTCCAGATAGACTATCGTATGATTTTTTATTCGAAGTTACAGCAGTTCAAAGATACCCTAATTATTTCGAACAGTGTACAGAGGCGCCTAAAGCAGGCCACCTGAATAGCTCGGCTGCTAATGGGATAGAAAAAATGTATCTAATAATAAAATTTGCATAGTATCAAGGGGTACATGATCTGATTGGCAATTATTTTTCTGTAGGTGGATGCGTAAGGGACACACGAGGGAAGTCTCCGTTTTTTAAATGGAATAATACGCTTCTTTCTTCATTATTTAGTAGAAGCGGTAAATAAAAACTAAAACAGTTTACTTGGGGGAAAGCATAGTGTAATTTTCTGTATAATAAAAACTGTATTGAATACGGGTGAGGAATACTCTTTCGAATAGTAAGATTGTCCGATTTATTTCTTTATTTCAACAAACACAGTATTTCTACTATATGCACAATGCATCGGGACAACTGTTTGTCGCTGTACACGAGAGAACGTTTAATATCAGCTTTTGCACACAGTCGTTTTAACAGTTTGTCAAGTAAAGTACACATCTGTGAAAGTATGATTCGAGTAATTGGATGAAATGTATCTTTGCGCGTCAATGTTATTAATTAGTGTAACTTTCGATAGATACGGGTGTTACAACGATACGCACTAAATCCGTAAGCTTATTAATGCTTCTCTCTCTTTCTCTCTCTCTCTCTTTTTCCCTCTCATCGGCCGAGAGCGATCTACATATTATTTGGTATGTTTTCTCTAGATAAATATATATAAGTATTCTCGGTGATATAGTAAACTTTGCTCACACGTATTTCGATAAAATCTTTATGTACAAAAAATTACAAAAAACCGAATCGTCGCGAGAAATCCATGAATGACGTATATAAAAATGAAGAATCGTATTTTATAATAATCCATATGTATACGACAAGAGGTATTCCATAGAGCGCAATACATAGATTATCGGAACTGTACCTTAATGTAAAATCAATATACACATTATAATATAATATATAAAGTAAGACTAGATACGAGTGTCACGGGACCCTACCTACGATCTACAATCAATAGAGAGAGTGTAATTCGAGACACAACTCAGAAGCGAAAAATCACCTGCCTTAACGCAAATATATGCGGCACAACAACGGCTGAAAGCGTACTGGCAAGAAGAAGAGAGCAAATTTTTGTATTCTTCAATATCTTAATATCTTTCTTCCTGGTGTTCCATTGATCTTCCCGCGAGACTTGCGACATTCTCACTAAGTGGGACACAGGACTGAAAACGTATGATGAGAACACTTATTAAATCAGTATATTCCATTACAACCTGCTAACCAGGGTCGATTTATAGACACCACAAATACGCAACGATCCGCAGCATAATGGCCACAGATCTCACCCGATTAGCAGGTTACAAATCTAAAATTGATTTTCTAAAATTCATTTATACCTTTGAGTATATAATCTGTTAATAAAGTAGGTACGGTTGGGCTGTCTTCGTTAATTGCTTTCAGTACTGCAACAGATTAAATCGTGGCTTGTGAAGAAGTCGAGGAATCTGACTAATTAACGAAATTAACTATGTACTGGCAAATACTTACTTTTTATAAGAACCTGTAAGGCTTGGTTGTCTGGAGGACCACTATCCGTATGGTACGGGATGACAGTCGTTAAATACTGGAAGAAGAATCGTTCATGACTATTTGCTCGAAAAAGAAGCTGCGTCAACGAGCATTACCTTTGATTCCTGTAAGGATCTGTGTTGCGGCAACGGACTAGTACCATTTTGCATTTGATTTCGTTTCTTTGTCACGTGGTGCTGTCTTCGTCGGTTTTGCACGGCGAGCAGCAGCGAGATGAACTGATTCTTCAGCTCCTTCTCGTACTCTAATTCGTCCCTCAACGCGAGTTCCGCGATCAGGGTTTCGCTCAGGGCTCCGACCAGCGACTCCATCTCGCCGAGCAGCTCGGTCAGTTGACTGGAGCTCAGTTGTTTCAGCTCTAAAACAAACACATCGCAATTCGCATTAACTGGCTCGATAGTCCGGCGCTGTTTATTGTTCCAGATCGGTCTCGATGGAAATGTACTTTTCTCGTGTAGCGGAGAGCCGAGAACTTCCCTGCTCCGTTCGAGCGCCTCGTCGCTGTCCAATAACGAGCCATCCGAGTCCGGTGATCGTTCCATCGATGGACTTTCCTGCAAAATAAAAGATCATCAATCTTTGCTCCGTGGAGATTGTCCTCGAGCATTAAACCATTTCAATAATTAGGTGCACAGTGTCCGGAGAAAGTATTCATGCATCGCGTACGCTCTATTTTGCACGGTGATAGCTTCGCAGAAGATCGCTTTAAGAATAGAATGCATCGAGAGCTGGAAATCAACACGGCTTTCAAACGATACATCGATCTGATTTCTCACATGGGTCTGGTAGAGAAGCAGCGTTGATCAGTAGTATGTAGTCAACCGAGCATCAACGAAAAGAATGCTAGAGGAAAACATGACTATGCTCGAAAGGGTAAAGTTTGTAGTGAGCAACAAATTATTCTCATGGTTGTATTCCTCCACATCTTGAGGTCAACATTATTTTTTTAACGGACTGTACATTGTTATTACGTCTAGACCAGGGATCGGCAACCTGCGGCTCGCGAGCCACATGCGGCTCTTTGGATGTTTTTTCTTATGAATAAATAGATTAGTTTTTTTTATCAAATAACTTTATTTATGCGAGTCTATTTATTGTTGGCAAGAAAATATTTTGTGGCTCTTTAAAAACTGAAATTTTGTAAATTGTAATTTTTGACTCTTCCGACTCAAAAGGTTGCCGACCCCTGGTCTAGACGAATTCAAAGATTTATAACATCGTGACCTTGAGCACCAAAAGTAAATATCTCATTGCATTTAACTTAGACTCGAATGAATCTAATATCATTTAAAAGCTGTGTTAATTTCCAATCCTCTTCATACATTCGATGATCAAAGTAGTGCCTGCAAAGAGAAGTTATGAATATTTTGTTCGGACACCGTGTTACTTCGTAGGTAAAATGTTCACTTGCCTGCATTATGTCGTCTATCTCGCGAAGTACCTCTTCCGCAGTCTTCAGCTGTTCCTCGGGACTGTGCGTGTCGATGCTGCTGGACAAGATTAAAGCATGCATGTCCAAATCAGTCGCGACGGCCTCGTCTTCGCTACTTAAATCCTCTAGTTCTTGTCTAAGGCAAACAAAAGGAAAGCGACCGATTGGCGAACATTAATCGCGTTTAGCCATCCTCTCTGGAGTACGTACATACATGTTCGATCTCGTGTGTGAGAAGTGAAAGCGGCAAACGAATTACGATCAAAGAAAGAAAGGGGAGAATAATGGGGAAAATGGCTTACCTGTCGTTCGAGAGCGGGGCCTCGTTCAGATTCAACGCGGGCATGTGCATTTTCCTCGCGTACGATTTGCTCCAGTCGATCGGCAGGATGTTTCCGAAGGTGCCGGTTATCGTCCACCACATTCTGCAACATTATACAACCACTTAACACGTTGAACGTTAGGGGGATTCTTCGTTAACCCCTTGCCTCATCATTTCTACCACGGTTGTGCCCATTAAAACCAAATTAATCTCGCGCGCTGGTAATCGTTCGAAATAACCGTGACCAAACCGTAGACAGTAAACAGAGTTTTTTTTAAGGGAGTTGACTCGTTTTTCGAGTATTGCGAGGGCGCGGGATGTGCCTTCTCATTTCTCGATAATGCTAAGATGGGGTTGTTCAGTATAGTCAAAGATAGCTAGATAAAAGATCGATCTAGGTCGCGATAGCAATTTGCATTATTGCTTTATAAAAAAACTGCTAACTTTTTTAATATTGGACTTTTAATATTTGAACTTTTTCGAGAAACTAGGGCAATTAGTTTGCTACAGGATGCGAAAAGAAATTTTTAACTTCCCGATTTTATAGGGAAGTTATTGTAATGACCCCGAAAATCGAAAATCGATTTTTTAGCAGATCTTCACGTTTCATGGTCATTGCAGTCATTTTAGACTACTTTCAGCAAAATGTTCGTATGTGTGTGTGTGTGTGCGTATGTCCGTTTCTATGTAATCAAATTTTTCGTTAACGTTTTCAGAAAAAGTAACAACGCGATCAGGATGATGAATGATGCAATCGATGTGCCCCGTCGTAACTTAGAGCTGATTAGATTTTGGTCCATATTGGTCAAGTAGTTTTTTAGATTTTTAGTTTTTTTCGAAAAGAGTTGATTCTACAATGCAATTTATAAGGGAGGACGAAAATTTTCCACCAAAAAGCATAAAAAAATTTCTTAATTTTTTTTTTAGAATTTAAAAAAATTTTTTTTTTAACTGATTCTATTGTTACCGCTTGGAATAATCGAAAGTTATTCCAATGCAAGAGTGGGTTAATCATCTCTACTCCCAAGAATACATTTTGGGAGAATATCGATGAAAGTACAAAAAAAAACGATGTTAGCGATGTTGGCGAATGAGTAACGAATCGGGAAGTTCTTTGTGTGACTCTTGGAGAGTCACACACCAAATAAAAAACATTAATAGCAGTAGGCCCTACTAGCCATGCGTATCACTAACCCTCTCGCAAGAGCAGTCCTACCCGTGAGCTCGCGAAGCGAGCGAGCAAAAACAACCCTACTCGCGAGCGAGCGAAGCGAGCGAGCAACAATAGCCCTCTAGTTCCAGAAATTACAATTGGTCGAAATTGTAGGGAAAATACTAAAACTTTTATATGGGAAAATATTGAAAATTAAAAAAATACGTTTTGTAGACCTGTGTTTTGCATTATCGAGAAATGAGGAAGCGCATCCCGCCTCCTTGCAATCTTGGAAACGAGTCTACCCCCAACCCCCTACCCCTAAAAGACAGAAGGAATAAAAGAATTGAGAAAATAAATTTTAGACGTATACGTTGGATAATAAAGTAAATTCTCAATATTATGGGACAAGAGATTATCATGCTCTTGGTATTTAATATGGGCTGAATTCTCCTTGGAGTTGTCTCATAGCAATAGCAAATATTGTTTCACCCTTGGACGACGGGACACGGGTCTACTTCGACACATAGTTATGTACCAACATTTCATCTACAGTCCCTGCTCACTTTATTAGACTCACCTCTATAATCATGATATTTTTAGTTTTACCATGAATAATGGGTATAGCAGCCTTATGCAAATATCACTTAATGATGACCAATGAATCTTCCATATATTGATTTTACAAAAACAATGGATACAAACACAAATAGATCAATATAATTCTTAAAACACTAATATTTTGTTAATCCGCCCTCAGCTGCTCTTAAAGCCGCAACTCTTCTGGACATGCTATCTATGCAAGTTTGTGCAATTTCTTTTAATGCAGCGTTATGATGCCAGTGATACATTATTCTCTCTATCAACTTGGTCTTTATTGTTACATTTTCTTTGGCCAGTTCTCTTTTCAGGCACTCCCAGACATTTTCAATCGGATTCATGTCCGGTGAGTTGCCGGGCCATGGTAAAAGGGGGATTTTTTGCTCTTGCAAGAAAATTTTACACTTGGATAGGCAACCCATAAGGCAACCTTTTAGTACGAAATCATTACCCCATAGGTTGAAAACAGCGTTGAATTCCTTATAGGATTTCAAACAGCACCAATTCTTCAGGTGAGTCTAATAAAGTGAGCAGGGACTGTACATTCGATTTTTCTTCCAGCCAGAAAAATATTGTGTGAGAATTTGAATTTCTAAACAGCGTTTCCATCATGTTGTTCGACCCCTGTACAATTTTCGTTGCAATCAAAATTTCGATCTAGAGAGAGATTCCCTAATTAAATCGCCGGCCTCGCTCGAACGACTCTTTCTCCCCCGAGGATACGCACTTGATCGGGCGTGTTATTAGTTATGCAGATCCATCACGCTCTAGCTGACTCATATCCTCTCACGCTAAATTTCCCTCTGACGTTTCCGAACGACGAATCGAATCGTCCGTGCTCGTTCTCGCGTCTGAACGGACAGTTCCCGCAGAATTCACCGGCTGAAGTCTTTTTCGCCGTTTTATTTCTGTCCGTGGACACGCCGCCCGAAATAAACCGCGAGTCCTGCGATAATTGAAACCAGTCGCTCGAGTTCAAGCATTTTACGTGCTCTCGAGGACACGCAACGAGTCCTCGCAACAGAGCGCAATGGATTCTTATCGGTAGGCTGCTGGTTCGACGCGTTTAAAGCAATGTCGATAGTTAATGAGGTTCTTTCGGCAGAAAAAGAAGATTATTCTAAAGAAATTGTGTCTGCACAAAAGCTGTTAACGTCGTCGAATTTGTTCTTCTAAGCTCTGCAAGAGAAAAGCTTGCAGAAGTAATTTTGTAAAGCAACGAGTAAGATAGGCAGTCAAGCACGACGACGAAGATTCTGCCTCTAGATTCTCGCGCGAGTCGTCCGATAAGCGAGATTAGAATTTCGATTCGAAGGGAAATGGAAGAATCCCTCGCGAGCTAAATTGCCGCGGGAAGAAGATAAGATTCCGCGTGTCGGCGACAGACGTTCTGTTAAGTGTTCGTTTTCTGGGATAGCGTGTGAATCACTCTTCTCGTAGGCGTTTGCTGGCCATGTGTACGTACACGTTCGTGCAGACGCACGGCACTACGTCGCACACTTCGATCCGGCCACGAACCGGAGAGCAACGTGGCCCGATAACAATAGGCGGCCGCCGTTCTAAGGAAATGAACGCGTCCGTACGAATCGTCGTTATACGCCGCCGGTGTCCGTGAACGACGACGGCACGATCAATGGCTCTTTCTCGTGCCACCGATTTGTAAACAATTCCAATTGCATAACAAGAGTAATCGCACCGGTAACACCATCGCGCACCGTGCGAGCGTGTTCCGGTATTTTTAGCGACGATTCCATTCGAACAGCGGTTCTTTTCGCCGGTGCGCTAAACAGTCGCTGGGAACGCTTCCTGCTTCTAAGCCGACAAATTGTTCCGCGATTTGACACAATTCCGACGCGTATTCTTGCGCGCGGCGCACGCTGTCGTGCGAAAATCTCGAGCATTATTCGCTAGACAGGCTCTCGTCACAGTCTGTTATTTTCTTAATCGAGAGAAACAGGTCTAATCGATGATTTTTCGACTCGGCTTGAAAGCACTTTGGATTGCCACCGAGGCGAGGGCAACAAGTTGGAAAGAAATTGTGCTACGCGTGGGCGTGGCCTCGTTGCGGATTTTTCCTGTATTAGATTATCTTTTCTCTCTTTGAGAAAAGAAGTCTCTTTGCCCCGAGGGTCCCCGGGTTGTGCGCAAAGGTGACTCTTTGGAGCAAATGACTTTGGAACAGGAAATCTTTCTCTCAGTAGGCGTGGTCTCGTTGCTCTTGATTTTATTGGAGCCACGTTTCCATCGACATGACTCCATGTTTCTACGTTTTATGATAAATGGAAGGACCCCAATTGTCCGACTTCGATTTTGATAATTTTTTGTGAGACGATGGTATATGGACCCCTAATTATGTATGCAAAATCTTAGATGTAGTTACTCAATAGTTTTGAAGATATAAACAATTAAACTTTGAAGTTTTCGAAGTTTCATCATTAGCCGTGTAAGCAAGTTGCGTGAATTTCAATTGTTTATATCTTTAAAACTATTGAGTAGCTACACATAATATTTTGCATACATAATTAGGGATCCATATACCATCATCTCACAAAAACTTGTTAAAATCGAAGTCGGACACTTGGGGTCCTTCCCTTGTGAGTAGGCGTGACTTTGTCACGGGGCAATCTTTGCTCACGACTGATATACTTCTGAAATTTCAAGAACACTAACAAATTTTGAACAGCAAAGAATGCAAGGCTCGGGAGAGTGACGAATAAACGCAAATTTGACCATCGAGTTGTCGCTTTGGACGTGCGCAAGAGCAACGTCCCCGTCACGCAATTCGAGGCTCGGCTCGCAGACGCGTGCACCCTCTCTTAATCAAGTTTAATGAACGACGACCCCGTGATGCTCTCGTCACGCGAGCCCTCGAATTCTTTCCGCCAATGATCCCCGTTGATTAAACCGATGGTTTGTTTCCTTTCGGCTCGGCGCGACGACGGCGGAGGGCATTGGCGTAGCCGCCAGTCGCGGAAATAAAAGTGACGTTTCTTCGTCAAAGCGACGACGCACGCCGCGACGCAACACACCGGCTACCTAGACGGGCCCGGTCGATGGTGTCGGATTAACAAATGGAGGTCAATTCGACCCACTTGAGTTTCTCATTAATGTTAAGTGCATTAAAGCAGTGACTTCATACAGCCTCCATTGCCGGCCGCATCGAGACGCGAACGGCTAAACATCACGGCCGCGGCCAGATGGCCGAGAGAAGAGAGAATCATCGTCGCCTTCTTATCGTCTCGAATCGATACGCTCCAAAGATAGACGCCGTAAATAAAAAAGCACGCCCATGTTTACGCAAACCTTACCCGGATACAATTAGACGTCGATCGGCGCGATTTTTCACGCGTTTCTGCAATCCCGATGATTCTTCCCGGCGATACCACTATGGAACGGAGTAATTGGCACATGCCGGATGCTCGCAGGGAGATAATACAATATCGCAAGAATCGCGTAAGCATCCGAGACCTCCGAAAATTTTCATGTCGACAGCTCCAGTGCCACGTCGCTCATAATGTGGCCGATGCAATCTTCTTTACCGTACTTGAAAATCAATTTTTACTACCATTAACCCTTTGCACTCCGAATTATTTTTTATTTATTATTTTTTTTATTAGTAGTTGAAAATTGGATTCAAAGAATCGATTGCTGCCATCGTGCCCGTGGAGGTAATATGAACGACATCGAATTCCACACATAATTGTAACAATACAATTAATTGAAAACTTTAGAAAAATGTTTTCGGCGCCACGGATTCGATCAAATACTACACACTAAATAGCTATTATTTGTAATACTCTTGGATTACGCATAGCTTTTGTGTTTTTCTATTGGAGGAACTAAAGGTGGTGTTTCGTACTAGACCTGCTAGAGGACTCATCAGTAAGGCTATCTAGCGGGCCCTGCCTTATACACACAAGTGCCAGTAGATTTTTTGGGGAAAGTTATTAATATACTGATTGGTGACATTTCAGTAACTTGCGAGAAAGTGTTCGACAATTTGTCCATCTTGCGGACTTTTTGAGGAAAGTTATTAATATACTGAACACTTTCTCAGTATATTTCTTCAGCTATTTAGTGTGTAGTATTTGATCGAATCCGTGGCGCCGAAAACATTTTTCTAAAGTTTTCAAATAATAGCGATTGATAACAATTCCTCATTACAATTAATGTTATCGGCGCACTGGTTCGATAAGCAAGCTTATTTTCCAATTGATCAAACCAGTGCGCCGATAACATTAATTGTAGTGTAAACAATTGTCGATCGAGATTCAGAGAACTGTTATAATTGTAACATGTGTACTACAACTCTAATAAATTTCAGCTCGATATTTCAATTTTTCTGTGTTTTATTTAAACATAAAGTTGTCATGTGCTTATTGAAAAACCTTTTATTTTAAGTCTTTCATTTGAAATTTACTTCAGAAGACCGTTCTTGTACTGCTACTCATTTTACGAACAATTTTGTTTACTAATTATATTAAATATTAGGTTGGGGAAAAAGAAATCCATCATTTCTCCGCTTGAGGTAATGTAAAAATAATGGATTTCTTTTTCCCCAACCTAATATATCTCTCAAACTTTGTTGTAATTTGTATTTCTGGAGGTTATAAATAGTTATAAATATAAGAAGTTATAAATATATTTCTGGAAATAAGACAATTAAATAAATAAACAATAAAATTCGTTTCATTTACATTTCTTTTTTGCTCTAATGTCGAGTCACACTCGACAAAGACGTACAAAAGGTTAATCCAACCAAATTTGATTAAGATCCACAAAGTGCCGGGATTTACAAAAATGATTATTATGATAAGCTACATATACGTCTTCTCTACTCTTATATTATTAAATAAGTTTCCTCGATTTTGTGTGAGTTTTATGGCCACTGGCGTGGCACTGAACGTGTTAACCTGTTTCTCTTTACAAAGACAATGTGTTCTCTTTGGTAGCGAGTAACGAGCCAATGGAAACCGGAAACTGCGCGTATACGGTAAGTGGACGCAAGAACACCGTTTTGAAAATGTCAGTGCATTTTCACGCTAACCCCACGCATTTGATAGTTGTCTTTGCTAAGTTTGTGCACCGTTGGCTGCGTAATAATCATTGGATCATTGAAGGATCGAGTTGAAACAATTTAACGTAACAACCTGGTTTTAAGGAGCGGTGCAATGTGATTGTCCTCTCCCTCGCATCCCAGCAATCAGGGCGGCTAGAAACCGCAGTCGGTTTCACAAATGCAGTTCGTTTAATTGATCCGGTGGCCAGGAACGGTCCATTGTTTCGTGGCTCGTCCTCGCGAAAAAGCGCGGGGAAATTCAATTCCGAGGAAGAGAGTATCCGCTGATTAATTCATCGTCCGGTTCAATGATCCGCGACCGAGCCTCGTACGTTGTTCCGTTGCGTAACGGCGACTGCGTGCGGGGGGAAAACAATATCCTCGTAAAAATGTGTCGTTGTGCAATTGCTGGAGGAGGAGGAGGAGTTGAATCGTACGGGAATCACTTGTTGCTAAGAGTACCTCTTCGGAAAGGATCGGAAAGATACGAATCGCTGCAACCGATTAGTTCTAGGTAAGCTGTGGGACGAAATGAATGATGGAACTCTCCGAACTCGTATCTTCTAGCATTAAATAGAGTGCACAGGGTGCGATACACTTTGCGGAGCTCGCAGATAAGAATAATTCTTCTTCGGAATCATGTTTAACGCTTTCACTACTGCGGATGAGATGTCTCGCTTCCACGATGTTGAAGGAACGATGCTATGGACGAGATATCTCGTCACCACGCTGTCGTGCGTACGGTGCTATGGTTGGGCTAATCTTGTCACTATGATTTCGTCGTACAATACGATAAAATCGTACAAAGTGCTTTCTTTTTTTATTACTACGCTTATATTAGTTTGCCGAATTGTCGTTGTTATATGCGTCAAATCTTGTAAACGAATTTTAAACCACTTCCCGATGAGATAGAGACTTGAAACTTTAAACATAGCTCAGAACTGGATGACAATGCAATATTAAAAAACAAATTTAAAAAAAAACTGTGCGTTCAGGAGAAAAAATAAATTTTAATATTAACCGTCACACCTCGTCGCGCGACGCTCGGTAGTACAGTTTGTCAAATCTAGCTGTGCGGTTGACCAAAATTTAGGAATGCGCAGAAAAAAACGAAGACCGCACTCGACGAGAGAAGGATGCAACATTTGAACGATAAGGTACACACCTCGTCAAAAGTGCGTACTGTCCATTATTTCTTACAGCAGTAAACATACAAAACAACTGTTTATATGTTTGTGTGAATACACTTGTGTCACTTTACTTCTTAACTGAACTGTCGCCACGTGCATCGTTTGACAGGTGACGATCAGTTCTCTATCATTGTGAAGTTCCGCCTATTTACCACTGCGCAGCGGGGTCATTTCCTCTTGCGGGGGACATTCAGCCGCACAGCTAGACTTGACAAGCTGTACGTGATCGCGTTCAGCGATCCCCACTCCGAGCGCCAGCGCTCCCTACTCCACTACGCGTTCCCACACCGACTCACATCCCCACTCCACTGACCCATTTCGCACCGAAGGAGCTCAGTGTGGTTGTGGTAATCCGTTCATTCAGTTCCTTTTCGTACAATTTCGGACTCCATCAAGAGACGTCGTCTCTCGGTGTCATCCCCTCATTCTATCTCGCGTATTTCCATATCTTGCGTTACATTTAAAAAAGTAGAAAATCAAAAAATATGTAAGAAAACTTTTTAAAAACCACGCTTATATTAAAATGCATTAAAAAGGAGAAAACAATTTTTTTAGACATTAGTGACTATAAATAAAAGCGTGGAGCACCCACGAAGATTACGTCAATATTGTTTAGCGCTCCACGTTTTTATTTATAGTCACTAATGTCTAAAAAAATTATTTTCTCCTTTTTAGTGCATTTTAATATAAGCGTGGTTTTTAGAAAGTTCTTTTTTATATTTTTTTTTATTAAGTTGGATACAAGTAATCGATTTTGAAGACACGTAATCGTTGATAATGAATATTAAATACTTCATATTCGACACAATTAAAGTTTTTATTGTTTATTTTGTATAGAATGTTCCAAAGCGTGGTGAAATGTATAATGTGACGGAACAATTTTTACAGAAACATCTGCTTTCCTTCCGTCGGCCATTTATTTTTTACAAACTACACATTCTATTGTTGGATGAGATTTTTTCCTGTGAGTTGTATTTTTGTATATCAGATCTTCTACATCGATTACAATTATCCTCTGCATTCCATACAAAATAAACAATTAAAACTCTACAGGCGTGTAAAGTATGATGTGTTTTCTATTTGTCATCTGTAAGCACCTTTCACAAACGATGACATGTGTCAAACATCGATTACGTGTGTTAAATTTTCAAATAAAACACTTCATATCAATGATAAAGATACACTGAGAAGAAAAAGTAGTTACTTCAATAACACGCGTGTTATTGTAATTTTTTACTTCGATGAATATCAATGTATTCTTTTCAATAGTATGAAATTTAGAAGCAAATCGTGATGTATTTGAATTGTCTATCATGAAATGATTGAAAGTATTATTTGATTCAATACCGTATATTATTATTCGTAATATTTCTTTTTTTCCTTCAATCAGATATGTTGTTAAAAAAATTTGGGAATTGGTTTGAGGCCATATCTTATTTTTTTGAAAACATTGATGGTCAAGCTATTGGCTTATATGATTCGCGGAAATGAGTTTTGCTATTGAAATTCAATAGTATTAAATATTAAAATAAGTTCATATGATATTGGCACTATTCAATAGTACATCGTATTGAATCAACATATATTTTTTTTGTTTCGACAGGATTTTTTTCTCAGTGTACACCAGATATTTCGTTCAGAGCATTGTGCGACGAAATCATGGTGACGAGATGTCTCGTCCATAGCATCGTTTCTTCGACATCGTGGCAACGAGATATATCGTCCATTGTAGTGAAAAGGTTAATTGACTGAATAGCATTGATTCAAAGATTCTGTTTATGTAAAAAGCAGGTGCGTCGCATTCCGTAGAACATTTTAAACGACTGATAGATGTTCCTCATCGCCAATACGGCTACGGATCAACGACGGGAACGACTATAATAGCGAACAGGAAGTACCATCATCTGGTAAACGTTCTGCTTGTTGCTCTAATTTGAACACTTGTATTATAAGAGACTTGTATTATAATACACTTGTATTATGATCGCTTCAACTTTAACAAAGCCAAACTAGAATAAACTCGTACAGCCAAAAATACATTTCGCACGACAGAAAATATTTTGAGACGATATGGAGGTAGAAGCTATGACTCATGCACCGTTTTTGGGCGATCTATCGAGCAGAACGAAAGATAAATAGCGCGAGAGCGGGAAACGATCGCCAAGACGACGGATGCGATGGAAAAATCGTTCGAAGGAAATGTAAAACGGACGATAGGTCTGAAAGGAAAAAGTAAAGAATAAAACATTTGCCCGAGGAAACGGGACGCGAAAACGCGATAGCCTGAGGAGAATCGTGACGGAGGTAGGCCGCGTGCAGCGCGTGCGCGGCTTTATTGACGTTTGTCCATCCGGAGGGTGGCTCGATACGAACGACGGAACAAAACACAGAGATCAAATTTTCATGCCCCTCGCCGATTCGATCACGCACGATTTCTTTGCCAGGCTTTCTCTCTCTCTCTCGTTCCAGCCGGGATCGGGTACCGATCGATCGTTCCGAGGGCCGATTTTATTCTATCCCCGGAGCTCTGTCCCTCTGCGATCGTTGTTTCGCTGCTGCGCTCCTCGATGTCCCGATTGTTCTTGTCGCTGTTGCGATTATTTCGCGCCGCGATTCTATGCTGCGATTGTTGTACCCGTCGCAGCTAGGGATGGGATCAAGCTCGATATACGTGCCTCTGATTGCGAGCCAAATTCAATAACCTGGATTCGCTTCGGCATTCCGAACGTGTTACTCGAAAGCTAGAGGATTTTGATGAGCACATTTATTGCTGAATGTACATTTTGATCGTATACATTTGAAATGAATAATAAGTACTAATTTTAAATACGCTGCATTCGAACCTCAGAACCTGCAATCCTGAGTGTATATTTATTATTTAGCAGTACTAGAGAAAATCCCGATCAATTCATTTACCAAATTGATTGCAAAGTCCATATAAAAGTAGAGAAAATTGATGAAATAATATTCATTCATTTTTAGAAGATTGTTCGTATTTAATAGATTGTTAGAAGTGTTCATCACGAGTCTACCTCGACATCACAGTAAAAGGGGTTAGTAAGAAATAATATAATTTCTTGGTGCTTTCAGATATAAATAGATGAACTAATTGTCTAATTGATTTCTGGTTAAAGTAGGTACTTATAAGAGGTCGGAATAAGCTGATTTAGGATTCCGAACGTGTTACTCGAAAACTAGAGGATCTTGATGAGCACATTTGTTGCTGAATGTACATTTGAAATGAATAATATGTACTAATTTTAAATACGCTGCATTCGAACCTCAGAACCTGCAATCCTGAGTGTATATTTATTATTTAGCAGTACTAGAGAAAATCCCGATCAATTCATTTACCAAATTGATTGCAAAGTCCATATAAAAGTAGAGAAAATTGATGAAATAGTATTCATTCATTTTTAGAAGATTGTTCGTATTTAATAGATTGTTAGAAGTGTTCATCACGAGTCTACCTCGACATCACAGTAAAAGGGATTAGTAGGAAATAATATAATTTCTTGGTGCTTTCAGATATAAATAGATGAATGAATTGTCTAATTCATTTCTGGTTAAAGTAGGTACTTATAAGAGGTCGGAATAAGCTGATGTAGGATTCCGAACGTGTTACTCGAAAGCCAGAGGATCTTGATGAGCACATTTGTTGCTGAATGTACATTTGAAATGAATAATATGTACTAATTTTAAATACGCTGCATTCGAACCTCAGAACCTGCAATCCTGAGTGTATATTTATTATTTAGCAGTACTAGAGAAAATCCCGATCAATTCATTTACCAAATTGATTGCAAAGTCCATATAAAAGTAGAGAAAATTGATGAAATAGTATTCATTCATTTTTAGAAGATTGTTCGTATTTAATAGATTGTTAGAAGTGTTCATCACGAGTCTACCTCGACATCACAGTAAAAGGGATTAGTAAGAAATAATATAATTTCTTGATGCTCTCAGATATAAATAGATGAACTAATTGTCTAATTGATTTCTGGTTAAAGAAGGTACTTACAAAAGGTTGGAATAAGCTGATTTAGGATTCCGAACGTGTTACTCGAAAGCTAGAGGTTTTTGATGAGCAGATTTACTGCTGAATTTACATTTCGATCGTATACATTTACAACGAATAATATGTACTAATTTTGGACACGCTGCTTTCGAACCTCTTTTGCCCGATCAATTCATTTACCAAATTGATCGCAAAATCCATATAAAAGTAGAGCAGATTGATGAAATAAATATACATTAATTTCTAGAAGATTGTTAGAAGTGCTCATCACGAGTCTACCTCGACATCACAGTAAAAGGGATTAGTAAGAATTCTTAGTAAGAATATAATTTCTTGATGCTCTCAGATATAAATAGATGAACTAATTGTCTAATTCATTTCTGGTTAAAGTAGGTACTTATAAGAGGTCGGAATAAGCTGATTTAGGATTCCGAACGTGTTACTCGAAAGCTAGAGGATTTTGATGAGCACATTTACTGCTGAATCTACATTTCGATCGTATACATTTGAAATGAATAATAAGTACTAATTTTGGACACGCTGCTTTCGAACCTCAAGATGAGCACCTGTAATCCTGAGTGTACATTTATTATTTAGCAGTACTAGAGAAAATCCCGATCAATTCATTTACCAAATTGATTGCAAAGTACATATAAAAGTAGAGAAAATTGATGAAATAAATATACATTAATTTCTAGAAGATTGTTAGAAGTGCTCATCACGAGTCTACCTCGACATCACAGTAAAAGGGATTAGTAAGAATTCTTAGTAAGAATATAATTTCTTGATGCTCTCAGATATAAATAGATGAACTAATTGTCTAATTGATTTCTGATTAAAGTACGTACTTATAAAAGGTTGGAATAAGCTGATTTAGGATGCAGTTATGATCGAAAGAGCCTACTTCGCCAGGGTTCGAGTGCATTTAAAAGCTCTTGTTCCTCGAGGAACTTGTTCGAAATTATCAGGGAAGGTTCACGCCTGCTATACTCGATCCCATCGCTAGCTATAGCGCTCGATACTCCCCTACAATAACGGCTAGACGCCCGGGTTCATGGCTGCGGGTTAAAGGGACTCGAATCGGATTCGAAGAAATCGGGATTTGATTCCTAACCTATCGTCTACCGACCGTATCAACCAAGTCGCTCGACGTCTTTCTTTTCCAAACCGACCATTATGCTCGACAGATCGTTCGAACGTAAATGCTACGGGTCACGTGTGTGTATTAACGTATGCGGGTATTTTAGTTCGATGCAGTTTTTAATACTAGGTCGCAACCTAAGTCCTTTGCCGGTTTCCCAGCGTGATTCTCTATGCGAGGATTTCCGTGGAAATACGTTCTCTAGCCAATTGTGCAATTTCCATGTTTAACTACAATGGCCGAAGTAATGAAAGAAGTTTACCCTACTTTCGCGGCATAGGAGAATCTTTTATGTAATGTCTTCGATTTTATCCGTCGTAAGTGATTCTTCTTAAAACAATGAATAAACGGGTCGGCATGGACGTCCAGGTTGGATATGAATAGACTGCAGATCTTTCTGCAAAATAACAATTCTCTGCATTTCTTAATCATTTTTAACAGGCCTTTTCTTAATAATTTCATTCATTTTAGAATGATAGATCGACATCCTTAACACTAAACCTACCACAACCAGTCGGATGACTGGCTCCAGATTTGTTACTGTACAATTATTGGAATTAAAAAGACTCTTTCGTGCAAAAACAATTAATTGACTATATACATATATAGTACAAATGAGTCACTTTTAATTTAGTGTTAAATTCTGTAACGTTTTCACCGTTCCAAATCCCGTCTACCCATTTTGCTTAGAAATGCCCAAGATCCGCAGTCTAGTTGCAGAACTATTCGGCCTTGTTAAAGTAGATTTTGATCTGCTTTTCCAATTACGAGTCAGGATTTCGGGGTCGACGAACTCGAGTGGCAAGTTGCAAAGCTAACAAGCCTAGTTTCGATACAAAAGGACCAAGGCACTTGCAATTCTCTGTATCAAAACGTGAATGCACGGCTTTTCGCGTGCTCGATGCAGGGTCGAGACAAAATAAGTGGGTGCGAACCGAGAACCGAGGACTGATTACCTCAGAACGAACGTGCTCGTGGTAGCTGTAACGTTCTCTGAATCGAATCTCGGATAACGAGCGATTCCACGGGTTTCGAGGCGAGGCGATGATGATCATTGTGGCTGTAGAAGAGTCGCGTGCGCGTGCATATGCTGTAGACGCCTCGAAAGGGCTCCGGGCTTGGAGAAAAGGGGCGTCGGCAAAGAAAAAGGAGAACGAAAGGAGAGGAAGCTGGGTGCCGCGGGCCGAGAAAGTCTTTCGGATCACGGGAGTGAAAAGAGAGTTCCGGGGCTACCGTGTTTCGAAGGGAGAGAAGAAAGAGAGAGAGAGAGAGAGGGGGAGAGAAATTGAACGCGGCCTGGTTTGACCCGAGATTTCATTCGCCGAAAATCGGACACCGTGGAGAAAGAGGCTCCGCGACAAATTGGATTACGAACGGCTCGTCTCCATTCTTTTGGGGGTTGTGTGCGTAAATACACGCGTACGCGAAAACGCCGAGTGATCCGGCGAGCGAGACACGTGCTGTTGCACGTGTCGTTTCTGCGAACGTCGGACGCTGACCTCCCGACTTCTCTCGCGAGCAGGGACCTCGCTCTCTTTCGACGGTTTGCCAAAGATGAAACCGCGTGCGTTACGTAACCGGCGGGTCCTGACGGGAACGAATCCTTGGCACGTTGCGAAAATGCATGGCCCGCAGTCGATGTCGCGCCACGCTCGTTTTTTACCACGCTCTAAGAAGCTGCGAGACTCCGGCGAACGCGAATATTGCTCCACGAGCGCGCGCTCCGTGTTTTTCTTGCGAAAGGATCACTCTTCCGATTGCATCGCGCGAGATTCAGAGACGCAGACTGTGCAGAGTGGACGATTTGTCTCATTGGCTGGAGCGGTGTTACGTAGGCGGAGAGAAAGAGGAAAGTTATTGGATGCGCGCAAGAAAAGTTAATAAAGCTCGCCAAGTCGAGGAGGGAAAGCGGGTACGGTAGAATCTCGGTAATTGAGGTCTTGGAACGATCTAGGTTGCTCTGAATAGCTATACCTCATGCGAGGTCCGAGGTTTGACTTATTTCTTCTACGTGGAATGTCGTAAATAGGCGTGGCCTCGTTGCTCTCGATTTTCACAGAGTCTATGGGCCAAAAGTTTTAAGAAAAAATGTCAGAGAAGCAGTGGGAGACTGTTAAATTCTTAAATTCTACTACAGAACATTAATAATGTTCTTGTTCCCTCTGTACATTATTACAACATTAATAGTGTCTTGTTCCCTCTGTATAGAGCGCCCAAATGGGCGTAGTCTCGTTGCTCTTGATGTAGAAGAACTTGGAGCAGAGCTCCACAGAGAGATTTGCAGTCTGTGAGCGTCTGGAATTGCCCTGGGCCAACGCTTTAGGGCTAAGGAGGAGAGGGTAGAAGGCTGTTTGTCTAGTTTCCTTAACGTGGAGCGCCCCGAGTGGGCGTGGCCTCGATCTTGTTCATTTCGGCAAGGCTAGGACAAAGCAGTGTAGGCAATTTTTAGCGTGTGATTACCTAGAATTGCCCGAGACCTACTCTGTGAAGCGAAAGATACCGAAAAAAGAAGTGTAAGAGTGTTCGTTTAGTTTCCTCGGTGTAGACTACCCGGAGTGGGCGTGGCCTCGTTGCTCTCCTTTTCCGTAGAGCTAGTGTCCCAGGGGGTAATCTCTATCCGTACCTGGCTCACCCCCTAAAAATCTAACTCTGAAGATCACAGTATGTCCCCGGAGTGTTTCTCTTTTGATTAGAATAGTGTTGCTCCCTTTGCGAAGAGCGCCCGAGTAGGCGTGGCTTCGATTCTCTCGAGCTTGGCCCTTGGTGCAACCTGCGTCCTTGTCTCACAGACCGCGATGCGTTTTACTCTGCATAAACTCTCTGGGGCCCTCGCGTGACCGCTGAAGCAATACTTTCGAAAATCGCTGAAACCACATTTCGTCGAGGACAACGAATCGCAATTTTCGTGGCAAGAATCGCAGCAGTAAAGCGCATCTCGTAAAGAAAGTATTCTCGGAACAATGACTTTTTTAATCAGCCGGTTTCTTGTTTTATTTTGCACGAGCCGCGGCAGCCGATTGGCTGGATGAAAGGCCAGACGGATTTTGCGGGAGAGTAGCGTGGCTTCAAAGGAATTATGCACGACAGTGGACAATGAAGTTCAAACGAGTTTAAGAGCCCCGCCGCGCGTTACTCTACGCCGAAGAAGATACAATTATACGCTTCGCTGGGCTTCACCTGCACCGTTCGAGGACGCAATTCGCCCGGACACCTGCGAGACGCGATCACAATGGCCACTGTCCTCCGCAAACATTTGCCTGCGCAGACGACCCTCTTCGACCCTAACCCTCGGGAATTTTGACTTTCCTTTAACGGTCGGTCGGCCGGCCCTCCACCTGTTCCGAATTTTTCGAGCGGAACCACCCGTCGGTGTTCTTTCGCGGATACCTCGCCCGCCAAGCCCATTGTTCCTTCGGTCGTTCGTTTTCGAATAATCGCCGTTACAATGGCCATTATTCCGAGCGATCTGGAACGTCGGATTCCAGGTTGAAAAAACTAGATGAATTGAAAGCGATTCGACAATCTAATAGCAGACTGCGGATTTTTAGCAGCAATATTTGAAACAGTGAAGAAGAGATTACAGAAACGAAGCTGATGTACTATTTTCAACCGTACACAAGTTTTAAAGAACGAAAGATATCTTTACTCTGCTTCGTACAATCGATAAAGAACATTTGCATTTTGCATAAAGCTCCGCAGTCTACTAATTAGTAGACTGGAAGTCCTCTCTTGTTTTGGCGCGCTGTCCACACAGCAGCGGAGAGAAAGCTGCAACACACGGCGCAAACGTCATGTAGAGAGTACTCATGGCGGCACACTTTTCAGTCGGAAAATCGATACCGTGATCCCGAGGATCCGGCTCTGCGGCTGGCATATCGTCCCCTAGCTTCCCAACGAATCGTGAAACGATTCCCAATAAAACCGGGAGCTGTATGGACGTGGATATGCGCTTCGAGGGTGCCCACCACTGCGCCGTATTTTACTTTCCCATTGACCGTCGCGTCGCGAACAGAAGAAAACTGTGCCGTTTCGAGTCTCGCTGGATTACGAAGTCCGCGCACGTGAGGTTTTAGATGCAGGCCTTGATCCGGTGCAGCGAGGAACTAGGCTGGAGAATTATGGAAAACTTTCGTCGAAAAAATCCGTAGTTTGGACCGACTCGTTCTCGATATGAATTTACGTTGATTTTTTCTTCGTTGATTTTTTCCGTCTTGTTTTTTAATGCTGTTAAATGGTCCCTACATATATTGATGGAAATATTGATCGTCTAGGAGCGTATTGAAGAGTCCTATCAATATTGACGGATATTGATGGAAAATTATATTTTCTAAACCCTCGGCTCGTAACACCGCCAAATGAGAACGATTTGTTCCATGATCGATGCAACTGGAGCAATCTTATATGCTCTAAGAGGTCGTCTCCTTTTTTAATGCTATCCACGATTTGTTTCAATCAGCCGCACAATGCCGCACAATGCCCTACAAATGAAGAAGAGTAATTTTGCATAAAAAAGTGTCACCCAAATGAGAACGACTTGTTCAATGATCGATGCAACTGGAGCAATCTTGCGTGCTGTAAGAGCCGGTGTCGTTTTTTGATGGTGTCGACGATTTGATCCGAACAGCCGCACGAGATGCGCCCATAAATGAAGCATAGCTCGTTCCCATCCACGTGCCGCCACGCGCAATTTGAGCTCGTGAGTCGAGCCAATAAGCTTTAATAACAGCGAGCGAGTTATCGTTCGTTGATATTGGCTGAACCGGTGCATCGAGTGAAACCGCTTCGCGCGCGCGCGTCCTAACGAGTCGTCGAAGAAAGCGTTAACACGACTATTACTCGAACAGGATATATTATGTGGTAAACAGCCGGCTGGATGCCGGCGAAACGCGTAATCTCGTGCGGGGTTTTTGCGCGATTTTATAGGAACGATAAATCCGTGCCGTGATCGTAAAAGCGGCACGCATCCCGACAGCCGGAACGCCACGCTAGCATACCCTGAATTATGTCATTGGAGCATCCGACTGGTAGGTAATTACGATTCTCGCGCGCGAGCGAGCGAGCGAATAATATAACGGCGATCTTCCATAAACGATCGCTTCCGCTCGAGTCCGGCAGCTTCTCTCTGCCCATCATTTGCCACGGCGGGTACGTGGATCGACGTAATAGATATCTCAAGGTAAACCGTGACAATTTGAATGCGATAACCGAGCTTCGATCGCCTATTCATTTGCCGGCACCGCGAACGATCGCGACCGCGTCGGAAGCGATGGGAATATTAGGTCATCCCATCAGTCCGTACCGGTTCTTTCTTATCGCACTTCGTATCTGCAAACAATATGCAACTCATCAATAATCAAAAGTAAATTGCAGTATTATTTCAGTAAACAATGTTCGCTGAATGTCAACTTTTCAGACCTTGGTTCGGCATTCCACGTTTCTGCGCGTTAATTCGCCGACTGGCGTGCCAAACAATGATGAGAAATCGATGCAACGGTGACGTATGATTTAATACTGACGGGAATTAACCCTGGGAACAGTCGCGTGGATGACCAACGCGGCCGTGCTTCATTTTTGAACCGTGAACCGGTATAACTGTACCCGGAGAATCGCGTGACCCAAGGATCACGGACAACTTCTCGGTCGTGCGCGCGTACCGACATAATTATCGCTGCTGCATTCCTCTTTTTTCCCCCTTGGTCCTCTATCGAGACTCACGGGACACCGATTACCAAGGTAACTTTCGCGGAACCTGATGGGACGCTCGCTGCCAGCTACACCTGTTCACCCGCAGTCCCGTATCTGCGCTAGCGCGGATTTAATGCAGGCAATCCGCGTGTAACACGGTTGGCATTGCTGTAACTGGCCTTGCTGCAGTCTTCCATGCAAAATTTCTAACACGATTCCATTCAACGTGGCTAGTTTGTCTATCAACGATCAGTTCATAAATCCAGCGTAGAATATTCTACCATCGCCATCTGTTATTGTTATTCTAGCGTGGCCATTTATAGTATTTTCCGAGGGTCACCTGTGCGTCCAAGGGTGAGGGTTTTTACGTCAAGAAGACGATAAGAAGTCAAGTGACGAGTCAATCGACTCGGAGATTAGATGCTATCGAAACGAAGTGCGTCACGCGGGCCACGTCCTTGGTCCGTTTCGTGCGTTTCTCGAGCCGAATAAAAATCCAGAGAAACTTACTGGCACTCGTTCATGATCTCCTCCTGTGTCCGTACTTGGACAGGTGCTAGGGACTCGACATCGGTGCCGTAATCGCGGAAGCAGGATGTTATCTTCTCGTCGAAGGTATTAACAAGGTCCTCGAGACTGCCACTGAAGGGGCTGAACGTCCCCTCCTGTAGGGTATCGGTGCCATTTTCATGGGTCGTCGGCGGCTCGTTCGCGTTGCAGTTCTCCCCGTAGCTGCCATCCAAACTGGCGTCCAACAATTGCTCTACGGGACAGAAACGAATTCGATTAGACAGCTGTAAACAATCGCTCGCCTACGGATCTTTACGCATTTATGCTCAATAACGTAGTCTAATCATTTCGATTGGGATTAATCCGCAGATAATAATTTTCAAGTTTTACGTCACAATGATTGAGAAGCCTCTCCATAGGCTCCCGGTAGATAAAGTATTAGTCTTTCAGAAATCAAAGTGTCAATTCGATGAAATGGAAGCCAAAGAGTCGGAGCTAAATTTTCCGCACTTTGTGCATCAGCGTAACCACGAATTTGTAAACACAGACAATTTCATGACTCGTGCGTGACTCACGCGTTAGTCAACGCGTCAAGCAAACATCTGTGCGTACGATCGGTATCTCTGTTAAAATAGAAACGACGCTCGGACACCAATCTCGAGACCACATACGGTAATAAATAATTTGTTGTAGTACCGTAGGAGGTAATATACATATTTTGAGTAGTTCGTCGTCTAACCGGTAGCCTCGCCCTTGTTCTTCTCCGAGCAGAACCAACTAAATTCGAGTGACACAAGAGCGGGTACTAGTCACCAGTTCCAGCGTATCCCAGAGTAAACACGAGAGACAGCTCGACGGAGAGAGAGGAGAGCGGGAGAAGATGGGTCACCGTTTGTTGGTAGACAGTGCCGTATCTCACGGAGCGTGTAGAGCGAGTCGCGGGGAGATTTCGCGCGTTCTACGCAGAGAGCTGGTATTAATTACATCCGCTGTCGCCTAGCTCCGTTATCAATTACGTAAACTGCGGATCGAACTTTCGCGCAGACATCGAGGACGCAGATCGTATGTTTTCGACAGGATCAAATCGCTCTCGACTTGTCTTTAATCTCTTCGCTTTGCGTATTAGTGTCGACGCGTCGGAGGCTGGCCGTGATGGTTTTAACCGATTGCGGACGCGGGACTGCTGATAGTTGCCTAAACAATTGTGACGGTCTGTGATTACGAATCATTTTTAAAGAGATTATTACCTTCGAAAAATATCAAACTTTTTAACAAATACTTACTTTCTCTTTGTTTAATTCTTACAAAGTGTATCGAAAATAATTCCCGTCCACAGAGGGTTAAAAACATCGTTCCCGAATGTAGAATGCTTTTTCCCGCAATAGAAGCTTTCCGCAACTTTGTTCGAATGTGAAACAGTTTTCCCTGAACAGAGGCGTTGATTGAAAGAAAGCCTCGCAAAAGCTAGAGATGATTAATAGCTCACTGCGTGGGTTAATAAATGAGCTGTTCGCAGCTGAAATCGATTAACCACCTTTTCTTACATTTGCTGCCAAAGCACATGATTGATGCTCAACCTCTTCAGTTTAAAATAACGACAAAAATCGTGTTGATCGATTTGACAAGTGAACGGACAAGTCAAGCTCGTGTCAAGGACGTAGTTCGAGAAAAGGTTCTTAAGCAGGAATAGTTCGCAGGCTTTTTAGAGCAGCTTTCTGCGATTCCGCGGGAACCTGGCGAGTGCGTGTTCCGGCGAGATCTACGGTGTCGCGAAAAACGATACGAGCCGCGCGCTCGAGGGCACGCTTTCGAAAGAACGTTATTCGAGACGCGGGTTGCGAGCTTGCTGTACCATTTCAGGAAACGATCGCGTGCGTGACGTAACGATCGGTCAACGCCGTGATCGAGCAACTCCAATGTCCTCAAATTATAGCTTACAGTGCGTCGGGTACCATAGAGCCTCGCGGAGACCTCCGTTATCCCAGATAGTCTATTATATTGCGCGACCTCAACTGCAACACGTGATTATCGTTATTAATCTCGAGTTTAATGCACGCTATTAAACGGATACTGAAAAAGAAACGCGATAAATTCTGTATCGTAATGGTGAAGTGTACTAAAGTAAAGTGGAGCTAAGGTCTACCATCAATGATTCCAGTATCGAATTATTTTATAGTCGTCAAGATTTACGTAATGGTCGAAAGGTTACGTCATAAAGAGCGCATAGTTCCTGAACAATTGTAGGTATCATCCCTGAGGAGAATTTGACACTTCTAAAATCGATACATTAGAGTCATAGGATGCGAGAAAATTAATTAATTGATTACTTTACGTTTACCACGAAGAATTCTTCCGTTCAAGGTTCTTTCTCTCTTACAGGAAATGAGCATTTGCATAGAAATCCGCAGTCTAGTCATCGATGCAAGGGCTTCGGTTACAACCCAATGACACACACTGTTCCATTCCTTCGTTTTCGAATAAGTTAGAGATATTCTCAGCAATATTACCTGAAACTTTCTAAACAGTCTATAAAAATTTCTCAAAATACTTTCAGTTCTACTTGGAGTCTTGTAACATCGAGTTAGACTCGCGACGAAGAATTAGAGCAACTTTAATGGAGACAGGCGTGTTACTAATTTCGTTCAAATCGGAATAAAATTCTGTTTCTCAACGCTGGATACAATGGAGATCAACTTCCTATTTCTTCTGGGCCCTTTTGCACGATGGAAAAGTTGTAACCGCTGAAACCATAGAATAAATATTGTGCAATTTTGCTGGGGCCATGAAGGCCACCGGGATGCCATTGCAGTACGAGGAGGGTATAAAAATGATCGAATTAATTCTTGCTCCGCCAATGAGGGTCAGGAGCGGAATGCGCGATGCAGTTTCACTGTTTCCGCGAACGAGAGAGCCGCCTCTCGGTTTCTTTGGAGAGGAGGCTCGCTCGGGCGACACGTTAGACGGCAATTGTACGCGTGACGTAGCCTTTTGTCGCGTTCCGAAGGTCGCTCCTCTTCATGGTGGCTAAATGCGCCACGCCACCCTCGTCATTTGATTCTAAGGCCCGGCAAAACGAGCGTGACCGAGCCCGCGCGCGCGCGTCCACACAACCGTTTCACGCGTTTACCCGCTCCCGCGAAACCTGTTCCCTGTTGCCGGGCCACCACCGCTCATTCTGTTTCGAAATTTCCGTTTATAGTTACGTGCCAGGCTTCGAGGAAAGCGGCCCGGGGACATCGACGCCTTGGAAAACACTTTAATCAGTGCCTATTGAATGCCAGTGGTAATTACTGGATTGCGGATTTTATGCATTCGGCGCAAGAAAGAGCAGGATGACCGTTCCAGTAGCCAGCCATTTAAGGCCAGCAGTTAGGGGGGTAGACTCGTCTCTTGGATTGCAAGGGTGCGCGATGCGCCTTCTCATTTCTCGATACCCTAGTAGCACAAAAATATTGGATAAATATTTTTTAAGCCACACTTTTTCATATGAGAAAAATATTTCTTCCTAACTTATATAAAAAAGAATATTTGGTACTTAATGTAAAATAAATATTGTATGTATATTTGAATATTAAAAACAGATTGAATCTGATATAAATATTGGATAAATATTTTTTAAGCCACACTTTTTAATATGAGAAAAATATTTCTTCCTAACTTATAAGTTAGGATAAAAAAGAATATTTGGTACTTAATGTAAAATAAATATTGTATGTATATTTGAATATTAAAAACAGATTGAATCTCTTTTTGATATTATACGAATGTGTATACAATATCTTGTGCTGCTAGGGTAATTGCAAAGATGGGGTTTTTCAGTAGTCAAAAGCCCTCAAAAGTCCTATTTTTAGTAAACGTAAAAACAGGACTTCTGAGGGCGATTGCGGCCTACTTTGACCTTTTATTTAGCGCGTTTCACCACTGAGAAACCCCATCTTTGTATTATCGAGAAATGAGAATACGCATCCCGCAACCTTGCAATCCTGGAAAAACGAGTCTACCTTCTTAAGGGCATATTCCCCGATGTCAATGCCCCTTACAAGCTACTATCCCCGAGACGAGGAAAAAAAATGTCTCCCAACGTTGTTAATTAGGGACTAAAAAGATAAATCAATCAGTTTCTAATTTGAAAGCGATAAAAATACAACCTGATACACTCTGGGTACATCTGAATGATGAGGGATCGACGCAATTATTTGTAAAGAAATAAAACAAAATATGTTACAGTGGCGCCATCTTAGATTTTTGGAAATCCTACTTGTCCCTCGAAGTAACCTCTCTTCCTAGTCCTATCGTTTTCTCAAAGTGGCTTCTCCGGCATCAACTGAAGGACAGTTTTCTCCTCTCAACGGAAATATGGGTCGCTAGAATGTCGAATATTTTCACAGAATCTACCTCTACGCAAGATATCGTAAATACCAGGATGTCAACTTGCCTAGCGTTCCGTGCGAGCTAACGGGTCGGACTAAAGATTAACCTTTTCGTACCAGCTTATTTCAAAGATGCGATTTTCGTATTGCGAAGCAACCGTTGCCGTTTTGGACCAGGCTACCGCGAAAATAATCGATTAAATTCGGCGTCTGGAAGCTCCCGAAATAAATGGTAGCACCGAGGACAAGTGGAATCGATGTTTATAATTCTCCCAGCCGGAATTCGACCTAGTGCCGAAATTCTCGGAAAGATGTAATCCTAGGCAGGGCGTGAGGTAACGTGTAAATACACATCGACGAAGGCCTCGCGTACAACCGTCCTCGAAACGTTTTTATTACTTCGTAAGTAGGATCACCCACTTTCGAAGCGGTTCGAGAGATCGATTACACTCGGAATGGAGGAGGCGAAGGAGGGACGAGGATGGCTGTCACGCCGCCGGTCGTGGCTGTCGGTTTCGTGTAATTTTGGCACTGAACGGTTACGCGACGCAGGGTGACGTGACGCGGCCATCGTCGTCGTCGTCGTAGCCACAAAACGATTTTCGTATCGGGAACATCGCGATAAACTTTCGATCCGTGGGAGTACGAGAGGAGATGCGCAGCGTGTGCGCCACGGTCCGAGAGCCAACGGAATTGTATGCCGTGTGTATAGTATACACTGTACACGCCGTACACGGCGTTGGCTCTCTTGCGGTTTTTCTCGCACCTGTCAGCAGATTCATGTTCTTCAAGCTAGCCGTGTCCTCCTCCTCGAAGCGCGCCAAGGGTGCCTCGAACTTCAACTCGGCGATCTTGCCCGCCATGTCCCTCATTATTGACCGTAAGGACGACACCACGGAAGAACGGAACGGATCCTCACCGCTGACGATACTATTCGGCGCACCGTACACTCGCGGCAGCGCCCCCGAGGCGCTCCGTTGTCTTCGGCTGCGTGCTGCTTCACCAGGGGTGAGAGAGCGAAAAAGGGCGACAGAAACACCAAAAAAACTGGCCGGCAAACGACGCGCAATCCACCGCTGACGAGGTCTCGCGAACGACTGACGCAGAAGGGGGCTCGTTTGAAATCTGGTGGGGGAGATGATTGCTCGTCGCCATGGTGACCGCTGGCTGAGCGCGCCGCCACTGCCGAGCTGCCCAGTGACGTACCCACGCTCCGCGTCTCCCGCGCAATTTCAAATTACAATCAAAATTAGGAATCGCTTCAACCGCTACTTTTGCATCACTCTTGATTCGATCGCGTTCCTTATTAATCACGATGATTTTTCACTGTGATTCGGGATTCTCGTGATCGCTTCTCAGCTGCGGTGAGCATGACTGTTCTTCACGCAAGTTATACAACCTGTATGTTAAAATACCATTGATCAACGCAGAGTAGAATCACAGATTTTTCTTTATCTCCAAAAATGTTGTAGAAAAGAAAAGAAAATTTATATTTTTTCTATGGCCATTTTAATACTTAAGGATGTACTGGAGGTACAATGGGAGACAAAAATACAAGAAATTCGAAATCCATCAATACATGGCAATGAAGAGTATATTTTGCATTAAACTTTTGCGAATACTGTACCCTCTGTAGCTATATTCAGTGGTCTACACTTGTCACGTTTCCATGCTAGTGAGAGGCAACAAGATAAATTTGACGTTTTGTAACAGTTTATAATTTTTTTGCTCTGTAACTGTTTAGTGAATCCTAATAAATTTTGAACATAATTAATTACCTAATTTTTACTACATATAAAAAAAAACTGGAGTTTCTAGTTGCGTTTTTTCAAGGTTCAAATAGGGTTTGAAGTGGAATTTTATGAATTCTCCATAAGAAGACGTGTTAAAATGTGCAAACTTTAAGTTGCTATAATTCTTAAACGGTGCAGTGAATCGAACCCAAACTTTGGTAATTGCATCAATTTAGTAAGAATTATATCTTGTCAAATTTTCAAAAGTTTTGTTGCGTTTTTATATACCTCCAGAACATCCTTAAATATTGATTACAAACGAATCATATTTTATTTCATATAGAAAGAAACGCGTTACATTTATATTTGTTAGACTTTATTAAAATCTTTTTCACGAGGCTGACTAAATAAATTTTCATGTAACCAACTTCATAGTTTCAATAATTGTGAAATGAAAAATATGAAACCGGTCATTTGACCGGCAGTGGTAGGTTTAGTGTTAAAAAATAACGATCACGGCGTGAACGAAGTTAAAACCTTGACGATCACTGTTATAAATCACGTTTAGTCATTTTACACGCCATCGCTACTCAAAATTGAACGCTCGTTAGTCCATTAACGACCAGTTCATTCTCCATAAACGTTTGCGGGAACTTTCCTGTTAAGTCTGTCAGTATACTGTCATTGTCCTGCAATGAAAAAAACCAATGTTCATTTCGCATAAACGTCCGTAGTCTACTTATTACAGTTAAAATAAAATTACAGTTGAACGAGTTTTAACATTGTCATTTGAAATTCAGACGACAGGGCTCCCGCGCGATCGATAAACTGTGGAAAATCGATACATGAACTGCCTAACATATCGACCGCCGTCGATAGATAAAACAGCGTGGATTGAAGCGATTCGCGGATTGGTCGCCGCGCGGCGCTATCGTACACGATCGAACGCCAAATTCAAATTAGAATAATCGCGTCGATGAATATAGCTAATATGCCGAGAAGACAATGTTAATCTACTACCGTTACTTGGTAACAGAATTCCGTTACGAGCGTTACTGGCGTCACGTTGGACGCGAACGTGTTGGCAGTCGTGTGGAGGATATTTATCGTCTCATTAAATGCATTTTTTCTGCGAATCTCCGGTTTTTTTTTCGAGACCACAGCATCCATCAAGTTCTCTGAAGACTATCGGACGGCGAGTCACCGTGCCACACCCCGGCCATTATAAAATGTATAAAAAAATGTTGCGGTTCTCCGGTTGACTATGATGGAGTGCAGCCTTGCTCGCGACTGAGGCGATAAAACTAGCTATATCACGGAACGGCGGAATTCTCTGTCCGGGTCTCTGTTTTTGACATTTTCGCGGGCGGCCTGCTCTTTCAGCCGGGAAAGACGAAGCCCGACCTGGATAGGACAACTTCCGAAAATACCTGGCCTCGATCGCGGCTCCCAGAATGTCAAGCTAAACGAGCACCCTTTTCAAACGACCGAATCTCGCCTTTTACGCGGCGACACTCTTCCCCTTTCTCTCGGCCTCATCATCTATTCCATTCATTTTTAATTATTCGCCGTGCAATAAGAACTAATTCCCTCTCCCCTCCCCCTGGCAACCAGGTGAGAGAGACGAGTCACTTTGTTCATCGAGAGCCGTCCGTGTCCTCCGATTATTATTTTTCGTCGCTATTTTCTCATCCGCCGGGAAGTTATCGGAAGAACTCTAATTATTCATTCGTTCTCTAATTGCGATTATATAAATCCTCAGGGCCGAAGCGAATAACAGGTTTTTCGTAATAATAATAATTTCGCGGAGATATGCAAACCGGAGCGAGTGCGTTACCGTTACGCATAAATCCGGGCGACGTAATGACGGCGTTGGAAATTAAAAATACGTGTGCCTCGACGAAACGTGCAGGGGAGGTCTATCGATCGTTGCTCCGCGATGTCGAAAGATTGTTGAATAACTCCTCAAAAGGTAATCGGGTCCACGTTCTCGTGCGGTAGCCGGTAATTTGCACGTTTATGGGTCGCGCGCAGGAATAACGAATAAAAAAAAAAGAATGGAGAAAATAAGAAAAAAGCGCCACTATAATGGGGAAATTGTGGTTAACCTTCGCGATATTGCGTATATACATCGCATTGTCTGCACGAGGCGGCGATTAATTGAGGCAACGGATACGATTTTTTGTCCGGAGGCATGATCTAAATGCGATAACATCGATCCGTTGCCGTTAAAGCGTCGATCCGATAAGAAGGATCCGTCGACATCCTTCGAGCATAGTCGGGGAGAGGAACGTCGACGCACAAGGATCGCGATTCCGCGAATTATCGTCTTACGGAGCTGAACGAACCTCGAGTTTTATCTCGATTTATCGGCGGAACGATCGTCTCAGAAGGACTCGTAATCGGGTACGGTTTGCAATTGAAAAACGGAGCCGGGCATAAAAGATTCATGAGCCGCCGTTATCGGCGGGAAGGAATATGGCCGGCTACGTTGGCGGATTTGCGCGGCGCGCCGGATAGATCGATGCAATGTTCGTAGATCGTTCCGCGACCACCGGAAGCGGGGGATCTGTTCCGAGTACCTCTTAACCCTTTACTCCATCAAACCTCTACTAAATATATGCGTTATTCATTTATGTTAAACTGCAATACAATTCTATTTTCCTCTTGCGAGTAGAGTGCAGATTTTATGCATTTATAACGAAACTGAGCAGGTGGAATTTAAAATAGTTGTTGAAACTATTAAGACAGAAATGGCAATTTTATTTGGTTTCTTGCAATTGATGCAGACAATCTTTATTTTGCATAAAGATCCGCAGTCTACGAGGATTATATGTAAAGAAAATTGTCGTACAAGCGGTCAAATATTTAGATACTCGTATTTCTGTTGTATTGGCATGATAGCTGGAAATTCGTGATGGTAATCGATATTCTAATTTCGATTTCGATACACGCGGTTTTTATTTCGTCTACCCAGCAGAATCGCCGCGTCTAAACGAGGCCTGTAAAGTTCCTCGCGACACGGCCGGGCGAATTACACAACCGCAATGTTTATATTTTTACGTTACCTTCGTAACGCTCGAGCGGAATAATAATAATGATAACGTCATTATTGCACACATCAAGTCTACGATAAAGATAAAAACAAAAAGAAACGCCGCGCAGTGGCTACGAAGCGCGAGAACGAACTGGAAAGAAAAAGTAAGTAGAGAAACTAGCAAATTCGAAGATTTCGCTTTTCCGAAAGAAGATTGATCATCGTCGAGCGAGAATCGCGCTCCTCAGGATGCAAATCGATCATCTCGTCACCGTGAATCGGCTTCCGCCGCACACGGAGCTGTCGTATATCACTATTCGATCGTAAATCTCCGCGGAGAGCTACGGCCCGCGTTCCGTTCTATTAGAGCGCACGGGTGCGGAAGGTGTAATTAAATTTGGTTTCGCGTTCAATTACCCGGCAAAAAGCGAAAAGCCGCGCGCGCGTCGAATGTCTTAATCGTGGTGCGAAATCGTCGCGTCGCCGTCGTGGACGAGAGATTTATCGAACGCGAGTAGCAGTGTTCGTAGCGATCTGGCACGGTGCTCTTGGATCGTTTTCTAATTACGCTCTCGCAGGTAAGTAATTGCGACTGTATACTTCGCGGCAATTACTCGCCGCTAGGTGTCGGCCACCCGGTGGTCCGCGCGCGTTCCCGTCGCAATTAACCGCTCCTAATAATTTATTTCATCGTGCCACCGCGACGAACGACGGGAGTGCCAATGAGCGATCGACGGAACGGATCATTGAATTTTTTATCAGCCAGCAGGATCAACGAAGCGTGCAGTTATCGAAGTGCGCGCGCGAACGTAAAACCTGTTCAATTGACACCTAAACGGTCCGCTCCTCGTAGATCCCCCCTAGATCCCACCCCGTAGATCACCATGGTACCAGCCCCGGCTAATTGAGATTTCCGCGAGAAGTTCTACTTACGCTTCTCTGGGTCGGCAGGGTGAATTAGGAGTTGAATGCCATCATCGACGCGGTTGATCGGCCTAGCATTGAATTGGTTAATGCAGTTAGGGTCAACAGGGGCAGCGGAGATGCTACTGTTGCTGCTGCTGCCGTAGGAGAACACGAGGCTCGGACCAGACGCGAAGCCCTAATTACCAACGAGGATCTCGCTATCTCTAATCAGATTCAATGGGAAAATAGATTCGGGGTTACCCTTTCCACGGCTCCTCGCCGAAGGGATATTACGTTGCCGGATGGTAATGACCCTACCCGATTGCTCGAACTTTGTCCACCGTTGTTCGCAGTGCGTAGTTGGCGATAGAGCGAAGGGGACGCTCCGTTTCGTTCTTTCGAATCGTCGAAAACCCATCGGGATACCTGGTCGAGATTCTCTCAGGTAGGCAGGTTTGCACCACTTGGAAAGTAATTAGGGAGAACACGCAGTGATCCAGTAAGTGTGCGCGCGATCTAATAGATCTTTTACTGTGACAAGCGGTGAGGCAGTCTTTAGCATTTGCTTTGACATATTCGCGCCGGGTCACACCTGGCACAGCGACCGAGCGAATCCGCAACACTTGGGAAAGTTACATTTTCAATAAACTATTCCAGCTCTCTAACCAGGATAAAAATAATTTTCTAGTTGAATGATACATAGCGACCTTCTAATAATTACAATAAATTGTGGAAAACTTATCTTAATGCTTTTAATACTTTACATTTCACCTACTTGTTTTTGTCATAAATGCGTGAAGTCCGTAGTCTATCGATAACAGAAGAGTCAAATTTTTAGTAGACTATTTGAGATCTTCACGTCGACTGTGCTGCATACCCTGAGCTCTAACTTTTGGATCTGCACAACATGATTGTACTGTACACGAAATTATTTCTGAATGCTTTGTCGAGTTGTCAAGTCGCGTCATTGTCTCTCCCCGAGTCCTCCTCCGACGAAGGCGGAACGGTCGCGGAGAAGGTTTGACAGTCAGCGTTTTCTCTGTTTAACCCGCGGCACTGATAGGAACGGTCTCGTGGCCCCATGAGGGCAACGGCATGCAGCTAGCCGATGATAGCCACATCCGTAGATAAACATTTGTTCCACGGGCTTCGCGTAATATTCCGCTCGATGTTCGCCGCTTGGTCGCGCGTCAACTCGACGAACAGCGTCCCTCGAACATTGTTGAGAGCCTCACCGGGCCGGACTGGGCTCTCTCATCGTGCAACTTTCTTTCTTCCGCGTAACGGATAAAATCGATTGGCTCGCGTGTTACGATAATCCGATCACCGGATTTATTGGATCGGCGAAAGAACTGACGTGCCCAAAGACGGGACGTTCCGCTGGCCAGCGGAGAGATTGTTGAAGACGACCGAACGTCCGGAGAAGAGACCCAGTTTCCTGTTGTCGTCGTCGCACACGATGTAAATATACCGACGACATTGCCAGTAGTGCACGCCTCGAATCCTCCCGCGGTTATTCTCGGACGAATCGGTGGCGCATCTTTCACGGGAATAGCGGCGAATGCCTGGCACCAGCCGGCGGCTCCGAGGAAATGAAATTGCTTTTTTATCGAGCCAGGTGACGGAACGCTTTATCTCTGTCGGTTATACGAAACCAACGCGTCGGGAAATTGTGCTAGACCTCGGACTAAGGGTACGAGTACATCGCAGCTCCGACGTACTCGTATCCTAATCCCCTGTGATCCACACCCCCTGTGGGAAACGCTACCGTCGCTACGAGTTTTCAACCGTGAAAGCGAAACGTCTGGTTGCAGTGTTGTCGCGGTATCGCTGGCTAGTCAAAGGTTCACAGCCAGAGGTTACACGATTATTGCGCGGACTTTGCCGCCTCGGCTAGTGTGCAACGATCGTCGTATGCTAGTCAGCATGCAGTTCGCGTTACACGGTACTCTGCTTTCGGAGGTGCACGTGTTGTTCCAAGTACGCTCCGGTGCAGCGAGGTGTTTAGACGAAATCTGAAACTCTCCGTTGAATTCCTTCCGAGTAGCTCGTTAAGGATGAACTAGGTCTGAAACTTCTCAATTTTTCCCTTGATCATTACCAGAAAGAGATTCTCGAATTGCTAATCTTGGTTTATCGACGAAGTAAATGTTCTTCGTCAGAAATACTGTGAACGGCGTCTTCAACTACATCGGCTCCTTTCATACTGTTCGAATACTCGACTCGGGGTTCGTTAACATCGGAGCAGCGGTGAAGCTATAAAATCGTCAATCAGAGCGGCAATATGTCCGCTGTCTGGTAAGCGATGCACCAATGTAAACAGTTCCATTATAAAACAATAAAACGCATTTCTACTCTTCGCTCTCGTCGTCGCTCCAACACAAACGTATCCTTATAATCTAATAGATTGGCTATCGCAAAACGATCAGACTGGGAGACTTACGGTGCGAACTGAAGCAATGCGATGGTTAGATTGTTTTCTTCCGTTTCGAAGAAGAATGCTTCGTTTTCGATGTATCGTCTCGATAAGCGAACAAAAATGTGGACAGACCGGTTTTTGAAGAATGTAAAGACTGCGTTGCAGGCGGTCAATTTTGGGATTTCGGCTGAGAGATCGCCGAGTTTAAGAAATGTTCTATGCACCGGTGCACTCGGTGCTCGTCGCTCCGGTATCTGGATTCGCGAGGCCGTGCTCGCCTCGTGTCACGTACAGGCGACAGACAACGCGTTGCATCGTTGCATGCATCGTTGCAACGGCTGGAGGGGCCCGGGGGGTGTCGCGCAACCATCGAATACCTGCCTCGATTTCATTCGACCTGCTGCGTACATCGATCGTAAGTGTGAACCCGTCACCTGGCCCGTCAGCTGACCGAGACTTCTTTTCCATCGCGCGGCTCGCTCGTCTTGCCCGAAGGGGATGATGCTACTCAACGGGACCGAGGCTCGAGTCGTTCCAGTCGACAGATACGTGTAACGTTTGACTACTTATCGATCTTCATTAATTTCAATTTCGCTATACCTGCTCGCGTCCGTCCCCACTCTCTCATTCTCTCGCTTTAGCATCTCGCAAGAGAATATGTTCGAGTTACACAAGCAATGTACACGATATCGTTCACCGGAGCAATCGACTGCCCTTTAAGTCGGAATCGCTGTTTCTAAATTCAGCCAAGATTGCTTTTTACAACTCTTTTGGTCAGAGCTTGTAGGGAACTTTAAAAAAATATCTTTCGCACATTCCAGGCTACTATAACAAATTTTACGATTTTTAATCCTTAATTCGCCCCATCGATGTGCGCGACAGCCAATAAAAAAGTGTCTCTGAAAATTGTCTAAATATTGTCGCATAAACTTGTGTACCTTGACTGTTCTCCCGTGTTGAATTTGTTCGACAAGCCTTTGCAGATGGGACGTGCCTCGGGAACCAGAATTGTTTCACCTTCGGGTTTTGCCGATGAAAAGACAATTATTTCGTTAAAGAGAGGAACGGATATACAGTAGAATTTTAATGTCGGTTATACCCCGTCCGCAAAGGCGTGCTTGTAAAGGCGACGGTATTGATAGTGCAATCTCGTACACGACCGAACGAAATACACGACGGCGGTTCTAACAACCTGATCATTCCTCGATTTGTTCCGTGAGAGTTTTCCATCGGATACGAACTCTAAAACGAGCGCGAGCGCCGGGGTTTGAACGAACGCTAAACGAGATTAGCCTCGATTGCAGCGATACAGCCCGATCGAATGCACGGACAGCACGAATGCACGAAGTATAGACATTTTTATTTCGAACATTGTTCATAGAAAACGTTTTCTAGGTTCTCTATTTCTCGAAGCGAGAAATCGAGATAGACAATTCGCGTAAACCGTTCGCAGGATTAACTGTTCGCGTTTCCTTCTTTCTCTCGCCGATGCTTAAGTGATTGTCATGCACTGAACTGCGGCGCGATCTACACGAAACGTAGTCGGGTGCGACGTATTTCCTTGTTTTTGTACGTCAACCAGTGTTTTCCCCCTCCGCTCTACCAGCTCGAGTTTGTTATTTGAGAAATGTGACTCTCTTTTGCAATTTTAATTGCTCAATTACCGTACGCTTTAACCCGTGCGACAGTAACGGGACACGCGTGAGCAAGTGCGAAAAAATCGACGACGAAAATACCGTCTTCGATCGGACGTGCCCGGCAATAATTGAAATTCGTTTCACAGTAAAACTACCGAGGTTGACGTATACCAACTTCTACCAGGGGGGTCAAAATGACTTGTTTTTAAAATTAATAAGTCATTTAAGAAAAGACATATCATATGTTTTCCTATTTTATGAGCGAAGATCGAATATAAACTGAATAAGAGTAATAATATAATAACAATAATTCTAAAAATGATTACGCATACAAGTCACAGACATTTTTTACAAGTTACAATTATTTTAGCAGAGCATGTACCACAGACTCGTTTATGACATGTACCACAAACATTCCTCGTTTTATTATTAGTACAATATGCTATTTGACACCGTTTACGTTTCATCGAAACATGCGTCTGGTTTTGTGATGGAGTAAGTACATGAAGATATTTCTTCTGCTTCTACTGAGGATCGTCCGGTTAGATCTTTGTAGTCAGCTGCAAGTTCTTCGGCTATCTTGAATAAGAAGTCTTTTCTTGAAATATTTTCTCCTGTTGTTTCTTTATATAATATCCAGGCATTTATTCTAATATAATATAATGGCCATCTTTGGCATCCAGCTTTCAAGGTATATTTTCGAGCCATTTGATCTGTCATATCTACGCCAAATTTGGTATTGTTATAAAATACCACAGTTTCAGGTAAAAGTTTACCATCTTTCTCAATTTTCACAGACTTATGTTTCGAACTCAGTAACAATACTTTTTTTATTGGGTTTACTCTTGTGTATGGTAAGAGTAAAGAATTGTCCAGAAGCGAGGCATGTTATCCTTTTTTGATTTTGCAAGTTTAAGTAATTCATATTTTGTCTAATGGTGCCAACTAAGGAAGTTCTTTTAGTTATCAGTTTTGTTGTGAATGACAAACTTGTAAAGACATTATCTGTTGTCACTGTTCTCCCGCAACCAATGTCTGGCTCCATAAGTTTTAGGACGACGAATTCACCCAAAGGTACGGATAATCTCATTCCGTCTTTTCCTAAGTAGGGAAATGCATTTACAAGATATTTACTTTTTACATCCGACGCCAACCAGAATTTTATACCAAACTTATTCGGCTTGTTTGGCATATATTGTGTAAGTTACATCTGGCTTTGGTCGGGAATCAAGTGTAACGGCAGCTCCTGGTTTATAACACATTTGGCTATTTTCAATGAATTTATTCCTCACTTCCTAAAGTAATGTGGCCTATAGCGGCGCCGGCATCCAAATCTACGTTCAATTCGGGACATGGCCAGAATCCGAATCCCGCATTCATAGTATATATATCAGTGCGGTATATACAAGCGTCACATGTTTTCATAAACACGCGAAGATATTGCTCCACGTAACAATATGAAGAAAGTAAACGAAGAACGAAAAAATTGAGCAAACATAACACATGTCTCTTATGGTAATTTTATACAACGTATATGTACGAAAATATACTCAGTTTTCTAAAAATGTATTTGAACTATACAAAAATAAATTACTGAAATTTTCTATTCTTGAAAATGGTCTAAATTGAGACCGAAACGTTAAATTAAATTTCATGTGATATTTTTGCAGATTTGCTTATTTTCCAATTGATCGAACCAGTGCGCCGATAACATTAATTGTAGTTTATACAAAAATAATATGAGAAACTTCTAAAATCACAAGTTTACCACCTACGCTCCGTGGGGGTCAAAATGACTCATCTCGGTATATAGAGGTATACTGGATAAAATTTTACATCAAAAAGACAAGAAAAAAGAAAACTGTTTTAATTATTTGCATATTTTAGAAAAAGTTATACAAACTTTTAGAAAAAAAGTTGTACTGGAAATGAATAATGATTATAAGAAATGCCAAAGAAGTCGTTTTGACCTCCCTTGGTAGATCTAGTGTTAAACAGCCTCGGAAACAATTCATACGAAGAACTGCTACTATGGTGCATTCTTCGGGAAATTCCTGCGTTGACACAGAGTCAAATTCGGAACGGACGACATGCTCGTTTCTACTTCCATTACACTAGTCGCGTCATTAACGTTTCATGTAAATTTCTAAGTATCCGATTAAGAAAATCAGCTTCCCAGAATTCGAACTAAAAAACTGTGAAGTCTACGAAGTGAATTCGAGCCTCGGCGAAGTCAATTAACCCCTTGCTTTACAATGTCGTGTCTGACTCGTGATGAAGATTCTGAACAGATTCTGGTAAAAACGTATGTTAATAATTTCCTTTAAACCGAAATAAAATTCTATTTTGGTTCTGTTGATATACAGCTACTCGAGAACATATAGACATACAATTTGCATAAATTTTCTCCTTCTTTCGGATATTGCAATCAACAAAAAAATTAAACCGACTTCGAAAAAACGCACTAAAAAAATGCACTAAAAAGTATGAAATAATTTCCATTTAATTTATGTGAATACACACGAACTTAAATACAATACAATCTTTTCGGAGGCGGCGCAAAATTAAAAATTTTCGATACTGGAAATTACGAAAATCCTTAAATTATTCTACATGTGTTCACATATTAATGTATCTTCTCTTCCCATCTACTGATTTCCAAGTCCACCATATTCCAATGAAATCATAATTAGCAACATCTGTCATTTGCACAATTTTCAATTTTGCGCCGCCTCCGAAAATATTGTATTGTATTTAAGTTCGCGTGTATTCACATAAATTAAATGGAAATTATTTCATACTTCTTGGTGCATTTTTTTAGTGCGTCTTTCGAAGTCGGTTTAATTTTTTTTTATAAAATTCTTTTATTTCAGACTTTTTAGTGGAACGAGCAGAATTTGTAGAACACCGTAGGATGGTTTTTCGGTCTTATTGGTTATTTGCAATAAAACCGCAAAGAATGAAAAAATGCAAAACTTGTTTTCAAGGGACCAATCGGGAGACATAACCTACAAAATGCAGAAAGTTTCGTCCTGATTGGTCCATCCATCTCGGCGTAATCGGTGAACATACATAGAAAAGAAAGAGAAAAAAAGGCACATACAGATCGAATTAAGTAACCTCCTCCTTTTTCGAAGTCGGCTAAAAAAGTTCCAGTCACTGAAACCTGCTGAAACCGTAAAATAAATCGTAGTGTGGGGTTGAAGGGCGCGTAAGTTTGTGCAACAGTTTCGCGATCATCGCCGCGTGCCCGCAACAGAGTTAATTGTAGGCCCGACCGTCCGATAAATCATGCGCCGAATGGTTCCCCGCGCGGAACAGGTTGTACTTGAGGAAAGCCTGTGTAAGGTCAGTACAATGAGATCGGTTTCGCGAAGGCGTATCCCGTGTGTGCAGAATTTCTTCTCTGGCCACAGACATCGCTCTCGGCTCGATAGCAAGTCACAGTAGGGGCGGTTCAATGGTAATTAAATGCGGGTATATCTGTCGTCGAACGGATTTATTGCTCGGCGACCAGGTTGCATTGTTTATTCCAAGGAGATCGGGAATAATGGAACACCCGTGGCGTGTCCCTCGATCCCGTATGAAACTGAACGTTGCGCTCGCAATCGTTTGCGCGTTTTTCACCGGCTCGGATGAGTGTAGGAAACCGATCTCTAAGTTGAATTTTACGCTGACGAGGTCGTCGCCAGAGGACTTCCTTTTGCTATTTTTTCCCCTCTCCGTCTTTTCGTTTCGTTCGTTTTTTTCTCTTCTCCGAGCACTGTGGCCTTACGACTATTCCGCGAGAAGGATACGTTGAGGACTCGAATGGAGAAGAAGGAAGGCATTGCCATTGAGAAGGCTCTAGCACGGCTCGTAACTTCTTAAAACGACGTTGATTTATTCACGGGCTCACCTCGAGGCGATAACTTGCATTTCATTATCCGTGGCCGGCGAAGGTGTACTTTGTTCCGATTGGTTTGCCGCTTACGGAACTGGCACCGCCTCCAATCGGCTCTCGGGATCATTTGCGTATGCACACGTGTAGCATGTATCTGTTAAAACGTTAACGGGCGCGGTGTTACGTCACGATAAAGCATATCAACGATCGAAGGTGGAATCGTCGCGGTGGACTCTGGAAAAACGTCGAACAGTATATACGAACAAAAAACGAGACAGGAGCGTGAAAAATTTGCCGCGGCGAGAGAGCCATAGAGACTAATGCGGCTAGACCGCTGACTTAATCGCACGAATTAGATTAGACCAGTTTCCTTTACCGTTGAAAATCGCGTTGATGCCATAATTTAGATGTCCGAGACGATTTCCACACCGGTTTCCTCGCGCCGTTTCCGTCAATTTATTCCAAAATATACCGGTATTTTTTCTTTTTTTGTCAAACCGATCCGTTTTCCACGTGCTGTTCACTGTCTCTCTCTCCCTCTCCTCTCCGATCTCTCTCTCTCTTGTTCTCGGTAACTTAAGCCAGCTTAAGTTGCTCGGTCCGTGTGTTAAATAACCGAGCGCATTCGATACTCGTATCCTTCTGCGCCTTTCCAAGAGATCCAGGTCCGCGCCGAGCACAGAACGCTCCGCGATGAATAATTATTATATCTATCGGAAACGTGACTGCCTGTCAAAGCGGCGGGATTACGGTGACGTGCCCGCCAATAATAACTTTTTAATTAATCACCGACGATGAATCAATCCCGCGACTCCTTTCAAGATGCTTCTCCGAGCTTGCGTATACTATAAATCACCGGTGAACCGTGTTGCCGGTCGACGAGGTCACGGTCGAACAATTAAAATCGAAACTCGTCTAACCATTGGCAAACTATCGAAGATGAAAGATTGGCTGTAATCATTTCGTGCCGAATGCATAGATTCAAGTCGAGTCAAGTTAACGATGAGCCAAAATGACTCCGTATTTTTATACAAGATAAAGTCCAGGTGCAAATGCGTTAATTAAGAAGTATTTCAGTCTTATTTTCGCGAGAAATTAGCCAAGAAAAGTGCGCCAGTGAGAAAGCGGCGAGATCGCGACGCGAAGATAACCGATGGAAAAGTCTTGATAAGGAGAGCACGAAGCAAGGAAAGGTCAGCTCCATCGCGGAAGTGGCGCTCGTCGGGACGCCCGCGCCTTAGAATCCGGTTCGAAAGGATCTCCGGGAACGATCGAACCATTGTCGTGTGTATACTTCATTCCGGTGTGCGTCTGCGAGATCGTTCGCCGTTTGTCGGGCCTCGCGATGAAAGGCTGCGGAGGCGGTGATTGTGTTCGCATTGCACATGGTCCGTTCCAAAGGATTCTCGAACGATGTAGCCGATCGACTGGCTCTAGGATGTCCCTATACACGCCGACAACCAGAAAAGAATGCGATAAAGGCCGTGTCAAAAAATGGGTCAAGAGCCGGCGCTCTTGTCCGATTCAAAATGATCGTTCGTTTGATCGTTGAACCGAAGACGAATGGAGCTGACCTGCAAACGTAGTAGTAGATTGAGTAACAAGTAGACTTGGGATCCTTCATGTAAAATAAAAATTGTTTGCATTAATTGCGAGACGTAGGAACCGAGTAGGAATTCATTTCTCTCTGTGTATAGTTCAGAAGTTCTTGTAATCTTTTCATACCATGGATTAAGTAACTCGAATATATCTTAATTGTTCGCAAAATTTAGAAAATTCGTACTAAAAGAGGAGATAGTCTCTTACTTTGTCACGATTACCTTTTGCCATCGAAAGAAGCGATAACTCTAGATAACACTAATTGCACAGAGCGACTGGCCATCAATACGAACTTGTTATTCAGACTAATAGTTGCGAGAAACGATAAAATAAGAATGGACCTAGAGGAAAACAAGTAGCCTTCGTCAATTCCTCTTTCCGAAGAGCATTGTGCTGGAACGAGAAGAAACGAACGACATGCCACAGTTAATTTAGTGGGCATTTAGTTCGACACTCGATGACCAGGAGCGCCTCGACTCGATGTCATTGAATGCCAGCTAAGGTATGGCTACGGTTCTCTTCGCCGACCTTCGCCAGCTTAGATCGACGATAGTTCCGTGACCGGTCTCTGGATCACGTTCCGTGTTTCGTACAATGCAGCCGAATTGCATAAGTTCGGAGGGAACGAACTGTCATCGTCGGGCTCCTGTTCGTCGAATCCGGTTTCGCTTCTGTTGATGATCCTTTTCGGATTAGTTGAACGACCTCATTCTTTGATCAATTACTTTATGTTTCTCTTCCGCTACTGAATATTTTCTGTCAGAACTATGACGGATGCTGACTCGATGGTACAGTGGTTCACAAAAATAATAGGCCATTCACCTTTTACGGTTCTGCTCCGAAAAATACTGAAAAAGTTGTAAATTATAAATTGAATTGACTGAAGCAATTGTTTGCATCAACACGTTTTCTACTAGCATTTACCTCAGCGAAACTAAAATATGGAAAAAGATGTAAATTCTCAGAATACCATGCTACGAGTTGTTCTTCGCGTTATATACAAAATCGTGGTTGCCGTATGCGTGTCGCTGGTGGCGAATATGTTAATTGCAAGAAACCAATTGGGAACGTCGTACTTCTAAGTACACTGATACTTTAAAATTCTTTTAGTCTGTCTACTGTTTCGATTTACACCTACTCATTTTTCTCGTAAACACGTAAAATCCTTGGCAATGAAGTATGTTAAGCCAATAAAGAATAGTTTAACACGGTCGCTATCAACGTCACAGTTTATTTAAGAGATAGCCAAGTTGTTGTCAGAGGTAAGAACAAGAAAAAGATTGTAGGAGATAGCCTGAAGTTGTTTGAAGTCAATAATTTTCCTCTGCTAAATAAGATATTTTACGAAGAAGCCAAGCAGCAAAATCAATTCTGTAAAAGCAAGATAGCGGTTTCTCATTTTTGCGAGCCACTGTATGCGGACGGAAACCCGAGACGAGGTATGAAAGTCTATAACAGGTGTCTTGACTTTCAATTTCAAAAGCGAGTAACGTAGCCGGAGTCATTCGATATTCAACTGCGAGCGATGGCAATCGACGCGACGTCCCCAATTTGCATCCGAATACAACGGACAATCGACTTTTAATTTCATGCAAACTAGACGGATTCGAGGAGTTCGCTCGAGGATTCATGGAACGCTTCTCTCGGTGATTTTCCGAAACAAACGCTTCGCCTCACGGTTAATCGGTTTTCGGTGTACCCGGAAGCTTCGCTCCCAACGACGAGGAAATATTTTTCCGATCGAACCGATGCGACGCAGACTCCGTGTCTGCACCGAACTCGAGGAACGAATCGCTGCGATTGCTTGGGAAATCATCAGCGATTCTTTTTGTACAATGTGCTATGAGAATCGTGAATATAATTTCGCGGGCATTAAGACACCCGTATCCTTCGAAGAATGCAATCCTTGCAGCTATTAATCAACAGCTACGAATTAATTAACCGTTCTAGCGCCGGTTCACTTGTTAGTCGAGAAAAAATATTCTTCGCTCGCTGTTCGTGTTACCCAATCCGTGCATTTGTTACGGATTATTTCTAACGGTCGTCATCTAATAGTATAAGTGAAATATACTGCAATAAAAATTAACGAGGCATTTAGATAAATCTAATCGTGTCATTCTTATAAAACAATACCTGTGAGCCCCTTTTTATGCTATTAAACAAAGAAATACATTTTTATTTAAGACCTGTTTTCTACAATCGGTGCAACCAATCTTTATTTCTGATAAAAGTCCGCAGACAATGGTTGAAAGGATGACGGAATTTTATTGTGGGTCGCGATTGACCCACCAACGCAATAGACTATATCGCTAATTATTGTGGATGACACCGGATAAAAAGACGCGACGATTCGAACGTCGCGCGTGTCACCTTCGTGCAAGAACGGCTTCGAGGATACTCCAGCTCGATTAATAGCATATGTTCTTGACTATCATCATCCTAACGTGTGCCAGGATCCACCGATACAATACGTTGTAAACGTGCCGGCTAATAATTTCCCCCCTTTTTTCAGTTTTCTATTAACGTTGCCGTTGTTACCGTACGCGTAGCCGATCGCGTGTGGCAAGCGAAGCCGAACGTGTTCCCGACGTATTTTCAATCTGCCGAGCTCGTTTCATTTGCATCCAGCGATATCAAATGATAAAGCCTGGTACAAGGCATGGTACAAATCTCTCGAGAACATTAAATCTTCTCTCGGCACTGTTCTGTCCAGCGTGAATTACTGTGGGACTCGAACGGCGACCATCGGGAACACCGTGGTCTGCGCGACAATTTATCTACCTGTGGTCGCATGATTTTTCGGCAAATGCACTTTAACACGATGTCTGCCGGATCTCTCAACATCCTACAAATATTCCATAAAATCAAAAGAATTGAATCAAAGGTGTAGACTTTTTTTCCAGGATTGCAAGGTTGCGGGATGCTCCTTCTCATTTCTCGATGAAGCAAAGATGAGGTTTCTCAGTAGTCAAAAACGCTAGATAAAGATCAATCTAAGCTGCACTCGACCTCAAAAGTTCTATTTTACCACGTTTTTATCAGCTCGCATTCTTGTCTGTATGTTTGTTTGTCTGTTCGGTACAAATTTTGCAATTGATTTTAAACTAACCTCCCGATGAGCTAGAGACTTAAAATTTTAAACGTAGCTCAGAACTGGATGACAATGCAATATTTTAAAAACATTTTTTTAAAAAGCCTATGCGTTTAGGGGGTATAAACTATTAATAAATTTAACCGTTACACCTCTGCGTGTGACGCTCGGGAGTACGTGATCGCGTTCAGCGATCCCCACTCCGCGCGACGCGTTTCCACGTCATCCCGCGTCGCACCGAAGGTGCTCAGTTTCGAGCTCAAAATTCACAATCACAAATTTTCAGAACTATCTCTATGGGGTTAGGAACCTGTACGGGGCTAGGAAAAATTATTTTACACTTTTTAGTCCGTTTTAAAAACGTGTTATATTAAACATCTTTTTATTTATTTACGTTTACGATACGCAATTTTCATTATTCAGAAGCATAAAGCTGCGCATGTAGTCATTTTCATAAAGCTGCGACAGCTACATGCAGCCGAATAATGCAAATTATGCCTCGTAAACGTGAAAACAGTGAAACTGAAACTGTGAAGACAAAATTTATCATATCGGTTACTTCTTTTTAACCCTTCCACATCCCTAATCGCAAAATGGCGGACGCTACTCTGGTTTATTCACGAATATACCCTTTACTTCGCGGCATTGAGTTGGTGCACAACTCCTGTCGCTTGTGCTTCAATTTCAAGATTATCTTAAAAATAGACTTGTCGTATGTACGTTCAATAGCATTCTAAACTTGAGCATCTTGGATTTTTTAATTTCGTTAAAAATATTTTTCGTTTCAGGATAGACATCGTGCAGTGTCATTTTGAAAATAACGAAAATTTCCTACGTGTTTTTTAATAGAAATTGGATCGAGGAGTCAAAGCAACGTCGAAAAGATTTGTGCTGGAAATGAAAATACTAATCCTTAAAGCGTGAAACGAAAGAACACGTCAGAAAGATCGAATTCCTCAATTTAACACTGCATATTTTTCAATTCGAAACAAAATAATGACTTCGCTAAGTTCAAAAATCCAAGACGCATTTGAAAGAATAGCGTAAGTTTCAAATGGTATAAGGAACACGGATAAAAATCGAAAACTTAGAGAAAATGGCGGTGAATACACGCGCGTCGAGCCACCGCGGTTTCCAGCTCTAGAGACTAAGCGAACCGACGGAAACGCGAGTTTCCTTGGAAAAATAGAACGATCAACTCGATATTCCGATGAAAAAATCGACAGAAGAGGAACACGGAGGGCGTGGGGATCGACTGCGTTGCTGGCGATTCGCAAGCTTCCTAAACTATATTCGCCTGTCCCTGTAAGAGCGGCTTTTGCCTGATCTGAGCGTATATAAGACAGGCGACGTGCTATCACAAAGCGCAGTGTTGGATTACTACCTCGACGTCAACAACGAGCATCGTGTGTTATTGGCGTAGTCCCCGGTGCGCTACATTCAGTGACCCATCGGATGTTCGAATCGTAGACCGGCGCCGAAATTTTCATAGAAATATACAAACGATCGAGTACTCGCGGGTAAACTTCACCGAATATTCACCATGGACGCCATACGGACCTCTAATCTTGAGAATTCGGCCGGCATCGGCGTTGCCAAGGCGTTCACGAATTTCGCGAACGATGTCCAGAAAGTTTCCAAGTACACGGTAAGCCTGTCGCCAATTTTCCGGAAGTTTACAGCGCGGTGAGAACCATACGAAATTATTCGAAACTTCGAGAGCCCGCGATCGATTCGAAATCAAATCGGTCATCTTCGGCGGCCTCCAAAATCACGCGGCACCGTACATCGGGAGGATGACTGTACAATACGCCGGCAATTACGGACGAAACAATGTACGATTATTAGAATTATAATTGGCCATTTGATCGAGCAGAAGAACGAGTTCGTTGATAGCATTGAAACAGTACTCGTCTCTGGCTTTGATAGAAGACAAGATGAGGGGTCATTAGGGGAAGCTAATTACGAAAGGAGTACCGGCTGAAACTTTATCTTCCGCCGGATCCGTCTCCCTGACGTGATGTAATCAAAAATACAGGTGCCATTACGGTACATAATCTTCAGGGAATTATGTAAACAAGCGCGTTGCGGTAGATCCTCCCGTTCGTCCAAGGAAAATGTATATCGGCCGATCGATGGGACGGAAAATAGCCGGAGAGGATCGCGCGAATTCTTTGCCATTGTCGTCGAAATGGAAATGGAACCGCGACGCGGTCCTATTAACCGTTGTGAATCATTGCATGAAACTAGATCAACGATAGCGTACGTACACGACCACGTTGGTAGCGTTAGGCTGCGGTTATGCTGAAAACGATTCTCATTAATAAGCTGCCGATCTTTATGCAAAATGAAAATTGTCTCTTCATCTTTTTAGCGAGTTGATAACAATACGTACACATTCTTCTAAAAAGAAAACTAAATGTCTGTGTAGCTTCTATAACTTGCAAATATCGGTGGTCTATTGATCAGTACTAGCGAAATAATTCATAGGTTACATGATTTGCGGAAATATTGCGAAACACCTGAATCTCAGAAGCCTCAACAATGGAAAAGATGTTATTTGTTCCAATGCGATCTGGTCGAATGAGTTCTCGCGGAGACGGTTCGGACGCCTCACGAACACATACAAACGAGCCAGACGATTATTGACAATCGCGATCAGTATAACCGCGATCTAAGAGGGCCGATCGAGATAAAGCGCAGCAGAAACGGGAACGCAACGCGAATTGCGGCACAGGCCGCGGCGCGATGCTACGACGGGCCCACGTTAATTGTCGCGTGTGAAAGCGCTAATTCAATTCCCGTCGCCGCGAAAACAGCCAATGTTGTTCCAGCCTCTTGTTGCATTGGGTTACATTTACCATACATACTGGCTGTGTCGCAAGATATACTGCAACCGAGTACTTTCAACGACACGGCCGCGCATTGTTCAGCCATGTCACACGTGCACCAGTAAAAGACGGACCGGATCGTACTGGATTTCCGGTTCCGTACGAGCAACGGCGTCGTCCACGCGGAAAAGAAAACGATCTCTGAAATGATCGAGACCGAAACGATGATTCTTACACGATGTGTTACAGCTGGCGGATTCAGCGGAGCCGAAACCCGTCGGCATGGACTACCACATCCAGACCGTCACGAAGGACGACAAACTCAGGATACTGAAGTTCCTCAGGCGGTTCTTCTTCAGGGACGAACCGCTCAATCACTCGATCCAGCTGATACCGGAAAGCGAGGACAGCACTTGCCTCGAGTTGGAGGATTATTGCAGCACCTCCACCATGGAGAACAACCTCAGCCTCATGGCGGTCTCCACCAGTGGCGCCATTGTGGGCGTCACGCTTAATGGTAAGCACCCTCCCTACTAAAGATTCTTCTTCTCTCCCAGGAGTACAAGTTTGTCTTGTGTTGCCTCGAAGAATCATCCCTTACACTTTCTTCCACCTAACGTTAAACATCCTATACATATAAATGAAATGAATGAAGAAAGTTTATGTTTCCTGCGAGTGTACACATGAGTAGACTGCGGGTCTTTATACAAACGATTACTTTAGCAAAGCCAGGGCGACGAAAAATCCAATCCGTCAACTAGAAAATTCCTTAAAGTATAAATGGAGGAAAATGTTATTAATGTTTGCTAATCTACATGTTGAAACATGTGTCAATACCATAAATACGTAGAGATCCGCAGTCTATTCATAAGTAAAATGAGTACGTGAATCACGAGGCGGTGAACGAGTAGGAGAAGAACGCAAGAATACAAATGGTTAAGAGTTACAAATGGTTACTCATGGTTCTATATGTATGTCCTGATAATTTAAATAGCCTGTCCAGTTTAAAACGCGCGTTGTTTGGACAGCTTTAATCTAGGTGAAAAATCTCGGCTAAAAGCCGACGGTGTCGAGGTCTGAAAGGGTTAACGGGCAAGTTGAATGCGGCACACGGGACTGTTTACGCTGGTGTCGATGTATCTGGGTTAATAATACGGTCCGGGTACCGAGAACGTGTTATTCTCAGCGGGAAACGATGACACGTCGAACGAAAATGTTCCGCGAGCACGAAGCGATGACGAATCGTTTGGTGTCGACGAAATTTTGCATCCGATTCTCGACCATTATCGACACGAGCCGGAAAAATATCTCTTCGATTCGTAGCCGAAGGACGCCGCGGCATTGCCTTCTTCGTTGTCGAATAGATCCGCGCGATAGATAACGAGGATCTCTCGGATGGCAGGACCTTGGAGGCGGACGAACAGATTTTTACTCCGAGCATACACACAGCGTAAAGAGTCGTCGGCGTCGGTTCTCTATCTCGTAAAAATCGGCCCGCGAAGGAGGTGGCGGACACACCTACGGCAAAACGGTACCGCACAAACGTTACATAAATTGTTATGAGAACACCGAGCAAGCTGTGAGGCTTATTAATCGCTACCGGTTGTCGCAATCCCGCGGTAATTACGTTACTCTATCGCCGGGTCCAGTTAGCCGTGCGTTATTGAGATTGGAAAAAATGGGCTCGAGCCGCGCGTCGCGACGACAAAAAGAAACCGGTTAAAAACGGGTAACAATAAGAGCATACCAACGGACTCGTAACCACCGCTCGATCCTTGAGACGCTTGAAAAATTCAAACCGCTAATTGAACTTATCGGCAATCGGTTTGGTAATCGCGCCGATTCAACGCCTCTAATCTCTGCGTTTCGAACGATTAAGTGTCGATATCGTTTGATTGCGCTGTAATCGATGTTGATCGTTGCCGATAAAGATCGTTGAAATTCGATACGATCGAAACGGATGAGACTTTAATCGCGCTCTAACAGTTGCAAATAAGTAACATCGGGAAATCGTATACTTTATGGTAATTAGAGACCTTTAGAAACAGAATCTATGGCCGATCGCCGTTCACCTGTGCAACATGCTAGCGCATTGTATACAGGGTGCTTCCGAAATCGTTCTTCGGGCGAAAGCGAATTGAAAGTGTAGAATGCAATCTTGCTCGTACCGACCTTCGAATTTGAAAAAATCGACTTCGAATCACAAGTAGAAAAGGCGAGCGAGAGACAGACGCGCGAGTCGGAACTTAAAATACGTCTTCCTCTATTTTTCTACTTATTTTTCTTCAACGAGCTCTTCCTCCTCGACCGTTGCATAATTTTGCCAGTACTCTGCGTGTCAACTGTACCTCAACCTTGCAACAATGTTTCTTATTAGACGCATACAACGGAGTACGCGGTCGACTCATTATCTCTTATTACTATTGCTCTAAATGCTACTTATTCATTGTCAATGCACCAACGTGAGTTATGCAAACTTACTGTCTTCTTGGTATGCGAGACGAAGTGCAACTTTGTTTTGCAAAGTAGATAAGATCGTGTAGACTACACATCCGAAGGTTGCATTACACGGTTGCATTATTCAATCGATGCGCAGGAAAAATGGAACCGTCACCCGAAGACGAACCGGAATACATACGCACCTGTAAAAATCCAAAATTCAAGAAGATCCTCAGGCTACTGAACTACGTGGACAGGAACGTGAACCAGGTTGGACAGTTTCGGGGGTTGAACACCCTCGAAATCAGGATAATCTCTGTGGACACCAATTGGAGGGGCAAAGGAATCGCCAAGGCTCTGCTGGAAAAGACGATGTAGGCATAACGATCATTAATTTTTTCAATAGCGTAATTTGTTGCAATGTTAATATTCTACCTTCCGGTTAGCAGACCTTTAAATATCACACATGAATAATTGAGAACTTTTTAACGAACAGTTCAATGGCGACGACAACTTCTTTAGTAGTATTATCCAACGACTTCTTTCGAGATTGTTAGTTAGAATCAGCTAAAGACTAGCTCCGGCAGCTAAAGTGTTAAACTGCATCAAAAAAGATTCCCAGCAAGAATATTAATAAAATAAACCCCTGAAAATTCTATCTTATTTTTTAAGATATAGAAAAACGGTATTAAGAAACGAATTGTTGAAAAAATTATTAATTCTTTCGATAAAGTCCATAGATTTGATTAAAAGGGGCAGCTTTTATCCTAAAACGTCTTTTCTTTTAAAAGATATAAGATTGAAATTTTTCTTTTGTCTTCCCACGTGAATGCAAAATGTTCACGCTTGTTTTCTTTGCAGGGAAATTGGAAGGGAGAAAGGATTCCACATTGTTCGCGCTGATTGCTCCTCCTTCTTCTCGGGGAAACTGTGTACAGGACTCGGTTTCGAACAGATCTATACGCTACCTTATGCAGAATATGTCGACGAAGATGGCAAACCGGTATTTTCACCGGCACTTCCGCACACGGCGGTTGTTAGCTACATCAAGAAATTGTGAAGGGCGGCATGACATTTTCGGTACTTGTCCCAAATGTTCAAAACGACTCCGAGAAACGCACCCTTGAGAACACACTGTACACGTTTCTCGGCGCCTACTTTTCTATGGCTCCTCTTATTTATTTATCACTTTTGTACGAAAAATCATTGAGCGACAATTTCCGAGAAAAACGGGTGTCTTGCGACGATCCATTGCGGATATATACTACTTGTACAATGTATTATACGGAAGATTTCCAAAGTATAGATTCATGACTATTCTATTTTGTAAAAGTTATGCGCGCATGTAGAATGTAATATGGTTCGATCCAGATAGTCTTTAATATTACCACTGTACGGTGGTAGGCGATAAACGTGTTCTCTGTAGAAGGAGTCGGCTACAGATCATGTTTTAGATGTAGTAATTTATGCTTTTTGTAAATTATCTTACACGTTATAACTATTCCTTTTAAAGTTTATGCGACACGAAATATACAGAATTTTATGCAAACGATATCGACTGCAAATCCTTTCTGCCTCGCTCGAAATCAATGAAGTCCAAACTGCTCTCTATTTGTTTTTGTAAAACTTTTTTATTTTGTTAAAAAAAGTAATATGCCAAAGCTGGCACCTCTATACGTATTTCAGTTGCAATAATTTACAATATAAATTATCTTAATAATAAAGTGCACAATATTTATAATCTTGTACATAAAAAGTAATGGTCATCCGTCCTATGGGTGAATCTACACCTCTGGATCGGTGGACATTTGTAAGAGAAACTTGCCGCAAAATTGTTTATGTGTACCAAAGAAAATTCTTGTTAAAGTTTGTTTTTCTATTCATTGTTACACATAAGAGTACTAATCCTACATTATAAAATACTAATGTAAAGTACACTTACAAATTTTTCAGAATCTTCTGTTTCTCCGGTCGGATCCACAGCACACTATTATGCACTCACGCGAATACGTCCGAATAAATGTGCCTGTTTTTCAACACACTTTCCGAAATCGTGACAGTGAACAAGAAGTTACTACGACCACGATCAAAATAGTTCTATTTACAATCTAAATGCGACTTCCGCGCGAAAACTCTGCCCTTCCATCATACAATGTATTCGATCACTGATCGATTGAAACAAAAATAATCGTTTCCAAGAAGATACTGATTTTTCGAGAATCAGTTATGTTCCGTCGCGTACCACTTCGAAGTATTCGCGTAAGTGGCAGTATGCTGTGGATCCAACGGAGGAACAGAAGATTCTGCAAAAATTTCAACAACTTGTATCTCAATAACTATTTGTTTACGATGTATAATACCTTTCAAACTTTTTCTCTTTTCGATGAGTAGAAGGTATTGATGTAAAAACAAACTTTAACAATAATTTTGCGGCAAGTTTCTTTTACAAATGTCCACCAATCCAGAGGTGTAGATTCACTCCTACAATGGATGACCATTAATTTTTATACACCCTGTACAGTACAGTATGTACAATGTCTTTGGACATCAAATTTACATGTTCAAATTATCTATATCACACAAAATAATTTAAAGATACTACAATCTCAGTAGCAAATTATACTACATTATTTGTTTCTCTGATCAAATTTAAAATTTTCATGCAAGTCACCGAGGCTTTGTAACTGCTCTTCTACTGTTCTGTGTTTAGATACTTCTTTGAGCCTTTCGTATTCTGCTGCATACCTTGCACTTCTTTCTAATACCAATTGTCTATTAAAGACTGTATATCTTTGAATAAACATAAATTGAACAAATGTTCCAATTATCATCAGAACTATGCAGCCCAGCAGCGCTTGTGTCGCTTGCTTTCGATTATACTCTCTGTGTTGACTAGGATGTACGAATCCCCAGTCTGCATATGTTTTATATGGTCTGCAAATTAATTTTTTATATCTTATTAAAAATTTCTGCAATGATAAATATTGAGAAAGAAAAATTGCATATGTTTATACCCATTGCGATTTGCACTTCGAACTACATGGGAACTTCCTGTATAAGTATAATTGTATTTTAAACTCATATCGTAATCTCTTTTTGTGGTTCGTTTACTCAAAACTGAATAAGCTTCGTTAATCTTCACAAATTCTGAGTGACTTCCTTCGCTACCGCAATCAGGATGCATCTAATAATTTTGAAATTGTTAGGTGTCGTAACAACAATAGTTGATCAATTAAGAAAATATCAACATACTTTCTTCGACAATTTTATGTACGCATCTTTGATTTCCTTTTGTGTTGCGTCCGTAGAAACATGCAATGTATCATAATAGTTGCTTTTGGATCTATGAAAAACAAAATTCCTTTAAAAAATAATGACTTGTACAATAGAATATGGATATATAAATAAATATGTAATTTCGTGATTCTAACCTCTGCTGATGACTGTAATTTCCATAATGTCGAATTACTATCGGTACCTCGAATTTATACATACGAAATATTTGTGCCATTCCTTAAAAATTGATTCTGTACTCAACAATTGCAATGCAATTGCCGAATTTGACGTAATTGAGCTGCAATCAAGTACCGGACCATGAATGTGTGATCAATTCATTTTACACGACTGGTAATTGGGGACACGATTCAAACCATAAATTTAAGTCGCACTAAACTAATATAAAAAAACTAATTTTGTCTGATATTTTGAAACCATCTGCGCACTTCGAAAATGCACATGATTATGTACATGTTCTAAATGTCAATTCATATTCGGCTCAGTTCAAGACGTAACTTTTAACTATTCGATGCTGACTTCATTGTATTCAATTGATTTGAAAAAACAAGTACTGTAAACAAACAATAAACGAACTAATACGAAAGCACATGCTTACATAATTCGATATACTAGCTCTGTCCTACATTGTAGTATACTTTTCACTTCTATTTTCGTCCGGACTAACTGTACTTTCTAATGATTAAGATTGAAAGGAGGTATAAACTTGATGAATTAAATATTTATTAAAAACCAAAGTCAGATTTCGTAATATAGTAACAATTCTCATTTGCGTTTGGTGTATAGTATAAAATATATTACAATATGTATACAGGAAACATTCTTAAATCTATAAGATAGGCCTCAAGCCCAGCTCGATGTCTATGCATTTTATGCTTGTTATACGTAATTTATGCATTATTTGTTATGCGTATTGTATAAGCTCTAATGTCATCAAAAAACTGTCATTTACATACATTATTTTTCATATTGCGTATCTTATGTACCAATTGTACGTTGTGACAATGAATCGGTAATGCAAGCCTTTTTTTTATCAAGAGATGTGAGATTTACTAATGACATTGAGTTACTAACTACAACATATAAAAATTGACTTCGTTATGTATTTTCTAGTTAATGCAAACATTGGCTCGCCATCATGTGTAATTCGTACAGAATGAAATGCATTGGCACAAACAGCTTTCCGTGTATATTGCATGTTTTTCGAAGTTCTGTAAATGCTCTCTGTCTTTAGTTCAATTTCTAAGAAGATCGTAAATTTACACGGAATTCCCTATAATTTTATTTTGCACAATATTGTTCTACGATCTTCTTAAAATTCAACGAATAGATTCATATAAAACATAACTTATACGTCCTCGTCTCACAACTCGCGATAGTTTCACTTTATAGAAATTAAAAACTGTCACTCGCTAGTAATAAAATATATACGTATCCATAATTTTTTTTTATACTGCTTTCAACAATCTGAATACAAAGGCAAGTTATATCATTTCGCAAGCAATCTGAACATCTTCAAGATTACTATAGGTTCAAAATGGGTCTACTCATTTTTATTCTCGTGTAACGGGACGTTCGGATATTTCGGGAACTCCACAGCGTCGACGGGATTCTTTACTTTAAAACTAGGAAATAGACCAGTCATGCTAGTTCTGGTATTGTGCCCCTTCGAATAGCCGTCCCAATGATTCCCGAACACCTCGATCAAATCTCCTTCTTTCAGTTCGATTTCCCCGCTTTTCTTCGGTTTGTGATCTAAAATAGCTCGATTCGGGTGCGCATTTTGACCGCCGTAATAGTAAATATCGTCAAGCGAAGTAAACCGATTGTAGGCATCTGGATAATAAGTTTGCATCAACTCGTACGCCACGCGGCACACTTGTGAGCTGAATGTGCATACCAAATAGTCGGATTCCGATAAAAGGTGTATGTCTATAATTATTCCTTGCAGAGAAGAATCCGAGTATCGTCTAGCGACTGACGCTGTTTCAGCAATCTTTTGATCCCCAACTATTTCATAATTCGGATAACGAGTTCTTGCTGTCGCGATTACCTTCGGATCGTCGCTAGCTAAAAAGACTCTCTTCACTTCCGGTTTCGTCTCAAGTTGATTGTAATATTGTTCAACTTTAACCATGTATTCGTCTATGTCGTGATAAGCTGCTTCGGTTCCAACCTTATCCGTTCTTCTCACGTGAATCCCGACGATAGGCTTCTCGAAACCGAGTCTCTCCTTCGCAAAATCCAACGTCTTTTGCACGTGTTCTTGAGGTCGCATTAAATACTTTAGAACTTGACCAACCCACCATACTAACGGATGTCCGTGAAGTTTCTCCAGTCTCGGAGCTAAGTCCGCAGGTACGCTCGGTGGTTGAAACTTTGGTTTTGGATAAACATTATCTACGATCGGCAATGAGATCACTTGCTTGGTAGAGTCACCGGGCCAATTAGCATGGGACGCTCCATTCGTAGAGAGGCAAGTATCGCTGAGAGGCTTGAAGACAGACTCCCAGCCATCCTTATGGTACCGCCATCCTTTGGATTTGATTATCAATGTTCGTTCTGTACCATAAGCTACCAAGAAACAATATGTAATATGATGGATCTGAAATTCAGAAAAATTTCATACACGGCTCTTCCACCAAATTTTTATTTCTTTGTCGATGTATGTTCCTACCTGACATCCAAATCCACAGCCTTTGTTCAAACTGCACACCAATTTCCTCGCTTTGCTACAGTCACTAGGATTTTGTAAAGCTTTGAACCTTCTTTGTACAAGGTCGGTTAAATCTTTTGCCTCTTTCTTACGCCATTCATTGTAGCCGTCCGCTCTCGTTAATCTATCAATGTCCACTATCAGAGATTTTTTATGATCCCAAACATTATCTATTACATCTTGAATTTTTTTATCCTTCTGCTCATAATTCGGTTTGTCAATTGATTTTCTAAGCTTATTTAATTCCGCACTAACATAATACCTATCTCAGGAATTAAGGTATTATATATAATATTCTTAATAATTAGAATATACATACAAAAAGTGTCTTTTACGTTATATTTACCATGTTTCCTGTATATTGTTTCTTATCCTTCTTCGCAGCTCCTCGTATTCCAGCGAAGGGATACCATGTTTAGAATTATCTTGATCATTTACTAAATCATCGTAAGCAGAAACTTTGTCTAGTTTCTCATGTATCGAGCCTAGATGGTCTCCTTGAATAGATTTTGACTTTTCTCTGAAAATAACGGTACCCTGTACAACGAAAAGATCGCCAGTCTCTTTGCTTTCAACTCCGAATGAACATACATTTCTTGGTAACTCCTTTTTCATACTTACCCTAAAACTATGTTTTTCAATGCTTCGTTTTGCCTCTTGAGAATTTCAAAGTCGTTCATCATTTGAGCCAAACGTTGAGCATTCTCCTTGTTCGTAGGACTCTCATTGTTCGCCGATAAATTGTTCGTCTTAAAGATATGCGATACCGACACGATTAGTACCAAAAGCCATGTAGCTAATAACGCTATTCCTACTTTTCCCAACCAGCCAGGTCGTCCAGACCAAAATGGTGCCATTTGATATTGTGGTAGCAGGAGTATAGGATTCACTATGTACATTACGCTATCCCTGATTATAAAATAGATATATTTTAGAATGATTCATTGCTGTCCATTGACAACATAATTCGAGTAATGCGTGATACAATTAAAATACAACAATGAAATGTACCATGTTCTATTGCTTCACAATAACAGTAGAAATTGCGCTTAATGAAGCCACTTTATCAATGAGAACTCAACAGACAAAACTGCATGTAGCAATTATCATGAAACAAGTAATAACATATTATAAAAGATATCAGTGCAATAATACACTGAAACAACGTTCCGAAATAAAGATGTGTGACAGAAAAAATTCGAAAAAATTCTTGTTTACAATTATTCAACATATAAATTATGCTGTTCTATCAAATATTATAACAAGTAAAATGTAAAGCAAAATGGAACGTATGTTATCAGCGGGTAATGTTACATATGCAAGATTTCGATGTGTAAATAGAACAGAAAAACATCGTAAAATCGTCGAATTTATAACATAATCGAAGAACTCGCATCAAAACAAATCACTCTTTACGAAACAAAACTGAATAACCGAGAAAATTCTGTTCGTTCAAGATCGTTCGACTACTTTCAACGAGTGAGTTACGGCTGTTCTGTCAAGTACCATGACAAATAAAACAAACAGCAAAGCGAAACATAAAATATCGCTGTATGTGGATAATGTTTAGTTGACATATGCAAAGTTTCGATGTGTGGGAAAAGAAAACATCGTGAAATCACTGGGTGGTACGAAACACAGTCTTACCATGAACTTCAGCACCTACTATGCACGAGTCGCTTAAACGTGCGATAAAAACGCATACATGATCGTCTAACGTGGTCATAGGAATAAGGCAGCCTGCGTTTAGTTGACAGGTTGATCTGTTTCATGTGTAGCTCTACAGTCATTAACCAGAGTTTTACATAGCAAGTACTGTCCAGCATGAATTACAATCCTCGCGAACATATATATACATACGTATTACGAACAGTTTACACGGAGGCGGTCGCGAAGTATCCTAATTCGCGGATACGCTCGTCCCATAGCGCTGTGAAGGGAAGCCGCTATTACAAATATATAAAGCTGTCCTCACAACGTGCAAGAACCACCGGAAACGAACCGTACACTTACTAACTTAACTTAGATTTCGACGTAATCGGACGCGTGTAAGTACAACGAAAATTTGATTAGCATTCGCAAACTGATCGAACACGCATTACTCTATCGCGGATAACTATCTAATTTTAAAACGCGACCGCTGTATTAGATGGCGGTAAAAATGGTACGGTTGATTCTAGCATGGAACACCGCTATCTATCCACTCCATGCATGATTCGGTCGTATAACCTAGAATCTTGACACTTCGAGAGCACTGCGTCGTGCGAATTGTGAACGGACGATTAACGCCGGACGAACCATACGAACATTTCTCGAGTCGACATTTTAGTGTCGTTGACGGATAATCTGTGCCTGGTGAAAGTAATATAGTTCGGATCCGAAAGACTGTAGATAGAAAAGAGCATGAGATTGACAGAAATAACGTATCAGCTCTGCATCGTGTCGCGGTATTTCTAAACGCGGGTTGGTTATTTCTTTACGCTCCTCCCTCCCCGCCAGTCCCTCCCTGGACCCCATCCAAAAATCGCACAGCATCCTTGCGCGCGAAACACGCGTGTACGCCGGTGGACGCACATTGTGGGCCTGTACTTCGTTGTACATATCTGTGAATAGTGTATTTTAAGCGTTAGTTTTACGGGAATTTAGTGTGTGACCAAAAAAAAAAACGCGACGCTCCACGACAAACTGTGACCGGGTTTGAATAACATCAGAGATCGAACTCGACTCAGCACACCTCCGGTCGCCTCGAGAGAGAGAGAGACAGAGAGCTCCCGTGGAAAAAGAATATATACCACCATTTAATTCGATCGAATTTGCGAAAAGAAAAAGAAAAAAGAAGCATCCAAGGCAACGCGACGCGAATTTCCCCGATTTCTCCGGTCACCATCCCCGCGCCCCGGGGTTTGCCCACCCCTTACTTCCGAGCGATCGGCCCATCGATGAACAAGCAATTGTCGTTTTTCGTATGTTTCAATTATTTTTTCGTTCCTACATCCCCTTAGTTTGATCGGGCGGTCGGTCGTTACGGCCGTGTCGTTCGGTAAAACCCGAAAGACCGAGTAGACTAGAGAGCGAGTTGCGTCCGTTCGACGGTTCCCTTTGTGTTTCTCGTTTCGTTTTTCGTATCGTCCGGCAGTGTTGTCAAAAATCCGGCAGCACCGCTCGCGGCCAGCTGCCATTGCTGTGTGCTTCTCCTGTGTGTCTGGCGTTCGTCGATCCGCGCGGCATCGTATCCGTAACAAATAAGAAGGTTTTCTCTTTTACGGTTGATCGTTGTTCGCCCGTTGCTGTTTTGTTCGTTGTCGGCATCGGCATCGGCATCATCGTCGCCCTCATCGCCGTCGTCGTCGTTGTCGTCGTCGTCGTGGAAACAGCGGAGATGCGACAGTGTTGAAGGGTCGCGCGCCGTTGGAACATGCTCGCGGAACAGACGTAGCGGACGATCCATTACCTTTGGCTCCGGACGCCGGTTCTAACCGAGCTAACCTTCACGGCGAAGGTTCCTCTTATTCGTCGAGTCGTCGTTGATCGTGCCCGTGGCAGCGATACAGATTGACAGAACGATGAAGTGGCTCGGTGCGAGTAGCGCTGGTGCTGCGGGCGAACCGGCACCTTCCGTGCAATTACACCATCCTTCCGCTAACGGACATATACCCACGGTAAGCATCTATTTCTCACTTATTTTTCCGTTTCGATTTTCTGACGATCGGCGCACGTACAAGCGGATATTTCGAGCTTGACAGCAGCGTTTTTACGGCCGATCGGGGATATCATAACCTATCTCACGTGTCGCGGAGACGGGAATTCTTCGTTAGCGGAACGTCAATTCGAACGTTCACGTGATCGTATTGTTTCGTGTCGCGCGTATTTTCGGTTGATACACGGGGGATCGAGATAGCGGAGCTCCGCATCGTTGTCTGGAACATCGGAAAAGGGTCCCTCCATTGTGCATATGCATGGATATTGCATATGCTTGTGCTTTGTTTGATCCATCATGGCAGAATATATTCTATAGAAATGAAGATGTTTGGGTCGCGTTTATTAAATTGAGTCCAACAATCAAATTGAAGTAACGCTGTCTTTTTGCTCTGTTTCATTGTAGCGGTTCAAAGGTATAGATTGCGTACCGAGTCTCTGCGTCGTGATAAATTTGTTTTGTGAAAACCTTGTTACTTATTTATGAGATAAAGATCAATATTTGTGTACTCCGTATTAATCATAAATAATACCGATTGCAATCGTTTTATATCGTGTATTGATTAACGGTCAATATAAATGTTGTCTCTTGCATCTCTTGACCGCAATGCGTATTTCTATAGGATTTTTTGTATAAGGTACGCTTTGACAATAATTGTTGTCTTTGTTCTTGATAGGATGCAGAGCAATGCGGACAAGTAATGGCTGGTGGCGATAGTATGCGTATTCAACCTGGTCAGACACATCAGATGGGAGTAAGCAGAACACAGGACGATGCCATGGTTGGTTATGTGTTCCAACGGCCCACTGAACCAGAATTTAATGCCCAGTCTTCGACCTTTCAAACCAAACAAGCTCCAAGAGCCTGGGCCCTTGCGGACGATGCTATCATTGATAATGTGGGTATATCAAATTGCAATGACTGTATAACATCCTAGATAAACATGATAAAAAATTGCTTAAAAAGACAGTACATATTTTGGCCATGTTTCATAGTTCTGGAGACTTTGTAAGCAATTTTCGTTGTCCTTAAACACAGCAGATCTTTATACAAAATAAAAACTTTCTACCTGAATTGCAATAAATTGGAATATGAAATAGAAATTTATTTTCTCTCTTAATATGTTTAATAGGTTGAAAATAATATAACAGTATTTTTAAATTCTTCTAATGTTTTTACTGTTTTAAATTACACTTACTAATTTTTATCATAAATGCATAAAATCTGTCTAGTTACCATGTTATACTGTACTTGTCGAAAGAGTATTCTCTCTAGAAATATTGCGAAGTATAATTTATTAGTTTGTTCGCTTATTTAAGTGTGATTTTGATTGGCTTACAGAATCCAGAAAAGTGGAAATATCCCATTACCAAACTGAGCGTACCTCAGCAAAATCAACCACAACAACTAGGACTACAAACCATGAACAATGTTCATCTACCTTACGAAATACATCCCATGCAACTGAAAGTGAGTAGTATGCTATAAACGTGTATAGTAAAATTCGCGCAATAACTTGTTACTACTCGCGTTATTTCGAGTCCTATTGTATTTTGCTATACCAGCTTTAACAAGCCAAATTTTTCTGTATTTTATAGAGTGGAGCACCTGGTGCAGAACACTTGGTCTATTTGAATAACCAAATAACAGCCCAGCAACAAGTTGCCCTTTTTCATCACCAACAGCAGCAACAACAACAACAATTCAGAAATGGACAGGTAAGCACAAGTACCATCAGTTGTTCTAATAGTATGTAGCAAAGTTGTAGGATCCATCATTGTGAAAGTAGCACAATGTACGCGATGTACCACATTCTTGGTTTTTGTTTTATGCAAAATCAAGTCTCAACAATAGGAAAAAGATTATTTTCTTCCAATATGTTGCTGTGTAATGGCAACAGGTGGGAGAAAATGTAAGGGGTGATTATATAAAGGACGAAAATGAAGGATTAATCAATTGCGATTTCAGTTTCGTTTGTTATTCACAAAGACACCGAGCTGGCTCACGTGAGACTAATTGACGTCTTCAATTGTTAATAACTTAAAAGCTAAGCAGAAGTTGCCTTTTATTCACTTCTGATTTCCGTCATGTTTCATTACAGAGAATCATCCTCTACTATCTTTATACAATAGAAAACAATTAATAGAACAATATAATAGAACAATCTTAGGTGAAATTCATAGTCTAATTTAAAATCAATCGAAAATTTAGAAGTGCACCGTTCGCAATTCCAACGATATCTTGTCGAATGTTGTCATACCATCTGTATCTCATTTAATTTCGGAATATCACGGCCGCTGATAGTAACAGCGAGCAATCTACTAGATAGAAAGTCTACTCGGCGTGCAAGAGTCTAGCGTGAATTGTGTCAGGGTCAGAATTTGGTCTTTCAACAAATACAGGATGCCCGTGACGCTTTTCGCGACTAGATCTCCACTGTTGCTTGGAATTGAGCTTTGAGAAGAGTTTGGTAGCATGATTCCCGGGTGTAACAATGCAAATTTTCTTTCATAACATTCGACTGTTTCGATCGATCTCAAGAATAAACGTTTGTCAGGCTGAGGAATAAGTAACTTCGTTCAGGATCAAGAGCAAAGAAATAATAAAGCGGGCTGGCGATAGGTAAACGTGTAGAAAGACAACGTTGTTTCTCGACCCAGGTCTGTTCGGGTCAGGTATATTCATTAAGCGCGATCAAATTTTCATCCGGTCGCCGTGAGAGGTCGTCGAAACGTGGACAGACGGTGGGTAGGCGAGCGAGGCGATCGCTGATTGGTCGGCGGTGTTCGCGAAACGGAGCACGATTGGCAGAGCTTTCGGCAGAGGGCGCTCGGCTCGAGCGTCGTTCTTTGTTTCGGTTAGGAGGGCAGTCTCTGTCGAAGGAGAGAGGCCGGTCAACGAAAATTCGAGAGGAGAGAGAGACGCGCGGTGGCGGCGGGGGCTAAAGTTAAAAAAGTCAGCGCAAAAGGCACACGGTGCTCGTACGACGACGCCTCGCGTTCTTTCAAACGGCCGAGATCTAAACCACGCGTCGTTTACCGTGATTATGCCAGGACGGACGTAAACTTCGAGTCATAGAACGGCGGTAATCGACTCGCTCCCTCCTGTAAATAAACGCGTATTCGCGTAGTGAGTGTGCAAAGTGCGCGAGAGGAGAAAGGAGGTGGCGACGGCGGTGGCGGTGGAGGAGGCGGAGGAGGAGGAAGAAGAAGAAGAGGAGGACGAGGAGGAAGAAGAAGAAGAAGAGAGGAGCATAGGTAGCAGTGGCAGCATCGAGGCACCCGGGAGGTGTCGAACTGTTTGACAGGCGGCCGAACGCTTTTCTTTCTCTCTCTCTCTTTCTCTGTCTCTCTCTCCCTCTCGCGCGTACTGTCGTCTCCGTGGTGTGCCGTGTTTCGTATTGTTCAACGGGGCGGTGTGCTGTGCTCTGTTCCGCGAGAGGTGGTAGTGGTGGTGGTGGTGGTGGTGGTGGTCCGTCTCTGTCTGTTGTCCGCCTGTCGTCTGTCTGTCTGTCGGTCCGTCCGTCTGTAGCCGTGTGTTTCGGAGAGGAAAAACGAACGTGAAAACAAACCGGGAGTGGTGTGTATTATATTCAGTGCCGGCTGAATCGGCGTACGCGCCCCGCCGCGACGACCCGACGACGTTCTACGTTCACGTTCACGTTCACGTTCACGCACACGACCGTGTACCAGCCGTGATCCGGCCTTCTTATTTCTTCTTCTTCTTTGGCGAGAGGCGTCCTCCACGGCGTTGTTACGCGGGTTTTCGTCGTCTTCGCTTCTCTTCGTTTCGAAGATAGCCTCGTCCGCTGGGGATAGCCGGGGATATAGCAGCAGCGGGTAGCAGAAGCAGCAGTGCGTGCGAAACAGTGTGTGTCGAATTTTTCCGTCGCGTTGTCGGTGTACCACGGGGTTAACGGTGAATCTCTCGGAGGTGACGCGCCGTGCCGAGGGTACCTTGGAGACGGTGGAGAGTTTCGGTGTAGGGTACGGCCAGGGAGCGGGCACGAGCACAGGCGACTGGATGAAACCACCGGGGGATCTTTTTCTTTACTGCGACATGAAGGATTTGGGGGCCGACATGGTATATCTCTTTTTACTTCCTTATTCTTCTACAGACCCGTTCTTTAACTCATTCGCAGCGGATTACGCGTATGTGCGTATTTACATTCTCGACACCCCTGTCTTAACACTATGTTCGCGGAGCACTAAGAGTGACCATTACTTTATAAAAGTAACGAGAATGTGCCCATCCAAACATTTAGTCATTTTTAATTAATATAATACGTATTGAATAATTCCATGCACCTTTACAATGTCAACAATGATAAATTAAAAATATTCGAATGTGTTCCGTGAACCTAGAACACTATATATTCGAATATGTGGATAAAACGTGACAAATGGTTCAATTTCTCTGAAGATATGTTGTGATAGATGCATCGAGAGTGAGACATATTAATTGTCGAAGAAGTTACAGTAACTTGCTCAACATAACCTAGCTTGTGCGCGTCAAATTCGTCCGGCACCTTCATGAAAAACGTTCCGGTGCGATTGTGTTACGGTCGCCGCCACGGCTCGCGAATAACGCGCGTCCGTACAACCCACACTCTTTTCTAGGTTATGTTTCGGAAATTTTTACTTTCCCAATGGAAACCTCCATGTTTATCTGCCTCGCACAAGACTCGGTCTCGTTGCAACCGTTGACGTTTATAGCGCGACACGAGCCAGATCGTTATTTCTCTATTATTTTTTTTTATTACTAAAGCAACGATCCGCAAGCTCGTTAAACATTCCGCGCTATATACCTGCGTTTTACGTTGGCGATACACCTACGAACCCGACACGCTCTACACGCCTGTCCGATTATATTTTCGTACCGCGTATCCCCTCGCTGTTTGTTTTCCGCGCTTTTCGCGAGGACTGTGTTTAAAGGAATAGTCTTCTTCTTTTTTCGGCGGGTCGAAGGGCGAAGAAATCTCGACGAACACGCCGGGAATACTCGTGGATCGGCGTGATCTGTCAAAACGTCCTGTTGTCGTTTCGCGTATGTACTTTGAATTTTTTACTCTTCGCATGTATGCGTACTCCGAAAGCCGTGTGTTTACACTTGGCGATACGATTTTCGGCGAGTCATTCCGCCGCGAAAAGAGGATTGCTTTTTGAATTAACAATTCGGCGTGTTTGCTCTTATTATCGAATTTTTGAAAATTTTAAACGAATCAAGATAACTGTTCTTTTTTCGGTGTCATCTTGATTTTTACTCGGATCTCGTTTATTTATATAGAATAGATACAGACTCTTTCACAGGAGGCGATCAATTCGAGCGTTGAATATTTATTCAGTTTTTCGCGTACCCGGTACATATATCGCAAAGATGGACGCGACGCGTTTCGGTTTGTTTACGTCTCCGTGGATCGAAATGTAATCTAGTGCCGCATAGCTTGCTCCATCGATGGTCGATAAAAGGACTGTGTTTCCATTTCTTCCGTAAATAATCCCTTTCCGTAAACTTTCGTCGGGTTCGATTCCATTCGGAAGTTCTCTAGCCTTATCGGGCCTTGAAACCGAAAATGAGTGGCTCATAATCCTCATAATACCCAACACGTTCTTGCTCGACGACTTCCAAGCATTTGTATTACTAAAAATCAATACTTGCAGTTTACTTGTGGTACAATGAATTTAATCAACGATAGAAAGTGCTCTTTAGAATTTTCTGGAAACACCACCCAAGGACATAGTCAGTTTTCCGAGTGACGGAAATTGTTTATCAAGTAAAATTAGGGGGTATCGTCGGTGAAGCCTAAATAGTATCGCGCGTGTTTCGATCACGGTTTGACGTGGAACCGAGGGAAGAGTAGCCGCCGATCGCGATCGTGAGTAGAATTATTTGTGCGAGCACGGTCGCACGGAGGTGTCTACTTATTCAGCCAATCAGGTCTCCGAACTCGTTTAACCTTGTAATGTAACAACGAATCCATTAGCGTTGCCTTGTACCTTAACCACGAAAGCTGCTAGATTTTCCTGTTGGAAGCCTGGTTTCTCTCTCCAGGGAGAAAGAGAGAGCTTATAGAAATATTCGCCTGTTCGCAGTTACGATATTAAACGATCAGATATCGTCTCATTAGAAAATGTTCCAATTAAGTAGTTCGGAATAAAATAATCAAGTCCGTTGGTAGAGTGATCGCGGAGGGGGGAAAGGGGGCAGAGCAGACAGCTCGGAGCTACGGTTCAATTTGGGGTCCTTGGAGCGCTGCTGCGTCCGGCCATAGAAAAAAATATGTATCTAGACGAGCAAGCTGAATCCTTGCACCGTGCTCCGCTTCCCCGTTCTTTTCTCCATTGTTTACGTCCTCGAACTCTATCCAGTGAAACGCCCCGAGTTTTGTCCTTTCCCCATCCCCTCTCTCTCTTTCTCTCTCGTTCTCTCTCTTCTCCCTTCCATTCAGCCTCTTTCTCTTTCGCACGTGAGCAAGCAACGCACCGGGGTATCAGAGAGAACGTTGCCGTTGTTTATGTGAACACGTTGGCGTCCGTGCGGCGCACACATCCGTGTTTCTATAGTATCACGCCTTAACCCTTTTATGGCCCCTATTATGTCAATTTCATTTTTCCTGCTGACTTTGGCCTCGCTGCCAACCGGAGACTCGAAAGATTTCGACAACGCCGTTCTCTTCCTCCAGCTGGCTAACATGAATAAATTATTTGCGCTCCGATAAGGCGGTTTTCGATTTTCAAAAAGCTTTGGAGAACTCCTCTGAACTTCGCAAAAAACCGAAGAACATGTTTAACAATAGATTGTTAGTAACTTCGAAGATTCATCGATCTGAAACAGCACGGTTCTGTATGCAGCATGCTGAAGATTTTTCGAACAATGCGGCCCAGCTGATTTTTCCGCAAGTCTACCGGCCCAGCGAGCGTTCTCGCGGCAGCTCGATGATCAATCAACGACGTCCATTGTCCCCGGCGATACTTCGCGTTTCGTAATTTCATGTCCCGCGACTACGTACTCCGTTCCCTCGGCGAAAAGGGGCGGCAGTGGTTCGTTTGGACCGGAGCCATTTAAATTTATACGGCTTTGTGTTTTGCATAGGATCCCCCTCTCATCGGTGGGTCTCCCTTCAGGCGCGCGCTAATCGATTGAAACACTGTCAGGGTCCTTCTATGGCATGGGCAACCGTGAACCGTGTGACACACGGTGTAAACGTCGTGTGCAAGCCCAAAAACCTCGATGGCCGCTTTTCAACGGCCACGAATCGCTGCTCTGTCCTCTCGCGCCTTTTTTTTATTCCCATTTCATGTTTCGTTTCGGTCCACGGACGGCGATACAGACGCGCGTTGCTTCTAAGATCCATCCGAGCAAAAATATTATATAACAATATTGTACTCGCGAACGCGTTAGCTCCGCCAAACATCCTCGGGATCATTTCTGAATTAACCCTATGACGACGGTGCTCGAGTCTATTCTAATTCAGAGTATTAAAATCGTAATTTAATTAGACAATTTCTGATGATTCACTTGAATGAACAGCTGCCACATTAGGAACGGTAGAAAGACTAATGTATTGCAGGGACTTATACCGGTAACATATTCTTCGGTTATTTCTTCCTAACCGTTATAGAAACCGAAACCTCGGAATACCCGTACGACGTCATACCCCGGTATATTTGCATAAATTTACCGATAATAATTTCGGTTTTCCAATGTATAGGATACAGTAACCGCTTCATGTTCATAAACTAGGTATTCCGCGACTCACGTGTCTTATTAATAGACTGCGGGTTTTATGCATTTATGACAAAAATGGGTACGTACAATTTAAAACAGTGGACATGTTAAAAATATTTAAGGACACAATGTATTAGTTTCAGGATAATTAAAAGGAGAATACAATTTTTATTTGGCTCCTGTGTCCAGCAATCAATGCAAATACTTTCTATTTTGCATAAAGATCCGCATAAGATCTACTTATTAATAATTAATGTTGATACAAATTTTAGTAAATGTTGGGTTGGCAAATAAGTTCGTTCGGTTTCTTAGAGTCGAATAGATCACAAAAACCGAACCAACTTATTTGCCAACCCAATATTATATGTTATAAATATGTTTGAAAATTACTTAATTGGGAGGTGCATCTGGAAGGTCTTTGGCTTAATGTTTTATGACGGCCACGGTAGATACATCGTCGGTGGATAGTTTACCTGAATTCGGACTCGCGCTTGTTCCTTCGCACGAAGGGTTTTACCGACTGTATTTATATGTATTGTGTACACTTAACCCTCGCAACGTAAGGTCTAATAACTAGACTGAAGATCTTGATGCAAAATAAAAACTTTCTACCGGAATCGCAACAAGCTGGGCTGAAATAAATATTTAATTTCTTGTTGAATATGTTTAACAGGTTGAAAATAATATAGTAGTACATTTAATTCTTTAAATTATTTTACTGACAAAAATTGGAGCTGCCCATTTTTATCATAAATGCATCAAATCCGCAGTCTACTAATAACACATAAATAGTAAGGTGGGGTCTCTTAGACCCCGACAAATGAATTTCATAAATAGAATATAAAAAGTAAACAAACAGATATAGTTTTCTTAAATCTTAATTTTCTTTAATTGTAGGTTTCAAACTAGCATAGGTTACATATCAATTTCAATGTCTTATTTGACATAATCAGAGTTATTATAGCATAAGCAAATTTCCAACCTTTGATAAAGGTTCAAAACAGAACCGAAACGTCATGAGTAAAGGTGTAAATCTTTTGCAAAATTGCTATATTGTATTAATGATCGAAACGTTAGCGCCGAAAACATTTTCAAATTGAATCAACATTTACGATCGATATTCTAAATAATTTTAGATTTAATTTTATTCGTATAAAAATTCTTTTCAAGAATCTGAAGCTAGAATCTGAATCTGAGTCTCTTAGACCCCACATTACCTTGCGAAGTTTAACTAATCTAGGTGACTGCCTTCTTGAGGGTTTTGGAGTACGTGGCACGCAGTTCCTTTTTATTTGGGGCATCCTTTGCATGGGAAAAACCGAAAATATACCGGATTTATTTCGGTTTCGGTAGAATTTCGGTTGTACCGAAACGGTATTTTAACGATTTCGGTTTTTATCCATTTCGGTATTATTTCGGTTTCGGTACAACCTCTTGGCATAATACCGGCATGAATATTTTACCGGCATTAAGTCCCTGATGTATCTACAGGAAGTACCTTAAAAGTGTTTTAAAAAGATGGATAATAAAGCTGGGAATGGTCTTAAGTACCTCAATTGTTTAGATACGAAAAGAGACCGTCGTCCGAGGGTCAATATTAGACTGCGGACCCTTTATGCAAAATGAAAAGTAACACATCAACACTTTCGTCTGTTTCAAATTACATCTACTCGTTGTTGTCGCAAATGCATAAAATCTATCAATAAATATAGACATAAAAATCAATAACGCGAAGCCTTGGAGAGTGCTGTAATATTTAGTTTCTACAAGTACATTATCCACCAACAGAGAAATATGAAAGAGAAGACATTATTAGCGTACCTCTTGAATGAATTTGACCACTGCGATAGAAGAAAACTGAGAAAATATATCGACTTCTTTGCATGCAATTCTTCTTGCTCGCTCACACGTAAAAATAAGTGGAAAGCAACTATAAACGGACGGATATAAAAATATTAGGTCAGCGCAAAGGTTCGTGCCCGATTCCGTATTAAAATACAACACGGAACTTTCGCATTGACCTAATAATTTCGCTCGGCTAGAATCGCAGATGGAACGGTGCGACGGGTTTTTCACCAGGTCCGCCATTTTATTCGATCTCCGAATATTTCCGAATCGCAGAGCGGGCTGGAAACGGCTCGCCGGAAAACCGAGTCCGGCGAGAATCGTTTTTCCCCAGTGAAAACTGTGGAAGAATCTGTCCGCGAGCCAGATTCGCCGTACCCTCGCCACTTTCGCGCCAATAGAAACGGCAAATAGCGAGTCGGAGGGATATTGATTCGCGTGACTCACTATCTCCTGTTCTGGCCGCTTCGAGGTTCAGGGTTGACCTTACTTGTCGTAGAAATCTCTTCCATTAGCCGCCGCGTCATCCTCTTTCCTCGGACCTCTTTTCAGTCGTCCGCACACGCACGTCTTTCGACATCTCTGGCTCTGTCGCGTTTCACGATCTCCCCCACCCCCTCTTTCACACCAGGGACTCTCTTTTAAAGCCGACGTCTGGGTCCTGGACCCAGCGAATCACCATCTCAAAGACTGGAGGCACTTGCAGCCAAAGGGATCCTTTGTGAGCTGCAAGAGCGCATTCGTGTTGAGATTTCGATTCCTGACGCAGTTTGCACGGCGAATAAATGGAAAGCATCCTTTGCACTTTCAATAATCGTCAAACTCGTCCAGAAGGAGTCTTACCGTGTCTGAGTGCCTCCACGGCTAAGTTCCAATTAGCAAACCGTGATGCGAACGGCCCCAGTAATCCTTTTCCACGTTCCCGTTAAAGATGTTCGTCCAGGAGTTCACGTCCTCGAGAAGATTGTTCACGGGTTGTCCAGACGGGATTAATCCGGACAAGAATTCCGGACGGACCCCCCGCAGCATTCGCGTTTCTGTGTTCCGTTACGGGCAGAAAAATATCGAGTGTCAACCTCGTTGCAACAAACTTTCTCTTCTCGAGTCGCCGGTAACAGATGGTTACGGCTAGTTATGCAGTTAACGCCTACGGTGTTGCGAGCGGAGCCGAGCCTCTCCGCGATAGTCGTTACACAAGATCAGTGTCGTTTTTCGATTACATACATTGCGTCCGTGGCTCTTATCGCCGGTCCCGTTTCCAGCAGGGTGAGGCCAACTCGCATTTTTTCCACGCTCCCATTCAATCTTCCCATTCTTCTTTTATCGTCGCTCCCGTGGATTATCGCGCGTTTGCTTATCTCTCCTGCGGGAGACAGTTATTTCGACATATTCGCCCAAGCTGGAACATGCTCGACATTATAGCCACCGGTAAAACTTACTGTTTGCGTAGTGGTTCTGAGTTGTTGATCTCTGTATCCTTCAGGACAATGTTCCAATTCTTTATTTAAGCAATGCATCCTCGGATTGCCTGCCCTGGCAAGTTTCACTCATCGCTCTCGATACATAGCTGGATGACCCAGAGTGCTCAACTGCCACCGCTTTACGACAGTTCTGTTTAGTCTTATGCATCCCTATTCAAGACCTCACGTAGGCCAAGACCCCGCCATAAATCCTTCAAAAGCTAAGGGTCGCCCCGGCATCAGCCCTCGATTTCACTTAAAACACGTTGGCGCTAAAGAACCTTTAGCTATTCATCCTTTGAGGACGAATATGACCATATGGACGACATCAGGCTCCCGTAGCTCTGCAAACAATTTATTTAACACTAAACCTGCCGAGCACTAAAACTCTGATTAATAGACTGCGGATCTTTATGCAAAATAAAAAATGTTTGTATCGATTGCAACACACAGGAGTCAAATAGAAATTTGTTCCTTCTTTTCATTATCTTGATGTCCTTAAATCTTCTGAATTCTTCCACTGCTTTAAATCGTACGTGTCCATTTTCGTCATAAATGCATAAAATCAGCAGTCTACTGATTAACATATATTGTCCTTTAAAAATAGCTAGCTTGAATTTGTATTTTTAATATTTTGAAAAGCCGCGCGTAAAGGGTTGACGGTGAATCGTTCCGAGGTCCAGTGGGTAACCGGTAGGCAAGGCGTCGATAATTCTATCGTCGAGGACCTAAAATGGGTCGGTTCGAGCCCTCCGGTAGCTCCGGTGTTAAAAAGTCATCGTAACGGAGCTCTCCCAGCGAGAGATCGCGTCGGAGTCGGCAGCGTCTTGATCTGGGAATATTTTTTCCGGGAAGGTGGAGACTCGCGGGGAAAGCAAACAGTCGACGGGAAAATACAGTTAATCCTCTCATAACGCGGAGCAAAAATTGCGATTTGTATCTAACTTAATTTGATCTGATTCGTACTAGGTTTGAGTTTCTCTTACCACGCGGTTTCTATTCAACACGGTACGAATTAATCGCGTTATAGCAGGGTTGACTATACATTCGGATTTGAATCACGGCCAGCGTTTATGGTTAAGAAACTACGGGGCGACTCCTACGCGGACTCGCGTTATCGTGCTCTATTCGCGATAAAAGAAGACCGAGGCACCAGTTTCCGGTTTCGCGCGGTGACGTCAGCAGAACGTTATGTAAAGAGACACTATCGCGTACGATCTTGCTCCTGGAACGATCCTGGGGGAAACCGTGGTAAAAAGAAGAAAGCTCGCTACCGGGAATGTTTATTGACGCCGGGCTTATATGTCAGTGAACTTACGCAGAGCGCCATCGATAATCGATAGGTTGTCGTCGATTCGAGCCCCGACGAGAGCGGCTCGAGTTCCCGGCTGTTATTTGGAATAAATGAATAATACGTTACGTCGCAGAGGCCTGCCTGCCCAATGCCTTTTTCGCGAGATTCGAGGCGCAGTGCGATCTACGTGGCTCTAGAACAGTCTAGAGCAACGCTCGAGCTTCCTCTTTATAGAGCGAGCCGAGCTTTTTATTAAAGAAAAGAACACCGGCTCCATTCGATCAAACTTGCGCCACTTTCGATTCGTGTATCGGAAAACGTACACGTTCTCGATAAATGGGCTACGATTATTTCGCGTGTGGTCTTCCACTCGGGAAGTTGTTTCTCCTTAAAGAATAACAGTATTTGTATTTTAGACTTTGCGCTTATGACTCGTGTAGATCTTCAGGAAAATCAATATAAGGATTATTGCATTGTTTTTATTTTAGAATCTGTTTAAATTTTAATTTATAGGTCAAACCTCCTCGTTAAAATACACATAATCGTTTCTCTTATTGACTTTTAAATTTCGCCGGTGCTCGCAGATTTTTGTGACTGACAGACTCGATTAAATTCGCAGAGCAAGTGGTTTGCAGGATATCGGAAAAGGTTTCTCAGATTTATTCACGTTGTCGGACAAATGAGTATAGACATCGTTGCAATCATTTCAGAATCTGTCCAACTTAAATTTTATAGATGAATCGTTGTCGATAATCAAACGTTGTCTTCTCGAATGAATTAAATTCCCTCTAAAATGCTTTAAAGGCGTGAAAATGGTACTCTTCGCAAAAAGAAGAGGGTCTCGAGTAATTTGTTAATCGGTTTGGATAATTTCAATCGCGCAGACCGGATGGCTAGTCAGATGCGCTCGTACGCGAGTCGTTGCGGCCTGTTACGCGAATGCTCGACGTAATCGTTTCGTATCGTGTAATCGGTTTCTCTGATTCGGGACTTTCACTCGTGGCGCGGAGAGAGAACGTAGGTGCGGACCTCGCGCAGGCTTCGCCGGCGAATTCGCGGGAACGCCGATATCGAATTCGCGAACAGTCGAAAGGGCGCGATTAGCATGGAACGAGAAAAGTCGATCGAGCTTCCGCTTCCCTTTTTCGGTGGAACGCCGGGGCGAACCGGTGCGAAATGGTGTGAAACGAAAAGGTGGAGCGTACGTGGCTAGGAACGGAAATTAAAGCTTCCGATTTTATAACTTCCACAAAAATCTAGCCAGTCCGCCGATAGAAAAACGGAATTGCTCCTCGAACCTTACACTGGCCGCCATTTTTGCGTTTCTAGTCCCTTCGCATGTAATCGAGTCCTAGCTCAATTTTCAATCGAGTCTCACTTTTTCCTCAAAATTGGAGGTGGTTGTGTGAACCAATAAAAATCTTTATAAATTTATGCAATATTAAAATTGTCTGCATCGTTTGCGAGAAATAAAAACCAAATAGAATGTGGTTTCTTCCCTGAATAATTGTAATAGATGAAAAATAGTAAATACATCTTTCGTATACATCTTTCAATTTTTAAATTCATCTGCCCAAATTTGCTCTAAATGCATAAAGATCCGATCTGGTAATTACATACATTGGAACACTGCCTCCGTTTTCTAAGAAAGTAGAAAAAGATAAATGCTCGTTGAAATGGATTGCAATGCTGGCTGTTGTTTCTTGCGGCAAAAGCAGACAATTTTTAGCAGAAAGATCCGCAGTGTGGTAGTAAAATCGAGCGCATTGGCGTGCGAATCACGTTCTTTTCTGGCGCGGCGCGAAGGGGTGGTTTCCGCGGATTCCTCTTTACCGGTAGGAATCGTCGGTCATTTGGTATATCGTATGCATTTCCACTGTCATGCGGTGACGTATCGTGTCGTGACTTGTACGTGTGACGTGACGCTTGTGTCGTTGAACCTAAACGCATCGGTCACGCTCGCGGAATCGTCATCGGGAACGCGTTGCATCACGGTGCATCGTGTGTGCATCGCGGGTGCGGGCCGTATTACGCGAAGGAGAAATTCATTTCCATAGGTCTTGCAACGTTACCGGCTCGGTGGCAGCGTTGCCAGTGTCATAAGACCGATAGCATCGATCTAGCCGGCCGTTGGTCCCGCCCACGGCAATTATGGATACCCTTCATTCATCTAATGTCCCCCCCATTAATATTCCCGCGTTTGGTCGATCTTGATGCCTCGATACCACACCGTTCTGATATGTGCAGCAAGTCCTCAACTTACGCGGTTAATTCATTCCAGCGATTTCCGCGCAAGTCGAACACCGCGTAAATCGAATAGTGCCTCAACGCCGCCGTTGAAAGGTTATTAATACCATCTGCTTTGTACTTACACTACAGGACATTTCACCTAACTTGACCACCTTGAATATCTTTGTTGTTTTTAAAGATACGTCAAATGTCTGATGGACAAAGTTCAATGATAAAATGGGTTTTATATCATTTTTTTAGAGATATGAAGGTCACCGTCATTTTTTTTAAATGGTATGAGGTATTTTTTAATACATTAATCTATGCAGCTGGACATTCGTTATAAAAAAGTACGAACCTATGTACAGTAGTGGACAAAAGTTTAAGACCGCTCTAAAGAAGACGATAACTTTTTTAATATTGTACTATACGATTTGAACTTTTTTGGGAAGCTAGAGCAATTAGTTTACTAAAGGATGTGAAAAGAAATTTTTTCAAAAATTGAATTGATCGGAACTGTTGAAAAAATATTAAAAGTTGAATTTTTAACTTTTTTGTGTGGGCCTACATTGAAAATTTAAAGAATACGTCTTGTAGATCTGTGTCAATTAAACATATTCTGAAAATTTCGTCAAAATCAGTCGACGTTGCAATGAGCTACAAAGTTTAAAGACGGTAAAAATTGCAGATTTTCACGATTTATTGCCGAAAATTTTGAAAATCTGCAATTATTATCATCTATAAACGTTTGTAGCTTATTGCAACGTCGACCGATTTTGACGAAATTTTCAGAATATGTTTAATTGACACAGATCTACAAAACGTATTTTTTAAATTTTCAATATAGACCCACATAAAAAAGTTAAAAATTCAACTTTTAATATTTTTTCAACAATTCCGATCAATTGCTATTTTTTAAAAAATTTCTTTTCACATCCTTTAGTAAACTAATTGCTCTAGCTTCCCAAAAAAGTTCAAATCGTATAGTACAATATTAAAAAAGTTATCGTCTTCTTTAGAGCGGTCTTAAACTTTTGTCCGCAACTGTATCTCTAAAAAAAATTACATAAAAACAAAAATTTTTTGGTATCGTATGAGCCCCATTTTACCATTCCACTTTGTTCTCCAGACATTTGACGTATCTTTAAAAACAACAAAGATATTCAAGGTGGTCAAGTTAGGTGAAATACCCTGTATATGTATGTACTCATTTGAAAGGAAATTCAAGTACACCTACCATGTTCATGGAAAATCGATCGCTGACAAATATCTGAATGCCTATTCGCGTCTATAATATATGTACATACCAACAAATCTATCGTTTTGGCAGTCAACAAACGAATTTCACAGTTTCGAATTGGTTTTCTGATTCTCCACTAAGAATCCGCGTAAATCGACGACTTACTGTGCACTATTTTGACGAAACCAATCGGCGAACAAACAGCTGCGACAGCCTCGAGGACGAAAAGAACTCGGGAGGGGGGGTGGGGATCGACGTAACTAAATATTATACTTCGGAGGAAAATTCCCACGAATATTTTCACGACTTCCGAGCGAATCGACATGATTTCTTGCCATTAATTCATCCCGTTCGAATAGTACGGCGTTGTTTCTTTCTCCCCCACCCCGCGTCTGCCGATATTTTGCATAGGTTCGAATCTGCGAGTGCACGTGATCCCGAGACCGATTGCTCGTAGATAGGATCTTTATTCAAATCCCCGCTTCATCGATCGGATGATTCCTTCCTTCTTCCGATTTTCTAGGCCAATTCCATCTTTTTTCAGGACATGATTGAACTAGCAGAGAACGAACTGTCCCTCGTTTTCAGTTCTTGAGAAGCTATATTTGCGCAGAGATTCACTTTCTAATCACTAACAGTGTAAAGAATTGAGAGGCTCGTACGAGACTCGAAGAACGTAGCAGGGTTAATTGGGGTCGCCCTATTCAACTTTCTGCTGATAATTATTCGATTCGCGTTAACGTAACTTATTCGAAGATTTGAACAGGCTTTCGTTATCTCGCCGCGGTTCCGACACTGGGACGCAGAATAATTAATTTCCATTTACCAGTTTGATGAAAATGAATGTTAACAACCCTTAATCAGGCGGGGATGTATGCACGTGCTCATTTGAATTTAAAGCTACCGGGAGCAGGGCATTTCGTGTTGCTACAAAATGTCAGAAGATAAACGAATAAATCACCCGCTGGCCCTTAGGTTAAGGGTCAACGCGTTAATTCAGATGTTGCACTTTCGATGTCCATTTTCTAAGTCTACTTAAAGGTTAATCTTGTAGCTGTGGGGAAGGTTGTTTACGTAGACGATACTTGGAACATTTTTATGTACTTTGTGGGATCAGGACCCTCCATATCAAATGTGTAACGTATTGAGACAAGTCGGAAGGCTCCCTAGCTGTTAGGGGATGATCAGCTACAACTATTGAAAAGGAGGGGACAAGTACGCGCGTTGTGCTTGGTTTCCTTCATTCATTAAACACAAAGGCACTTAGCAGTGCAGAAATTATTTTTGAAGATAGTATAGTAATTTTTAGCGGTGCCTCAGAGTCGCCATTCGAGTGCTATGGGCTAATAGCGGATGCCAGGCTGCCACAGCCTCGAATTTCCGAGGAAGTAGAGGGTCGAATTTTTTCCGGAAGCTAATAGAAACAACCCCCTAGTGCGTGGCCATTGCGCACGCATTTGGCTGACGCAGGCGCACGCACACGCGTCACCGAGTCTCGGAGAAAGAGGCGAAAGGGTAGAGGAGATGACTGAGGGTGCGCTGAAGAAGGTGGTGGAGAAGGAAGAGGGAACGCTGGAGACGAGCAGGCAGGCAGGCAACCAAGCAAGCAACCAGGCAGGCAACCAAACAAGCAACCAGGCAGGCAGCAAGGCAACGAGGAAGGCAGGCAAGGCAGGGTTCGCCTCCCTCGTGCCTGCCGTTGATTCTACGCGAGGACAGTGGCCGTGACCCGAGGCCGAGGGGCCTGGGGAGGGGTCGGTGGCCCCGTGGCAGTTTAGCGACGACGTCCACGCTGCCGCTCGTGTTCTCGGTGGGAGTAGAGCCTCGTGGGTGTGCGGGGCGGTTAGGGGAATCGGTGGTTTGCCTCGGTAGTGGGGGCGCCGGGTGTCTCCTTAGTGGGGGAATCTGGACGTCTGGTAGGGCAGGGCTCACGGGGTATAGCAGGCGGCGGTTATAGCGTTCGCTCTGTTCAATGAAAGAGAGAGCCGGCGCGCGCTCTGTTTCGTCTCGTCTCCTGTCTCGTCTCGTTCTGTCTCGACCCGTCTCGTCTCGTCTCGTCTGATCCTCGGCTCCTACTTCCCTCCTCGTTGCTGATCGGTCTCCGGCCGAGCTCTCTTCCTCCTGGCTCACCCTCGTTTTTTTCGTTTCTGTTTTTCTCCCTGCAGAGGCTGCGGCCAACGTGCAAAAGTGCTTCTGCTGCCGGCTGGACGTGGTTCTCCGAGGGATAGAGTCGCGCCTCCTCGTCTAGTCAATGAGAGTCGTATCTCCTCTCATTCTCCACTTTTCTTTCTCTTCCTCTTGTTCCCTCTTTCTCTTGGTCTCCCTTTCTTTGGCCGACCCTTTCCCCGCAGGTTTTCTTTCTCCTCCTCCTCGTTCTCCTCCTCCTCGCTTCTTCCTCGCCTTTCTGTGCTCGCTGAACGCGCAAAAATTTTCGCTGACCGGTTCCGAGACACGGAATGCTAACGCTCGTCGCGCTCGCCTAACAAACGCATCCGATTTCTACCCGGTGCTATTGTTGGAGAGGTTTCTGCAGCCTCGCACCTGTTACGAACTTCGAAACGAAAAGACGCGTTTTTCGAGCTGTTTGCGGTTAGCGTCTCCTCTGACAGTGCTGTAGACCCTGATCCTCTCCAGTGGAGACTGATCCTCTAAGAAGCTACCTTCGACACCTTTGTCCCTTTAATCCTCCGACAGCGGAGCCTCCGAGGCTATTTTGAAAAAATTGCTAAATCAATCCACAAATCAGTTTTATGCATTATCAATTTTACAATTACTAAAATTCTTCCGCCGAAAGGTTACCCTTTTACACTCAATAAAAATTGTTATACCATCATCTCAAGTATTTTTTACATTATTAAAGTTGTATTGAATAAATTACTGAACGTTTCAGTATTGTAGGTGTAAATTGTAGGTAAAATTACAAAAATTGTATAAAATTCAAATATTCTAAGTCGAGAGGAAAACCTGATTTTAGAATTAAAATAAGTTCGAGTTCAGACAAGAGTACCAGTGAAATGTCTGTTGCGCAATAAAATGCAACCTCGTGAAATTAGCGAATTGTAATGTAGATCTTCCGGCACCTCGAGCTTGCATTTTCCTGTGCAGCAAGCCCTTGATCTTCTCGTGAACGAGGAAAGGTTGCATTGTCTTGCGAAGGTTCGGCTCGAGTAACAAAATGAAAGACAAATAGAAGCTTCGCAAGTTTTAGCAACGCTTTGGGAGGGAGGCGTTTTAATGACCCTCCCGTGTCGGGAAGGAGTTCAACAATTTCCTTTTCAGTGAAAATTCCGAAAGAAGTTATTAGATAATGTCGTTAAAAGTAACTCGAGGTTCGCGAGACTGCAGTTGGCTATATCGCTGGTGAATCATCTTCTAGGAAAACCTCAGCTGTTTCGTATTCCTTCTTGAGGAAATATTAAATTATTTCTATTAGATAAAGAATCACATAACACGATCATCTCAGTATCAAGGTGTACATCGAGTACGACTCGAGCTATCTTTTATTGTGAAGCTAATCACAAGATGTTCGCAAAGCTTGAATCCAGACCTCAGCAGACGGCAATCGTAGAGATCGATTGCCGTCGGATTAAAGGATCATGCTCGTCTCCGTTTGGAATGGTTCGACGAGCAGGAGGAGGATGGCACGCGTTCCGTGCTGAGGCCTCGCGGCAACCCCCGACCGATTCGTAAATTTTACGAAAGCTAAATAGCTTCCGGCTATCCGTCTCTCTTCGGCGACCTCGCCGCGTTATCCTGCTGGCTCGTCTCGTCTCGTCACGCCTCGTCGACGGAATATTCCATATTTTCGGATCCCCATTAGTTATTCAGGAGAAGGAGAGAGAGAGAGACGAGACGGGCCGGGTTGGGACGAGACGAGAGACTTTCTCTAAATTGATTCGCCGATAGTACGCGGGTCGCTCGTTAACGTAGCGGCGCACCCAGGATGCACGAGGATGTACCCATCAGTTAATCCGTGGAAATGGATTATTATATCGGGGTCCCCTCCTCGTTCACGTTCCAGGAACGAGAAAGTCGACGGTGGGTTATGCTCTCCTGTCTCATTCTCTCCCCCTCCCTCTCGTCTTCTCATTCTCTCGTTACGGCCCGGTTTTCGGTCCTCCTACCTTCTCTGTCTCCCCTAGGCTCGACGTGCAAAAGCGTCTCTGCCGGCCGGCGACGCGGTCGATACTCACGGCGTATCGCCCCCCGGTTGACCGAGCCTTACCCTTACCCTTATCCTTACCCTTACCTTGCCGAACCTTTCGTCAGGGATGGGATCAAGTTCAATATGCAGTCGCGAACCCCCGAGTCAGTTTCAATACCCAAGTTTCGTCTCGCCGGCTCCGCAGACTAATTAAAAATAACGTCCGATGGAATCCTTGATCCGACCATTCAGCCTTTACAAGATACCCTCGAACCACCCTGCTATTACCTTCCAAAGATACTCCGGTCGGAGACAATAGGACTGAGTTGGGGAATTTGGAACGGTGCCTTCAACCACCGTATATGTTCCGAAAGAAAAATACTTGTTTATTAATGGTATCAATTGATTGTGAATGATGCTCCAGGTCCGGTTTTGCTACGTGTCTTTCGCAAGAAAGATATGGATTGCGAATTCGATTTAGGCGTTCGTCCAAGTTCAGGACTGATGGCCATCAGAACTTGAAGTTTCTTGGTCAGGGTTCTTTTGGCATCTTGTAAAAGGAAAACTTCCAATTTCTTACAGATTTTCTAAACACATGTTTTCTTTGTCTATACGTCGCAACATAATTGTAAATTGATCAATGAAATCGATGAATTTCTTGTACGTGTCCAAAACCGGATCATCTAACTCAATCAGAGAGGATTAAGAAACATGCCATGCAACATTTGCAGTTTTTTGCATTCCGCAACAAACAGTCCATTTTTTATCGAGGAAATAATGTTTGTCGATCTGTGATGATGATAGAAATTCTAATTAAGAATTTCTTTTTTATCAATGAAAGAATGTTGAAGACTCTGTGTGTTGTAAAAGGTTCTTTTGGCATCCACCCTTGTATCAGCTGATTTTTTTCTTCGTACAGGGTCAGCTAGTATAATCTCACAGGTGTTATCGTAATCTGCAGGTCATTTTGATTGTACCAAAGTAAGCGTGTTCGAAATTATTCAGATTTGGACGACATAACTGAAATGTAGTTTGCTGAACTTGATGCAGCATCAGTTGCATCTTCAGCGACGATTCCACGGTTTGTTTCACGTCTGATCTCGACGGTAGGGTTAGAGAAACCTTCTCGAACGGGTTCGAGCGCGTCTTGACGGCGCAGAAACCTTTTTATCGGGAAAGGGGGTGGCAAATCCGGGGTGCATCGCGTGACGACACGTGTCGCGCCGATCCGAAGGAAATTAGCGGAGTGTATACTAGGACTATTGATTCGAACCGGATACACGAGACACCGGATAGACGAGAGACAGCGTAGACATGTCTATACGACTATTGTATACGTATGTAGCTCGGATACTGATCATCTTTTTTGGTCGTCCTCCGTAAACATTGGGAACGACGCTCGATAATGAAACGTTTCATATTCCAATTAGAATTCAATTTATCTAGTCTCACGAACAGTAGTTATTGAAGGTAACGATTCGACGAGATCGTCATTTAATTATTCTTCCTAATGAATCGACGCGAACAGAAACAACGCTCGAACCAAAGGTAAAATTATCCAGGAGCTATTATCGCCGCGTGTCTTTCGTATTCAATTTCGAACCATGCAAATTCTTATACATTCGATTACTTACGCAACTCAACCATTGTTCGATCATTCGTATAAATTCGACACGGGAATATATTGTATATATAATCTTCGTTGCGATTATACTCGAGGAAAGTTGTTCGATACGAGTCAGAAAACCGTGAAAGTGTGTTTACCGTGCGAACAAATTATAGTGCAATCAGTCTTAATTGCGAGTCGTGTTTCATTAATTGGATACATAGTGTAACACACCACTTATTAAATGAATACTATACGATTATTGTAATAGATAATTACTTAATAGATCATTTCTCTTTAACTATCGGGCATTCGCAAGAGTTGTTAGGAAGTGTGTCACTCTCTCTGACCGCAGGACGATGATCCTGAATCGATTCTTAATTATCTCGCTTAAACAAGTTCTTCGAAATACCTGGGCAATTTTTGGTCTCCGTGGTACCTGATAGATTCGCGTGCAATGCTTGTCTAACCTGTTCCTTGCGGGTTTATGTGTAATTCTTATCTATCTTAGTACCTCATGAACATATGAGTAATTCTTATTTATATTTGTACCTGATGAATACGCGAGTCATTCTTAATTATCTTGGTACCTGATAAACATATGAGTAATTCTTATTGATCTTGGTACCCGATGAACACACGAGTAATTCTTATTGATTTTGGTACCCGATGAACACACGAGTAATTCTTATTTATCTTGGTAATTGATGAACACAATTGTTGAACAATTCTTAATTATCTTGGTACCTGATAAACATATATGAGTAATTCTTATTGAGCTTGGTACCCGATGAACATACGAATGATTCTTATTTATCTTTGTACCTGATGAACACACGAGTATTTCTTATTTATCTTGGTAATTGATGAACAATTCTTAGTTATCTTGGTATCTGATAAACATATGAGTAATTCTTATTGGGCTTGGTACCCGATGAACACAAGAGTAATTCTTATTTATCTTTGTACCTGATGAACACACGAGTAATTCTTATTGATCTTGGTAATTGATGAACAATTCTTAGTTATCTTGGTACCTGATAAACATATGAGTAATCCTTATTGATCTTGGTACCTGATGAACACACGAGTAATTCTTATTTATCTTTGTACCTGATGAACACACGAGTAATTCTTATTTATCTTGGTAATTGATGAATACAATTGTTGAACACTTCTTAATTATCTTGGTACCTGATGAACACACGAGTAATTCTTATTTATCTTTGTACCTGATGAACACACGAGTAATTCTTATTTATCTTGGTAATTGATGAATACAATTGTTGAACACTTCTTAATTATCTTGGTACCTGATTAACATATGAGTAATTCTTATTGGGCTTGGTACCCGATGAACATACGAATAATTCTTATTTATCTTTGTACCTGATGAACATACGAGTAATTCTTATTTATCTTGGTAATTGATGAACAATTCTTAGTTATCTTGGTATCTGATAAACATATGAGTAATTCTTATTGGGCTTGGTACCCGATGAACACAAGAGTAATTCTTATTTATCTTTGTACCTGCTGAACACACGAGCAATTCTTATTGATCTTGGTAATTGATGAACAATTCTTATTTATCTTGGTACCTGATAAACATATGAGTAATTCTTATTGGGCTTGTTACCCGATGAACATACGAATAATTCTTATTTATCTTTGTACCTGATGAACATACGAGTAATTCTTATTTATCTTGGTAATTGATGAACAATTCTTAGTTATCTTGGTACCTGATAAACATATGAGTAATTCTTATTTATCTTTGTACCTGATGAACACACGTGTAATTCTTATTGATCTTGGTACCTGATGTACACACGAGTCATTCTTAATTATCTTGGTACCTGATGTACACACGAGTAATTCTTAATTATCTTGGGACCTGGTGTACACACGAGTCATTCTTAATTATCTTGGTACCTGATGAACATGCAAGTAATTCTTATTCATCTTGGTATCCGATGATCGCAAAGGGTAGTCTTGGTTTATGTTATAGAGGATGGATACGTTGTAACTTGTGGCTAATTTAGTGGTATCAGGTACCCGAGTGTTTGGTAGTGGTTTATTACTACGAGGCAAGTGGAAACCGTTCGTTTCGCGTCGATTCCGAGAACGGAAACGCGGTTCGTCCTCGTTGCACGTTCCCGGAGAGACCCGGGAGTGGGTAGCCGTTGTAACGAGAGAGCGAAAACGAGACGCACGAGGCAACAGAAACAGAAACAGCAGCGGTGGGCAGGGTTGGCCGGGTACGGGTACGGGTACAAACGGCGTAAAACCCGTTTCAGTTTCCTCGGCTCGTTACGTAACCGCGCAGACGTTATTCTTATTACGATCGCCCTCGAGTCACGGCAATTTTCAAGAATTCTTCTGGAGAGAGTACCGCGAGCGAGACTCGTCTTCTCTCCGCGTAAGACACGAAATATTTCGAGAGACAAAAAGGGGGGGACAGAGTCAGAGAGAGAGATAGAGAGGATGATTAAAAAATGGAAGGAAAGAAGAGCCGCTTGCCCGTAGGACGATGCAAACGAAGATTCGCTTTCCAACTTGACACGCGAATCGTCGCACACGACGCCAGGCCTCTTTCAGCCGGTGTTTTCACCCGTGGGATTTCTAACCGGTTTCTAAACCCGCGCGACTCGTTCGATTTTTTCTCGGTTCCCTTTTATCCGCCGATTTGTCGATCTAGGTGAAAAGACAGACGAAGAGCTACGCTCGCGATCCAACCTCGAAACATTTCTCTCTCTCTTTCTCCAGTCTCGAGCTTTTCGAGGACACGGTTACGCTGATTATGGAGGTCATCTAAATTCCTAATTCTATATTAGAATAACGATTTACCCGTGGGAAACATATTAACCCTTTGCACTCTGAGCCATTCTAACTCGAAAATTAAATATTTCCTCCGGCCTTGAATAATTTCATTTTATGTCATTTTTTTCATTTTGTGGATATGAATGAACTATCTGATGAATAAATATGACTTGCTCCTGAATTGTTCGTTTAGAAGTATTAAAATTATAAATATGTTGTAGTTGTAGTGTTAGATTCCAACATATTTAATAATGTAAACAATACCTTGAATAATGGTACAGCAATGTTTATTGGTGCCACTCTCTCCGGAGTCACCACTCGAGTGCCAAGGGTTAATATGATTTTCGTGGTCGAGAAGGAAATAAATAATAGTTCCGATAGAAATTATTACAGCACACAAAATTCGTTATAAAAGAAACACGGTGTTCTTATTAAAATCGTAAAGCAAAAATAGAATGAATTGTTATCCCGAGGTTTCTCGTGCAGCTATTTCCCAAGGGCACCTTAAGCGCCCGATTAGAACTGCATATTAACAAGTAAATTACAAAACCATGTTTACGGTCAGCCATGAAGGGCTAGAAATGCTTAGGACGCCAAGAAACACCAAATTTTCCCAGAAAAGTGCGCGGACTCGGTTCTACAACGGCTCCGCATCTTCCCGAGGATATTTTCGCCGAAGTCGCATGCTCGGCTGATTTTTGACGTCGGTCGTAGATCGAATCGTGTCTCGCGTGACAGCGTCGATCTGATTTTTCCAAGTTTGGCCGGCCAATTTGTTAGCAGGATCTGTGCCAAGGAAAGGGTCTTATCGTTTGTGTTGGTCGGTTTCGAGCATGGCGCCGATAACCGTTGAATTTGTGCGAAGGATATCCGCTCACGTTATGCCGCAGCGTGTGCGAGACGCAATTAAACGTGGTTGGTTCGACGAGAGTACGGTGCCCGCGAACGATAAACAGTTCTCTTGTACTCTTATACTCTCGGTACTCGTGTTCGATACCACGGCAGATGTGCGTCGGGTCTGGGTACATCTACTCGGCGCATGACGCACGTGCCATTGTACGTGATATCGTTCACATGATCGATAAAATATAAATATCGCGTGCACTCGAGGAGACGGCCCCGGTCTCGTCGGTGGAAACGGAAAATCATTGGCCCGGTAAACGGAAAACTTCTTCTTTCTCTAGCTGTCTCTTCGTAATCCTCTTCGTCTTCCGTACCGCGTAGTCACGATCGATCGATTAACCCCTTCGACTTCCAACAAAGACTGAAACTTCGTATGTTGGTGAAAGAAGCGAGGTTTCTCGTCGCACGTTGCACACGGTTGAGATGAGATCTCTCGTGGCGAAGGAGTTAAATAGCGGCAATCGAAAACAGTTTTCTGTCGGCAGAGGGTCAACCGGTGGCCGTTAACACCGCGACACGGTTGTTGGTCTTGTTGTGAAACGCGCATGCATCGGGGCTGCGCTCTCGTTCGTAGAAGACACGCGGCGAGCGTAAATCGAGCAATTGCCGGCTCGGTAACGCTTAGGGACGTAGCGGCGCGTGATTGGCCGCGGACGTCTCAATAATTCACCGTTCCAACCGGGCTTCCACCGTGTCTAGCTCAAAAGGGTGAACCATACCTGCAATTATCTATGCGACGAGACAACGGGGATCCATGTGCACCCTATATACTAGACCGGAGGGAGACGGAGGGAGATACAGAGAGGGAGAGAGACGGAGAGAGTACAGGAGCTAATAAGCTAATCCCCTAGTTAGCCACTAGAACGAACTCGGATATCGGAACGTTTATCGGGACCCGCGCGATTCGGGCTCTTCCGATGAATAGCGCCCAGTGCGGTGAAAAGAACGAACTTCAAAGAGACCCGACCAGAGAGAGACCCAGCCAACGTCCGTGTAATCGAGTCGGTACTTCCGCTTAACGATCCGCAGCTGGCCGGAGCGACAATGCGGACGAGAATGCACCGAGACCCTGCACTGTCACCGTCGCGCGTGCAGTAGTATACCTGCATCTAGGATCCCGCAATCTCTGTGCACTCTGCACGTTCTTTTCTCTCTCTCTCTCGCTCTCTCACTCGCTATCCCCACCCAACGCTCGCCGTTACGTCACTGACCTCCAGAGTTAGGTGAGGTCGGGAACAGCGGGAGTGCTCGGGTCAACACGCAGCGGGTCGCGATTCGTGATTCGGAATTCGCTGCTCGTTCTCGATCGCGACTCTTTCACACTTTCACGATTTCAAATCCGGAAGTATCTCGAGTTTGCACCGTACTCTCCCAACTTGAATGCTGTCGTCCAATGATGCTCGCTAAACAGTCTCGTTACAGGCTCTTGTTCCTTCTACAACATTTATATTGAACAGAATACAGGGTTTGTTCAATAAGTATCGGGACTGAATTCAAGGGGCGAATTGATGCTTTCAAGGGGCTAAATTGATGGGGGGTGATGTCAGGTATGCTAGGATGACAAGTTCATTTGTTTCCGAGCCTTTGGAGTGTGAACATCGCGACAGAAATGGAAGCGTGAGATTCAGGATGCAGCGAACAATCTCTAACAGCGTTGTGTCATCAAATTTTGCGTTAAACTTAACAAATCTGCTACGGAGACTTTTGATATGATACGTGCGGCTTATAAGGGCGAAGCCATGTCCAGAACGGGTGTTTTTGAGTGGCATAAAAAATTCAAAGATGGCCGGGAAGACGTCGAAGCGGTTTCGACCGATTGCCTAAACAGCCTTGCAGTTACCGATTTCCAGGAGGCGTATAAACAATGGGAAAAGCGCTGGCAACTGTGTATCGATTCAGAATGGTCATATTTTGAAGATTATTAAATCCATGTACAGATATTTTCAATAAATTTTTTTTATTCGACAAACCTTGTATATACGAAATTTTTATCGCAAAGAATGATCAGGAATGATACTGACTTACGATATCCAGGATGGAGACGCAATTGGTAGTTCTTGTTTGAGACTGCTAGAATGAAAGGTATTTGATAACGGCTCTAAAACTCGAGACACCGAGGGGTTGGGCGCGAGACACCCCTGTGAATTCCAATCACGTTTAAGATAGAGTCTGTCGGGATAAGCTCGGAGGTGAGCCCAACTTCGGGAGGCTGGCCTATCTGGCAGATCCGGGACACGAGGGTGTTTCAAATATCTTTGCTGTAAAGTGGCACGTCTAACATTTATTTATTAATTTGCCGAAAGTGCTCCGATCAATCTAGTTCTGTGCGGAAAGATAAGTATCCTATACAAACAAATGGATCGAAAAATAGGAGCACATTTTTCGATGCAAAAACCGGATTTGTGTTTTATCTCAAACGATTAGGAGATGTTCCCTTTGGTATAAAGAGGAGCAGTGTAAATGTTTTTGACTAACCAATAATTCTAATCAATAGACCGCGGATCTTTATGCATTTATAGTTTCTGAAAGTTTTCAAAAAATACTACAATATACGATTGGACAGAATTCCGTACGAGTTTTATTTATTTCAGTTGTAAGAAGGCTACTACCCCTAAAAATCAGATATTATTCGATCCCACTTTCTTAGAATTCATGAGCAAAAATTGCGAATTGCTTGAACATCCTCAGTCTACTAATCAATGATAATTTTGTAAGCATTTTAAATGGCAAAAGTTATCTAACCCATAGTTGGCTGACGGAATTATTTATCTAGACGTAAAAGATAATTGTTACGCTGATGGATCGAGTGTACCGAATTTGCTAACGACCTGCGCCACGCAATAGGACCGACGCAGAGTCATTAATATCACGAATAGCGACTCCTCGGCTTCCGTTTCATTAAACAAATCGTTTCACCTAATTTTTGTGACGGCCGAGTCTACAATCAAAGTGTGTTAAATCCTTGAAACATGCTAGAATATTTTTACGCCGACAACGATTTTCGATCGTGGAATTTCGGTTGTTTTTCTCCGAGAGGAGGGAGTCTGCCAGCTAGCTATCACGCACACGTGTGTAGCCTAAACTTGTGGAGCAAGCTGTGTAGCGAACAGCTGTTGTGATCTTTGTTTTCCCTTCGGATCAATTCCTTGGAAAAACAGATTCTATACTTCGCCCGAGTCGTGCAAGCTTAAGTAAACAAATGTGGAAACCGCTTGAATGCGCCTTTCTTCCAGATATTCATTCAATGGGCAAAATACGCTGGTGCTACACTGACACCGATCTCGTTGGATCGAGTATAACTGTGGAGTCCCGATCCGTGACCGTCGATCGCGAAAGGGCGAAGCGAAATTGAATTTGATTTTATTTATAGACCGAGACATTGAGAATTCTTAACGACCGGGTCGGGGTAATACGCGGCGTATCAAGTTCGATGATCGGCCGCGCGCGCAAGATACGCTAATTCCGAGCGGATCTGCGGCTCGTTAGCGTAATTAATGGGATCGTTGGTACGCTCCGGTATCTTTCGGTTGCACGGGCGGACGCGAAACTCTCTTGGGAGTTTCGTGTCGGCGCGCGCGGAGGAGATCGTTCGTCTGAAAATGTGTGTTCGCCGACCCCCCTCAGCACACTTACCACCCGTTTTCTTCTATTGTTTCAGATCGCTCCCTCGGCAAAAAAGCTCTGGGGCGTGGACGAGGGCGGCTCCAAGGACGAAGGGGGTGTAAAAGGCGGTGGGATACTTCACCTGGGCGACCACCAGATGTGGCGGGATTCTACTTGGAGCACCTCAGGTACGGTTCTACGCGCTCTCGGAATTTTACGCCGCTTCCACCTACAACAAGCTCGCTCTCTCTCTCTCTCGTTCTTTAGAGAGACAGAGAGATGTACAGGAAGCCTGTCTCTCCGTGACTGTGGTGCAACAGGGAACGGGATGATCCCTTCTTGAAAATACGCCCAGCGAACTAGACTGAAATTCTGTCTCGCGAGCCTCCAATTTCGAGAGAGTCGACTCCTTCAAGCTTGGAAGTAGAAAGGGTCGACCATGATCGGACGCGTTAGTAGACTGCGGCTACTACAGTAAATTCTCTATAGATGCAAAGGCCTCGGGAGGATTTCTTCGCATCTATCGCATTTGGTACTACTTTTTGAACTTCAAAGGCCGAGCCGAACGTAGAGAAGGACAGCACGTGTAAAGAGAGACCACGGCAATTGTCCGCGTCTCTTTCTGATGCGCTGTCCTTCCTTGGACATTCACTAAATACAGTTGAAATTATATCGTGTTTGGTATCATTTTGCATTAGAAAAATGCCAGGAACATATTGCTGAAAGTTTCATAAAAAAATAATGAAAAATAAAGAAGATTAAATATTGGTGTTACATTGTGATGACGCACGGGCGTTTGAACTGTGTCGACGACTGCGACTCTCCGCGTCGCGTTAGTAGTGGTTCACACCGATATACCGAACCGAGATCAGATTACTAAGCTGGGGGGGATATTTTTTTCGCATCTATAGAAAATTTACTGTATTTAGTACCTACTATTTAACACTAGAATTACCGAGCACTAAACGCAATTAGCATACATTGCCTTATAATAATAACAAAATTGCATTTACTTGGATTTCGTACCAGTTTTGTTTAAATATATACTTCAATAGAGAAGTTCGCTAAAAAATATTTTAAACAAATCAGGAGCAAGCCGTGTTGACACGGTACAAAGTTTTAAACATTATACAACCTTTATACCTTGTATCAAAATTGAAAAAAAGGTTCGGAAGGATTCTACGATTCCCAGCGACTGAGTCGCATTGTCTCGAAAAATAGAGCGCTTTATAAATATCTTGTTGCATACAGTGCCGGCGTTCAGTTGAAATTATATCGTCTTTGGTATGATTTTGGATTAGAAAAATGTCAGGAATATGTTGCTGAAAGTTCCATAAAAAAATAATGAAAGATAAAGAAGATTAAATATTGGTGTTACATTGTGATGACTCACGGGCATTTGAATTGTGCCGACGACTGCGACTCTCCGCGTCGCGTTAGTAGTGGTTCACACCGATATACCGAGTCGAGATCAGATTACTAAGCTGGGGGGGATATTTTGTTCGCATCTATAGAAAATTTACTGTATTTAGTGCCTACTATTTAACACTAGAATTACCGAGCAGTAAACGCAATTAGCATACATTGCCTTATAATAATAACAAAATTGCATTTACTTGGATTTCGTACCAGTTTTGTTTAAATATATACTTCAATAGAGAAGTTCGCTAAAAAATATTTCAAACAAATCAGGAGCAAGCCGTGTTGGCACGGTACAAAGTTTTAAATGTTATACAACCTTTATACGTTGTATCAAAATTGGAGAAAAGGTTCGGAAGGATTCAACGACTCCCAGCGACTGAGTCTTATTGTCTCGAAAAATGGAGCGCTTTATAAATATCTTGTTGCATACAGTGCCGGCGTTCGTAAGGAGAGTCGCTTCTATTCTCCTGTTGACGGTCACCTGGACACCGTGCACACGTTCGCGACGAATGTACGGTCCAGTTGCGTCTCGGCCGCATCTTACTTTCAACAAAGCCGGTTGTCTCGCGGATCGTGGAACGTCGCGGAAACGCGCACAGCTCATCGAACAATCGGGCCGGGTATACATGTATTAGTGCAGCGTTATCGAGCGTGCCGACGCGTATCAAGGACAATAGGGCCGGGGAATATTTGGACTAGGGCTCGAGTTGCAGGGATCATCCCGTGAACGGGGTTAATCGGGTTCAGGTAATTCATCGTCGAGCGCGTCGGGATTTTCATTGATTAGGGGAACGTTTACAGTCTTCGCTAATCCCGGAACATACATCGAGAGCATACGAAAAAATAATAACGTTAACACGTGTCAGGTTTTGATACAAACTTCGATCAGTTGGGGCATTTTTCTTTCATAATGGTCTGGGTTAGCTCTGCCATCTGCTGATCGCACAGATTCTTGGCGAAGATGGATCTGCATCAACAATAACCGAGCATTTTGCATTGCATCCAATTCTCCAGAAATTGGCAGCTCACCCGGGGCAGCAGTTACGGTTGCGTTTACTGTAGACGTAGACCTATTACTTGGCCAAATTTCGTGGAACGGGGTTCGCATTTGAAGCATCCCTTGCGGGTCTTGCAGAAACCAATTCTACGGTCTTGCTACAGCTAGTTGGTTTGAACTAGAACGAGTATAAAGGGACCGCATCGTCACCTACTTTCCAAGATCGAGGAAGAGGTGCATCTTTCAGAGGTCGCCTTTAAAAATTTGACGAGTTTGAAGCCACCACTTCGGTGCTGTTCGCGACGATTCGTGGCTCAGTGTTACCGCGTTTAATTGTGTCCCGAAACGTAGTTGCGGACCTTCGGTTCTGGAGAGTTGCGACCGGTTACCTAACCGAGGTCAACTGGACCGTGCATAAAGCCGGGCTTTAATCGGGCCTGGAGCGGGATGCGGAGCGGCGCGTCCTCCTGGCTGGACGTACCTTCGAAGCCCTTTAAACCCTTTGGAATATTCTGGACCTCTCGGCCGATTCTTCTTCGGACGCGAAATTAAGCGCGTGCTGATCGATACGCGCTCGGAATGGACGCCGCCAGTGGCTGATCGTTACATAATCTCTTTTTCTCTCTTTTTCTCCGTTCCTCTGTCTCTCTCTCCGTCTCGTTCTCTCCCTCGCGGAGGATAAGCCGAGCAGAATCGAACGCGTTAACTTCTTCCCGAAAGAAAGCCAGGCCGCAACGTTGAGAAACGCGATCGCGTTCCACGATCCGGGCCGGTTCGAGCACGGCTCGAATCTCGCTCATGAAACATTTATCGCGGGCGATCGGTATCCCCTGTAATTTCGAGCGCACGCTCCTCCCGTTCCTTTTGCCAGGATTTTCATACGCAGCAGCCTCTTTGTGCTGCTGCTGCTGTTGTTGCTGCTGCTCGTCCCGCCTAGCTCTCTCCTCTCGGATATCCAATCCGACAGATATCGAGCTTATTTCAGGTCAGGTATTCCCGTGCAGGCTCTGACCGTGGCTAACACAGAGCCACGAGCGGGTCGAACTGGTTTCTTTGTCCTTAGTATTGCAGAGCGAACCGTCCGACCAGTCTCTCTTGATTAGTCCGAAACTCGTTCCTCCTCCCACTACCCAGGCCTCTTATTATCCACGTTCTTATGAAACCTCTGCGTTTCGAAAAAACACCGTCTCGTTGTGATCGAACGCTTCCCTCACGGCTGCGACGACATTCCTACGGCGGCGCCCGGGTCTGCTTCGACCCCACATCTTCGAATCGAACTTTAAACTTTGACCTGCTTTCGGTATTGAAAAGTTTCGAAGCAATTCATTGGTCTAGGATTCGATCAAATGTGTCGGTGATTATGAAAGTGAACGCGTGTCTTCTTTCTTCGAGGTGTTTCGACCTTTTCGTTTAATTTGATGGAAAATATTGTAGGGAAAAGCGGGTTTAGCAACGTATTTGGACAGACGTTTGTCGCGGGCGCTCGTTTCGATCTGCTTCTTTTTGTAATTCGGTGGCGATCGTAATTTTACAATTCTTCTGTTATTTATGATTTTCTGTTATTATAAATCTACTTCAACTCTATAATATTTATTACTTTATCATGTAACTGCTAGTAAAATTAATCGACGTGAAACCTAATAATCACACAGATCAATTTGTTTGGAATTTTAACATTTTTGTTGTAACGACAATGTCGCACCACCGCAACTTTCGGAAAGGAAATTCTACCGCTCGAGATCTGCATTTTGCAAATAATTTTTTACCGGCAAGAAATCGATTAGATCTTCCTCGAAGAACCTATCCGAGAATCGATCGGATTCCAACCAATGGATAACGGAAGCGCGTCTGATCGTGATGCACCGTTTCCACTCACGAGCAGCAACCTTCTTCAACCGGGGCGAAAGAAAGGAAGGCAGTTCGGCCGTTCGATATCTGTATTATGCAAATGATTTTTTACGGGCGGCTGGAGCAGCAGCGGGCAGTTGGCCGAGCCGAAGGATAACGAGCCGAGTCTTACATGTATTAAACGCGCAGGCAGGCGGCAGCCTTGTTGGCGGGCCAGCCGTTTCGAAGGTCCTCGACTGACGTAGAATTCCGCGAACGCTCGATACGTCGCGCGGCGCTTCCACTCCCTTTAAAATTAGAGAAAGTTGAATCATATAAAAAGGCCGGCGTCTCCTTGCTGGCTCGGCGCTTCCTCCGGAGACGCGGCAGGAGACGGCGAACCAGGAGGAGGCGAGAGACGCGAGAGAGGATTTCGCAGCGTTTGTTTTACGTCGTCGACTTGCTAGACTCGCTCGCTTATCGATTGGCCACGGGAGCACCGAAAGAACAATATACAGCCAACCCTCCTATAACGCGATCAAAGGCCGATTTATACTATCCGCACAGACACGGAACGGTTGCGTTTCAATATAATAAATAATACATCTTTTGTTCGAATTCCGATACGTGCCGATACGATCCGACAATAGAAACAGCTACGTTCAAATGCATTAAGGAATGTTTATAATTTTTGCTTCGCGTTATATGGAAACCGTGTTACGATAGTATAGGAGGGTTTACCGTAGAGACCAACCAGAACCGCTTCTCTCTCGTTCGCGAGTTCGAACGGAGTGTCAATAATCGATACACCGCTACCAAAACAGATCCCTTGGTCTCTCTCTCTCTCCCGGTCGCTTTCTCGTTGTGGCTCGGTTCGTCGGGGGTCTGTTTGCCTCCGCGAAAACAAAGGAAATCCGGCGTCTCCCCCGGCTTACCGGATCAATCGATACGCTTTCCTTCTGGAATTTTCGACGTCGCAACGCGTCGAGTCGCGTCGCCGGAGGATTCCCCGTGCACACCGATCCCCGTTTTCTACGGTGCTTTATGCCCCGGAATCCCGCGAATAATCGGATTTAAATCCTCTTAAACGGCCGGAAAACGCCGCCGCCGACCGGTAATGCTTCCGGCGACGGAACGCGAGGTTCCAACGCGCCGCGGGAAGCACGAACGATCCGCGAACAAGTATAATGTACCAGGACTATGCTCTGTTTAGGCTCTCTCTTCAACCCCTGCGATACTGCGAGACCGGTTCCACCCGGCGAGCACTCGTTAAAGTCGCTGCCTGCTTCTACCTCAACTTGCTCGCCTGTTTTGCCTGTCTGTTTTGCTCGCTTGTGCAACCCCTCGTTAGTCGGGCCAGGAGCTGCCGGAGCGTGCTCGGATTTTCAAAATCGATTCTTTAGGACAAACATGTGTACACGACACCCGGATCTCCCTACAGGAATCGTCCTATTGTACGCGGGGCTCTCGAAAGTCTCGCGGCTGTTCGACTTTCGGTCCAATCCCTTTTCCCAACTGTCATTGTCCGGGGACAACATTGTTACTGCCTTCGAAATATAAGTTATTAATTGGCCAATCTTTCACGGTTCATTGATGGGGGTTACTGATCGTCCTAAATAATTTAACCCTTCGCAGTCGGAGCTATTTTAAAATAGCTCGAAGATTGAACATTTCTTCCGACCTAGAATAATTCCATTCTATATGATTTTGTTCATTTTATGGATATGAAATTGATATAATACCACGTGCAATACTTAAATGTGTAGTAATTGATTAGATACCAACATATGGACCGTTTATTTTGAAAGCGGTGTAAGTCCATTTTCTCTTGTTTCGAGAAAATTAAAGGTTAACATATCTGGTTTGTACAATTTTAAATTGTACAAAACATGGGAATTTTTTAAGAAATTAAACACGGACTGGTTATACATAAAAAATTTACATTAAATTAAGCATGAATTACGTGATATCTCATTTTTGAAAAAATGGACTTACACCACTTTCAAAATAAACGGTCCATATTTAATAATGTAAACAATATTTCTCTGAGTCACACCTCGACTGCTAAGGGTTAATTATAAAACTACGTGGTACTAAAAGTATCTTTATTGTTTCTACTGATTTGATACTTCTTCAATCAATGACAGAATGAAGACAACTGTCTTCGTTAAAAATTGTCTAGCAAATTGGCTACATGTGAAAATTATACTGTTCAGTATTCTGCTGTTATCAACTCGCCGTTAATCCTGAGATAAAACCAGACCATCCAAGGATGTCGCAGCTCCGTTCCTCGTTAAATTATTCAAAAAGGAAAGTTGCGGAAGGAGTGATAAAGTACAGGGCTGACGAGTCTGTCGCAAGTGCTCCGAATCGCTTACGCTTCCTATAAAACGTGTTCCAAACACACGATGATTCCCTGCCAAAATCAGCTCGGCGCAGGTGAAAACGAGGGTGTGGTTCGCACGAAAGACTTCGTATAGATTCGATCCTTCCTTTACCGAACCCACCTCTTCTTTCCAAACCAATCTACACCTCGAAGAAGCGCCCCTTAAAACAGTTTCCAGAGTCTACTAGACCATCCCCCACACCGCAAGAACCTATTACTGTAGACTGTGGATTTCTATCCAAAATAAAAATTGTCTATCTTAATTCCAACAGACACTAGTCAAATACACATTTCATTCTTCATTAATTAATTTCACAAGATGAAAATAGTACGTCTATATTCTTCAATTATTTTGATTCTGCTCTTGAAAGTCTATAACGTTGTTCAATCGTTTCTTTTAGCATAATTATTGAAAATATTAATCGGCTATGAACACATTACCGATCGGTGATTATTGCATAATTTTGAAAAATCTATGGTACATGACTGAACACTTTTTAATGGGAGCTTCAATAGCAACAACAATTTCCATTGTGAACTAACAAGTCAGCCTCAATAACGTCATCTAATAGTTTCATTTAAAATTGCAATGTAAAAGAAAATTTCTATGCTATCTTTCGGTACGGCACAATTATTGGAAATCTTATTAATAGGCTTTCGGTAGGTAAAGTGTTAAGGATGTTCTGGAGGTATATAAAAACGCAACAAAACTTTTAGAAATTTTACAAGATATAATTCTTACTAAATTAATGCAATTACCAAAGTTTGGCTTCGATTCACTGCACCGTTTAAGAATTATGGCAACTTAAAGTTTGCACATTTTAACACGTCTTCTTATGGAGAATTCATAAAATTCCACTTCAAGCCCTATTTAAACCTTGAAAAAATGCAACTAGAAACTCCAGTTTTTTTATATGTAGTAAAAATTATGTAATTAATTATGTTCAAAATTTATTAAGATTCACTAAACAGTTGCAGAGCAAAAAAATTATAAACTGTTACGAAACGTCAAATTTATCGTGTTGTCTCTCACTAGCATGGAAACGCGACAAGTGTACACCACTGAATATAGCTACAGAGGGTACAGTATTCGCAAAAGTTTAATGCAAAATATACTCATGAATGGCTTTCATTGCCATGTATTGATGAATTTCGAATTTCATCAATATCGAACATCCTTAATAGGCTTTCTGTACACAAAATTTTAAGATCTAGAATTGCGTGGTTTAATGGCGCCAATACAGTACGGTAATACTATTAAATTCTCAATCCACCTTCTTGCCAAGAAGCCGGCCAAAAGAGCCAGACCGGTCAGAAGACCTGGTCGAAGCGGTTGCTCGAAGACGATCAGAATTTGTCGTCAATTAAAGGAATTAGTGGCGCTAATTGGTATGGGAGTCGGGCGATCGAGCGGGGAAGGGGTTGTTCCTCGTAGGCTCGGGTCGGTACGGGGGTGTCGCTGCGAGGGCGATGCTACCGGGTGGTGTGTTGTGTGCACACGGAACACCTGATTCCCTCGACGGCATGTACCGGCGTCGGCTTGGCTCGGTTTGAGTCGGTTCGGGTCGGCGCAGGGGTCTTCCATGTGCACGCGGCGCGGTGGCGACTCGACGGCTGGCCGGTGGATCGGTTCGACTCGGGTCTGCTCGGGTTGGCCCGGCTCTCGGTTCGCTCCCTTGCTCATTTGCCCGCTCGCTCGCTCCCTCGCTCCCTGTTAGCCGTGTGTGCGTCACCGCGCGATGGGTGCAACGCGGCTGTTGCCATGGTGACAGACGCCCGGCTTCACCGGCGGTGGGGGCAACGTCCCAACGCCCAGGGTCGTACCTACTGATCCACCCCGGCTCGTGCCACTCCACCACCAACCCCCTGTCCACCTGGATTCGCCGACACCAAAATTGCGCGTCACATGGACCCCTAACATTCCATTCCACCCTCCCGGTGAACCTACCGTTTCCTACGCCTTCTTCTATTTCTCTTTCTTTCTCTCTTGCCAAGCTTCACAGGAAAAGGCTAGCGCGGGACTGTTTGGAAAATCGTTCCCACCTTTCCCCGAGGAAGATATCTCTCGTCCCTCGATTTTTACGATGGTTTCGCCGTCGTTACACTCGGCGGTTTCGCCACCCCCTGCCGCCTTCTATTGATCATTGGTTGATACGCGAGGACGAGCAGCTTCCCAGAAGGCCCGTGATTTACCAACCCCGGCTCTCTACCTTCGGCGACGTTAACCCCTCGAGCCGTGGCCACTCGAAAACTGCAGGCTTACTGCGGACACGAACTGAAATGTCGCTGCAGAGAATTTGTTTTGGCCAACGAGCTGCTCCGCGCTAGAACGACCACGTTGTCACTGCAGTTGTCTACCCTTCTACAGATAGGGGAGAGCTTCCACATGGTAGCCGTCGTTTGTCTTGAATTTTTAATCATTCTTCGTTCATCGTGAATTTGTAACCATCCCTCTTGAGATCGCGCTCGCTGGTTGATCTCGCTGCTCTTCCCTCCGCCTGAATTGTTAACACCACGTTCCAGGAGTCTATTCTACACTTTTCTGACGATTAGACTGCGAAGTTTATGCATTTATGATTGAAGTGAATTTGTAGCTGTAATTTAACGCAAGTAGACAGATTGAAAGTATTGTTTCGATCTCTGAGAGCAACTGTCGCAAGCGAATTTATCTTGCTTTCTCAGAGGCGATAACACATGTTGCGAGAGTCACTGAGGCAGAAAATGTCAGCCTCGCGATGCTAATAATCGCAGGAATATTGCAAGCGTTACAGGAAACACTGTGCAACACTCGAATGATTAAGGGTAGCTCCTGGGGGTTGAGATTTTGTCGGGAAAGCGCGGATAAGACAACGTTACCTCGCGAACCCTTCGCGATAAGTACAGTCAACCCTCCTATAACGCGATTAATTCGCACCGTGGTTTGCGGAAATCCGTGTTCTAAGAGGGTTGTCGCAATTTTTGTTGCGCGTTATACGGAAACCGCTTTATAGAAGGGTTAATTGTAATTGTTGCCAGTTTGTCGTCTCTTGCAAAGTTTGCGGCGGCTTTTGTGCGTTTGATTCTCAAGCGATCGGTGAAAGGGGTGGAAATTGTCGACTGGAATTTCGGGGGCGTTGAATGGCCGCGTGATAGCCGACGACGTGATGGTTTTCTGGTGTGTAAAGCGTGCAGTAAGGTGACACGATGATTAACGACAGTTTTAATGCATTTCAGATCATGCCGTGTCACAGCCGATTTCCATGGGCACCGGTAGACGCGTGGGCGTTGGGACAGGATACCACCATCAGACATCCGAAGTTGGGACGGTCCTCAGCCCAAGAAGCAGGTTTGTAATGAGAAGCTATCTAAAAGAAAAGCTAAACGAAACGATTTTTATTGTCCTTTCGTATCCCAGTATCGAAACGTTTGTTCTTTGCAGCGAGACGGGTGGTCTGGGTGTTAAAATGGTCGAGTACGTTCTTGGATCGAGCCCCACGACGCCCAAAGATCTAGAACCCCGGATGGTTTCATTGAGATTGGTAAGCGTAATATACGGTATTTGCTATTCGATTCGTCGACAGTATTCTAAAACAGATTGCTTCCTTTCGCTGCAGAACACGGATGCAGACAAGAAAGAAAAAGAGAAGGGCTCGGCAAGCCCCTTCGACAGTTCTAAAGACGACACTGGCCCGCAGAACAACGGATTGGCCTCACAAAACGGACTCGATGATGACAAAGGATTTAAGTGAGTATTGGGAGACGGCTTCGAGGACAGTGAACCGGCGAGACCGATCTGAAACGATCATGTAGAGCCATAAGGATGACCCCTACAACTGCCAATGTTTACGTCATTGCGTTGACTGTCGGAGCTGAACGAAATGAGCAGCCTACGGTTCGAGCAGAAATTAATTTTTAATTGACAAAGAAGTGTGTCGCCCACGTGAGCGTGTTAAGACATTGTCGAATCGAGGGCACGATTTTCAATTAGCGAATGGTAGAGAGATCGTCGTTGCCCCGAAGAACGTAACAGCGGCAACTGTCAAGGGCGTTCATGCCCTATCCGCGGACGATGACATCATACCCGCCCGCCTCTTTCTCTGCAACCCGCTGCACCGTCTCGTTGCGCCATCTCGAGCATCGATGCTGCATCGCCTTTGTACCCGATGTTACCGACGCTATATCACCACTGCAGTCTTTGACTCTGACGAATGGTCGCTGTTAACGTTTTACCTACCGGCAATTGCATAATTGTAAAATTGGCTTCTCTAAAAAATCAATAGTAAAAGTTACCTAGGGCAGTCTAACAACTTCTTCCGAGATTGTTATTTAAAAGAAAATTATTGCGCGTCTTTTTGAAGAGCAAGGTCATTGACCATTGATGCATTATTCATTTAGGCGTTTACATCTTCAAAATTAAATTGAGCCACTATTAACATTCAGTTATAATTTAGTTCTACACTCGCGTGCGCAAAGATTGTTCACATATCGTAATTAAAAGCGTCTGCTTCTAGGTCGAATTGACCCGAACAAAGCACGAGGGTTGGGTAGACCTAGTAACTCGATCTCTTTACACAGAGTTAATCGAGATAATTTCATGCACGCGGCTATTTAAAACCATGGTATACCAAGAAATATTCAAAGTGCCCCTAGCTAACATTTTAATAATGCAAATATGCAGCGAGGCTAATTGTGCTAGGGAACGTATAACTCGCACTACAGTTTCTTTCTACGCTGATTACAACGTCTTGGTTATTCATAATTTTCAAGAAAGAGAAGAAAATTTATATTCTTTACATTGTTGTACCTTTGCTAATGGTTAAAGCGATAACAGAAGCAACTTTGCTGCATTCAACACAGTAACAAATTTCTGGGAGACACGGCATTCAAAGCGTTAAGAAAAATAGATATAGTTGCTAGATTTTCATCTGCCGTTGTATCGGGCAGGGGTTAACAGACTTTCGTCAGCCGAAACGTTAACACGCCGCCTTTGTCAGTGTGCGATAACATCCTAGTATCGTGCTTCTACTTTGTAAACGACGATAAGCGAAGAGTAAACACCTTGTGGAACGTGGCTCACGCTTTTTCGGTCGGTCTCACGCTAGGAACGTTTACCTGATGTCACGAAAGCACACAAACGAAAAAGTTTGTTGGCAGGTGGCCCTCTCAGACTTTCCGTTTTCTCGTCGGGAGCGTCAACGATAATCCGGTGAATAATCACGACGGCAAATAAGACGGGGAAAGGCATTAGGAGCGTGTAACGCAGGGTCGCCGACGCTTGTCTGCTTACCGATTCCGTTATGGTAATGATATTTGTTCGTCTCGCAGTCGGTCGTCCCGGTACCCTTTTTCTCTCTAGAACCGAGACAGAGGTCGCTCGACCGAAGGCGTTTGTATCTTGTTATGATATCGTTATGCAAACCGCGCCGTTACGCTGCGTGACCAATCGCGAATTCACGGAATCTCGATTGCTCGGGATATCCACATTAAGCGTGCGCATCCGACTCGCGAGGATAAAGCGAGATGATTGAATTGCACATTAGTATCGGCTCATTTCCTGCCAATTACGAGAAGAAAAAAACTTGCGAACGTGTTAAACGTTTTCTTCTTCTTTTAATAATTCGTGTAATTCCCGTCGTAACACTTCTGTAGAGATAAATTATAGAGTTTTATGCATTTAAACGAGGAATTCCGAACTCGAGTTCTCCCCGAAGTGAAGACACCTCGTGTTTCTCGGTCTATAAACATATCAGGCCTCGGTAGCTTTCTTTTCGATGTGCAACGCCGCTCATCAAGTCATCCAAGATTTAGTTGTCTACGTTTCGGAAAAGTACAGCCGCCGAGAACCGGTCAACGGTACACAGTTTATTTTTAGAGTCCATTGTGGTCTCGTCGCTCGACTGTTTTTGATCGAAACGAATGAGCGAAATCCATGGATATTGGAGCGTGAACAGATGAAAAGAACTGTAGTCGTTCTGCGAGAGCTGCGTTGCGCAATGCTCACGGTGTTTCCTTATGGCTCGTGAATCGGTGCTCCTCGATTACGGGGGCAGTTACTTGCACCGCATAATTCGATCGACTAGGGGGGTCTCGTTGGCAATACACTGTCCTCATTGCTACTCCACCTTTCTCTCGACTATCCCGAGGAATATTAACCCTTCCAGGCCTTGGAATCTCTTGTTAGGACGGCTGGAGAGATCTCGAATAAAAATGAGTTGAAATAATAGCTTCTTGTCGTTGATATTCAATATACGGAGAAGATATACAATTACGCAGCAGGGAAGATATTTATGCTGGGTACAGGGTATAACTGGTGTAAGTGCGTATACGTGATTGTGTCAAAATCAATTTTTATGGGAGTAATGCTGTTCGCGAAGATCAACTTTGTTTAATGAAGGCGACTTCTTCTTGTACTATTAATTCAAGACTTTTCTTTCGGAAGTGGAACTACGTCCTTCTGTTCTTTTGTTCTCTCTATATCGTATTAATATAAATATTAATCATCTGGATGTTGATGTGACACTAAACTTCGATAAAATGAAAAGAAAAATTAAACAGAAAGTATCCTAGCTCGTGGGCGAGTGGAATAGTGAAAGATCTGGCAGGGTAAAGCGTGGGGGAGCTGTCGAATTAGACTAATATAAATTAATGCGACTGTTTCTGTTATAGTCGCACGCCCGGGAGCCGTCAACCATCACCGGGCGAGGAGGAGTTCCAAAAGAACGCGGCGGCCACCCTCGCAGTGAGCACGGGTGCTGGTGGCGTGGTATTGCTGAAGCCGGGGGTGGACGTGGTGGGCAGCGAGGAACATTTCATGGCCGCTTTCGCCCCGGCGCCTCCGCACCATCTACAGCATCACCAGGCACCGCCGACGCATCATCTACAACATCCGCATTCCCACGCGGCTCAGCTCTTTGGCGCACAGGCACCGCCACCCCCGCAGGGTCCGCCCCCATCACAGCAACAGCAGCAGCAACAGGGACCCCCGCAACCGCAAGACACCACCACTCACTTTGATGTTCAGGTGAGTCTCTCGACCTTTTATTGTTCCTCCGCGGTGCGTACAGGCTGCGCCAAAACGACAGGGTTGCGGCCTTTTCACTTCGACTCCGACTTCTCACCACCTCTCGGGTTACGGTGTACATTTTAGCGTGAGACAGTATTGTTTCTCTTACTTTGAGAAATTTTAGAAAATTGTTCGTTGCACCTTTTACTGCGTTGGCGATGCAACTGGGTGACTCCAGTATTATTTCTCTTATATTGGGAAATTTTAGAAAATTGCTGGTTGATCCTAGAACGACTCCAGTATTCTTTCTCTTACACTAGGAAATTTTAGAAAATTGTTCGTTGGACCATTTTGTTTACGGGTTTAAGTTCGTCAATTTGGCGCACCCCGTAGAGACGGATTCCAGAAGAAGGAATCTTGCTAACAGCTAACTGGAAAACCAGTGGCTCGGTTCTCGAATTAGACTCGGTGAGAGCCCGAGTCCGTAAACTTGCTTCTGTTGTTCTTGGATCCGGTATGGGATGATTTTGCCGGATTATCGGAAGCCTGGCCTAGTTTCTCTTCGCTAGTCGCGCGCGTATATTTTGGCCGGGGAATTGATAAATAACGGGTTCGCGCGTAAATTGTGAAAGCAGTCGGGCCGGCTCGGGTCTCGCAGCCCGCCGTCCTACATAAACGCGCATCGTAAGGCTCGCGCGATTACTATCGCGCGACGGTTACCCGCTCGAGTGGCCCGGCGAAACCCGTGCATTAACTGATTGGCCCGGCTTACGTAACAATCCGTTGAATATTCTTTAAACGACGTGCCACGGGCAGGAGAAGGTACATCGGAACCTTTTAGACGGATTGATCGACCAAACTGTCGGAGACGTTGCTCTTCCCGTTCGACGCTCTATTTACTATCGCAAGGAAATTAATAAGAAATGCCCGAATGATTGACACATTCAGACTGCAATGATTAGTAGACTGCGGTTCTTCATGCATTTATGAAGAAGTTGGTTGGGTGAAATATAGAAAATTTGGATTAGAAACATTTTACATGTAACAAAGTCAGTAAGGGATGAAATCAATTTTTATTTTATTCCTGCTTCTCCTACAATCAATGCAGGGTGTTTTAATTTTGCATAAAGATCCGCAGTGTACTGATTAGACTCCAGATCTTCGTGGAAGAAAACGTTTGTGTATGAATTGTAAGTGAATTGAATGAGCGAAACGAGATTTTTATCCGTGAATAGGCCGCGCTCCAGCAATGTTGTGATTTCACCTCGCCGGAGATGCAGCATATGCTAATGCCCGGTTCACAGTGTCGCAACGCTTTCGTTTCGCAGTTGAGAACTCTGTTACTACTTCCCCAGTTCTCAAGCTGTCCTCCCAATCCAGAGAAATTTTTCGCATTCTAACTTGTCCCCATTGGTTAGCGTTTCCGTTGCTCTCACCCTTATGTCAATAGCCACTTTCAAAAGACTCCTCAAGTCCCTCATTTAAATAAAGAATTACTTTCTGCCGTCGTGTACAATCAAGTCTGACCATTACAATGCTGTCGAACGCCGTAGAAAATTTGTTGCATTTCCATAAGAGTCGGCACTGCCGTGACCGTGTAACGTCTAGCCCTATTTGATGCAAAATAAAAAAGCATAGACATATATTTCTTTTAAAATACTGAGACAGTGTTTTTAAATTATTTAACCCTTTGGAGTCCCACCCATGTATTTCGTGCGCCTAATGGGCCAAATAGATCCCGTTTTCCATTATACACGAATATACCAGTCTTAATAAATCGAAAAATAAATCAGACTCCAAAGGGTTAGAGGATTATTCTGTTTTATAACAAGTGCACAAAATCCGCAGTCTTTTAATCCAATTACCCCGGTATTTTGCCGAGAAGAATTTTCGCTGAAGCGCGGGAGGGTACATTGGTGGATTCTTGTGGTACTTCTTGCATTCTGCCGTAATTAGATGTTTACATCAGGTTGCGCTCGCTTTCGTCCAGGTGAAATTAGCGTGGTATCGATTTTGCTGGTCTCGAGCCCCCGGTTAGCAGGTTAACAGTTCCATGGTCGTGCTCTCGCACAATATTTAGAGACTGTGGATGGTGTTCCACCGCAAAGGGCGCCGCTGTCGGCGTTAATTTAGCGATTGTGTCTTGTGACTAGGAAGAGAGGTTATTTTTAAGCAGCCAGCAGCTGATGCTAACGAGCGGTCCAACCACCGAGCAACCCTCTTCCACAGGTTCTCGACGGACTTCCTTTCGCTTTTGAAGTCGTGTCGCGTTCGAACAGACACGACTATTCGACCGTGTGCTACCGTAGTACAGTAACAACGCTTGTTGGAATAGTCTCTCCCTGTTACGAATCATTTTATCCTTTCAGAACTTTCACCCCTCCTTCCACCGACCAAATATTTTGTATTCTAACGCCCCTTAGCGATTGCCACGCTGCTACAGAGAGCCGGCAGTGATTTATAATTAGTCCGTGGAAATCTTCGTGCGAATTCTTTGTAATTTACTTTGTGGAAATCAAGACGAAGTAAATATGTCTTTGAGGTCTTTTTCTGGATAAAATAGAATGAGAATATTTTTCATTTTAATTGGTGCCCTCGTCTGCTTGCATTAATGCAGAGAGGGGTCCATAATCCATTTATAATTAGGCTTCTACATATTAATACTAAAACTAGCCGGTCTGTGTTCGTATCTCGCAATTAATTGAAAATTTTTCTTTCGCATAGAAATCCAGTCTATAAATCTCTAACTTCTGCAGCCCGCGAAATTGAAATATAGAAATTGTGTAACGCAGCCTAGCGTTTCGGGATTGTTAATCAGATTTGACTCGATTCCAGCGAAACAGATTGATTCGCCTAGGAAGGTCTAGCTTTCGCGGAACGAGTGACCAAACTCACGGTTGACCCGCACGCGCCCCATTCGAGTATATTTGGCAAAATGAAATGTAGGGTGTTTCGGTCAGAGATTTCCGAATCGCCGATCCGCGCAGTGATGGAAGGGTCAACCGGTGCACGGTCCGCTCGTATTCGCCGGCCAGTTATAATTATTTTGCCTCGCGACCCTTTTACGTCTCGAACCGAAAAGTAAGTATTTACAACGTGACATTTATTTTGATCCGGACTCGGTGTCTTGGCAAACCCCGGACATTTACGATTTTCGATCCCGTCTGGGTTTACTGGTAGGATCGAACGGCATTCCGTTGGCGTGAAAACCGGCGACCACTGTAGATCATACTGGTCCTCGAGCGACAACAGCTGCTCTCGAGAATACGCGGCTATTATCCTCGCTTTTTTAGATTCTGCCCGGCAGAAAAAAATAGACCGGTCGGTTTCCGTGGTTGCGTCATTGTCGGCAGGCTCATTTGCGCTGCCACCGGTTCATGGAATTTTTAAAACCCCACACAATGCCGACTAAAACTCGACAATTTTTAGCTAAACTTCAGACGTGGGGAAATTGGAAAATCCAGATGTTATTGGTTCATCTTTTATTCGTTTTTTAGGGTAAATGGAATGGAGGCATGCTATTTAATTTATTCAGTTTGTCTCCCCATTTACTGTTCCTAATGACATACCATAAATATAAATTGTCTTCTTCCAGTAAGAAATTGTTAACGACGAAGAACTTCTGATCTACATTCTAGGTGCGAAAAAATGTAGAGCAAAGGGTTGGAGCGTTTCTTCCGTCTTCTTCGTGCTGCATTATTTCGTGCCGCTTCGAGTCTCGATCACGCTGTTCGGAATGACACGGTAGTAAGCTCGAAGCCACAGTTATTAGGTCATTCCGTATATCATATCTTCCGACGCAGTAAGTGTAAAATTCTGACACTTGCTGTAGACTCGAAGGATTCTCGAAGTTTCTACAAAAATAAAAACGTGGTAAAATATAGTTCGAAGAAGATAGTGAGATTCGCGCGCACAGAGTGCAACGAGAACGGGCATAGCTCGTGGGATGACCTAATAGTTTGAGCGTACTGTTGCGACATAGGCCGGTGTACGACGGTGAAACGACCGAGCGTTTCCGGTCTCGGCGACCTTGGCTATTCTCTCTATCCTTGGAGACGTCTCTAAGCGACTCTCCTAGGACACCAGCCTTTTTGTCCCTCCCCCTTCTATCCGTCTCCGTGAAAGAGACCTTTTCCGCTGGTGTTGGTTGGACCTGACAGGCTTAAGAGACTCGGAGGGCGGCGGGGGAATGGAGGACGACCTCGTCCTCAGGCGCAGACAAATGTATAAATCACCGAGTGACAAGTTCTCGACATCTACTTCGAATCCTATTCAGAAAATAGAGCATGCGATCTATAGCCGCCGCCGCCGCCGCCATCCCTCCCCGACACATATTCATATTTATGCACGTTACGGCGCCTGTCCGAACGTTCTATCGGCGAATGCATCAAAATGCCTTCCATCCCTCTCTCTTTCTCTCCCTCTCTGGGTTGACGGACGGCAATTTTACTGTCCGACGAGAAGCCTGATTCCGCATATCCTTTAACCTGTTAAACGGACGAAGGGCGAGCTGCGATTGTCGCTGCATTTCAACCCTGCCGCCGCTCATCCTCCGTTTCAGACGTTTATCGTTTTCTCGGTAATTTCACCGGCGACTCGGTTTATCGTATCCCAGTATCTTACCCGGTAGTATAAACCACATCGCACTCGCTTTTATTGCCGCGCGATGCTCGTCGGATTGATTTAGGTTTGCCTTTTACCCTTAAGTGGAGAGGCAAGGTCTCCGGGGCAGCCAGTGAAACTGTTTAAAAGTATGGCAATCTGGTTACCTCCGATACAAACTGAGTTCCAGCGACGTTACCTTGCCTCGACTTACTTAATTACTTAGTCTGGCCACTCGGTTCCGACGAAAATATCGAAATCTACTCAGAAATCGCTCCTGCAAGCAAATAAATTCTTGTCGAATAAAATTCTGGCAACCGGAAGTCGAGGCCGACGTACACTGCCGCTGAAAAGTATGTGGACACTTCCTTAATTCTTATAACTACCTGGAAAAAGTTATGATATCTTTGGTAAATTTGATTATCTTGTATGTATTTCAGTTCGTACAGTATTGGAGAACATATTTTAATGATAATTTATTAAATATCTCACCGATAATGATAAAGAATAATTATATTTTCTTTTCGTCTACATATCCACCGCTTTTATGACCGCATTTACTAGTCGTGGCATTCTGGCTATTAACTTTTTCATTACTTCACTTTCAATAAGGTTCCACTCAGATTTTATTATTTCTCACAAATGTTTTTCAGACTTGGGACATCGTTTTCGGACTTATCTATCTATGTGAGCCCATAGTTTTTCTTTTATTTATTTAAGAAAATTCGACTTTAGCAACAAATATTGTTTGATAATAAAAACATACATTGTACGGCGCAGTGTACCACGTTCGTTTTTCTTACGAAGTCGATTTCGATCCCTTTCGTCGACGCGTCCCGACCTCCCATCACGGCATCACGTGGTCCTGAATTTTGCACGACGCTGTTCGAATCGATGACTGTGTCGAATTGCTCGCCTTGAACCATCGATTCCGTCATCGAGCCCGCAACCGTGCCGCCGAGTTGAAAGGACTTCTGTCAAACGAACTGAAACGTTACGTTGCTAATAGAATTCAGTAGTGGTGCAACACTCTTTGTAAAAAACTATCGAAAAACAACAGCGGAACAACAGGGACACCGTGTACCGGCTGCTCCAATGTTGCTATTCATCGAAGCTAGTCGACTGTGTTCGCCTAGAAACAGTGGGCTTTTTCCGTGATACGAACACGAATGTAATTCGATTGATTTCACTTGACAAGGAAATAGCCGTTCCATGCATAAATGGTGCAAGCGAGAACGGTTAATCATTGGTTAAATGGTTAAACACATTAATATCGGAAGAATAGGGTTAAAATTGTAAAGTATAAACCCCCAAGATGAGGAACAAGTCCGATTTATCAACTAGAACATTCCATATGCTAACCGTAGAGCATAGATGTCATTAATGTTTGTTGCTGCACATGTCTTCTAGTATTTGACAAAGGTGCACATAAATGCATAAAGATGCTCAGTCTACCTTGCGATTCATGTGACACACTTTCATCTTCCATTCTGATTTCTGCCAAACCACTCGGCATTCATTATAGATCCGAGAATTATGAATTGAAGGGGATCATGTCTGTGTTCGATAACCGCGCTCCAAATTTGCGATGCCTGTCTGGCGTTCGAGCGGCACACCCGCATCTGTCAGACAGTGTCGTTTCGCAAAACTGTGGAAAGTCGCCGGTTGTGTCGTCGCGGCCGAAGCGCGCGACTCGTCTCGCCTCGCTTCGCCGTGCGAGAGGCGTGATACGTGGAAGGAGAATTCATTCGTAGGTCAACGAATTGTTCGCGTGTTTCTGCGACAACGTTCGTTAAGAAAGGCAACGGCTGCGGCGGCTGTGAGGCTGGTCGGCGCGAGCCTGTGCCGGCGAGTGTACGCGATTCTACTTGAAAAAGAGGAAATCACAAATGAAAGGGGAGAAAATGCGGTGTACAAGTTCTCTCGGGTCGTGCAACCCGTTCTCCCGCCCTCTCTCTTTCTCTCCGGGTAGATCGTTGGCGTTTTTTTCTCTGTCTATCGTGTTTCCTCGGCTCTCGTACGGGAAATGGTGCAGCTATCGTAGGCGGGCATTGTTCCCTGGGCGGTAGGGGGGCCGTAGCCGCATTTTCCACGTGACGAACGAACCGCGTGTGCACACAGGTGTGCAGGTCGACCGAGCTCCGTCACCGCCGCCTGGCTCCCGCGTTGCTACCTACCTCCTGTAATCTCGTTCTTCCTCGCGCGTTCGCTCTACCTTTTCGTGTTCCGCACGCCTCGATGAAAACGCAAAATGTCGCACAAAGCACGCATCGAGCGTGCTCCTGCGCCCGCTTTTCCGGGAGAAAAGGGTCGAGGGGGGGTTGAAAGAGAGAGAGGGGAAAAAACGAGAGGAAGAGAGGAGACTGCGGTGGATGGGAAACTGGCGGGGGAGAGGAGGGTGGAAGCGGTCGACGCAAAAAAGAAAAATTACGAGCGCGACGAGAGTTTATGTTTCCCCGTCGAATTCGTTATAATTTTTTTTCCCTCTCCCCGCTGTTTTTCCGTTCTGCAATTAGTGCCGCGTTATGTTAGTAGAACTGGATACCGCGGTTGTGGCATTAATTAACACACGAGCTTCGTTCGTTCGTTCGCCGACCGCGCGTTTCGACATTTCGCATCGGAAACATCTGCCGCCTCCTCTCGTTCAGACACCCTTTGCACGCCCCCGCAATCCCGCCTCCGCGTATTACAGCGTCGCGACGCTCCCGCGATCGTTGTCTGTTTTCGGCGGCTCTCTGCCCCCTCGGCGGTTACGTTTTTGCGAGCCTCGGATCGAACCACGACACTCGCGAATGGAAATTAACGCGTTCGACCCGGCGAGATCAAACGGTTGCTTGCACGCTTCGTCTGTCAATGGAAGCGCCAGGACCCGCTCCTAATCGATAACAAGCATCGGGGCGCTATACTGTCTCCCGTCTTAGACTCTTCAGCATCGTTTACCTCGAAACGTACCTTGGGATTTCAAGTATTTGCAACACGAAGCTGTTTTAACTCCGAAACCGAGACATTGTTTCACCCAGAATATTCAAAGGTCCGCAGTCTAATGATCAGACTTCGAGACTGTGAGAAAATCCTAAATTCCGTGGCTTACTTGATAGAAACCAGGATGGGGAACAGGTTCAACTTATCAACTAGAAAAACTCTCTAGACTGGATTTTATTAATTTGATATATAACAGAAGCGAATAGATTGATGTTGATCTTACCCACCAATTTTTCTCATAAATGCATAAATCCACAGAGTCGCTACCATCGTGCATAAGCTCGTTAAAATCAAAGTAGTTGGAGGTCTCCCGATTTCTAGGATCAATGGATCCAGCAGCCTGCGTTTCAGCTTTGTTTTCAACGACCGAGGAGGACATCCAGTGCAGGGTGCTCCGAATCTTACGTGTCGAGGTATTTTCCGCGTTCCACCCTGTTGTCGGTCGTTTTGATTTCAAAAACAACAGCAGATTTGCACGGTCGGTCCCGGAACGGGTTGGCGGCGAGAACCCGTTGGGAAAACGGTATTTTTCCCGTTGGATGGCACGTCCGGAACGTGTTTTCAGCTGGGTGCCGCGACGTTCGAGCGAGACGCGGATCAAACAAAATTACACGGATTATCGAGACTCCAGTGTAGCGGCGTCGATGACGGCGCGCAATACTTACGCGAAAATAGAACGGTCGCGGTGCTTACGAGCGTATTACGACGGCGTTTATGCACGCGTGCTTGCTTCGGAGGAAGACTAGCGAGAGAACGAGAGGAGAAGGAGAGAGAAAGGGAGAAAGAGAGAGAGGGAGAGAGCGAGGGCATGCACACGAGAGCGCGATGCTACGAAAAGCGCGTGTACGCATGAGACGCGGCTGCCCTCTGATCGCGTTATTACGCGAAGGCTCGTGCTCGCCAGTGCATGAAACGATTCCCAGACCTCTCTCCTCTTCTCTCTCTTTCTCTCTTCGTTCCTCTCGCTCCGGTTCTGCTCCCTTAGCTCTCCTTTCCTCTCCCGTTCCTCCACTTGTCCTCTGCTTGTTGTTCGCTCGGCCTCTCCCGCCTTCTCGTTTTTCCCTGTTCCACTCTCGCGTCCCCAAACTCTCCCTTCTCTCTTCCTCTCCGCTTCGCCCGATTTTCTCATCTCTTTCCATCGTTCGCGCGCAAAGACCCCCTTCAGTCCCCCCCTTGAACCACGACGGTTCTCGTGATCACGCGAAAAGCAGGAAGAGGATCCCGGGGCTCGATAAAGGAGGACGGAGAAGGAGAGGAGGGACCCTCGAAGGTGTGTTTCGCCGCGGGTGCACACGTAGGGAGTGTACGTACGCGTGCACACACATACACGCGGACAACCAGCCATCGGGTTGTTGACTCGGTGCCCATTCAGCATAAAGTGCAATGACTTCCTCCGATGAAAATCTGTATCATCGCCCGAAGGCTACGGTCTTCAGGGTACCGCGACGCTCCCGCGGCGATACAGTTCCGGTCAGGGATTCCGGGCGACGGCCTCTTCTTCTTCTACTCCTCCTCCTCCTCCTTCTTCTTCTTCTCATCGTTTCTCCTCATCGTTTGCACCGAGCTTCCAAGTTGGCCCCCTTTGTTCGAATATCGAGTTTCGCGGCAGCTTCGTTTTTCGGCCTTTTGATCCACCCACGCTTCCGCTAAACACTTTACGGCGCCTTTGACCGGTCGACGAACACGCGACGCTCGTTTCCTCCCGTCCTTCGACGACCGGCGTCATCTACACGCACCCCGTTAGCCTCTGCCATCACTGCAGTCCTATGCAAACCTTGACCAACGCCGAAGTCTTCCATCTTCCCTGTCGACGGATAAAATCCTCGGAAAATTCGAATCATCGATAGACTCGTGCCAATTCAATTTTAAAATCAGAATACACCGTCTATCTATCTCTAGGCTCTGTTCAGTGCTTGATAAGACAGCGGCTCTCTATGCAAAATGAAGATTTTCTTGTGAAAATGAGTCACAACTAAGTCGGTAAAATTAGAACATATTTGTACTTGAAATTCCGATGACTAGAAATAGGTGTAGGTAATGTAAAACAGCACAAGGATTAGTAAGAATTATTTAGGGAAGAAATTATATTTTTTTCTCATTTGATTTTAGTAACTCGCGCGCGATTGATGTAAAAAATGTTCATTTTCCGCGCAGATCCGCGATGTATTCGATTGGCAAGAAAGCAATTTCGGTATTTTAAGGTGGAATAAAAATTTCTTTAAGCAATGAACTTTAATCGATAAAATATTTTCCACTTTGTTCGATGATCTTTTGCCATCTTTCTGGTAACTTCATAACTAGACTGCGGATTTTACGCATTTATGACAAAAATGGACACGTACAATTTAAAGCAGTGAACATGTCAAAAATATTCAAGGACATCAAGGTATTAGTTCCAGTTTAATAGGATAATTAAAAGAAGAATTTAATTTTTATCTGACTCCTGTGTTCTGCAATCAATGCGAACATTTTTTATTTTGCATAAAAATCCGCAGTCTATTGAATAACAAAATTGGCTTTCATTTCACCTTAAAATACCGAAATTAATTTCTTGCCAACCCAATAGTTACGACTCGTTATAAATGTAATAATTGAGAACAAGCTGTGTACATAGTTGTAGTCAGAATTTCTCCAATTGGCTGAATGCAATTCTGTACTCCATTAATAAATAAAAATTGGTATCGAGCACATATATGCTACAACTACATTGCGAATTTTCCATTGATTAAATTTCTCCATTTATTGAAACTACAATATTAAGCAACGGAATATATTTTTATTGACTCTGTATGTTATACAATTAATGCAGAAAGTTTTTATTTCGCACAAAGATCCACATTCTAGTTACAACCTAATGAAATGTAGGTGCAAGTTTCAAGTCTTAATCTCAAACATCTTGAAAATACCAATTCAAAATGGGAGATTGTAGATGTTCGCGCAAACCTGCATGTAACTGAAATATGCAAGCGTTCCGATGTTTATAGACCGTGTCGTAAATTGTTGAAGAATTCATCGCGCGGATTGGCGTGTGGGGTGAGGCGAGGACATTTCGATTTTGCTGGCTCGTCGATAATAGATCGTTCGGACTTTTGGCCGGCGTATCGATCCGGTTGCTTACGCGTCCGCGGAGCTTTGCAAAATAATCGCCGGCGTGTCTCGAATCGGCTGACGATACGGCCGAACAAGCCAAGTGCTTGTCACTCATTCGACGGTATTTTCGGTCGGGCCTTACATAATCGGCCATACTCGCGCGCGGCGGGTAAACCATCCTCGTTTTGCCTGGCCGCGTACACATATAACGAGTATGCGTGTGTTCCTCAATTTTTCACGCTGGCTGACTGACTCACTTTGGCATGGCCGCGACCAGCCCGGCCTGCGTGCGAACTGCGAACTGCGATTCCCGAGCCTCTGCTCCACATCAAACTTTCGAAAAGCGAACGCGCGCGAAAAGGGCTTCGGAACTTCCGACACGGCCGCTTCCACGTTTAATATCATCCCCCATCCCCTCTCGCTACCCCTCGTCGACTTTTCAACTATGTTGTGCACCACCCCCTGGAAAGATTATCCGCAGAGTCGTGCGCCTCTGCAACTCGGCCGACAATTATGGGACACGCGGCGTCATTACTCGTTTATTCGCGGCCTGAACCCCTCTCGACATAATTACACGTAATGCTTAGTATAGTTAGCCGGGCTGCGCTTTAATCCCCCCGACTCGTAACGCGATCAATTTCAGATTTTCCACGGGCGCCTCGGAATTACTCTTGTCATTTTTAATACATCCAGCTCGTGCTGTGTACTTTACGATACGGTAGAAACTCGAGCGAGTCCATTTTCCAGTAAAATTGTACTCGCTGAAGTCTCGCAAATTTCCATACGCGGCTAATTGTTCTGGACTCACCCGGTTTCTGCTACTCCAATTATTCGTGGCACTGTGAAGCGTTACTCGCGTGTTGGAAATCGAAATAAGTAAACCGAGCGTATTCGCGTCCTCGTAGTCGGAATGCTAGCGTCGACCTCTTAACCTGACAATTTTCTGGCCATCGACAAGCACGCGGGTCCGGTTTAGTGCCAGTAAAGATGATTTAAGCGCGATTTAATTTGCGGTTCTGGTTGTATAATAATAGTTGAAGGAGATAGGCGAATTTCAAGGGTAGCTGGTGGCTGGTCCGGCCGGTTGAACGGGTCGGGGAAATTGTTGAATGTTTTATTCAGGCGCCGATAGGGCTGCCGAGCGGGATCGGATCCGTAAAAATGTATATTCGCATCGACGTGGCCCCGTAGTTACGATTCACGATACGACGGGTTGCACGATTTGATTCGACACGACAGTTTGAACGATAATCGTAACGCGTTCTCCGGGCCTCCTGTCGGAGACCGCGATCGTGTTCCACCGCAGTTCCGATCCTGCCGTAAAATCTGTCGTGTCTCGTAGGTTGGTCGCGCTGGGGATTGAAACGCGTGTGGTCGATGGGGAAATGATTTCGAACGATTTTCTTTCGGGTCTCGGTGTAGAAATATTAAACGAATCGCTCGCTCGAGAAGCTCCGAGGCTTTCGGGGAACGAGAACGATTCTTTTCGATACCGGAGAAGAACTCTTCCCGCCCGGAACATTTTCCTGGTCTCCGGATAAATCTAGCACCGTCTCTTCTCCTGACAGTCTATTCGTCTAAAGACGCTCGTTTCTACCCATCCTGGAAACGCACCTTTATTTTTAAGAAGCTCAAATTATTCAGGGCCAAGACCACTCGCTATTCCCTGGATTCTCAACCCAGATCCTAGGTGGTTCTACCGAAGTGCAACGCCATCGTGTTAACAATTAAACCAAATTTATGCCCTCGCGTTAATTAAACCCGGAATGACGGGGCCCGGGTACTGGACAAACGTAGAGAATACTTTGATTATAGCGACGTTACTATTGCACGAACGCTCCACCGGGAACTCGGGTAATAAACCTTAGTATGTACCTTTTAGCATCGGTCGAATAAATAAACGCGACAATGGCTACAAACTGGGTCAAAATGAGTCATTAATTTTCGCTGCTAAAATTGACTGCTGTTTGAGAGACAACCACTCCGCAGTCCGAGGCTAAAGATAGGCTTCGGTACCGGCTTTTAAAGAAACCAAGACTGTGTTAAGAATTGGCTGAACAATGTGCTTCAGCTGGTGGAAGTAACGTCACGACGGCGCGTATGTTGAAAAAGTGCATTTTTATGCAAATGCGGCGCGGACTCAAGGCTCCGACAAGTTTGAGGAACTCTGGGTCGTATGACCCCGGAGAATAGATGGATCTCTGCAATGATAATCTCTATAGTTCCGATAAAAATGAGTTTAAAGTAATTAAAACGCTGAAAGAATTTAATTTATCCTCCCAATATGTCTACACAAAAGAATTGAATTTTATTTCGACTTCAAAGAAAGGGATAACATCATGAGTTCGCCTGAGCATACTACGTTGCCGAGTATAGCCTACCACAGTAAAGAAATAAAGAAATGTTTACTGAATCCTGTTTTTCTGATCGCCGTGCAAAAAGGTACGTTCTGCATAAACCTGCTGAGTTCCCCGACGAAATCGCGCGACTGAAACGCACGCGAGGAGTCGTTCGAAGGGATGGCTGCAAACCGACGTAACAACTCGTCGTGGCAGCTCGTTGTTAGCGTGCAGGGTTCCGCTCAGGTTCACCGAGTAGAGTCTCGCGACGATGTTTGCGTTGCGGCGTGAAACTGAGCGTCGCGTCCGTGTGTATTTGTTGAAATTTATCGATCGCTCTCGGCAGCATCGTTTGCCCTAGTTGGTTGTGGAGTACGCAGGTGGCAGTCGACGCCGACTGCCACCTGCAACACGCCGAGTGCAACCGTGTTGGCTAATCGGAAATAACTCGAATTAGGCAATCCGCGGCGGAGTAGCGTGATAGAGGTTAAAGCAATTAGCCACGGCAAGAATGCGAGCGCGCGAGCCATTTCCTTAGCTCGACCAATTACACCGCGCTTTCATCGGAAGGCTACACTCCAATTAGACGGCATAATCTACTCCGGTCCGATAGACCTTCTGCGAACCAGTGCCTCTCGGCTCTCTCCCTCCCTCCCTCTAGCTCTGCTCCGTTCGCGCGCCACCAACAGATTTATTAAACAGCAATTAATTTGTCGGGCTTGTAAGCCTTCCGTTTCATTTCGATCCTAGCCAGAGCATCGCGCGCGCGTCGCGTCCCTGTTAATCGAAAGCCCGCCGATTAGTTTTAAAGTAATTAAAAGGGCGCGTCGCTCAGCTCCACCCAATTTCTGTCACGCCCTCTTTTTCTCCTCGTATCCCGATGTTCCACGACTTCCCCGCTTATTCCCAGATCGATTTAGCTACGCTAATTAACCTCTGGAAAAATATAAGAACATTGTTGGCCCGTGTACACCTCTCCCACTTTGCTCCACAATGTTCGAAATGCATAGCTCGACCGAGGTCCACAGTTAACCACTTCCCGGCACGATCATTGCAAACAGAATCTACGAAATGCCCGTGTTGCTCGCTTCAATATTTATGTACTTCATGCTAGAGTAAATAGAGGCTCGATCGTCGAACCACTGCCTTTCCATGAATAGATAACACCGAGGTGCAGCAGTCGGCTAAGTTGCGTCGCGAAAAAGTTATTTATATTTTTGTGTTGATCCGTCGGTGCATTCGGCGATTGAATTTACACTGCTCCGGTGTTTTTCGAATTATTTTGGGATTCGTTGATGAATTATTCTCGAAAGAAGGCTCGTTGTTCGAGTGGTCGTATAGAACGGGCTTCATCCTCGAAGTTTATGGAAGTGTCTCGCGCGTCGTGTTCACCGACGCGGAAACCGAGTGGGGGGTCAAAGGACCCTCTCCCACCTCGAGACCAGTCTCCTGGAAGAGACGAGCGTCTCAGCAATTAAGCGGAAAGATCTCGATCCCCGTAGACACGGTTCCACGAGTTTTCCTCGGCTGCTCTTGGCGAGTTGTCGGTCCAGTTTTCAGGACAAGGAGGACTCGTTTGATCGAGACGCTTGTAACCGCTTAGGGGGGGGCCACGGTTTCCTTGCTTTTCTATCAAGGTCATACTTCATTGGGCCGCGCAACCCGATATTCATGAGTCGAGGAAACCACAGGCTAAAAACTGGCTTCCTGCAGCAGCACGATCTTCCTCGACCAACTTGTTGAGGACTTGCTCCGATGGTTGCATAATTACTTTCATCATTATTATTTGTTCCTGTTGCGCCGACAATGTACCGTTATCTCGGGAAGATGTCAACGGAGAGCGAGAGAGCAAGCGTTGATCGATCGAGAGACGCACCTGGAAGCTGTTATCCACTCAGCTTCGACAACGTGGCATTAAACGAGAGACGAGAAATAAAGCCGGAGATTAGAATTACAAGACAGTTCGCTCGCGAGTAATAAAGCAACTTAATCCCGGGGGGAGGCGGACAGGAAAAATATTGGACGTTTAGAGCGAGCGGAGATTTAATATGCAGTTTGACGCAACGCGTTTTAATCCTAAAAGGAGCCAGTCTCTCTGGGACCGAGCGACTTAGCTTCGTACACAGCCTGAAATATAATACCTTTAGTGGAAACGATTCGTCGATACCGATCTCCGAAGCGAGAAATGATTTCTTTGAACCATCCTAGTCGAGAGGAGCGAGGGATTTTTAATACTTTGTAACCGGTTCGAGGATGGAAAAGGGTACGATGGGAAGCGTGCAAAGTGGAAAAGGGAATTGTAGTATCGCGGAAAAGGAGTTACGAGATTCGGACGTGTGGAGGAGCGGGTAGAAAAGATTATTGCCGCGCGAGTATTGCGTAAACTATAGTCCGTTCAGTGTCTCTCTGGTTTTCTCTTCCACGCGGCTAGAGAGAGAAAGGAAATCGAGGGAACACTGGAGGCGGATCAGGAAGATCCCCTTTCCCTTCGAGAGCTATTAACCCGTGTTTTTTCTAACCGTCCTGGTTAGTTTCCCCGATGTTCCGTGTTCGCGGGTTCGCGCCGCTGTCGGCCGATTATTTCCCCGGAGGCGAGAATTATCCGCGCGATACCCCGCTGCCTCCTGCGCCTGTTAATAGGTCGTGCCGAGGAAAGGTCACGGTCACCGTCCGTGGAAATTCGTCGGTGTAGACCGCGAGGCCCTCTTGAGACCGAAGAGGCGCGATATGTCGCAAAAATGTGGTATTTTCGCTCCAATAGCCGCTCCACGAACGGAGGCACCTCATTCTCGAACGCGGTCACTGGTCCCGCGACCGCAGATCCGATGGTCATCGGTATAAATTCTTATTGGTAGCAATATTCGCCGATTTTAGCGGTATCTGACCGAAATGGTCACATATCTAAATGGTTACTAATCTTCGCGGTCACTGACCTAAGCAGTTGCTGATCTACAGGATTACTGATTCAAGCGGTCACTGATCTACAGGGCTTATGACCTAAATGAGATGTACCAATCTACACGATTAACGATCTGAACGGTCACTGACCTAAGCAGTCGCTGATCGACAGGACTACTCACCCAAACGGTCACTGGTCTACACAGTCTCTACCCTAAATGAGATGTACCAATCTACACGATTAACGATCTGGACGGTCACTGACCTAAGCAGTCGCTGATCGACAGGACTACTCACCCAAGCGGTCACTGGTCTACACAGTCTCTACCCTAAATGAGATGTACCAATCTACACGATTAACGATCTGGACGGTCACTGACCTAAGCAGTCGCTGATCGACAGGACTACTCACCCAAGCGGTCACTGGTCTACACAGTCTCTACCCTAAATGAGATGTCCCAATCTACACGACTAACGATCTGGACGGTCACTGACCTAAGCAGTCGCTGATCGACAGGACTACTCACCCAAACGGTCACTGGTCTACACAGTCTCTACCCTAAATGAGATATACCAATCTACACGATTAACGATCTGGACGGTCACTGACCTAAGCAGTCGCTGATCGACAGGACTACTCACCCAAGCGGTCACTGGTCTACACAGTCTCTACCCTAAATGAGATGTACCAATCTACACGATTAACGATCTGGACGGTCACTGGCGTAAGCAGTCGCTGATCTACAGGATTTCTGTCTCAAGCAGTCACTGATCTACAGGGCTTATAACCTAAATGAAATCTACCAATCTACACGATTAACGATCTGGACGGTCACTGGCCTAAGCGGTCGCTGATCTACAGGATTTCTGTCCCAAGCAGTCACTGATCTACAGGGCTTATAACCTAAATGAGATGTACCAATCTACACGATTAACGATCTGAACGGTCACTGACCTAGGCGATCGGTTATCCTACGGTAACTTATCCGTCCTTTTCCGAGCAAAGGGTACTTCCGGTGTTCGCAGCGAATAGTTGGAGGAGATGCGTAATGCGCAGCCCGCCAGCTCGGTAGCGGTTACGAGCCGCTACCGCAACACCTCTTTCTCTCTTTCCCTGTTCCCTCGCGCGGTTCTCATGCGGAAAATCCGTGACGGACGACTAAGCGTTCGATTATCCGAGGAATTCTTGGCCCCGAGGCATCGATCCCGAGAAACTGTTTACCGGGAGCCGTGTGTATTTTCGACGCGTGCATCCATCATCCCACCTCCTCGATCGAGGATCCACACGGAGAGGCCGTCGATCGTGACTTGGTTCTTCCCGCGCGTTGGAGGCGACGAGGCCCAATTAACGCGTGCCGTCGACGCTGGACCGTTAACAATACGGCGCGGGGCTTAACGTTGCTTTGTTATGCGGCGCGACTTAAGACGAAAAGTGACACTTGGCTACCGGGTGGTTATTAATGAAACGAGAGAGATCATTAGTCTTAGAAGAACTAGAGGCTGCCGGAGGAGCGGATGGAGGAGGGGATCGTGGTCTCCTCTCGGCCCACGGATCCTAATTAAAACCTCGGATCACCCGCGGAGTAGTCGAATCTAGGCTAGAAACCAACTTGAAGTGGCCTCTCCACCTTCACCTCCAACCCTTCAGCCCGCAGGCCCCCGTCCCCCTGTCTCTCGCCGCCCCTCGTCCATTCCTTCCGCAACATCTCGCCTCATCTCGAGCGTGGAAGCACAAAGGGAACGCCCTGAAATCGTGACCAAGTGCAAACTACGCGGCCGACGGTGCTCAAAACAAACCTGGTTTCTTCGGCTTTCCGATCCATGCTTGGCCACCGAGCGAAAAAATCGAGAAAGAATCACTGACACGGACCGTCGTCGGTGGGTTACGTAACCGTTAGGGCCGATGAGAGAGACCTTAACATCTCTAGATGATCGCGTCAGTCGGTCGCACCCGGTATCGCTGACACGGCCAAGTTCTTCGTCGTGTCCGCAAATCGGTGGTACACTTTCGCCACGATGAAACGCCGGGAAATTACGGCGAGCGTACTCTGCAAGCGTGGAAAGCCCTCGGAAATTTCGAGATTGCCCGCACTAGGCTGCGGGCAATTTATTGCGGGAGCTTCGCGACCTTGAAAAATGGCGCTTTACAGAGAGGCGAGCTATCTCTCGCTCTCTTTCTCCGTGTCCCTCTCGCTCGCGGGATCTATAAAAGAACGTGCGAGATTGTAGAACCACCGCCGGAACGCCGGCGATTAAAATTAATTTTCATCGATTATTCTTTCAGAGAACACCTTATAAATAAAGACTCCTCACGCCGGGAATGAGCATTTAACCCTCGCCCCTGTCGCAACTCGACGGAACCTCGTGCGTCAAATTGACACGGCGGTAAAACATCGAAAAAGACGAACAATTTTATTGCGAACGAAGAACAAAATATCTTTGCACATTCACACTGATTCTTCGCTGGAAGGATTGCTTCGATCCTACGGCTCTTAGCTTTGTCTCGCGATGAAGAGAGGAACGAAGAGCACAGTAGTGCCCCTCGTCTAATTGCATTGTCAAATTGCATGTCTAATTGCATTCTGAAGGGATTGCACAATGAATGCACACTATCCGTGCGCCAATTACAACGCGACGGACTGTCCTGGGGAATGATTAAGCACCAAAGAATTGTAATCACTGTAGCTGTGACCAAATTCAAGGGGTTAGAAAGACAGATTGTTCTGCGAAATAAAATAATGAATACATCTTTCCGCAGTCTCTAGCTTAAAAATAGAACATCATCTTTTATTTAAAAGGCGTGTTAAATCGACGCGAGGCACGGACGAGGGTAGAGATGACTTCAATCCGTTGATTCGGATGTTTACCGTGTCGTGCGCGCGATGTATCGATCTCTCGAAGAATTTCAGTCTCGTGCAGGGCCGAGGCGATGGTCAAAGGGTGGAAAATTCCGGTGTGCCGGTCGATCGGTGTTCATCGCCGCCTTTTCTCCGCTCGCGGCTCTTTAAAACGCAGCGAGAGAGATAGAGGAGAGAGAGTAGAGGGGCCCGGTGAGTGGAAACGCGCGTGGTCACCGCGTTTGTTGCACCGTCGTCACGGGTGCATGTGCATAGGTTAGCCGAGCGAGCGAACGCTTCACGAGCGTGGAACGCCGCCGACTATATTTACACGCATGCCGCGTTCGGCTGGAAATTTTTTTCTTACGATAAAAGATCCTAGGGTGCGGGCAGGTTGCCGTGTTTCACGAGGGTTGGTAAGGGGTCGACGAGAGAGAAGGACGTCGCGCGGCGAAAGCGGACAGGACGAAGAGGGCCTGGCCGGCACCTAGCACGCGAGCTCGCGTGCGAGTCCATCCCTTGGAATCTAGAGGTTCTCAACCGCATTCTCAGCCGCAGATCCGATCCACCCGGATTGAGATACATCCGTGATATCCCCCGCAACAGTCATCGATCTGATCCGATCCGCCACGCTCTTTATTAGATCGACCCTCCTCCTCCCAATATTCGCTTCAAAAATGTAGAGACTCAATCCACTAACCGGACCGGGCATTAACTTTGTCGGCAGTACCGGATACATTAACGCTGGGTTTACGAGACTCGTCAAAATGACGGGTTCTAATATTTTTTACCCTCCGTGGGCAACCTGGGTCGTTTATGTCCGGAGCGAAGTTTCTCCCTTTAATTGCTTTCTTTCCGATATTTATTTCTTCGCATTAATGCTTCGAACACTTTTCGACGATTATATAGAACAGTAGAAAAATTGATCGTAAACATTAACATGAGGGAATTATTCAACGAATTTATTTCTTCGTGTTCGTTTTTGTTATTTTTTATAAAGAAACGTAGAATACTCGCTTAAACCTACTGTTAACTCTGTTGATATGCAGAGGACGATTTTGCACAGCTTATCAAACTCCAACGTCGAGCAGTTCGACGCACATAATGCGAAAAAGATTAATAAATAAAAAGGTGCATTAGCAATTTGCAACTGCACTGATGCCCTCCTGTAGAGAAAATCGAAGTTCTCGACGATTCAGCTTGATAAACAAAATCGTCGCCTGTAATTTTTTCCTATCTGCCACGGAAAGAGAGTTGTAGCCCCGTCCAGTTATTAGATTCACCGTGTATAATCTTGTTGGATCAAGCAATAAATGCTCTTTGCCCTGGGAGCACTCTGGATTGCCCTTGAGAGCGTGGCTTCGAGGCAAAAGAGAAACAGAATTTGCAATATTCGCTGTTTTACTGATTTGTTTACTATCTTGTCGATCAGAATTTTATAAAGTGACTCCATGGAGTCGAACTCCGACGCAGAACACATATTTTTAATTTGTGTTTGAACTCTTCTGCATGTCATTACGGGTAAATAGCAAAATGCAGTCCAATGATTACAATGTTAACTTTCATGGAAAATTTAGGGTCAATTGTATTATAAATCACTTTAAATATAGAAATCCGCACACGACAGAAATAGAAGATTTCTTGGAACGTTGCGAGTGGGTGTGGCCAAGTCGCTCCGGGAGCCAAGACGGCGCCCCACAGGGCAATCTCTTCCCGCGTCCGTGCCCGATAGAAATCCCTCGCGATCAACGCAGCAACACCACAGGATTCAGCGGAACGAAATCCCTGTGCGAAAACGATACTCGAAACCTCGGTGCGGTTTTCCTCTTTCGCTTCGTTCAAGGGTCAACGCCGTGCTTTTTCCTGTTCCTTTTTGTTTCTTTTCCGAATCCGACTGGAGAGCCGGTTCAAGTACGAAACCCTTTCGGTTCGACAAGGCTTTCAGAGCGTCGTGGCATTGATTTCGCGCGAACGTACGCTTTCGATCACACGGTGCGACACGAAACGCGAGGCTGGGCGAGGCGAGGCGAGTTATCGTCGAGGGTTGATTTTAATTCGTCGACGGAAAGGGACGACTCATTGACCACGGCCCTCCCTTTCTCGCGGGAATCGTGTTCTGCGGCGCGGCGGCGCGCGACCGTGCGAGGCCCTTTTCAGAAATCAGGCTAGTTTAACGGATATGCCGAGTGCCCGCCCTGCTCGCATGGTATTCGTCCGCTGCAACGTCGTCGTTCTCTCCTCTCTTTCTCTTCCGATCGTGTGCACGAGAGAGAGAGAGAGTTCCCCCTTCCACCAAGACCGGCTATATTCTCATGGGCAACCGTATTTGCGCGTTTATGTACATGGAAGCACGAAGTTGCTGATATGTAAATAATAGCTGCAGCAAGGTACGGCTGGAATACAGGGGGTATGAATAGCCCTCTCATTCTCTCTCTTTCTCTCTCCCCATTTCGATTGCCTCTCCTCCTTTTCTTCGCCGATACAGCCCGAGCCTCTTCTGCTCCTCGTTCCGCTCGCCGTATTCTCTCTTTTTCTCTATAATTACTTCTTTTTATTCACCGTCCCCCGCACAGCCCCTTCGCGGCGCGGCAGCAGTAGCAGCAGCCTCCTCCTATAACTATCCATCGGTTTTCCCGCCCAGTTTCTGTTTCTCCCGCTCATCTTCGATCTACTCCCCCAGTCCTCGTCGCTTTTCCCTCTTTTCTCTTATTTTCCTCATTTTTTCCCTTTTCTCTCTCTCTCGCCCTTTTTTTTAACTATTACCCACAGTCTTGCCGCCCCGTCTCTCTCCTTTACTCGACGATCCTCCTCCATCGCGTTGTGTATTTTTCCTCCTTTTTTTCTTTTACAACACACCCCCCGCTCGCTCTCCGGACCCCGTTCAGTGTCGGCGGGTTTCGATCTCCCTCTTTGTCGCTCCCCGCACGACTCCACCGCGTTCTTTCTCTCTGTGTGTCGCCTCGTATCGTTGCGCGTATTCTTCCTCCTCTCCTTCTCTCTCTCTCGCGATCTTTCCTTCACTCTCACACTCTCTGTTTCTGTGTGTGCATTAAGGTGTGCAGGCGTGTGCAGCCGCGTCCGTGTGTTTGTGGCCGCAAAAGGGAAAAGGGGGAGAGAGCTCTCCCTGTAGACAATAGGCTGTTGGCTACGGGCGACGACAATGTGCCGGCTGCGCAAGAAAGACCGACTGGCTTCTCGCTCTAGCCCCGTCTGCCTCGCTCTCGTTTCTTCTCCTCCGCGGCTTCCGCTCTCCCTTTCGGCTCTTCACCGGCCCCTGAGAACCCTCGAGGTGGTACAGCGTACATCAAAATTAAGGCACGGCCAATTAAAGTCGCGCCAAACGCGCGCGCCACCGATCCTCTTCTCTCTTCTTCCCTGTCTCTCTCTCTCCGCAACCCTTCTGGCCGACGTCATCCTCTTCCTCTTCCTCCTCCTCATCGTCAACGTCGTCGCCGTCGTTGTCGTCGTGTACTCTCTTCTGCTGTTCGAGGGAGCCGCGACGAATTTCACGGACGACGGAAGAGTTTTTCGTGGGACATTCAACGGCCAGACACGATATTTCGGGGATCGACTCGACTGCCTTTCGACGACCGGAAACCGCCGCCCGGGAAAACTTGCTCCGCCGTAATAATGCGCTCCAGACCCCCCCTGTACAACGCGTTCGCCAGCAGGTGGCGGCGATGCGGCGGCTGTAACTCCGAGGACCATGCTCCCCGCAAAACTACGACAAACCTGAAATCACGCGATTCGTTCGATCTTGATTCTCGTTTCCTGTTGGAACTGCGCCTTCGGACTCGATCGTTCCCGATCACCCTGTATACATACGACACTCGCGCTCGTTCGGAAGTATTTAGACACTCGAAGAAATCCAATCGAGAGCTGTTCGTTATTATTACGCGAATGATTCGGAGAAGAATTGCACGCTATACTTCTCCCCCCTCCGCGATCTCGTATTCTCTTAATTAACGCGCGCCCCTAATTCTTCCGTTTTAAATAATTGCAAGTTCGCCATTGTTGCTTCTACCCCCATTCAGCTCACTGCTTCGGATACTCCAACAATCGAAACAGAAGAGTATAAAATATAAAATAGTTAGTAATTATTCGTAATTGTTTCGTATTTTCCGAAGAAGTCGCGAGAGCGTGGATACTTCTGGGGGGACGTTGTAGCGCGGAGCTTTTCTAAACTCGTTAGAGTGAGAATCGATCGATACACGCACCGTGCGCGAGAGAAGGAGACCGTCTCCCGTGTTACGTACTAGTTCGCAGTCAATTATTGGCGTTTAGCAGCCCCGTACGTACGCGTGTGCACACATGCTCGCTCGGTCTTGCTATTGCGCGCACAGGGTTGCGTTTTAAGCCTAACCCAGTGGTAACCCTTTCCCGGCTGCCGCGCCTCGCCGCGTCGTCGGCCCGTTCGATCGAAGGGGAAAACAATGCCAGCAGCATTGTAGGCCAATTGATTTTATTTTTCTTCTCCCCCGTTGTTAATCGACGCTCCCGTTACCCAGGATTATTTCTCCGCCCTCGTTCCGACCGGAACTGATAAATCGGGATTCCCATCAGTTCCGTTTAGAGGCTTGATTCATCATATCCAGCCGCGCAGCCCCCCGACCGGAGCACCGCCAACGCTCCGCATACACCCCCCAGGGGTGGGAATTTTCGATCTTCGGTTCCACCTTTCTCAGTCACCTCGAAACCACACGAAACAGTCAGCCGAAAACCACTGACGCCTACCTCTCGGTAATCAATATTCTTCGATCACCTGCAGAACATTTTTATTTTAATCCTTGGGAGAGCGCCAATTTTTCATCTTTCACGCTCCTTTGCTACCGCCGATTGCTTTCTCCATCATCCCCTTGTTGCAAACTCCTCTGGAATTTGTAAATAACCTCCCTATGGCCTCCAGAGTGATTCCCTATTTTAATTTTTCATCGTTGACAATACAAAATTATTCAGACTGCAAAGACGCATTGAAATTACTCAATAAATCTATTTCTTTGAATATAAAAAAGATATAAGTACGCATAAAACCGCGGTAGAAATAGTGTTAAATAGTGACTAATTTTTATGCGAAATAAAATTGTTCTACCTGAATTGCAACAAATTATAGTCGAAGGGGGAGTTATTTTCTTGTTTAATATGTTCAACAGGCTGAAAATAACGCACCAGTATTTTTCAATTCTTTCAATACCCTTGCTGTTTTAAATTATACCTATTCTGGTAAAAAATGCATAAAACTGGAATCGAAGAGTAGAAATTTCTTCCGGAATAAAAGAAGGAGAATTACATAGGTACGTGTGTTCGAAACCTTCTTTCCGAGTCCGACTCGTTATTAATCGGGATGGGGTTAACTCCCTTTTCGTGGTCATCTTCTTAAGCTCTCAAGAGCTCGATCACCTCCTTCGATTATCTGTCACCCCTTCAAACTTTCTGCATCTTCTGCAGGACGACCTCCAACGACCTTCGCAGCGTTTTTATTTCGATTCCCAAGTCGGATTATTCCGGGTGTCAGTTTTCGCCCTTCCTGCTTCGACTACTTTCCGAGAGCAACCCGCTCGATACACTTCCGCGACGTCGAAATATCTCCGAGGACGATTGACCTTCGATGACCGTTATGAACCCCCCTGCAGAGCATTTCTTTTTCCATCCCTCGAGACAGTCGCGATACGAGCAGGAAGAAGAAGAAGAATAAGAAGAAGCCGGAATGATACCCTGCCGGTTCCTTTCACCGGTTCTTGCACCGCGCCGCGCTAATGCTCCTAGTTACTTTTTTCCTTCACCTGCGAGCAAGTTTCTGATCTTCGTGCAAACCTCTCGAAAGCAAAGACCGGGAATTGGGGGGAGGGGGGGTTGCGCGATGGGAGCCCAACGCAGGGGGGCCAGGGGACCAACAGTGGAGCTGTGCGAGGCTCTGTGTCCGAGTCTCGGGGAGGCGAGGCGAGCCGAGGAGGCAAGGAAAGAAGAAGAAGGGGTCGAGCTCCTTCTCCCTCTTGCAGAAGAGCCTGCTGGGTTGCTTGGTTGCTTGCTAGCCGGCGTGCGTGTGAGCTCGCGAGCGTGTGTGCAGAGCCTCGCCAAGGTACCGAAGGGGGTAGTCATCTTCTTTTGAATCTCGTGAAACTCGCGCCCGCCTTTGTCTCACCCTCGTCCAAGTGCAGGTGGTTGGGGCGATAGGGCCGTACACTCAAAAGCACTCGCAGAGAAGAGGGAAAAAGAAGAGCCCACAGAGAATGAGCGAGAAAGAGAGAGAGAGAGAGAGCAAGAGTAAGAGTACCGAAAAGGGGAGAGAAGGGTGCTTCGAGGACACACAGGGGCTCAGGAACGTCTGTCAATATTGGAAATTACATGCAGTCCCGTGCTACTTTCACTGGCCAACTGAATTATTCAGGACAATCGTGGTCCGACACCGCTACTCAGACGACGGGGGATGACGATGCGGGAGAAAGAGAGCGAGAGAGCGAACCGGATCCCGGACCGGCCGAAGAGCGACGCCGCCGTTCTTCGGGAAAATTTCATTTCCGGGAATCCTAGCCGAGTTCGACGTTTAACGTTCCGCCTCGCTAATATCGGCCGCTTGCGCCGAGACTTTCTACTTTTTGCCCGACGCTGGGTTTTGCGTACACACAGCCCGTCGGGCGTACTTTTTTCCAGTTGCAACGCCGCGCACCTCGAAACGAGCCAAGCCGAGCAAGAGACTCCTTGGTCCGCCCGGAAGTATCCGGTTGCCGCGGAAGTTACTCCCGCCTCTCCTCGCTCTCTCCTGTAAACAGTCGCGCGCTTGGATCGAGTGACTCGCTGATAGACTATCGCTGCTTATGCTTCGCCCGTCACGAACGATATCGACTTCGAAACCCAACCTTGTTTTACGCTGCGAACCCGGCCGAACGCGATTAATCTGCTTGTAGTGTCTAAATACGAGCGGGAGCAGTCTAAGTTCAACCACCATCTACTCACAATTACTCATCGATCAACCACCCCTTGAAACAGTATCACCGTTCCCACATTGGATCAATCTGAGATTTTTTAGGATGCTGGTTTACTAGATTATAAATTATAGATTATAAATTAATTTTAATTGCATTGGCAACGAAAAGGGTGCTAGATTTTTATAATAATACATTAACCCTTTGCACTCGGTTGTCCCCTCTGAGGCACCAGTAAAAATTGCTGCACCATTATTCAAAGTATTCTTTACATTATTAAATAATATCGGTATCTAATCAATTACTAAACATTTAGCTATTGTATGAGGTGTATTATACCAATTTCATATCCATAAAATTCCAAAAATCATAGGGAATGGAAATATTCTAGATCGGAAGAAATGTTTAATTTTCCAGGTAAAATAGCTTCGAGTGCAAAGGGTTAATACAGTTTTGTAGGTGTACAAACCATTAGAAACTCTCAACATGGTTGTCACATGCAATTTCACAAATACAAACTTAGACGAGGAATTAGAGCAAACGAGCGACCCACGTAAATAAACAATTTTATGCATTCGTAGAAGATTGAAGCACGGTTGGTGCAGGCTCGTTTTATTTCCACGAAGGGTGAAGATTCCATTAACTTCTATTTTTCGCGCTGCGAATACTATATGCACACACGACGGAACGAGGTTGAAGCACCGGAACTGCGGAGCATAATAAACGCACTCCTTGGTCGCGAAGAGGTGGTAAAACAATAAAACTCGACGCTAAATTGTAGGCGGAATAAAAACCGGAATAAGCTTAGAAAAACGCAAATAACGAGTATACGCGGCGTCAAAGTTGCACGGCATTGTGGAGAGCTAAAGTTGCCGTTGACGACATAAATTTGCATAAATTATTCGCAAGTAGAGCGCACAAGTTCGCGCGCCAGTAGCCGTGCGAAAATATTTAACAGTTTCTGTAATACGCCATTCGCTGGGACCCACGTTTAACCCCGCGATTTTTGACCTTTCGAGACGAGCTTGCAAATTAATCAGTTCCAACTATCTTCTCTGGAGGCATTTGCTTCGGACTGGAAAGATTCCATTTAACTTTAACGTCATTCTTTCCTCGGAGTTGGACTGTAAGTGAAAATTGAGAAAATACTAAACAAACGGACCATGGCAAGATCGAGTTTATTTAAGCAGTATACGTGTACTTGATTTAAGAAATATATTCGACCGCCACCTGCAGAAGAGTTTCTATAATTTCAACAATCTTGAAATTATCGGCGTCGGCAGATTTAGTGTTGATAAATTGGTGAACCGTGGCAGGAGCTAAATCTACTCGACTTGTTATAGACAAAATGGCAGAGGTCGTACGTAACGAAAACATTTGAAATCAGATCAAACCAAAATTGCAACCAAAATTGCTTGGAGTGCGAAAGGTCTAGAATCGATCGAGGATAATTGGTGACAAAATTAGAAGAATTTCGAACCCGGAGTTCGTTTCAATTCCGATGGCAAATTCCCGTGACTTGGAACAGGTCCGCGGAAGCAGAATTTGCATAAACTTCCGCAGTCTGCTCATAAATGCCGCGGCGAGGTACACAGCTCGAGGCGAGCGTAAACTAGTTTGAAAAATCGGGTTTGTCGAATATGTCCGCGGCGTTTACGGGACAGAAGTGCAGGCTCGTCGTGATCGTCGAATGTTTGACGAGGAATGCGATCGAAAACAGAGGGGGGTTTCTCTTTGGACAGGTACAAAGAACGGGGTAGCTCGCGCGATGCGATTCCGCGGGGCCTTAACGATCTGCAGTTTCCCTTGCCGCCTTCCCTCGCATACAAACCGATCAGACACGCGAGCATGGTGGCGCGACGCCGATTAATCGATCATTAATTCGCGGCTCGATCGAGCGTACACGATACGTTTGAAACGCGGTTGGCGAATCTTCCCGCGAAATCGTGGAGTAGGAAGCTCGCGGCTTTGTCGTGTCCTCGGTGAAAGAGAGAAAGAGAGAGAGGGAGACCGAAAAACAAGAGACTTGGAGGAGAGAGAAACAGAACAAGAGAGAGTGAGTTGCAGGGAGGGAGAGAGGGAGAAAGAGAGCAGGGAGGAGAGGGTGAAGGAGTCTCTGAGGGCGACAGGGCTGTATTCTCGTTGGGTCTCGCCGCGACGAGTGGAGCGAACGTGTCTGCGCGCCGGTGGGAGAGAGACGTAGCTCTCGAGTGAGCTCGAGGGGGGCAAGGGAGAGCGAGAGGGAAGAAGGAAGAAGGAGAAGAAAGAATGAAAAACCGCGCTGGTCAGAGAAGGAGAAAGAAAGCCGAAGAGTGAAAGAGAGGGAGAGAACGAGACCGGAAAACGGGAGCGAGAAAGAGGGAGGAGAACGAGCGTGGAAAGGGTCGAGAGAGGGAAACGACGAGAGTGGAAGAGGGAACGAGAAAGCCGGCTAGACGGAGAGAGACCGAGCGACGGAACGGAGCTAGAACGAGGGAGAGAGGGAGAGCGGGTGAGAGAGCGAGAGAGACAGAGAGAACACGAGCCTCGAGATTGAGAGAGAGGGGTGCACACGCGTCACACCGGCCGCGTCGCGTCGCGTCGCGTCACTCAAAGCTCGGGCTATGGGAGCGAGGAGGCTCGAGAGGAGGCAGCAGTCAGTTCTCAACTGCCTTTCTATGCGGCAACCGTTGCGAGCGCGGCTTAAGCCCGGATCACGCTGGACTTAACGGCTCGCCACGGAGAACCGGCCTTCTTCGCCGTTTCCACGTCAAACCCACGAACACCACGAGCAACCACGGTGGTGAACATCCAACGGGAACCCACGGGTAACCCACTCGACCACCGGCACACAGGGACCATCGCGTGTAACCCCCGCCCCCGCGAGCATCGGCCACGCTGTCACCGAATTACGCTAAACCGCCTGCAAACGAGTGCCTTCGCCTCGAGAAGGCATTTCGTCTTCCTCGTCGAACGTCGTCGTCGTCGTCGTTATCGTTGGAGATTATCTTAACGTGTACCGTTCTGTGCCTTCCTTCCAGTTGTGAGACCCCCGGTCCCCCAACTCGCAACTTTTCCCTCGCGTATTCGTCGTCTTCGTTCATCGGAACGATTCTAGTGTGTCAACAGTGTCGAGGATCAACTGTGATATCGAAGTGAGTGCAGTCCAGCACGGGAACACCCACGTGGTTCCGGCGAACCCCCGGCCAGTGTACAGTGAAAACCCCTTTACAATCTGAGAGTGTTGTTGTCCATTTGGAAATTGTTCGGATCTCGGGGAATGCCAGCTGGACGCCGCAGGTCGACGCCGCTTTCCCTCGCGGGCCCGGTGACTTTTGCGAGACCATGAGAACCGAGTCGCTCTCCTAGAACCAGGATCCAGGGAGAGGATCTCTCTCGTGATCGGTTGTTCCGTTACAGTGAATTAATATAAGTTATTCCCTCGTCGTTTCCCTCTCGCTCTCTTCGTCGCGCGTGTACATAATAGTGTGCGAGACCAGATCGTTGCTCCATAAATGCTAGCGACCAACGAGCCCGAATCCGTCGGCTGAACGGAAAACCAGCAGCGACCGAAGAGGATCTCAGCCCCGAGCGAGAAATATGGTGGTGCTCGAGCTGGAGACCGTGTACGCGCAGGCAGCACCCCACACGAAACTGCTCAACAAGCGTTTCGTTGGGGCACACCACTGGCTGGGCCCACTCAAGGAGGCCCTGGTCGCCAGACTAGCGGCCGACAAGGTACGGACTTGATCCACTGACACTTTATACCCTAAAACCATCGACGCGACGTTCACAGTCTACGATCGTCCAGCCCTCGATAGGGAAAGTCGATTGTAATCGTTCGGACCGCTCCAATGCTAACAGCTGACGTAATGATCGGGAACCACAAGACAATGTCGTAAAAAAGGACCGAGCAAGAAGTATACGGGGATTACAGGTGAAAGGCAGATGGTGGAATCAGCAATGCGTATCGTCTAGCTTTTGTTGCTAAGTAAATGTCACGAAACTACTTCCTTAGATCTTAACGAGGCTCTCGCTGCAGATGACTGTGCATAGGCCCTGTACGCAGTCACAGAGTGACGAATCGGCACTGATTGATGCCACGCTGCTTGCTTTGGAGTCGGCTCCGTAGATCGCGCTTGATTTTTTATCACTGCCTGTGGATCTACTGAACCATATATGATCTGACGTCCTTAAAAGTTGCACGATAGCTTCTTCTATCTCCGTGTTATTTTATTTAGTGCTCTATGGAAATATGTTAAAGTGTCGCGGAAGTTTAAACCGGTTTGAATTTCCGTATACATAATTAGCAAACAGATGTGCATGCAAATACGAATGTGCATAGGTCAATCGACAGACATTGGAGTCAAATAGGAACATATATTCGGTCCATCAACACTCTAGGGACAAAGTTGACAGCTACAGCACAGCTTCTAGATAAGAAGCGTCGTAAATTAAACTTTAAGAATCAGCGCCGATTGATGCCGCGTTGCTTTGATGTCTTCAGCGCTCGAGCTTAGTCTTGACACTTTTATTACCATCTCTGAATCTACTGATCCATCGATACTCCTCCGGGACACCTGCCGCCCACGATGTGTTCAACGTTTGATTCTTGAATTGAACTTGTGCTGAACTGACCTCTCCACATGATTTGTTTGTCGAGTCATTCGAAACGTTTTCGCCTGTACTCCATAAAATGTCTGTCCTTCTGAACATAACTGACCCATATCGTACGATTTGTTTGGCAGTTAGAGTGCCAAACAGCCCCGTGTCTCGCGATCAATTCGGTCACTAGGATATCTGAAACTTTTCGCCTCTGTTCCCCGAAGCTTCCGTCTTCCTAAACGCTAGCAATCCTTATCGTACGAGTTGTCCGACGACTAGGTTGCTAAATAGCCCTCCTCTCGTGATTTATTCGATCCCTGGAGTGTCCTAAACTTTTTCTCCCGTGTTCCTGGAAGTGTCTTAGTCTCTAAACGTGACTGACCCCAATCATACGATTTGTTTGTCGACCAGGGTGCTAAATAGCCCCTCCCCAGCGACTAATTCGATCGGTGGATTGCTCCAAACTTCTCCGTCTCGGGACGTGTTTGTTTCCGAACGTAACCGCTTAAAAATCCAGGATGCGCTCTGTCGTTTAAAGTACCCGGTCCTCGGGTCGCTTCCTGGTTTGGCGGGTAGCGTTCACCCGGATGTACCCGCCCGATAGCATCGTCGCCGCGGTATTTATACGCCGACAAGATTCCTGGCCGATGCACTCATCGGCCTAGACAAAAACCGATTCATTCAGAGTTTCGGTACCCGCGGGCCGCGTTATTTATAATGCGTTTTGCGCGGCGATCGCGACGGTACTCGACGGCCACCGAGAATTTGCCGGCTCGAGCGGAAACACCTGACTCCTCTCGAAACGAATAACGAGGAGTATTGTGCTAATGAACCTCCTGCCGTGTGTTAATGATCCGTAACCAACGATGATCTGTCTTCGAGGAGACAGCTATCATCTCGCCGCGTTTATTTTCTGTTTAAAAATTAGTCCGAAACTTCGTTCGCCTGTAGAATGTGTCGAGGGACCTGCGCGCAACTCCAGTCGACTTCGAAAGCGAGTACCATAGTACTGTGTAGTATCCTGTGGGACGTTTTCAATCTGTTGCGCGTTACGCATTGTTTGAGATCGGCCAATGCCACGTCGATCGAATTACCCGGCGAAACTCCGCTCGTTACAGGCTTTGTTACGGTAAATAGCTCCACGATGCTGTCACGCACAGGACAACGTTCTGTCGACGATGAAACTGCGAGACGCTATCTCCAGTCGGCACACAATCGCTCTTGAAATTCACGTTTTCCATCTTCCCGTCCGTTACGAGCGGTCCGATTCACTGTCTTTCTTTGACTCGAGACGCTCGAATTTTAGCTTCATTAATTATCTTGATCCAATTGCTAGTTCCAATCAGGTCGCCGGGTTGTCACTCCTGATATTCCCGTGGCTAAACAATACGCTCGTCCTTTGCGGCCGGCGCGGTGTTCCATCTTTCTTTGACTAGAGTTGACAGTTCGTGGAAATTTAGCTGATTCATTAGCTTGATTTAATTCCTAGCCGCAATCCGAGTCGCGGGATTCTCACTCGTGGTAGTATTCGCGTTGCAGAACAATATACTCCTCCTGTGTGTTCTAGTTTTCTTTCTTTCGCTCGGCTCACGAGCCGAGAATTCGTTGAAATTTAGATAGTTTTTAATCTTCGTCTACTTTTCAACTTTAATTGCTTGTTATTTGACGGCCTTTCTAATCTCGTAGTTGGATTCTTTACGGGCTGCAATCGTTTTCTTTAACCACTCGGCCCTGAGCATCAACAGCGTCGTTTGCTCTTCTTGCTATGAAATTAACTGAACAGTTGTTTCATTATATACAGGAAAACTAACACGTCTAGGAGAAGTATCTATAACAATAATAATTCGAAATATCTCTAGCTCAGGTGACGCAATCGAGAACTATTGGGTTGGCAAGAAAGTAATTTCGGTATTTCAAGGTGAAATAGAGCCCAATCTTTTTAATTCAGGGAATGAATTTTGATGAATAAGATATTCTCCCTTTTGATCGATGATCTTTTGCCAAAAAAATAAATAAGAAAATATTTTATTGATTAAATTTCATCGCTTGAATAAAGAAATTCGATTTTATGTCAATTTAAAATACTGAAATTACTTTCTTTCTTGCTTTCTTTCCAACCCAATATTTCTTCGCTCGGTTTAACGTTGTACGTAATTTTTGACGTGTTCCGTTTCTTTGTACACTAAAATAGATTGTTAAATAAATTCTACGGCGATAATCGGACTCTGAATCTATTTTAAATCGCAAGTAGCGAATTTGGTATTTACATTTTGTGTAATAGTTTTCTATCTATCCACGCTCGAGCATCATTACAGTTAGAAGCAAAACTGACCACACACGCTTTAAAACAGAATAACTTTTTTATGAATGGCCAATAATTTTTTTTAGCTGGGACAATAACAAAAATTTCAAAGAGGGTATGGTCAACTCGTATAAATTATATACGCTCTGAAAATTTCATTGAAATTGGTCAATTGGTTTACGAGTTACAAACGATCAAAAGTGGTAAAAATTAAAATTTTTCAAAAGTTTCGGTCTTTTTACCCCTTTTGATCGTTCATAACTCGTAAACCAATTAACCAATTTCAATGAAATTTTCAGAGCGTATATAATTTATACGAGTTGACCAAACACATCTTTTAAAGTTCCGTTACTGGCCCAGCTAAGAAAGTCGTGAAAACATTTGTTACTATTGTTTTTCACAATTCCGCTCAAATGCTCAAATATTTTTTAGACGTCATTTACTAAATTAATTCCTCTAGCCTTACAGAGAAATTGAAGTCGTTTGGTCCATTCATAAAATTCTGCTTCTAACTGTAGACGTATCTGAAGCAATTTGAAGGATTCGCTCTTATCAATAGTTTATTCGGCTAAACAAGTACACGAGTTATCACCCGCACAAATTAGCAGCTTGAACCTCGCACACTCCAAAAATATAAACATCTTTCGCGCACATACGCCTTTAAATCATCGTCGTTCAACCTTTCATCATAAATTTAAAGGGTCGCGAAACCTCCATTCAACGCGGTATCCCCTCGAACCACGCAAAACATCGCCGCCTGTAAATTTTATTCTACCTTTACAAAGGGTCTGGCAGTCGGTGGAAGCAACATTTCTCTCCTGGTGCTCCATAATACTGTCTAATCATCGGACTATCTCCTTTGACGAGGGAGACATTGAAAGACGGCGAATCGCGGTTTCTCAATCAATGGATACACGAGTAGGTCTTTGCGGGGGTGGTTCAGGGGGTCCGTGGATCGGTGACCGCGCTTTATCGGTCGGTGTTTTTGTCCCGAAGCAATTAGAGATTGGAAAGGGAGATCAGCGAGAGGGAGGGAGAACTTTGGGCGGGCGTCTGCAGGGTTCGGCAGAGGTATTTGCACCGTGAAATTCGAGCGGGACGTAAGGTGGCCGCGCTAATGCTCTGCGGCAGTTGCCGTGGTATCGGTGGCTTAATCATCGTAGCGCACACTCTCGATCCTGGGGATCGATCTTTTCTCCACCGAGTTGATGCAGCAACAAAACCAGTGGCTCGCCGACTATGCTCGGGCTTCGAACATCGGTGGCAGCTGTTGGGGGCATCGCTATCGGTTACGTACAGGCTATTCGATTATTTTTCGTTGAGCGGCCAATAAAAAGTTCCGCTATTAAATATTAAAGTTTCGCCGTGCTAATGGGCTCGCGCGTGGCCGCACTCCGGCAACCTATAGTCGCTGCATGCGCTCGCTCGCTCGCTCTGTGTGTGCGCTCTCGAGTATACTAACTGTATTAGGTCAGGAGCGTCCATATGCGCGTACAACGCGCAGACCGAGCACAAGCTCTCCCCCACTCCCGCGGGTACATCCGAGCAGATATAATCGAGTAACCTGCTTCAACCTCGAATAACACGCGTCCTGATTTAAGTCCGCGTCCACCCCCGATAAATGAAGGGAAAATATGGTGGCGGGGGGCGGGTGGGTTACGGGCCGGCTAATTATCGGCAACAAGCGCCGCAGGAATAGTTGAACGGTTTCGCCGAGGCGCCGAGCCGCGCGGAATACTCTCTCCTCTCCGAGAGCGAACCAGCGGACACGGCGTTTCCGGCGAGTGGTGCTACCATTCTTCCGGAGCGCCGTGCCCGATATTGTTCCGCGAATTATATCAAACGCACACAGGGCCGACTAACCATCTCTCCACTACTTTTCGATTTTGACTGCACACTCCACCGATAACCTGCTAGACGGATATAGTGCAGCGGCGAGATAGAGGATGGCAGCGAGGCGAACACTGCGGCAAAATCAAACCAGTGTAATTAACCCTTTCACTACCGTGGAAGGAACGATGCTGTGGACGAGATACATATCTCGTCATCATAATTTCGTCATGTAGTGGGTGTACAAAGTATTCGTACACCTTTTAGAAACTATTAACTTTTTTATAATTGTACCAAACGACCTGAATTTGTATAATCAATTAGTGGCATTGGTTTACGAAATGATATGCAGAAAAGATTTTCCAAAAATTATAATTTACAAGGTTACATGCAAAAATAAAAAATTTTAAAAAATTTTTTAATTTAGGTCCTTAATGAAAATTTAAAATATATGTTTTGTAGATCTATGTTAGTTACACACATGCTGAAAATTTCATTGAAATCGATTAACATACACACGAGCTACAAGCGGTTCAAAATGGTGAAAATCGTAGTTTTACACAACTCTTGATCAGTTTTAAAAAATGCCTTTTTTATTTTTGCATGTAACCTTGTAAATTATAATTTTTGGAAAATCTTTTTTGCATATCATTTCGTAAACTAATGCTTCTAATTGATTATAAAAAATCAGGTCGTTTGCTACTATTATTAAAAAGTTATTAGTTTATAAAAGATGTACGAACACTTTGTACACCCACTGTATGTACAATACTATGGACGAGACATCTCGTTTTATTATTATCTTTCTTTATTACCGATATAGAGTGTTTTTTTTGTAAGTTTGACACAAGTAATCGATTTTTAAGACGTGTCATCGTTGATGGAAAGTACTTCAAGATGATAAATATCAAATATTGGGTCGGCAAATAAGTTCGTTCGGTTTTTTAGAGTGGAATAAATCACAAAAACCGAACGAACTTATTTGCCAACCCAATACTCCATATGTGACGCAATTAAAGTTTTCATTGTTTATTTCGTGTGGAATGCTTGGATGCATGGTGAAATATCTGTTTTCCTTCTGTTGACCATTTTTTTTAGCAAACTACACATGCCATTGTTGGATTTTGTATAATAGATCTACGTCGATTACAATCATCCCTCAGCATTCCAAAATAAACAATAAAAACTCTAAGTGTGTAAAATATGGAGTATTTTATATTTGTCATCTGTAAGAAGCACCCTTCATCAACGATGACAAGACTTAAAAATCGATTACGTGAGTGAAATTTTCAAATAAAACACTTCGTATCAATAATAAAGATACACCAGTTATCTCGTCCATTGTAGTGAAAGGGTTAAATGCGACTTTGTATACTGGAGCAGTGCACATACAAACAAAAATCACCGCACCGTTCTCCTCCACGCCACGCTCATATTCACGTACTTAGACAGCCGTAATGTGAAGACACGTGTCCGGGCTTTCAAGTTTTCTCTACGTTCTACACTTTCGAAATGTCGAGACTATCCGGCGATTTATTGAGAAGCGACCGTGAAATCTGTGAGAAACGCAAGCCAAATCATGCTTGATCGCAGATGATCGTCCTCCTTGGCTGAAGGTCGGTCCAACAGCGAGTAACTTTCGTCGTCGGGAAGTTCGGCGACCCCGATCCGTTCTCCAAAGGAAAAACGACGCGTCGCCTCGCCACCCTTTGAACCATTTACCACCCCCGCGCCGGGGAACTCGCCTGTTCCACCTTGAACAACAAAGACGCCGATAACCGGGTGATCTATTTCCGTTGGGGCGGCCTGTATGTACAATCCCCGCTAAATATAAATCCCTCTTTGCGATATTAATTATAATTATTATTTATCGGGGTACGCGAAAGCTTCTACTGTTTGGACATAGGTGGTTCTGCGTGCTATTATAATTTTATAGCAATTTATACAGTGCTGCGAACTAATTATGTTATTAGGTGTTAGTTTTCGGTTCACGATTAAAATAGCTGTTAAAAGATTTATGAAAAAATTATTATCATGGTCGAAAGGCTTTAAATATTTCCGAGAAATTTTATATAAATTTTTATGTATATATATTAGTAATATATGTTCACGGAATAAATGTATTGAATACATTTCTTAAATACGAACACGATAATTGCGAATTAATCCATTTGGAATCCGTGAATTTGGATTTTTTTAGTGAAATGTCCAATTTTTTTAGACCGATTTCGATGGAATAGGTGCTGGGTTGTGTACTTGTCGGGACACGCGCCCAGTTGTGTGCTGCAAACAGTGAAATCCAGAGCAAACTGTCACAGCAGTTGTACACAGACGACCACAGAAATTAAATGAAAACACGAGGAAAACCAGCCGAAAGAAATAGAACGAAATGGTTTTACCGTGTAACTTAGATAAAATCTTGTATCGACTGCTGTTTTAGCTTGCAACTTCATCGAAAAGTGAATCAAATTTTTCACTGGTGCCGAATCTTTTCACTTCTGTGCAACTATTTCCCTGTTTGGTATTACGGCTGGTCGAATGTCACCGTGCAAAATCCATATTTCCTAGAGGAACGCATAGCTCCCATAACAAACGCATTTACGGTGGATAAATCAAATGTCGGCTGTGTTTCAAACTATCTGTACTGTATTGCCGAATAAAAGCGAAAAATTCACTTGCCTCGGTAAAACGCGATGCAAAACTCGGTCGTCGATCTTCCGTAACGAATAAACATTTTCTACTATTCGAATGAAAAATCTGGGAAAAAGAGTTCGACCACTTTCAATACCTTGTCGTTCCCCGCAAACGATCGCTTATCGATGTTTGTCCCAGCTGCGCGCGTTCGTACGCAGCCGCGGCACGGCGGCCACGGGAAACTAATTAGAAAAACAATAACAAAAAGGGTCGGAAAGAATGGTTGGATCGTGGGGCTCCGGTAAACGGGTACTTTTCGTGCTGCAGCACTCCAATGCAAAAACGGTAGAGAGCAGCAGCCGGACTGTTGGCGACCGCAAATCAGTCGATGTGCAACGGGGCACGGTCCGCGTTTCCGCTATAAATATCAAAATCAAAATACAAAAAAAAATATGCTAGACAAAACGAGAGTAGTGGAAGGAAATATACCGAGTTCCCGATTGCCCGAGGGGAGAAAGAGAGGGAGTGGCTCGCAAAAGTATTCTCGCCGGTGGAAAAAAAATTGGTTCTCGGGTGTCTCTGCGGTTCGTCGATTCACCCTTGAAGGAGACGAGAGAGGGATGAGCAAGGGAAACGAATCGGGGGAGGGAAGAACGGCGGGAAAGAGCGCCGTGATTAAAGGAGGAAACGGGAACGAGCCCGAAAGAGATTCCCCGGGTTTTCTCGCGCGACAACGTCCACGCGAGTTCGCCTAATCCGGCCGTCACCGGGTGGCTTTCGCCGCGGCGAAACTTCGCCGGGATTTTTCCCCGATAACAGCGGAACTCGATCTCCACCGCGGAATACTAATCGCACGTAGGGAACTCTCTTTGCACGGCGACGTCGTTGAAAAGTCTCGACAGAAATCCGGTTGGCCTCTCTCCCTTGCGTAATTCGCCACCGGAACCTTGTTATTATTACTGTTATTACGTTTTCATCGCGCGCTAATGTGTATGCACGCGCGATTCACACGCGAGCTCCCGCTCCGCTGCGCTTAAACATTCATTTTTGTGCGAACACGCCGAATTCCCTCGCGATCCCAGAGAAATTGTTGGTTTCTACGCGAATATAGCTTTTGATTTCTGGGTTTGCCGGGTTAATCCTTGTCTTCACTCTCGGAGACTTTTCTAAAGTCATTTGTTCTTTAGGAAATTCTTTCCTTCTCTGAAACTTTTCACGTACCTTCGAAAGGAACATCCAAGCGCCGACTGCAGAGGCCAGCCGAATGCAAAGCGTTCAAACTTCGATTTTAATTTACTTATCGACGCTCTCGAAGATTGCTGCACTGAATCGATGCCATTTCACTGTTTCGCGAGAGTATCGAGTTTTAGTCGCTGAACAGTTCCGCCGAGCTCCTTTCATTCTCGCGCAACAGATGCTGCGCGCGAGTTCTATCTTGGACAGCGTTTGTCTTCCGAGCTCTGTTTAGCGCGTTCACTGTCAATCCACGGTCCGGAAATAGCCGCTGCAAGATCGAAGCAGTTTAGTTAAGAAAAACGAAACTGGGAAAAATAAATGTACTCCTGTATGTAGGACGCACGCTGTGGGACACGGCAGACGATACGTTGGACGAGAATCGAAAAAGCAGTCATTAGGAGCAGGTGAATCTAAAAGCACCGAGAGTTGGCTCGCAGCGAGCAGAAACAACGATTCTGAAAGAATCGATCGCAGTCCGTTTTTCCGTCTGGTTTTTTTTTCTCCGGGGCTGTGATTACCGCAAGCAATCAAACATTGTCGAGCGATGTATAATAAAAACGCCAGCGGCTATGAAAAATAGCCTCGGTGATATTTGTTGTAAAAGTGTAGCTAAAGGCCGAGGTTCAGGCGTTGTTAGACCTAACTCTCTGCTCTGCTAGGACGCACGCTCGCGGAGGCGTGCCCTGTTTCTTAGTTCGGCCGGTAATTGGCTTAATGAACGACTGTTAATTGAGACGGACGTGACACGATCGAACTCAACCGCCGCTCATAGCCGCGGTCGTAGCTTTCCCTGGTGGTTGCACGCGCGACCGACCCATGCTCGCGCTTTCACGATCACTCGGTTACCAGAATGCGTCGCAGTTGCTCGCGGTTTGTGCAAATCGAATGAATCTCGGGTGCATTCGGAAAATTTCGGAGATCGATCCCAGCGATGCTTCGACCTCCCCGCATTCGAAACTGTTCATCAAGATTTCGAACTGGACAATCTAGTAGCATCGCGACTCTTTTAAAACTCTGGCATTTTTTGCTCGGAAATTGTTCTGTAGATCATATATATCATCGGAAGAAGAAATTTTATCGTTTCAATTTATTTCTGCGGGATGTGTCTGTTGTGTCGTTGAGAGGCGATAATGGTAGAGGAAGTTGCGAGCAATGTAACGGGAAGGCGAACCCAGGAAATCGTTAAATCGAACATTGTTTGACATTTTAAAAACGTTGTTGATGGAAGGACATTGTTAAAAATGTTACAGCACGTAGCTTGGTATTAACACTGTTCTGCAGAAAATTTCGAACAGGAAGGAACGGTGGAAGGTAAAAAAAATGACGTAAAGTAGCCTACCCATTTGAAGACATGGCAAATTGGACAATTTTTTAATATTAACGAGAAAGGGCATTGTTAAAAATTTTGTAGTGTACGACTCGTTAAGACTGTTTTGTAAAAAAATATTGAGTAACAAAGGACAGTAGAAAGACGCGAAAAAAATGATGAATTGCTAAGCACCGAATGGTTGTTCGAAATATCACGGAAAGTTATTAGAAATCGGAGGATCCGCATTTCAGCGGCCAACTCTGTTATCGAGTGGGGTCCGTATTAGAGCGGCGCTTTATCGGGACCCCCATCCCCCCTCTGACAAATAGACGCCTGACAGGCAGGCCCAGTAGCTCCGTGCGCAGCTCTCGTGCGAAGCGCACCGAGTGTCTTTGATAACCTCCGCGAAAGCGCACGCGATATGCTAATATTCCCGATACTTCCGACATGCGGGTGCGCTCGGAACGCGGCACGGCGACGAAATAGCCACTCGAAACGAACAGCCGGCTTTCTGTACCTCTCCGTTTCTCTCTTCCCCTCTAAACAGAGACACGAGATCCATTCTCTCCCTGTAGTACTCTTTTGTCGCTGGTTCTACTACTTATCCGTGACGCCATCTTTTCGCGTGAAATTGCACCCGAAAACTTGAAATATTTCCTCGAACGTTCAATGAACTTGTCTCTTCTCTCGAAAGAGAACGTCTTTTCCTTAAACGTATCTCTTTTTTCTTCGCGGAGACACGCAACCCGGCGCGCTTTTGGAATGGGAAATATTATTTGGAAACGCAACAATGCGACGACGCAACGTCGACACACGGAACGCGACGTCTACCTCGGTAGACAATGCAATCTTATCCTTGGAACGTTCACAGCCAGTCGCGCACACGTAGCTCTCTCTTTCTCCGACGAGCACGTGTGCATTCTCCGAATCGCAGTCACCCGAAATCCACTCGACACAGTCGCAGGAAACCCTTCCGCCTTGGCCCGGGCCGTATATCTTCCCCGCTCAATCTTCGCGAATCTGTTTCAGTCGACTATATCGTGCCCTCCTCACCGGTCTCTCTCTCTTTTGCTCCTCTCGTGAACTGCAATCATCGTTCAACGTTCTCAAGCAACTGTTTTTATTTTCCACTTTGCCCATGCTGCCGCGCGAAAGCGTCTCGCCATCCGTTTGCCGCACGGTAGTCTGCTTTTACACCGGAGAAGGTACAAATAGGTGAATTTCTGTGCATCGCGGGCTCACTACCGTACGAGTAAGCGGTCTAGTACTGTCTGCCGTTCGTGCTCTGATGTCCAAATTAACGTAAATTGCTGCCGTTCGCTCGCGGATGAATCGTTTCCACTTTTTCCAACTGGTTCTTAACCCCTTCGGTTCTTTGTCGTTAGTACTTTCCCGGAAGATGGAGAGGAATCTATATTTATTATGTGTACTTACCTCGTTGTTTCAACATTGATAGTGGAACAATAGAATTGTAGTTTAGTTTATTGCGTACGTTGGAGGATGTCCCATTTAAATCTATTCATTCGAGCATCTCCGAAATGCTTTATGGTACCGGAAGATGTTTCAAACATACATCAATTAAATTAAAGAAAGAATATATTTTTTCACCTATTCATACACAAAGACCGTTAGTTTGCACAATTCCACTGTGAGCCATTGCTCACGGAATTTCACGCTCCGTGCGTCGTTGATTGTTTGTAAACGGACGTGAGCCGTTGAAATAATTACACCTCAATTTTAATCTTCGCGCAAAATAGAACTGTTTCAATCGCTTGTACGACACAGCGCAGCTTGTCAAATCTATCTAGCTGTGCGGCTGATAAAAACATAGGAATGGGCAAACAAATGTGTACAAAGATTTCCCCTTGCGAGGGACATTCAGCCGCACAGCTAGATTTGATAAGCTGTAGTTGACTGAGAATTAAATTCGCAGTTTATTAATAATATTCATCTTGAATCTGTTTCGACACGTTAGAGCATTTGAAACGTGTTTAAGAACGAACCTACATTTCTCGGAGACAACATTGCACAAACATCAGAGCGACGCAGTTTAATGAAGGAAATGGGATCGACGAAGTATACCACGACCAAGAGGTCAAGCCATTAAGCAACAATGATAGGTAGAGCTATTGCTAGGCAATGTGTCGATTATTCTACTTCCGCGCGAAGTTCGCAGTTAGAACGAGCGCTCTGGATATAAATTTTCATTGACATTTTCCGGGAAGTATTCATAAGTTTCACAGCTCGCGACGATTATCCCAATCGTCTTCAGCTGGGTATTTTCATGGTTGTTAAAGGGTTAATCGTTAAAGAGTTAATTCCACTCTCGCAAATCACGGACGGCTGTGTCCGGATCGGTTCGATTGGCAGCGTTCGCCACGGGGATTGCGCCATTAGTGCTAGCAGAGAGAGAGAGAGAGAGAGAGAGAGAGAGAGAGAGAGAGAGAGAGAGAGAGAGAGAGAGAGAGAGAGAGAGAGAGAGAGAGAGAGAGAGAGTGGTAGGATCTCGTTCCCGATGGTTCCCAAACGACGGCCAATTAAATCTTCGGGCTGCTGCCGGATCGTAAAATCCGTCCGGTAGAAAAACGATATTTCATATTCCAACGGGCTCTTAGTAGATCGTTTAGTGTACTCCGTGGCTGGTCCGCCGAGGTACTCCGCCCGATTTATCGCCTCGCTGTAACGGAGAAATGTATTTTATTAACGCGTAAATGTTTTAAGCGGCTCGGAGCTTCTTCCACCTACGATTTATCGAGATTGCCGCCTCGCTCGCCCCAACGCTCCAAGATATTCGTCTTATCTGGACGACCGCTCCCGGGTTTTTCCAGCTGCGCGGCTTTTGTCAGGCTTTTCAGGGAAACTCGCTGCCTCTAGCGATCGACAATACCGCCCGACACTGTGTCGCAGGCCCGTATTGTTCACCGTTGCCACGGTACACGTCGATGATATCGCTCCCGCGCAACGATAACAACGCCAGCTCGAATTTCACTACTTTCACCGCGTTCCCAACTGTTCCCTGTTTGGCCTGCGAACACACTCTGTCCTGCCTCTTCGCGCGCTTCTTATCGCCTAATTTTGCACGATACACATTCTAATTCACACCGGAATTCAGAGAATATACCTTGTCCACGAAATTTCTTGTCTTCCCGTTCTTTCAAGCAATTGATCTGTTGCGAGGATGGAGATAATTGACGACATTGACCACCTTGAATGTTGTTTTTCCTCATCGCCTAATTTGCGCGATACAGATTAAGCGGGCAGTTTGTCGTCTGCAAAGGTCGACCGGAGAGAATCTGTTTTGCTAGGAGAATATGCAGATTGCGCGCTGCAAATGTGAAGTTGCTTAACGGAATGGAAGATGCGTTCGTCGCGTCACGTCGCGAAGATTGAGACCATTCATTTTGCAGAAGTTCAACTTGAATTGTTTGGAGGTCGAGGTTTAAAAAATTGAACGCATGGTTGGGCCGGACGGCGAGTGCCGAGTATATTGGCATTAAAAATTGATTTTCTCTCTCCTCCATGAAATTGTTCCGCGACATTCCTTGTTTCGCGCACGTACGTTCGTGCTCGGGGCGAGTGGAAGAGGTGAGCGATGCGCAGACACGTCAGCCGAGCGAGCCGTAGTGTCACGCGTACGTAATAAACGTTCGCGTTCGATTTTCCTCGGGAAGCGAAGCCTCGCGCGAATTTTTCACTTACGTCGCGCGGCGAGTCTCGAACGTTTAGTTTCGAGAAAACGTGGAGCGAAAATGTGAGGGAAGTATAAAGGCAACGGGGGAGGGTTTTCGAGGTAACCGTGACGGATCGTTAGAGGAATTAACCGAGAGACGAGTAGAAAAATCTGGTAATGCTAAGATAGGTCTAGAATATGAAAGAATGGAACGTACGCGGCCGTGAGTAAATTTGTTATAACGAAAGTCGGGGAAGAACGGCTGGTGGGAGAGAACATAGTTTACCGTAATTCCAACCATCTGCCTCACTTCTACGAGCGTGTTCTCTTTCTCTTTCTCCGCGCTGGTCGTTTCACCGACGGTCTTCGTCTATGGAAATTTAATTATCGCGCCGGCTGGCTCCTCCTCTCGACGATGCACACGATAATGATTTCCCTCTATGCCCTTCGTAATCATTCTCCGTCGCCTGTGACGCCGGCCAACGAAGGAAGAAAGGGGCGAGAGGGAGAAGAGGGAAAAAAGGTGTCGCGTCGTGTCGCGTTGCACCGCGTCGCGATTCTATTGCGCGTCGGGGTCTGGTCTCGTCGAAACGATTTCGCACGCTGCGGCGTCGCGAAGACGAAACGCGAAACCTACTTCCAGCACTCTTGGCTTCTTTCGTCCCTGAAAATCTAATTATTGCCCCACCTTGAGCCGGCTGACCGGTCGTTCCCGCGACACGCAAAGCACCTCCCGATCCCAATCTCGACGGGCGAGAACGAGTAACGTCGATTCGTAGGCAATTCGCGACCCCTTTCGCGACGGACTGCTTCGGCAGCATTCGCAATATTAGGTCATCCCGTAAATCGCGCCGTTTCTTATCGCAGTACGCACATGCGAACGCTCGTACGGCCTTCGTGCCGTATTTCTATAACAACTTCTCCCGATGTCTTCAAAAATCCTCTCGTCAATCTTGAATGTGCATTCGATGCACGTAGACGTCATTTTCTATTTAAAAGAGTCTGAGAATGGACGCTACGCTGGGACGGTGCAGAAGCAGGGAAAGTCACCATTTTTTCCGTACGAGGAAACGTGACGCTGCGTAGGAATCATTCAACACTCGTGTAACACAATCAAAATTAGTACAAATTAAATTTAATACAAATTGCAATTTTTGTTGTCTTATTCCCAAGCGATGGTGGATTCTTCCTCGGCAAATAAGGAAAGCACCGACGACAGGGGGCGGGGTGGTCGGACTTTAGACGGTGGTGGGGGGACATTCGTAACCAATGAACGGCGCCAAGTGGTCGCCTCGATACGGTACACTATGTTGCTTAGAATCTATCGTCGCGGCATATTTGCGTTGGTCCGGGCGATCCTTTGAACGGGTCAATTTAGCGGCGACGAGATGTTTGACATCGGATTGCCAAAGTGTCGCGACGATCGACGAGAACAAACGAGGCGGAATTAACTGAATGGAGCTGGTTTCGGGGCTGGGTCGATACCCGGGAGCCGGTCGTTCCGCGACGTGGAAAAGTGAAATACTTGGCAATTGTACGGCTGTTCGGCATCGCTCGTTTACATTCCTTCTGCTGCAGCCGCCGCCGCCGCCGCCTGTTCGCTTTTCTTCGACGCTGAAAATTTAATTATCGCGCGAGCCGGCCCGCGGACTGAGTCGACTCGGTCGCGCGTTGCATCGCTGCTAAACGCCGGTGCTCGCCTCTCCACACGCTTCGCTCGCTCGCGAGAAACGCCCGTGAAACGATCCGTTCCGCCGGAATTCCCGCTCCGCAGCCCGCTGCGTCTCCTTTAATTGAACGCCGTAAATTACGCACCGGTTTCGAGACGTCGAAACGAGTCACCGGGGATAACTGGCCGGCCGACGAGCCCGGAAATGTTTCGTTACAAATACGCGACAGCTGCTCGGCCCGGGATCCGCACGGGCCAACATTTATCCGATCGAGATGCAACAGCGAGCGAAGATCTATCGCTTCGCTTAGCTATCTTCTCTTCTCTTCTCTTCCCTCTGCCCTCTTTGCTTCTGTTATACTCGTTGTGTACTGCACCGCGCTCGGATAACTGTCGCTGTTTATCCCCGGTACTTCCTACGACTCGAACGGTTGCTCCTCGCCCTTGGGAGCGCTCTCGGTTTGCTCTGGAAGCAACGGGATATTGCTTCGGAGGAAAAGATGGAAAACTGTCCATCTCCCCCTCCCCCCGCGATTTGTAGAGTGCTCTGAGTAGGCGGGGCTTCGATGCACTGGATTTTGGACGAGCCAGGACAGCGTGGAGGTTTGTTAATAACTGTTTTAAGATTTCTCACGATCTCCCACGGTTTTGTGTTTTCTCACACGGTCCAACAAATCTTAACTTTTTTGGGGGATTTCGATCCTTACTATGCAATTCTTGTAGAGTCTCTCGCGCTTATTCCGAATCTGTTCTTAATTTTTCTCCTAGACGCACAGTTTTTGAGAAATTTGAGTTTGAAAAAATGACCTATTTTTCAACATTGAACAAATATTGTGATGTTATTATAAAAGATATTGAATTGATCTTCACAGCAGAAGATTCCTTAGACTTTCCCGAATACAGTGATATCCAATATTAATACATTATGATTGTTTAAACATGTTTAAACGATCATTAAAGACGGAGAGACACCACTTTTGCACCAATTTTTGACGATATTTTTGAATTTATCTCAAAAAATAAGGGTCCAGCAGAAAATCGAACTATACCACGCGATAGTGCAGACTTTTATCTTGAGAAACCCCCCTTTGAAGTTTGAAACGTCGACGTTTTTATCGAACCAGAAAGCAAAATATCTTCGCCCGACACGAGCTGCCGCCAGTGGCGCTTACCGCTAGAATAGGCGTTCCACGGGATACACCGCGGCGAACGCCCGTTGTGAATCAGCGCAAAAAACTCTATAGTGAGAATCGAAATCCTTTTTGGCTGTTGGACAGTGTAATTAATGTAAGAAACCGTGGTAAGATACTGTCCATCTTGGTTTCCCTGTGTCGAAGGCCCCCGGAGGCGTGTCTTCGTCGCTCCAGGTTATCGATGGAGCCAAAGCAATGTCCCACTAAGCTGTCTTTGGCCGTTTTAGGTAATTTCACGACCTCCCACATTTGTCTATTTTATAATGAATATACAAAAGAGTGATAGATCACGCGCCATGTTGCTTTCCCCACGTGGAACGCCCCGGGGGGCGTGGTTTCGTTGCTCCGTGTTATCGCGGGACCCAGAACAGCGTCTCTCGACCTTCTCAAGAAATCTAACAACCTTCGACATCTTCATACTTTATAACAAAGAGAACTGGGGGCGATAGAAGATAGTCTGAGACCAAGTATGCCCCGAGGAGGCTCGGTTGCCCTCGACGGAGCAAAGATGGATAGCGTTCCGTCGCGTTCGATGCTAAACTCGCAACATTGGGAGAGCGGCTCGGTGTTTCGCGACTCTGACGTCAATAGCCCCAGAGCGTTGCCCGTGGGGGCAATCTACAGAGTGTGTTACATCGGAAGCCGACGATTTCCGGCGTGTCGGGTCGCGGCGAGTCTAATCGACGGGTCGTTCGACAACGAGATCACGCGTCGAGCGAACAGTCTCGCTTCGATTCGGGGTCGAAGATTCCGATCGGCGGAAGAAAAGCGGCGACTAGAGTTCGACGAGCCGCATTTAAAGCCAATTGGATTTCTCGAGTCGAGTCTATCGGGGTCCATGATGCTTAGCCGCGTCAATGGCGCGTGCTGTATGCTCCGTCGACGGTTCGCTGCTCCTTTCGTCGACTCTGAAAGAGCCCTCTTCTTCCACCGGCATACCATTTTGCTCGGTGGTTAGTCTAACCGCGAGCCATGATTCTCGATGGAATGCTAAGAACACAGTGGAGGGCTTCTCGAGCCCCTTTCCACCTACTCTTTCTCGCGCGCGCTCTCTTTCTCTCTCGGTTCTACTCTCCCTCCCTCTCTCTCTCTCTCTCTCTCTCTCTCTCTCTCTCTCTCTCTCTCTCTCTCTCTCTCTCTCTCTCTCTCTCTCTCTGTTACTCTCTCGAATTCCCACTCCTTCTTTCTCCGTCTCTCTCCTCTGCCCACCTCCCGCCGCGGTCCGTCTTCTTCCTTCGATACCGTTGCACCGGCTATTGCATAAACCGCTCGGTTCTTGCCTCAGAGACCCGGAACTCGAAGAGTTCTCAAGACACGAGCCTTTCAGCTACCGTCGAGCACCGCAACGGGAAAAATGTATTTCGATAGACGCTGTTGTGACCAGCCTAACCCTGTTAAACGCTGCGCCGGAAAGGTGTACCGTTTTTCCCTCCCGTTCAAACGTTTCATTCAACCAACTTTTAATCGTTGAGATTCGATCAGACAGTTCTTCGCTGGTTGGCTGTCTATCGAGGTGCAAGAAGAATATTGCTCGACCAACCATCGTGAAGTGGAACACACGCGCGTCGACGCCATAGCCTGAATTTTATCGAACAAAAAAATACTATCATTTTTTTTCTATTACCGCCTCGCGTGATCGTCGGCGTGGCGACACGCCGTTCGGTTTATTTCGCATAGAGTATAGAGGAACAAACCACGGCGGAAGACAATGGTGGAACGTGCACGATATGCAATTTTGTGAGAATCTGTTGCACGGTCGAAACAGTTCGGCCAGTCGTGCCAGTTCTGCTCATTTTTCTGCGCAACGTTTCTCACGCAAAATCATCTCATTATTATTATTTTCGACTAAGAAATTGCACTTAAATCAGGAATTTAATCATTATAAAAAATCTTGTAAAATTAAATTTACAATTCTGGAATATTAACAATTCTTTGTAATCGAGACAGTCTGCAAAGAGTTTATTTCGAAAATCTAGGCTACTTCATAAGAAAATATATAAAGCTGCACAAGAAACTTCTAAAGCCCAACTGTCCGTCACGAGCGCACCAATTTCGCCGCCATTTTCCTATCTCGCTAGGAATTTTCCGACCTCGCGAAGGAACACAGGTTCGCCCACGGGTCGTTCCGGAAAATTTTGCGGAAAAGCACGATCGCGCATCTTCGTATCGCGTTCGTAAACCGGTGGGAGCACGGCTCGGGTGCGATGCCGTTCTTTTTTACGTTTATAGCGGCAGTTACTGCAACGACAAGCGAGAGGCGGCATTCAACCGGGTCTGAAGATTATTACGAGAGCAAAAGTTTTTCCGCGAAACAAAGGCGAGTACGCTAATCGCGTTAGAAACCCGAGTTTGTCAACGATCGAGCCTTGACGCGGATGCACGCGGACGGCAACGCTTTTCCACGCATCAGGCCACTTGAATGTTTCGAATGGGATCCTATTTCGCGGGGCTGGATTGTCCGGTGTCGTTTTTTCACCGGACACACACCTCGCTCGACGATAAAAATATTTAACCCATTATCGCTCCCGGAGTGTCGTTTCGATGGCACTTTTGTTTTAATTCTAACCGAGCGTTGTTTGCATGCGAAAACTCCGAACCGAATCATGGATCTCGGTTAAATTCGGCTGGAATTCATTTGTTCGCTCGATTACCTCGAAAACTAGCGCGGGTCGATTGTCTCGTTTATTATTTATATCGTACATTATGAAGGATCTTTAAAAAATCGTACTCTCATGTTTGAAACAGAAGCTCCATGATTAAATCTTGGACAGCGGAGTATTTTTGGAGTTACTTATTGAAGGCACATCAGTCTTTCCGTTCTTCCTAATGTAACAGCTGCTAATTTGATTGAACCGCCAGAAACTGAGTAATTAAATGGTCAAAATAAACCCAGACTTCACCATCGGAAGGTCAATAATACTAGTCCGTCTATTTCACGATGGTCCAGTCCCTCTAAGCAGGATGTCATGCAAATTAAACCCGTTCACGAGGAAACAGTTCGGTTCGACTAGGAATCACCCTGAAATTACATGCTCGCCATAGTAATTTTTACACCTTTCTCTCCGACATCCCGCACTAAATCCCGCCTGGCAGCGCGAAAGAGAAATCGCCTCGGTTAAAAAGTTCGCTCTCCGCCATTCAGCTTCCACGGGGGTGCGAGAGTTGTTTCTGTTTCCCAACGGTTTTTCCGTGATAATCGACTGGGTGTAGTTTTCTGGGCTCTTTCTTCCCGTCGCGGCACAATGCACAGTGATCGTCGTCGTTGCTGGTGCAGTCGCCGGCTCGTTGAATCGATAAAGATGGCGTAAGCGTGTATTTCCATTAAAATTTTCCCATTAACGTGACGCGACTTGACGCGCGACCTAATTCGCGGGATCCAGTCGAGCGAGGAGAGTCGCGTTTTCGCGCGTGGCTCGCCGGTTAAGTCATCGAGCCGAGCCGAGCCGAGCTGAGCCAAGCTGAGGCATCCACCTTATCCACCTTTCGTAGCCGCGATCGAGGAGGTGCAACTCGTGGCGCATTCAGCGGCGACCTTTCCTTTGCGAACGAGAGGTCTATTTATACCCCGGTCTCGCAGGATTTATGCGGCTTGCCGACTGCCAATGTCAACACGTTCGATTGTTCCCGCGGAACGAGAGCCACTCGCGCGGATAAGAGCGACGGAGAACGCGTACTACCGACTCGAGGAAAACCGTCGCGTCGATTCGCGAACGGTTACGGCCTCTCCGCCGCTATCCTTCGGCCGTTCGCCTCCGAGAACGTAATCCAGAGATGTCAGCGCGAGATAAAAAGATTTATCGTCTGTTCCACCGAGAAACTTCCCTCCGCCGGGAAAATTGTATAATTCTTGGCTCTCTCTCCTCTCTAATCCCGCGATCTGTTTTCTTTTAATACGATATTACCATATTACTCGCGAAAATTTCGCCGAACCCCCCGCTCGCGGAAACTTCGCTATTCTATGAAATTAAGGGATCGTTCAATCCGTGACCTAAATATTATATCAGAATATTTTTCTCGTATCCCACAAAAACGTTTGGTAATTTCCGATTAAATAAATAAAAGTTCTGAATTATAACTACTACTTCTCAGTGGTACCTCGGAGGTGACAACTCGTGCAATTTGAGCGAAGTCTCAACCTTCGCCTGAACTTTGCCCTTTCGAGCGCCCTTTTTCGTTATGAGACGCAACGGGAAACTGAAATTACAAATTCAAACGACTTCGAGTTCGAACAATTTTTTCTACATTTATTTTCATTCGAACTTGTGTAGGGGAAGGTTCTAGAGTCGTTCGAGTTTGTGAAATTGCAAATGAAGGAAAGCAACTTTCTCGATTCTCTTTTTAATGGAAGGGCGTTTGAGGAAAGTTGACGGATACAAAAGCGGAGACTGAACCCTTTCGAACGAGCGCAGCCACAGTCCGGAAGATTTTTATGCCCGAATGTTCCCGAGGTTGAAACGTTCGCAATTTTCCGGTTATTATTTAGCGATCTTTCAGTCTCGCGGTGTATTTTTCTGAGTCTCGATGGGACGCTTCGGACTGGAAAAATATTCAGTTCCGAGCTCGAGAGCCGGCCCAGCCATAACCGCCGCACCGGAAGCTGCGCCAATTATAGATACCTTTTAGTCGCGATTCCGCTCGCGTCAAATGCAAATTTTATAACGCCCCTGAATTTCTAACCATTAACCTAATACCCTCGTCTGAACCGATATTGAGCTGTTCCGCGTCTCCATAATCCTTAAGATTTATATTCCGAGAAGAACATCACCGAGAGAAGAGGTTGTCTCGAGGAAGAACGTTTTAATGGGTCATAATGTCGCGTGAATTTTTTTCGCGCACGATTGTTGCTTCGAAAGTATGCGAACGACTGCCGAGCACCGTAAAAGTAGATCGTGTTCACGCGTGCTAAGTCGAGGAGCGTTTTTATTCACGTCTAATTGTCTACGTGTGAGAAGTCATGGCCGGAGGATCCCGTGGTTAACAGGTTGACGAGGTATGAAGGACCCCTTTACGACCGATGCTAGCCCTGGATTACGTGCAGGAATCTTTCGTTAGACAACCTGCATTTGCTGATGATGGCACCGAGCGCACCAGAACCTCGTAATCTTTCTATCTCTCCAAATACTGAGCCACAAATTAACCCTAAGACATGAGACACCTGTATTATAGGCGACACTTAAATCCATTCTAGATATTCCATAATCATCCTGTGAATTTCACACATTCATAATAAACAATGAAGATATCTAAAGGATTTAAAAATACTGCTGTATTGTTCGCAACTCCATAAAATACTCAAGAAACGAAATAAATGTCAACGTCGATCCTGCATCCGGCAATTAATCTAATTTTTATTCTGCCGATACAGGATTTAAAAATACCGCTGTATTGTTCGCAACTCGATAAAATAATCAAGAAACGACGTAAATGTCTACGTAACTCCTGCATCTGGCAATAAATACAATATCTATTTTCCATAAAAATGCGAAAACAACTGCCGATACAATTAACTTCCCTCTGTCAAATAAAGCTCGTCGGAAGAAAGAACTCGAGGAAAACTTTTCGAGAATATTCAGATCGATCCTGCAACATTCCGAAGTCCTTTCAGGCTTGCACAAGGGAGTGGTGCATCGGTTGGCCTAGGACTGGTTTATAACCCAATTTTCGAGGCTGGGGACGTGTCGAGGATTAAAGATTCCCGGCTAGCGAGTCTCGGTCGGTTGAGCAACCGATTCCTCGGCTCGTCAGTGTCAAGAAGACACCTGCTACGTGACGTTCCTGCGGAATTCCGCGGCAGCCGCCGTCGTGTATCGTCCGATGAATTTCGATGGGTGGGTCGCGTTTCGACGCCGGAACGGTAGCGCTCGCGGATCCAGGCGATTTCAATGGCGTATTGTCTACCACGACAGCGACTGGCTATCGAGAGAGAGAGACGGAAAGCTAAAGAGGGGGAGAGGGAGTCGTCGATGTAGACGAGAGCTCGTCCGTCCCACGTTTCGTCCTTATCAGTGCCGCTCTCGAGTCCTTTGCAACGTCGGCGAAAACATTTCGAGGTGCGATCGATCGCGTATCTTTCCGGAGACTCTCGCAGCTTCCGGTCCCGCGATGTTTTATACATCGGACGTTCACACTCGAGCGTTTCCGCGTGGTCCACCGTAAAAAAAAATAAAAGAAGATATAAAAAAGAAACGACGCGCGATCCCCCAGGGGTACCAGATAAGTAGATTGCGGACGTTCGCGCATTTATGGCTGGCCGTCTTTATGGAAAAGACACCGGAATAAACATTTCCCTGAAATTCGGCTCTCGAGTGCACTTACGGGAGCACAGGTGGATCGCAATTGTGTGGACCGTTCTTTTCTAAGAAACATTTAGTGTCGGAGACGCGCGCGTGGTATGGTGTTTGCATTTAGTGGAATTGTCGAATAATGATCGGGCGTTGACGTTATCGCATTTGCATTCGAATTGCAGACGCAGCTCGTGAATTTTTTGCTGCATCTTTTTAAGAACGAGACATTTGCGATGCCACGAACGAACGATTTTTATAGTCGAAGATACACGAAATCGAGCAACATCTTATTCGATTCGTTGAACAAAACGATTCTATATTTCATTCTATTCTAGATTGTACAATATTTTATGATCCTTGCTCGCTGCGAGAGCACAGATAACATTTCCCATTCAGTCTCTTCATTCTCATCATTTCAGTTCCCCCGGCCGATTGTTCTGAAACACAGAAAAAGGTCTGTGTAGATTGCGGATATCCATGTCTGTTCGTCAAATATGAATATAAGAGAGATAAAATATCAAACGTGTAATTAAATGCCACGATGTTTCCATTTTAATCACGATATTATATCCAGTTACTGCCGCGGGGAATGCGTTCAGCACGAATCTCGTCGAATTACACCAAGAAAATTTGATTTCTCCTAAAGCCCCGCGCAAGCCGAAGATAAAGTATGCTCGGATCGAATCGAATCCTATGGTTGATCCACGATCCTCGGAAAGGAATCGCGAAGCGTGGATCGAGCTCGACTGGCGAGAACGCGGCGGGAAAGTGAAATAGCCGGCGAGAGGTTTCCCGGTAGGACGTTTTATTATGCATACGACAGATTTGCCGTGGATTCAAGGCTGCACTTTCCAGCTGCACGCGGAGCGGAGCTCTGCGGAGTGCAACTCTGCCGCCGCGGTGCACTCTGCTCTTCGAAACTAGCCTTTCCCTGCTCATTCGCCGAGCTAACTAGTTTCTCCAGGTCGATATATCCAGTCGATCCATATTTTATTATGAACGTGTTAGCGACAGATGGCAATTAGATATAACGGAGGTTTAAAGCTACAATTTTGCACAAGATAAGTACATTTTATGCATTAGCACACATGAGAAAAACTAGTAGCTGCAATATGAAACAATAGAAAGACTGACAAGTGTATTTATCAAATGTAACACGCAGATATTAATGCAATTTATACAGGATATTGTATGTTGAAAAATATTTGACACGTACTTTTTTTAGCTGCTGACATTCATTTTAAGGGGGTGGGGAAACTCGTCCCTATGTGGTCGGAAAATGCTTATATATTTAATCACTATCCTTAAGTGACAAAAACAAGTATCCTCTATTTTGGTCCATAGATTATATACAGAAAGTTCTTCTGTACGACTACATTTCTTGATAGAAAACACACAAATTAAAAAAATCATTGTCCCAGACCCTCCAGTTCCCGAGATACTAGCAGAAACAAGGTTCTTCCCCAACTTTGAGGGTTATTTTCACCCGCTGAACACGAAGTCAGCACTAAAAAAAGATACGTGTCAAATATTTTTCAACAAACTATATCCAGTGTAAATTTCGTTAAAATCGGGGTGTTACACTTGGGTATGTCCCTCGCAAAAGGGTTGAAAAGTGTCGATACATTACTTTCGAAGAGATTCTTGCTTCTAGTCCGGATAATTTTTGCTCAAAGATGCAGGGCTACTTACAGGAACAGTATTTCCGATGCCGGGCCGATTGCCTAATATTAAAGCTCGTTAGTTCAAGAGTCCGGGGTTTCTGGGGATCCTTAAAAGCCCGAGCAGGGAAGTTTTAGTTGCGGAGGCTCGCGCAACGTGGCGGCGGTTTGGTCTCATTCACGGACGAAAGAGTGCACGGACACACACACGAAGCGGCGTGGGACGCACGTGAAGCGTCGTGCAAACACCGTGGGACGAGCGCCGGAGGGATAGAAAGGGAGAGAGAGGGAGGGAGGGAGAAAAAATAAAAAAGAAACTTTCATCCGGGGGAATTTTGAAGCGGAACGCGACGATGAACCCTGCACGGAACGGAACGGCGCACGGTACGGCTCATCCTCGCGAATTACCCCGGCTCGCTAATTAACATTATTCCCTTTCAGCGCGGGTGTTCGCGGATCGAAAACGAGAGACCGCGCGCGTGTTGTCCCTGCTAGTCTAGCCGGCCGCTTGAGCGCGTTAAATCTATTTTGCGGCCAGGTATTCAACGAACGTCCCGCGGAAAGAGTTAATCGCGTTTTTCTGTTCTTTTCTCCTCCATTTCCCCGGCTGACCCAGACGGTTCTAACTTTTCCCGGCGAAACGAACTTCTTTTCAGACTGCGCTCCCGTAACGTCTGTCTCTCCGGTGCGGTAGAGAGTACGCGTTCGGTATTAAAGATTTCATTTGCGCCTCGGTAGCTCGTCGGGTTCCGCTCGATTTCATTTTCCTCGGAGAAGTTCCGCCTTCGGTGTCGGACGCGATAAGCACCGGTCGCTGCTCCGCGTGTCCTGATTCCGGAATTCCTTCGGGATAGGGAACAACGACGCGAGAGAAGCGAGAACTCTCTCTTCCATCCACCGCCTCGGGCTCGTCGACGTAGTTGTCGCTCTACCCTTCTGCTTCCTTCCCTCTCGCCGACGACGACGACGAACGTATTTTTATTTATTCATCCGTGCCGCATATTAAATTCGTTCCGCGATTGCGTTCGAGTGTCGTTAAACAGCAGCAAGCTGCGAGCACCAGCCGATTAATTATTTAGGTCGGATGATAGTTTGCCTCAGCGTCTTCGACCCTAACTTCCTCAAACTGCTTCTGATCGGACGCGCGCAAAGCGGCGCTCTGCCTCTCTCGCCAACGAAAACTCGTTGATGAACGTAACGAGCAACAGTCCTAAAGGCCCCTCTCTCTCTCTGCTTCGCTGGCTTCGATCGAGTTTTCATTTTTCCTTATCGTTGGTTCATGGGGTGGAAACGTTGCGTCGATGTTGTGCGAGCGAATTCGGTGAATTGGACATTCTACGAGCCTCGGAGTGGAACGGCTATTTTGTAGTCGGTGGATTTTACGCGTCTTTATCGGTTTCGATCTATGTACTGAATTTGGCGCAATTTTTCCACCTTGCTTAAAGGGTCTAGCGGGATTAGCATGGTCCAGCAACCCCCACGACAATTTTTATTGGTATCGTGTGCAAAACAACGTTCTTAGGTTGAAAGATAATTCCCCAAAATGTTAAGTTTAATCCCTCGTGTAAGGATAACGTGAGGATAAATATCCTTAATTTTATCTTATTTTTTTCACAATCGCAAGCAAACTTTTAAGGATAGAAAAACATTTATTTTTTAGGGGTTCTATTTTGTATACTTACTTTAATATGCATAAAATTCGCAGACAACAGGCGAATCAAATGTCATTTCAATTTAGACAAGACAAGAATCGCTCATACTTAGTAGAGTCATTAGACCCTGTGTGAAATTGTCATCGCGAGTCGAACTCATCGCGCTGGAAGGGGTTAATTGCTCGAAGCGATGGTGCCTCGATTCAAGGGTGAATTCGCGCTCTTAAACATCGGTCCGCGAGGCCTCGGTGGCAGATTGATCCGATTACCGTGGATTGATAGCACACCGGGACAATCAATTCCGCCAGCTCGAAAGTTTCGACTCCTGCGGGACGCTTTCTAGGTCTTCCGCGCCGAAGGACAAGCCGAATGTACGAGCAAGTCGGGCTTTGTCCATGATAAAGCGAGGGAGAGAGCGAGAAACCGATCTTGTGTCTGTCCGTGCGCAACAAGGTTGCGAGCCACGCAACTTCCCAGGCATCGCGTGTAAATAATCGCAGGTTATCAAACGGGCTGATATAAATTATGATTAATTAGACGATAGAACTGGCAGTTTTCTGGTGGCGGGCGTCGCTTAGAGCCGCGATAATTCACAGTGGCCGTGCCGTCGGCGTCGGCGGCAGCGGTGGCGCGTCACTTCCTCCCATCTCCCGGTCGAATCTACCTTACGTACGTCCCACGAAGGGAATGTAATAATTACCAGGGCATCTCTTATTACCATGGAGGTCTCGCATTACCGCTGAGTAGACGGCCGCCTAGAGATAGCGCACTCTCGTTGCCATACGCCTCGCGACTCGCGTCTTCTCCTCTCCTCCCCTTTCCTCTCTTTCCGTCTGCTGTCTCTCACGTTCCCTTCTTGTTCCGTGTCGTTCCACCGAGACCTACACCGTGTTCTTCTTGCCACGATGGATAACACGACGGGTACCCCGACGGATAGTTGTTCGCTTAGCGGGATAGTTCGCCCGAGATTGTTGTCCTTCGACCGATAACCGTCGGACCATGAAGACGCTCCGCGAACTACGTTTATGATTCAACCAACATGCCTCGTCTCAAGCCCCTCCACCCCGACGACGACCATGCTGGCTATGGGTTTTCGTGTTACTCGAGCCAATTCGGTAGATAGTTTCGAAGTATCGTCGAGCTCGTGTGAATAGGGCAATTTCAGGTGTCCAAGGTTTCTTGTCGACTTCCCGAGGAATTTGATGGACGTATTTCATTTGTTGTGTGATAAGACGAACAGTCTAGTCATTATTATTCATCGACGCGATTATTACTCGGTGTTTCTAGCGTTGAAGAACCATTCAAAGAAGAACAAATAAATGTCGATGCAGGCACTGAAAATTTCCGACAACGGATTAAGGATCGCTCGATCCTGGCGGGCTCCTTCCCCTCGATCGTTCTCCTCTTCGCATTCGAAAACGCGAGAACTGTAGAACAAGCGAAGCTCGCCTCCCGCTTGCCTTCGCGTAATCGAACACCGGTGCTAGGCGATTTTTACCATGTAACCGCCTAACCGGCTGTAATTCGACTCGTCAGACTACTCGGAGTCGCGAACTTTGATAGTCAAACTCCGCCGATTCCCGCGAACCAATTCCTGGATCGTGTCCGAAGGAAGTCGAAGTCACGGAAATATCCACTATTTTTAAACCTCGCGTTCGAAGGGTCGCGTAAGACCCTATTTTCATTAGGATTGTGCAACACGATTATACAGCGGCTCGCGTAACGAGGACGAGGAGCCACTTGCTCGCTCGAAGTCTGTTGGTCTCTTAAGAGCGTTTTTATGCGAGATAATTGCGGGTAATCGCAGCGGTCAATCATCGAGCTTCGTTGACTAAGAATTTCGCTTTAATTAGCCGCGAATATTAGGATTTGCATTTGAAATCACTGTTGCGTTTTTATTCTGTTCACCTCTCTGTTCATTCTCATTGTTGGTAAAACATTGTGACTTTAACTTTCGTGATTGGTCAGGAATTATTTTGATTCATTTCAATGAGCAATAAATGATTAATGTGACTAATAAAATATGACTAACCCAGCCATTGTTCAATTGCCACCGCGTTAAAATATGATTGATTTGTGCGGGGCTCCTAATGTTGACACAGGGTTGCGCCGGGAGTTCGGTTCGGTTCTGTAGCGGACATGTGTGTTGGGGAAGAGGGAGTTTTCGAACGTGGAAATTCCATCTTTCCCAAGTGCGTGCCGTAGGCGGTTGGGTCAAGGGATTGGTCACGAAAGTGACGATTGCCAGAACCTTGGCTCGATCGTTGCAATGTCCTTGGCAGTGACGTTTTCCGAATGTATTGTTTTGGGGGAAGACACTTTCTCCATGCTCTTGATGGATGGCGAAATTTCCCCTGATCTTAATGGCTTCGGACGTCACGAATTCGCCCACTAAGGCTCCTTACCAGTCGGCAGAGAGCTAACACAGCGTTCAACGAGATCTGCGACGTTTGCATTTTCTCATCTGCGCAGTTATTAAACTGTTATACAACACGCGGGCTAATAGTTGTCTTCACGTACGCGATATGCTAAAATTCGAATAAAAATTGAACGGTACGTTATTGGGGATAATCGACGGGTGGAACACGAGTTGCTCGACGCTGTTTAGGTGTGCCGATCGTGTTGCGAAGGGTCGCGTGCTGCACCATGAATTGAGGAGCGATCCGCCCGAGACCGTGGCACGGTTTGATTAATTGCGTCGACGTATAATTTGCTAACGAGTTTCTCCGAGCCCGAGAGCATAGCTAGAGAGAAAGAGAGAGAACGAGGGAACGGCGGTCGACGAGCAGCCAGCTCTCTGGTGGTTCTTCGCTGGACTCGATTATTCTTATCGCGGTGAATTTCCGCCGGTGGCTTTTTTTACTCCGGAAGCCGCCTCTTCCGCTGCTCTCTCCCTCTCCCGCTCGCTATGCAGGAAAATCATGCATAGACGTCGCCTCCTAATACATTTCATGGGTGGCACGATTAATAATCGTTACAGGTCGCAAGCCATCTAGCGTTTTATCGATCCCGCTCGCTTGCTGAATGCGAACCAGGCTCCGCCATCCTTGTTTTCGACGGATTCCCCCGTTTAACATCTCTGCTTTATTTGCCACCCCAACTGTAATTGATAGACGAGCTTTCTTTCTAATAGATTCGCTGCGTTTCCCGCTAAACCCGCATCTATCGCTCAAATTACCAATTTCAGACTTCTTATTTTACTGAAATTGTTAAAATATTTCCACGGTGCATTATTGTTTGATTAATTATTGTTTTGTTTCTATTAGTTTCTTGTTTCACAATTACTGATATTTCCAAAAATATTTCCGCAGGACATTGTTCGATTAACTTCGTTATACCACAATCTCGAATTTCTCTATAAATATATCAGCAAGTCTGAACCGCAAACGGTGAGAACCCTCAAACCCAACAGCGATAAATCGCGCGCTCGTTCGCGCCAAGATCAAGACCCGGAGAATTGTCACCAAGCTACTAGATCACGAAGTTGCAATTCCATTACCATTCTCCATGGTCCGTGGAATCCTTTGGCAATTAAATTTCTTGCTGCCTCGTTTGCAACCTAAATTTCGCGATGTCGACACGGTCCGACGACCGCGCCGGATGTTCCGCGATAGTTCAAGATAGTCCCCGAGGTGTTCTCAGCTTTGACACTGGAGCCAATGATCCGAACGGGACCATGAGATCCGCCGGAGGCAAACTGTGAGAAAATTAACGAAGACCTCACCCTTTGTGATCCTGGGTGGAGTGTAACTGTACAACGATTTTATTCTTATGGGTCCAACGGTTACTCTGTTCCGATAACAATTGTATTCTAACAGGTCCAATGGCCAGTCTGCCTGGACAATTTTATTCTAGTATGTCCATCATGTTTAGCTTGTCATTTCGTTTTATTTCTGCTTCAGTTAGTTGCACGTTCAAGCAACACATAAATGATAAACACGTTCACTGGACAATTTTATCCTAGTGTGCCGAAAGGCCAGTCTGCCATTTTGTTTCATATTTATCTCAGCTGGTTGTATATTTAGACAATGAGTGACAAACGTCTGACTTACAGTGGGGATAGTTTCTAACTAATTACTCAGTTGTTCGCAATATATTCTTTGATTCGCTGCAGTGTATTTGGAATACTTCGTGCGAAACATGCGAATACGGCGTGGGCCCGTTGGAGCGAAACAGCGAGATTAGACCGCAAAGGGTTAACGCGTCGCTGCAATTTTCCCATCGCGGTGTAGCATCGCGATTTCGTCGTTGCGAATCGCTGCTCGTGAAATTCGATCGGTTAGGTTCGGAGAGGTGTTTCGCGATCTGCTCCTTCGGTTCTGCTCGACGCTCGTTCGCACGACGATACGCGTTACCAGAAGAAGCCGCTCGGTTCCGTTCGTTCCCGTTCGGTTCGGTTACTCGTTCGCATCATACAACCTCTCATCATGTCCTTAATGATATACTATTTATTTCGGGAGTTTTCAAATACAACGCGGAATCGCGCGAGAGGAACTTCTCGGAATAACTTGGCGGATTGACAGCGACCTGGACGGGGCGCTCGTTGGGAAAACTTGGCTTGTCGAGAACGATCGCCCGATAATGACGTTTTCCGCCGGTGTTCACCGGGTGTCCCTGTTTCTTTCGATGAAATATTTTCGGAAAACTGAATTATCGCCGTTCACGCCAGAAATAATAGATCGGCGCCGCATCTGTTGAAGCCTCTAGTTTATTTTGCGCGTAAACCTGCTGACTGCCGCGGAACTTTATGCTCTCCTCGGAAGATATGGCAGAACTGATCCGAACATTCGTTCTTTGCACACTAAAATATAATTTCTGCGTCAAGATTTAAGCTTCGCTATAGATCTTCAGCATAGAATATTAGGATAATTTCGGGGGAGATGCACCACATTTGGCTTTCTGCTGATAAACATTTTATTACAAAGAATTGAAAGTGTAGACAGGCATGGTTGAATTCTTTATTTAAATCTCTTTAATAAAATATAACGCTACATGAGTAAAACTTTTATATTAATACATAAAGTAGTATACATTGTACATGTTTCATTTTTCATGTTTCATTCAGTTTAAAAGAGATCCCTCATATACGAACAGGAGAAAGTTGTTCAAAATCTCGAAATCTATAACAAATCTAAATTTCATCAAAATAGGAGAGGAGTACCTCTGTCTAATATTAATTAATTAAAGTGTATGATGTTAACAAATAGTGTGTCAAACAACAAGTCTCAGTTTTAATTTATCGCTTTGTAATTAATTGAAAAATTAATTGTCTAGATACTTACATAAATTACTGGTGCGTCTATCCCTAAATTGAGGGAGAGATGCATCTATACAAAACAAAGAACCAGTACAAAAATTTTTGTCACAACACGATGAAAAATCTTAAAGGAGAAACCATTGTCTCTATTGTAACTATTGACTTAAGTCGATACTGATAGTTAAAACCGTACAATAAGAACGTAATAACATTTGTACTTACCACTTAGAAAAATATTTCGTTAGGAGTTCGTAGCACTAAGAAGTTTTAATGCTTCTGTTACACGTGAACGATGTGATACGCGTGTTCTTCGAAACGAGGTTATTTGCATAGGTTAATACGATGTAAATGACCCGCGAAAAACAGTTCGAAATCGTCCAGTATTGCCACAATAAAAACTGGTGCACGTCTCCCGAAATTACCGTATGTCTGTTCTTAATCGAATTCCAGCTTCAAATACAATTCACGATCAGGCAAGTTGGTATAAAACTGATAAACGCACCGAAGTAGCCGCGACCGTCGAGAAGTTACCGGTTCGGTGATAGCAATTTAGCAATTTCCGAGGGTTTTCAGGGCACAGTATCCCAGAAAATTGAGGACGGGAAATAGATGTTGAAGTCTGGCGAATTTTCCCGGGGAAAATTAGGACACCCCGTACATATTCTAGTATTCCTGCCGGGAGAGAGAGAGAATCAACTTAGCGTGGCAGTTAGCGTCTCGGTGTGCCCAGGGTGCAAATTTTGACCCCGGCGCGGAATTCTCGTCTCTCTCATTCAGCCGAACTTCTGACTTGCTCGCGTTTAGCTCGCGGATCACGTAATTTCTCGCGCGTTTCGGCCTTGCCGTTCTCCCCCCTCTCGAAACACGCCGGAAGCTTTCCGAGAGGATTCCGCGGGCCTCTTAACCCCTTTGCCCTGCGATTTCGTTTCGATCTTTCAAGCAGAACCTGCCATTTAGCTTTCCCTCGATGCTAACAGCGCCTCGTGCTGCCAAATAACGTTATTCCCGTTGCTCTAAAATCGACGCGTTAACGTAAAGTGCAATTTCAAAGACTTTACTTTCTTCATTAAAGAATTTCCAATTTCCTGGAATTGACGCAGACATTTTTTATAAAACGTCCGAGTAGATATTCAACGAGAAATTGAATAGTGAACAGAGTTTCGTTTATTTTGAGGCAGAATCGCGAATTAGTGCGAATGTGTTAACTCTGCGAGGAGTTGGAATGAAGGGTCTGCGAGATTTCGAAGGCTGCGATTGGTTTCGCGTTGAAATTCCGGGACCCCTTTTCTTCGCGGATTCGTTTCTCCTCGATCAAGCTATTAAACCCGGCAAAGGAAATCTATTTGAAAGTTGTGCGAGGGAAGTTCTCCGAGGAGAGACGGGAGAGGGAGTGAAAGAGAGAAGGATGAAGGAAAGATAGCTCGCCTTGAGAGCGAGGTAATAAGTCGGAAGGCTGTTTCGTAAAAGGAAACAGAATTAAATTCTATCTCGCGAATGGTATATTGACTCGAGCACGCTAGGAATATTGATGAGATTTTTAGGTACCCGTCTGCTCGCGTGGTTACGTAACCCCGGGGCACACCGGACCGGCAAATAAACCGGCGAAATATATGTGTGTGCGTGCACGCGTGTATGCGAATATATCTGCCTACGTGCCTCCTATCGTGTCGATCAACCCGACCGAACCAACCGGACCCCCCCGGTCTCTCTTTTAATCGTTTATTTTTGTTTCCGCGATCCTCCTCTCGGTTGCGTTATGAAAATAATTTCCTGTGGTCGCTGTGAACGAGAGAAACAGAGAGAGAGAGAGACCTCGAAGGAGACTCGGTGAGTCGAGTTAACGGTCAAGCAACGTTTATGACCGCGGAAGTACCGTTGTCCCGCAGCCGTGCCTCGCCGGAACGATAACCCTGCAATTTCCTCGACGCCGCTTCGATTCCATTCCATTCCTCTTCCTATTCGAGTTAAACAATTTTCACCCAGTTTTTCGCGGAGACTCGTGGAAACCTCCGCCGACCTGTTCATGGGAATTTCTTCGAACGAATGACACCAGCTGGCGTTCAAGCCGACCGGGTGTGTGGTCTGAACATTAGCAAACTTCCTCGGAAACAAGAATCCTTGGTGGCACGTTGTCCCATAAGTAATGCCAATTTTCTTTCATATTCTTGAAACAGTGGAATACAAATACGGTCATTGGTCTTCAACGTGGATCATTGTATTTGCAGAAAATTGAGGAAACATTTATGCTTCCACCCATTGTGTCTTCTATTACGCTATCGAAAAATGTGAAAGAAAATTTGCATTATTTGTGAGGACTTAATGGGCCACGTCTAAATTATCCAGATTAAAAACGTTAATATAAAAGATGCTCTTTGTAATGCACTTTCGATTAGTCTCAAAGCCAGTCTCGCGAACCTAGGTCTGGGCATCCTGGACAGCTTTCTCGCGCAAAGCTTCTTAAGTGGACGTGCCGAAAGCAAGTCTCGATAATTCGTTCCGCTTAGCTTCTTTCCGAGAAAGTGCACGGGACACTTGAAACCCTGAAGAGTAGTAAAAGCTAAGTACAGGAACAACGCGAGGGATCCATTTCTCGCGTGTCGGAAGTACGAGCTAGAGAGGGGGATCCAGATTTGCGTGTATCGATTCCAGTGGACTGTGCTCGTCATTGATATTCAACATGTATCTTCCGAGTTGATTGGAGTTACGGAACCATTACTACTACATTTGCATAACTTAGGACCTAATACGGTGAATAGGGAGCCAATCACCGAAGCGCGCGTGTTTTGAAGTTCGCGCTGTGGAATAACGTAGTAGGTACTAATAGTGTGTATCTTTAATACTTGATCGAACCAGTGCGCCAAAATCATCATTAATTTTCGTTTACAACAATTTACGATCGAAAACAGTAGGAGACATTTGTAGTCTGTACTAGTTAGAAAAGAGACTGAACCGTAGAGAGGAACTTCCGACTGGTGCTACGTGTACATCAGAATGGCAGAAATTAATGAAAGGAATCAGAGGTACGAAGTTTGCAAAAATCTTTGAGGGGAGATCAAAGAGTGGGGTCCACGGACGGAGAGAGACCTGGTTCTCACGAACACGCGAAAACAGTTGGTGTATTAGCAACCGGAGGAACAGGAATCGCTTCGACCCTGTTCCGCGAGAGCAGGCCACGGCAAGATCTATCCGAGCGAGTCCCGCAAAGTTTCCTCGACGGGGTGACGAGTGGAGTCGCCGTGAAGAAGTTTTCGAACAGAGGGGGTAATTTCGCAGCGAGAACGCCGGGGTAGAAAGAGAAAGAGCCCCCTGCGCGACAGTCTGAAGGGGGTTGGAAAGTTTGCGGGGGTCCGAGCGTGTGCTCGCGCGTGCGAATCGCAAAGAGCTCGTTCCAGCGGTTGGATCGATGAAGTTGCTCTAAGCAGCGTTCTCTTACGCGACAGGAGACGGGAGCGGAGAGCGAGAGGAGAGCTGGTTTGGGAATAGGAGAGAGCCCGGGGGTTCTCCTTGGAGCACATGTGAAGCGTGTATGTTTACCTTCTTTCTGGCGACGTGGAGCGCGCGATACCGGCGTGGTGCGAACCTAAGGTACATAGTTGGGAGAGAGAGCCCGTGTACGTTCGAAAAACAATAGCTCCGCGTACAGCCAGACGATCCTAAGGCCTCGCCAGTGTCTAGGCCTCTCTTTGTGCTTGTACACGCGATGCCAACCAACCAACCAAGCCTGCGTGTGCTTTCATACCCCGTACGTGTGTGTATTTCTCTCTGTCTCTCCTCTCTCATCGGTCTCGTCATACCGCGTGTGGGCGGCCCTTGTCTGGCTCTATGCGCACGCCTCTGTGTACGAAGAAGTGCAATCAGGGCTCACAAAGGTTGTAGCATTTCATAAAGGTCACATCTACAACCCCTCTCTCCCTGGGGGGTATTAAAATCAACCCCCGTGCTTCCAGCCAGCCGAGCCGAGGACCTGTTTCGCTCTTCTCCCTCTCTCTTTCTCTCTACGAACCCTTCCCACCGATATCTTCGCGTATTAACGGTTCTTCCGTTCGTTTATCGCAGTTTTATTTATTTCTTCTCCACGGGAACGCGTCGTCGTCCCTTGCTCGTCGTCGTCCGTGTACTCTGTCGATTAGAAATTCATCGATTCCCGTCCGCTCGAGCTAACAAGTGAGGCTCTCCTGTCGTGAGATCCTCCACGGAAGCAAGATCGATCCAAAGCCTCTGACGGCTGCCGCGACGAGCGCCGATAAATCCTCGTAGCCCAGTGAAATCGTAATTGCGTACGCTGCCGATGAAATATAAAGTTGATGGCTCGCTAGCTAGCTTGCGGTCGCGCCCACCATCGATTCGATCCGACATAGCTCCCTCGAGAGACGCCGTTCCTACAGCAGATCTTATCCGCAGGATCTAATCGCAACTGTGGAACCGACAAATATTGATAGGACGATGCATCGCTCGCACCCCCGCCCCGTCCTTTTCAATCCATTCGCCTCACTAGCTGCGCACTAGATGCCCTAGCTGTATATGTAACTCTGCACCGAACCTATCATGGTCAGACCAACGGATTCTTATTTCACAATTACGCCGGTCGATCAAATTATCAGAACCACTTGCAAGAGTTCACAATTTCATCTTGAACCAATTTCTTAGTGGAAGCTTATCTTCACCGAATTCTTCTAATTAACACTAGATCTACCTCTGTCGGTCAAATAACCGGTTTCATATTTTTCATCTTGCAATTATTGAAATTATGAAGCTGCTTACGTGGAAATTGAGTCGATAAATTAATTTGTCCAAGCACATATTGTAATGAAAGATACACAAATTGTAAATAAATCGAGAATTTTAATCGCTTTAACCGTTAAGGATCTTTCAAGGTAAAAATTATCTGCATTCAGTATAAGAGACTCGTGAAGAAGTTTCATCCTCCGTGTTCGTGTTCGAATATACGTGACGTAGAAAGGGCGAAAAGGTTGTCGAGAGTGAACAACGGGAAAGTCTGGGCTCCGGAAAATAACTGACTAGCCGCGGACAATGATTCGGCCCTTGATACCGAGGTTGGCCATCCAACACCTGTGATTTGCGACTCCCGGTGGGGTCGAAACGAGCCGCCATCGAGCCGCGACTGAGGGTTATGGTTCTGGAATATTTATTTTTATCCTGCTCTTGCGAGAAAAATCTTTCTTTCATACCGTCGAAATAGAATTTGATTGCGGATTAATAGCCACCGATGTAATTATTATTCTATCTCTAGATTTACAGCTCCGAGAATAACAAGACGGGGCCCCGGTAGAATCTCCACTTTCGTATTTTTATCGGAATTAATATTCAGTGGCCTGAATTAATATTCGGACGCTTTAAAAAGGGCGATAACCTTTTTAACACTGGATTTACCAGACCAGCCATGTTGACTGGTTCCAGATTTTTTCTTTTAGAAATATTGATACTATAAACATATTTTTCTGAGAAATCTTTTTAGTGAACTTCTTTACTGAAGCTCATATTTAAACAAAACTCGAACGAGATCTAAATAAATGCAATTTTGTCATTAATATAAGGCAATGTATGCCAATTGCGTTTAGTGCTTGGTATATCTAGTGTTAATATTGTACTATACGATTTGATCTTTTTTGGGAAGCTAGCAATAAATCGGAATTGTAGAAACATACTAAAAGTTGCATTTCACAACCTTTTTATGTGAGCCTATATGGAAAATTTAAAAAATACATTTTGTATATTTGTGTCAATTAAACATATTCTGAAAATTTCGTCAAAATCTTTCATCAAAAATCAAAAGTAAAAAAAACTGTTACAGTGCATATAATTGACACAGACCCACAAAACATATTTTTTGAATTTTCAATATAGGTCCACGTAAAAAAGTTGTGAAACACAACTTTTACAATTTTTTCTACAATTCCGAACAATCGCATTTCTTTTTAAAATTTCTGTCCACATCCCGCAGTAAACTAATTGCTCTAGCTTCCCAAAAAGGTTCAAATTGTATAGTAGAATATTAAAAAAGTTATCGTGCTTTTCTAGAACGTCCGAATATTAATCCGGGTCACTGTATACATGTATACATCGAGGTGGAAAATAAAATTTTATTTCAATCTCAGTCTCTCTTCCCTATTCTTCCCGCGATTGTCAATTACGAGAGCGCGTTGCGATTGCCTTCGATTACAGTTGTAGGTCAACCGTACACGGAAAGTAACTCGTGATCGAATTAGCCCGTCGCGTTTTAATCGTAATCCGTAATGTTTAATCGGATTACGTCTCGCCCCGGCTACGCTGGTAGGGTTACATCGTTGTCGATAATTGGAAGACAAGGGACCACTTTGTTCTGCGTACATGTACGGTCGCTCCCACGGGTAAATATTGACGCCGCGAAAATAATGTTTCGTTTCCACTTGACACGCTCGCTGCCAAACCCCGTCGAATAAACCTCTGAAACGACCCGGACAATTTTTATTCCCGATTTAAATCGAATTCACAGCTTTCCAAACACCCCACTCTATCTCTTACAATTTATTTCGCACGCTCTCGGAAGTAAACTAATAGAAATCCTCGATAATCGCAGCGCATTAAACCTACTGAGCATTAAAAACAACGCTTAAAAAATAGCTAGATTAAATTTATTTGAAATCGGCACAATTCTTGTTACAAACTCGAATAATAAAATTAATATAATCATTTCCTATGGGAGCACCTTTACAAAGACAGCGATAGAGTTAACGTTGATAACTTCCATGGAGATATTATATTAGATCTAAAACACGCTCGGAAACATTCATCTTCTATATATCGATCTACAGGTCGTAGAACATAAAGGAAACTATATGTACAAGATAAATGTTCGCAATTACTTGCGATACAATCCAGTAATTACTCAAAAGACTTCCGATGACGTTCATTTCTACTTGCAATATCACGTTGCACGTAATATACTTGTAATCGTGTCCATTAATCTTCTATACATCATTCTACAGGGCGTAGAAAATAAAGTAGAGCATATGTAGAAGACACATGTGTCGGATTACTCGCAGAATAGACCGATAGTCGCCCGAAGGTCCCCGGACGATCCCCTATCAACTTTTGCTTCAAGTATCATCTTGCACGAGTTCCTTCTACCTGTTTCACATCTTGAATAAGACTGGGAGAAGTGCAGCACGATTATAGGAAAAGGAGAAGTTTCGCAAAAGTTAGATGAATATTCTCGGACGGGATGCACGAGGCAGAAGGTAGTTTGGCATTTGCGGCGAGGAGTCGAATCTCGGGGAGGTTGGGAGACACTGTGCGACCCTTATCCGGTCATCGATGCCCATTATCTAATGAATCCGATGATCACGGCGAGTTCGCGACCTTCCCGGTTGGAAAAGTCGAGCAATGTGTGTCGCCGCAACTCGCTGGGAAGGTCGGCCAGCAATGGACGCGCTGGCAAACGCTCGCAAACGTTTGCACACGCGGCTCGACAAAGAGTGTCGCAAATATTCCTCTCCGCGAGCGCACGATAACGGTCTAATGAAATCGGCGGCGCCCGCGAGATGAGGCGTTCGTCCGCCGTCTCGTCGCCCACGCACACTCCCTCTTTGTCCCTCGAATAAAACAGATTGGCTCGTCTCGATCTTCATTGGTTCGTTTTCCTGGACAAACGTTTTGACGAGCCCGAGAGCTCAGAACAAATTTACTCGAAACAAACTCGTAGGAACTCTCTTGGTTGGCGAACGAGATTGCGACCTCGTGCAGGGGGAGAGAGAGAGAGACCCGATGAATGAACTCGTCCGAGAGCATAGGCACGGTTCACGCCGCGCCGCGCCGTGGCTAAAGGCTTAGCTAATAGACCGTGAAATATTTTGCGCCGCTCGTACGGTTTCTTTGCCGCGCGTCAATACCCTAATCCCTTTCGATTTTCGAAATCTGCTTTGCGCCCGACCAAGTTCTTCCTCATGGCTCGGCTGGCGTCTTAGACGGAAGTCCGAGGTTCCCTCGAAGTATCGCAAAATATTCGCGACGAGCGAAGACATTATAAAACAGTTGCAGAGAGAACCCTCGCATCCTTGTCGATTTCTCGCTGGTCATCTTGTTATTTCTGGTGCCACTACGCCACGCCCACTCGGGAGGCGTGGCTTCGAACATTACGCAAAAATAGCAACATGAGGGTAGAGTGTCTCCCTCAGATGTAATTTCTTCTGAATAGGCAATCCCGAGGGCAATCCACGGTGCTGTGAAAGCACAGATTGCCCCGTGGGCAACACTTTGGTTCCTTCAAGAGCGGGAGCTACGAAACCACGCCCACTCGGAGCACTTCACACGAGAGGAGCAAGCTAGAGGTTCCCGAAGTCGACTCTCAAGGTTGAGAGTATTTCTGTCGATCCTCGAGATATACAGTTGCTCTGTTACGAACGAGCGCCATAATGCCACGCCCACTTGGGAGGCGTGGCTTCAAACGTTATGCAAAAGTAGCAAAATAGAGACCCTTCTTCTCTGTGATGTCATTTCTACCGAATTGTAGTTTCTAAGAGCATTCCAAAGCGCTCTCAGGGCACAGATTACTCTATGGGGCAGTGTATTGGCCCTTCCAGGAGCGCGGCCGCGAAATCACGCCTATTAAAGGCGTTTTGAATGAGATACATAGCTTCTTGTTTCTCTGATGCCAGTTGGAGACAATGCTACACGATTCTACAGCGAACCTACCGCCGCAGAACATTGTATGTCACCGCGAATATCCGTCCGTGGGATGTTCCGTTCGCAATTCTCCGCCCCCGAACGTTTTGCGTTCCTAATTACGCTTCGACTGCGTCGTATAAGTAATTCAGTTGGCAGTGAGTAGAAATTAGCCTCGTCTTGATGACTAGGTATTCAGCGCGGCTTCCAGGTACGACACGCTTTCTTCCGCGCGTTTCCACGGCGACCAACTCCCTTCGATTCTTCCCAGGTTCTTCTTTTTCCGCGATATTTCTCTAAAGCTCGAAACTTTCGAATTTCTTTGACCGATCGATTTTTCCGGTATGGAAAAACGATAGTTCGGGTTTCGTCCGGTACTTCCGTCGACACGCTTTCACGAACGATTCTCCGAGCACACGGTTCTTTCGTTGGCACAAACAGAGCCAGCCCCTCGATTCTCCGCTCTCTTTCTCTCTCCGTTCCCACGAAATTCGGGGATGCTCTCGGATATCCCGCTTCTCGAGAGCTGGCTGCTCCCCCGATCCCGAGAACCACGAGGTAGACGGAATATTAACAGATCTCGCTCGATCATCCTCGATGGCCTGCCCGCGCCCAGATTATAGCACCGGTGAAGTGTTCGATCAAAACTGTTGGCTGAGCGAATGTTTGCGCGGATGTTAAAAAGCGTAATTGGTATGGTACGCGCACTCTGGATATAATAGTATTCATGTCTCTTCTATCGGGATTACGGGAACGCTGTGCAAGCAGCTCGAGAACAGATTGAAACATTTTTGCTGTACTTCGAACTAGAGAGAAACTTTCTTCTCGGATTCATTGTTTGCTTTTCCTATTTCGACGATGTTGTCGTTTTTAGAAGGCGCCGCTTACTAGTTGCGTTCGATGCTTGATAGGTTCACTGTTAATATCGTATGACCTTTAGTCACGAGCTCCAGGTATGTGCGTTAACAAAAGACAACAGGAGTGGTTGCATGAAACTACGAAAATGAAACTATTACCGCAAAGAGTATCCTGTAGAAGGCCGCTGACAGCGCAGCGGCAAAAGCGGTCCCGCTGGTTCCCAGGAAATCGATCGCCGGTCCCGGTAGTATCGAACTCGCGTGCCGAGGGTCGATCGGCGGTATCGACTGTGACGCATAACGGGTGTCGCGTGCGAAACCGATGTACGAGATGGAACATAGGAGAAACGAGGTGGGGCTAGTTAACGGGCCATTAGACGTCGAAGGGTGGCCCAGCGGGGGATAATAGAGGGGGTAGGTAGCTAAGCCGCACCCTTAAAGGCCATCCAATAATAAAATCCGCGTCATTTGGCTAAAAGCTACCGCGAAAGGGGGGTATCTAGTATCAAGGTGTGGCGGGCGACCCTTATCACGCGAGTTCTCCTCCATCGAGTTTGCTCTTGCTCCTCCCGTTTCCTTCCTGTCCGCTCGGCCTCCCGGCGCAACCATACTCTGTGCTCGTTTGTTTTCTTTTTTCGTTCCGTCCCCACCCTCCCTGGGGGATCGTCCGTCACCGCGAGCGGAAGGAACGCGTTCCCCTCCTCCGTGGAGTGCTGATTTTAATTGAATTTTGCAACTAGGCTAGCGCCTATAACGGGAAAAGCTGCGTCGAGCCGAGTCCCGAGAGCCGAGTCGAGAGAGAGAGAGTGAGACCAGACCGCGGATAGACGACGACTGTCGGCGTCACAATGGGCATTGTTCCGCGACACACCGACTACCCTGATAATTGTGAATCCGTTCCACATCCGTGTTTCGTAGCCGCGAAACGAACACGCGCTGCTCCGCTCAGCTCCGCTCCGCTCAACTCGGCGCGGCTCGGCTCGGCTCGGCGCATCGTCCGCGTTCTCATGAATGAACCCCGTCCCAGGCCTCGACAAGTTTTAGCTAACGGTACACGAACACCGGCGTCGCGTTATCCATGCCTCGACCGAAAAACTGCGGCCTCGGAATCCACGATTGTAATAAACGATCCTGGATTGCACTCGTCCGCGGAAACTCCGATCTTGATAGCTAGGATCTTGATAGACCTATGTTCTTGATATACATACGTACATATACCATATTGATGAGTCGCGATGTTTTATTTCGTTTCGGAGACATTCGATACGTTCTTCAAATCTTCTTTTAATCCTTCCGTTACAATTTTTCCTTTTCTCCTAGTAACTGATTAACGTGAATAAAGTTTTAATAATCTTAATCGTGAAATAAATTATAGTGCAAGGTGTTTAAAAAGGTATACATGTATTGCTGTAGCAATGTGGCAGTAGATGCACGGTAGATGTAAAAGAGATTGTTTTAAAAGACTACGCATACCGTAACATCTTCCTGAAAGAAGCGCGGCGACGAAAAATGTCTTTCCCAGCGTAGATCTTGCTACAACATCCACCGCACGCTGCCCATGGTTCGTGTCAAAGTCTGCGGTCGCGAAGGGGTTAAATTACACGGCCTCGTTATCACGATAACTGCATGAAATGCATAAAAGGTTCGCGGAACCGAAAGACTAGGACGGATTCCCGGCGGAGCATCTGGCCGGCCGTGAAACGGTACAAAACGCAGCAGCCGGGTGTTGTTGCGCATCGACCGACCGCTCTCGGGTCAGTTCGATCGGTTCACGTTGCTCCTACCGGGAAACCGGTTTTCTGCCGATGGAACATTAGCACCAGCGGTTCTCCGCTGTTGGTCGTCGCGTGATTTACACACCGCAACCACCGCCGCGCCCCGCCGATGGAAACCGCCCTCGCGGAACAGGCTTAGAAAGTTTCCGCGAGCGCGTGTTATCTGGAGCGAACGAGGGGGGTACTACCATCGCCGGTACGACACCTTGCACGACACTTTTCTTGGATGTCTCCGAGACACGCGCGCGCCCGACACGTCGCGACGCGCGAACCTGGGCTCGTTCTCTGACAGACGAAATTGCCGCTGACACATTTTTAGACTACCCCGTTCCGCGGGATTTCACAGTTCCGCTTGATTGTCCCGGGCGCAATGCGGATTCTGTTGGCTGACGGGTTTGCCGGAGGAATAACTCTCCGCAGAATCTTCCAGTGCTCTCCCAAAGTCGTTAGATTCAAAGAATCGTCCCGCGATCCTTGGAAAATCGGCAACACCTTTGGGACTCTTCCTGAGATGCTTAAAATTCGTTCAGGGACCCCGAGAATCTTCCCTTGGCTCTCCAAGAAATTTTCATCTTCCGATGATCCTTGAGAAATTCTTGAACCAAGAGTTTCGTATCGATCTTAGAGGGGGATCTATGAAGTCTTCGAGAATCCAATCATCGAAAAATTCAATCTACCGATCATTGAAAAATATATGAAGCCTCTCAGAATTTCGCAAAGGATTCTGCAGACTTTGGAGGCTGCCGAGAACCCTTCAGCTCGTCCTCAAAGGACTGGCAGCGCTCCCAAGGAAGTCGGCCGTCCGCGTAAGGGCAAGGGCGAAACAAATGACCCGTTCAACATTCGCGCGAACTACTTTCGAGCGCCGCAGCGTTCTCATTCCTCAAATGTTAAGGTTATATTATGCAGTCCGGCTGATTGCATATACAAAGTCGTAAAACGCAACTTCCGAAACGCGTCATAAAATCCCGCAGCGGTAATGGTCGTTTTTTTCTCCTCTTCTGGAAATATCAATACGCCTCTGCTCGAACGGAGCGGCGTGGACACGCGGCCAAGCACGCTAGGACGTTTTCTCCGATTAATTAGTCATACCGCCGGCTAATCGTAATACGTCTGCACGCGATTTCACGTCGTGTTTAACGCAGTCGCGTTACGGTCAATGGGAACCGGACTGTGGAATACTGGCCAAGTTCGTGACTCGGTCGAATCTCTGCGAAGTGAGACACACAAAGAGAGAGGGGGAGAGAGGTACAAGCTCTGAGTCCAGTTAGGAGACTTTTCCCGCAGCCTGTTTTTCCAAAGGGAACACACGCGGCACACCGTTAATCTCTCCTTATCATTAATGATAGCGTATATCTGGATTAGGTGTAACGGGATTAGCCACGAAACTGCAATCCCGCGGCTCGGCCTTTTACCTGCTCCCGTAATTATTATAATTACCGGCACGTTTGCGCGCTGTTACGCTGCTGCCGCGTATTCAACCATCGCATCGGTGTGCTCAACGCTGCTGCCACCACCGTCACACACTTTTAACGACCGCGATCTCTCGCGCCCGTCTCTAAAGAAACTCGAATTAATTTCATTCAGCCTGTTATTTCAATTCATAAAGAAACCAGTTACTCTTCTTTATTACAGTCCTGTTACGTTTCGCCCGCGGAACGTGGACTATTTTCCGAAACAAATGGCATTGTGCGCGAGAGAGTAAACGTTGCAAATAAATAGAATGTCGTTGAAACGATTCTCGTGTTAATATCATCGAAAAATGAATTGGACAGTGTCCAGAAAAGCTTCGGACCCTTCGCGAATGATTTCAACCTCGGACGTTACTTCCACCTAGAATTTTTCCATTTTATACGCTCGAATCTTCAGCAATTTATTAAAACGAGAATCTGCGAATGACAAAAGTGCATTTATTCGGAATTTAAGCAATTTCTACTATGTGTTCGAAGAAAGAACTTGGGAAAATTTTGGAACCAGTAATTTTGTCGCGTGACATAGTTCTAGTGTTGATAAAGAAGACTTGTCTTGAGGATTTCTTGTATCATCAAAAATTTCTAGTATTTTTATTCAGTCTTACCTCGAAGAGATCTCTCGCTAAGGAAATGAACAGCCCGCGAAAATAGAGATTTGCGTAAGGATCCGTCCAATAATAACAAGTGGGAAAGAACAGGGTCAGGAGTCGTCGAAACGGTTCCCGAAGCACCATGGTCTCAGAATTTCACCCGAAGGCATTATTGCACAGCACCTCGGGTCTCCTCTTTCGAAAAAGCAGAGTACAGGAGCAGCTCTCGGAAAGCAGGAGCAGTTCCAGCAGGGCTGTGGATCGTTTGGGAATCGCGTTGCATCCGGACAGCCCGACCGTTGACCCCTTTCCAGGACAACGTTCGCCATCTTCTCGCGGTCCTCTACTCATAGAAACGCGCAAACGCATTGTCCATCGCGATTTCTTCCCCGATACATCTCCGACAATGTCTCGCACGAATCGCTTTCGACACCCTGTGCAGAGGCAGCCTCTGGGAAAAAATAATTCGCATTCACCAACAGCTCTCTGTCCCTCGTTGTGCCTTATATTTATTTTGTATAAAAATATTTCAGAACTTTTTTAGACTTTTTGGAACCTAGAACAGTAAAAATGTTAGTCGTGGAGATCTTGCAGACGGAGAGAGAGAGTTAATTGTCGCCGCTCAATTGTCTCCGATTATCAAACCGGTTCTCGAATCCCGTAACAGACGAACTTCGAGAGATTATCTTCCGTGACTTCCACGAATAAATTGTATTCCCCGTTGTCTTCGTTCGTTCTTTGAAGTTCGTGTCCCCGGGATCTCGCTACAAACTCGCTGGTTGCCTCGTAATAACGTGGAATCTCTTCCTCGATGTTTATGGCGTTCCCTTCACCTGTTGGATGCACGGTAGTCGACTCGGGATTTCGTTTCGCCGAGTCAACGGACTTAATTAACTGCGAATAAATGAATTCGGAAGTCTTACGGTCTTAGCAAGTTCATTCGGATATTAATTTTGAGGACCGAGTTTCCGCTGAACTCTTGCTCGTTCTGAACTTTGTGTATCCGGAACAGAAATAATGAAAACATTGCGAGATCGGCGATTAGTAGAATGCGTTTTCCCATTCTGATTATTACTGAGTAGTCTGTGAAGATCGAAATTAATAGAAGTTTATGTCATCCGAATAGAAAGTCTTTAAAAAGTGTGTCGACCCCAAACATGTCTATTTATTGTTTTCCACGAGGACTCTTCCAGGTATCTAAACTTGCCTCTCGCTTCGATCGTTATAAAATAGCCGAAGAACATCATAATACCTTTAGAAGAATATATTTTCTTTACTTGTAAGAGGAATCTCGTAGAAATCAAAATGAATGGTCCTCGATCGTCACAAAAGACCATGCAAAAATACGAGGTAACGTTGTGCGGGGTACATAGAATTTTTCGGGCGGTGTAGAGCAAAGTACGAGAATGGTAATTCGCATAAAGGGGTTCTCGGTGCGTTGTCGTCGGTCATGCGCGTCACAGTCGATGAAGATTTGGAATCGGGTAGCGGTTTAACGAGCTGTCGGGTGTATTTTCGGTGCTCGCCGTTGAGGAATGCGGTGCACGAGGATCTCGCGGAACACCCTGTATATTCCGTACACGCAGTCAGGTGAGCTAACGGTGCTCCGAAGCGGTTAAGTAACGGGCTTCTCCGCTATTTGTCGTTGTACTTTTATTTCACGCGAACAGTCCGGGTTCCACGAATATATATCCGTGCTTCTTCGTTCCTTTTTGATTTATCGATACTCTCCTTCTGCTCCCCCCTTACTCCCTTCTTCTCTCTCCCTTTCTCACGTTCTCCGCCCGTCCGCGTCCGTCCGCTTCAGCAGCTTATCGTCGGAGGAATCGTCGATTCATAAACGTCAGCCGCCGCCGCCGCTGTTTATCGAGATTTTCCGACAAATCGAAGAAGAGACGCCAGGGGTTCATAAACGTCGGCCTTTGTTTTATCGATATTTCGCAGAAAAGGAAAAAAGGAGGGGGAGGAATGCCAGGAAACAAAACCGATCCGAGACAAGCGCCGATGGTTCCGTCGAAGCCATCGAAATCCCCGGCTCTCTTTTTACGTTAAAAATGAACGAAGCCGTTTCATTTATACAATTTCTGTATTCTTACGTCCGCGGAGGAGGGGCAGCAGGCGGCCAGTGCTTCAAAGTATTTCGATAACTCAATTTTTAGCATACCTCAATTGATTCGTTGCTCACCTTCATTGTCGAGATGCCTCGTCAAATGCAATGAACCTAACTTCATGAAATATGGAAACAATTTAGCAGAAGAAGATCATGGAACCTCTGAATACTACACTGTGTACTATGTACTATTGTACTTAATTGTATTTAATGAATTGCAAGCGTTTTAAATGACACTGATCAAACAAATTTTCCGACAAGTCGAAGACCCGCGCCATTCACAAACGTCGTCCTTTGTTTTATCGAGATTTCGCAAAAAAAGGAGAAATGCGAAAAACCAGGAAACAAAACCGAGAGGCAAGCGCCGACGGGTCCCGTCGAGCTATCGAAATCCTTGGTTCGTTTCTTTTTTCGTGGTCCTTTTAGACGAACCTTGGTAGAGCGATGCCCGAAAACCGTCCGCCCAAGGTCGATATTCAAATCGACGGCAACGAACGCCAGTTAATGGCTCCTCGGTAGCGAAACGTTAACGCGTTCCCGGCTACGAAATTTCGTCTTTGACGTCGACGCGGTTTACGACGCGATCCACGGGCTCTCTATGCACGGGAGTCGGTCGGTTAGAATCAATAATACACTCGGTCTCTCTCTCTCTCTCCTCTCTTCTCTCTTCTAGGAGATATGGTAATGTGCCGGGTCGAAATCTAGATTCAGTTCAATTCAGCCTCGTGGAAAGTTTTACCGGCTAGTTCCACCGTTCATTACCACTCGCAGATGCACGAACATTTCAACGCCGCTAGCTAGCTCGCTCGTTTCGCGCCAGTGTCGAAAAGTTTTCGCACACGCGCCTGCGTCGTTACTCTCTCCTACGAAAACCGAGGGAATTAGGGGGACAGCTTTTATATTCCCCCGCGAGAGCTCACAGGTTCTTCGTCATAATTTCCCGTACGGGAATCGCGGAGCCGAGACCGGTTACGATCGCAGCGTGTGGACCTAGCCTAACGTATTGCGATCGAATCTAGCGACGATTTATTTAGCAAGTGTTAATAAGTCAATGGTGCAATGATATGTATCGTATCCGTATATTCTTAAGGATGTTCTGGAGGTACAATGGCAGACAAAAGTATAAGAATTCATTCATTCATGAGTATATTTTGCATTAAACTTTTGCGAATACTGTATCCTCTGTAGCTATATTCAGTGGTCTACACTTGTCATGTTTCCATGCTAGTAAGAGACAACACGATAAATTTGACATTTTGTAACAGTTTATAATTTTTTTGCTCTGTAACTGTTTAGTGAATCCTAATAAATTTCGAACAATAAATAATTACATAATTTTTACTACATATAAAAAAACTGCAGTTTCTAGTTGCGTTTCTTCAAGGTTTAAATAGGGTTTGAAGTGGAATTTTATGAATTCTCCATAAGAAAACGTGTTAAAATGTCCAAACTTTAAGTTGCTATAATTCTTAAACGGTGCAGTGAATCGAACCCAAACTTTGGTAATCGCATTAATTTAGTAAGAATTATATCTTGTCAAATTTTCAAAAATTTTGTTGCGTTTTTATATACCTCCAGAACATCCTTAAGGGTATTGCGAATCACTATAGTCAGACTAACTTTTCCTTCTGCCATTTTTCCTTGTATCTACTGGAGATCGTTATTTTGAACGTGTATTTACATACGCGCACTTTAGAGCGTGTCATTTTATGTACACGTGTATTTAAATACACGTGTATTAATGCATCCTCATTTTCATTCGTACAATTCAAAATATAGCGAATAAATCTAAACATCGTTTCTAAAGTGAAATAGTACACGTGTATTTAAATAACGTGAAGTACAGTGGTTGAAATTTCTATAAAGTCATCTTCATTTTCATAGATATTTTAAACATATAACCAGTTTTGTTGCCTTATCGTATCTCAGAGAGACTGCGCACTCTGGACCGATATATTTACGATTCACGTTCGTTTTAAGTTTTTCTATGTGGTGCAGAGCACAAGTGCGAAGTTTCTCTAAAGTCACTTAGCGTTTTTCTGTATTCCGAGCAGAGAACTACGGAAAATTCCAAATATTCTAAATGTATTAGTTTTAGAACTCGTAGAAATCCTGTTTGTTATAATTAGACTGCGGATTTTATGCATTTATGACGAAAATGGACACGTACAATTTAAAGCAGTGGACGAATTAAGAATATTTAAGGACATCAATGCATTAATTTCAGCTTAACAGCATAATTAAAAGAAGAATACAATTTTTATTTGGCTCCTGTGTCCTACAGTCAATGCAAACATTTTTTATTTTGCATAAAAATCCGCAGTCATAATTTTATTCGCGTGTATTAGAATGCCGGGAGGAAAAGTAGTAACAAGTGAAGGAAAAGCATCAATCGATGCTTATAAAGACACTGTGATTAATACTTATATCAATTTACGTGAAAATCACGAGAAAAATCATTTTAAAGGTGGTAATAAAAAATCGTCAAAGATACAACATTCACTATTAATGAAGTCTGTGACTAAGGAAAGGAAAAATGAAGCACAATTTCGAGCTGAATTGGAGCTCCCAGTAACGACAAGACGTGTGCAACAACTTTCAATTCTTCTGGACAAAATTGCAAACGTGAGCCAGTCCTTAAAGAAGTACATAAACAGGCCCGTCTTGATTTCGCACAAAACACAGTGACTTTATAGAAATTTCGGTGAGTGTAGTACACGCGTACCCGTGTAATTAAACTGTCACGTACAGAAATGCGTGTACGTGAAATAGGGATTTCTAGTATTTACCATTTCCGATAAAAAAAGATCATGTCCTTTCCCAAGCGAAGTCGCGAGAAGTTCGCAGATCCATCGCGCTCGTAACGTGTTGGAGAAATTGGAGAAGCGAATGGTCGCGTCCACGGTCAATAACGTTCGAAAAATGCGAGACGGCAATCGGCGTGTCCTGTCAGCGATGCGTTGATACGTAATAGCCGAGACACGCGTGACATTCCAAGGCCAACTACGGCACCGTGTGCGTAACCCGTGTGTCCCCTGACCGCTTCTGCCAAGCACACACGTTTTCGTGCCCATCGATCCCGTTCTCGTTCGAAAGTATATCATTGCGGTCGAGCGAACGCGAGGATCCCTGAACGTCTCTCTGCCCCCGCCGCACGACGATACCCTAACCCTGTTTCCTGTCTCGTGGGACCGGGTAGACGATGCTCTATCACGGAAGGATCGAGGATCGATCGCCGCGGCGCTTTGTTGCGAACTAGGATGAGAACCGGCCAGATTGTACTCATGATAGCGCGATGTATTTTATGGTAATCTCTCTGCACGATATCGACGCCGATAGTGGCTCGATGGTAGATCGGAGGCAGGCCGGGTCACCTCTGACCCGTGATTAATATTTTCCCCTTGATATCTGATTAGTTATTAGTGATAACCGACTTCGTCGTGCTCTCAGTTGAATATATTAATTCACAAACCTTTCTCCGAGCTGTTCAGCACGTCTTTCGTTAATAATTAACCTCCTTAATTATACCTCGCCCGATTACGGCGCTCCAGATTCGTCCTGATTTACAAATGAGTTTTCGCGTTGCTCTGTAAGGTGTAGGAAGGTTGAAAGAATATTTTCTTGAATTCTATACAGTTTTTGCGATGTTCACTTTGCGAAATATGAATGACGTTACGGGACGTGATATTGTTGGTTAACGAAGCGCAAACGAAACGAATTCGACGATGAATGCCGGGCGTGTAACGATCGTTTTCATCGCGCTGTCTATATTGATTTCAGGGCACAGTATTTACCGTTTCCCAAAGAGAAATTGCCCGGCATCGATGAAAATCGTGTACTCCATAATTGTTTTGAACAACGCTCTCCGTTCCCCATAAATATTTCGCTTGTTCGCGAAATATATACCCGCGAGACAAATATGTGCAGATTTTCCCTGAATTTCATTTGACCGATGCTTTGAGTTAAATGAAATTTGCATAAACTCGGAATATATTTAATCCGCGGTTACGTTTTATCGAAAACGGTCTACACCGAGAGAGTGGGGTCGGAACCCAGAGGTTTAGAGTGCGCTTGGTTGTCTAGTATAAATATACAATTAACTCTGAAAATTACTTTGTACTGAAACTTTCCTTTGTAATTCTGTACACATAACAATGAGTGTGTCCTCCAGCGATAAAGACGGAATTCGGATGACTGCAATGGCGGTAATCAGACCGCGCATTTTCATAGAAAAATTGTCGATCGTCGGAAATGAGGTCTGATAAAAACTTGTTTCCTCTCGATAATTATAACGAGTCAAAAAGGAGGTAGCGATATGTCAGAATTCTTCCAATATCTTTGTTGTTTTGCAGAATAAGCAAAAGGAAGTTGCATTCACGGACTTTCTACATAAAGAATAGTTCCCCTAGAATTCAGAATAACGTTACTATTACTTCCCCCAGCTGTATTCTTCTGAATCAGTGTTTGGAACAGTCAATTCGCAAATCCTCGGAGTGCTCTCGCAGACAAGAATTACAACTATAATCGCCAGACTGTAGGTCGGTAGACAAACTCTCTCGACGTACTTTCGAACACTGGAATTAAACGGACTGTGCCAGTGATTTCACCAGAGTTTAATTGTACTTGAAAATCATTGGCGTTTCTTCCACTGATGGCCGGCAGAAACGCCAACACACGCCGTCGTCGCTTCCGTCTGCTCGTCGACGTTTTCTCCGCGCACAATCGCCGGAATTAACAATAAACAACGTTCGTGACTGGGAAACATTTCACAGTGGCTGGCACTTAGCGACCAACGGATAAACAACCGCAGATGCGGCGATAGCCGGCGAACAATCCGCGTCAGGATGAAACACGGATTCGACATGTTTCCCGCGATAAAGCGGTCATTATCGCGCGAGGGGGGGTGGGGGCAGAGAAAAAAGAAATTCCCGGGCGGAATCGCGAGCACCGCTTTCAACGATGGTAACGATCAGTGGTACAGTACTCGCGATCGCTGATCAACCCGATGCCCTCGAAACGCGCGAGCGCAGAGAGCAGAGAGCAGCTCCGAAAGGAACGGTGTCGAACGTGTCGCGGTCGATCAGCAAACCGTAACGCGGGGAATTGAATGTTTGCGAGGCACGGAAACAGAGAAAGATAGAGCGAGAGCGTGTGGGAAAGGGAGGAACAGGGAACGTGTCAGAGAAACTAAAAACGCGTTATCGTAACAGCGACGCGACAAACCACGCCGCATCGCGCCCACAAACACGATATATCCGCGGCGTTATCAAGGTCCCTCGCGATCGTTGTGACAATGCGAAACGATAAAGCGGTGGCGGCGGATGCATGCTCCGATTCGAGACCGTTTGATGTCTGCATTACATCGATCTTCCGCGTTGCTACTCTCCAAGCACCGCGAACAAACGCGCTGCGCTATTAAGGGGGTCTTCTGGAACGTCATTTCGCAGGACTTGTTTTCGAAATTTTTCTAGAGAAACCAGACGACCGTTCTGTATCAAGGTTTTGCAGACATATATTCTATCGTTTCGACTAGGCAATAGAATTTCTTCGAGCCGAGATACTTAAAATTGTGGGAACTATAATTGCTTGAAGAGGGGCATAACTAATCCCTTAAGAGGCGCTTCTGGTCTAGATCGACATTTCGCTAGGTTGTTTGCGAATTTTTTTAAAGAAATCGGACAACCGTATTGCCTAAAGCTTTTTCATACGTATGTTTTACTATTTGGACTTTACAGTAGAATTTTTTCAAGCCGAAGTACTTAAAATTGTGGGAACTATAATTGCTTGAAGAGGAGCATAACTAATCCCTTAAGAGGCGCTTCTGGTCTAGATCGTCATTTCGCTAGGTTGTTTGCGAATTTTTTTAAAGAAATCGGACAACCGTATTGCCTAAAGCTTTTTCATACGTATGTTTTACTATTTGGACTTTACAGTAGAATTTTTTCAAGCCGAAGTACTTAAAATTGTGGGAACTATAATTGCTTGAAGAGGGGCATAACTAATCCCTTAAGAGACGCTTCTGGTCTAGATCGTCATTTCGCTAGGTTGTTTGCGAATTTTTTTAAAGAAATCGGACAACCGTATTGCTTAAAGCTTTTTCATACGAATGTTTTACTATTTGGACTTTAGAGTAGAATTTTTTCAAGCCGAAATACTTAAAATTGTGGGAACTATAATTCCATGAAGAGGGGCATAACTAATCCCTTAAGAGGCGCTTCTGGTCTAGATCCTCATTTCGCTAGGTTGTTTGGGAATTTTTTTAAAGAAATCGGACAACCGTATTGCTTAAAGCTTTTTCATACGAATGTTTTACTATTTGGACTTTAGAGTAGAATTTTTTCAAGCCGAAATACTTAAAATTGTGGGAACTATAATTCCATGAAGAGGGGCATAACTAATCCCTTAAGAGGCGCTTCTGGTCTAGATCCTCATTTCGCTAGGTTGTTTGCGAATTTTTTTAAAGAAATCTGACAACCGTCTCGCACAAAGCTTTTTCATACATATATTTTATTATTTGGACTTTAGAGTAGAATTTTTTCAAGCCGAAATACTTAAAATTGTGGCCACTATAATTGCTTGAAGAGGGGCATAACTAATCCCTTAAGAGACGCTTCTGGTCTAGATCCTCATTTCGCTAGGTTGTTTGGGAATTTTTTTAAAGAAATCGGACAACCGTCTTGCATGAAGCTTTTTCATACATATATTTTATTATTTGGACTTTACAGTAGAATTTTTTCAAGCCGAAATACTTAAAATTGTGGGAACTATAATTGCTTGAAGAGGGGCATAACTAATCCCTTAAGAGACGCTTCTGGTCTAGATCGTCATTTCGCTAGGTTGTTTGCGAATTTTTTTAAAGAAATCGGACAACCGTATTGCTTAAAGCTTTTTCATACGTATGTTTTACTATTTGGACTTTAGAGTAGAATTTTTTCAAGCCGAAATACTTAAAATTGTAGGAACTATAATTCCTTGACAACGGGCAAGACCATTAAGAGACGCTTCTGGTCTAGATCGTCATTTCGCTAGGTTTGCGAATTTTTTTAAAGAAATCGGACAACCGTATTGCTTAAAGCTTTTTCATACGTATGTTTTACTATTTGGACTTTACAGTAGAATTTTCTCAAGCCAAAATACCTAAAATTGCGGGAGCTATAATTGCTTTAAGATAAAGAGGAAGCTAATCTCTTAACTAATCCTTTGAGAGATTCTTCTGGTCTAGAGCATCATTCCGTAGACCAGCTTGAATTTTTGTCGGAAATATGACGGGAACTACTGAACATTATAATTATAATAATAAAAAGGATGATATTAAAGCTTTTTCTCTGCGGTTCAATCGGGGAAAAGTAATCGCGTCGCAAGCGCGTTCGAGCGATTTCTCTTCCTCCTCGAGAACAGCAGCAAACGGCTAGCAGCAGTAGTAAACGGTAGTGCATCGTTGTGCATCGTTGTGCAGCATTTTGCAGCCGTGTCCTGCCGCACGTCCAAAGGCGTGACAATGCCGATTGTAACCGGTTGTACTGCTCGGCTATCAACCGGGAAACGGCGAAAAAAAAGGAAGCGTAAAAGACAACAAGCAGTTTCCCGAAAGACAATCGCCACTGTCTGTGCCCCCGGACACTTTACATTTTGCTTGTTGTTCCGACCGGCGACAATGCGCGCCGGTAGAATCGTAAAATCGAAAGTTGTGCGTTTTGTGCTCGGCCAGGCTCTATGACGAACCCGCTCTCCTCTGTCCTCGACTTTCGAAAGCTACGGCGATAATATCGGCCGTGCAATCACGCTGCCCTAACATTCGTTGAAAATGAGATTATACAGTTCTTGTAAGGATTATTAATGGTATGAACTTGGCACTGAACGGCCGGAGTAAGTTGAAACGAAACGATATCTTTTCATAGTATTTTCAGTTCATTCAAGGCGTTGCGTTGATACCGGACGGTGCAATGGAATTGAAGTCTCTTTTAGTTTTTAAAGACTGTTTTATTAAATGTATGCATGCACCCAGGATACTTGCAGGAATTTTTACTTTATTTTTGTCATAAGAAAGCTTCTTGTTAAAATTGTAATTGGAATTTGCATAAAGATCCTGAAAGTCTTTCTATGCCATGATGGTCGTGCATTTTTATGTGCAAGGTTATAGCTTTGTTTAATTTTATGAGCTAGCATTAAATATCGTATGAAATTTTGCTGTTTTATGCATTAAATTTAAATCTGAATAAAATTTTTAGAGCTATAATATCTGATATCTTAAATCTTTACTCTTCAACTAGAAATTGACTCAGCATGGGGCAAGAGTAATTATTCAGAACTATTCTGCGATATTTTTAGTAGGGCATGAAAAATTGTTAATGGCCCAAAGAATAGCCACTCAGAACTGCGATATTTTTAGTAGAACTTTAAAAATTGGTAAGGGTCCAACGAACGGGCCATTCAAACTTGTTCGGTAACATTTTTAGAGGAGACATCAAAAAGGACCAGACTGCGGATCCTTACGCAAAAATTGACTGTATGAATTGCAAGGTACTGGAACCAATTAAAAATTGTATCAATTATGAGGTACTGGGACCAAATAAAAATTGTCTGTATCATTTTCAACCATCACGGGCCATGACCAGATTATGATTAACATCTTTGAAGGATTAATCCCCAAAGGGTCGTCCCAAAAGGGTTAAAAACCATAGTACATAACAAAATATCGCTAACCGTTGGAGTCGAGTTCAGAATCGGAGCGTACCGACAAGAGTTAATTTGTCCAGCTCTGTAAAAAAGCTTGCAATTAGAAGGGCAATTTGCGGAGGGACGTAATGAATGTCAAAGGGCCTCGTCACCAAAATTTCAGCGGTCTCGTATCGCGGGCTAGTTGGCGAAACGATCGATCCTCTCGGCGGCCGCAAGAAAGGCAACGGCAGAGAGCACGGAGGGCACACATCGTATGTGTGTGGTAAATGTTAAAGTTACCATTCGGTGCGCGCCGTTTTGAAAGTCAAACGAGCACGCTCGAGAGTTCGTTGAACCTTTCTCTTTCTCTCTCTCTCTCTCTCTCCCTCCCTCTCTCGCTATGCCCCTCTCTTTCGGTGTTCCGCGCGGTAACACCCGTTTTCACGACCGCGTTGCCGAGGGATTTGGTAACGAATATCTCTTACCTAATGGTTCTTATGTCACTGATTACGCTGCGGACCCATGCTCGCGGTGTGTTCCGCTTCGCGTTCGTAACCGAACCGCTCGCGCCGCCGTCGTTGTCGCCGCCGGGCTTTCCGCCAATTCCACGGCTGGACTATCCCCCATGTAACTCTCCTCTGGTGGGAACTGGGTGCTCGAGTTACCAGCCTCGAGAACAACCCGCCCTCGCGCTCGCACCCGCGACCGCCTTAACCTGTTTACCCGACTCATTTTTCCCCCGTGAAAACGAACTCGCGTCGCGCGGTCGGCTACTGTCGGCTTGCTGCTCGAAGATGACTAACGACGATCTGGGTCACTGCGAAATTCATGAAAGCATCGGGGATGTGTCTACGGCGGACAAAAGCGATCGTCGAGGAACGAGTCGCGGAAACCGATAATCGAACGAATCGACTAACAGCGAAACCGCACCAGACCACTCGACGCGACCCGCTGCAAGTTTTTCGTTTTGCAGTCGGTGCCTACGGTTGCTTCATTTGTGTCACTCCGTTCTCGTTGAAATTACAGTTTCTCCGTATTTCGTGATTTTCCACTCATGCGTATCGGTTTCTTTCATTTCGATGGAAGGCTCCTGCAAATTTAGGGGCTGTTAGCACTAAGTACAGGTTGAACACTTCTGATTGTATTTTGTCTGTAATATTGCTTTGTAGCTTTGCAACTTCGATGTCTAATCTCGGTGCCGAACAACGAATCATTCGAAATGCGCAAAGCGGTTCTCCAGCAGCCCCTTAACCCAAAAGTTCGGTCATAAACTCGGCCAGAATCGATCGTCGTTGACCGACCGGTGGTCCAGTGAACTCGCCAGCGGGAAAAATCGAATGCCGCGAGCCATTAAGACCGGATAATGGCCGGGAGACGATGGTGTGGGAGGTTTTCGAAAAATCTGGCAACGATTGTCACGGTCGACTCGTGCCAGATTCCCTCTTCAGCCGCCGCCGTGGATACTCGACGGAGAGAAAGAGAAAGAGAGTGTGGAGAGAGGATAGGAGGAATCAATAGGCCCGTATTGTAGCGCGGATTTGCAAGCCGCCGGCGGAAACCTTACGTATTCAACAGTGAGTCACACTTCCAGGAACGTATCCCCAGCCCTCTCCTCTCTCTCTCTCTCTTTCTCTCGACTCACCTACGACAATGTACCGCGGCCATTGTTTCCCACCCTTACCAAAATCAAACGCTCTCCCCGGCGTGTGTTCTCTTTCTCTCTGTGTCGAGGCTTCAACCCCATTTTTTTCACCCCTCCCCTTTTCAAACGCAATCACCGTGATTTCCATTTAGGCGTTCGTTTCAGCGCTTCCCGTTCGAGGGCACTAATGACTTCTGCGGTAATGGCTCACGCTGTAACTCCATTGAAAACTGTGCCGTGAATCGAGTAGCCTGTCGATGATCGCGCGCTCCCTCACCTCCTCTTGTATCTCTTTCTCTCTTCGGTGGTTCCCGGTGGCCGACCACCGAGCACGATCCCCGCGATCTATCCGCGAATCGGTGATTTATCAATCAACCTGTTGACTCCGACCTCCCGTTTGCCAAGATGAAACGCTCCCGGCCCGCTAAGTGCCACGTGGCTGCGAATTATTACCGCCCGAAGCTGTGCACGTTCGCTATAGTCCGATCTTGACTATGAAACTTCGAGAAGATCCGCTATTTCCATCAATTAGCTCCCTTTTCTTTTTTAAACCTTCGAGAGCGACAAATTTGTTTGAATTTGATCGAGAATCTTCCCCTTTTCTGTGTCCAGGTTGAAGTTTTCTCCAAAATTGTTTTACACACTAGGAATGGGATTTTAGAGTGCAGCATTCAATTTTTGCCGGTGCTCTTCCTATCGTTCTATTTCGAATCTACCTCAGTAACTATATCCTTGAAGTTTTATTCCGTGTACATTCTTCGATTCGTTACAACCGAGTTTGTTTCAAGTTTACAGGCAACGACGAAGTAATTTCGATGCTGTCAGTGCACTTTCCGTCAGCCCATTCTTAACGCCAATTAAAAAAGTGTTAGTTTACATCGAGCAGGTCACTGATGAATTACGTATCCTACGTAATCTGACCACTGCCCTGCAAAATCCCGCAAACTCGAAGTAATTTCGTTGACGAGGCTGAAGCTGCTAGATTAAAGTTTACTACCACTGCAACCCTTTTTAGATCCCCCAGCGTAATCCTGTTTACGTCAAAGATTCATTTTTGACGGTGTATGAAAAATCGTGTCGTTCGACCGTGTTCGCTGCCGCCTTTCACAATCCTCTCATTCTATTCTCTTTAATGCAATGAACAATTCCTTCACTTTACCGGATCATAGTATCCACCTTGATATGGACTATTAGGCCGTTGCAAAAGTTCCTTTTTGTATTTCAATACAATTGCGTCACTTTGCACCTTCGAGAGCATTCGTAATTAAAAAGCAATCCGATCAACCTATTTTCCTGAGGAAACTAAATCATATCTTAACGTCTTTAATTCTGTGACACAATAAGAATTATGTTGATCTCTTGTTGCTACAATAATTAAATTAATTTCTTGCCGATATGATGACTACTCGTCTTGAACGTTTTGAGCAGAGTTGGGAAAAAATTTAATCAACGATTGACGACTACATTTCTACTTCAATCGTTAATCGTAATTAACAATTAGTCTCCTAGTTTGGTCGTTAATTGCCGTTAACGATTAAATACTTATTAATCGTCAATTGCGGTTAACGATTAAACACTTATTAATCGTTAATTGCGATTAACGATTAAATTTCTACTTTAGTCAGGATACTTTAGTTAGGATAATTGATTAATGATTAACTGCTGAAATTTCGAAATGAAATTCGGAATTAGAACTATACTTCACTGATACTGAAAAAAATGTAAACTGAGTTTAGGTGTATTGTCATATGGTCTATAATACAAACTTTGTTTACGTGCTTTTAGGTTTTTTCCCGATGATTTCATTTTTTAATCACGATTAACGATAATTGACGATTAACTTCATCAATCGATTGATCCAATCGTCGATTTTTCGATGATTTAATCAACGATTGACGATTAATTTTTTCAATCGATTTATCCAATCATCGATTTTTCGATGATTTAATCAACGATTGTCGATTAACTTCATCTATCGATTGATCCAATTGTCGATGTTTCGATGATTTCTTCTTTTAATCAACGATTAACGATTAACTTCATCAATCGATTAATTCAATCGTCGATTTTTCGATGATTTAATCAACGATTGACGATTAACTTTATCAATCGATTGAACAAATCGTCAATTTTTCGATTGATTCAATTGTCGATTTTTTGATGATTTCTTTTGTTAATCGTACACATTAATCAAACAATCATGATTAAAATTTTAATAGTTTAATGCCCAACTCTGGTTTTGAGGTATATGGGGTTCGCCATAGACGCTCGAATACTCCGTTCTACAGTCGCGACCACGATAAGATAATCCGTGTTATTAAACATTTTGCAGCCGTAATGAATATAGAGCGTAACCTAGCACCAATCGTCGGACGGGTCTACGGTTTCCTCGCAGATCGAGGTCTCGGAACGAAGGCGACTGTTCCTCGAACACCAGCCCCTGCTACCGTTTAAACAAGCGCTTAACGATTCCAATCGAAGTGGGTCGTAGTTGATTGAAACTGGATCTCTCTCTCTTTCCCTCTGGTTGATTTTTAAATTTCCTCGTAACCGATACACAAGGCTGGGAACACGTAGAAAAGCGCTATCTCCCTTACTCTGTCTCTCTCTCTCTCTCTCTCTCTCTCTCTCTCTCTCTCTCTCTCTCTCTCTCTCTCTCTCTCTCTCTCTCTCTCTCTCTCTCTCTCTCTGATGGACTGGGGCTGTCGCAGCTGTTGCGGCGATGCATCCGAATTACTCTTAAAACGTTTCGTGCCATTCGCATACGCTCCATGCAGAGGCTTTCGGTCCTGACCATTTAAAATATTCATCAAAAAAAAGGTCAGTTTTAGAAAGATTTCTTGTAAAGTCTAGTTCGACGTTTGAACAATATAATTTGTCTCACTCTGATAGGAAACAAAATATACCTTCAATTTCAATCATCCATCTTCAATTTTCGTCGAGAAAGGGAAGGCCAGTTTTAGAAAGATTTCTTGTAAAGTCTTGTTCGATGTTTAAACAATATAATTTGTCTCATTCTGATAGGAAACAAAATATAGCTTCAATTTAATTCATCCATCTTCAATTTTCGTCGAGAAAGGGAAGGCCAGTTTTAGAAAGATTTCTTGTAAAGTCTTGTTCGACGTTTGAACAACATAATTTGTCGCACTCTGATAGGAAACAAAATATACCTTCAATTTCAATCATCCATCTTCAATTTTCGTCGAGAAAGGGAAGGCCAGTTTTAGAAAGATTTCTTGTAAAGTCTTGTTCGATGTTTAAACAATATAATTTGTCTCATTCTGATAGGAAACAAAATATAGCTTCAATTTAATTCATCCATCTTCAATTTTCGTCGAGAAAGGAAAGGCCAGTTTTAGAAAGATTTCTTGTAAAGTCTTGTTCGACGTTTGAACAACATAATTTGTCGCACTCTGATAGGAAACAAAATATACCTTCAATTTCATTCATCCATCTTCAATTTTCGTCGAGAAAGGGAAGGCCAGTTTTAGAAAGATTTCTTGTAAAGTCTTGTTCGATGTTTAAACAATATAATTTGTCTCATTCTGATAGGAAACAAAATATACCTTCAATTTCATTCATCCATCTTCAATTTTCGTCGAGAAAGGGAAGGCCAGTTTTAGAAAGATTTCTTGTAAAGTCTTGTTCGACGTTTGAACAACATAATTTGTCGCACTCTGATAGGAAACAAAATATACCTTCAATTTCATTCATCCATCTTCAATTTTCGTCGAGAAAGGGAAGGCCAGTTTTAGAAAGATTTCTTGTAAAGTCTTGTTCGATGTTTAAACAATATAATTTGTCTCATTCTGATAGGAAACAAAATATACCTTCAATTTCATTCATCCATCTTCAATTTTCGTCGAGAAAGGGAAGGCCAGTTTTAGAAAGATTTCTTGTAAAGTCTTGTTCGACGTTTGAACAACATAATTTGTCTCACTCTGATAGGAAACAAAATATACGTTCCATTTCAATCATCCATCTCCAATTTTCGTCGAGAAAGGGAAGGCCAGTTTTAGAAAGATTTCTTGTAAAGTCTTGTTCGATGTTTGAACAACATAATTTGTCTCACTCTGATAGGAAACAAAATATACCTTCAATTTCAATCATCCATCTTCAATTTTCGTCGAGAAAGGGAAGGCCAGTTTTAGAAAGATTTCTGGTAAAGTCTTGTTCGATGTTTAAACAATATAATTTGTCTCATTCTGATAGGAAACAAAATATACCTTCAATTTCATTCATCCATCTTCAATTTTCGTCGAGAAAGGGAAGGCCAGTTTTAGAAAGATTTCTGGTAAAGTCTTCTTCGACGTTTGAACAATATAATTTGTCTCATTCTGATAGGAAACAAAATATACCTTCAATTTCAATCATCCATCTTCAATTTTCGTCGAGAAAGGGAAGGCCAGTTTTAGAAAGATTTCTGGTAAAGTCTTGTTCGACGTTTGAACAATATAATTTGTCTCACTCTGATAGGACACAAAATTACCTTCAATTTCAATCATCCATCTCCAATTTTCGTCGAGAAAGGGAAGGCCAGTTTTAGAAAGATTTCTGGTAAAGTCTTGTTCGACGTTTGAACAATATAATTTGTCTCACTCTGATAGGAAACAAAATATACCTTCAATTTCAATCATCCATCTTCAATTTTCGTCGAGAAAGGGAAGGCCAGTTTTAGAAAGATTTCTTGTAAAGTCTTGTTCGACGTTTGAACAACATAATTTGTCTCACTCTGATAGGAAACAAAATATACGTTCAATTTCAATCATCCATCTCCAATTTTCGTCGAGAAAGGGAAGGCCAGTTTTAGAAAGATTTCTTGTAAAGTCTTGTTCGATGTTTGAACAACATAATTTGTCTCACTCTGATAGGAAACAAAATATACCTTCAATTTCATTCATTCATCTTCAATTTTCGTCGAGAAAGGGAAGGCCAGTTTTAGAAAGATTTCTGGTAAAGTCTTGTTCGACGTTTGAACAACATAATTTGTCTCACTCTGATAGGAAACAAAATTACCTTCAATTTCAATCATCCATCTTCAATTTTCGTCGAGAAAGGGAAGGCCAGTTTTAGAAAGATTTCTGGTAAAGTCTTGTTCGACGTTTGAACAATGTAATTTGTCTCACTCTGATAGGAAACAAAATATACCTTCAATTTCAATCATCCATCTCCAATTTTCTTCGAGAAAAGGAAGGCCAGTTTTAGAAAGATTTCTGGTAAAGTCTTCTTCGACGTTTGAACAATATAATTTGTCTCATTCTGATAGGAAACAAAATATAGCGTCAATTTCAATCAACCGTCTTCAATTTTCGTCGCGAAAGAGAAATTTTTGGAACGATTTGCTGTAAAGTCCTTGTCGACATCCGAACAAAACATGTACAAGACATTTTTCATACTCTAAGAGTGTAGGAAGTAAAGTGGGGAATAAAATGACTCGAATGTACAATTTGTCGCACTCTGATAGGAAACAAAATATATCTTCAATTTCAATCAATCCTCTTCTTTTTTCGTCGAGAAAGAGAAATTTTTGCAATGAGCTGCTGTAAAGTCCTTGTCAACATCCGAACAAAACAAGTTCAAGACATTTGTCATACTCTAAGAGCGTAGGCAGTAAAGTGGGGAATAAAATGACTCGAATGTACAATTTGTCTTACTCTGATAGGAAACAAAATATACCTTCAATTTCAATCAATCCTCTTCAATTTTCGTCGAGAAAGAGAAATTTTTGGAACGAGCTGCTGTAAAGTCCTTGTCGACATCCGAACAAAACAAGTTCAAGACATTTGTCATACTCTAAGAGAGTAGGAAGTAAAGTGGGGAATAAAATGACTCGAAGATTCAGCCTGCGATGCTACCTCACTAGAGGAAGTCTCCAAGTTGTCCGCACGAGCCGATGACTGTGCAGAAGATGGTAAAAAATGGTCACTCAAATGCTTCGTAAAGAAAGTCTCCGAGTGGATCGTCTAGCTGACAACAGCGCATAGAATGGTCAACAAAGGTCCATCAGATTATTCGTTTGCTCTACCCACAGCGTAGACGGGGTTAAGTCGTACGATCGCATAGAACCGTCCAATTTCCGAGTTTTCTATCATTCGATCCTGGGACTGTTCACTGGAGAGAGAGAGAAAGAGAAAGAGAATGAGAGAGAGGTACAAACGAGTAGTTTTCCGAGTTCATCAGACCTTGAACGATACAAAGAGCGATGGCCACGGGCTGGGAAAAGAGAGCCGTCCCGAAGGCTTGCGCGTGGAATAATCATCGAACGTAACCGTGGCCTTGGCTGAAGCTCGAGCCGCTTCCGGAAGAGGTTAATACCCGAAACGCATCGCTGACTCTCGGAGGGCTAGAGCGTGTATACACCGTGAATCGCCTCTCCGCATTTTCTACGGTCTCTCGCGCGCGTAGGAACGAGAGCTCCCTGTTCGAACAATGCCTATTTATTTGCCAGATCGTTATCTCGCTTAAAGGTCCAAGACGATCTTTTATGGTCGGCGCGTAACGATCGCGAGCGGCCCGAACCTGGGAGAAAAGAAGAGGATGACGAACGAGCCCGAGGGAGAAACGGGGGACAGACGGAGAAAGAGACAGAGCGGGGCGGTCCCTTTCGTAATCGGTAACGCGTAATTGCCTAATTAGACGCGCGAGTGTATTCCTCTTCCCGGGCGAATTAAACCGAAGACGAAGCGCGGGGTAATTCATTCGTAACGCCGCCCGTAATTTGTTCTGCAATCTTACCGGCGACGATCGTTGAGCAAACGCGACGGTTACACTGTTACCGAGATCGCCGATTCTTCTATTAAAATATACCTTGCACTATGATGCACGTTCTTTTTCCATTTTCTGATGAAATTTGGGGGACGTTGTTCGGTTCTGAATGGGTTCGCTGGAGAATCTGTGCTGTAATGTGTGCAGTATCTAAAAGAAAGTAAACGGAACTTCCAGCTTTTAATCATTTCATACATTTTATAACTTAATGGTCCAGTCCGTTTAGTTTTTGATTAATCGCCATCCAGTTTACTCTTTGTGTCTATATGCAACCGTATAATTAGAATCTAGTTTAATAGCTGTGCTAATACTTGTATTCATGACTCTTGTACATGCACATTGTACTGCAAGCTGAATGTAATTATTGTCGCTCGTAGCTGCAATTGTATCTGTTGTTGCATCAAAGGGTTTCTAGTCGGATTCATTTATATACCGCATTTATATTTAGAATCAAAATTGGTTACATCAATTGCAATGGGTATCTATTCATTTTTACCGTAAAATCCTTAGTCTAGCTATCCGAGGGTGAAACGTGGGGGTGGAAACCCCTAACTTCGTAAGAGCTCTCCTCGTTTACCATCTCTACGCTGTTCAAATGAATCGAAAAGCAAATAGCAAGCGCATAGTACCTTTTATTGACGTCGAAGAGTCTGGTCTACGTCTGAAGCACTCCCTGCGAGCTGGAATGTCTATTCTCCAGTAATAGCAAAGTCGTTAACTCTGATGCTAGGATCAACGTGACCTAAAAGCAGCCATTTTCTCTTGACTGCAATTTTTCTCGATGAAACACACGAATTAATTCAATGTTAACCGCTTGAATTAACAAAACTGAGTGACCGCTGTGATCCAATCTCACTCTAACAATACAAATGTTCCAATTTTAATGTTAAGATCCGCTTTACAAAAGATGCCGCACGCTCCATCGCACAGTGGGCCAGAAACCGATCAAAAATCTGCCGACAACTCAGTTTTTCATCGATTTAATTGGAATTTTTTTTTAAATGTTTGTGAAGGACTATACTTTGATGACGTGCTGCGCGAAAATCGTTAACTGTCACAATCAAGAATCCTTATCTACAAAGGCCAATAACTACGATACTTCATCAGCCCATACCATAAATTTGCATGTCCCAGCTGAGTTGCCGACACTTCTTAACCCTAAATCTGGCCCTGAGAATTACCAATTGAATAGAATTACGTTCAGCACTTATGAGACTTGCCATTAATTTATTGATCCAACAGCAGCGTTTTCGCTTCTTGAGAAAGAACTTCCTTGTGCTTGCCATCCTTTATTCTTAGAGAGCTTATAAGTGGATCGGATGATAATAACATATACCGTATAATATCTATATTTGTCTTTCTGCGGCAACACATTCGGGAGTTTTCAGCTCGTGATTTCCAAAGACTTTATCATTTGCCTCTTGTGGCTCTTCCGAATACAAACGTAGCAAGTACTTCACTTCTATGGTAAATAAACTTATTTATATCGATCGTATTCTTGTTAATAACAATAATTAATGATATCGGCGTTACGGTTCGATCGTTTAATACCCAAAAACACAAAATTAACTAAGCTATTTTGCTAAATTTTCAAATAAATCGACGTTTCAGTCACTATTTTGACCATTTTCAAGATTGCATTGAATTGCGCCTGTAAGAGAAAATAAACATGATTTATATAAAATGACATACAATTTTCAAAAGTAATTAAGAGTTTAAATGTAAGGGAATTTATATAAATCATGTTTATTTTCTCTTACAGACGCAATTCAATACAATCTTGAAAATGGTCAAAATAGTGACCGAAACGTCGATTTATTTGAAAAATTAGCAAAATAGCTTAGCTAATTTTGTGTTTTTGGGTATTAAACGATCGAACCGTAGCGCCGATATCATTAATTATTGTTACTTCACTTCTATGTTGCAGTACCTTATGAACTGATGGAGCTAGTTTATACCATGGATAAATTTTAATGCACAATTTAGCCGTCTCCGAACAATATTCGTTGAATTTCACAGACTCAGCTTTCTTGACACATGTAATTACCTGAAGAATGTTATGCAATCTTGTGATAATAACCGCGTTTGATCCAATCACTGCAGCAACTGATTCGGCTTTTCTAAAGAAAGTTCGGACCACGTTCCCAGTATTTGATGTACCAGCTCCTTGTTTGATAACATCAACTGTGATTGATAACTCTTTCAAAGAATTTTGCACTTTTTTCTTCCTTGCCGCCTTTAATTTGTTTCCTCTATGGTTCTCGCAGATCCTTTTTCGAAATCTAAGTTGTATGAAACATGTAGAAGGTTTTCCATGAAACGGATCTAACAGTGTAAGGTAGAGAGCCCGTATTTATAATATTCTTAATTACATGGCAGACTTTAGATAAGAATATTCGCGCAGCACGTCATCAAAGTATAGTCCTTCACGAACATTTAAACAAAATTCCAATTGAATCGATGAAAAACTGAGTTGTCGGCAGACTTTTGTCCAAAAAGATCGGTTTCTGGCCCACTGTGCACCGATCCGAGTCTCTATTTTCCTCAACCATGATCATCCCAAGCTCCAATAAACGTCTTACCACAAGAGCATTTATCTCCTCGGAATAAAAAATCTACTGTCCGTGATCCGCCGACATCTGCAGCGACAAGCGTGCGAGCAAAGGTTTATCGAGGAAGGAGAAAATGCGATGATATCGCCGCACGATATGCACACAACATCATGCTAGAAAGAGGCGTGAGCGTGTCGCGTATATCACGGTAGAGGCAGGGTTGCTGAGAATCGATCGGCCAACAGCTGGTGTAGGATTAACTTCGTTTTCACCGGAGGAATTTCGTCCAGGTTTCTCGGTTGTCTAGCGCGGCCTGCCTCGGTACGGAGAGTCTGGGAGGTTTTTCTAACGCTCGAGGAGTCCGAGGCTCTAAGTGGCCAGGCGGCGTCCAAGGTTGAACGTCCGGAGGTTCGAGCGGAAGTGGGACCGGAGGCGACAAGGACAACACACGCGACTCCTCGGTCCCCGATGTTTGTCCCGTCCACGGTCAAACCGTAGCCGCGTTTGTCGGTCAATTAGAGTCCAGAACGAGTACCGGTAACATAGAGGCGAACGGTTGTCGGTGAACGTCCGCAGGGGGTCGTCGACCCGAGCCAGACCCGAGCCGGAGCCGTGCCCGGCTTTAACGGCGGCTTCCACCGCAACTGGAGACTCGCGTAACGGCTCCAAAAATCCATTTTCTTTTTTATTGTTATTAATCAGTCCTGTTTGGTAGCTTCAAACGAAATCCCTTGATCCACGATCTCCTCTCCGCATACAACGGTAACTTCTTCGTTATTCTAAATTCCCTGGATGAAAACGAACATTTCTGATGGTTGAGATTTAACAGAAATACAGAACGTACTTAGTAGATTTTGTTTGACCGTAACTTCTTCGTTATTCTGAATTCCCTGGATGAAAACGAACATTTCTGATGGTTGAGATTTTACAGAAATGCAGAACGTACTTAGTAGATTTTGTTTGACCGTAACTTCTTCGTTATTCTGAATTCCCTGGATGAAAACGAACCTTTCTAATGGTTGAGATTTAACAGAAATGCAGAACGTACTTAGTAGATTTTGTTTGACCGTAACTTCTTCGTTATTCTGAATTCCCTGGATGAAAACGAACATCTCTGATGGTTGAGATTTAACAGAAATGCAGAACGTACTTAGTAGATTTTGTTTGACCGTAACTTCTTCGTTATTCTGAATTCCCTGGATGAAAACGAACCTTTCTAATGGTTGAGATTTAACAGAAATGCAGAACGTACTTAGTAGATTTTGTTTGACCGTAACTTCTTCGTTATTCTGAATTCCCTGGATGAAAACGAACCTTTCTAATGGTTGAGATTTAACAGAAATGCAGAACGTACTTAGTAGATTTTGTTTGACCGTAACTTCTTCGTTATTCTGAATTCCCTGGATGAAAACGAACCTTTCTGATGGTTGAGATTTAACAGAAATGCAGAACGTACTTAGTAGATTTTGTTTGACCGTAACTTCTTCGTTATTCTGAATTCCCTGGATGAAAACGAACATCTCTGATGGTTGAGATTTAACAGAAATGCAGAACGTACTTAGTAGATTTTGTTTGACCGTAACTTCTTCGTTATTCTGAATTCCCTGGATGAAAACGAACCTTTCTGATGGTTGAGATTTAACAGAAATGCAGAACGTACTTAGTAGATTTTGTTTGACCGTAACTTCTTCGTTATTCTGAATTCCCTGGATGAAAACGAACATTTCTGATGGTTGAGATTTAACAGAAATGCAGAACGTACTTAGTAGATTTTGTTTGACCGTAACTTCTTCGTTATTCTAAATTCCCTGGATGAAAACGAACCTTTCTGATGGTTGAGATTTAACAGAAATGCAGAACGTACTTAGTAGATTTTGTTTGACCGTAACTTCTTCGTTATTCTGAATTCCCTGGATGAAAACGAACCTTTCTAATGGTTGAGATTTAACAGAAATGCAGAACGTACTTAGTAGATTTTGTTTGACCGTAACTTCTTCGTTATTCTAAATTCCCTGGATGAAAGCGAACATCTCTGATGGTTGAGATTTAACAGAAATGCAGAACGTACTTAGTAGATTTTGTTTGACCGTAACTTCTTCGTTATTCTGAATTCCCTGGATGAAAACGAACATTTCTGATGGTTGAGATTTAACAGAAATGCAGAACGTACTTAGTAGATTTTGTTTGACCGTAACTTCTTCGTTATTCTGAATTCCCTGGATGAAAACGAACCTTTCTGATGGTTGAGATTTAACAGAAATGCAGAACGTACTTAGTAGATTTTGTTTGACCGTAACTTCTTCGTTATTCTGAATTCCCTGGATGAAAACGAACATCTCTGATGGTTGAGATTTAACAGAAATGCAGAACGTACTTAGTAGATTTTGTTTGACCGTAACTTCTTCGTTATTCTGAATTCCCTGGATGAAAACGAACCTTTCTGATGGTTGAGATTTAACAGAAATGCAGAACGTACTTAGTAGATTTTGTTTGACCGTAACTTCTTCGTTATTCTGAATTCCCTGGATGAAAACGAACATTTCTGATGGTTGAGATTTAACAGAAATGCAGAACGTACTTAGTAGATTTTGTTTGACCGTAACTTCTTCGTTATTCTGAATTCCCTGGATGAAAACGAACCTTTCTGATGGTTGAGATTTAACAGAAATGCAGAACGTACTTAGTAGATTTTGTTTGACCGTAACTTCTTCGTTATTCTGAATTCCCTGGATGAAAACGAACATTTCTGATGGTTGAGATTTAACAGAAATGCAGAACGTACTTAGTAGATTTTGTTTGACCGTAACTTCTTCGTTATTCTAAATTCCCTGGATGAAAACGAACCTTTCTGATGGTTGAGATTTAACAGAAATGCAGAACGTACTTAGTAGATTTTGTTTGACCGTAACTTCTTCGTTATTCTGAATTCCCTGGATGAAAACGAACCTTTCTAATGGTTGAGATTTAACAGAAATGCAGAACGTACTTAGTAGATTTTGTTTGACCGTAACTTCTTCGTTATTCTAAATTCCCTGGATGAAAGCGAACATCTCTGATGGTTGAGATTTAACAGAAATGCAGAACGTACTTAGTAGATTTTGTTTGACCGTAACTTCTTCGTTATTCTGAATTCCCTGGATGAAAACGAACATTTCTGATGGTTGAGATTTAACAGAAATGCAGAACGTACTTAGTAGATTTTGTTTGACCGTAACTTCTTCGTTATTCTGAATTCCCTGGATGAAAACGAACCTTTCTGATGGTTGAGATTTAACAGAAATGCAGAACGTACTTAGTAGATTTTGTTTGACCGTAACTTCTTCGTTATTCTGAATTCCCTGGATGAAAACGAACATCTCTGATGGTTGAGATTTAACAGAAATGCAGAACGTACTTAGTAGATTTTGTTTGACCGTAACTTCTTCGTTATTCTGAATTCCCTGGATGAAAACGAACCTTTCTGATGGTTGAGATTTAACAGAAATGCAGAACGTACTTAGTAGATTTTGTTTGACCGTAACTTCTTCGTTATTCTGAATTCCCTGGATGAAAACGAACATTTCTGATGGTTGAGATTTAACAGAAATGCAGAACGTACTTAGTAGATTTTGTTTGACCGTAACTTCTTCGTTATTCTGAATTCCCTGGATGAAAACGAACCTTTCTGATGGTTGAGATTTAACAGAAATGCAGAACGTACTTAGTAGATTTTGTTTGACCGTAACTTCTTCGTTATTCTGAATTCCCTGGATGAAAACGAACATCTCTGATGGTTGAGATTTAACAGAAATGCAGAACGTACTTAGTAGATTTTGTTTGACCGTAACTTCTTCGTTATTCTGAATTCCCTGGATGAAAACGAACCTTTCTGATGGTTGAGATTTAACAGAAATGCAGAACGTACTTAGTAGATTTTGTTTGACCGTAACTTCTTCGTTATTCTGAATTCCCTGGATGAAAACGAACCTTTCTGATGGTTGAGATTTAACAGAAATGCAGAACGTACTTAGTAGATTTTGTTTGACCGTAACTTCTTCGTTATTCTGAATTCCCTGGATGAAAACGAACCTTTCTGATGGTTGAGATTTAACAGAAATGCAGAACGTACTTAGTAGATTTTGTTTGACCGTAACTTCTTCGTTATTCTGAATTCCCTGGATGAAAACGAACATCTCTGATGGTTGAGATTTAACAGAAATGCAGAACGTACTTAGTAGATTTTGTTTGACCGTAACTTCTTCGTTATTCTGAATTCCCTGGATGAAAACGAACCTTTCTGATGGTTGAGATTTAACAGAAATGCAGAACGTACTTAGTAGATTTTGTTTGACCGTAACTTCTTCGTTATTCTGAATTCCCTGGATGAAAACGAACATTTCTGATGGTTGAGATTTAACAGAAATGCAGAACGTACTTAGTAGATTTTGTTTGACCGTAACTTCTTCGTTATTCTAAATTCCCTGGATGAAAACGAACCTTTCTGATGGTTGAGATTTAACAGAAATGCAGAACGTACTTAGTAGATTTTGTTTGACCGTAACTTCTTCGTTATTCTGAATTCCCTGGATGAAAACGAACATCTCTGATGGTTGAGATTTAACAGAAATGCAGAACGTACTTAGTAGATTTTGTTTGACCGTAACTTCTTCGTTATTCTGAATTCCCTGGATGAAAACGAACCTTTCTGATGGTTGAGATTTAACAGAAATGCAGAACGTACTTAGTAGATTTTGTTTGACCGTAACTTCTTCGTTATTCTGAATTCCCTGGATGAAAACGAACATTTCTGATGGTTGAGATTTAACAGAAATGCAGAACGTACTTAGTAGATTTTGTTTGACCGTAACTTCTTCGTTATTCTAAATTCCCTGGATGAAAACGAACCTTTCTGATGGTTGAGATTTAACAGAAATGCAGAACGTACTTAGTAGATTTTGTTTGACCGTAACTTCTTCGTTATTCTGAATTCCCTGGATGAAAACGAACCTTTCTAATGGTTGAGATTTAACAGAAATGCAGAACGTACTTAGTAGATTTTGTTTGACCGTAACTTCTTCGTTATTCTGAATTCCCTGGATGAAAACGAACATCTCTGATGGTTGAGATTTAACAGAAATGCAGAACGTACTTAGTAGATTTTGTTTGACCGTAACTTCTTCGTTATTCTGAATTCCCTGGATGAAAACGAACCTTTCTGATGGTTGAGATTTAACAGAAATGCAGAACGTACTTAGTAGATTTTGTTTGACCGTAACTTCTTCGTTATTCTGAATTCCCTGGATGAAAACGAACATTTCTGATGGTTGAGATTTAACAGAAATGCAGAACGTACTTAGTAGATTTTGTTTGACCGTAACTTCTTCGTTATTCTAAATTCCCTGGATGAAAACGAACCTTTCTGATGGTTGAGATTTAACAGAAATGCAGAACGTACTTAGTAGATTTTGTTTGACCGTAACTTCTTCGTTATTCTGAATTCCCTGGATGAAAACGAACCTTTCTAATGGTTGAGATTTAACAGAAATGCAGAACGTACTTAGTAGATTTTGTTTGACCGTAACTTCTTCGTTATTCTAAATTCCCTGGATGAAAGCGAACATCTCTGATGGTTGAGATTTAACAGAAATGCAGAACGTACTTAGTAGATTTTGTTTGACCGTAACTTCTTCGTTATTCTGAATTCCCTGGATGAAAACGAACATTTCTGATGGTTGAGATTTAACAGAAATGCAGAACGTACTTAGTAGATTTTGTTTGACCGTAACTTCTTCGTTATTCTGAATTCCCTGGATGAAAACGAACCTTTCTGATGGTTGAGATTTAACAGAAATGCAGAACGTACTTAGTAGATTTTGTTTGACCGTAACTTCTTCGTTATTCTGAATTCCCTGGATGAAAACGAACATCTCTGATGGTTGAGATTTAACAGAAATGCAGAACGTACTTAGTAGATTTTGTTTGACCGTAACTTCTTCGTTATTCTGAATTCCCTGGATGAAAACGAACCTTTCTGATGGTTGAGATTTAACAGAAATGCAGAACGTACTTAGTAGATTTTGTTTGACCGTAACTTCTTCGTTATTCTGAATTCCCTGGATGAAAACGAACCTTTCTGATGGTTGAGATTTAACAGAAATGCAGAACGTACTTAGTAGATTTTGTTTGACCGTAACTTCTTCGTTATTCTGAATTCCCTGGATGAAAACGAACATTTCTGATGGTTGAGATTTAACAGAAATGCAGAACGTACTTAGTAGATTTTGTTTGACCGTAACTTCTTCGTTATTCTAAATACCCTGGATGAAAACGAACCTTTCTGATGGTTGAGATTTAACAGAAATGCAGAACGTACTTAGTAGATTTTGTTTGACCGTAACTTCTTCGTTATTCTGAATTCCCTGGATGAAAACGAACCTTTCTAATGGTTGAGATTTAACAGAAATGCAGAACGTACTTAGTAGATTTTGTTTGACCGTAACTTCTTCGTTATTCTAAATTCCCTGGATGAAAGCGAACATCTCTGATGGTTGAGATTTAACAGAAATGCAGAACGTACTTAGTAGATTTTGTTTGACCGTAACTTCTTCGTTATTCTGAATTCCCTGGATGAAAACGAACCTTTCTGATGGTTGAGATTTAACAGAAATGCAGAACGTACTTAGTAGATTTTGTTTGACCGTAACTTCTTCGTTATTCTGAATTCCCTGGATGAAAACGAACATTTCTGATGGTTGAGATTTAACAGAAACGCAGAACGTACTTAGTAGATTTTGTTTGACTTATTGCTGCATCGTCCAGCAAAAAATTCCCGAAAATTACGCTTTTACCGGAGGTTCGCTCTTTAACTCGTTGAGCGTTCTCCCGTTCACTCTCCAGGCCTCTCGATCCTCTCAGTTCCGCGACCTTGATCCGAAACTTTTAAGCCCCGGCACCCAACACGTCCTCCCTCCACGTTTTTTCCCGCGTCCACGCCTCTCTGGCACTCCGGTAACAGGAGAACGTCTCGTAATCAGGCCTCGAAGCATCGAGATTACTTTACCGCGAATTCGAACGATCAACGACTCGACTGCTCCCCGGGTCCTTAGGCGCCTTAATCTCTGTCCGAGCGATTGGAGTTCTGCCCAGATTTCCTCGGTAAACGCTCGAGAGAGCATTGTCGAATAAATTAAGACGACGGGGACGAGCTGACGTGGTTCGTAATGGCTTGCCCTCTCTCTCTTTCTCCCCTCAACACCCTCCAGGTTCCTCTAGCCGAAAATTTACATGCGATATCGTGTGACTACCAGCTGTTCGCTCGGAGTCCTACAGTCCTGTAGATTCGCCTGATAACGGCGTCGCGCTGGAATCCAGAGATCGATTCCTCGACCCCGGGACGTGCTGCTACACCGTTTCGCTTCTTCCATTCGATAACAGGAAAATTAGCAAACTAACATGCTCGAACTGCAGTGAAAAGCTGACGTCTCGCGCGAAGAAGGTTCTACAATTTTTATCTGGGCTTTCGATCGATCCTCCGACTGTGCAGGTCCTCTCGATGATGATCACGGATTTGTTTATTGAATTTGTCCGCGTTGAACGAGCGAATTATCCGTGAGTAATGTTCTAAAGTCCGCGCTAAGCATTCCTGAAAACGGCGACGTCAATTAAAAAGACAAATGAGCCGTTCACAGGCCGAACCGATTAACCGGCATTCCAGTTTTTTTGACATTCTACTGCCAAAGCGGTTGATTAATGCTGCGCATTATACATTTAAAACAAATTTCCTTAACACGTTGAACGCCATTGTCTCGCTTAACAATGGTTATCGTAAAATTAATGGCACGTCGAACCATTAATTTATTACTGCAGTTAACTTACATCCCGCAAGAACCCGCTAACTTACATTCTGGAATGTTAAAAACAAAGTAATTACAATTGCAAAGTACCGTGCTTCCATGTTCCCGAAAAGCTAGCAAGCGATAACGAAGTTGTTATTTTGATGTTTCAGCAATTGTTCCGAAGCCAGCCGCAGGGTGCGACGCCTCAGCAGTTGCAGCTACTGCAGCAACAGCAACAACAACAGCATCAGCAACAGTACCTGGCCGCGTCTCAGGCGCAGCAACAGCAACAACAGCAGCAGCAGAACTTCCCCACCGCGCCTTACACCGTGATCAGCGGCCAGGAGCCTTATGTGGGTGCGTTGATCGCCGGAGCTCCGCCGCCGGTGGTGCCACAGTATTATGGGGTGGCCCCGTGGGTTTACCCTGCGGGGTTGTTGCCGCAAGCACCTCCGCAAGCGGCCGCACCTCCGCCACCGAGAAGACCGCTGACACCATCCTCGGCCGCAGCCGCTGCAGCCGCCGCCCAAGACACTGCAAATAATTTGGCGCAGACGGTAAGCGGCTAATTAGTCTGTTTCTCTACCCGTCTGTCTCACTCATTCCTCTCTTCCTCTCTCTATCTCCCGATGTCATCCGGCCGGTCGCACGTGTTTAGAAATAAATCCTATTGTCGGCCGTCTTCGTTGCCTCTAGCCGCCGATACACTTCTCTGCCTCTCTTTTTCGCGACGAAGGTCCTCCGCCAGCGATTAAATATAAACCGCGAGCAATTTAACAGGCCGTTAATGTCACCAAGCTTCTGCGCGGGTACCCCGCGCCGCCCGCGAAAACCGCCGATTCGATATTCGAGCCTCGGCAACGCCAGAAACTCCTTAACTTGTTCAGCAATCCAGTTTATTTAACCGAGCGGTGACCAATCGCTTGCAACGATCGTGTTTGATCAAAACTCCTCCACATAATACCATTAGTTACAAACTAATTACTGTTTTACTTGTTGTATATTCTACCTACTCATTTCTGTCATGAAACCCACAGTTTAATTATACGGCGAGGGGTTAACGAGTTAGAAAAGCGCTGAGAAAAGGAAGTCGCTTTCTTTGCATTCTTTATGCGAATTTGTATACAGATGTTGAAGGTTTGAGTTGATTTTGTTGCAGGTTCAAGGCCAGTATCAAGTCATACCGGCGTACTACGACCAAAATGGTTCCATCGTGATGGGAGGTGTCCGGGGGCTCAGCTCCGCAGCCACCCCCATGAGATTAGTCAGCCCTGCGCCTGTTTTGGTGAACAGAGCGCCATCGCAACCACCGCCGGGACCACCGGCACCACCACCGCCGAGTCTATACTCTCAGCCAACACCTACGTCCCACAGCAACGCCACGCCCGGAGAATGTTTGGGTAAGATCCCGAGAGTCCTCCATCCTTCAGCCGGGATCCAAGTGTTGTAGATACGTGTTGTTCTCTCCCCGACGTTTTTCCTCCGATCCCGCAAGCTCGCGATTTTGAGGAGCCTGGGACCAGGCGCGAACTCGAGGGCATCGATGAGGACCGCTATCAACCTGCTAACTGGCTCACGGAGACGTTCCATCTTTGATATCCGAGGAATCCGATTTCCCGATAAGCTCCGTCGTGTATAGAAACGCTTATGCATTGAATTCAACATGAAACGTGAATGAAGGATTCTTGGTGGCTCGGAACCAAGTCGTCGAACTCGAAACTATTAGCCCTTTGCGGTTCTATCAATTGGCGTGCATTTGCCAACCGTTTTTCGGACATGTAAAGGGTATAGCCGGATAAACATGGGCCAGCGGCCCCCGCTCCGATTTTCCTGATTCCTGTCTTAAAACATCGTTTTATGTCTAAAAAACATTGTGTAAAATTTCAAATGTCTGCCCCCACCGATAGGGGTGATATTGAGGTAAATTCCCCTGCACTTGAATGCAATTTGCTCTAAAACGAGAAAAGAGATCGACATGGGATAAACGACAAACAAAAGATGTACATACACTCTACATTTCAGATTTTTTTCAGAATTTTTTGCTAATTATTTATAGTTGAAAATAATTAATTAATTTTTTGGGAATTTTTTTAACTATCTTCCCCTGGGTTGACACCTACCAAACAATTCTAAAATATTGCTATGATTCTAACCTATTTTGTAAAAAAAATCTCAGAAGTGTCCGTTTGGTGGAACAGTGTCAAAAAAAATAAAGTATGCCGGCGAACGCATATTGAAGTGCAAACAATAAAAATCGTTTAGTTTATAAATACATATAAAAAAAAGAAAAAAACAAGAAAAGTTGAGTTGTGGAGGATTCGAACTGGAACCCTGCAGAGCATCGAGCAGAACCTCTAACACCGTGACCATACAACATACTTGTGAGAAGCTTCTTCTTTCTGTTACTTGACAGCAAGAAACTAGCTTTACACGTATTTTTTTTCTTCAATGTAAGCTATTTCCTAGAATATAATTGTTTAGACTTCCAACTGTAATCATATATTAGAAGATTTAGTCGCATTTTTACATGTATCAGCTTTCCGTACAAGCGCCGACTTCCCGTTCGCTCCCGTCACTACCCACGGCAAGGGGAATCGGTCGCTGCGTCGTTACTGATCAAACCGAGCGTTCGCCGGCATACTTTATTTTTTTTGACACTGTTCCACCAAACGGACACTTCTGAGATATTTTTACAAAATAGGTTAGAATCATAGCAATATTTTAGAATTTTTTGGTAGGTGTCAACCCAGGGGAAGATGGTTAAAAAAATTCCCAAAAAAATAATTAATTATTTTCAACTATAAATAATTAGCAAAAAATTCTGAAAAAAATCTGAAATATAGAGTGTATCTATATCTTTTGTTTGCCGTCTATCCCATGTCGATATCTTTTCTCGTTTTAGAGGAAATTGCATTCAAGTGCGGGGGAATTTACCTCAATATCACCACTATCGGTGGGGTTAGACATTTGAAATTTTACACAATGTTTTTTTAGACATAAAACGATGTTTTAAGAGAGGAATCAGGAAAATCGGAGCGGGGGCCGCTGGCTCATGCTTATCCGGCTATACCCTTTGTTCACACGCAGTACTGCAGGTTTTCCATCTAACAGTATAAAAAGATTTATCTCTATCTGTCCATAAAACAATCTCGAGACGCACTGAAACGAAGAGGTCGTCATTCGCAGTTTACATAACTTTTACGCCTCTCTCGCGTTACCGAAGAGGAATCTGAATAAATTTATGCACAGTCGTAATACTATAATAGTAGTGAGATCATCGTGATCGATGAATAACCGAAAACCTGATTTGTCGACGGTGAGACTGGCTCGGACGTGCGAAGACAGTACCGCAAAGGGTTAAGTTGGCCGTGTTAACGAGCATATATCTCTATTTCCGTAGATTCACGGAATGAATCCACGGTTTCGGCCGACGGTGTGTATATTTAGCCGTAAAGACAGACGAAATCAATCCGTCGAGCGTTCCGACAAACGCTGCAACGGTGTTCTCGCGCTAATAGGACTTTACGAGGCGATAAAGTCCAGGAATAAGTTGCCGAATCAACAGGAAAACGTGTTGTTCGCGCGTATCTGCCCGGTTAGCAGGCTCCGATGGAGGTCTCTTATATCGGCGTCCTGGTCCTCGTATACATATTATGTACATACATGCATGGCGCACTGTGACGTCGAGATGTCGTCGCGGTGCATCGAGGAGGGCGCACGATTAACCCTTCAGTGACGTGTGCATAGTACGGAATCTAGCGACCGTTTAGAAATTTCATACACTAGGTCTTGTACGACTATGTTCCTCCTATCCAGGTACCTATTACCGGATACCTCCGATGTACCCCCTATCTAACTACTACCTACCCTAGTAGCACAAAAATATTGGATAAATATTTTTTAAGCCACACTTTTTCATATGAGAAAAATATTTCTTCCTAACTTATATAAAAAAGAATATTTTTTACTTAATGTAAAATAAATATTGTATGTATATTTGAATATTAAAAACAGATTGAATCTCTTTTTGATATTATATGAATGTGTATACAATATCTTGTGCTGCTAGGGTACATACCTGTCGACGTATAGAAAACACCAGCGAAAAGTCTGAATAAGTCAAATTGATCAACACACTGTGATAACACCTTTAACACCGTACACAACGTCCGGGAAATCAAGCGTCGTCCCTGAAGGGTTACAGTTGCCGAGTAACTTTGTTGTCTCTGTTTTGTCTGTACATACGTGTGTATACAACCGTAATTAACCTCGTGACTAAACAAATGAAACAGACGAGAGAAGCGATAGAGGGAGAGCAAGAAAGAATCGAGGGGAAAGATAAGAGAGCGTTGTTAGAGATATCGATGTCGATATACCGGAGGCGTGTTGTGCGTGTTTTGTATGTGTTGCGGAATGGCCGCGCTAGGCTTAAATAGACGGTGTAAGGTCGGTAAGGCACGGCAGATTAATTGATAACTAAGAGCGTGTGTGGGTTGCGGGGTTTCGGTGCAGGTCTGGCGGCGTGCAGTGCAGCAGCGGTTGTTGCACAAGCCCAAGCGGTTGCGGTACAACAGGCGCAGCAGGGATCAGGACTGGCCGCTGGATTAGCGGCTCTGGGATACGGCGGCTCCCCTCTGGGAGCACTGGGCTCGCCGGCTCAGCTGCAGAGCACAGGTACTCACAGACTAGCCAAACCTAGTTTGCTACAAAACGCCGAATCCTCGCGAGAGCGAGCCGTTTTCCGGTTCTACAGGAGTTCGACGGCCTCCTCGCCACACCCCCTCTTATATTTTCTCCGTGTACATATACCGTATTTGCATGCCTCTCCTGCGACGTTTGTCTTTTGTCAGTCTATTCGCCATCTTCGACTCGTGCACCCTGTGACGTCCTATGTTTCGTTTAACCCTTTGCGGTCCACGAGGAACCTTGTATTTTTACTGTCGATGTCCTTGTAGAGCGTGAAAAGACACCTTCAACGATTTCAACACGTCGGCTATCATTTTCAGACTAGATCACTCGCATCATGTGTAATTACAGGAATAATTTTCGCTGGTATCGCTCTCAAAATTTATAATATACTGTAAATAAGCGTAACGTGTAATCGCACTGGATGTAGGACCGCAAAGGATGGAAGTCTACCTGTAACGAGTCGTCTTCCCGGATTTTCTGTAGAAAAACGTGTGCAGTTTTCTTTCTGAACGTTAGGACCTTGTAAAGTACACACTCGTCGAAGAACAGTAATGTTATTCTTTTAAACAGTCAAATTTGTAGAAAATACACCTTGAGATACAGACTTAACTGAACGGACTGCGGACTCTACAGTCCCTGCTCACTTTATTAGACTCACCTGAAGAATTGGTGCTGTTTGAAATCCTATAAGGAATTCAACGCTGTTTCCAACCTATGGGGTAATGATTTCGTACTACAAGGTTGCCTTATGGATTGCCTATCCAAGTGTAAAATTTTCTTACAAGAGCAAAAAATCCCCCTTTTACCATGGCCCGGCAACTCACCGGACATGAATCCGATTGAAAATGTCTGGGAGTGCCTGAAAAGAGAACTGGCCGAAGAAAATACAACAACAAAGACCAAGTTGATAGAGAGAATAATCTATCACTGGCACCATAACGTTGCATTAAAAGAAATTGCACAAACTTGCATAGATAGCATGTCCAGAAGAGTTGCGGCTTTAAGAGCAGCTAAGGGCGGATTAACAAAATATTAGTGTTTTAAGAATTATATTGATCTATTTGTGTTTGTATCCATTGTTTTTGTAAAATCAATATATGGAAAATTCATTGATCATCATTAAGTGATATTTGCATAAGGCTGCTATACCCATTATTCATGGTAAAACTAAAAATATCATGATTATAGAGGTGAGTCTAATAAAGTGAGCAGGGACTGTATATTTATCACGTATATTTTACGCATTCATGATGAGAACGAGTAGGTGTAATTTAAAGCAGCGAAAACATTAGAAGAATTAAAAAAAAGAGATTCAATTTTTATTTCTTCCCAGTTTCTTGCGAAAGAATAAAAATTTCGATTTTGCTTTCTTTAAAAATATCTTGCAATAAATCAAGTTGAACGAAAATCCAGTAAAATTTCGTTGATACGAGAGAAAAAATGTTTCTCAGTTTTTTCGCACACAACGGCCCGGAGGTCGGTCTTTCCAGGGCTAAGAAACTGTGAAGGAATCGAGAACGTTGAAGCTTCTAGGCCAGCTTTTTCCACGACAACAGCTTCTAGGTCCCTTAAACCGGAACCGGGACCGCGGCGAACCCGGTCAGAGGGTCCATCGATTCTACTAGAGTCTTCAGAGTCTTCGTCTTTGTTCGCAGGTCTGGGTCTCGGCGCTTCTTCAACCGCGCGAAGAGACTCCTTCGATAGAAACACGTCCGCCTTCAGCCCCAGCTTGGAGTACAGTCGCGCGAAGTGGCCGCAGAGTTATGGCGCCTTAGGTAACTATCATTTTTCACTTTTCTTTTTTAGAACAGAAGAATAGACACGTTCCGCGTCGAGAGGGTTGGTCGGCCTCTAAAGTTACCATAATCGAATGACCTATTCGACGTATTTGCAACTATGTCACAACACAGAACCGAAAAAAGTAAAATATAAATTTTTAAAAAACACCACGTTTAAAAAACGGACTAAAAAGTATCAAATAATATTTTCTAGCCCCATACAGCTTCCTAACCCCGTACAGATAGTCCTGAAAATTTAGGATTGTGAATTTTGAATAGCTATGAAAATACTAGTAAAATTTTAAACAAAAAACGTAGGGTGTAACGGTTAAATTTTTAATAGTTTATATCTCCTAAACGCATAGGCTTTTTTAAAGATTTTTTAAAAAATATTGCATTGTCATCCAGTTCTGAGCTATGTTTAAAATTTCAAGTCTTTAACTCATCGGGAAGTTAGTTTAAAATGAATTGCAAAATTTGTACTGAACAAACAGACAGACAAACAAACAGATAGACAGACAAGAAAGCGAGCTAATAAAAACGCGGTAAATTGACTTAGAACGTGACTTCACTGTACTTTGCATTCTTGCGAGACACAGGTGACACCCTAAATTTTGGGGGTAGTTTACGCCCCTCCGATACGATGACCAACGGAAGAAGAGCGCGTCTAATAATGCGAACGTTTTGTGCCAGAGACTGGAACATTTATTCTGTTTATAGGTACGGTAACAGCGTCGCCAAGCCCATTAGGATTATCCTTAACACCGCCACCAACTTTGGGAGGATCTTTGGGCGGACTGGTCGGCGGGGCTAGCCGAGTGTCCGCCGCTCCCGGGGCCGAGGCGAAGTTCCGTGCCAGTGCTGTTCCAACTTTAACAGCTAATGGAGTTTTCGGCTCCAGTAGCTCCCTTTTCCCTAACTTGGTAGGCAAACCCGGCCGCGGAGGCACCACCAGCATCGGAGACAAAAACGCCGGAGGACGATCACGTCTACTAGAAGACTTCAGGAATAACCGGTACGTTCTTTCCCGCGGAATTAGTCGAACGGCACGCAGTGTCTCAGAGTGGTTTTATCAGTGTCTTCTGCTTCAGGTTCCCGAGCCTCCAACTGCGAGACCTGGCCAATCACATAGTCGAGTTCAGTCAAGATCAGCACGGCTCCCGTTTCATTCAGCAGAAATTGGAACGGGCTTCGGCCAGTGAAAAGCAGCTCGTGTTCCAAGAAATCCTCACCTCCGCTTACTCACTGATGACAGACGTTTTCGGGAATTACGTTATACAGAAGTTCTTCGAGTTCGGCACGCCGGAACAGAAGTCCACCCTCGCTCAAAAGGTGATTGACAGCTCCGCGTTCGTTTGTGCTCTTCAGTTAGCTTGCTGGGGAACGTCCGTGTCCTGCTCCTAGAATTAATGCCACGTTGCACAATTTTGTTGTAAATTGTTAAGCAGTATCAACGTGTTCGTGTCAATTTTGCACTGGGCGATGTTTCGATTCCCTTGCATTCCGATCTCCGATGTCTGTGCGAGTGAATATTTGTGAACAGTCTATTTATCACCTTCAAAGTCAAAGTATCAAGTAACCAGTAACGCGAGAAACAGTCTCCTGTAACGTAATCCCGCGACTTTTTTCAAGACTATCATTTAGAAGGAAATTACTAAGCTCCTATCGAGCACGCTCGTTAAAGAGCCTATTAATAAGCTTCCCAAGAAAAAGGATCACATTCTCCTTAACGGTTAATGATCAAGGAGGGTAACAAAATAATCCAGTTACCCTATATTGCAAATACACCTTCAGCCTCGCTAACACAATGAAAAAGTAAGAGACCATTAGGTTTCCAGCAAGTTGATAGAATGTAGAAAATGATGATTACGTTTGCGTGTCAACTGATTCAATACGGTGATCGACGTACCTTCTGATTTCTGACCGATCGCGGGAAATTCGCCTTGCCGAGCTGTAGGAACGTTTGCTACATTTATTTCTTCGTGTTGCATTAGGTTCGAGGACACGTGCTGCCCTTGGCACTGCAGATGTACGGCTGTAGGGTGATTCAGAAGGCTCTGGAATCGATCGGACCTGAACAGCAGCAAGAGATAGTCCGGGAGCTGGACGGTCACGTTCTGAAGTGCGTTAAAGATCAAAATGGAAATCACGTGGTGCAGAAGTGCATCGAGTGCGTCGAGCCACGGGCTCTGCAGTTCGTGATCGGCGCATTCGCCGGCCAGGTATACTCGTTGAGCACCCACCCCTACGGCTGTAGAGTGATCCAACGTATTCTTGAGCATTGCACTCCTGAACAAACCCAGGGCATCCTTCAAGAACTTCACGCCGCCACTGATCAGCTTATTCAAGATCAGTATGGTAATTACGTTATCCAACACGTACTCGGTAAGTGAAGCTTGCGTTGGTATAGCAATCCCCCCAACTCGAGCACACCTTAAATAGCTGGATTACTATTAGACGGATTTTATGACGATTTTACTCTATCGATTATTGATAATGGAAAAATTTGTCGGAAATCTTTGAGATAATGGAAATATTTCTTCTGTTATCTGTAATAAGTCAGATATTTAAAGTGCTCTGGTTAGGTGGGATACTCATTATACTATGCAGAATGAAGTGATCTCGAACCATCCTATTTACAGAACACGGAAAACCAGAGGACAAGGCGCAGTTGATCAGCAGTGTAAGGGGTAAAGTACTTACTCTGTCGCAACACAAATTCGCGAGCAACGTTGTTGAGAAGTGCGTGACTCACGCCACGAGACAGGAGCGTGCCGTGCTAATTGAAGAAGTGTGCGGCTTTAACGACAAGTAAGTTATTCTTTAGAAACATCAAAACACTCTCGTCTCTTGACAAACCTCCGGTCAGACTGGACTGTGGATTTCAAAAGAGTTACGACAGGATCAGTGACTATAACGTAGAGATCCACAGCTCAGTCGAGTAGAAAGGTTCGAGTAGAATGATGACTAATGATTTGTTGCGAAACAGCGCGTTGAACGTGATGATGAAGGACCAGTATGCCAACTACGTGGTGCAGAAGATGATCGACGTGGCAGAGCCGGCACAGCGCAAGGTGCTGATGCACAAGATCCGCCCTCACCTTGGCAGCCTGCGCAAATACACCTACGGGAAGCACATAATCGTCAAGCTGGAGAAGTTCTTCATGAAGACGGCGTCGGCGATGGGCGTCGCGACGCCAGCCGGTGCTTCGAGCGGCGGTGGTGATCTGGGTCCGATCGGACCGCCTGCTTCTGCTACTGGCCCAGTATCAACGCCAGCTCAGCAGCCAACGCAGGTCCTGTAAAAACGTGCGTCCCGGTCTTGGTCTGTGGTCTCGGTGAGCAACAACCGCTCGGGATCCTCGTACGTCTTATAGGGACAGAAGAGAACAAAAACGCACGTACCGACAAGAGAGACCTACGTAAATATTTATTGCAACGTATCTTATATCGCCATTTTTATTTATAATGGACGAGGACAACCGAGAGAGGACAAGAGATAGATGATGTTCTCCACAGCGCCGCGCCCCCGCTCGTCCCAACCCGTTCGCCCTTCTTTTCTACCCGAGGAAATTGTAAAGCCCGTCTAACTATTAATCGCGATTAAGACGAGATTCGACATTGAGAAAAGGAAGAATTACCGAGATGATTTTTCTTATTTTTGCAACACAAAAAAAAACTTGATAAGAAGCAATGACAGTGCGAGAGAGAGAGAGATAAAAAAGAAGGAAAGAGAGCGAGACAGAGGAGACACGTTTGTACAGAATTAAAACAAAAGAGGAGAGGGCGATCATTGGGCCGCGGGGCGCGACGTGAAGACACACGGATGTTTCAGGAGAGTCGTACGCGTGTCAGGGGAGGACATCGATTTTTGTAGAATAACATTAGAGGTGCAGTGCATTTTTTCTATTAGTAATCTAACGTGCTGCCGAAGAGTTATTGTATTCGTAGCGAGTCGCGACCGCACGCGCGTGACAAGAAGCGGCGAGCGTGTCGCCGACGCGACGGTTGCACCGAAACTAACGTGTGCCCTTGAGAACCAAGTTTCTTGGAGTACGGCTGGAGACAAGCATATCGAGCTTGAATCGTGAACAAGAAACTACAGTGCTGAGAGGACTGAATGTCTTGTCACCGCTCGTTTTGATTATCTTTTTTCTTTTTAATCGATCAGTTTCAGACATAACACACAAAGTAAAACACGTAACTTCGCGTGGAAAGAAATATTGAGAAAACAGAAACCACACAGCACGAACAAAAAACACGTTCCGACGACTTTTTTTTTTAAACAAGAAGAAGAATAGAGAAAAATACTTTTATCCCGTCACAAAACCCCCTCTCGTTTTGCGATTAGAATCGTTCTTCGACTAAACACGTCGCCAAGTTATATTTATCGATCCTTGTCGAAACTCAGCACTCTGTCGAGGGAGCGTAACAGAGCTCTGACCTCTGGCAAAACTCACTTAACCGACAACAAGCAAGCAAGTAAACAAAAAAAATATAACGTAGAAAAACCGCGAAAAAGAGTTAAGAGAACAGCAAGACGAGAACAACGCGCGCGCTCTTTGAGAGTGAACGTTTTGGTCTCGGTTGGTGAACAGCAAAAGGTTCGAAGAGGTGGAGAAAATTGTGTTTAGACAGCTAGGATAGATCTTAGAGCTGCATGCATTTATATCGAGTTGTAACGTGAGTGCGATGGCCGTAAACTATACCCATGCACGAGACGTATTGGTCGCGAGCGTGTACCGGTGAACTGTAACGCCTTCGCACGCTGAAAGTAGTATTATCCTCTCGAGTGTGTCCGGTACACGCACGTCGTCACGACCAACGAATCGGTATCGGTTCAGATTCGATAGATGGTTAGGAGCTACAGATACGTTGATTAAAATCTAGCATAGCGTTTGACATGGGAATGAAGCTGAGTAACTCAGACCTGACCGCTGATCTGCCCCCTTCCCCCCTGTCCCCCTTTGATTGCTTCAGATTGTTCGTGGAATCAAAAAAAAAAAAAGAAAACGACAATTGCAAAAGAAAGGATATTATATAGATATCTATTATGCATATATACGGTGTAGGACGTAACAGGAAAGGATAAGAAATTGTATGTGGAAAAACAACCGATTTCGTTTTTCTCGATTCAGGAAGGAAGCTTTTTTTCGACAAAAACTAAACGGATCAGTATAGACAACAAAAAAGACCGAAATAATATTACATGTTGTTTCTTCTCGATGATAGAGAATCTTAGCAGAAAGGACGGAGTATAAAGAACGGATAAGGAAAGGAAAGAAAAGGAAATGATAGGAAATGACAGTTGACGAAGTAATAATATTTAACAATGAGGAGAGACATCAAGTCGTCAGCACGGTTCTCCTTTGTTCGTTTTACGTTTGTCGCCTTTGAGCGCGGAGCATTTTTTTCTACTCTCTTAAAACGATCCTTTTTACATCCCCCCTATTTCTCCCCTCGAATCCCTTATCCATCTCGCTCCCCTACACACATCCCCTTTGAATCCTTCTCCCAGTATCCTCGCTCCCTCCCCCCTCTCTCCGTTCCCCAACGATCCTCGAATTTTGTAAATTGTGATATAAATAAATAACAAATGTGTATAGGTACGACGTGACAAACCCTATCGTGAGGAACCGTAAATTCAATGAATAATTTTATTTTTCACGGGAATTCTCTCCTTTTTAACGGACTTTGTGAATATCGTGTATTATAATAATTACTAATTATATTAAATTTAAATATGATTTACGTTCTAATGCTGCTGACCCTCGATCAACATACGTTATATACATTTCCCTTTCACCTGCCGCAATTAGAATGGTCTGGTCCCCCCTCCCCCATCGCCCCACCCGTCGATCCCGCCCAACCCTAACTAACCATCCCCTCTGTCCAGCTCACCCCCTCGCCCTCTCATGCAAACACACATCGTTCCAGTTGTAAGATATAGACATTTTTTGACAAAGGAGACGCTCTAGAGGAAAGAAATCGTTTACCATTCGGATATTCATTCGATTCACCGACTCCCTGCTCCCTCAACCTCTCCATAGCACCCCCGTTGTCCCCATTTTAAATGATCAAATCAAGCAAACCGCAGCCCCACCGCGAATCGCGGTGTTCTTTGAACGTAACCGAAACCCTATTGTACATTGTATAAAACGATAAACGCGTTCTCGAAAGGAAAAAAAAAGGAAACAAACGCACGAGAAAAGCGTCAGGAAATTCATATGTTCCCAGCGCGTGTGTATCTATATCTCGTTTCGCGCAGCATCATCCCCACTCGCATACACGCACACACACACACACACACATACGCGTTCAGACACGCGTGTGTGCACACCGAAGCATTTCGATTTGTATATTTCACACCGATCACACCCATCGCGACGGTTGGAAAGAGCGCCTCTCAGCTGTTTTCAATTCGAACCAGTTTTCCCGGAGTTTTCGTGGTTTTCGTCGATCCCCTTTTTATCAATCGGGCGATTTTAACGCGGTGACTATGGTCCTGAAACCCAGTTGATTCCGAGCAAGTCCTCTTTTAGCCGGTTCAAATTTTACGAGTTACGTTTGTTTTCATGATAAATTCAGTGCAACCGCGTTTCAAGGACTTTCATTTGTTTATTTTTTGAGGGGCTGGCATGTTTCGGAGCATGGTAGCATGATTGGCTCGGGGCGTGACCTTCTCCAGGAGGTTGACACCGGGGATACGAGTAGAACGATCGCGTCGTAGGATTTCTTTCTCGACATGTTCATCGAAATCGCTTCACGAGTATCATACGTGTGTATATATAATTATCGTGCGATCGAGGGTGGTGCGGTGGTCCACCTCGACGACTGTACAAAAGCAAACGGGAAATCTCGCCGGGTTTTTTAAATTGAACGTTCGCGCGGACAACCCCTGTCGCCCCCTACCCCCCGAATTTCTATACAGAAACGTTGTCGACGGTCGATCGAGTTTGTAATCTTAAAGCTGTGTACAATGTATAATAATTTCGTTGAGGAACGCGCGGTACGCGCGCGTAGGTGTTAAATAATGTAGAATTCTAAAACAAAGACAAAACGTGGAGACCGGGAAGGAAGGAAACGAGAACGACGAAAAAGGAAACGGAGGAACGGTAGAGAGAAAAGAAAAACGATAGCGCGAATAATGGGGGAGTAGGCCGCGAAGCAAAACATGTAGAGAGCCCGTCGCGTGATTTTTGTACAAAAGAAACGGGGGGGGAAACAAAATGGACGGGACGGTGAGGCTTGTGTGTGCAAGAAGAGGTGTTTCGAAAGTGAAAAAGGAAAGAAGAGGAAGATACGTAGCCGCTTTCTTTGTAAGATATTGTAAATAACGATTTATTAACGAAATTGACAAATTCTTAGGTACCCTTTCTCTCTTTCTCTTTCTTCTTCGCGCGGTGATTACTTACTGCGGCTGGTGGTTCAAACGGGCAAAACGATTATCGAGCGATCAACGACGTCTTTCTTTCGGGGTTTGTTTCTCTTTTTTCTTTTTTTCGTTGCTCGATCCGCTCCGCCGTTCTTTCGGGCTCGGGAGAAGATCGATCGTTCGATCCCGGTAGAGCCGGTGCTCGTGGAGAAGGAAAGAAAAGAAATGGATTTTGTCGTTCTCTCCTCCGCACCAACCCCCGAAAATGATCTTCGTCACTCGTCGACCCTGTCGTTCGTCGATCTTTTCGGAAAGAAAAAACGCTGAGAGGAGGCTGTTCGTTTTTTATTTCTCGGATCCGCGGAAATCAAAGGAAAACAGAAAAAATCGTACCGGAAACTGTTTGTACATGTTGTCACGAATATATACATCATCGTCACCCGGAAACACGCTGAACTTCTCGATTGTATACAGACAGAGACATTCCAACCGCCATCTTCTTTTTTTTTTCTTTCACAGCCCTCGGTCGACAGGATATTAGCCTTTTTGGTCGTTCGCACGGGACGACGTTAAATGCGTTTACTAATATTTAAAGATAAGGAATGACGATAGTTCCTTCGTCCGTTGTAAATCGCGCTCGTCATCATTTGTAAATTAACAAGAACGTCGGGAAACGAACGTCTCTCATTTTTTGTAATAGAAGCATCGATGTTAATAATTCATCTTCCACCCCGCCCCCCCCTGTCGAAGTAGGAACATCCCGCAGAGAACAACGGAAGAAAAAAAACGAATTTTCAATGAATACCGAAAAGTCATAGCAGAAGCGAAACTCGAACGCAAAATCTCATGTCTTATCAGCTAAGATTATTTGAGTACTACTATACTTTTTATTATTATTATTATTATTATCATTATTAATTAATTATTAATTATTATTAATTATTATTCTTACGATTAATACGATTATTATAATAATTATTATTAATTGCTATAATTATCATTACCTATATTGTTTGATTAACGACCTTCCCTTCATTGATTATTAATTGCTATTACTAATGATTGCTAGATACACACTTCTATATAAATATGAATATAAATATAAATACATACATATATATATATATATACATATATATATAAAGAACACGCGTATGGCAGGCTCACATATATAACGCTTTATAAATACGGTACATATAAATACGAGGTACACACCCACCCCACCCCCCGCAAACATTATCATTTTACGCTCCGGCTGTATCTCACCCCTCACCGCCCCCCATTTTCGGTTCTTCTCGCGAAAGAAAAGCGACGAAACGATGCAAAATACTTCAGTTCGAACTCCTCCCCCTCCATTTTCACTCTTTTTCTGTTTGTATTAGTAACGAACGTTTAGCGAATAGGTTGACCACCTAATTGCTGTCGTGTTGCATGTAACACGACGTACACGTACATATATCTACTTAAGAAACGTCTGAGGAACGAGAAGAAGGAAAAACAAAAGTGAAGGGAAAAGCAACAAATTCTTGAACGACTTTTTGATTATAAATAGTGTAAATTTTTTATATAGCGCGCGAGAAAGGAAAGTAATTATTGGTTGCAAGACTTCGTCGAGGTGCCCGCGCACCGTGTATAAAAAAAAGAAAGAAACGCAGAGAGACATACACCCTCCTCCCCCTCCGTACACACAATCGCACACACTCGGACACGTCACGAAAAAGAAGACGAGAAAGATGGGTCTTTCGGCCCTTTTTTTCCAGCCCCCGGTCAACGCGACGACAAAAGTACGAAAATAGACAAAAGTGATGCACACAGACACACGAACGGAGTTGGGCAAAAATTGTATTTAAATAAAAATTTCAAATAAAGCGGGTTTAAAATCCACTTGGAAGAAACCTACTTTATTCGAAATTTTTATTTAAATACAATTTTTGCCCATCTCTGCACACGAAATAGATGTTAGTTTCTCTCGTGGTTCGGTTCGCTGTTGCGTTACGGATCGCACGATTCCTAGGATCACTCCGATCGGCGTCTCCGCGCGAGGAGAGCAATCGAGAACGGACGATTCGTCGTCCAGCCAGCGAAATCGTTCTTGCGTATACAATAAATCCTGTCGCCTCGAGCGTGTTGTACTCTTTGTAAAATATGTAAAAGTGTGCGAGACAATTCACAGTATTCCGCCTATGTACACACGGTTTGGTATGGTCGTTTTTTGTAAATTCCCACGTTTGCGAGATATCGTACACGATTCGTCGCCGAGAGCTCGAGCGAAAATTATTTTTGTCAGACGAACACAGGATCACACCGGATCGCGGGATTTGTAACGCAATAGCGCGCGCGCGGGATCCCTCGATCGACGAAAATGAGATTATATTCAATGAAAGTAACGAACAACACCGAAAGAGATCCATGGATCTCGATGGAGTCGAGGGATCTCGCGACATTGAGGGGCGCCACCGTGTCGGTACCGACTTCTCTCTGTACATAGAACGAATCGTTCGAGACAAAACCACCAGATCACCGTTTCACCTTCGCTTTTCTTTCGTCGTCGAAGAAACCCACTGTACTCGTCCTCCATCGCGGTGCCCCCACCCCCTACTCCCTCTCCCCTTTGAAAATTCCCAGCAACCAATCGATCAAAACTCGATCGTCCGATCCAAGCAAGCAAAGATCAAAAACAATTTCTGCTTTCTCGGTGAACAGAAGAATAATAAAGAAAAAACTAAAGAGAACACAGGCGCTCGATTCGGCGTAAAGCTGCGGCAAAATGGAAAAAGAGAAGCGACACATTGATTGTGCAAATTTGATGCGACAGCGTTCCCACACGTTGCGTTACGTAATAATCCCTTTTGCGCTCCTTTTTCAACCTTCGATGTTTGTACTTTAGATACGATCGTCATCTCTCTAACGCTCTTTCTCTTTCGTTGCCTTCCATCCGCGGCCGCCATTTTGTCACGCGGGCCGGGCGTTCTTTCTCGCGCGCCGAGAAAGAACGACCGAGAAAATGAGAGAACAGAACGCGCTGAAGATACAGAGAAAGGTCTAGGGTCGCGCGACGAGGATTCGAAAGAGAAAAACAATTAAGCAACCCTATAAATAATTGATTATACATATATATACATATAAATATATATATATATATATCTGTATATGTATACCTAAAAGAAAAAAAACACTTTGAAACCTATCGGTATATGATATATATGTAATAAGTACTATTTAAATATTGTAACAATTGTATATGATTTTAATACTACATGCTAATTGTATTATATATATATGAAGGATCTGCGACCTCCCACTTGTAGCACACACTCGATCGTACGCACGCAAAACAATTAGGAATTACACACGACAGATACACAGAAAATTACGTACACTCTCTGTTGCGACACAATTGAGAGAAGCAAACGGGAGAAACACACACACACACGCGCGCGCATCTTTAAAAGAGACGCACTCACGCAGCGAACGCTACACAGACGAACAAATATCCGCAAACATCCCCCGTACCGCACGTTTCATCTTCACCATCCACCAGTTTTCAACTGCCATGGCGCTATATATGTATTTGTGTGTACGAACAGCAATTTAGTCGAACGATTACGGAGACACGTAAGAAAAACGGGCTCGAGGCTGCCCGCTGGTTCGCCAGGACCCGAAAAGGGCGGCCTCGAACAGGAAGTAGAGTTAACATCCACGGGAATGGTGCGCCCTGATATTAAGACTGATGTACAGTTGCGCGCTATTCTCATCGCGAGGTATCATCTCGTCATTTCTATCCACCCCCGCGTCACACACACAGAGCGATACATATACACATACAGAGACTCGGACACATACAGGAAACATTCACACGGAAAAAGAACAACACGCAAACTCCTCGCGTACACGCAAACAGACAACCCTTCCGCACATTCGCCACGGACATACACCACCACGGACTCGCAGGGCTAATTGAACATATATATATACACACATCGTATATATTTGTCAGATATATGTCATATATGTATGCGTACACACTCGTTCGTCACGCCGCACTGGCTCTTACCACCCTCGCACGCTCGTCGGACGATGATAATATTATACGATCCACAGAATGTTTGATATACATATTAGAAAAAGAAAAAGGATATATGGATCGGGACACGCGCGATCCGCCTCGCGGACGATCGATCGATTTTCATTCTCTCGGAGAACGATTAAAGGAAAGGAAAAGGCGTCGCGTCGGGTAAATCGTAAGTTGTAATATATATGTAAGAGTGTAATAAGGTGTAATGTAAATTGTTTGACGTTGCGTTGTACTCGATACCGTTCGGAGGAGAGGCGTGAAATTACTTGTGATAAGTTTCTGAGCGATTCGTTTCTCGTTGCTTTTCTCTCGTTTATTTGACGGTTTAATTTCTTTTCTTTTTTTGGTTCCCGCGAGTTTTATCTTTCTTTTTTTGTTTTTGCATTTTTCGTTCTCACGGCTTTCGCGGAAGGCTCTCTTCTCGTTCGCTTGCCTTTCTCTTCTGATCTCTTCTCACACGCGGCGGATAATAGTCGGTTCTTTATTTTTTCGTTTTCTCTTTATTTTTTGGTTATCGGTTTTCTTTTCGGCGATCGAAGAGAGTTTCGAACAGCCGCGGCTCCCGATCCGAGGAGAGTTCGAGGGAGCCGCGGGCAAAATTTGTGTCGCGAGTCCGTGCGCGCGCGCGAGCAATGTACGAGCCGGTGATGCTTCTGGGACACACGGTAGATATCACAGAGGGATATAAAAGAGCAAGAAAAATGTATTCCATATTAGCGGATAAATTAGATAAGTGGGACGGACAGGCATACGGATTAAAGAAAAAAAAAACTAAAACTAAAAGAATTGCATAACTTGTATATTAGTGTATAGAACGTAGTAGAAACGATGAAATAGCCACGAAGAAGAATCATTTTCGACGATGTTTTTTACAAGCAGGCAGAACAGTGCGAGTAGATTAAAGAGACAAACAAATAATAATAATAATTAAACAAAAAAAAGATGATTATAAGAAAAGAAAAGAGACGAACAAAGTAACAGACGTCATTGTACCATTTTAAAAAGAAAAACAAGCGAATGCTGAACGTTTAACAGGGAAAAAAGAAAAAAACAAATGAAAGAAAATACACACACACACACATGCAAAGTGGAAAGGGACAAAAAGTAACGAGAGAGAGAGCATGTCGGAAAACAAGAGGAAAAATCGAAACTGTTTATACAAAATTGATGCACCACGCAGAGAATAAAAAAAAACCCACCACCCCGAAAGAAAAGGAAAACCATTGTAATAAATAATAAGTAACGTCGTTTTATCCGCCAGCCCCCTTCCCCACGCGACCCCGTTTACAGTTACGAGAAAAAAAGAACAAAAGAGACAAGAGAACGTAGATTTTTTTAAAATAGCCACGGACCTCGAGGAAACTCTCGTTTTCGAGGAGGAAAAAATACAAAAAAATTCGCCAGCGGACAAAAAACACTTTTTACGAGCATGCGCGCGCGCGCGCCGAAGCCAACCGGGAGATAACAAGCTAACAAAAAACCGAAACAAAAAAAACGCGAACGATTGTTGTTGTTTTCGTGCTTCCCCCCCAACGCCTCCCGAAACGTTCTCCGTTTCTTTCGTTGCGATCGCGTTTTTCCGCCCTCCCACGCACGCCAGCCCCCTGTTTTGATTTTTCTTTTTTCGTTTGCCGGTCTGATCGGGAGAGACAGAGAGATATATATTCGTTCGCGAACAAAAGAAAACAGAGGAAAAACTAAAAGAGAGATGTGTACACGCAACAGTTTTCTTTTCGACTCGTGGTGGTAGGCAGTTCACAGATTGCCCAGGTCCAAAGAGTTTTCCGTTTCTCCGGCTTCTACGTTTGTACGTTCTGTCGACGCCGACACGCGAGATGCGTTTTTTCCGCCAATTATATATGTATTGTAAAACTATTCCCAGGAACGATAACGCGTCGTTACGGTATTATTATATATACTAATTAGCGTCTTTGTCGATTGTATTTCATATTTTCTAGAACGTTAATAAAATGGATTTTTGAATCTGAGTATATAATGTGAAAAGGAGGATGTCTGAATAACTTATTACAATAAAACAGAAATTCAAATAGAAATTAAACATACACACACACACACACACACACACACAAAAGCGTACATATACAGAGACGGTGAATAGAAAAGTTCTAACGCACAGTGTTCCGATTGAACCCACCGTTTTTCGCGCATGCGCGGCCAGGGCAGTGGCGTATCTACAATCAGTGTTGTGAACTGGTACGGGAAAACTCGCGCATGCGCGACGATTCTAGCGTCACTGAAGTACAAAATCGGGCATCTTGATTGCCCCGCATAGCTTCGCAAAATCTTTTCTTCTCGATTTTCAAACATAACGTTTAACATGCGTATGTTATATTAAAATTTGATGTGTATGTACATGTAATATATAAATATATTCTAATTGTATACATACAGTAGCGGACAACAGTTTAAGACCGCTCTAAAGAAGACGATAACCTTTTAAATATTGTACTATACGATTTGAACTTTTATTTATTTATATTTATGAAATTAGTTTACTAAATGAGGCAAAAAGAAATATTTTCAAAAATTGCAATTGATCGGAATTGTTGAAAAAATACTAAAAGTTGAATGTTTAACTTTTTTATGTGGGCCTATATTGAAAATTTAAAAAATACGTATTGTAGATCTGTGTCAATTAAACATATTCTGAAAATTTCGTCACAATCGGTTGACGCTGCAATGAGCTACAAACGTTTAAAGATTGCAGGTAAAAATTGCAGATTTTCACTATTTTCATCCATAAATCGTTCGCCCCAACTTGCCCCACAAGCTACGGACTGTAGAACGCAGATACGTTCCTGGATTCGCCGCGCATGCGCGAGTTTTCCCGTACCAGTTCACAACACTGGCCCTGACGCCTTGAGGCAGTAATATTGACGAGAATGTACCGGGGTTATTGGCGGGACGACTGGTGGACGAGAGACGTGACGCGGATCGAGATAAGAATTGTTAATACTTTTAAAAGACTTTTTTAAAAGTCTGTCGGGTGCTCAAACTACCCGATTTCATCGATATGGTTACGTTACTGAGGCTGAAATTGCCGCCCATGCGCAAAAAACGGTGGGTTCAATCGGAACACTGCTATCGCACCGTTCACACCGCCTCCTCTATTCGTTCAGTCTCCGTGTAAACCTTCGCTCTTTGGATCCATGCGCATTCTCGCTTCGCGGTACCATTTTTCATTCTCATCCCTTCTCGTCTCGTTCTTGGTGCTTCCCAAGCATTCTCACCACCCTTCTGCTTTTCTTTCGTTACTTGCGCCTTCAACACCCTTACGTACCTTTCCCAGGAACTATTAGGCCTGCAACGGCACGTTTCTGTTGGACATTGAATTCTCCATCGACTCGACCCTTCGGCAAAATTGTCATTTCATTACCCAGCTCTCGGCATTCGTTTGAACCGGTTCAGCTCGTAAATATAACTTCAGTTTTACCGAACCAATATGATCTATCAATCAAATAAACAGCTGCATCTTACATCTTGCAATTCCGTAAATTGAAGCTATCAGATGATTGCATAAGTTCGTGCCCGTTTTTCATAGACGTCGTAAACCGCGTACTGCGTATAAAAAAAGAAAATTATATAGACACCATTCTTCTCTAATTGTAGAAAACAATAGTGTATTCTTCAGAAACCATCGAATTTTATTTCTAAATCGGGCACGAATTATTTATGGCAGGCAGTTCCAACCTATTCCCCTCCGACAACTGCAAGGTCCCCCACCATCGAACCTCTTTAGAATGTATGCGTGCGCATCGCGTCGTGTGTCGTGCGTCGCGCGGCACGCGCCGCTCGTGGTGAGAACTCCCACTACTATACATCATGATAATGAATTCTAAGAGTGGGAGAAGAATCTGAGCGGGGAAGGTGCCTCGAAAAGCCCCGGGGCTTCTCGTTGGAACTGCCTGATTTGTGCAATCTTCTAATACTTGTGAATAATAAAGTCACCAATATCTAGGGCCGTCGAGTCATTGCCGATTCAAATAATCGAAATGAGAAAAACATTGTAAAAAGTATGCATTGAAAAAATTGGTAAACAAAGCTGCGAATGGTTCCAGTATTAAATATTTCATAATTTGAGAAAACAGCGGGTGCCATTGCAGAACTCTGCAATTAACTAATTGCAACGTTGCAGCCATTACGCTTCACGCAAGTCTGGAAACTAGAATCTCAAAGCTGAATCAGACTACAGGGTGATTCAATGTAACAGTCGTTGCTTCTGACCGTACACCGTTTATTTCAAGATATATATAGTTGTTCCTTTTAATACAAATTAGCTCGTCGGTAGAGAAGTCTCCTACAGGCTGTTGCACTAGAAACGAACAGTTATTTTAGCGGATAATTATACGTGCGAAAATAAGTCGCGTTTCATTTAACGAACCGCTAGTTGGCGAGTATCTCGTGAATTATATATACCTTTCTGAATCGCCCTGTACATGGTAGACGTTTCTGCAGCAGAGCTACCGCATACGTTTCATATTTTTAAGCTGTAATACTTGTAAACTTTCTGTGTCTTTGTGTTTTGTCTTTTTTATGCATAAACGAAATACCTACCTTAGTTCTTATTTATTGCCACCTCCGACATCCGTTACGAGCCATCTACGTTCTTTCGGCGATCGATGAAATCGGTGAATGAATCATCGGGAAGTCGGTTGCTGTACCAGAATACATCGGGATCACACATCTCGCATACTCGAGCAAAAATTGAATAGCGATTTAAAGGTATTTAGTTTTAAATGTAACATTCGATGAGAGCAAATCGGCGACAGAATGAAAGTTTACGGAAACAAAAAGCAACCAGCACGAGCGTGTCAAATGACATCGGCATCGATCGAATGATTCACGAGCGATTTGCCGATAAACTCCTATCACTTTTAATCATTACAATATACTGTTTCCGTAATAACATTACGATATAAATTCATTAATTGAATGGCAAGTCACGCTGCGGTGTTTGCTGATCCGTTCCCGATCTGTCGTTCTAAAGGAAAGCCAGACGTTGTCGGTTGTCGTTAAAGATAGAGTTTATTGTTGCTGTTTATGATCCATCTGTCGGCTAGAGACTGCATATACGATGTAAACGAAAAGACCAGAGGTAAATTGAAGGTAATGGTGTCGATGTGTGTCGCTCAGCTGTGACTGTGGGATCATTTTACATTAGTAAAATAATGTACATCCGATGATAAACACGCCAATATGGCAATCGATGTTTGTAAATTACAGAACTCCCGTTTTATTCGCTCTCCTCCTTCGAACGCTCTCTCTCAGAGCGTCGTGATTTCTTCTTGCGCCGACTCGGACTTCTGGATCGCGATTTATGCCTGCGAGATCGGGATCGCGATCGGTGTCGATGCCTAAAACGAGCAAAGTAAAAGTATAAGTGAACAGCTTTTCGATTGGATCGCCGGACTCCTTATTTTATCGATAGTAATACATTGGCGTTATTACCGGTCTTTGTGACGATACTGAGATCTCGATCTGTCGCGGTCTCTCTCCTCGTCCCGTGACATAGAGTCCCTTTCTCTGTCCCGTTCCCGGATCATTGAGTCCTTCTCCCTTTCACGGTCGCGATCCCTGTCCTTGTCCCGTTCCCTGTCCCTTCCCATCGAGTCCAATTCTCTCTCGCGGTCTCTTTCTCTCTCCCGATCTCTCTCGCGATCTCTGGAGTCCCTGGGCGGTATCAGTGGCGGAATATTCGTGGGTGGCACCATGGTAGGTATAGTTTTTGGACTGGTGTCCTTATCATCCTCCCCTTCTGTCATTGGAATGGCTAAATTCGTGGGCTGCCAAGTCTGGAATAACGAAAGTAAGAATCAGTTCGTCTTACAGCAATTTGTTAAAACGATACATTGTACAGGGTGTTGTTCTATTTCAAGAACTTTAAATATTCCATCCTGTATGTGAGGTAAATTGTACGTACAGGGTCGTTGCCCCATTGGTTATCCTGCGTAGGCTCGTAACTCTGATAATAAGGGTCCGTTTCTGGCATGTAGAAGGGAGCAGGTTCTCCAGGGTAGCCGGGAGGAGGCATGTCGAACGCAGGAGGCATACCGGCTCCTGGGGGAGGAACGCTCATGTCTGGAAAGCCTGGTTTCCTAGAGTATTCTCTCCTATCCGCGGTCATGACTTGTATCACGTTTCCTTTAGGTGGAGATTTGTCAAGGTTCCTTCTAGAGGCCAAGCCCGAACTACCAATTACATCTATCGTTCCCGCCATCTTCCTTCCTGGAGGTGGCCCTGCTCTCTTAGGTCCCATTATACCCGAGTATTTGCTGTTGTCGTTGGTGATCGCCACCTGAGGTACCCTCATACCGCCTGGATTCCCACCACCTCCTCCTCCCGCGTTCAATATTAAACCTACGCCCGACTCACTCCTCATTCTCTTCTGTCTCTCACAGTACGCCCTCCACGTTTCCTCGTTGAAACCGTAATTAAAATAATCTGTAATATCTGCTCCAGGTTGTCTCCAGGGCTTATCTTCTAATTGATCTAGATTGAATTCGTGAGCAGGCATGCCATTGATCACTCCTATCGTCTCGAACTCGTCTATGCTGAACTTCCCTGGCTGTTTGTTTAATTTGTCTGGTACTCCGGACGCGTTTGTAAGCAATCCTCCTCTTTTAATGTTAAGGCTACCGTAAGCAGGAGTCGATTTGATGTCGCCGATGACGACGTGGACGTCGTCGTCAGAATCCGAATCGCTGGCAGCTTCCCCATCCTCTTGACTGGATGGTTCTCTGACTCCATTTTTTGTTACTTCTGCGTTGCTATCGTTTTGCGTATTGTCGGCAGAAGTTGACTCTTCCTCTTGCGGTTCTGCCTCCTCGAGTGCCTACGGAGCAATATTTATAGTATCATTGTTGTTACATCAATTACACTGCTCAAAGTTACGATTATCCAAACAATACAAATGCAAATAATAATAATAATATATAACAATAATGCATAGCGATTGCTCCTAGTGTCGCATTAATTTTATATTTATGTGTATATATTCTCTGGTAGTTTGATTAAAATTGCTTCTCGTTACATTCAAATAAAATATATCCCAATTGTTTTGAGCGGTATAGTTTACATACGCAGAAGGTTATGTCACTCAACAAATGACGCGTGTCAGATACCATGAGAAAGGTATGGTTCTTCCTCGAAAAGATAATAATTCTGAGCAGTGTGAGAGAGACTAGAGTGGTCCAGTGAGGTGGTCGTTGCCGATTCAGTTTAGTACAATTAAATATGACAACAACAACTTGGCATATAGGTTAGAAAACACGTACCTCCGACGCTGGGTCGGGAGCAGGTTCTGTATTTTGATCTTCCACATTTTCGGACTTTTCCTCGGTCGCAACGGGTGTCGAATCATTTTCCTGACTCTCCGGTGGCACAGATATCGGCGTGTACTCTTTTCCATCCGTGGAGTCCCCGTACAACCATTGATCCTCATTCTCGTCCGCCATTTTTCCTACTCTCCCGCATGACAACTACGAAAACCCGCACTCGACACGCGTAAATAGACCATATGTAAATTGATAATGACCGACAAGTGTCTTAGGAATATGGACTTATATACTATGAGACTTCATTATATTATTTTCAGAAAATATACCTAGAGCATCTGAGTACAATAGTTCTTTCCAAGAGTACGACGCTGTTGAAAATATTAAATCAAATTTGTCCGTTTACATAGAATTGTGTAATTCCGAAAACGATTCATATATAGGGCTGGACCAAACTTCCGAAAACATTGTTTATTAATTATTGATTATATAAATATATGTAAAATGTTTGTAAGATTCATATAAACGAATCATTTACTAATTTCAGCTAATCTGAAAATAGCGGCATTCGAACAGATTCTTGCCGGTTTTCTCATAAGACATAATGCATATTCCGGCAAGAATCATTTGCTCTGTTTAAGTGTTCGTACAGCGCCATTCCATGCAACGCCAAAACGATCAAACTGATAGACAAATGTTATCGTCGTTCGATAACCGTTCTGTCGCATAAAATAGTTTCCTGGATTTCAAGGTTTTGAAAAATAATAATTTTTTTAAAATAAAATTTAATATAGTGTTAGATTCTTGCCGGAATGTGCATTGATTTTGCGGATTAAATTAGTTATTAATTCATTTATTATTAATATTCCTAAATCGTACATAATGAGCATTCTTTCGTCTTCTTTTATTTTTACGTAAATTGGCGATTAAAATATGTAACTATGTAATCTTTAATTAAAAGAAATAAATAAATTCCTTTATTTAAAAGTTCAACAAGCTGATAATAATATCAGCATATAATAATATCTAACTAAGTAATAAGAAACTGAAAAATCGGGGTATATAAGGAATGGTCGAGTCGCCTTGGATTAATTGCTCCGTGTTGCTCCGTGACAGCTGCCGGTGGGAATTCCATAAAAACGTCTATATATACAGTCAGCGATCTTGAGTGATAACTATATCATTACGTGTATAGTTGCATTAGTGGGTGGAGCTATTGCATTCGATCTGCAATTTACTGCAACTGCAAGAATTTTATAGATCTAATTTATTAAAAAAAATAGATTTGTTAAAAATGGTTACCGGGCGAGCTCTTCATTTTGTGTTCAAAATTCCAAATCGGAAATTGACGGCGAAATTTTATCGAGAAATTCTTGGAATGAAGGTTAGTCGGCATATATTTAAATATATATATTTTACATAGAATATCGTTGAAATCGGCATTCAGTAATGAAGAATATTTTTACAGGTATTACGGCACGAAGAATTTGCCGATGGTTGTGATGCCGCCTGCAATGGGTTCGTAATTATTCTGTTTAAATCCCTAGAATTATAATTCAATTCAAAATTATTTATATAATGTAGTATTTTGTATACACTTGTAGACCATACGCAAATCGATGGAGCAAAACCATGATAGGATATGGTCCAGAGGATTCTCATTTTGTGATAGAACTGACGTATAATTATGGAATCAAGGAATACGAGAGTGGCAACGATTTTCGTGGAATAACAATTAAATCGAAGGAAGCTATTGAAAGAGCACGTTCAAATGGGTGGCCTATAAGCGAAGAGGATGGAAAATTTGTTCTAGAAGCACCGGGTGGATACAAGTACTATCTCATTAACGAGCCACAACCAAAGGATAAAGGTATAAAGAAAAACCAATTAAGCATTTTCTATATTTCTGCATAATCAATTTTTAAATCGTAGATCCAGTAGAGAAGGTAACTTTGTCCAGCTCTAATCTTCAAAAGACTACTACATACTGGAAAGATATTCTGGAATTGAAGGTATTCAATCAAGCAGAAAAAAGCGTATTGTTAGGCTACAGGGATGATCAGGCTAAACTTGAATTCCAAGATATTGGTAAGACTTTCGATATAATTTTTTTGTATTGAATGCACTATGAGCAGAGAAAATACAATTCATCTTATGCTTTCAGGGACAAAGGTTGATCATGCTAAAGCCTATGGGCGTATAGCATTCTCTGTTCCGCATGAAGAGCAGCCAGAAATTCAGAGGAGGATCAAGGAGAGTGGAAATGTAATTTTAACAGACTTGATCACTTTAGATACACCAGGGAAGGCTTCTGTGAGGGTTATTATCCTTGCAGATCCAGTAAGTACAGATGCTGTTACATTTGATCTATTAGAACCAAGTTCTGATTGCGCAATCAAATATTTTAGGATGGTCATGAGATTTGCTTCGTGGACGATGAAGGATTTCGTCAGTTGTCAGTTCCAGACTACCCCAGTGAAAGAATTTTGGACAGATATATCGCGAAAGAAGAATAAATTTTATACATGTCCTGCGAATTACAGATTTCAGTATTTTCATAAATTTGTTGGCTGTGTTAATAGTAATTTACACATTCAAAGGTCTGTAGAGTATAGAAGGTGAAGGTTTGCATTATGAATTGGTTTCGATAAATGTAAGGGATCAATTTTCAACGTTTTTAAAAACATTCTAAATATTTGTTACATATTTCATAGTTTGTATATATTACATAGTTTGTATCCATATATTGGTGGAGGTTGTTATTTTGAATAAACACGATTTATTATGAATTACGTTCTCATGATTACACGAAACGATATCTTCGCGAGGTCATCAACGGTGACCCCGTGTCATGAGATGTATACATTACGAGTTCAGGGAAAACCGTGACGATAACATTATTCGTAGTAGTGCAACTCTGAAGAAAGAATGTAAGTTGATAATTTAAAGTGCACGTACACGTATCCTGATCTCCGCATTCCGGTTTCAATAGTTTGTCGAACGACACACTACTACATCCAGTAATCATGAGATTCCAGATATTTTTATTTTTACTTCTTACTCTCTCTGCCATCGGTAAGTACTACAAACTGTATCATTTTTATGACGTATCAATGCGTCTATTTAACATAATGAAAATTTTATAATTGTTTTACCTGCGAATAATGATGAGTATTATTTTCTGTAGGCATTGTTGCAGGGAAATCCCGTATCAGCTTTTCAAGTAGATCTCGAGGTTCCAGTTCTCGTGGTTCTAGTTCTCGTGGTTCTAGTTCTCGTGGTTCTGGTTCTCGAGGTTCTTATGGCAGTAGCTCCCACAGTACCAGCAGTTCTCATAGTTCCAGTGGTTCTTCTGGTAGTAGTACCCACAGTGCTAGCAGTTCTCATGGTTCCAGTGGTTCCTATGGTGGTAGTTCCCATCCTGCCAGCAGTTCTCATGGATCCAGTGGTTCTTATGGTAATAATTCCCATAGTACCAGCAGTTTTCATGGTTTCGGTATTTCTTCTTACACTGATCTGGGATCATTTTTATCTGACCTTGGTTCTTTAACCCATAATAATCTCCATTTTCAAGGATCTAAACCGGTACATACTGCGCCTACTAGCTTTGGCGTCCCCACGAGCGGAACATCTGTGTCTCATCCATCATCTGGTATGTTGTATACTATTATTTAGTTATTATATAATTCATTAAAGATATTAATTCTTTTTCCCAATCTTAGGTGGTCATACACAGCATCAGCAAAGTACAAACTCTAATACAAATTTCTTGAATGCTGAAGGTGGTGGAGCTACGCGACCAGGTAAATTCTGCACACTTGAAATAGAGAATTCATTACATAAATCATAAGCCTGAACATCATCCAATTTTCTAGCAGGATCACCAAATAGTAAACCAGGAACTGTAACAGAATCGAAACAAACTGCGTCACCTTATGCACCGTCTGCGCCAACACAGACAAATCCGAGTCAAGGTATACTCGACAGACATTACATTAATAAAACAAAATATTATAAAATACATAGCAATACATATTATGGTGCAGGTCTCAACCCTTCGCATCAGGCAACGAACAATCCTCCATGGAGCAATCCTCATCCTGGTACCAACCAACCGAATGCCCCAAGCCAAACGTATCCTCCATGGAGCAATCCTCACCTTGGTACCAACCAACCGAATACTCCAAGCCAAATGCATCCTCTAGGGAGCAATCCTCATCCTGGTACCAACCAACCGAATGCTCCAAGCCAACCGTATCCTCCATGGAGCAATCCTCACCTTGGTACCAACCAACCGAATGCCCCAAGCCAAACTTATCCTCCATGGAGCAATCCTCACCTTGGTACCAACCAACCGAATACCCCAAGCCAAATGCATCCTCTAGGGAGCAATCCTCATCCTGGTACCAACCAACCGAATACTCCAAGCCAACCGTATCCTCCATGGAGCAATCCTCACCTTGGGACCAACCAACCGAATGCCCCAAGCCAAACGTATCCTCCATGGAGCAATCCTCACCTTGGTACCAACCAACCGAATGCCCCAAGCCAAACCTATCCTCCATGGAGCAATCCTCACCCTGGTACCAACCAACCGAATGCCCCAAGCCAAACCTATCCTCCATGGAGCCATCCTTCTCCAACTCTTAATCATCCGACGTCGCAAGCTTCCGCAACTTCTCCCATTGGATTCAAAGAGCACGTGTTTCCATCTTCCATTCCTTCGATTCATCAACAGAATTCGATGCCTATGGGAAATCCGTACTCCCTGCATCCTTCCGGGAATATCCACGGTGCGGCCGGACCAACTTACTATCCACAACAGCCGCAAATGTTCGCGCAACCCGCGATGCAACCATTTGTACCCGGTCAAACCGTGCTGATGATGCAGCAGGATTCTGGTCGGGGTCTAGGACAGATGGTTAAAGAGGCGCTTGTCTATTCAACTATTAACGCAGGAGTGAATAGACTGATAAATCCTCATACTCACTATGTTGAAAGCCATCCAGCCAGCAGTCCAACGTCCTCAACTCAGATCACGTACAACAATCACTATTTTAATACTCCATCTGGGACGGACAGTACAGCAGGTAGCTCTGTACCACAAGGAACCATTTCTAGTAATAATCCGTCGATTGTTCACGGAGGCTCCACTCCAGTAAGTGGAACTTCTGCTAACGGCGGCGGTGCTATTGTTAACGGTGGCAGTGTTACTGTTAACGGCGCTGATGTTTCTGCTCCTGCGGGAACTAGTACAAGTGGACACAGCGTTGTACCTATATATCATCATCATCATCACCAACCAACACAGTCTACTCCGACAGCAACAAACCAAACCAATTCATCTGCTGCTCCCAGCAGTGTCAACAATTCTTTCTACAAAATTTCTGATAACGACATCTTCAAGATAACGGAAGACCTGTTCGCCATGTCGCTTGACATATCGAAATATATCCAACTGGATTTGCAGATACGTTTCACGTCCAACACGACCAACGTGACGGACGAAGCTAAAAAACCGTAAGTCAAAATAATTATTAGCCTGCGGATCTCTATGCATTGTTAGCAAAAATAGGGGCGTGCGATTTCGTACAGTGGAAAGATTAAATTAATTTCCGACTATTAATACATCTTCTACAACTTTATTTCTCTCTATGGTGGCTTTATAATTCCTACTTGGTTCCTACGCGTTGCAGTGAACGCAAACAATTTTTATTTTGCATAACGATCCGCAATTTGCTAATTATCTATGATAATTACCGTTCCGAATATCGGGTGACATTATACTTGATGTTACAGATTGTTCAAGATAGATCCGATTCTGTTGAACTACCCTTCGATTTATATAACGCATACTTTGTATGATAAGTACGAGCACGATTTTCGAAATAAGGTGAATCGCACACAGGAGATAAGAGAACATGAGAACCTTTTGATAGATACTTACCTGAATACGAACGTGATGGCGGCGGCTATGAATTGGCTAGGTGATCGAGGGTTTATCGGTCCCGATGATTTCGAAAAAAAGGATGTGCTTCGACGTATCTGGTTCACGATCTTCAGCGGAAGCACGTGCGGATTCGAACGCGTTTTCGAGTCAGAGAATTATGGAACAGCGATCATGGGTGTACAAGATTGGCTGTACTTTGCGAACAGAGAGTCCTCGGGGCGTATCAATTTCATGAGCTACGTGGATCAAGTGAAACTTGGAACTGTAAGCGATCGAGTAGACAATGTTACTATACAGGGTGGCTCACCAGATATTACCACCTCGATTGTTGTCATGATTTTTATTCGTAGCGAAGAATGTGTATACACGGTGTCACCCGGTTTTCACATCTTGATTTCTTCGCTGCTGTTAGTCCTGCCGAAAAATGTTTGAGATAAAGCATTGAATGGTGTCGAACAGGGCATAATTTGGTGTTATTTGTTTACTCGTGGGTGAACGCGTTAAGGTCATATGAAGGTCAACCTCGTTTTTAAAAATGGAATTATAGACTTTTTAATACATCAATCGATGCAGTTGGACATACTTTATAGAAAAGTATTAACCTATTTATGTTGAAATTGAGTCGTTTAGTAGATATTTCGATTTAAATAATTATAAGATATCATTACTGTCGCACTAAGACGTTCGCTTTTATTCCTTACAGAAAAACGACAGTAATGATATATCTTAAAATTATTTAAATCGAAATATCTCCTAAACAACTAATTTTTCAACATTTTTATAAAGAATGTCCAACTGCACACATCGATTAATGTATTAAAAAGTATATAATTCCATTTAGGAATTATTTTAGGAAATTATATTCTACAAAAAAATTCTAATCACTGAAACCGTAAAATAAATCGTAGGGCAATGAGTTAATATCGAAAAACCATTAGTTAAGAAAATATATTGACTTTAGTGTTGTTATAAAATATGATCCCATTTTAAAAATGCTGATGCCTTTCATTTAAGTATGCATCTCTCGAAGCCATTCAACCTTATATAAACATTTTTCGCTACGAATAATAATATAACGACGAAAATCGAGGTGGTAATATCTAATGAACCACCCTAGATTGAATGTAGAAATTGTCACTGATTTTATAAGTTATTGTAATTTATTTTTCAGACCGCCTCTCTACTGAAATTGAACTTCGAAATGGACGGAATCGTGAGGCCAAACGCGACAATATTCGTGGGCACCATGCCCGAACTGGAAATGTCTTTGTATACTATATGCTTCTACGCGAGATCGAACGATGTATGCCCGATTTCGCTCGGTGGAACAAGATTCAACATTTACACCCATTCGTTTACGTATTTCGGAAACTTGGTAATGGATCTTGGTCTCCCGATTCTATAAGATAAAACTGGTGTTGTATTCATGGATGTGCATCTTAACGAAACTCACAGTATGTTGTATTTACAATTAAATTGTTATGGATAATAGTGAAAGTTCTCGAAGAATTTTGTAACATAAATCTTATCATAAATGTTCTATATTAATATTTCCAAACGTAACAGTAACAGAAAGATGTTTAAACAAAACAAGGGCGCTGTCATTAATCTTCTTATTTGTTGAATCCAAGAGTATCTTCAAAATTTCCTGTTAGCGCGTGACTTCAATGATTTAAAATTTAATTTGTTCTGAAACATAAAACGAACAATTATACAGTTACAAAGGGTTCAAATGTCAGGTGATTAATAAACATGATCGATTATAATAGAGAATCCTTTTTAAACGGAAGTTTTGAAAGGTTGATCTCCCATTTCCAAAAGACATTTAACTCGACATCGAGTAGCTAAAACGGTAAAATAACAATGAAGTATGCAGAAAGCACAGGAAAATATTTGCTGAAGTTTAATATCAAGAATTATGTTCACAATAGTGTATCTTTATATGTAATTTTTCATGAAATGTAATAAAAATTGAAAATTAGGAATCAAAACGTCTCTTTATTAAAATTTTGATCTTGAATAATCTAGCATGTGTCTAAACGTTAAAAATATGTAGTTGCTGTGTTTCATGCAACACTTTCTCAAAGAGAATTAATGTTGGCAAAAACTATGCACACAAAAGTTAGAAATTTCGGTTTTCGAAACAATTGTTCGCGATGACGGTTCATCGCTGCGGACTTGATGAATTGATAACGAAAATGAGTGATGATTATTAGCATCATTATCGACTTATTAAAATAGAAAGGAATAAATGTATATCGAGTTCCCGCATCGTATGACGAATGCAGACAATTTTAGTGTCGTTATCAGAACTGCGTTCAAGCCTTGCATAAGAGTTCCTCTTGTTCCACGAATAATTCCCGCCGCTAGACCGCTGGATTCCTACCACTTGTTGGCTGTGTTAATAGTAGTTTACACATTCAAAGATTTGTAGAGTATAGAAGGTGGAAGCACTATGAATTGGTTCTAATAAATGGAAGGGATCAATTTTCAACATTTCTAAAAACATTCAAAATATTTGTTACATATTTCATAGTTTGTATATATTGCATAGTTTGTATCCATATATTGGTGGTCGTTGTTAGTTTGAATAAACACGATTTATTATGAATTACGTTTTCATGATTACACGAAACGATATTTTTGCGAGATCGTCAACGGTGACCCCGTGTCATGAGATGTATATCTTACGACCTCAGGGAAAACAGTGACGATAATATTATTCGTAGTAGTGCAACTCTGAAGAAAGAATGTAAGTTGCTAATTTAAAGTGCACGTACACGTATCCTGATCTCCGCATTCCGGTTTCAGCAGTTTGTCGAACATCACAGTACTACGTCCAGTAATCATGAGATTCCAGACATTTTTATTTTTACTTCTTACTCTCTCTGCCATCGGTGAGTACTACAAACTGTATCATTTTTATGACGTACTAATGCGTCTATTTAACATAATGAAAATTTTATAATTGTTTTACCTGCGAATAATGATGAGTATTATTTTCTGTAGGCATTGTTGCAGGGAAATCCCGTAGCTCTTCAAGTGGATCTCGAGGTTCCAGTTCTCGTGGTTCTAGTTCTCGTGGTTCTGGTTCTCGTGGTTCTGGTTCTCGTAGTTCTGGTTTTCTTGGTGCCATTTCTCGTCTTTTCAGTTCTGTAGGTATTTTTGGCAGTAGCTCTGATAGTACCAGCAGTTCTGAGCATTCCAGTTCTTCAGTTCCTGATAACAGTATCTACGACGATCGTTCATATAGTCACAGTACCTTTGATATTTCGAAAATCAAGATTCCTAACTTCACTGATGTGGAAACATTTCAATCTGATATTCGTGCTATGATCGATTATATTGAAAAATCTGGAGGATCACTAGAAGATACATCAGAATATACTGAGCTTACTAGCTTTAGGTTCCCCCCGAGCACAACGACTGAGTCTCATCCGTCATCTGGTATATTGTATACTATTGTTTATATATTATATAATTTATTAAACATATTAATTCTTTTTCCCAATCTTAGGTGGTCATAAACAGCATCAGCAAAGTACAAACTCCAATACAAATTTCTTGAATGCTGAAGGTGGTGGAGCTACGCGACCAGGTAAATTCTACACACTTGAAATAGAGAATTCATTACATAAATCATAAGCCTGAACATCATCCAATTTTCTAGCAGGATCACCAAATAGTAAACCAGGAACTGTAACAGAATCGAAACAAACTGCGTCACCTTATGCACCGTCTGCGCCAACACAGACAAATCCGAGTCAAGGTATACTCGACAGACATTACATTAATAAAACAAAATATTATAAAATACATAGCAATACATATTATGGTGCAGGTCTCAACCCTTCGCATCAGGCAACGAACAATCCTCCATGGAGCAATCCTCACCCTGGTACCAACCAACCGAATGCCCCAAGCCAAACCTATCCTCCATGGAGCCATCCTTCTCCAACTCTTAATCATCCGACGTCGCAAGCTTCCGCAACTTCTCCCATTGGATTCAAAGAGCACGTGTTTCCATCTTCCATTCCTTCGATTCATCAACAGAATTCGATGCCTATGGGAAATCCGTACTCCCTGCATCCTTCCGGGAATATCCACGGTGCGGCCGGACCAACTTACTATCCACAACAGCCGCAAATGTTCGCGCAACCCGCGATGCAACCATTTGTACCCGGTCAAACCGTGCTGATGATGCAGCAGGATTCTGGTCGGGGTCTAGGACAGATGGTTAAAGAGGCGCTTGTCTATTCAACTATTAACGCAGGAGTGAATAGACTGATAAATCCTCATACTCACTATGTTGAAAGCCATCCAGCCAGCAGTCCAACGTCCTCAACTCAGATCACGTACAACAATCACTATTTTAATACTCCATCTGGGACGGACAGTACAGCAGGTAGCTCTGTACCACAAGGAACCATTTCTAGTAATAATCCGTCGATTGTTCACGGAGGCTCCACTCCAGTAAGTGGAACTTCTGCTAACGGCGGCGGTGCTATTGTTAACGGTGGCAGTGTTACTGTTAACGGCGCTGATGTTTCTGCTCCTGCGGGAACTAGTACAAGTGGGCACAGCGTTGTACCTATATATCATCATCATCATCATCACCAAGCAACACAGACTAATCCGACAGCAACAAACCAAACCAATTCATCTGCTGCTCCCAGCAGTGTCAACAATTCTTTCTACAAAATTTCTGATAAGGACATCTTCAAGATAACGGAAGACCTGTTCGCCATGTCTCATGACATATCGAAATATCTCCAACTGGATTTGCAGATACGTTCCACGTCCAACACGACCAACGTGACGGACAAAGCTAAAAAACCGTAAGTCAAAATAATTATTAGCCTGCGGATCTCTATGCATTGTTAGCAAAAATAGGGGCGTGCGATTTCGTACAGTGAAAAGATTAAATTAATTTCCGACTATTAATACATCTTCTACAACTTTATTTCTCTCTATGGTGGCTTTATAATTCCTACTTGGTTCCTACGCGTTGCAGTGAACGCAAACAATTTTTATTTTGCATAACGATCCGCAATTTGCTAATTATCTATGATAATTACCGTTCCGAATATCCGGTGACATGTATTGTATTTGATGTTACAGATTGTTCAAGATAGATCCGATTCTGTTGAACTACCCTTCGATTTATATAACGCATACTTTGTATGATAAGTACGAGTATGATTTTCGGAATAAGGTGAATCGCACACAGGAGATAAGAAAACATGAGAACCTTTTGATAGATACTTACCTGAATACGAACGTGATGGCGGCGGCTATGAATTGGCTAGGTGATCGAGGGTTTATCGGTCCCGATGATTTCGAAAAAAAGGACGTTCTTCGACGCATCTGGTTCACGATCTTTAGCGGAAGCACGTGCGGATTCGAACGCGTTTTCGAGTCAGAGAATTATGGAACAGCGATCATGGGCGTGCAAGATTGGCTGTACTTTGCGAACAGAGAGTCCTCGGGGCGTATCAATTACATGAGCTACGTGGATCAAGTGAAACTTGGAACTGTAAGCGATCGAGTAGACAATATTACCACATACAGGGTGGTTCACCAGATATTACCACCTCGATTGTTGTCATGATTTTTATTCGTAGCGTAGAATGTTTATACACGGTGTCACCCGGTTTTCACATCTTGATTTCTTCGCTGCTGTTAGTCCTACCGAAAAATGTTTGAGATAAAGCATTGAATGGTGCAGAACGGGGCATAATTTGGTGTTATCGATGCCTTTGATTTAAGTATGCATCTCTCGAAGCCATTCAACCTTATATAAACATTTTTCGCTACGAATAATAATATAACGACGAAAATCGAGGTGGTAATATCTAATGAACCACCCTAGATTGAATGTAGAAATTGTCACTGATTTTATAAGTTATTGTAATTTATTTTTCAGACCGCCTCTCTACTGAAATTGAACTTCGAAATGGACGGAATCGTGAGACCAAACGCGACAATATTCGTGGCCACCATGCCCGAACTGGAAATGTCTTTGTATACTATATGCTTCTACGCGAGATCGAACGATGTATGCCCGATTTCGCTCGGTGGAACAAGATTCAACATTTACACCCATTCGTTTACGTATTTCGGAAACTTGGTAATGGATCTTGGTCTCCCGATTCTCTAAGATAAAACTGGTGTTGTATTCGCGTGTTGTACTCACAATATGTTGTATTTACAATTAAGTTGTTATGGATAACAGTGAAAGTTCTCAAAGAACTTTGTAACATTAACATTAAATAATTACTATAATTATAATAAGTAACATTAAATCTTATCATAAATGTTCTATATTAATATTTCCAAACGTAACAGTAACAGAAAGATGTTTAAACAAAACAAGAGCACTGCCAGTAATCTTCGTATTTGTTGAATCCAAGAGTATCTTCAAAATTTCCTGTTAGCGCGTGACATCAATGATTTTAAATTTAATTTGTCCTGAAACATAAAACGAACAATTATACAGTTATAAAGGGTTCAAATGTCAGGTGATTGATAAACATGATCGATTATAATAGAGAATCCTTTTTAAACGGAAGTTTTGAAAGGTTGATCTCTCATTTCCAAAAGACATTTAACTTGTCAGCTAAAAGAGTAGCTAAAACGTTAAAATAACATTGAAGTATGCAGAAAGCACAGGAAAATATTTGCTGATGTTTAATATCAATAATTACCCAGACAGCACAGCCTGCCCGAGCCCACTACCGGCCCAAACCTCCCGAGGCCCGTGACCTACAGGTTACTATCTAACACAATGCTTGGATCGGCTCGAGGCTGATCCCGTTGGATCCGTGCCTGCTTTTTATGCGCGCAATGGCCCGGAAATAGCCAGGCATGGGCTCGAGCCCACAGCCTGCCGGCCGTGCCAGATTTCAGCCAGATTTCAGCCAGAGTCTAATGTGGCCAATCAGTGCTTCGATTGAGCCCAACTTTTCTCGCGCATGCGCGTCACAGTGCGGGTCGCATGGAAATGAGGATTGCAAGGGTGCGGGATTCGCGTTCTCATTTCTTAATAATACAAAAATTTGATTTTTCAGTAGTCAATAACGCTAGATAAAAGATCAATCTAGGCCGTGATCGCCCTCGAAAGTCCTATTTTTACATTTACGAGTCGTAATTTGCATCATACGGAAGCATACAACTGCGCATGTAGCTATTTTCATAACATATATAATGCAAATTACGCCTCGTATAGGAAAAAAAAAAGACTTTTGGGGGCGTTTGCTGCCTAGATTGATCTTTTATCTGGCGTTTTTGACTACTGAAAAAACCCATGTTTGTATTATCACGAAATGAGAACGCAAATGCCGCACCCTTGCAATCTTGTAAATGGGCTGAAATGTGGCTGAAATCTGGCACGGCCGGCAGGCTGTGGGCTCGAGCCCATTACTGGCTATTTCCGGGCCATGGCGCGCATAAAAAGCAGGCCCAAATCGAGCCGGTGTGCTGTCTGGGTATGTTCACAATATTGTATTTCTATATGTCATTTTTCATAAAATGAAATAAAAATAGAAAATAAGAAATCAAAACGTCTCTTTACTAAAATTTTAATCTTGAATAATCTAGCATGTGTCTAAACGTTAAAAATATGTAGTTGCTGTATTTCATGCAACACTTTCTCAAAGAGAATGAATGTTGGCAAAAACTATGCACACAAAAGTTAGAAATTTCGGTTTTCGAAACAGTTGTTCGCGATGAAGGTTCATCGCTGTGGACTTGATGAATTGATAACGAAAATGAGTGATGATTATTAGCATCATTATCGACTTATTAAAATAAAAAGGAATAAATGTATATGGAGTTCCCGCTTCGTATGACGAATGTAGACAATTTTAGTGTCGTTATCAGAACAGCGTTCAAGCCTTGCACAAGAGGCTCTTGTTCCTCTTGTTCCACGAATAATTCCCGCCGCTAGACCGCTTGGATCCCTACCACTCGACGATCGCGATCGCGTCGAAGATCAATGCAAGGAGAAAGGCTTCGCTGCTTCGGACTGACGTTGCCATATCGAACAGAGTTGAAGCGTGTGTAAGAGTGAGCGTTTCCGGTTAGAAGCGTTTCAGTAACCGGCCAGCCATTGAACAGTCAGCATTGATCTTCGTGGAGATCCTACATCGCGTACAATCTGACAAGTGAGTCGACCAAAGGATACAGCTCGAATCAAGAAAACGCATAAACACGCAACATGCGTCACAAGCTGCTGCTATTCACGGTGCTCGTGCTGCTTTTGGTTGGTAAGTGGAAATCGAGTCAAAAACGATCTTTCCTTCTCGTAAACGATCCGTTCTGTGCGGGCGTTGGTATCTCCAACTACCGACGATCGATTCGCGCGATCTACACTAATTATCTGTGGATCTATACCAAGTATCCGTCGCTTGTAATAAAAGAAGTTCGAGTCGACTCGCTGCTAGACGTGGAAACTTTCTTAAAAGAGAAATCCCCAACGGGATCAAGACTCGCTAAAATAAATCGACAAATCCTGTTTACACCGTATCAATGTTCCGCGTTGCTGGATACCTTAGTTTGTCCTATAATAAGTGTTTCGATAAGAAATTACTGATATATCACGGACATGTGTAAATCGGCCTTAATTGGTTTACAACGCGGAATTGCATCAAATAGTTCGTAACGAGATCAGCGAAGGGAAAATTGCTCTCCGGTACCCGGACACCGACACGCGTGTGATTATTCACTTGTCTACGGTTAATGGGACTTGAGAAGCTGTGGTGTGTCGCAGAAGCGATTCGCCGGTTCTAGAAAGTCGCGGCCATGTGGATGACATTGAGCTCCTAATGAATTTAAAGCGGTTCTCTGGAAACGCGGTACATGTACTGTTCCACAATAGTGCTTCGTCGGCAGAATTCATCGCGATGACGTGTTCCATGACTAACTCCCCACGAAATCGTGCCCGAGTAAACAAGTACACAAAGCCGTATCGCGATGGATACTCCTAAACTAGATTTTCGAGATTTCACGATCTTACATTTGCGGACTATTTTACATTACTGCATAAAAATAGCAAGAGTCTATCCCAATTATGACGTTTCCTGTGGATGCATCTTTTACAATCGCAATTTAAATAGGTTAGAATCCGTTATTTTCATTGGTCCTGTAAACCCAGTGTTGCCACAGACTTCTGACATTGAAACGGGTAAAAAATGACAGTGAGTGTACAAAGTATTCGTACAACTTTTTTATAATTGCACCAAACGACCTGATTTTTTATAAATAATTAGAAGCATTAGTGTACGCAATGATATGCAAAAAAGATTTTCCAAAAATTATAACAAGGTTATATGCAGAAAGAGAAAAGGCATTTTTTAAAACTTTTTTATTTGGGCCCTCAATGAAAATTTAAAATGTATGTTTTGTAGATCTATGTTAGTTATACACATGCTGAAAATTTCATCGAAATCGATTAACATACACACGAGCTACAAGCGGTTAAAAATGGTGAAAATCGTAGTTTTACACGACTTTCGATCAATTTGTGCTTAAGGATGTTCTGGAGGTATATAAAAACGCAACAAAATTTTTGAAAATTTGACAAGATATAATTCTTACTAAATTGATGCAATTACCAAAGTTTGGGTTCGATTCACTGCACCGTTTAAGAATTATAGCAACTTAAAGTTTGCACATTTTAACACGTCTTCTTATGGAGAATTCATAAAATTCCACTTCAAACCCTATTTAAACCTTGAAAAAACGCAACTAGAAACTCCAGTTTTCTTTTATATGTAATAGAAATTAGGTAATTAATTATGTTCAAAATTTATTAGAATTCACTAAACAGTTACAGAGCAAAAAAATTATAAACTGTTACAAAACGTCAAATTTATCTTGTTGTCTCTCACTAGCATGGAAACGTGACAAGTGTAGACCACTGAATATAGCTACAGAGGGTACAGTATTCGCAAAAGTTTAATGCAAAATATTCATGAATGGCTTTCATTGCCATGTATTGATGGATTTCGAATTTCTTGTATTTTTGTCTCCCATTGTACCTCCAACAGAATCGTGCATATTTCGATGCGTGTCGTTTTTTCCTGCGTCAACCGATTTCGATGAAATTTTCACTATGCGTATAACTAACATAGATCTACAAGTAGTAGTAGTAGTAGTAAACTTTATTGGTTCCCCTTGGGGTTACAATAACTTTAACAAATCCCTCCGCATTTTTCAACGCCATTCGGTTTAACAACTTAACCTAACATAGATCTACAAAACATATATTTTAAATTTTCATTGAGGGCCCAAATAAAAAAGTTTTAAATAATCCCTTTTTTATTTTTGCATGTAACCTTGTAAATTATAATTTTTGGAATATCTTTTTTGCATATCATTTCGTAAACCAATGCTTCTAATTGATTATAAAATATCAGGTCGTTTGCTACAATTATAAAAAAGTTATTAATTTTACAAAGGTGTACGAATACTTTATACGTATGTTTTTCGAAATATTATTAAGCGAAGACGCCGTTCCAAAAGAATTTTCTGTCGGAAAATTTTCAAAGTGAATTTGCTTTATCGGTAACGAATATGTCAACTCTTTGTCCTCGGGGATTTTTCTCGGAGCAGTATTTGCTCATTTAGTATTCACGGAAATCGTTGCTCTACTTAAATGGGTTCTGGCATGAAGTTTTATTGATACAAACATTTCAGACCTCGTCAGTACCGTCGTTCGAGTTTCTGGCTAGATTTGCGAAAGATTACATAAAGTAGGCGTAAATCGCGTTTTAAATGGTCTGGGTAATTACGCTTCATTCAGCCAGCTGTTCATACGTGAGTATAATTACTAGATTGCGGATCTCCATGCAAAATAAAAATTGTCTGCATCGATTGCAAGAAATAGAAACAAATTTGATTGTTATTTCTTCGCTTAATGATTTTAACAGAGGAGAAATCATGTATTGACATCTTCAATTTTGAAAATTCTTCAACATTTTCGAATTCTATCTACTCCATTTTGCTGTAAATACATAAAGATCCGCAGTGTCTAGTAATTACGTTGATTTTACATGAAGCTTGTAAATAATGATTGTGAGTCGCGATAACCCGTTATAGTTTGACGCTGCGGGAAAAAATGGCTTATGCAACGTAATCTCCGTAACGTTCAAGCTAGAGAAAAGCTAAATGACTCTCAATCATGGCGATAATTCGGAGAAATAGTTCGCTCCCCACTTGTATCTGCAGTATAATATTTTTAGAAGTAAAAAGCTTTATCTAATCGTTCAATTGAAAGGTTTGGTACGGCAAATGTAATTTCTTGCCGATGCTGAAATGTTTACGACTGTTCCTCATTAAAAACTACGTTTAAATAAATCCGGTCCGTTGTCCGCTACCGTTGGATGTCGGAGCGGAGAAGCTAAACCTGTAGAGAATATAACGCATTATTATATAAAAGTGAAATCGTAGAGGCTGTTGCTTTTCGAACCGGTAATAGTATAACATAGATGGGCCTTGATATTGTCATTGTAGAGTTATATGAAAAATTAAGGCGGTAGACTCGTTTCCAGGATTGCAGTGGTGTGGGTTTCCGTTCTCATTTCTCGATAATACAAAAATGGGGATTTTCAGTAGCCAAAAACGCTAGATATAAGATCGATCTAAGGCGCTATCGCCCTCAAAAGCCTATTCTTTCGTTTACGAGGCGTAATTTGCATTTTTCGGAAGCATAGAACTGCGCATGTAGTTATTATCATAGCTACATGCTGCCGAATAATGCAAATTACGCCTCTTAAACGAAAAAATAGGACTTTTGAGGGCGACAGCGCTTTAGATCGATCTTTTATCTAGCGTTTTTGACTACTGGAAACCCACATTTTTGTATTATCGAGAAATGAGAACGCGAATCCCGCACCCTTGCATTCCTGGAGAAAGTTTCAGGATTGCAAGGGTGTGGGATTCGCGATCTAATTTCTCGATAATACAAAAATGGGGGTTTTCAGTAGCCAAAAAAGCTAGATATAAGATCGATCTAAGGCGCTATCGCCCTCAAAAGTCCTATTCTTTCGTTTACGAGGTGTAATTTGTATTATTCGGAAGCATAGAACTGCGTATGTAGTTATCATAGCTACATGCTGCCGAATAATGAAAATTACGCCTCTTAAACGAATAATGAAAATTACGCCTCTTAAACGAAAAAATAGGACTTTTGAGGGCGATAGCGCTTTAGATCGATCTTTTATCTAGCGTTTTTGACTACTGGAAATCCACATTTTTGTATTATCGAGAAATGAGAACGCGAAGCCCGCACCCTTGCATTCCTGGAAAAAGGAGTCTACTTCCTTAAAGCACCTAGAAATCGTTTTTCGACGAAAATGGTGGGCTTGGTACACGTTGGTACGGCCACTGAAGATACTTATATTTGACTAGCTATAGAAAGTCGAGACCTAAGGTCAACAATGCATAGACATAATAAAAAGATATCGCTATTTCCATCAGTTCGAGGACTGCGCGGATGGAGAACACGCTCGATGGAGATAATCACGTTACCAGTATATCATTATTTTATTTAGCAGATTGTTAGAGATTGTTAGGACTCGGTATCACGATCAATCATGGAATGATCGGCGAGCCGAACGATCAGTGGGCAGAAGATTATGAAATATTTGCCGCGTGACTCGCAATTCCCGCGCGCTCGCGCTCTCCCGATCGCGAAAATCTCGCGTGTTCGGACTTATATGTGTACACGGTGTATAAAAAGTAATGGACATCCGCCCTACGGCCGAGTCTTCCTTTTGCAGGAAGTTTCCTTTTCAAATATTCATCGATCCAGAGGCGTAGATCAGAGTTGGGCAGTATTTAAATACTTCTCGCCTCGGCTCTACAACGCCATCTCTGTACTGCGATATGGAGTAACGAATAAACCATTAACCAACCATTAAAATTAAAAGATACATAACTTTTATTCGTTATTTGAAGGTACAAATAAAAAAATATCTTTCATTCGACTTCTATTTAAATAATTTTATATTCGCCGAGAATGTATGCGATGAATAATAGTTACAAATTGTATTCAAAGCTTCGAATAACATCCACTTCGAATACAATTTGTAACTAAATAAGAAATCATTCTCGATCGTACATTTTTCAAATGGGGTTAGGTTGGTTAGGGGTTAGGTTCAAATGGGGTAACGCCGCGAACATAACCCCATTTGACAATTTGTAACTATTATTCATCGAATACATTCCCGGCTAATACAAGATTATTTAAATAAAAGTCGAATAAAAGATACTTCTGTATTCGAACCTTCAAATAACGAATACAAATTTTGTATCTTTTATTCGTTATTCGAAATTTGTATTTAAATACAATTTAAAGACAATGAATTTAAATACAATTGTATTTAAATACAATTTTGGCCAACACTGGCGTAGATTCACCCCTAGGACAGATGACCAGTACTTTTTATACACCTTGTATGTACGTTCGTGTGCAATAACGGAGGGGTACCATCGTGGATTTCTTTGAAACGCATCGTGCAATTCATCGTGGATTTCTTTGAAACGCATCGTGCAATTCGCCGTTGATTATCAGGCGAATACGTAATCGTGGAAACGATTGTGTTCGGTGATACCATTCGTTTTACGGTTTGCTGGTTCCAGCGACCGGTAATTCCGTTCGCACGGATTCACCTCGCGTTTGAAAAATTGCTGCTTTGAAATATTCTGCAGAGCGAATCGTTAACTTGTGACGCTTTGCATGGTTTCAGCGGACGTTCTAGCCGGTAAATCGAGCAGAGGGCGAACAAGAACTTCCTCTGGATCATCATGGACAAGGAGGACGAACTCTCAGTCCTCCACCAAGCACCAAACTCAAGGTAATTAACGCTCTTCTAACCACCGGGGACATTGACACGGTTTCCCCGTCCCGTTTGCTGCTATCTTTTTCACTTTCAACTTTAACATTAAACCTACCACGGTCGAATTACCGGTTTTCTATCAGACAGTTAGTGAAATTACAAAAACGTTTTAATAAGAAGTGACTGAAAATTGATTTCTTCATTTCAGCAGATATTGCAATAAAAACCATAACAAGTTTAAGCAAATTCAATCTATCCACTTTCATACGGCGTTTCAATTTTATACAGGGATGTCCGTTTAAGTACGAACACCTATATATCTCGGTTATTATTAGTCGTACAAAAAATCTCCACAGAATGAAGTTGTACTGTTTCAAGAGGCGAATTTGATGATGGTAAAAATTTTTTCTCAAGGTCATTTTTTTACAAGATTTCAAGGTCATTGATATTTTTTTTTAATGGAATGATGTATTTTTTAATACATCAATCGATGCAGCTGGCCATTCGTTATAAAAAAGTACTAACCCATGTATGTCGAAAAGTTAGTAATTCAAGAAATATTTCAATTTAAATAACTCTAAAATACCATTACTGTCGTACTAAAACGTTAATGCTATTTTAGAGTTATTTCAATTGAAATATCTCTTGAACTACTAACTTTTCGACAAACATGGGTTAGTACTTTTTTATAACGAATGTCCAGCTTCATCGATTGATGTATTAAAAAATACCTCATTCCATTTAAAAAAACATCAATGACCTTGAAATCTTGTGAAAAAATGACCTTGAGAAAAAATTTGTACCATCATCAAATTCGCCCCTTGAAACAGTACAACTTTATTCTGTGGAGATTTTTTGTACGACTAATAATAACCGAGATATATAGGTGTTCGTACTTAAACGGACCTCCCTGTATACAGTGACTCCCACTAATATTCGGATACTGTTAAAAAGACGATAACTTTTCTAATATTGACCGTACGATTTTTCAACTTTTTTCAGAAGTAAAAACAATTGGTTTGGTACACAACGTGAACAAAAGTTTTGGAAAAAATTGCAAGTTGTCGGAATTGCAGGGAAAATGCTAAAAGTTGTATTTTGCAACTTTTTCATGTATAGTCTTATGTGGAAAGTTTAGAAAACACGTTTAGTAAATCTGTATCACTTAAACATATTCTGAAAATTTCATCAAAATCGGTTGACATTGCAATGATTTACAAATGTTCAAAGATGGTAAAAATTGCAGTGTTTCACGATTTTCGGCCTCCACTGCAATAAATTTAAGTATTCTTACATCTTCAAACTTTCACAGTGCATATAATCGACAATGAACTACAAAACGTATTTTTTAAATTTTCAATATGGCCCATATAAAAAAGTTGCACATTGCAACTTCTAGTTTTTTCTCTAGAATTCCGACCAATTGCAATTTTTGAAAAAGTATCTCTTCACATCGTGTAGTAAACTAATTACTCTAACTTCTCAAAAAAGTTCAAATCGTATAGTCCAATATTAAAAGAGTCATCATTTTTTTAGAGCGTTCAAATATTAATGGGAGTCACTATTTTGTGTGTGGTAGGTTTAGTGTTTAGCCGGTTGTAATCATCGCGTGCCCACAGCTCGGACGCGATTGCATCGCACAGCGGGCTCCATTGTCGATCGATCATCCGATATTGAGTTTCTCGATTGACCCAGACCTGTAGGTCGAGTCCTCGTGTCGGACAGCGAATTGTTTTGCTTGTTACAATTTTTTAATCGATTTAACGCGTTCGCAGTCTTGTCTCCCATATATGGGTCACAAAGAACGGTGGACATTTAAACTCATTAACCCTTTGCAGTTGGAGCTATTTTAACTTGAAAATTAAACACTTCTTCTGACCTAGAATAATTCCATTGTATGACTTTTTTCATATACTGAAATTTGTAGTAATTGATTCGATACTAGATATCAACATATTTAATAATTTCTTAATAATAATTTTAATAATTTCTTCTTTTTCTCTTATAGAAAACAATCTATAGCAAACGTGTCCCATGACGTAATGATTCAAATCCGAATCGAACGTTTGAAAAATGGCTACAAAATTGCTATTTAGTGTATAATTTGATCGAAAGCGTGCGCCGCGAACATAACCCCAAATTTATATTTAATAATGTAAATAATATTATGAATAATGAATGACTCTGAGTCACCCCTCGACTGCTAAGGGTTAAACAGGAGGCAACGTAGTTCAGAAACTAACGAATACATTAACGAATGATCGACAGGTTCAGGTGGAACCAGACCTTCTGTCAAGCCTTCTGCCCCTGTGAATGAGCAATCCTCCAAAACAAGTGCGTCGAACCAGCAATCGTCGTACCAGCCTTCAGGTATTGTATTGCACTATTCAACGTCAATTTTACGTTTCGATAGACTTGCAGACCAACGTGAAACTCCAAGGTTTATATTGCACCAACTCGTTCTTGTCACAAATATCTAAGTCTACCTGTTCAATGAATGAACACTTAAGCTGCACGTCTGTTGAAATTACTATTCGAAAATTATTATTTAATTTCCTAACGATTCTAAACAAGTTCAATATTGCCATTCTTATGAAGCAATACGAGTTGGTTTCTGTGATCGGTATGTTTAGTGGTAACAGCACCAATGGTTTCTTGCATTCCATAAAATGGCGCGTGCCATAAATTCATAAAGATCCTCTGGCTACTAGGGGTGTGCGAGATCCCGGTCGGGACGAGAATTTCTCGTGTGATCGGGACGGAATCCCGGTCTTTCGAAATCCCGAAAGTTCTCTGGAATCCTGGATATTCTCGGGAATCTCGAAATCATTTGAGAATTTTCGGGATTCCCGAAAGGTTCTCCATACTTCCAATAACACTGTCCAACAAATTTCAACTTTTTTTTTGTATTTCGATTCCCACTATACAATTCTTATAGAGTTTTTCGCGCTGATTCCAAATTTGTCCTTAATTTTTCTCCAGGACGTACAGTTTTTGAGAAAATTGAGTTTTAAAAAAAGACATATTTTTCAACTTTGAACAAATATTGTGATGTTATTATAAAAGATATTGAATTGTTCTTTACAGCAAAAATTCCGTAGACTTTCCCGAATACAGTGATATCCAATATTAATACATTATGATTGTTTAAACATGTTTAAACGATCATTAAAGACGGAGAGACACCAGTTTTGCACCAATTTTTGCGGATATTTTTGAATTTATCTAAAAAAATAAGGGTCTAGCGGAAAATCGAAGTACACCACGCCAAAGAGCAGGATTTTATCTTGAGAAACCACCCTGCCAAGTTTGCACGGTAAACGTTTTTTTTTAACCAGAAAAAACGGGAGCGCTTTCGTTCCATGTGATATGGCGCGGCGAACGCCCGTTCTAGTGGTGTGCGCCACTGGCGGTAACTAATATCGGGCGAAGATATTTTGCTTTCTGGTTCGAAAAAAACGTCGACCATGCAAACTTGATAGGGTGATTATCAAGATAAAAGTCTACTCTATCGCGTGGTGTACTTATTTTTTTAGATAAATTCGAAAATATCCGTAAAAATTGGTGCAAAACTGGTGTCTCTCCGTCTTTATTAATGCGGTAGTCCCACAGTCCCACCTCTGGTTACAACTAGAATCTTACTAGATTTTGGTCGAAAAAATGGGTTTGCGACTAAACGTTGTTTGGCCTTATACGAGCATACTTTGAGCTATGTGAGGGTTCATTCTAAAGAGAAAGGTTAGACCTAGTGCGCTACAGTCATCACATAAGTCAAAAAAGTCTTTTAGAGACAGAATATGCATTGAAATCTTCGGGTTTTTCCCTAGATTTTTTCTCTACTTTGGGCCCTCATATTATTAGATATAAACATAATCTCGTTAACCTCATGACTGGAGCGCACTAGATCTAACCTTCCTCTTTAGAATGAGGCCTCACTCAGCTCTAAATATACTCGTACATATAAGGTCAAACAACGTTTAGTCGCAGACCCATATTTGCGACCCAAAATCTAGTAAAATTCTAGTTATAGCCAGAGGTGGAACTACCGCCTTAAACATGTTTAAACAATCATAATGTATTAATATTGGATATCACTGTATTCGGGAAAGTCTACGGATTCTTTTGCTGTAAAGAACAATTCAATATCCTTTATAATAACATCACAATATTTGTTCAAAGTTGAAAAATATGTCTTTTTTTAAAACTCAATTTTCTCAAAAACTGTACGTCCTGGAGAAAAATTAAGGACAAATTTGGAATCTGCGCGACAAACTCTATAAGAATTGTATAGTGGGAATCGAAATACGTTTTGGCTGTTGGACAGTGTAATTACAAGAACCTGGAAGCCATTGTGTTGTCGAAGATTACATATCTTATTAGTCGGGAATGTTTATGTTAGTAATATTGTAGAAAGTAATTGAGAATAACAACAATTTCGGGAATCCTAAATATTGTTCTATATCCCGAAAATTCTCGGGAATCTCGGATATTTTCGGGAATCTCGCACACTCCTACTGGCTACTAATGACAAATACCTAGCGGCTAAATGGATGATCGTTTGCAGGTGGATACCCGCGCCAGCCACCCTCGAACCCTAACTACCCTGCTGGTCAATCATACCCGAGTCAAGGAGGGTACAACGCTCCAGCGGGCGCTGGTTACAACGCTCCGGTTGGCCATGGTTACAACGCTCCAGTTGGCCATGGTTACAACGCTCCAGGGAGCCCTGGTTATAATGCTCCAGTCGGCCATGGTTACAACGGTCCTGTAGGTTCTGGTTACAACGCTCCTGTAGGCCACGGTTACAACGCTCCTGTGGGCCATGGTTACGGCGCTCCTGCGGGCCCCGGTTACGGCGCTCCTGTGGGCCATGGTTACGGCGCTCCTGTGGGCCATGGTTACGGCGCTCCCGTGGGTGGCATCGGACAGCCGTCCTACGGATCTGCGTTCGGCTCGGCACCTTCGCCTCAGCAGACGATCCTGCTGCAACAATCCTCGAAGCCAGGAATCGGGCAGCTGGCGAAGGAAGCATTCGTCTACGCTGGAGTCAGCGCCGGCGTGAACGCTGCGGTGAATAGATTGATACCCGGAGGAATCTACGGCACCAGAGGAAGCAGCGAAGGCTCCCACAGTGGTGGTGCTGCTGGACAACCCGTCTCGAACACCCAAATCACTTACAACAATTACTACAACAACGGGACCGCGGTAGCTCCCGGAGAAGCGGCTGCTCCAGGTGCTGCTCCTGCTGCTGCTCCTGCAGGCCAACCCGCACCTCCACCGTCAGCGCTACCTGCTGCCGACGCTCCACAGACTCAACAGAACAACCCCGGAACCAACAACTCCCCACCCGCGAACTCCAACTCTCAGGAATCCAGTCAGAACAACCCTAATCCGCTAGGATTCGTCACCTCGAACGACGACCTCAAAAAACTGACCGAGAGCTTGTATCAGAAGGAGAAGGACAACAACGCTTTCTCGCAGATCACTATGAAGCTACAGGGAGAGAAGACGGACGAGAGCACCACGGATTCTGCGTCCGAACCGTATGTATCGAGATGTTCGAATAGCTTGGCTTTCCGGAGGCTTTAGCTCCCGACGGAAACGTAACGCATTATCTACCGACGATTATTTCGGAAGTCTATGGCCTATGGTTGAGGATTTTGGAATAGATCCTTCAACAATCTGCAATCATAAACCAACAATTCGTCCCCAATAAGGTAGTTTATTTATTTATTCCTAATAACGTCACTTAGTTTGCGATTACTGCGTAAAAGAACATTAAGTTCCATTTGGGTGCAGAAAAATTGTTGAAGAGCCTAATAACCCATTGCACTCGAAGCTGTTACGACTTTGGAACTCAGACGTTCGGAAATTGCTTCGAATTATAGTATCTACCGGCGATTACTTCATAAGTTTTGGAAGTGTATGGCCTATGGTTGAGGATTTTTGAATAGATCCTTCAACAATCTTCAATCATAAACCAACAATTCGTCCCCAATAAGGTAATTTATTTATTTATCCCCAATAACCTCATTTCGTTTGGGACTACTGTGTAAAAGAACATTTTTAAGCTTCCATTTGGGTGCAGAAAAATTGTTGAAGAGCCTATTAACCCATTGCACTCGAAGCTGTTAGGACTTTGGAACTCGGACGTTCGGAAATTGCGTCGAATTATAGTACAGTAATTTTTCGTGGTGCCTCAGAAGGTTTGATAGGCTGTCGGTAGATAAAGTGTTAACACATTCAAGCAGAAGGGAAGCCGACGTGGAGCAACACTGGTGATCGTGCCTGTTTCAGATTGTTGGACGTGAAAGCCGAGGCTTACGATCTTCCGACCGTGAAGGCAGTGATTGCCCTGCTCGACAACTACGAGCTGGATGTCAAAACGAAAGAGACTGTCACCTCTGAAGAGCGCCGCGAGGAATCGGAACTTCTCGACAAGATCGCGGAGACCGACATCATCAAGTCTACCATGAAGTTCCTGGCAGACAAAGGATACATTCCGGACGATGAGTACGAGTTCAAGGACACCATGAAGCGCATTTGGTTCTCTCAGTTCAAGAGGATCGACGGAGACGCGTCCAGTTCCGGTTTCGAGACCGTGTTTCTGGCTGAACAGTTCGACACGGACATCCTTGGACTGCACAATTGGATCTACTATGCCAAGCAGGAGGCTGCGAACAAGCTGAACTATCTTGGATACATGAAGGAAGCCAAGCTGGGCGATGTGAGTTGTCTGCTATCTTTAATCCTTGCTCGAGTCTTGGTCTATTCTGACAGAGTATCAAAATCGTTGTTTAATTACTGGACAGTGGATTTTTATGCAAAATAAAAATTATCTGCCTGAATTGAAACAAATTGAAGCGATATAGAAATTTATTTTCTTTGTTAAAATAAATTTCATTTTCGTCATGAAGACATAAAATCCGCTGTCTCTTAATTACACACAGTTTCTAGCAGTTAAATTAAATGAACGGCTGGAGAATGTCTACAAGATGTACCGCCAAAAGTGTGTTTTAAAATATTGGTAAATAGTCCTAAATACCTTCAATTATAAAATTGTAAAAATGATAATCGTTGAACATGTACGAAGTCCGCTGACGGGTTCATGTTCCTATTTGCAAGCTCATAGCTCGAGGATACTTTGTACTATAAATTAATAACGATTGCAGAAAGGAGCGATTGTGAAGCTGCGCTCGAGCCTGAATGGAATAGTGCAACCAGTGAGCACAGTATTCGTCGGCACATCACCCGAATTGGAGTTCGCAATGTACACGATGTGCTTCTTCACCCGACCGAACAACCCTTGCCCAGTTTCACTCGGAGGAAAGGAGTTCACTATCTACGTGAGCAGAATCAACTACTTCGGGAAAGACATTTTGATCTCCGCGTACCCTGATATTTAGTTTACCCCTTTGAAATGGAATACTATACATTAATTAAGTATATATACAGTGTATGCATCTGTTAGATCGAGTGCATACATTATTGCTTTTGTAAAATAGAGTGCATATTAGATGTCTGCAATGTTCTAATGCGAGGGTGATGTAAGTGTTTCTATGTGATCGAGTTTGTGAAACGGAATGTGTAAAAGGCATGCTTGGAAATGTTCGAACAACTTTCTGTGAAAAGAAGTATATAATAGTAGTGTGTAATGCATACTTGAGTGGTTTTCTTGCTCCATTTTTCGGACTCGGTGAGTTCCAGTATGGGCACTATGGATGGCCTCCCATGAGCGCAACGCGTTGGTGTTTTTGTTTTTCGCAACAGCTCCAGAAGCCAGTTGCATTCTTGCAGCGTTAGCGGGTCTCCAAATTTGACAGCTCCTAAAATACTCCGTCATTAGGTGATAGTAAATACGAAGCTCCATACGAACAAATGAGATTATTCTTGTACCGATATTTCCTACTAAAAAATATACTCTTTAAGTATTTACGTTTTCTATGCTGTGTACTTTACTCTGACCATATTCTTCGAGTATAACTCGAAACTCTTTTTTTTTTATAAGCTATAAAACTTCTGTGGGGTTATAAGTAACATGCAAATTGCTGTGCATGCTAACATTACAAGAATAACTTAAAATCTCTGGTTGACAATAAGGTGGAACACTTCTGAATTCAATTCTAAAGGTGCAAACAGTGAGACTTAACCCAGTCAGCACAGCCTGGCACAGCCTACCACCTAGCCCAGCCTGCAGAGCCCCTGATCTGCAGATTACGGGCAAACACAACGCTTGGAGCTGCTCGAGGCCCATGCAGCTCGATTTTGGACGGGCCCCTGTGCGCACCAATTTGCCGCATATCACCTGCAGAAACTCGAGCCCAGGGCCTGCAGACCGGGCCAGGCCTGAACCTGTTTTTGAGAGGGCAGCATGGTTACACTAATGTGGCCAATCCATGGATATAGGAAATATTCATGGGCCAATCAGGCCGATGCCGGTATCCAGAACACAGGGCGGGTCGCATGAATGTGACAGATGTCGTTAAAGTAAAAAAATAAGAATTTTGAGGACGATTACTGCCTAGATTGATCTTTTATCTGGCGTTTTTGACTACTGAAAAAATCCGTGTTTGTATTATCACGAAATGGGCCCGGCCTGCAGGCCCTGGGCTCGAGTTTCCTGCAGGTGGCATGCGCGCATCGGCGCGCACAGGGGCCCGGCCAAAATCGAGCCGGCGTGCTACCTGGGAAGCAATGTATGGATATAAAGTAAACAGAAAAGAGAGGATTCGCACAAAATGGCATCTATTGTATAGCGTGGAAAGTGGCAAATAACTTCGGTTAAGTATCCCAGAGCTTACGCACCGTGGCAAGCTTCCGCCGCAATTGCATTGTGAATGGTGACCGGCAGATCGATCGATTCCTGGCAACTGTTGTTTTGAAAGTTTCCTAGCATTTCCTTCAAGAGATTTTGTACGCTCAACTGCAGCTTGACGTCGTCGTAGCGGTATTTGTATTTCTTTAAACATTCTGGCACCGTGCGCACCACTATTTTGTTGTCATTTGTGATACTGAAACTTATCCCGAATCTTCTCAATTGCTTTCGATGTTTTAGAAGCAAGCCACACTCTTCTGCGGGTAACTGTATAATAATGGGCTCTTGCAGTTTGATGGAGATCAGCTGGCTTCTACATTGCGTCTTGTACACTGTAAATTAACACGCTATTGTTAGTACAATAGCACAGATAGTATGCTACATACAATAGTACAGATAGCACACCGGTTCGATTTTGACCGGGCCCCTGTGCGCGCATGCCACCTGGAGGTGATATGCGGCATATAGGTGCGCACAGGGGCCCGAACAAAATCGACCTGCCTGGGCCTCGAGCAGCTTCAAGCGTTGTGTTTGCCCGTAACCTGCAGGTCAGGGGCTCTGCAGGCTGGGTCAGCTTGTAGCTATGCCAGGCTGTGCTATCTGGGTATATTTACCGTGGAGCAAAGTCTCGTATCGTATTCTCTCGTGAATGGCATGCTGGTCCATCAACAGCAACACTTTTCTATCATCCCGAACTGCTAATCCTACTATCAACTCGTTGTTCATCTGACCCAATATCTGAAAATAATGTTACTTGGTAGTACAAGGGCACGTCTTTAAAATAATTGTTAACATTAGATTACGGGTCCTAATATTTTTCATTGAGAATATTATTCATTGACATTGTACTTTTACGAATTGTAGAAGGTCTTTCTTCAGCTTGAACTCGTGGAATCGTTGACTAGATTTGCATGGGCGTACATCTATTTCCTGGTGCAGCAATACATCTGAAACTGAAAGCATTTTAACGATTTCACGTGCACGAATCGTGTTCCGACTAATAATTAATCAAACTATGTACGTATCTTAACACATTACCGACCGGTGGTTATTGCATAATTTTGAAAAATCTATGGATAAACACTTTTTAATGGAACCTTCAATAGCAACAGCAATTTTCATTGTGAACTAACAAGTCATTCTCAATAACGTCATTTAATAGTTTCATTTAAGATTGCAGTGTAAAAGAAAATTTCTATGTTTTTTTTTTGGTACAGCAGAATTATTGAAAATTCAATTAGTAGGCTTCCGGTGGGTAAAGTGTTAATGTAAACTGCAGTTACTGAGCTTTCAATTTACTGGTCAAATCGCTTCCATTCCATTCTTTCAGGACGTCGGTTCTCGTCAATTTCGTGTTGCCTCGTAAAAGTTTGTGCAATTTCTTTGGCAAGAAATCGAAGCGTTTATAAAATTGCACAGAGCCATCGAATTTCTTCGGTTCGTTCAACTTGTTTGATTTATTGTCGGGATAGGTCCAGTTGGACCACTCGGAAAGCGTCAACGCGATAGAACAAGGAGTAAACTTTTGAATATGGATTCCTTGACTCATTGCTTTTTGACTTTGATTAATTTCGCACAGTGCTTGACGTTGTCCATTATCGTTATCGATATTTAGTGCATCGGAATAACACAGAGGATTCTGTGCATCGATCGTGGTTCCCCGAAGGGATGGAATTATAATCTCCGTGGTTTCTTCCTGGACAATACGGCAGACTGAGCGCGGTATGCAATTTTCTTTGGGGAGTAGTTTGCAAGAAGTCGGCGTTCTTTCAAACAGTGTAGCACCATTCTCGCCGTATGTACAACTGTATATCAAATGTTTAGGCTTTCTAACATTCTTCGCGAGACTATTAGAAAGAGGCATGGTATTGTTGAGAAATATATTCAGTATCTCATTTTGAATACCAAGCAATAAATTCTGTACAGAAGGCAAAATCAAGGTCCTCTTCTTGTTCTCCATAGTGAAAATGTACTCACCGCACGAGATGAACAACAAAATAAAGACAGACTTCCTATTTGGTATTTGATGATGTGTTGCTTTAGCAAAACATCTTAATCTACCAACAAAGGCAGCTGAGATCATACGGATGATCAATGGACAATGGACAGGTCTGTTATTGAGGAAGATATACTGCAGAGCATTTGATTTTGTGTTAGCTAGTCCAATGAATGCGCAGAACTTCACACGAGTTTCGCTCGTGTTTCTTATGTACCACAGATTATCCAATGATACTTGCCTACCATGTAGTTGTTGAAAAATTTCTATGGGTTCATGGGGCTTGGTGATTGCCATGATAACCCTTTGTCTTTGGTCATCTCTAATCGAGAATGATACCTGCACAAAAATATGAAGCATTAGAAGCAGATCGCTTGATGATGATAAACATACAGTGACTCCCATTAATATTCGGACGCTCTAAACTAAATGATGACTCTTTTAATATTGGATTGTACTATTTGAACTTTTTTGAGAAGCTAGAGCAATTAGTTTGCTACATGATGTTGTACTATAATTTCCTTCCCTAAGGTGTTCCGGGGGTATTTCCAGCCTAAAATTACAAGAAAATAGCAAGGGCGCCTAAAGGCGCTCAATTCTGACTTTGACCTTGTCTTTGACCTTGACCTTGAAGCTTTAAGATTTCTAAGATCTCCAGACTTTGGACGCCTAAAGGCGCTCCCAAGGTGACAGCTAAAAACCCCTGTATCCTATATGTTAGGCCTTGGGTCGATTAGGGTAATTTCCCAAGGTCAAAATATGCGCGCGGTGACCCGACATTTTTATTCCTTGCGAAATTCCGAATCCAATGACACCTCACAACCCTAACTCTTGGCCACCCCGGGGCGGGGCTGAGAAAAGAAAAAATAATAACTAATAAATAATAATAAATAATAACTAATAAATAAATAATAAGTAATAAGGAATAACTAATAAATAAATAATAAGTAATAAAGAATAACTAATAAATAAATAATAAGTAATAAAGAATAACTAATAAATAAAATAAGTTATAAAAAGAATAACATGCGTTCGGAATTTTCGTAACGCTCGAATTTCGTAAGGTAAATTCGTAAAGCTCGAAAATTGTAGACCCTCAGCAAAGAAGTTTCACTTCAAAAGTTGCAAAATACAACTTTTAGTATTTTGTCACGTTGTATAGCGAACTAATTGTTCTAACTCCTCAAAAAAGTTCAAATTGCATGGTCCAATATCAAAAAAGTTATCGTCTTTTTAAGAATGTCCGAATATTAGTGGGAGTCAGTGTATTAATGATAGAAAATTCCTTGCTATGAATCAAAAAGGATTAGATAAGATAGATAGATTAGATATCTAATCCTTTTTGCTATGAGTAATGTTAATTTTTACGTGAGGATTAACTATGGCAATGTTTCCAACGATGAAGTACATCAACGGTACGTTCCACTTGTGAAATGTTAATTCGCGAAATCCGTATATGCTCACTGTCGTTCCACAGGATGGTCTTTTTTGAATTTCGACAATTTCTGGCGCGTGGCCCACTCTGAACACCTGCGAATATAAGAGTTTGAATTTACATTCAACGAGTGTAATGATTACAATATAATCATACCTTCATATATGTCCTAGAGGAATCTCGATGTCTGGAACTGATTATCATAACGTCGGACAGTCTACGGATACTTGCAAGCGTTTGCTTTCTGGTGTTGCAAATGTCTTGCACATTCCAACGAACGTTGCAATCATTATACTCTGCCAAAGCTGTCAATCTGTCTCTCGCGATTCCTACACCGTTATCTACCACTACAATTTTCCGTTTCTCCGCGTGAAGCCTTATTGCGATCGCCGTTGCCTCGCCGTTTAACGAATTCATTACCTAAAGAATTCGAAACCAGAATAATCATTGTAATTACTTACAAATTTGATTCGCTTACCACTTCTAGTACACATTCTGGAAGATCGATCACGTTCGACGCAGCAATTATCGACGTTGTCATCTTTATTAACTGATTATTAATATTTTTCGAAATGCTCCTTACTGAGTTCGATCATAGACTATCCGAAACCAATCGCGCGTCTTGTTTCAAATTAGTAAATAGGCTGTCGCCTCGTAGATTACCGATCGTCGGTAAAGAAGATTTAACTTCGAAGTGACTCATTATTTAATTGATTAATTTTTACGATCAGATTTACAATCTTTTCAATTGGCGATCGAAGGTTTGCTTAGATCATCTTGGTCAAACAAGGCACGCGTTTTTTTGTAACTATTGTCAACTAATATATGTATGCATACAGTACCGGCCAAAAGTTTGGAATCACTTGCTGATTTTTGTAAAAATAGAATATATTCATAAATTTTGAAATGATGCATCGTTATAATATCAAATATTAACTAGTTGTATTTCTTATGTCCATAATGTTCTTCTATAGTTTATATACCCAGTGTACGACAATGTTCGGATTGCATTTTTCTAAAGGGACATCTTTGGCAACTTCTACAAGAAGCATGGAAAAATATCAAATTAGAAACATACGAAAAACTAAATGCCAGGATACCCTGATTATGTCAGGCTGTTATTAAAAATAACGGCAGTTTTTTAATTAATGAAAGAGCAATTTGAAGAAAAATACGCATATCTCGATAAAAAAATGATACAAAATGTAAAGCATACTGCTCGTAAGTTTTTGACGAGTTATTCTTCCTTGGTTGTTCAAAAGGCATTAAGTTCTTCTTATAAACCTTTTGTTTCTCTGAATTTACTCCGCGATTTCAAATTTTTGGCCGCTAGTATATATACAATATACATATATATATATATATATATATATATATAACATATATTTATATAATTATATATATTATATAATAATAGCAATAAAATATGTTACTTATATGTTACATATTAATGCTCAAATAATTCTTTTAACAATTATATCGAATATTTTCAATGAATGTATAAACAATCAATCTTCCTCAATCATGTTCGACAATGATTGGTCAAGAGGACGTAGAAAGCAAAACGAGCCTCGTGTACGACGTATTTATAAAAATTTCTTTATTTTATTGCAACTACTGAAGAATTTTTCACATGTCGCGCTGTTGCAGCTTCGCATAAATCGTGGAAAACGATGATCGCATACTTTACACACAGAATACGTGGGTTTTTATACGATAACGAGTTCTCTCAATGTTTCGTCTTTATCCGGCTAAGAGTATTCGAATATAATTTTACGAACGTTTAGTTGTGTGTGCACAGGACCTCGAATCATTAATGATGGCGTGTGTGTGTGTTTGTGTACGTGTAACGCGTGGTACCCTATTGACGCTCGTAGAAATTCGAAATGCATATACCGGTGATGACTTCTATTGATTTCGTTCGACGTTCGCGTCCGTGAGTCGCCTTCAAAATGATTACACTGTTGACCACGTTCCGATAATTAATAACAGGCGTGCCGAAATTATACTCCCGCCTTACGTGTAGAAAAACTTAACAATTGTAACGGGTATGTCAATATATCCGGCGTCGGTATAGTTAACACGTTCGCCGCCGTTCGTTCCTCAGCGTCGATCTCCTCATTCAATTGCTCCCATTATTTAAATCGGGATTGGGCAACATTCAATGCAACCAATGATTAGCAAGCTATCACAATCGAAACATTTCGTTATCAATTGCAATTAACGATTAAACTTCTAATTCAACTGATATGTAATCACAGTTATCTAAAGCAGGTACTCAATCATTAATTGCATTAATGATTATAAATTATACAAATTCGATGTATACATTTTGCTCGTCTATTTATTCCGTTCGTCATCGATCGAAAATTTATGGTCACTGATTAACGAGTGATTTGTATCATCTCAATAATTAACGACTAAATTCATTCATGAATCACTCAAATGAAAAGTTTGAATCCATCAATGCCCAACTTCGATTTACATATTAAGAAAGATTTCACAGCGACGGACGTGTTAACGAAATTTTCCTAATCAGCGCAGCTCGAATTACGGTTCCTGAGTTTGTCTTTTATCAGCACTTACCATCGAACGTCGTTTTACCATCGTTTCTAGATCATTCATCTTTTCATGCGAACGTTCAACAAAACGCAACTAAAAAGGGAAGCTTAATTTACGTAGAAATACGTAGTTACATACGTACTCGCATTGGGGCACGTAACGCGCGTAAAAAATGTTTCCTCCCGGTCTCATTCGTCGTAACGTATCAATATAATCGATATTATTACAAATATTACGTCCAACAGAACAACGTTTTTACAATGTATAATTAAAAAGACAAAAAAGAAGTATTAATAAAAATACGCTCGTTCAGATACGGAGAATCACGCAGAAAAGCTAACCAAGTTAACATTTACCTGCGGATAATTCCGTGTCTCTACACACACGCATCGACCAGTGTTCTACGCATCGGACGTGTACACATTATATATATATACAATGAAGATCGCGAAAGTATCCCATCAAAACGTCTACTTTAGTTATTGCTGTGTCTCTCGGCACACACTGTCGTGATACATGGAAGATTTAACGAATAACTTTCTTTTTTTCTCCTCGGAAAAGCAGACACTTCGTTCCTCGTGTGTACACGGTATCGCGAGCACTATGACGGTATTTCGAATACTAACCCTGGCAAAACATACTTGTAACTCGTATATTCGGCGTGAAAGAATATTTCTGTCAACGGTAGAGACAAACAGGTCGATAAAACTCGTCATACGTAAATCAAATATTCGTACAAAAATTCCCAAGTCTCGAAGAAATCCTGTTAGCTATCTCTGGTGTCACACAAAAATGCACAATTATTTTATATTCGATAAAAGTACAAATTAATCGTTTCTTGGGACTTTCCATTTATTTAATATATATATATTTTTAAGTAATTTTCGAAAGAATAGTTTCTCGGTGATATATTTTCTGCCAGGGTGAGTAGAAAATGGCGTCACCGATACCAAAACACTGTACCCACGAATGGGGCGCGTCACGCGAGTTATCAGGAAAGAAATCTGTATAATTCACCGACAGTTTAATCATCACAGATGCACACGTGGTTCCGATTTTCTTCGTCGCGAATATGATTTTAGGCGCACGTGATCTTGAACACTGGTTGCACGTCGCCTTTTTCCCCCGAATTTGTTCACATTTTTTCTTGAATCGTTAGGAAATAATGGAGATCAACGAAACGAAACGATTTCGTTATGAAAGAAACACGCGACAGAACATACAACTCGCAGCAGAATTAACAGCATACCTTTTCTTCGCACCCGAGACGATCTTAATTATCCTAATTTCCTCGAACCTGGCTGATCCGGTCGCACATCAGACACATCGAGAAAGTAGTAGAGGAAAGAGAGAAAGAAAGAGGGAGAGAGAACAGTATAAACGAGTGTGTTCACGGTTGTTGTTGTTGCGGTTGCAGTGAGCTCGAAAAAACGGTACTCATAATACTAAAAAAAAATAGAAGAACTTAGCGAGTAATATACACGTGGAAAAGCGTCGAAAATATCGGATTGAAAGCTCGCCGTCTAATAAAATGGTATTGATGGCTTTATTGTAGTAAAATTATAGTAATAACAATCACATATGGTGTCATCTATCAACGAGATATAACACGCACGTTTGAAATGATGGGGGACATACATAAATAATTTAGACGTATCGTGTGGCTTGACGTAGTGCTTAGAAATCATGTAACATTAGAAATATATATATACACATATATGAGTATATACATACATATACTCTATATATATACTATATATGTATATATATATACATATATATAATATGTATAAATTGTTGAGTTATTTCCTATAAATATCTTCTAAAATCTGGCTTGGCAAATGAATCACTTAGAAACAAATTCTCACAATTTTTTGTTGTTCATTATCTTTAGGCACCAATGGTATGCAGACCCTGTCTTTGGTACATACGACCGATTCGATTATTTTTTCTTATTATATCCTGAACGCGGAGAGAGAGAGAGAGCGCGATCTCCGTGTTATCTCCCCGGAATACGTGTTCAAAGAATTGATTCGTCAGCGATGATATGCGCACTGTCTTGGTCTTGTTCCTCCATCGTTTGTTCGTTTTACACATTGTTCGTTACATGGTGAGTTTCGTCTTTGTCCCAGTCCGATATCCAGGAATCAATTGAGATATTCCTCGATCAACGATACAGTCCTTAAACAACATTCCCGGTAACAAAAACTCAGTCTTCTTCCTTTTTCTCTGGCTTCAGGTCCACCATTGCGTGGAGCTCCTCTGGACTGTATCTGCAAATCGAATTGGGTTCTCGTTTAGTACATTCGCTCCATCGAAACCTCAACGATTCGACGCAATAAGAATTTCTTTATTTAAAATTAAATTTAATAAAAATATGTAGATGAACATTTAAGATCAAGCGCAGACTTTCTTTATTTAAAATGAAATGTAATAAAAATATGTAGATGAACATTTAAGATCGAGCGCAGACTTTCTTTATTTAAAATGAAATTTAATAAAAATATGTAGATGAACATTTAAGTGAGAGCGCAGACTTTCTTTATTTAAAATGAAATTTAATAAAAATATGTAGATGAACATTTAAGTGAGAGCGCAGACTTACCCCAGCAGACTCTGAAGGTCGCAGACGAAACGGTAGACGTACCGCTTCCCAGAGGTCTTATGGATAATGTTTTTGTCGTAGTAGTAGCGGAGACCACGGCTCAGCTTCTCGTAGTTCATTTTAGGCTTGTTCTTGCGGATCCCCCAGCGACGAGCAACCTCGTCCGGGTCCGTCAGCTTGAACTCCCATCCGTCTCCAGTCCACGAGATGAACCCTTGGCAGGATTTGTCTGTTAACAGCTCCAACAGGAATTGCCACAGCTGGATGGGACCTGAACCGGTGAAGCAGGGTCCACTGTCTAGAAATTTACATTCAATTTCAACATCTATCTATCATCTTAACCAAGAAGATCGGATAACAGTGTCAATTCTCAATGCTCACTTGTATAACCAGCGATCATCGCGCTCTGCAAAAGAGGCTTCTGATCGGGGTTGTTGCCGATGGAGGAGGGATGATGGGGGTTGGAAGAGTCCCTGGGACCCAGGCCCGCAAGGAACGCGGGATGATGGGACAGGTGTTCCCCGATGGGACCGACGCCCCATTGGTCCCCGCTGACGCCGCCAGCTCCACCACCGCTTCCGCTTCCGGGAACCGTTTGGAATGGCGTCGCATCGTACTGTCCGTATCCACTCTCGCTGTACCCTTCGTGGTAGCGACCTGTTGGACAAATCAGCCAATCATTACGACTATTCTTCTGGCTTGGAGGAAGTACCGAGAGGATTATTATACCGAGGACTTTATTTACAGTAAGTATATTTTTGCTAGTATCGCTTTGTAGATAATTACCGCGTGGATAGTTCTTGAACGGGGACGGCTGATACTTCGGCTCGAGCTGAATTCCACTGGTGCTGTAAAACTCTGGCGAGCCGTCTAGATTGTAGGGATGGGGCGGCTGATGATCCTGCGGCAGACTATGGTACTCGGAGGTCTCATCGTACCCGGAATAGTGGGCGGGTGTCATGTAGCTCTCCGTGGCGGCTTGGCTGACCCTGAGCTCGGTCTCGTTGGTCCCTGTGCCCGCGAGATCATTGCCGCTCGTCAATGCTGCGCCACCCCCTTGCAGGTGCTCCGTTATATGGTGATTGCTGTAGTTCGCTGCAAAATTCATCCACCGTTTCACAAAGCGTTCTAATCGAATCCTAACGCAAGAAGAAGACACATTGAACGACACAGATGGGCTCCATGTGAGAACACTCCTTACAATCTTATTCGTTCACAATGTTACATGCCTAACTGCAGACCTTGAGGCAGCCGAAAGTTAAACACAGTAGTACAGTAAAGTCTCATTCCAAGTCCGGCGGAGGAGGCCGTTCTATGTCAGTTCGCCTACCCATCCCACTGGGGAGCATACCGCGCGAGGAGCCAAGAAGCTCGAGCTGCCTCGGTCGCCGAGTAGTGTAAACATCGGGTATATCGGTGTGAGCCACAACTAGTCTAATTACTGAACTTCTTTATTTTTCATTATTTTTCATGGAACTTTCACCAACTGAATTGTGGCATTTTTCTGATTAAAATGACACGATATAATTTCAACTGTATTTTTAGTGGTTTAATTGACGGCATGGAGTAACTTTAAGACATAGAAGAGGATAGCGAGTGAAAAAGAAAGAGAAACAGCGACCGCGATGGTCGGCAAAAATTCAAAACTTATTGTGTTGTTTAAAATACCAATGCGAAGCTAACTTTTTCATTTTCAACTTTCTTCTTATACAACCCTTCTCAAGATATTTGTCACATTTTTCTGATTAAAACGAGTCGTTCAAAAACCTCTAACGGGATGTTCTCCGTTAATTCGCTAAATTCCAATCTAGTTCTTTGAGAACATAATTTTCGAGGTGTTAAGTTGTATATTTAAATATATGCTATTCTAGCTTAAATATATATACAGGGTCATCCGTTTTTAAACGGACAAACGTAAACCAGCTATAAAGAACCCCAAATGGAACAAGTTTTACCCCTGCCACTTTTTTTGTTTCGGCCTTGATTTCTAGAAAATTGCAAAAAACCATAATTTTTTTAGTTCACATAAACTAGAATATCTCGGGACTCCAGTGATGAATCTTGATGATTTTTCCTTTGTTTGGTTTAAAATAAATAGGGGCATCTTTTTTGTTAACAAAATATTTTTGTATGACCTTCGGATCTTTGTTTTTTTGGCATAGGGCAAAATTGCAATTTTCTAGAAATCAAGGCCGAAACAAAAAAAGTGACAGGGGTAAAACTTGTTCCATTTGGGGTTCTTTATAGCTGGTTTACGTTTGTCCGTTTAAAAACGGATGACCCTGTATATTAAATATATATTTTTAAATATATTTAATATATTTAATTTTAATTTTATTTATCATTAATTTTTTTATTTCTATTTAAATATATGATAAATTGTAAGTTATGCTTTACATGTACAGCAACAAATATGGGCCAAATTGTATTTTGTTTGGTGTCATTTAAATCAGAAAAATGTCGCAAATATATTGGTAAAATATCAGTAAAAATAAGTAAAAAATAAAGAAGTTTCAGTATTGCTCTAGTATTATACGCTACTTTTTAAGGCACAAAAATATGTATAGTGTCCGGTTCCGATCTATGTCACAACACAACTGAGAATTAACTTAGATACTTTACTGTACTCCGTTGACACTTTATTTATTGGAAGCCTATTGACAGGCGTTTCAGTAATCCCAAATTATTAGATTAGCTTATTGAGGTTTCTGTTACTGAAGGATCTATTAAAAAATCCTCAGCCATGTTTTTCCAAAAATTACCCTAGCAGCACAAGATATTGTATACACATTCATATAATACCAAAAAGAGATTCAATCTGTTTTTAATATTCAAATATACATACAATATTTATTTTACATTAAGTACCAAATATTCTTTTTTATCCTAACTTATAAGATAGGAAGAAAGATTTTTCTCATATTAAAAAGTGTGGCTTAAAATATACTTATCCAATATTTTTGTGCTACTAGGGTATTCCCTAGCAGTACAAGATATTGTATACACATTCATATAATATCAAAAAGAGATTCAATCTGTTTTTAATATTCAAATATACATACAATATTTATTTTACATTAAGTACCAAATATTCTTTTTTATATAAGTTAGGAAGAAATATTTTTCTCATATTAAAAAGTGTGGCTTAAAAAATATTTATCCAATATTTTTGTGCTACTAGGGTATTCTTACTAAAAATTCTCTGTGTTCTCTATCGTTGTCTACTGAGCGAATTGCGAGTAGGGGCTCGTTGTAAATTTAACCGACTGCATCCGCGTGTCATCCAGATTCTTTCCAGTATACTTACACTCCGTTTTGAGTTGATTCAAGTTCCGTAGATGGATGTACGCGTTGTTCGCGGTGTTGTTGTTATTGTTATTGTTGTTGCTGTTCGGCGTACTGGAATGAGAGTTCGGGGCTTGAGTGCTATGGCTATGCGGTGGCGGCGGCGAGGTCTCGTCTCTCTGGTTCTCGTCTTGGCACACGGGACTGCGTAAGTGGTTGTACCCTCCTGCAACCGAACATAATCATCGCTTATTAAAACGAACAAGATTTTTGAATCTGTGGTGTGCGCTGTGGTCGTAATAGTTATCCAATCTAACAACGCTCAGCAGCACAGGCAGCTTTCAATTCATAATGCTATCGAATCAATTTACTCAATATTCTCCGTATAGTCCATTACGAACGTAATCGCTATACTGTTTAATCAAATCGATTTGACGTCGCTTTAATCCTTATGGTCGTATATAAACACTGTAATTAGACGCTGGTTTAACTGCCAATACTTTTCTTCGCGATCGTGTGCGCTTTATGCGAATTCAATGGACATTTATAACGTTATGATGCACGTCAAGACTTCTTCTATTTAAAGATGGGGAAATTAACGTTAGGGTTAATTCCCCACGCGTGCTAATATCTTTAATTTATGGTTATTGAGATTGTAAAGATGCATCATGAGGAATTATTCAACAAGTTTCTTTCGTTGGGTGTATATTACAAGAAAAATTTCTAAAAATTTGGAGATATACACGTTCTCGTTATTTTTATAAAGTAAGGTAAAATAGTAATTCTTTTGTCAGTTCCTCCGAGCTCTCGAAGCATTTGGACGGTCAACACGTAGACATTATAGTTAAATATATGCGTCCATCTCTTCGAGAAGACGCATGACTGTGTTTCGTTTCGGTGTGTCTGATTACAAGAATCATTCTACTGAACTAGAGGCGACTAGAAGCAACCTGTCGCCTTCGTAGCTGCCGACGGCACAGACAGTACTGATATATTGTCTATCGACGCGTCGGGACGCTGCAGAGGCCTTCCACTATTTTAATGGAGGTGATATTTCCAATTTTAGGGATTCCGGGGGCGAGATCAGGGAAGATCGGGCCGAGTATTGATCGCCGTCGGTGGACCAATGGCATCCGGAGGGCATCCATTGTGTTTCGGTGTCGGGGATTCAGGGAAAATCGTTCGAATGAAGCGCGGAGGATCGTGCGAGGCCACGGGAGGCCACCGGAGGCCACCGGAGGCCACGAGAGGCCACGGGAGGCACGGAGTCTGCAGGGAGGAACTGCTGACACGTGGGCGGCGCGCATCTCGACGATTGGCTCGAGCGAACTCCGCCTATCCTCGACTTCCTTTCCTCGAGCACGAGAAACAGCGTCGCGTAGCGTCGCGCCGACTCGCGCGTCCATTACGGAGGCTGCGATCGTTTCGTCCTCGATCGAGCAACAACCGACAAACAACCGAGCAACAACCGAGCAAAGCGATTTCCTGCAGCGGCGACACGCTGCCGAATGCCTCCTCTCGATCGTTCCTCAAGAGAGTCTTCAACCCGAGCCGTCAAAGTCAGCCAGCACTTCGACGCTGACACTATAACCTAATCCTTTGCAGTCGGAGCTATTTTAACTTGAAAATTAAACGTTTCTTTCGACCTAGAATAATTCCATTGTATATGATTTTATTTCATTTTATAGATATGAAATTGATATAACACCTCATACAATACTGAAATGTGTAGTAATTGATTAGATACCAGCACATATTTAATAATGTAAATAATAATGTGAATAATGATACAGGGGGAAATTGTAGATAAATTTGCTCCATTTGATTATAATCACTGTGTATATAGGATTCAAGTTGTTTATAGAAATAATAGAGAATCGTTCCTTTACGACACAAAAATATCGATTTAACATGAATGATCCTCCTCGAATAACAAATCGAGAAAACAGTACATTAATAATGAGAACACTTAAGATGGCAGACTACTAGAAGATGCAATGCACTACTATTCTTAACCCTTTGCAGTCGGAGCTATTTTAACTTGAAAATTAAACGTTTCTTCCGACCTAGAATGATTCCATTGTATGTGATTTTATTTCATTTTATAGATATGAAATTGATATAATACCTCATACAATACTGAAATGTGTAGTAATTGATTAGATACCAGCACATATTTAATAATGTAAATAATAATGTGAATAATGATACAGGGGGAAATTGTAGATAAATTTGCTCCATTTGATTATAATCACTGTGTATATAGGATTCAAGTTGTTTATAGAAATAATAGAGAATCGTTCCTTTACGACACAAAAATATCGATTTAACATGCATGCGTATTCTCACTATGTTTCTTCTATCACGACTGTGTTCATAATAAATATAATTTAATAAATGATCTTTGGATTGTTTGATTTAAAATCTCCCACAATTAATCTTTAGTGGTGACTCTGAGACTCCCCTAAGGGTTAACCCTTTACCATGTTACTTTACTTAATCCATATATTTTTGTGTCACAAAGGTAAATTAATTTGTGCTCGCTAGACTGCGAGTTTATACGAGGTGTGTTCAAAGAGTACAGGGAATTTTGTAATTTCGCGGATCGTATTAGTCCGACTCAAGTCAGTTTTTTGAAAAGTGTCTGTATATTGATTGTCGTGTTCGATGTTTAGTCTATTGTCAGCTCTCGAGAAGATTGCATGTGTTTAGGTGCGATCAGCGATTGTTCGTGGCGAAACAATTCATGGCTTTTGCACCACGATAACGAACATATTCACACTTCAATGCTTGTTCGTGATTTCCTGGCCAAAACCGACACTGTAACGATGCCACAGCCTCCATATTCGCTAGACATGACCCGCGTGACTTTCTTTTGTTCCCAAAATGAAGAGAACCTTAAAGAATCGTCGTTTTTCAAGCATAGACGAGGTTGAAAGCTATCCCAAAGATCGAGTTCCAGAAGTGTTTCGGGGATTGGAAGAAGCGCTGGCATAAGTGTGTAATATCAAATGGAGACTATTTTCAAGGGGATAACATTCACGTAGACGAATAAATAAAATGTTTGTCAAAAAAAGAACCTTAGAGGAACCTTAAAGAGTCGTCGTTTTTCAAGCATAGACGAGATTGAAAGCGCATCGCTGAAAGAGCTAATAGCTGTCCCAAAGATCGAGTTCCAGAAGTGTTTCGGGGGTTGGAATAAGTGTGTAATATCAAATGGAGACTATTTTGAAGAGGATAACATTCACGTAGGCGAATAAATAAAATGTTCGTCCGAAAAATGAAAATTCCCGTTATTTTTTTCACACACTTCGTATGCAAGTTTACATTTTCATACGTTATTTGATGAACGTCGAGAAGTTTTCTTTCATACTTGAACCGGCATATTTTTCATACGTATTCATACAGCAATTTTTAGTGGTGACTCTGAGTCACCCCTTGACTGTAAGGGTTAGATTTATTACAAAAATGTTGAGCAGAGTCTGCAATACACACTTTGAAGCGAAGTTTTATACTACAGTCGAGCTATTTGAAGAAAGAGCTAATAGCTGTTCCAAATATCGAGTTCCAGAAGTGTTTCGGGGGTTGGAATAAGTGTGTAATATCAAATGAAGACTATTTTGAAGGGGATAACATTCACGTAGATGTATAAATAAAATGTTTGTCAAAAAATGAAAATTCCCGTTACTCTTTTCACACACTTCGTATGCAAGTTTACATTTTCATACGTTATTTGATGAACATCGTGAAGTTTCCTTTTATAATTGAACAACTTCTGCTAGTTCTCATTGATGCGTACGTTTTCCTTGCATTCCACGAACCTGCTCGTGTCGTAAATGCCTGAAGATCCGTAGCGATAAAAAGTGTACGAATGTGTAGACACAGAGAAGAACCGCATAGAAACTTGCATAGAAATCTACAGACCCGCCCAATTGCACTGGTATAGTTTCTATCAACTAGATCAGCATTTAAATACGTTTAAACCTTGTTCGAAGAGTGCGTGACACCGTAACGTGTCGACTTCATAATTTGCCACTTAACTAGGAAAACCGATGATACATGGCAAAATCTAACCACTCCAATTTGTGAACGAGCATTTCGATAACTCGCACGTTCACGTGCACGGTTTAATCGTTTCACACGGCAGCCTGCCGACCGGGAAGAACAAGCCGACTCGTCATTTGTATTCGACCTCCTTTTTTTAGCGGTTTTTACATTTACATAGCTTTTACTTGTTTTTCTAACCAGCCTCGCGTTAACGTGTCGTAATATCGTGAATATCAATTATGTTTACACGAGTCTCCATAAATCATAATATCCACAAATCACTCGACTAACAGGCTGCCGATTAGTTGCATAAATTGTCTTTCGATCGATGAACGCACAATCAAGATGCTTATTTCTTTTTTCCATTAGAGAACAAAATATTTTTTACAGTATTAACGTGTTAACTGCAATTTTGTGTATTTCGCAGAACTCTTGCATATTTCATTCGTATAAACGAGCAGAGATATAAATAATTATCATTAATTACTTTATAATGAAGTATGAATCATGTACTGCAGACAAGTTCAGTTCAGAACGAATAAATTGGCATTCAGTGCTACTAATTTAATGACGATCACCAGCGACCAACGCGCGGCAGTGAATGTGCCAAATTCATTCATATTTAATAAATAATTAACTTTGAACAAGTAGATTGCATCAGTCTCGTACGTACAAATCGGAAGAAACGTTCGGTGTTCGAGTGAAAATAATTCCGAGCGCAAAGGGTTAAGTAAGAACCGGTATTAAGACGCGAGGTTCGCAATCCTCGCGTATTACGTCAAAAGTCTTTCAATTTGAGATGATCACAGGGTATCGGTACCTTTAGATTACAGTCTGGACAAGAGATCGTTCCGGCGATAGTCATCGCCGCTTATAATTCCGGCAGATATTGCAGCAGACCCCCCACGGGTCCGAAGTTCGATAAAACCGGCTGCTGTTCGTGCGATCGATGATCGTTGAAACGACACCATCGATCCGCGACTCCGTCGTAGACTGGCCAAAATATTCCGTACACAAAAGCGTATTAAAACGGCCTCCTCGATCGAATGTACAGCACGTAGATAAGCGAGCGTGTGCACGCATCCTGTTTTGATTAGTCGCGGCAGATTTATATTTTTGTCGAAAGCCGATAAGATGCGGTGGAGATCCAGCCAAAACCGCCTTCGAGGCTTACGCGAACGGAAGTCGACGGAAATCGCTTAATCTTATCTGAAATTTCACCGTTAGCCGACGCGTCGCGAGGGAACGAGAGTGCTGCGAGGAGGCCACTTATTCAAATTCAGGAGGCCGCGTTGTTTCCGTTCGAATCAATTTCCAACGCCTCGTTCAAACACCCCTATGCGACAACCCGCCGTTCTTTCGTCTTCGCGCGCACAGCTGCGGTGACCGTCAGCCAATCTTCAAGTTACTTCAACTAGCTCGACTGAAGTCTACAACTTCGCTTCAAAGTGTGTACTGCAGACTCTGCTCAACATTCTTGTAATAATTCTAACCCTTACAGCCAAGGGGTGACTCAGAGTAACCACTAAAAATTGCTGTATGAATACGTATGCAAAATATGCCGGTTCAAGTATGAAAGAAAACTTCTCGACGTTCATCAAATAACGTATGAAAATGTAAACTTGCATACGAAGTGTGTTAAAAAAATAACGGGAATTTTCATTTTTCGGACGAACATTTTATTTATTCGTCTACGTGAATGTTATCCCCTTCAAAATAGTCTCCATTTGATATTACACACTTATTCCAACCCCCGAAACACTTCTTGAACTCGATCTTTGGGACAGCTATTAGCTCTTTCAGCGATGTGCTTTCAATCTCGTCTATGCTTGAAAAACGACGACTCTTTAAGGTTCCGCTAAGGTTCATCTTTTGACAAACATTTTATTTATTCGTCTACGTGAATGTTATCCCCTTCAAAATAGTCTCCATTTGATATTACACACTTATTCCAACCCCCGAAACACTTCTGGAACTCGATATTAGGGACAGCTATTAGCTCTTTCTTCAAATAGCTCGACTGAAGTCTACAACTTCGCTTCAAAGTGTGTACTGCAGACTCTGCTCAACATTCTTGTAATAATTCTAACCCTTACAGTCAAGGGGTGACTCAGAGTCACCACTAAAAATTGCTGTATGAATACGTATGAAAAATATGCCGGTTCAAGTATGAAAGAAAACTTCTCGACGTTCATCAAATAACGTATGAAAATGTAAACTTGCATACGAAGTGTGTTAAAAAAATAACGGGAATTTTCATTTTTCGGACGAACATTTTATTTATTCGTCTACGTGAATGTTATCCCCTTCAAAATAGTCTCCATTTGATATTACACACTTATTCCAACCCCCGAAACACTTCTTGAACTCGATCTTTGGGACAGCTATTAGCTCTTTCAGCGATGTGCTTTCAATCTCGTCTATGCTTGAAAAACGACGACTCTTTAAGGTTCCGCTAAGGTTCATCTTTTGACAAACATTTTATTTATTCGTCTACGTGAATGTTATCCCCTTCAAAATAGTCTCCATTTGATATTACACACTTATTCCAACCCCCGAAACACTTCTGGAACTCGATATTAGGGACAGCTATTAGCTCTTTCTTCAAATAGCTCGACTGAAGTCTACAACTTCGCTTCAAAGTGTGTACTGCAGACTCTGCTCAACATTCTTGTAATAATTCTAACCCTTACAGTCAAGGGGTGACTCAGAGTCACCACTAAAAATTGCTGTATGAATACGTATGAAAAATATGCCGGTTCAAGTATGAAAGAAAACTTCTCGACGTTCATCAAATAACGTATGAAAATGTAAACTTGCATACGAAGTGTGTTAAAAAAATAACGGGAATTTTCATTTTTCGGACGAACATTTTATTTATTCGCCTACGTGAATGTTATCCTCTTCAAAATAGTCTTCATTTGATATTACACACTTATTCCAACCCCCGAAACACTTCTTGAACTCGATCTTTGGGACAGCTATTAGCTCTTTCAGCGATGTGCTTTCAATCTCGTCTATGCTTGAAAAACGACGACTCTTTAAGGTTCCGCTAAGGTTCATTTTTTGACAAACATTTTATTTATTCGTCTACGTGAATGTTATCCCCTTCAAAATAGTCTCCATTTGATATTACACACTTATTCCAACCCCCGAAACACTTCTGGAACTCGATATTAGGGACAGCTATTAGCTCTTTCTTCAAATAGCTCGACTGAAGTCTACAACTTCGCTTCAAAGTGTGTACTGCAGACTCTGCTCAACATTCTTGTAATAATTCTAACCCTTACAGTCGAGGGGTGACTCAGAGTCACCACTAAAAATTGCTGCATGAATACGTATGAAAAATATGCCGGTTAAAGTATGAAAGGAAACTTCTCGACGTTCATCAAATAACGTATGAAAATGTAAACTTGCATACGAAGTGTGTTAAAAAAATAACGGGAATTTTCATTTTTCGGACGAACATTTTATTTATTCGCCTACGTGAATGTTATCCTCTTCAAAATAGTCTTCATTTGATATTACACACTTATTCCAACCCCCGAAACACTTCTTGAACTCGATCTTTGGGACAGCTATTAGCTCTTTCAGCGATGTGCTTTCAATCTCGTCTATGCTTGAAAAACGACGACTCTTTAAGGTTCCGCTAAGGTTCATTTTTTGACAAACATTTTATTTATTCGTCTACGTGAATGTTATCCCCTTCAAAATAGTCTCCATTTGATATTACACACTTATTCCAACCCCCGAAACACTTCTGGAACTCGATATTAGGGACAGCTATTAGCTCTTTCTTCAAATAGCTCGACTGAAGTCTACAACTTCGCTTCAAAGTGTGTACTGCAGACTCTGCTCAACATTCTTGTAATAATTCTAACCCTTACAGTCGAGGGGTGACTCAGAGTAACCACTAAAAATTGCTGTATGAATACGTATGAAAAATATGCCGGTTAAAGTATGAAAGGAAACTTCTCGACGTTCATCAAATAACGTATGAAAATGTAAACTTGCATATGAAGTGTGTTAAAAAAATAACGGGAATTTTCATTTTTCGGACGAACATTTTATTTATTCGTCTATGTGAATGTTATCCCCTTCAAAATAGTCTCCATTTGATATTACACACTTATTCCAACCCTCGAAACACTTCTAGAACTCGATCTTTGGGACAGCTATTAGCTCTTTCAGCGATGTGCTTTCAATCTCGTCTATGCTTGAAAAACGACGACTCTTTAAGGTTCCGCTAAGGTTCATTTTTTGACAAACATTCTATTTATTCGACTACGTGAATGTTATCCCCTTGAAAATAGTCTCCATTTGATATTACACACTTATGCCAGCGCTTCTTCCAATCCCCGAAACACTTCTGGAACTCGATCTTTGGGATAGCTTTCAACCTCGTCTATGCTTGAAAAACGACGACCCTTTAAGGTTCCCTTCATTTTGGGAACAAAAAAAGTCACACTGACCATGTCTAGCGAATATGGAGGCTGGGGCATCGTTACAGTGTTGGTTTTGGCCAGAAAATCACGAACAAGCATTGAAGTGAGAACATGTTCGTTATCGTGGCGCAAAAGCCATGAATTGTTTCGCCACGAACAATCGCTGATCGCACCTAAACACATGCAATCTTCTCGAGAGCTGACAATAGACTAAACACCGAATACGACAACCAATATACAGACACTTTTCAAAAAACTGACTTGAGTCGGACTAATACGATCCGCGAAATTACAAAATTCCCTGTACTCTTTGAACACACCTCGTATAAACTCGCAGTCTAGCGAGCACGAATTAATTTACCATTGTGACACAAAAATATATGGATTAAGTAAAGTAACATGGTAGAGGGTTAACCCTTAGGGGTGTCTCAGAGTCACTACTAAAGATTAATTGTGGGAGATTTAAATCAAACAATCCAAAGATCATTTAATGAATTATATTTATTATGAACACAGTCGTGATAGAAGAAACATAGTGAGAATACGCATGCATGTTAAATCGATATTTTTGTGTCGTAAAGGAGCGATTCTCTATTATTTCTATAAACAACTTGAATCCTATACACACAGTGCTTATAATCAAATGGAGCAAATTTATCTACAATTTCCCCCTGTACCATTATTCACATTATTGTTTACATTATTAAATATGTGCTGGTATCTAACCAATTACTACACATTTCAGTATTATATGAGGTGTTATATCAATTTCATATCTATAAAATGAAATAAAATCACATACAATGGAATTATTCTAGATCGGAAGAAACGTTTAATTTTCATGTTGAAATAACTCCGACTGCAAAGGGTTAAGAATGGTGGTGCATTGCATCTTCTAGTAGTCAGCCATCTTAAGTGTTCTCATTATTAATGTACTGTTCTCTCAATTTGTTATTCGAGGAGGATCATTCATGTTAAATCGATATTTTTGTGTCGTAAAGGAACGATTCTCTATTATTTCTATAAACAACTTGAATCCTATATACACAGTGATTATAATCAAATGGAGCAAATTTATCTACAATTTCCCCCTGTACCATTATTCACATTATTATTTACATTATTAAATACGTGCTGGTATCTAATCAATTACTACTCATTTCAGTATTGTATGAGGTATTATATCAATTTCATATCTATAAAATGAAATAAAATCACATACAATGGAATTATTCTAGGTCGGAAGAAGCATTCAATTTTCATATTGAAATAGCTCCGACTGCAAAGGGTTAAGAATGGTAGTACATTGCATCTTCTAGTAGTCTGCCATCTTAAGTGTCCTCATTATTAATGTACTGTTTTCTCAATTTGTTATACGAGGAGGATCGTTGTCTTCGTCCATGTCAAAGTCTGCAATCGTATATTGCTCTTTGAATGTACGTTTCTGGGTGATCATTCTGACCGACATTCTTCTGCTAGCCACGAATAAAATTCAGTATACTTTCGACGTTACACACATCGTTAAGGAAATTGTAATCTTGCACCTTTCGCGAAACGCCGAAGCTTTCGGAAACGCTTTCGTCGTCGAGCGTGGTCTTAGCATCCCCAACTAACGAAGCGCGGGACAATGGCTTCCGCGGATTACCATAATCCATCGCCCAAGCGTTGCGTTGCGTTGCGTGAACGGTTGGAATTATAACGTACGTGATATGTGTGACCAGCCGACGTTCCCACACTTATCCGTCTGAACGGCGAGGAAAACAGGTGGCCCGGCAAAAGACACGACCCGTAACGAGCCGGTATCGTTCGCCTGGCCCCGCGACGCCTCGCGAGCCTGTCCTCATTTAGGGATTTTCAACATGGTGCAACCATGGCGAGTCGGTATCTTCTTTCCTTGAAAATTCTCTATTCGGAGAGAGGTCATCGTGCTATTCGCTTCTATACACAGGTATTGGCATGAACCACTGCTTATTAATAGACAAACCATACACGCGATCTTCCATTGACACGTTAATTGCTGTGTCAGTCATTCATGCGAGTGGCGCAATTTTGATTAGTGCATTTCTATCGTGGTACATTCGAATGAATCAATTCTTGTTAGGACTGTTGAAGGATAAATTTTCTGATTTCAATTTCGTCGACGTAATCACTCTGATCTTGTGGGATATTTTTGAGCACGGTAGAATTCCATTTATATGAACCTGTCGGGAGCTGGTTCACATGATTGTCCAAGTCCATCTGTTTCCCACGATTGACTACGATTTTTGGTCCATTTTTCTTAACATAATTTAGTTCGTGTTGGAGGTGGTTTCACTCTATTGGAAGTCCTCTCGTTTTTATTCCGAAGGAACTCTTCTTCGTTGATGGCGAGCATTGTATGCATAAATCTGTATATGTTACAAGTGAGAGAAAAACAACAGAATATTTTTTAATATAAAATGAGTCGCGTGTTTTTGAAAGAATGGTCTAGCGAAGTGAAATTTCCCATGGTTTCGTTTAACCTCAGTTTCCAGGAGCTGAGGGAATCAGCATACTTTTTCTAATCGTTAGTCAGAATCAAGGCAACCCTGACAAATCGGTCCGTTACTAAAATGTATCGTATTTGTTTCGCTCGTCTACGCTCGTTCGATCAGAGATTGCGCTCAAAGCAGACTGATAATACCTCCCAGTTTTCGAGATAATGCCTCCAGCGAGGCGCAATTAACCACGAGCTTGCCCACGCACTCTGTTCTCAAGAATAAGTTCGCACGCGTTTCTAATTCAGCGATTATCGTCGGAGCCCCGCGAGAGTTCCTTCCTTTGGTTGCGAAGGGTTGAAGAAGTTAAGTGCGCTTTCCGCGAATTGCTTTCGTTTCCAGGCGCTGTTTGCTTGAACAATACCTAAATATTAATCCTAACGGACTCGTGTACCTCTGTGTGTGTTGTTCATCACTAATCCTGTCACCAGAGAATCCATTGCATTATGAATCTACTAAATGTGTATGTTACTTCCTTCAAATCGAACTACAATTCTATTTCTTTGTCATCGATGCTTAACCCTTGGAGAATATACAGAGGCACGATAGATATCAATTTTCTTCTTGTTCTAGGAAATGTATGAACAACAAGAATTTTCATCTTGTTGATGCTATTAAGATAAGAATGACAATTTTATTTGGCTCTTATCTTTTACAATAAACACAGACAATTTTTATTTTGCATAAAAATCAGCAGACTAATTATGATGACACCCTAAAAATGTACATTGGAACGAATTCGTGTACCTCTGTGTAAGTGTTCTTCACCTCTAATCCTGCCACCAGAGAATCCATTGCATTATGAACCTACTAAACGTGTATGTTATTTAAATTAAACTACAATTCTATTTTCTTTTTGTTCTAGGAAACGTATGAACAACAAGATTTTCCATTTTGTTGATGCTATTAAAATAAGAATGACAATTTTATTTGGCTCTTATCTTTTACAATGAACACAGACAATTTTTATTTTACATAAAAATCAGCAGTCCAATTATGATGACACCCTAAAAATGTACATTGGAACGAATTCGTGTACCTCTGTGTAAGTGTTCTTCACCTCTAATCCTGCCACCAGAGAATCCATTGCATTATGAACCTACTGAACGTGTATGTTATTTAAATCGAACTACAATTCTATTTTCTTTTTGTTCTAGGAAACGTATGAACAACAAGATTTTCCATCTTGTTGAAGCAATTAAGAAAAGAATGACAATTTTATTTGGCTCTTATCTTTTACAATAAACACAGACAATTTTTATTTTGCATAAAAATCAGCAGTCTAATTACGATGACACCCTAAAAATGTACATTGGAACGAATTCGTGTACCTCTGTGTAAGTGTTCTTCACCTCTAATCCTGCCACCAGAGAATCCATTGCATTATGAACCTACTAAACGTGTATGTTACTTAAATCAAACTACAATTCTATTTTCTTTTTGTTCTAGGAAACGTATGATCAACAAGATTGTCCATCTTGCTGAAGCAATTAAGAAAAGAATGACAATTTTATTTGGCTCTTATCTTTTACAATAAACACAGACAATTTTTATTTTGCATAAAAATCAGCAGTCTAATTATGATGACACCCTAAAAATGTACATTGGAACGAATTCGTGTACCTCTGTGTAAGTGTTCTTCACCTACTATGAATTATTATGAACCTACTAAACATGTATGTTATTTAAATTAAACTACAATTCTATTTTCTTTTTGTTCTAGGAAACGTATGATCAACAAGATTGTCCATCTTGCTGAAGCAATTAAGAAAAGAATGACAATTTTATTTGGCTCGTATCTTTTACAATGAACACAGATAGCGTTCCTTCTCGAGAATTCTTTCTTAAGAAATGAACAAATACATATGTCCTACCATCAGTCAAAATTTGCTACATTTTAATGTAGGTATTTAAATATCTCTGTCACTTGTGATTATACGAAAAAATGTCAGAGGAGAATTTGCACTGTTCAATAAGGTAAATATAATGGCAGAATAAACAAATTTTTTGGAGATCATATTTCGACATTTCAAGGTCTTTGTTATGTTTATTTAAAGGATGTCATATAATTATTCTATATTCCATTTTCAGAAAGAAAGACAGATCCAACGATGTGCCATGTTCCATAGTTAAGGTGAATTTCACAATTAAAAAAATTTTCAATTTAAGTGTAATTTAAGTTTAATTTTAACACAAATTTTTTTCTCGCCTAAAGGAACAATACTGGATAGTTGCATTGCAGCGTGCATTACATCTCGATAAAAATTTTTCTCCAAGTATAGCTTAGGTCTACCCTAATGTACATGTTGGACAGGAATAAACATTGAGTTAATGTTTTTTACGCTTTCGATAAATATTATCAACGATATTCCAAATATCACAAGTTTTCCAATATTTTTTTATCTTATTAAAAATTCTAGACAATTCTGGAGAAATTGTATAGTCTCATTTCTCATTTCTCATGAGAAATCAGGAACACTAAACACAGACAATTTTTATCTTGCATAAAAATCCGCAGTCTAGTTACGATGGCACCCTAAGTAAGTAATGCTGGTTAGATGAAGGTGTACAGATGGAATTTATCTGCGATACTTCGGTGGCCGAAGAGGTAGCCAGCTATGAGAAGATTGTCATAGGGAATTCAGTAAAAATGGAAATCGACAGAGGCCGAGCAAGACACAAGGGTTCATCCGGTAGGATAAAAAGCGTAGTTCGAGGCAGATAGAACGAGGAGGAGTGGGAACGATAAAGGAGGAACGATCGCGGGTTCTCGATGTTCTCATACGGCCTGCTCGCGGCCCGTACGAGTTAATAGGGCCTAAGGGACGGACCCTTGCGCGTACACCACCTACACCTGCTTGGGCCGATGTGTGGCTGCACCTCGCACCCCATTTCATGGACGGTGAGCGTGGGAGTGCAGCTTCGGGCAGGCCCTCACGCACAAACACACTCCCGCCGACACAGACAAACACGCACGAACAGAAGGAGAACACGCACGTTCTCGCGAGCAAGCGAGCAAGCGAGCTGGCATATGCGAGGCTCCTCCGGCTACCTAAATGCACCCTCTTCTCTCGGCTTTGCGATCCGTCTCGTTTCGCCTCGCGTCGCGCGACTCCGAGACGACCGAGGCCGACAAACAACGGCCAAAAAGGAGAACGCGCGATCGCGGGCAAACTATTCCGAAATTCCTGAGCATTCAGCCCACGCGTTTGTTCACACGGATGAACAATTGGACGCCGGACCAACCGGTCGAACCCCGCCCACCCCCTCCGCCCCCCTTGCTCTACACCCGCGACCCTTTCAAATCGGACCGGCCCCGGAATTTCGCGAGTCGGCCCTTTAAACGACCCGCTCCCATAGGTCACTCCCGACTCGCCCAGTTTTTCGAGAAGACCCCCGTCAGATTCGGTCTCGGACACGCAATGGCAATCTTCGCTTTTTTATTCCCGGTGTTGATCGATCAGGCTCCTATCGGGTTTTCATTGTTTCAAACCTGTCACCGGACTGAATATCGTGCTGCGATCAAATTGTTATCGGCGATCAGAAGTTGGTGATACCACGCCTACTTGGATCAATCTACAGAGGAACGATTCAAAGTGGGATATAACGTTCTATCGTTGCTTTTATTATGAGATATATTCACATGGAAGATCATGAAGTACTTGAGACAGTTATAGAGATTGCTCTTTAGAGCAGATTTCTAGCTACGTCGGGAGCTATGAGAGCAACGGAACCACGCCTACTACGATCAATCTACAAAGAAACGATTCAAAGTGGGATATAACGTTCCATCGTTACTTTTATTGTGAGATATATTCACATGGAAGATTATGAAGTGCTCTTAGGGCAGTCATAGATACAGATTGCTCTAGAGCAGAGTTCTAGCTCCGTCGAGAGGTACGAGAGCAACGGAACCACGCCCACTTGGATCAATCTATGTAGTACTGGCAAACGAATCAATGTGGGATGATGTTCTATCGTTGATTTTATCATGAAATGTATTAACGTCGAAGATTATGAAGTACTCTTGGGATAGTCATAGATACAGATTGCTCTAGAGCAGAGTTCTAGCTCTGTCGAGAGCTACGAGAGCAAAGGAACCACGCCTACTTGGATCAATCTATGTAGTACAGACAAACGAATCAGAGTGGGATGATGTTCTATCGTTCCTTTTATCATGAAATGTTTCAACGTGGAAGATTATGATGTGCTTGAGACAGTCATAGATACAGATTGCTCTAGAGCAGAGTTCTAGCTCCGTCGAGAGGTACGAGAGCAACGGAACCACGCCCACTTGGATCAATCTATGTAGTACAGACAAACGAATCAAAGTGGAACGATGTTCTATCGTTGATTTCATCATGAAATGTATTGACGTGGAAGATTATAAAGTACTTGGGCCAGTCATAGATGCAGATTGTTCTAGAGCAGCGTTCTAGCTCCGTCGAGAGCTACGAGAGCAACGAAACCACGCCTACTTGGATCAATCTATGTAGTACAGACAAACGAATCAAAGTGGAACGATGTTCTATCGTTGATTTCATCATGAAATGTATTGACGTGGAAGATTATAAAGTACTTGGGCCAGTCATAGATGCAGATTGCTCTAGAGCAGCGTTCTAGCTCCGTCGAGAGCTACAAGAGCAACGAAACCACGCCTACTTGGATCAATCTATGTAGTACAGACAAACGAATCAAAGTGGGATGATGTTCTATCGTTGCTTTCATCATGAAATGTATTGACGTGGACGATTATGAAGTGCTTGAGACAGTCATAGATACAGATTGCTCTCGAGCAGAGTTCTAGCTCCATCGGCAGCTACGAGAGCAACGAAACCACGCCTACTTGGATCATCCTTCCTCTCTTTACCCTAACTGCTCCAAGAACACTCAAACACGTTCCAAAGGCGAACAGCACGTCGAGACTGAATGCTCGGTAAAGAATTTCATGGAGTTCCTCGGGGAGAAAAGATCGCGCTCGGACTCGGAGTTTTCGGGCGACGACGTGGCCCGTCGATGTAACAGCAGGAGTATTAATTGGCGTGGCAGTTGCGGTCGCAATTAGAACACGATCCGTTGACCAAGTTGTTAACCGAGGGAAGTTAAGCGTGATCGACTCGAAAGGAACGTCGCTGGAACGCAGGCTGGAGAGTAAGAAGGTTTCGAGCGGGCAGAAGTAGCCAGCCGCGTATCAGCTGTGGAACAGGTGCCGGGTTCTCGGGCTCGGACGGAGGAGTAACGGCGAAAGCGACCAACGAACGAAGAAACGGAACGAAACGAACACGACAAGAGAACCGGAGAGCGAACGATAGAGAGAGAGAGAGAGAGAGTCGGAGACGATGAGGCCAGCAACGAGGCACGCGCCAAATCGAACGAAACACGCCAGTCGGCGTGCACAGCTGCTGCACAGGGCAACAGGAGCGGACCGACGGACCGGCGGCGGCCTCTTGAAAATTAAAACCTGCCCCACGAACACGCTTTCAACGCCGGAAGCCCATTATCCTTCTCTCTTTCTCCCTCTTTTACTCTCTTTCTGTCGCTGTTTCACCCGCCGCACCGAGTCCGGTCGATCCTGCCGTCTTGCGGCTTCCTCTCGCTCCTGGCCCGTATCGGAATCGGGACGAACCGCTTCCTTCCGCGATCCATCGATCCTACGACCATCGATATTCATTCCTATCTTCTCGACATGCTTTCGAACCGGTTCGTGCGTCGCGCGAACTCGGGAATCGGAATGTGTGCTCGCCAGTTGCTAGCTTTTCACGGTCGAGGATAATGGATTTCGATGAAGAACTGTATCAACGACGTCTACGATAAATCAAATGATCAGTGGTGTTTCGTAAGAACTTCAAGACCGCGTTCATTGAGACTGTGCAGCAGCGTGCACACAGACACACACTGCGAGACGAACACTTTTGGAGCACGGTGTAAAAAAGAACAGACGAAAACGATTTCGCTTATCCAGAATCTTCTTCCAAGCCGAGGAGGCAGGTGTGTCCCGGTCGATCAGGCAAGTTTCCCGAATCGGCGGCTGGCACAATGAGAGAATCGCGGTGAGAAACACTCTAATCGTTGAGGTCGTGGCTAATGAATTAGCGAATCTCCGAGGTCTATTACACTGGGATCGTTCCGGGGTAGCGGAGACAGACGACAATGGACAATCAGCCGTCGGTCTATCTGACGGAAAAAAATTCATCGGTGCTCGGCCGTCGAGCAAGCTGAAGAAAAAGACGGGCGAAGAAGAAGAAGAAGAAGAACGAGAAGAGTAGAAGACAATGTCGCGGTAGAGGTGACGTCGGTGGAACGCGGCAATTGTGCGATACTCGCCGGTAAAAAAGTCGTCCACGAGACGGCAACGAAATCGCGCATTGTTCGGTAGACCGGTGACCTGCGAACTCTCCCACAGTCCACGGTCTGAGTGGATCGTTTCGATGGTTGTGTGCGTGTATTTTTCAACGAAAACGCGAGCGCACAAGTCGGCGCACACTGCTTCGCTCGCCGACGACGATACACCCATGGAAACGCGCGTGGAAAATTTATACGCACCGACTTTCTGCTACGACGACGTTCGCCGACGCGATTCCACCGGCGGCCGATCATTTATTTAACACTCGATACATTTACGCAGTCTACTTTACACGGGAACGCGTGAATAAACGGACACATTATACGCCGGCGATCGATGCCATTTCTGCAACTGTAAGAAACCCTCCGCGTTTGCTAATTCATGGGAAATGAACGGTTCCGATAGTTGCACCTATTCGACTCGACGCACCGTTTATGATGCGTCGATCAGTTCCTGCAATGAACTTTTTTTGCACGGAACCGTATAAAGGAGCTACATACACCTTTATTTCGTGATGATGTTAACGAGTCCGAAATAGTACGACATATTTTTGGATTCTCGTAATGTTTTCACTATCTCGAATTTGATGTAGCTATTTCTGTCGTGAATCTATGAAATCTCTAATTACGATTAATCGTGTCACATTGTCAATTGGCTGAATCAATTGTCTCATCACTAATCGAAACAAATAGTACCAACATAGATCATTAATAAGACATACGTACGCACACATATGCAGGAGCTACATGCACCTTTATTTCTTAATGATTTTAACGAGTCTGAAATAGTACGACATATTTTTGGATTCTCGTAATGTTTTCACTATCTCGAACTTAATCTAGCCATTTCTGTCGAGAATCGATGAAATCTCCCATTACGATTAACCGTGTAACATTGTCAATTGACTGAATCAATTGTCTCATCACTAATCGAAACAAATAGTACCAACATAGATCATTAATAAGACATACGTACGCACACATATGCAGGAGCTACATGCACCTTTATTTCTTAATGATTTTAACGAGTCCGAAATAGTACGACATATTTTTGGATTCTCGTAATGTTTTCACTATCTCGAACTTAATCTAGCCATTTCTGTCGTGAATCTATGAAATCCCTAATTGCGATTAACCGTGTCACATTGTCAATTGGCTGAATCAATTGTCTCATTACTAATCGAAACAAATAGCACCAACATAGATCATTAATAAGACATACGTACGCACACATATGCAGGAGCTACATACACCATTATTTCTTAATGATTTTAACGAGTCCGAAATAGTACGACATATTTTTGGATTCTCGTAATGTTTTCACTATCTCGAATTTGATCTAGCCATTTCTGTCGTGGATCCATGAAATCCCTAATTACGATTAACCGTGTAACATTGTCAATTGGCTGAATCAATTGTCTCATCACTAATCGAAACAAATAGTATCAACATAGATCATTAATAAGACATACGTACGCACACATATGCAGGAGCTACATGCACCTTTATTTCTTAATGATTTTAACGAGTCCGAAATAGTACGACATATTTTTGGATCCTCGTAACGTTTTCACTATCTCGAATTTGATGTAGCCATTTCTGTCGTGAATCTATGAAATCCCTAATTGCGATTAACCGTGTCACATTGTCAATTGGCTGAATCAATTGTCACATCACTAATCGAAACAAATAGTACCAACATAGATCATTAATAAGACATCCGTACGCACACATATGCAGGAGCTACATGCACCTTTATTTCTTAATGATTTTAACGAGTCCGAAATAGTACGACATATTTTTGGATCCTCGTAATGTTTTCACTATGTCGAATTTGATGTAGCCATTTCTGTCGTGAATCTAGGAAATCCCTAATTGCGATTAACCGTGTCACATTGTCAATTGGCTGAATCAATTGTCTCATCACTAATCGAAACAAATAGTATCAACATAGATCATTAATAAGGCATACGTACGCACACATATGCAGGAGCTACATACACCTTTATTTCTTAATGATGTTAACGAGTCCGAAATAGTACGACATATTTTTGGATTCTCGTAATGTTTTCACTATGTCGAATTTGATCTAGCCATTTCTGTCGTGAATCCATGAAATCCCTAATTGCGATCAACTATAAATAGCTACCCACCTAGATCATTGTCTGCATCGATTGCAAGAGATAGAAACCAAACTGAAAGTTATTTCTTCCCTTAATGATTTTAATAAAGGAGAAATTATACATTGACAAGTTCAAATTTTAAAATTTTCCAACAATTTTCAACTTCATCTACTCTATGTTGCTATAAATGCATAAAGATCCGATGTTTAATGATGAGAAAATGAACCGTGTATATTCAATGACCACGTTTATACGAAGCTTAATGATTTTCTCCCAGATAAGAATCTCAACTACTCGGATACCTTGTTGATTTACGAGCAAAATTGTTATCGCCATCGATCGATTTACTAAGAAAGTCACGGATGATTGATCTCCGATCGTCACAGCGGTTTCGATCGGATTCAGCTTTCCGGGAAAGGATGCGAATAGAATCAACAACCGGCAGAACTCGTTTCGCGCGGTATAAGTACGACAATATTTGGCCGGTGTCGCGAATCAGAGACGTTTCACTGTTATCACGATTCGCTGTTTGCTGCTTCGTCGTCCGAAATCTATCTGGTTCCCGTAATCTACTCGGTAGCGAACCACAATGTGGTCATCCTCGCGCGATTATTCGTAACGCGTTCTTATCATTTTCCCGCGCTTCCGCTCGCGATTTCTCGAGTTTCCTTGCTTCGACACCGCACAATGGCGGACTCGGGACGTGATCAATTTCCCGAGTAATTCAAACATTTTATACAGAGTCCGGAGAAATAAACGTGAATCTCTCAGGCCAGTTTCGAGCGATTTCGAGACGATAGAGCGCCTCATCGGGCATTAAGAGCTCAAAAGGCGACAAAAGGCTGCACTTCCGCACATTCAACACAGAAAAATTGGATCAATCTCGTGGCTATTCTAGCATTTCGCCGAAGCTTTCACTCGCATTGTACGTTATTAACAGACGGACCTTTATGCAAAATAAAAATTGAGAGCAAGAGACAGCAGCCATATAGATGCTTACCCGTCTCTTTAATCATCCTAATAAGCAGACTGCGGATTTTTATGCAGAATAAAAGATATTTGCGTTGTTTGCGAGACACAGGTGCCAAATAAAAACTATTTTTCATCATTTAATTATTTTATTAAACTGAAACTAATGCACTGATGTCCTTAAATCTTTTTAATATAAAAGCTACTAATAAGATGAAAATTATTGAAATGATGAAGTTCATATTTTTAAGATCTTTTAATCTTTGCGCCATTTTCAATTACACCAACACATGTTTCTCATAAATGCATAAAATCCGCAGTATAAATATTAAGTTCCAAGCTTGAAAGAAAATGAATTCTGCTGTACAAAGATTTTCCGAAGATTCTGTTTAAGCTTCCTAGAATCGTGTTAGGTGTGCAGGCTATGGGGCTCTGTTGTCCAAAGAATGTTATGTTTATAATTATTTTGCGGTACAATGCTCCACAATGCAGTAGCGGATTGTATAGGAAATGTTCCTGGAATCTGAGAAACCTATTCGCGCGGTCTCGTTTTATCGTGCCATCGCGCAACTGCAGCGTTGCGCCATAAAAATGGCACTATTTTAACCCTAGACAATTATACGCGGGTCATTACGAAGCATTCGTGAAAACGATGGTGTTAATTAGAAACGGGAGAGACGGCATTAACGAGGGACACTTCTCCAAAGAAACAGGATGAGCGAAATTACGAAGTTGTATTTAGAATTTATTAACTGAAACGTGTGGGAAAATCGCCTAATATTGTGAGACTAAAAGCTGTGGTTTGTTCAGAATTTACTAACCCTGAGTCAGACTCCTGATGAACTCTTCAAACTATTAAATGTAGGTATTGTGCATTTCATTGTAGTTTATCGATTATTTGTAGTCAAACTGCATTCTACTGTCGGAAACAATCTTCAGAATTTTCTGTGGAAGTTGGGTCTGGCGGGAACCCGAAAATCTATGACGTTTGAGTCTCCGAACAATAAAAATTTCTGTATACCCATCCACCCCTAGTATGTACTCCATCTTATAAATAATTACTGAATCATAGATTGAGTGTGGGAGCCACGAATTAATTTGTACATCTACTAGAACAATTCAAGAAAATGCATACGCTAAATACTAGTGCATAAATATATTGGGTTGTAACATAAGTTCGTAGAGGTTTTATTTTCGCTTTTGTTCTGAATCAATCTACCTACTTTTTTTTTAAATTTTGTACACCATTCTGAAGTGCTTTTTCCGCTCTACAAGCGTGCTCCAATCGTTATCTTGAATAACGTAGTCTTGAGTAACATAATATAACCTAAAATGGAATTTCCGGGCGCCAAAAATCACCATTTTCGACATCTATTGTTTTTCGCTTTTCATCAAGGCCAGAACGCCACCGAAGCAGCTAGAAATATCTGCGCCGTGTATAGAGAGGGCTTCATAGGAGAATCTACTGCATAGAAATAATTTGCCAATTTCAAAAATCGCAATTTTTGCCTGGAAGTGCGACGAGGACCGTCTTAAGACACTTCTGAAGGAGGACGGCCGTCAAACGTGCAGAGAGCTGGCCAAGAAGATGGCCACTACTGCTATAACAATCTCTAGTCACCTTCAAACAATGGAATTTTTGCTCAAAAACTTGGAGCATGGATGAACTAAAAATATTCAATAAAAAGGAGTAGTAAAAAATCCCTACGAACTTATGTTACAATCCAATAAATGTTAGTTTCTCTTCTGTGCAATGACTAGGTCAGAGCACAAGTTCGTGCCGCCTGATTATCAAAATACAAGGAATTTCGCAAATGTAACATATTACGAATAAGAAAGATCTAATCATCGCAGCTGCGGAGAAATTCTCACGGAATTAATTGAAACGCGTGGTTCACGGAGCGAGAAGCTCGCCTAATATCGCGAGATCCAACAGATGGTCCTTTAGATCGGCGATAGTCGAATCTGAAGCAAAGTAGAATCGCCCAGCGGTAGTCGGACTAGGTTCGCGTGCGCTATTTACTGCGCAGACTAATTATCGGTCGGGTGACCGTCATCTTTAGGCCGGGCGTGCGTAAATGCATTCCCCCACTGCCCTTAAACAAAAAAAGTAAAAGAAAAAGACTAGTTTAACGATCGGTGTGTCAACGACCGAGGCCGCGCAACAAAGCTGAAATCTCCGATCGGCGAGATTGGTATCGAGGGAAAAACCGGCCAGAACTGCGATTCGAAGGATGCATCGGTACAGTCCGTCGGGCCCGACCTTGCACGGTACCATTTTATTGGCGATTTAGCGCGAAGCCACACCTTGCCGCGGGCGACGCGCATCGCGAACAAAAGGAGAGGTCCCCGTGTTAAAAGTAACGATGCGCGGTTACGGATCATTATGCGCGGCGAGAGATCGGCGAGGGAGGAGGCGGTATTTTCAAGCGGAGCGGCGCGGAGCGGAGAGGATTACAGACGGAGAGAGAGAGAAGCGAAATTGCCGAGAGGAGCAAACCGTGTGGAACCGACTGGGGAACAAACCTAGACACACCGATTTTCATGAAATTTATGTCGGAGGTGCTTCTTCGATAAATATTTGCTGAAGAAATACTTTCCACGCAGCTTCGTGCAACACGAGGTGTGGTAAAAAGTCATAGGTCCCTGTCTAAAGTTTTATAGATTTGTTCTCTAAACCCTTCTGCATCAGTTCGTCAAATTTCGCCGAGCTGCGAATAGCTCAATACGCGTTATAAACAAAGGGACCTTAGGAAAGCAAAGGGTGGACCCGTGACGTTTAAACTGCTTCCTATTAGGAAGAAAATGGAAATTGAATTCAAGTTGACTGGTTTCTTTCAATTGCTCGAACATGGTCGAATCGCAGAGCCACACGGTTCGATTTCGTTAGCGCGAGCGCGTAACCGTACCCTAGTAGCACAAAAATATTGGATAAATATTTTTTAAGCCACACTTTTTCATATGAGAAAAATATTTCTTCCTAACTTATATAAAAAAGAATATTTGGTACTTAATGTAAAATAAATATTGTATGTATATTTGAATATTACAAACAGATTGAATCTCTTTTTGATATTATATGAATGTGTATACAATATCTTGTGCTGCTAGGGTAAGTATTTTGTATTTCGCGCTGTACTCTTCATGCGTTATGTTGGCTCGTCACCTGAGCTCGCTCTATTTAAATGTACATGTCGATCTATCTCTTGTATGTTCCCTCTCTCTGTGTATTGTCCTCAGTCGAGTCAGTATAATTCTCACCGTCAAAATAAACGGATCTGTCCTCGAGTAATGAGTGCGTTTCTTTTTATCACGTTTTTATTAGCTCGCTTTCTTGTCTGTCTATCTGTTTGTTCGGTACAAATTTTGCAATTGATTTAATTATGTTCAGTTCGTGCAAAAGACTATCGTTCAATCTATCTCCTTTTCACAATCGGGCTTCGAGATTAAAAACTGCAACCAATTCGATTTCTACAGACTTATTTACTACAAACGAGAGGGAGCACAACCGCAAACGATTACTTGTCGCCTATGGTTAATAAAGAAAGACGAGTCAAATACTCTTTCAACATCTATCCCCGACACTTTCGGCGTTCTTTCATCAAAATCAGTATGTCCCGCAAACGTCCCAACTTGCCAAAAAAGCGTCAATGACTGGGAAGATCGCGAAGACTGCGAGGATCGTTCGCAAGGCGTAGCGCGGCGCATAGATCCACACGCTCCAGAGATCCCGACCCCTCGCCACCACGAAAAACATTACGCCGCGTCGCTGGCTGCGTGCACACACCGGTGATGCACTTTAATGCAATCGTAGACGATTGACCTTGGTCGAACGGCCAATTAGGCGCGCAACGTAATGGCACGCGTGCCAGCCGGCAACGGCAGACGAAGCTCTGCCTCCACCCGCGAGAAAACTTTGATCCCTGACCGATCCAGACTCAGACTCGCTCCCTTCTTCTCCGTGATTTTCGCCGCGAATGTCAACAATTGACCGAACTGCCGATCCATGACTCTTTATCATTGCTGTTCCGTCAGCTAAATATTCGTACTTGCCTCGCGCGGATCTCTACTTGCCTCGCGCGGATCTCTACTTGCCTCGGCGATTTCTTAACAGTTTCATTGATAGCGAAAAGTTGCATAAAATCGCTTCCCTTTCTAATCGCAATTATTTTCCACGCTGCGATTCTCGTCGTTTCGCTATGAATGACGCTGTAATAATAATACGCAGGAGCTTCTACGGTGCATGCTAAACACAGCAAGAAGTCATTGCCTACTGGCAATTTTCGCGATCGTGCAACCACAATGCAAACAATTCGAGAACGCAGAATGACGCTTTGTTTCCAGGATAATTGCCAAAGACTCTACGATATAGAACGCTGTACTTCCGAATGAAAATCTGCCTGCACAATGGAAATGCGCACGGTGATTTCGACGAAACCTGCTCGATACATTGAAACGTAGTTCACAGAACACGCGAACATACTTTTCTTATCAATGATTATTCGCGTGTGGTGAAAATAACCACCAAGGCTGTAGATTAAAGACTCTAGAGCCTACATCAAATCGAAGGTGCTCTTCCTATAGAGTGAAAATGTAAGGAAGGACTCGGTTTCCAAGCACACTCAGAGTCAAAGATACTAACTTCGTCATCTCTAGTCTCCTAAACACCCAAGATTCGTATTGCGGAGGCGAAGGAAACCCTCGCAGACAAAATTAATTTTTAATTAATTACTGTTTCATTGCTCACTGTGTAATTACTAACGCAGAAATTCAAAGATTCATTCCTTCCCGAGCCCAAAGTTCAATAGACAACGAAGCACTGCATTCTGGGGGTGAAAGCAACGCTCGGAGTCAGTAATCAAGTGTGCATAATACTTGGAGCAGTGATTGAAACGAGCAAGAGACAACAAATACGCGTGGCGCGCGATCGAAAATCCGCGGGACGTCGAGGGACTGATCGATCGTGGCAACAGGCCGGTGGCACGATCGAAATGGAAGGCTGAGCCGGCTACTGCGGCTCTGGTTGTCGCCGGCGAGAATCGCGATTGGGTGTACCTGGCGTGTGGGTGGTCGCGTCCAAGGAGACCGGCGGCATGCCGGTGTTCCTCGTGATCGCGTGCTGATGCGGATGCTGGTGGTGCGGATGCGTGAGAGGCTCCGCCTCCTGGTACGAGGGGTAGTCGGCGTAGAACGGTTCGTGGCCTGTCATCAGCGTGTCCAGCATCTGGAGCACCATCTCCGAAGACGCAGCGGCGCCGCTACTCGTCGTCGTCGTCTGACCGATATCGTTCCCGTAGCTGCCGACGATTATGGCCGGCGCCTGCCCCGAAGGCCGCGACGACGTCTCGACGCCCGCGACGCCCGCCGTGACGTCGTCCCCCTGGCTCGACGCTGCTTCTGCCCGGCCCCGTTGCTCTTCGATTCACCGTTTGCGTTTTTGGTCGCAAGCGGCTGCTACTCGCGACCTGTGCACGAGCGCATCCGCGCACCCGGCGCCTACGCTCGGCCGCTTCTAATACCTTTGCTACCCTAACACACTCTCCGTGTCCTTCTGTCGTCGAGATCTCTGAAAGAGGTTCAACACGTTCTCGACAGGCGCGAATGTTCTTTGCTGCAGGCGTCTCGCGTCGGTGTCCTCGACTCGACCACGATTCTCATAGCTGATCGGACACTCCGTCTATGGATCGCGCGCGCGTTCAACCTCGGCACCACCGATCGACACACTCTCAGCTAGAATCGAGGATCTTCAAGGACCGAGCCTCCATCGAGCACACTCTCGGAACCGGAGAACACACTGGGTTCCTCGAGAGAGAGAGGGGCGAAGTTCCCCGGAGCAGAGTTCACTGATACGTTTCCATTCACTGTCGACACGGTGTTGTACCGCACAGATTTCGCGATGATAACCCACTCGAGAAACTCTATACCCCGAGAGAGAGCCAGGCTTCTTATCGCCAGAGACGCAACAGGTGTGTGTGTGTGCCCAGGGAGAGGGTGTCGGTCACCTTGCCGCGTTTCGAAGGGCTTCGACCGGGGGAAAGGTTTCCTCCGTTTCCGTACCGAGACACGATCACTGTTCGGCGACTCCCGTGCACTGGTGTTATTATACTTCCACGTAGGTCACGACTCGTCAAGGATCGACGATCGAGGAACCGCAGGATCGAGGCGCGAACAGAGAAGAAAAACCGAGCGAACGAATATCGTGTGTGCGTAGAAGAGAGCTTCCTCTCGCGTGCACTCTCCACTTGACGTGAGCGCGCGTGTCACTGTGACGAAGCGCCGCGCCGTTTCCGCTCTCCGGTCCTCCGGTTCCCTCCCTCTCTTCCGTCCCGGCCTGTCCCCACCCCGATCGCGTCACCGTTTCCCCTTCCTCGCCCCGCCGCGACTACGATTCAACCAGCTGCGGACTCGGCTCTCGTTCGCCGTCGCACCGCTGCCGCCGTCGACATGGAGGTGGTAGGGGTCCGTGGTAGGGGAAACTGTTCGCTGGTGAGGGAACCGATCGCTGGTAGGGGCTAGAGGAGCATCGTGGAAGGGGTACTCGCGCCGTCGGAGGGGAGCCCGCATTCCGAGAGGGGTTCACGAACGCCCCCTCGAACCTTCAACCACCTGCTGCCACCAAGACGATGCGTTTTATACGCGATTCAACGGCCGATCCATCGCCGCGAGGATCTATGGATCTTCCTCGAGTGGCCACGGGTGTCTCGCAGCCCTTAACGATCCTGTCACGACGCTAACCGAACTTCCTCGCGCGTCGACACTCGAAAAGAGATGTTCCCGCGCGACGACGTCGTTCGCATAGATCTCTCAACATGTTTCTGTATATCGTTGTAGATCGCTAGCTATACAAAGCCTATCTAAATGCTTCTTGGAGTCGTGCACCGTGCAATTCCAGTGCAAATTCTCGTGTCTTAACGCTAAACCTACTGAGTATTAAAAATGGCTAGCATACACTGTCTTAAAAAGACTACAAGACTTATTATCTGAATATATCTGGAACCCATAGTGTTAAGAATCTGCTCTAATATACAAATGCATTAAACAATAATGCAATATTGCATTACACAGATGCTGATAGCGAACTAAATTAAGCTCGAGTAATCATGACAAATAACACAGTGACCCCTCGACTAACCAAATATCCTATATCTGGCATCTCCATTAGATGAATGCAAGATTCACGGCGGAAAACAGTTCGATCTACGACGATTCGCTGTACAAATCCGCGCGGCACCGTAACCAAGTAACCGTTCCATTATCCCAACACTCTCTCGATCAATTGCAGAGAAAACTGCGTGTACCCAGTTCCCTAATTACCGCGGTCGGTTCAGAGGTTGCAACGCGCAACGATTTGTAATCGAATCGACGGGTTGCGTCTCGATGGTCGTGTAATTGGATCACATTTCGCTCGTTGACGAGTGCAGAGAGGAGGCACGATGTATCAGAGGCCGAGATGGAAAGCGTTACATCATCATCGGGCAAAAATAGCCACGGTGGCGCGTCCACTTTCCGGCTCTCGTTAGAACAATGTTCGACACGGTGACCGTTTCTATGGAAAAGCGGGCGCGCACCTGCACTCGCGAGCCGTTTACTGCATCTAGAGAGAGAGAGAAAGAAAGGGAAAAAGAAGGGGGGGGGAGAAACGACCACAGCGCGCAGGATTAGTGCAACCGTGTGCCGGCGGCGAAGGTGAACGCGCAAACATAATTACACCGTGCGCGGCGCAACGTTAGATAATTAAGCGGCGTGCAAAGAACACCGGGACGTTACCGGCGCCGCTCGTTGCTCCCGCTGTTCCTCTTAATGACAACAACAGAACAACAGCGCAACGGGCCCCGTCGCGAGGGGCACACAAAGCCAAGAGTAGTCCCTTGGCCCTTCTTCCCGTCGGAGTCCGTTTAACGCCCGACTGTATACGTCTCTGTCTCTTGCGTTCTTATGCCGGTGCACCGCGACTGCGCTTCTAATTACGTCGACCGGTTAATTGAATTTTAATCCCACGTTTCCTTGTTATTACCCTTTCCGCGGGAACGGCGGTTTAACGCGACGCGCGACGTGGGAAGAACGAAATCGAGGATCCGGACTCAACCCTCTCCGAATCTCCGATTTTCGGAACCCTGAACTACTGTAGAGTTGGCAAGAAAAATTGCGATGGTGTTAATGATGCAGCGCAATGTTCAGAGCGCGCTAGTTGAACGAGGAGGGTTCTTTTTGTGGAAAATTTGGAGGAAACAAGCGGAGGGCAGCGGTAACGATGCGCGCGCGCTCATGGCACAGTAGGCTTATAATACTCGGTCGCAGCCTCGAAGGGCCTAGCCTATTTTTGAGAGGGGGCCGACTGGGGAGGCGCGGAGAGAGACCGGATGCGAAGAGAGGCGAGGCAACGGGGGTTTCTCTGTTCGGCGGGCTCGCACGTGATGCAGAGGGGACCGGAAGCGCTCACTCCCCTACGCCTCGTGCCTCTCTCGCTCGCTTCGTATAGTCCGCCGGCAATAGTAATGGGACTTACGAAGCGACGCACAATAAGGACACGAGTTCGATGCGCCTTCTGGCTGCCTGGCTCGCTGCCTTCGTTTCTTCGCGCACGCTTTTACCGTTCTACCGTGCGGTCTGTCGTTGTTGCGTCGATCCTCGATTGCTCGCTTTTTCCCTCCGTGCAACTCTGGCCACCTCCCACTTTCATTCTGCCCTTGGCGAGCTCCCGTTTCGCCTTGCGTCGCGACGCTTGCCCTATTGTCCTCTCCCGAGATCGGGCCTCGATCCAGCAGTCGATCGCTTGCGAGATAGAGACTCGCTCCTCCTCCTGGGAGAGGCCAGGCTTCAGCTATAGTTAACCCTGCCGGTGGAACCAGCTTCCACTGGGGTGGAACTTCGATCGTTGTCGCGCTCGATAGCCGACGCCATTTTTGCAGATAATGCATTGTTAACTTCGGCGAGGAGTCCCTCGGTCCACGGTACATATTGGGAAGCAAACTCGTTGTGAATCGAAAGGGACGACCGATTATGTTCCACGCAGTTTAATCTTTCCGGTGACTAGACTGCGGATCTTTATGCAAAATGAAAGTGTGCCGATCGCTAGAGACTCAAGCCAAACAAACGTTTCATTCTAACTTTAGTGATTTCAACAAGCTGGAAATGATGAAATTGCATTCTCAAATCATCAAATGTTTTAGAAGATGCCTCTTAAAAAACGTCCGACGAATGTGGATTGAAAGAAACGAACTTCTTTTTTAATAGAGAGTCTTGCTACAAAGATGAGGAAACAAATGTTTTAGAAGATGCTTCTTAAAAAATGTCCGACGAATGTGGATTGAAAGAAATGAACTTCTTTCTTCTTACCATAAAGGAAAACTACCATGTGACACGTTTTTTGATGCTTGAAGGAGATGATGCTTGTTACAAAGATGAGAAAACAAATGTTTTAGAAGATGCATTCTCAAATCATTTTATCCTCTCTACTGTTTCGAATCGCATCTACTCATTTTTGTCATAAATCCGTGAAATCGGTAAAAATAGCGGCACAGGCGCCGTCATCAAGGACCCGATGCTGCAATCCCTTCATCGAACGTGTCGTTGCACAGCGCACTGAAGTAACGAGCTGTTTACATCGGATTCAATGAAGGGATCGATGCAGATTTCGAAGAAGCACGTTCGAGAGTATCGCAAAAGGGAATGGTAAGTATACCGCCACGAAATCGTCAGAATTGAGCCCGCCTTCCGAGGGTTGCTCCACGAAGAGAAAGTTGCATTCAGACCTCCGCACGTTCGCCGTCCGGATATCTAAGTTTGAACTTATACGAAAGGCATCATACTTCATTGGAGTTGCCATTGCGCTGGCTCACAGATATTTCTATCGTCGATCGCTCGATGCACGTTTCGATGAACCCAGTATTTCAGTAGAAATATGGAACGAGAAAGGAGGAATGTCGCGGGTCACGAAGAGTTTTTTTGAAGAGGCGCGCAAAAATCGCGATGGAGGTCACCGTAACGTATTTCGGTTGGCAAAAGCGGTCGTGCAAGATCCGCTGGCGTCCGCATCTGTTCACCAGTCTCTCCACGGAGCTGTTTCGTCGAAGTGAGCAACAATACGGTCACGGGCAAGTCTGCGAAGGGTGCATTTACGGGTGCATTAAGGGAGGAGCACTCGAGGACATTATAAAACTATCTTGCTCGCCGGGATATTGGGGTAGGACTCCTCCCTCCCTTTTCTCCTGGCTGCCTCGGCTTCCGGTTGTAACGTGAGCTTCGACGACGCTCTCTCCCTCTCGCTTGTTCTTTCACCTTTCCCTTCTTCGGCTCGTGCTCGTTTCCACCTATCTGCGGCGTTCCCTTCGCCGATGAGCACCAATCACGAAAACCCGCGAGAGAGTCGAGGACTACGTCTCCGACGACGACAACGACGACGATGTCGAGGGTCGACGTATGTACACGGACAGGAAGAAGGGACGAAAAAAAACACACATACACGACGCGCGCGGTCGTGTCGTGAGTTCTGAATGAGCGAGAGGCTTTGTAGGCCCCCGAGGCGGTGTACGAACTATGAATGAACGAGTGAATGAATACAACCTGCGCCAACCATAGCCCCCTCTCGCTTGTACACCCCGTGTCCACGGCAGCGTACGCCTTTTCCCTTCAAGGCCCTTCGCCGGGGTTTCATCCCCCGTATACGAACCCACCTTTCCAATCTTTCATCCCTCTTCACGGCATTTGTTCCGCGAGCTTGCACAATTGTACAAGCCACTCCTGCCTCCATATGTTCGGCCCTGTTGCTGCTTCAGATAGACGATCCTTGCACCGCTTTCTCCGGCCGGGCTTTCTACCCTGACAAACCCTCTAATTGACGGGCTACCAGCCAGCGTCAACCCATTTCTCTTTATCGAACCGTGCGTTGTCTTCGGAGAGGTCCGCGGTTGCGCAACGGAAGCTGATTGGATACCCCCTCATCTCTATACTCGTTTCGTTGGTCGTCCGTCTATTTCTCTTATGGAACGGGGAAGAGGAGCTAATTGCGAGCTCCTTCGTTCTTTAGCTTGACAATTTACTCCTTTTCCTTTCTCTATTGGTCGAACGACCCTTTATCTTTGATCCAGATGATGAACAAAGGGCTAGAAATCGGGAAAAGACCCTAGATCAACATTCGGCACGGAATCTACGGTCATTTTCGAAGCGGGAGGCACGCGTGCCGAGCTTCTGCGAGCCGTACGAAAAAGGCTCGGAGAAGGACTCTCGAAAGGATCCCGAGGCCGAAAAATCGTAGCTCGATCAAAATGCCGCGTGGCCAGCGACGGTTGGTTTACCGGCGCGGCAGTTGCTTAACAAATGATCATTGTGCTCATTGTCGGCACGATTGACTAACCTCTCCATAAAGGTAGATCGAATGGCGTCACACGATGGCCGATCCTTTTTTGGCCGGGCGTCGCCGGCCAAAACGTAGGGACCCGCTGCTTTTGCGCACGCTGGATTCTGCCTCCTCTAATTTATGCACGCGACTCGTGTGGCCGCTCCGACGCGGCTCCGCTCGGCTCGGCTCCGCTTCGGCATCGGTTTGTGCACGCGCGACGAACATACGTGACACGGACAACCTCGCCGCCGATCGAACATATCCTCGAGGCTGTCGATCGTGCCCGTTCACGGCGGAATCCACCGCGAATATTCAGTTACCATCGTTTATTCGGCATTCAGCCGACGTCCGGTTTCGACAGAGCGGCTCGCGGAAGTCGAGGATGTGGCTTCCACGCATGTGCCCCGCGGAAATCGGGAATCAGGAGTCTTTCGCACACCGGTTGTCCCTCGGGCACTGCCATCTTCCGTTCGACTTTCGATTGTTCCGAGCGGAAGAAATCACAGCCGAAGAATCGCCGACACGGTTCGATCGAGAACAGTTGTTCCGGTACTGCGACCGAACAGCGGATTTTTACGCGAAATAAAAACTGTCCGAGTTAGTTGCATGGAACGGAAACTCCATAAAAATGCGGCAGAATTTTTATCGTTGTTCTTGGAAGAAATTATCCGTGGAATTTATTCGCATCCAGTGTTAACAGTCTGTTTTATTATTAACACAAGTTCCATAAATATTGAAATAGTAAGACTCGCGATCCTGATCAAATTTGGCACACTGAATATATTAGCGTGGAAATTAATTTTCGAATCTGGACACATCAGTCCGTCTCGCATTTTTTAGTAGATGCAATTACCAAAAGGATTTTCTATACTTGTGCTGTACCAAAAGGAATCTCGTTGATAGGACTCCCTAAAGGCGATTAGGCGGAGCTAGCAAACCTTTGTCCCTATGCTGTTCAGTTTGTAGATGTTCCGCACATGATCTCTGTGAACCACCGCTAGGATTTGGATCGCATATGAAATCGGTGAGCGCCAGAAACGTTCGCAATTAATCTCGCGATCCCCGTTCCGTAATTCTATAGCGGTTGTGAAAATATTCCGGTGAGAATCGGGTCGATGGCGGTATTCGGCGGAGTCAGTCCACCGGCTGGAAAAGTTGGAGAGCGAGCACACTGGCAAAGCCAGCGCGTGCAGCACGGGAGCAACGTAACGCATCGGTTCCAAGAGGAGGAGGTCGAAAGCGAGGATAAGCGAGAGTCGAACCAGAGACCTCGAAGAGCCGCGATACATAACGTAACAGTGCTCCGGCAAGCAGAAATAATGAGTCTATTATACGGTCGTCTGTGTTGGTCGTCTTGCAACGACACGTTCTATGAGCGCACGAATCGTGATACAGTTCGCCAAGTCTTATGCAAAAGTCAAGCGCGATGTAAATTCGGACGTGGACTCGGAACTGGAATCTCCAGTCCCTAATATTTCCTCAATCCCTTGTCCTGTCATTCATTTCACCAATAGAAGGATTACAACATCTGCGTTTTTCAGAATTTCATGGAACAGGAGTTTCTATCAATTTTTTAATATCGTGTGTCTAGCGTACGAAATCTTTGTCGTAAGTCTGTGCGGATAATAATTATAAGGATTGAGTGGATAATTCTCTTAAAGGTTTCCAGAATTTCTACAACAATATCGTATAAGGATCTGAGATCGATCTTCAGTAAATCGTACAATTCTGCCTGTAAATTAAAGTGTTCCAATTTCTTTTTAGAGGTTTCAGAATTTCCGTCATAATCTTGAAAGGACCAAAGACCGATCGCTCCCTCTTTGTCAAAGCGTCTACTATACCCATTTTTAATTATCGTCTGCCACAACTCTGCCATTGGAGGAGATGATCGGTAAAGATTCTAGGTTTAGCAAATATATGAGATGTATGGTCGGAAGGGATTGCTCGACAGCGACCCGGGCGTCGCGCAAGTTTTTTCTCGAACTGAACGCGAGGATGCCGCGAGAGGCAACGGAACCCGGCGTCGTCTCCATTGTCCGCGGCGAAGCGTGCAGAGGGCCCGACTTTCCCTCGTTCACCCACGGTCACTGCTGCAATGACGTAAGGCCCCCGGCTAGGTAATTGTTACCTACGCTACGAACGCTCGCTTCATAATGTTCTCCTCCGTTCCGTTCTATCCGAGCTGGCTCCGATCCGCTCGGCGACCGCTCGCGTGTGCCCGCACTCCCGTTTAGGGGACCGCGGCGAGCCTAGATCTCCGGCGGATTCCAGCTACCCCGAGCCAACTATCAAAGGTGTAAGTTCACGTATCGAATTAGATCTCACCGGATCTCGCCGTCAGATTTTCAGGAGTCGAGAGTTTCGAACGCCCTTAGAGGCTCCGAAGGATCATGAAGGTTTGCAGGTTTCGAAAGATCGTAGATGTATGAAGTCCTCGAAAGATCGCAGGGGTTCGAGCGATCCCGAGGCGTCGGGAGTTGGTTTGCAGGATCGGTTCTCGGCTAAGCGTTTTCCCAGGGCCGGTGTTAACCGTGGCGATAAGCATCGGGCAACGGGGGGGAAAAAATCCAGGACAACAAATTGCTCGGCCGGATGAATGGGATGATCCACTCCCAGCGTGGCCCGCGTTTCCCATTGTTCGTCGCTGGAACGCCGGAGTCCTTCGGCTGAATGAGTTGCGTCACGGAGAGTTCAGCGATGAAAACGCCGCGGAATAAGGTGAACAAGGTGAATCACGGGGCACGGAATCGCGGCCGACCGAGAGATATTGCAACTCGAATGAGAGCTCTAGGCTGGCGGGGTTAGGCCGGCATGATCCGCCGCCGTCGTTCTCTTTAGCGACCATCAGACCGGAGGACGCTCGATTTCTAGAGACGGCGGGCTCTCGTGGAACAGTGAAATCGGGGATTGTCGTTCCCCGATGACGACGAAACGGTTAAACGAGAGAGGCGAGCCAGCGACGATAATGAGAGACCTGTGGCAACACGTGCAAACGCGCCGAGCCGAGAGATGCTATCAGCCTGCCGGGCCTGACGTAACAATGAGAAACTCCTCCGCCGCAACGCGACTCGCAACGCTTTCGTTCTGGCCGCGCGCGCGGCTGCAATCGGGGGAAATAAATAAACCGGCTTGTCGCGCCGTTTCGCGGCTAGAACACAAGCCCTTTGCCCTGCGATCAGCATTTCCCAACCTACGACTTTCCCTTCCCAAATCCCCTCCGAACGCTGCAAACTCCGGTCATCCTCTTCGCAACTACACCTAGCACCGCCACTCGCAAGAGTTTTACTCTTGGTGGACTCCTAGTTTAAGAATGCTGCTTGAACTCTGAATGAAGATTATAGCGGAGGTTTCGAACGAGTTGGGAGACGCTGTGCGTCGCGTCCAGTCCGCGAGGAAGACGTCTACCTATCCCCCCGGGTGCATTAATCCTTATCCGCGGGTAGGCAGGAGGCGTTCGATCCGCTCTGTCGACACTATAATGTCGGGAGGTGTTTCGCGAGCTGGTCAGACGCGAGACAGGGGAGTCGCGGGCGTCCGGATTTATGTCCTCGCGAGGACGTCCGGAAGAGGAGCGTGGGAGCTGTATGTGGCGAAGATCGTGGTAGACCATGCCTCGCCGAGGAAATTTGCATGGTCCGCTCTGACAGTTCATCGATTGCATCCGCGAGCTCTCCGCTCTCCGCACTTCGTTTCCACTTGAGAGCAAGCGACAACGCGGCCGCTATCGGAGAGTTAAACGACGTTGCTCGCCGACAGTCAGTCTCGACGCGGTGTCAACTCGCGGGAATTTGTACTCTCGGACACCTAGCTTTGGAGAAGTAAGAACGGAGCGGTGGACCCTGCGGCGGAAGCTCGATCGGAGGGCTTCGAGAGAGGGTCGAGGGAGGAACCGTCAGGATAGTGAAAAGAGACACTTACCATCGTTATGATACTGTCTCGAGGGTAGAGAAACTGCGGCGGAGGGCGGTTGCAGCGTGGACGACGCCGGCTGACTGCGAGTCCCGGTTCGAGGGCCCGAGGTGTTCGAGGTGACGGAACTCGAGGAGGGCGTCGCTGGACTCTTGTGCTCTGGCGTAGCAGCCGGCTGGTATCCCAAGAAATCGCCTAAATCTGGCACGCATACGCTTTCGTACATGCTGCTCGGCGCGTTCTCCAGCGAGGCCTTCGCCGCGTCGACATCTGAATGGAAAATGCAACAGATCCTGAGTCGCGGGTCGATCCAGGTTCGAGAGTTTCGAGGCGGAAGTAGCCTCGCTGAGAAGGGTATCGCGATCGGGACCTAACTATTGAACTCGGAGGATCTTCTATTTAAATTATTAACGCTGAAGAAAATCGTGTGGGAGGGGGAAAAGCCTAACTCGAATTCGGGGGGTTCAATGTTTAAATTTCACCACGCAAGTTTTAGCACCGCGACCGAAGAAGGTCACCGGCGATAATTAAGGCTCCGCGATTATGAGAGTCCATCGTCGTCGTTGGAATGAAATTCAATTAGGTAGCTCGAACGCGAAGTCGGCCCGCGCCTCTGCCGCAACAATAGCACCGCGCGGCCGTAATCGTGATCAACGATCTAGCCTAGGTGCTCCATTATTCCCGCCATTATTGCGAAGGAGACGTGATTCATCGGCAATGACCGTTTCTGCGTCTGTTGCGAGGAGTTTGCGCGAAACGGAAGCCGAACGCGGTCCCCGGAAAAAAATTCCGTGACTCGGGTCCGAACCAACCCGAGAACACGTTCCGGACTCGATTCCGATGTTCGGGGAACGCGTTACCGGTTGCGACAACGTTATCGCCGGCACAGGCGACAAAATTCGCGAGCGAAACCGTCTGCTCGCGGATATCCGCGTAGTTTCACCGTGATTCGATCGGTGCCGTGCCGGCGAACGGGAGGATGCAGCTTTTTAGTTTCTACTTTTTTTCTTTTTTTACGGCGCAGCAGAGTTTCCTAATATCCGTTCTCGTTCGCGGAATCAAAGCGATTACCCACGCCATGTCGCGTACGAACACGCTAGGCTTCGGCCGCGCGGTGAATTACGATTCGCCCGGAGATCAGGAGCTCTCCATTGTTCCGCGATTAAACGGGCTTGGCCGCGGCAATTAGCCGGCCAATCGGATGTCTCCGATACTTTCGACGGTCGAACCGATTTCCGTTTTTCCACGGAATACCTCTGCGATTCTTCCGCGTTGCCCTGCTCCCTGGAAAAGGTGTGCTTTTCAGTCCGCGTATCCTCATTTTATGCTTTCTTTGTACACGCAATTTTGTATTGTATTTATGCAGAAACCGAGAGCAGCCGATCTGAGCACGAGCACCAGTTGGATGCAATTTGCAACTCATAATGAAACACGAGATAGATAAAAGGCACTTAAATGTGTCGATACATGGTCATGAAATTATTAAAGTTGTTAGAGGAAGAAACAAATTTTCATTTAATTCCAGTTCCTCGTAATTAACATGGTATGGTTATAATAAACATTGTTTGTCGCCATCTATTAGGATAGCATGAGCGTGTATTAGAATGTAAAGTGCATTTTAATTATTTCCGACCTGACCTAATAATGCGTGCACGATAGAATAATTCAATCACTTTCCCCGGAAGCACGTTTATAATCATTACAAGGAATCTAACATCTGAATCGTGAAAAAGAGCTTTTCAAGGAGGGAGATCTACGGATAGAAAATGGCGGCTTTGTTTCGCAGGAGCATCGGATTCACGCATTGATTCGGAGTCGATCGATCGAATCGCAGTTTCCCCGTTGCGAATAATCGATAGGGAAGTACGGGCTTTTTACTTAACGGGAGTTAAATCATGGGTGAACCTCCGCTTCCTGCCCGGATCATTTCATACCTTGTCTCACCCGTCTCTCTCTCTTTCTCTCGCTCTCTCGGCCGTCCCCATCCGCCCGTTTCTCTCGCTCGCGCCCTTCCTGTCTTCTCAGCCGAGCAAGTACAAGTTCCAGGGAAACTTCCTCCGGCGAATGATATACGATACGAGCGATGCACGCCTTGTAAATAATAAACCGGAGCACGGGCGTTCGATCAATGGCGTTCTCATCTAATTAGAAAATAATGTAACTCCCGCGTGCCTTCGAACAACGCCGCTCCGAAATTATCCACTTCGCTCCCTCGAGGAGAACTTTCCATGGGGAAGAGAGGACAATTTTCCTCGTTAACACATTATCTACCGGCGATTATCCCATAATTGTTGAAAGTCTATGGTCCATGGATGAGGATTTTTTAAAAGAACCCTCGATAGCAACAGCAACTTTAATCGCAAACCAACAACTCACCCCCAATCAGAGTTGTGATAATTCAATTACATTGTAATGAATTACAATGTATTTTATAATTTACACCATTGCAATTACGAATTACATTGTAATTTAATTGAATGAAAATCTGAATTATAAATTACAATATAACTGAATTACAATGTAATTCAATTACCTCGTAATTATAATTCTGGAGTAATTCAATCGTAATTCTATACAACTCTGCCCTTAAGGGGGTAGTCCCACCTCTGGTTATAACTAGAATCTTACTAGATTTTGGGTCGAAAAAATGGGTCTGCAACTTAATGTTGTTTGACCTTACACGAGCATATTTTGAGCTGGGTGAGGGCTCATTCTAAAGAGGAAGGTTGGATCTAGTGCGTTCCAGTCATGAGGTTAACGAGATTATGTTTATATCTAATAATATGAGGGCCCAAAGTAGAGAAAAAATCTAGGGAAAAACCCGCAGATTTCAATGCATATTCTGTCTCTAAAATACTTTTTTGACTTATGTGATGACTGGAGCGCACTAGATCTAACCTTACTCTTTTGAATGAGCCCTGCAATTAAGTTGCAGACCCATTTTTTCCACCCAAAATCTAGTAAGATTCTAGTTATAACCAGAGGTGGGACTACCCTCTTAATAACATAAAGCTTCGCCCTCAATAACATTAAGCTTTCATTCGGTATAGCACAATTATTGGAAAGCCTATCAATAGGCTACCGGTGGATCAGACAATCTAAACTAGACGTGTTCTATCGAGGGTTGGATGATATTTTAAAGAAGTCCAATCTCTCTGATCCAAACAGTTTTCCGCGTCGGATTGTCAAAGATCTGAGCTTCTCCGATTTATTTTCCGATAGTAAAGCGAACTGCTCTAGTTTCCCGAACGAGGGCCGGCATCGATCCGGCAGGATCTATCTCGCTAAGGATCTCGTGATCGAAGTGGATATTGTCGGGGGTGATAAACGGCCGAAAAACCAGCTAAGTGGCCGAGGCAATGGCACGGGACCATTCTGGTGGCACAGGATATCCGGAGTGGGAGTTTCTATGGCGTGCGCGGTTGCGGCTGCTCTCTTTTTCCCCCATTCTCTCCTTGGTTTCCGAATAAAAAGTGCCGATTCAACGCTTCGAAACGCTGAAAACACGAGCCTCGGGGGCCAACGGGGGTACGAGGGGTCAAGGGGAGAGAGGGAGGGAGAGAGAAGAGAAGGAGGAGGAAGAGAACGAGGCGTCTCGCCTCCTCGATCTCTCTTCATTGTTCGTGGCCGGTCTCCGGTCTCGGTGTACCTGCCGTGACATCGCGATTTTACGGAAATTCGATATCTGTTTTTGTCGACGCGCCGATTCGATGTCGGCGCGAAGCTACTCTTCCGGTGGCAACCTGCTTTTCCTCGCGAATCTCCTGGAAACAACCCCCACCTATACTCTACCTAGTCGATTGTCCGTCATCATCTTCGGCTCGTATGTCCGTCGAACTCAGGGCAACAGGTACACGAAGGCCGCGCCCATCGATCCACCGGAAATCGGCGAATTCTGGGCTGCTTCTCTGTTCTATTAATAGGGAGGCTTTCTACCCTGGAAACGTCCTCACTGAGATCTCGATTGTCTGCTTAGAATGGGCACGTCTTTGTATTATTCAAGCCCGCGTCCAGATCGAATTCTGCCCCGAGTGTAATTTCTCTAATCGCACGTTCTACAGAGATCTCCTGCGCCAATTTTTGCGTCTGATGAAATGCTCGAGCTCGTAGATGATCGCTATTATCGACGATCAACTTATTAGATCCATCGAGAATTCATTATACTCATTCGATAAACCGCTTACATTTTTATACGCGTCCTCGTGAAATTTTTATGGGCAGGAAGGTCGACTAAGGAATTTCTTCGGAAAGTTTTCTCATGTCACAGACAGGTATCTTCGAGTCCGTATATTAAAAGTTCCAATAAAATCGAGTCGTTTCAGAACGGTTATTAGGTACTAAAATAACGACTGTGACGATTATTAAATCGTTTTCTAGTGTCATTAATTAAATGGTATTTGTAGCGAAGATTGGCTTTTAATACTCACGAACGAAACCTGTCGTGCCTGCCGCAGAAAAATGTTAATATTTCTATTTTATAGGTCTCGTTCTGGCTACGACTTTTACTTTCAAGAGCACGCCGTTATCTGTTCTCACCGAAGCTTCTAATGTGAGAACGTCATTCTAAAAAGTTTTCCACGGTTCGTGTTTCGAATAGAAATTAGACTGCTACACTTTTATTTACATATTGACTGTTTTTGTTCCTCGGCTGACGCAAGTGGCTCTAACAATTCATTTGTCCGTCGTACATAGTGTAAGATAATTGACCCAGTGGTCACCTGTTTAAGACCAATAGTCCATGTTATGTTATTGTTCACGCGGTTCGTGTCACGTGTGCCACGAAATGCAGAATTTTACGTGAACTCGCTTATACGTGTAGTAGTGAGGCTGACCATTGTACTCATTCAAATCCGTATCGTTTATTTTTAAACTCCCAGTGCACGTGATTAGGAATATCCATTTTTGCACAATGCTGTTATTGCTGTATTGCATAAAATAAAACTGCTCTGAATAAAACAAGTATTTATCGAGGCATTCCAAGATCATTTGAAGAAAGTTTAACACTAAACCTACCGAGCTGTTAAAATGACTGGCATGTGTTGCCTCATAAAAATGACATAAAATGAGAATATATATTTTTTATTACTATGTGGTTGTATTTATATTCTGTCAAAATTCTGTTAAATTTTTTATGAACACGTTAAGCGCCTTTCTTTCCGTTTAGCCTGCGATATCCGATTTCACCGAATTTAATAAAACTCATTAAAATTTTGTTTGGAAAGTATAACTTTTTAAGTACGTTCGTGATATGATCCCGAAATTTATTAATAGAATGCAATTGTTTACATTTAATTTAATTACGAAAAGTCCAAACGAAAAGTTTAGTGTCAGTCACCGGTGACTGACATGGCGCTTAATCTGCTAATATTTTTATTTATCAAAAGTTGCGACATGGTATGAAACTCATAAGTTACAACTTCATGCGTTTCAAAGACTGAAATTTCCACTCCGAAGTTTCCTTCGTTCCTTCGAATCCTTCGAATCTTCGGAAAAGTAACAGCGCTAGTACGAACCCGAGTACCACTGTGGTGGTACACGCCGACATATTTATTCAATGCGCTAAGAACACATATTTTATTACAAGTTCAAGACTGTGGAATATACAGTCCCTGCTCACTTTATTAGACTCACCTCTATAATCATGGTATTTTTAGTTTTACCATGAATAATGGGTATAGCAGCCTTATGCAAATATCACTTAATGATGACCAATGAATTTTCCATATATTTATTTTACAAAAACAATGGATACAAACACAAATAGATCAATATAATTCTTAAAACACTAATATTTTGTTAATCCGCCCTTAGCTGCTCTTAAAACCGCAACTCTTCTGGACATGCTATCTATGCAAGTTTGTGCAATTTCTTTTAATGCAACGTTATGGTGCCAGTGATAGATTCTTCTCTCTATCAACTTGGTCTTTGTCGTTATATTTTCTTCGGCCAGTTCTCTTTTCAGGCACTCCCAGACATTTTCAATCGGATTCATGTCCGGTGAGTTGCCGGGCCATGGTAAAAGGGGGATTTTTTGCTCTTGCAAGAAAATTTTACACTTGGATAGGCAACCCATAAGGCAACCTTGTAGTGCGAAATCATTACCCCATAGGTTGAAAACAGCGTTGAATTCCTTATAGGATTTCAAAAAGCACCAATTCTTTAGGTGAGTCTAATAAAGTGAGCAGGGACTGTATGTCCACTAAAAGAAGGTGGCATTATAAAAAATGCAGGTAGAACAAAGCGCCCTAGTTTGTGTAATTGTCGAGCAAAAACGGCTCGCCACGGAACGTGTTAAGCAATTTATCTTCAGTAGACTACGGGCTAAGGGCGGAGATGAAGCACATTTACCAGGGAAAAGTGTTCAACGCCGAGAATGGAGGGAAAAGAGCGTTCCATAAAGAAACAAACCTGGTCGATGTGGGAACAAGAAGAGAGTCACGTACCTTTCTGGAGGATCTCGAGGTGTTCCCAGAGGATGTCGCCCATGAAAGCGGGCGCGCGTGCCAAAAAGGACTCCTTGCCCATGGCACAGATCTGTTTGCCGGTCATGTGTTGCCAGGGCTGCATCGCCACACCCTCGAGCGAGAACTCGCCGATCGCCCAGTGCAGCCAGTGGGCGACAGCTGCTTCCGACCATTGCCTCGGGTCTGAAAAGTATAAAATCACCGTGAACGCTTGAACCGTGTCGCGCGAACCATTGTCCTATCTCAATTAAATCCTCTCTCGCCGCTTTCCTTTTTCCGAAACATTTGCCCGTTTAAACGGATAGCGTGCAAGCCTGCAAATAAACAAAGATCGGCTCTCCCCACGGTTTGCCAGGTTCGACACGAGGCTCTCGATTTCTATAATTATCCGCCGGTTTAATAGCGGATTCGGTAGAGTGTGAAAATTGCATTTAATCTCCGCGATCCGGAGCGGCGATCCTCTTTCCGCGTTAAATTATCCTCCGCGCCACCATTAAAGTAATATTTTTCCAGTAATAACTGGTTTTCCCCGCGAGCGAACCACGGATGAAGAAAAAAAAGAGAGGAACGCGGCAGACAGCGAAAAAATTGGATCGCGCGGGGTTTCCGTATATCACGCGATCGCCGAGCAAATGCTACGTTTGACACAACGGAGCGCATAATTGACCGCGTTAACGACTCCACTCTACTCGACTCGGGCTCGCGACAAGTAAAAAGCAACCGCACCGCCGGCGATTATTCAAATCGAATCGGTGACTAATAACGTTCCCGGTGCTTTCCAACGGGAAACGATCGGTATCTATTCTAATCTGCCGAACGATGCTTCTCTAAGCGATTCGCGATCTTTCCACCCCGGCATGTCACGCTGCAAACTATATGAAACTATTCTCTGCATGTATTTCTATTTCTGGAGTCAAGGTTCATCGAAAGTTCATTTTTACTGTTCCGAAAAATGAAAAATATCTTTTCCGCACGGTGGACAGTCTTGTTTATTACTCTTTCACGATAGCAAGTACATATATCGTATTATTGTCTTCCTCCATTTTTTATTTCTGACGTGAAGGTTCGCCGAATGTTCATTTTTACTCTACAATTAATGTTATCGGCGCACTGATTCGATCAATTGGAAAATAAGCAAATTTGCAAAAATATCACATGAAATTTAATTCAACGTTTCGGTCTCAATTTAGACCATTTTCAAGAATAGAAAATTTCAGTATTGCGTCTGTAAGAATTAATCAATGACATTTTTAAATGGTTAGGCAAACGTGTTTTCACACAAGCAGAAGGTAAAAAAGGGATTTGAACTCAAAAAGTGTGTAAGTTCTTACATAATTGATCGAACCAGTGCGCCGATAACATTAATTGTAGTGTAAACTATTGTCGATCGAGATTCAGAGAACTGTTCATTTTTACTGTTCCGCAAAATGTGAGGTGATCTTCCCGCACCGTGGGAAGACTTGTTTATCAACATTATACGCTAGCAAGTATATTATATTATTCTTTTCATTAATTTTTATTTCTGGGGTCGAAGTTCATCCAAAGTTCATTTTTACTGTTCCATAAAATGGAAAATGTTTTTCCCGCTCCGTGGGCAGTCTTGTTCATTACTATTTTACGCTAGCAAGTATATTATATTATTCTTTTTATGCATTTTTTATTTATATGGTCAGGTTCGCCGAAAGTTCATTTTCTTCCTGTTCGTTTATAAGCTCGTTTATTCATTGCATTGGAAATATACAGATGGAATTTCGCGTTACACTGCAAAAAGATCTTTCTTGTGTGCAGCTGGAATGAAACAATCTCGGCGATAATCTCGAACGAATAATGCATGAGAATTAGAGATAATTGTTAGCCTTTGGATCTTCATGCGTACGACACATCTGTGAATACAGGAGATACAAGAAAACGTGTGTACCGTAACAATAGTTAACAGTACCGTGGTCGTAAAGCGATCTATGAAAATAAGAATTTGCATAAAGATCCGCAGTCTAATCGTATCATGTTTCAACGATCGACTGAGCGTCGAATATTAATCGCATGGAAATCGACGAGAGTCAGAACGAGCAGGAAACTGGTTCGTCTAGGTTTCCATACAAATGAATTTCAATCTGATAGGAAAAGTGCTGGGTACACCAAGTTGTTGAACTAATTCTTACAAGAAGATTAATTTGGAGCGTAACTTTCTTCCAAGATTGCGATCATAGGGCGAGAGAATCAAGGAATAGTTTACAAATTATAGGTACATTTAAAATAGATGGTGGGGTACCGATAGAATACGTTCGATGTTATATCGAGAAAGGGTTCGAGTTAGAAGACAGACGTCGAGAAGCACGAATGGGCGGGTGACGCAAGGCTTTTCGAAGCGAGGAGATATTGTGTCGGGTTGACGACATGATCGGTGCTCGTGCCCGGCCATCTTTGGTGGAAGCAATACCGAGAAACATTGGAATGTCCCATTTGAGGTGCGCGCCCATATTTGCACGCGTGTCTTGCATTGTTTCGCGGTATCTTCCCGCGTAAAAGTACAGTTCGGCTCATCATGCAAACAGAAATTACGAGCTGGCCTAACGAGGCTCTGCCCCATCGGGCGGCGAACAATTCTTTGAAACGCGCGCAAACCGATCCTCTCGAGTCCTAGGAACTTTCGGGGAAAATCCTGTGCGTCGAACGAATCCGTTCGCTTTTCTCCTTGGGAGATATCTCTTTCTCTCTCGAGTCAACGCGAGGTCCGAGGACGAGGACGGAGAGCAACTATTTTTTAAAATTCATTGCGTGTAAACCGATCTTTCCTGGAATCCCTGGAATTTTCAGGGACGAATCCTTTGCTTTCGACCCTTTCTTTGCTGGATCTTTTGTGAATCGGTATGGTTCGAAGCAACAAATTGTCGGATTTGCCTCGAGAAGTTGGCGAAAGTACGATTTTTCAAATCTTGCGTAAGATTAAAACTTTTGGTTGTCTGAGCTATCGGAATATATGAACAACAATGCACCAGTTTTATTCTTTTTTAATTATGTACTCATGCACTAGTGTTGTTACGCATTGAAAGTATGTAAAGACTTTTGTAGTGCTCATTTTTCTCTTCGCCCGTTTCTGAAATGTCGCTCGACTATTAATTTTTCCTTTACGGACACATTTTCGAAATTTTCACCATCTTATTGGACAAATGGGACAAATTGGACCGGACAAAAGATAATCGGTATTCGCGTACATATATATATCCCAATACGACAAATTATAAAACCTTTCTTTCTTAATAAAAAATGATTACATACTGCTGTAGCTGACGTCAAGACAAATCCAATGACTCACTACACTGTGCATGCAAGTCTTAAAATAATGCTGAACCAGTTTCGGCCATGTTTTCGGGGTAAATACTGCGCGTCGAGACGATTCCTCGCCGGATGAAAGGACAAGAACGGAGACCGAGAAAGGAAGAAACCGTCATAAACGTAAATAGGTCGTTGATCCGTCTCTGAAAGTTCATTATGCAAAGCAGTTCGCGTGCTTCCCGATCGAGAGACGCTACTCCCCGAGCCGGTCACGTAAAAATCGGGAATGCAATTTGTTGCGACGCTAATCTGTTTTCCTAATTAAGTTGGATCGCGTGTCGCGCGCGGGACGGGGGAGTCGGGAAAAGGAAACGAACCGACCGCAACTGACTCTTCTTGTTAGACTTTTTCTCTCGTCTCTCTCTCTCACGTCTGCGATAATCTGGTTCTGCAGGCAGATCGCGCAACGATCTGCATATTTCTCTCTGCGGGCGATGATAATGCACGGAGGAGAGTAATCTAATGTAATACGGCACTTTTAACTCCCACCCGACCGTTTCCACCTTATCTGGCCGGCTGATTACGTCGTAGGAAACTAATTGCCTAGATTAGTCTATTGCGGCGCGGTTGATTAAAAGCTGTGGCCAGCGAATCAGAGGCTGGCTGGTCCAGAGCGACGATAGCGAGCCGGTGAGATCGCGTTTATGCGTTTCCGTGCTGCGTTTTCCTCGATTCGACACCTTTCCGATCTCAGAGTATGCATCTTTTATTGCTAACCAACTTCGGTAGTCTCCTGGATCGTGATATTTATGCCAACTAATTAGCGGTCGATTGCGAAGATCCCCAGTCTAGTAATAACCCACTCTTTCGTCGATCGGATAATGTGGAGATGCTCGAAGAGAAACAAAAAGGAACCATCCAGAAGGAAGAAGATGAAGACGCAGAAGAAGTGTAAAATGCTTCATCCAATGCTTCTCGATCGAACAGTGTGGAGACGCTCGAAGAGAAACAAAAAGGAACCATCCAGAAGGAAGACGAAGACGCAGAAGAAGTGTAAAATGCTTCATCCAATTGTCATCATCCATGCTTCTCGATAGTACAATGTGGAGACGCTCGATGAGAAACAAAAAGGAACCATCCAGAAAGAAGAAGATGAAGACGCAGAAGAAGTGTAAAATGCTTCATCCAATGCTTCTCGATCGAACAATGTGGAGACGCTCGAAGAGAAAGAAAAAGGAACCAACCAGGAAGAAGACGAAGACGCAGAAGAAGTGTAAAATGCTTCATCCAATGCTTCTCGATCGAACAACGTGGAGACGCTCGAAGAGAAAGAAAAAGGAACCAACCAGGAAGAAGACGAAGACGCAGAAGAAGTGTAAAATGCTTCATCCAATTGTCATCATCCATGCTTCTCGATAGAACAATGTGGAGACGCTCGATGAGAAACAAAAAGGAACCATCCAGAAAAAAGAAGATGAAGACGCAGAAGAAGTGTAAAATGCTTCATGCAATGCTTCTCGATCGAACAATGTGGAGACGCTCGAAGAGAAAGAAAAAGGAACCAACCAGAAAGAAGACGAAGACGCAGAAGAAGTGTAAAATGCTTCATCCAATTGTCATCATCCGTGCTTCTCGATAGTACAATGTGGAGACGCTCGATGAGAAACAAAAAGGAACCATCCAGAAAGAAGAAGATGAAGACGCAGAAGAAGTGTAAAATGCTTCATCCAATGCTTCTCGATCGAACAATGTGGAGACGCTCGAAGAGAAAGAAAAAGGAACCAACCAGAAAGAAGACGAAGACGCAGAAGAAGTGTAAAATGCTTCATCCAATTGTCATCATCCATGCTTCTCGATAGAACAATGTGGAGACGCTCGAAGAGAAACAAAAAGGAACCATCCAGAAAGAAGAAGATGAAGACGCAGAAGAAGTGTAAAATGCTTCATCCAATGCTTCTCGATCGAACAATGTGGAGACGCTCGAAGAGAAACAAAAAGGAGCCATCCAGAAGAAGTGTAAAATGTTTCATAGAATGCTTCTCGATCGAACAGTGTGAGACGCTCGAAGAGAAACAAAAAGGAACCATCCAGAAGGAAGACGAAGACGCAGAAGAAGTGTAAAATGCTTCATCCAATTGTCATCATCCATGCTTCTCGATAGAACAATGTGGAGACGCTCGATGAGAAACAAAAAGGAACCATCCAGAAAGAAGAAGATGAAGACGCAGAAGAAGTGTAAAATGCTCCATCCAATGCTTCTCGATCGAACAATGTGGAGACGCTCGAAGGGAAACAAAAAGGAACCATCGAGAAGGAAGACGAAGACGCAGAAGAAGTGTAAAATGCTTCATCCAATGCTTCTCGATCGAACAATGTGGAGACGCTCGAAGAGAAACAAAAAGGAGCCATCCGGAAGAAGTGTAAAATGTTTCATAGAATGCTTCTCGATCGAACAGTGTGAGACGCTCGAAGAGAAACAAAAAGGAACCATCCAGAAAGAAGACAAAGACGCAGAAGAAGTGTAAAATGCTTCATCCAATTGTCATCATCCATGCTTCTCGATAGAACAATGTGGAGACGCTCGATGAGAAACAAAAAGGAACCATCCAGAAAGAAGAAGACGAAGACGCAGAAGAAGTGTAAAATGCTTCATCCAATGCTTCTCGATCGAACAATGTGGAGACGCTCGAAGAGAAACAAAAAGGAACCATCCAGAAAGAAGACGAAGATGCAGAAGAAGTCTGAAATGCTTCATCCAATTGTCATCGTCTTCTCGATCGAACAATGTGGAGACGCTCGAAGCGAAAGAAAGAACAGCGATCGAGAAAGAAGATGAAGGAGAAGAAAAGACGATGGTGGAGGGGTTCACGCGCCGCTGGCAGTGAGAGCGAGAGCCCGGATCGAGAGAGGGAGAGCTGGCGAGTCTGTTAACAGTGCTGACAAGGAATAAGTTCGGCAAACATCGGCGCGATCCTCAAATATCGGCGGCCGCTTTGATCGTACCGTGCCGTTAGACACTTCGTGTGGCGCGCTGTGTTGTCCTCTTTGCTCTCACCTTTTCTCTATTTATGCATTATCACCGCGGAGCGCGCCGCACCGACGTCGATCCGCTCCGACAATACACGCGTGTACGTAAGGTACGTATGTATCCTCGAGTTTCCCCGAACGCGATGCCGTCCCCTTCGTTTCATTCATAAAAAGGACCTTACTCTCGCGAGTCACGTAGCCGATGCGCGCGGCGACCATCGCGAGATCGGACTCCCGCCGATTTCGATATGCCCATTCAAGGACTCCGGTTTTTCAACCTCTCGAAGACGAACGACACCGGGATCCTGCTCTCTGCCAACTAAATCACTGTCCACAGGAGAATCCTGTGTCCTCGACGCTCTGTCATTGGAAACACTGACACGTGGAACTACTGAAATGCTTGGATTCAATGATAGGGCTGCCAACGACGGATTTAATGATCTTGACGTACATAAATACACGTCTCGGATGCGTCGCGCATTCCTGGCGCCATTGTACACGCTGAAGTAAAATATTTGTTAACCCTTATTAGAACGTTGGATGTTTGTAACGGGTACAATAAGAACGTCAACGTTGTTCTTGAAGAAATAGTCACCGTAAAGCAACATTGGCCTGCGATGAACAACCCCAAAATGAAAAGATTGAAACGAGAAATAGGAGCCAAGTAGTCAATTCTTTCTTTCTTTAATGATTTTAACACTAAACCCATATAATAACTATTAACCCTTTGCACTCGGAGCTATTCTAATTCGAAAATGAAACATATCTTTCGACCCAGAATAATTCCAATCTGTATAATTTTTTTCATTTTATGGATATGAAATTGATATAACACGACATACAATACTTAAATGTTTATTAATTGATTAGCCACCAAGATATTTAATACTCTAAACAATATTTTGAATAATGGTATCGCAATTTCTGGTGGTGACTCTGACTCACCACTCGAGAGCTAAGGGTTAAAATTATACAGCTACTTCCATGGGAAATGTTTGAATAAATATCTTTATGCCTGCACATCTATATAAATAAAAATTAAATGCTGTTCGTTGGTAAGCGCATTTGGCTAATTTAAAAAAAAAATGTTCGTAATAGTCCGAATAAGGTTTTTAGGGAAAGAAAAATTGGAAAAGTTTCCCGGAAGAATGGAAAATTCGGGATAAAATGAAAGTGCTTTTTTCTATGGGATTTTTGTATGAACTCAAGACCATAACTCGCGATTCGAACGATGGATACGTGTAATTCTTTTTTTGTTTTGTTCGTTATGATCCTGGAAACGTTTCCAGGAAAAAAAATTCGAGACAAAACCCGCCCGGAGGGCCTGGTTGCGAGGCTCGTATTATAATAAAAATTGTACGCGACCCGAGTAAATACAGTTTTGTCATTTTTGTAATATTTTAATCGATTTTAATGCTCGGTAGATTCAATGTTAATAGATTCAAAAGAGTGTATCGCCACCCTAATAAATTTGATTATTCCGAGCCACGGCTGTCATGAAATCAGAAGCATTCGTCTCGCTAGGGTTGACATGAACAGGGAATCGCGCGCCGCGACTTGCTCGGAAATTGCGCGACGCTCACAAGGGAGAATTGTATTACGGGATGGTGAAGAATGTCCGAATATTACGAAGCGAGCGGATTACCGCTATCGGCACCGGTATCCTGCGAAGATCAGGCGCGTGCTGCAGCAGCGGAGAAGCACCTGCCGCAACTCGAGGCGCGGCGTGCATTCGCGATCGTGCCGTAGGACGTCAGAAGAACCCTCTGACGCATTCGTTATTATGATTTATTCAGAATCTACCTTTCTTATGAATAATAAGCGTCGCCAAGGATATGAAGAAGTTCTTTGTTGCGTCGCAGATAGGCGTCGAGCACGCGCCAAACGCTGTCCGTCGAACTCGGCACCCTTTCCTATTGCGAATCGCTGACCGATCGTTGCGACGAGAATAAGTACGAGAATATAGTGGAGCGGCGAGGTGAGCGTACCGTAGAGGAGAGTTCCGCTGTATCTGTACCCTAAGACACGCGATAATGTGCCTGTACCTTTGGTGAGCGAGTCCAATTCGCGACATGCGGAAAACACGATCATTTTCTTTCAAAATGTACACTTTCTCCCAGGAGGATCGGGAGAGGGTTCGGGAGAGGAAAAGTGGAGCGAGACGAAACGATTCGTTGCGAACCTTGATCGCGGGTTCGTCGAGATCGTAAATCAATGCCGGAGGAACGAGGCGGTGGCACACGTTTCCTAGTCCCGAGTGATTTACACTGAATGGAGTTCGCATGCAACCGCGGAGAACGCTTCGTAACGTGGCAGCGCTTCGGTTGTAACGGGAGGAACATGTACACAGCTTTCGAACCCGAGGAGTATTCATAATAAAACAGTTTCTCGCCTCTGCTGTGGCAACCACGTGGCGCGCGCTAAAGAGGGAGAGAGAGAGAGCTCGAGTTTTCTTGGCGTTAAATAGAATGTCGAGAATAATTCATGTCGAAGTAATCTGATCTACCGAGTTACGCGGAAAGCGAAAGGATGCGCTGAATATTACACGCGAGACGAGGCAACCTCCTTTCCTGCGAAATCCTTCTCTACTGTTAGGAAAAACATTCAGCGTCTCGGGCCTCCGCAACTCGAAACCCGTTCGATGATCATTCACCATGAGACTCGCATACTTTGTGTGAATTTCACACATTTTTCACTTATCGCATTCTATCCTACATTCATGATGTATTGTATGGTATTCGTTGCCCAAGACAGAATCTTCAAAGTCAATTATTCGTCTCTTGTCTGTCCAATAATTAAAAGGTCCGTCAAAACGCTCGACAATCGTAATCTCGACACCGGCCGTCGGTCGACCGGGCCTCCTGCAAAAATCGAGAGGAAGAAAGAAAGAAATTGGCGTCCACCTGTGCAACGCGGCGAAATTTATCACTGGCCGGCAGGTACATCGTGTCGCGGGCAAACCGTCTCTCGGCTCTCCTAAACCAACCGACCGAAATCACAGTCGGCGTTTCGATTATTGCTTGAGAAAGGTTGGCTGCGCGTGGCACCTGCGGCCACCTACGTCTACCTTTCATCCTCTCACCCTCTGTTTGAGGATCGTTGGGGGCTCGATCGTCTTTATCGCTGCTTTTACGCACCTCTCGAGCCTGCTGCTCGATCTGTCGCCTCAGAACCGTACGAAAATTCGCCGAGGAACTACCTTCGTCTTCGCTTTTCATTTTACGCTCTTTGCTCTTTTATCCCTCCTTTTACAAGGGACATTACCTTGTGTAACACGCCGATTTTAATGAAATTTGTGAAAGATATAGTTTGCTGAAAAATCAAAGTTGGGGGTGGAAACCCTATTTTTGCTCAATATCTCGGAAACTAGAAGGTCTAGAACAACGATTTTTTTCTAATTTGTGTTTTCAAAAGATTTCAGAAAAAAATATTCGTTTAAACATATTTAAAACAACTCATCTTTTGTTATATTTCTTAGTAATTGTTTATCGATATTTACGTAATTTTGTGTACGTAGTCTATGAACTAAAATAGGGAATACGTATTTTCGAAATTTTCTTGTTTTTGGCATTTAATAATAATGATTACATATACATATAACATTTTCCGACCACACAGGGGCAAGTATAATATTTTAACCCCCTGAAAGATATTTTTTAACGAACTATATCCTGTATAAATTTCATTAAAATCGGCGTGTTACACGTGGGTAATGTCCCTTGTTATAACGCTTCGCCACTGTGGAATAATTTGATGTTCCAATGTATCATGTTATCTTTCGCTTCCTAGTGTCGTCACGTGGGCAGAGTCGAGGAGGTGGTCCCTTGGGGATAGACTATAGACTGCCCGCTAACGAGACCATGTATAGAAGAAGGTACTCGGTCGAGGAGGGTGCAAGGGGTTACCTTGCTCGAAGAGAGTATGACACCGGGAGAGGTCCACGGTCCACCGATTCCACCTGGGTGACCGAGCCCGAACTCTGGCTGGTCGCGCCGCTAGAAACGAGTATGCGAGCGGAGACAATGGCGGGCGAGAAGGTCGAAGAGACAATGAAACGGGCGAGCGACCAGCAGCCGGAGAAAAGAAGAAAGAAGGAAACAGGGACACAGATTAAATAGAGAGGGAAGAGAGGGAGAGACGAGGGGCTGGGACAAGAGAGGGAATAGACGAGAATCGGCGCGAGACTCCTCGCCGGCTTCGAGCGGTGCGGAGCGGAGCGCGCGAGGTTGCTCGTTAGGTTCACGGAGGTCAGACTGTAGGTGATCTGGCCCCGGAGGGTACGAACCCGGGGCATGTAGACCGGAAGTAACGTCACACCCGCGTGGCTCTGAATGCGCATACCGGATGCGTGGCATCGGCTCCCCATCAGAGAACTATCAACATCACATTCACAATTCCTGCACATCGCCGCCTCGTCGCACATCACATCACATCGCATCGCATCGCATCGCGTATAACCCGCGTCTCCACGCTCGCGTACTCACGCACCCGTTTCTCTGTCCCCTCCCTGCCCCTATACCCGAACCGAGAGAGCGCCGTTCTCCTCTCGTCGCCGATTTTTCGACAAATTTCTCCTACCGAGACCGCTCGACCGTGTCCTGTGCGCAACCAGTCGAGAAGCTGCCTTCTGACCATCGAGATTCTGCTCTGCGATTCTCTTTTTTAACTGTTCCCTTTGTACGATAGATAATTCTCGTCCCTCTCTCTCCCGTTTGTTGCTACTCGGTTCTGTTATTTGTTAATTGCTGATCACGTAACGCTATCCAACCCGCAGCTCTTTAGATTTCTACAAGAAAAACAGCTCGTAATTATAATTTAAAGACCGGTGGCGGATTTAGAGATCGGCGCGTTGCTCTGCAAACGCGATGCGGGATTCGTAATCGGAGAATGCAACAAACTGGCGGAGGCTTTTCCCCGTAAGCGGCGGTCGTTACTCTCGTATGCATCTCTGGACGCATTAAGATCTTCGGACGCATCGAGAAAGCCCCCCGCCGCCGCTCCCGGTTATAATTTCCGTGGCAGCGCGGTAACGAGTTGCGCCAGCGCTAATAACTCTCGATAAAAGGAATCGAACGGTCGGCGTTACTCGTTACGCGCGATTATCGGGCGTCTCGTTATCATTAACACCGAGGTCGAACGATCGCGAGGTAATGGAGCCGTTTCCTCGGAGGACGATATCAAAACGTTAAGAACCCCGGCGCATCGATGCGCGCCGCGCCAGGGCGTTCGCTCGCGGTCTTTCGAAGCCGCCGCGCATTCTCGAATCGCAATATCTCGATACTGTAATTAGAAGTCGTTGAAGACCTTGTACGATACGCGGGATATGGCCGGTCCGTACGAACGGGAAAAGATAGAGACCGGGAGACGGTCTCCCGCTAGCAATTAGAGGTATGGCGGCATGTACTACCGACCTTTGGTGATGTTCAGGCGAACTCGTTCCTTCTCCCACGAAGCGAAAGAGGCCTCCAGGGCCTCGGTCATCTTCTTGTTGGTCCCAGGTGTTAACGGCGGCACTTGCGCCGGGATATCTGTAACAGCCAACGGGAGAATCTCGATTAGTCCGCGGTTAGTAGCATCGCGATTTCCTATCAGCAGTCGGACTCTAATTTCCTAAGACTCGTTCGAGAACTTGGAACTCTCAAGTATTCACCCTTTGCAGTGGGAGCTATTTTATTTTGACAATTAAACATTTTTCCCGAAAGAAGAATAATTCGTATATGATGTTGTTCATTTTATGGATGTGAAATTGATATAATACCTCATACACGACTTAAATCTGTAGTAATTGATTGGATACCAACATATTTAATAATGTAAACAATGTTGTGAATACTGGTACAACTCCAAGGGTCAAGTCAGTGTAAAACTTCGTGCCTAATTTCGCGGTAACGTATACAAGTTCTACTGTAACCGACACATACTCAAGGTTGACCATATCTCTATCTGTTACAACTCGCTGCTGTCCCTTCGAGAGTCTGGAACTCTCGCCTGAATGGAGTACTCAAGGTAGTTAATTTCCTACGCCGCTAGAACTCGCCGCCATCCCTTCTTGTAATGCGCAACGAAGTATGACCAGTCCACGGAATACCCAAGGTTGCTATGTCTCTAGAGCCCGCTGGCATCCCTCGAGAGCTCCCCGGTCGCCATAAAATTCCTCGGGTAGCCGGTAGGTGTCAGCGATCGACACGAAACGAGGTCTATCCGTAGAAACGGAGGGGCGGGTGGATGTGTGAGAAGGCAGGTTAATGGTACTTCTCACAAAGCGGCGTACAGGCAGGGAGCACGCGCGCGCTAGCTTCGCTGGTACGAGAGGAGAGATAGAAAGGGAGAGAAAGAGGGAGAACGAGAGAGCTGGAGAAAGAGAGACAGAGAAAAAGGAGCGTCAGGTGTCGCGGCGGCGGCGGTGTCGGCAGGAGCAACGAAAGCGAACAGGCGAGGGGGGCATGCACACCATCCTAGATAGCATCGTCGTAAAGAGGGGTGCAACTGCCGAGCAGGTGCAGGTGCATCGTCGTTGTAGGTACGCTTGCTCTATGCCGTGCACACCGCTCTCTCTCTCTCTGTACACCTTATGGCGCTCACGCGAAATGCTTCTCTCTTATTCTCCTCTCTTCGTCTTTCACTTCTTCTTCTCCCGTGCCCCTTCACTCCCTCCCCTTTTCTGGAACACTTTTTTACCCCGGCCGACCGTTTTACGATCGCATAATTCGAGGGAGATCGAACCGCCCGACCTGCTCGTCCTACTCGGAAAATCAACAGTCATCGACTCTCTCCATTAGGGAGCGTACCTTCCATTAACCTCCCTTCAAACTTTTTTTCGCCGTCGTTATATCATTCGTGAATTTCGTTTCACCTTGCTCTTTCGAAGTGTCTTCGACAAAACAGTTTCGAAACTCGATTACTTTTACCACGGTTTTATTAGCTCGCTTTCTTGTCTGTCTGTTCGGTATAAATTGTTCAATTGATTTTAAACTAGCTTCCCGATGAGCTAGAGACTTGAAATTTTAATCTTACCAGCAGTCGCGAAGGCTGCAAGACCTGTTACCAAGTCCTACATCGCAGTGGTCCTTTGTTTCGACACGCCAGCCGGCGTATATCTTATCAAGCTCGCTGCCTCGCGTTTCTTCCGTTTACGATATAAACGGGAGTCACTTCGGGCAGACTGTTTTTCCACGGGGAACCGAGACCAGGCTTTTCAATATTCACCATCGAGGTCCGCGGACGTTGCGAGGAACGAGAGCGAGCAGAATCGTTGTCCGCGGTGACCGCGAGTACGAGGCTCGCGCGAAAGCGCGATAAAAAATGTATGGGCGTAGATTCAATGCGATCGTTACGGTGTCGAGAAACTTGGGTGTAGTGGTCGACTCGAGGACACCGTGACTCGATAAAAGTCATGTGCCTCGACGAACCCGGGGATGTCTGCACAGCTGGATTTGCATGGCCGTAGCCAGCGACGGGTCCGCAACCGGGCTCCGGCGAGAACACGTCGGTTCCCAGGACCAGATTCGGTCCAATTTTTCGTACGACGTTCCAGAAAGTATACAGGAATATCCAGTCGTCGAAATAATGAAGAGAAAGTTTCCTTTCGTCGATACAGTGACCGATCAATTCAATCTTTCTTGCCTGGAACTCTGACTGCAAGTTTTATACAATGTCCCTCAACTATTTTCAGCAGCATGTATATCAAGGAATAGTGTAGCTGGTACTTCCAGCCAAAAAGATACAACCGTGTCTATCAGTTATCTGCAACGCTATTATGTGTACCTATTTCATTTACGAACAGTTGCCGTAGCGTAGTTTGTAGAAAATTGTCTGTATTCGTTGTCGTATTCGATGTTTAGTCTGCTGTCAGCTTTCGAGAAGGTTACATCTGTTTTAGTACGATCAGCGATTGTTTGTAGCGAAACAATTCGTGGCTTTTGCACCACAATAATGCACAAAACACTGTAACGATGACCCAGTCTCCATATTCACCAGTCATGGCATCATGTGACTTTTTTTACTATTAGCTTCCCGAGTTGTCGTTGTCGTTGTATGCGTCAAATCTTGCAATCGAATTTTAAATCACTTCCCGATGAGCTAGAGACTTGAAACTTTAAACGTAGAGCAGAATTGGATGACAATGCAATATTAAAACACAAATTTAAAAAAAAACTGTGCATTCAGGAGAAAAAAATTTTAATATTAAGTACGTGATCGCGTTCAGCGATCCCCACCCCGCGCGCCAGCGCTCCCTACTCCACTACGCGTTCCCGCTCCGACTCATCCCCACTCCACTGACCCACTTCGCACCGAAGGAGCTCAGTGTGGTGTTCCGTTCATTCAGTTCCACTTCGGACAAATTCGGACTCCATCAAGAGACGCCCTCTCGGAATCATCCCCTCATTCTGTATTTCAATATCTTGCGTTTCTATATCTTACTATTTCATACCAGTATTACTATATCTTGCGTTCCATTTAAAAAAGACTAAAAAGTAGAAAATAAAAAAATATATTAAAAAAAACTTTTTAAAAACCACGTTTATATTAAAATGCACTAAAAAGGAGAAAATTTGTTTAGGCATTAGTGACTATAAAAAAAAGCGTGGAGCGCTAAACTATATTGACGTAATCTTCGCAGGCGCTCCACGCTTTTATGTTAGTCACTAATGTCTAAAAAAATTATTTTCTCCTTTTTAGTGCATTTTAATATAAGCGTGGTTTTAAAAAATTTTTGTATATATTTTTTTTATTTATTTCCAAAAATAAAGAGAACCTCAAAGAGTCGTCGTTTTTCAAGCATAGATGAGATTAAAAGCTATCCCAAAGATCAAGTTCGAGAAGTGTTTCAGGATTGGAAGAAGCGCTGACATAAGTGTGTAATATATAATGAAGACTATTTCCAAGGGGATAACATTCAAGTCGACGAATAAAGAAAATTTTTTCCGAGTGATGAAAATGCCCGTTATTTTTTTAACACGCCTCGTATTCAAAGAAATAGATTTACTGAATACTTTCTCGTCAGCTCTGCAGTCCGAATCAATTTTTACTTAACAATTTACGAAGCGCCTGCTAGAAGGAGCGAGGTTGTATGAAGTGAATATTTTCCAAGCTACCGAAGCTCCGGGGTCTCACCTAGCGCGCGTTAATTGCTCGAGTGTCTGTGTCGGTGTTAATTTCGAAAATGGCTACGAGACATCGCTAGCTACGAGCTCTTCGTGGACGACGCTCCGCCGAAAGTCCATTAAGTATGTATGGCGTGCACGCACGGTAAGTCTCCCGTAACTCATAAGCACCTTTGTCTCAACTCGCACGGGCACACGCGCGCACGCCAGCCACTGTAGGGCCACGCACTCACACGCAGCGAACACGCGCGTGAGCGCGAATTTGCATACGAGCCGAGCTGCACGACTGCGAACGTATGTATTTACAAAGTATCGATGCATCCTTTCGAACCGAAGACGACCGCGAAGACGACCGTCTCCGTGAATATCTACGCGAGAGGATTTAGGGCCAATTTCATCCTTTATTCCTTTTTCTCCCACTTACTTCACAATAAATCTAGTGGAAATCTTTTCTGGAAAGTTAATTTGCTTAACTTGTCCTTATCAACGTTCCAATCGTCTATTTTGGGCAAATCTATATAAGATAAACAAAATAGAAATTATATACATCGATTGCGAGAGGTTAAATGACGTACTGAATTTTCTAGACCAGGCCTGGGCAACCCAAAAGGTTTCACGGGCCACTTTGATGATGCGTAACGTTACAGCGGGCCGCACTTTAGTAACCATGCTTTCAAAAAATGTAATACAAATACAAAATGAGTAAAACTTTATTGTTAAACGTCGCACTTGCACATTATAACAATATGACACATGTAAATTTTCATTTAGTTAATATATTTTGTGCACATACAACGGGAAATAAAAGTTTCAATAGAAACATAAAATCGCCCGGCGAGCCGCATGTTGGCCAGCCCTGTTCTAGACACTAGGGACAAAGAGCGTTGAAAACATTTTCGTCGCGCAACATTAAGTTGAATTTTACGAAGTCGTGTAGGCTCGGAGAGAGTCGGAAGACTTGTAAGGCCGCGATAAATTCGAACATTTCGGTTGCAGTTTCATTAACCGAATTAATTGAATCTTCTCGGATATTCCAGGATTGCGGTTCGATAATGAACGCGTTAATTAAAGCAACCTGCTTGCTCGTTCCTGATAAGGAAGAACAGAATCAAAACGGATGGACGCGAGACGCTGATCGTTCCCGAAATAGTCCGAGATACCAACAGGTTGCTCGTCGAGTTCGAAGTCAGCTCAGGGAGGATTCTGCGGCGCGGGTGCGAAGTGTATCAGCGACGTTGCGGAATTATTCATCGCGAGCCGAGCGACGCGGAGGAGCGTGTAATTGCAAACGGGAAGGTAGAAAGGTATAGAAAGGTGGATAGGAAGGAAGGAAGGAACGTCGAAGGCAGAAAGAACGCAGTCGGCTGGCTCCCGGTGGAGTCGAATGGAAACCCCACGTGCCACGGCGCAACGCGTCGCCGTGGACGGAATCTCAATCGGCGAACTTTTGCGGGAACGACGCCTGTGGTTCTGGCTCGTTGCGAATGCGCCGTACGATCGGCCGAGCCGAGGCGTGCGTAATATAAGCGATCCCGAGGATTTCGCGGACCGAGGATCGACCGTTTCGATCGCGAACTCGTCCCTCGGACCTCCCTGATCGAGGAATCCTCTGTGATACACGCGATGGTCGCTGTTTGCGATCTGGAAATACTTCGATCGCACCACGGGGCACCTTCGCGGGAGACAAATTTAATATCTCTGTCTGGGCTCTCTCTCTATATATTACCTGGAGAGGGCGTGACTTCTTTGCCCTTGGCTTTGACGGGACTCTGATGGCCCCGGGACTGAGCCCTGGAAGACAATTCTTGCCCAGGGATGTCTCACGAGCTTCTACGTCTCCATACTTTCGAATTGGAATGGTAAAAGGCTATTTTGATTTTTCTTGTACGTAAATTGCCCTGAGTAGGTGTGGCCTAGTTGCTCTCGACTCCGACAGAGCAAAGCTAGTGCTGCGTAGAGCAATCTGGACTCTGCAAATAACAAGATCGCCCTGGGGACGATGCCTCGAAGCAAAAGATGCCAGAGGAAAAGACAAAGGACTATTTATTTTGTTCTATCTGCGTTGTGCAAGCATTGAGTGGGCGTGGCCTCGTAGTCCCAGAGAGATTTCAATGCAGCGAGGGGAGTGTCCCATGAGAGAACATGTGCTCTTGCCTAGGGAAAACTTGCGGAAAATATCAAAATTTCTTTCTCCGAAATACATTGCAGAAGTTTGAAGAGCGATTAAAAAAGAAAGAGAATTTTGGATTCGAGCGTCGATGAACTTCGGGGCCAAGGGCGCAGGTGCGCGGAGACAGTTGATTTTTTCTGTTGACAAAATTCGATATCAACCGATCGAAGCCTCGCCGTGAACGCGGCGGCCATTGCTTAATCGAATGGAAATGCAAATAGGAGACGACCCGCGACCCAGCCGACGACACTTGACCCATCTCGTTCAACATAAATTTGCATAGGCTGCGTTATTTGCGGCCTGCTTACCGTCCACCGTCTCTACCTACCCTCGTACCAATTGTGCACGTCCGACAGAGAAATATTCCCTTCGCCCGATAACCTTAATTGTCTTAAAAAACACATTTCTATGCCGAAACAAGATCCATCGTTCGGTAGTTATACGCAAACGCCCCTTTGGCCGTGTCGTGTCGAGACGCCTCGAATTCATTATCGTTTCCCGTCGGGTCCTCCCTGGGAACTGGGACCGATTAAAGGCTGTTTACATTCGAGATCGTATCTTCGTAATTAGAATTTTCTTCGAGCCAGAAATTGGGACGCTCGACGCCGCGCGTTCAAGAATCTACCGAGAGCCGCGAAACAGTTTTCGAGGGGAAAACAGTCGATATCGCTAGGAGCGTCTTTCCCGGAACGATGGAACAATGGGAACGATTAAACGGCGTTTCGACGGGGCCAGTTTCACGGGATCGTTCGCCGTTCGCCAATTATCCGCGATAGAAAGCTCGGTTCGACGCGATCTCGGCCGTTTCCGCGGTTTCTTTCGCTCGAGAAATTAAATATCGGGGCGAGCGCGCCGGCGATTTGGTATGCTAAAGGCTGGCGATCTGCATTTTTCGCCGGCCGGCGTACACAGTCACGCGGTGAGAAAATGCAGCGGCTGTTTTCCATTGCAAAGTACGCCGTCATCGTCGCGAACGAACATCGAGCGATCATCCTCATTCCCGACGCGACGAGGAAAACAAAGTCTTCCAGACGGTTCGACCGTTCGGTGGAAAAATCGACGCAGTTCGTTCCGTCGACTCGACGACGACTATTTAGGGAAAGAAATTTTCCTGGCGACATCGCAGAAAAAAACCCGATCGAGCAGCTCCTCCGGCTGTGCTCACGGGGTCGTAATTTTTTCCCTCCACGTGGAACACGCCGGAGAATTCGTTTGTAGATGAGTTTAACGGACACGGGGCACGTGCTGGCAACGTCTTCTGGCTTATCCCTCTTTCCACGGCGACTCTGGAATATACTCAGCAGCCAAACAACTGCGGCAGCTGTCCTGAACAAACTACTAGCCGCTGCGCCGCGCCGCCCTGCCTCGCGTACACCGTGCTTCCAAAATCTTCCGCTCCGCCGTTTTTTCGACGTTACAAACGTTTTTCCGGCCGCGGCGACCTCACAAAATCGTGCGCGAGATAATTAACGAGTTTGCTGTCTAGCCCTTGACCTTTAGACTGTCGGCGGGATGATGTATGAAGTTTACTAATATAATCAGGATAATCGGGAATATAAAAGACCCCTAGAAAATTTTCGCTTCCGTTCCCTATCAGCTGGGCGCCGATCTTAACTAGCTAAAATCTGGAGTACTCCATGCGATATAATTAGCCGATTTATGTAGAAATATTCCGGAAAAAAATATTATGTTTTTAGTGGAAAAATGCTGGCAGTTGAAGGGTTAGACAATCGCTGAGAATTATACTCATTCTGATAGAATGTCTAACTGTTGCGCGGGACATTGCACTTGTACCATATAAGAATCTATGAAATACAAGAAGGGCAAATCGTCATGAGTTGACTGTAGATATTGATGCAAACTCTTATTTTACAAAGATGAGGATAGGGGGAGAACATTTGTATCGACTGGAAAGCAGTTACGTTGACGAACATCGATAATGCAAACATTTTTCTTTGGCAAATCAGTCACGTCCTTTCATAGGTTAGAGAGGAACCTCTAACTCTTACGACGAAAGAATCAATTCTATAAACAGTAACGTGGCAAATCAGCCACATCCTTTCGTCTTAAGGTTAGAGATTCCTCACTGACTTATGAAAGGACGTGGCTGATTTGCCACGTTACATTTTGTAGAATTGAGAATAGAGGGAGAATTTTTTTCATCGACTGGAAGACGTCTTCGAAAAAAAGCGGAAGGAAATAACTAATTTCTGTTAAGCCATTCCTCTCGTTTCATTTCTCATTTTCCCAGCTTGATCAAAAATCAATATGACGGAAGGATGAATAATGAACTTGTCATGGCGTCTTTCAAATAAAATTTTTATGAAATCGTGTCTTATCCCTAGGGAGGACAAAAAGCGGATACCGTGTTTGATAGAATCCTTCGTACACGCAGAAGAGCTTTCAATAGTTTAAATCAATTTTTCCCTGTGGTCTTCGTGGCATAAATAGCCGCGGTAACAGCATTTAGGAGACAACTGCCGAGGATAATATCGTCTCGGAGGTCCGGTTTCGCGCAAAGGGTTTACAGAAGCGGCACAATGGCTGGGAAAGCGTGCATGATGGCGTCTGACCCGGCGCGGATACACCCACAACCCCTTTCCCGAGTTCGACAGTAGAGGAGAGACGGTCGATCGCGTTTCGCACGCAAGAAATTTGCCGTCAGTCAGTCATTCGCGGGGCCGTCAATCCACGATTGGCAACATCAGGGTTTCCTTCTCTTTTTCTCATCGAGAGTCGATCTCCGAGAAACGTTCGTGATCCGAACCGGCACTCACGGCTCCCGATAATTAAGTTGCAGCATGTCGCAACTCCGGGGACAATTTTCTCCCGGGATTGGAAAGTGTCTGGGCGATTTTCCTCGCTGGAGTAGAAAACACGGAGCGATTTTGTTGAGCGGTGTGTCCATCGATCGCTGGATTCGATAGTTCAATGAAACACACAACAGTGTTTCGGGCGCGTGTTCGGCCTGCACGTGACCGGTACACCTGTTGCTCCCGGAGCAGCGTTCTGTCGAGGGGGAGAACACCCTCGGGAAGGGAGGAGACCATTTACCCTGAACAGCGTGTAAATTCGGCCGGAACGAGGGATGGCCCGCCCCTCGACTATATTTAACCGCATCGAACACGTACCAGAAAGCAGCAACCAACAGAAACGGCGACAGGCAGCAAATCTCCCGGGAACATTTCCCCGAAAATAGTGAAAAACCGGTGGCTGCCGGGTATTCTCGGGTAACTAGAAGCGGGAACGTGGATGGGATATGTTTATCATGCGTTTCCTAGACCTCCACGCGGAACATCCTGTGCCCAGCGGTTTTCCCCGAAAGGACTGACCAGGACTATCCGGCTTCTGCCAGATAAACCTTATCTAGCCGACGCGGCACCAGCTTGTTTACCCGCGGCGCATTGCGATTCTAATGGACTTCCCAGCCACGCCTCTCGCTTCAACGTCGCGGAACAATAACACTCTTCGAAACTCGCTGATCGATCTCTCGGGAGGCTTGGTCGAGAGAGTCCAAGACCTTTAGGTAGTTTTCACCACGTTTTTATTAGCTCGCTTTCTTGTTTGTCTGTTTGTTCGGTGGCAAATTTTGCAATTGATTTTAAACTAACTTCCTGATGAACTAGAGACTTGAAATCGGTTACATGGCTCAGAACTGGATGACAATGCATTATTCAAAAAAAAAAATTTTTAAAAAGTCTATCCGTTTCGGAGAAATAATTCCAATATAATTTAGATTCTGAATTTTTTCTTTTTCCTTTTCCATTTTCACAAATGTTGTTTTGTTTGTTTCCTTTTCCGTTCTTATTAAATGTGGTACAATCACAATGAGTGTGGATACAAACAAAATTTAGTTATTTTTTCGTTGATAATGTTGCAATTAAATGTTTATTTTAATGTCTATAAGTTCACGCTGTTCAAAATCGCCGCCAGAGGTGATCGAGATTCACCTTTGATCGATATCGACCAACCAATCAGTAAACTGTTGTCTATATGTATGACATTTCACGCTCTTACTTTTGGGTTAGCACATGGTTTCAGTTACATATCTGCCACCATGGATGTGGAAGTTTGTCTTTGTGTAACTCATAATTTTCGTTTAAAATGTTTTTTCCTTTTCTTGCCGCAGCAAGTAAGTGTATTATTTTTGTTCGATCTTTTGGATCTACACGGCTGTGTTATATTTTTGCCAAATTATAATTTTCTTGCATTATTTTCAGACGCAATAAATGTTCTTTGTGAAAATGATCCGCATAGGGATCGAAACGTCGAGATACAAGTTTAAATAATTGCACATTTGCTGTCTCTTTATGATTGATCGAACCTGACGCCGAAATCATAAATTCATATAATTCAATTTCGATCGAGAAACAAATTTCACCTTTATCTTTAGGTAGCTCGTTCCCAGAGGGTTCGTGAGACTTTGGAACTTCAGAAACTGTCTTTGTAACACGTTGACTGCCAAACACTCATCCCCAAAAATCCCACATGAACAAAGCAATTCGATCATTGTAGTCTGAATTGAAGAGCTAAAGCTTATTACGATCTAATGGTAATTTGAACTTGTAGAATTTCGAACGATTCTTTCGAATTAGAACGGTGCACAGACGTCACACAGTGGAACCTTTCGCCCAAATCGGAGACAAAATCAAAGAACTTTCGATAGAGATGAGGTAGAGCGATGAAATTTTTTTAAGTTGTAGCGGAAACTTGGCAGAATATGGGAAAAATAGGAAGATTGGGTACGAACGTTTTATAAACTTGAGAAAATTCGTTAAACAATTCGTTCACAAAAATCGATATCTTGTAAAATCCTGAGGTCGTAGACAAATTTTGAGACCAGATTTAAAATCAGCGTGAAAAAATCTACAGGAAATAATGTGCAGCATGTTAACAAAAAAATGTTTCCGCCCGTGTTATTGAAAAAACTGCAATTCTCTTGAAATTGTGAGAGTTTAACGAATTTTCTCAAGTTTATAAAACGTTCGTACCATAATCTCCCTATTTTTCCCATATTCTGCCAAGTTTCAGCTATAACTTAAAAAAAGTTCTTTGATTTTGTCTCCGATTTGGACGAAAGGTTCCACTGTTCGTCGTCCGCCAAGGATTAATGACTGAAAAATGTTCAGTCGGAACTCGGCCTCGCGGTCTACGAAAACTCATCAAACATTTTGCAGGACCCCCTGTATAGTAGATTGAATATTCGGGTGTGCATGGAAAATGCAATCGCATAATCCACTAATCGATGACAACCTGCTGTACACTGACATGAGTGCTAGATTTTCTCTCCCCTCTTTGCATTGAAATATTTCCGTTGCAGCGTGTTGCAGACGTTGACATTAAATGTTGACATCAAACGTTGGTACCGGACGTTAAGGAAATTAGACCCAATTAGAGAACACCGATTTTGATTAACTTTTTACAGAATGATGACACCATAAATAGATGGAAGACATTTTTTCAGTAGCGATGATTCAGTTTGAAGGGGTGACACAAAATAAGTATAGGATTTGAATGTGTATTCTGGCCCCACATATTTGTAGTGACATACAAATTTATTTTCTTTGCCAATATGTTTAACAGATTGAATATATTGGGTTGGCAAGAAAGTAATTTCGGTATTTTAAGGTGAAATAAAACCCAAATTTTGTTTTCAAGCAATGAACTTTAATCGATAAAATATTTGTCTGATAGCTTCATAATCCCGCGCTTTTAATTGATTACATTATTGATTAAAGTCCATTGCTTGAATAAAAAAATTCAGTTTTATTTACCTTAAAATACCGAAAATACTTTCTTGCCAACCTAATAATATAACAGTACCTTTTTAATTTTACTAATGTTGTTGCTGTTTTACATTACATCTTACCATTTTCCTCATAAAAGCATAAAATCCGCGTGTAAATATTACGGATACCGATGGCTGAATGATCGAACGAGTGAGAGTCTGCGTTTCCTCGACCGGAAGGAGTAACACGGTTGGAACAGGATCGTTGGGAGGAGTCCGGTTTGATCGTCGACCGGAAGCGACCGCGAGATATCGAAACGTCCGCGGATTCCCCGTCCGCGATTTATCAATCTCGTGGAGGATCAACGATGGTTTTAGAAAGAAAAGCCGAAGCTCGGAGGCCAGGGTAATTCCCCAGTTGCGGCGTCGCGGGCGATCGGTCGGCCCGATAAGTGCCCGCGAGGAGGAGCGAGCGATCCTTGCTCCACTACCGACTCGATAACGCGATGTTAACAAGCGACGGCAACATTGTCGAGCCGTGATTATCGCGGAGCCGTGTGTCTCGGCCAGATAAGGGCGGACACCGGGCACGTTGCGGTTAATTATTGCTCCCGTCCGATCGGCGAAAGTATGAGACTCGACGTGTTAATACGCTCACGACTTGGCTCGGTTCAGCGCGGCGGGATCGGTGCCTTTGCGCTCGTTAAATCGGCTGAATGGACACCGAGCGGAAACAAGGAAAATACTATGATCCGCGGCCGGATTAGCGGCTGGGAGACAGAGCAACCAGCCACCGTGGTACACGCGGTTCCCTGGCCCGATCCGAATGAGACAGGAGCTGTGGGAAGCGGGCAACCAGCCGCTCGCATTCCTCTTATTGTGCTCTATATACGAGCTCGCTGTACCACATACAAATGACGACCAACATTTCTTCGAGTCTTTCTCCTGGGTTTCGGAACAGTGTATTCAGGAACCACATCAGCGCGCCACAAAGTGGTCTGGAGACCCTGTTTTCGTGGCCAAAATTCAATTTTTCAACTTTAACACACTGAACAAATTTTTTTCCTGTAAAGTAACAACCCTTCAAAGCTCCCAGATAAAAAATATTATTCATTTTAGATAATTCTGTGATAAGATACAGCGTTCTAAAAACAAAGTCTAAAGACAAACTTTGAAAACGTTTTAGATTTCAATCATCGAATATCAGAAAATAGATTTTAATGATGGTTTTATATATGTTTGTAATCGCATTTCGGTACTTTGGTATTATCCTGTCGACCTCTCAACGCTCGCGAAAATGCGCAAATCCTTGAATAGCAAGTTCCAAAATAAATATTCTGAACACATTAAATGTATGAAATAATAATAATAATAATAATAATAAAATAATGGTCGACGGGATAATCACAAAGTACCCGCATTTCAAATATTTAATCTATTTTTAAGCATTGTTTAGTCCATACACGAATAGCGTAAATTAATAGCACTTCAAACTTTGAAAAGAATTATACTCATTTATATTCATTTATTATACTTATTTTCTACAAAGTTCAATACAAAAGTCAAAGAAAAATCTCTTCTTTTTATAAAAAATGAAGGTCACTTCAATGTTTCAAACATTAACATATATTTTTTACTTCACAATATTCTAACTGGTATAAAGACGAATCCAACGAGCTATAATAATATTGGACCGTTTATTTTGAAAGTGGTGTTAAGCTCATTTTCTCTTGTTTTTTTTAATTTGTTTTTAAAATTTTGTTTACATTAAATTAAGCATGAATTACGTGATATCTCATTTTTTTCAAAAATGGACTTGCACCACTTTCAAAATAAACGGTCCAATATAACATTAAACCTTGAAATAACGCTACAATAGTTTTGGCCACAAAAAGCGAGCTACCGGACCACTGTGCGCCATACCGCTTCTGATGTATATTTAATTAGTACAAGATCATAGTGGAGCGGCGAGGTAATTTTTGTTTCAATCTGCACTGCTTAACTATGCAATTAATTACAGTCAAACCTGTTTTTGTGCGGTAGATAGGGACCGCAGAAAAAAAATATTCACAAACTTCATAAATAGCTATAACGAATAATTTTTCACAACATATTAAAGAAAAATTTTTTTTATGCGCTGGAAAGGGACCGCATAAAAAAAGTCTAACTTAGAAAATATGTAAAAGCTTTACGAAATAGCGAGAAAGTGCATTCCGAACAAAATAAATAATGAAATTACACGTGGGGACATTTTAAAAAATTTTAGTTTCTCATTTTAAACACGGAGAAATTTTCAAAATGTACATAATTCAATACACATACAGGGTGTCCTGCTGAAACGAGATCAGCAGGATATCTCGGAAGACGTTGTCGTCATCAAAAAAGTGTTCGTACAAAAGTTGTTTGGTATGACGGGCTACATTACGTAGTATTAATTGTTTTCTTGTGAGTGGAGTGGTGGAGGTCATTTCAAGGTCACTTTGACCTTTTTAAACGGAATGTCCTATTTTTTATACCATAGATCGATAGAGTATCAAATTCTGAGTATAAAAGTGTTGACCTTCATATGTCCTAAACCTAATAGTTAACCAGATATTATCGAAACAATTTTCTTTCTTCTTTGGATCTTCTTTGGAACCTCGCGGCGAACTTCCAATCTCGATATTCATATACCGGATAAAAAAATCGCATAAAAGAGACCGCGCAAAAACAGCTTTGACTGTACATTGGTTTGATTTTGCCACGATGTTCACCTCGTTGGTGAACATAATGAACTAAGGGTACATTTATAGTACACTTTCGTATCATTCGCATTTTCGAATTCGAACATGGCTATGAGAAACTTTCAATCACCAGCAGATTACGACGGACAAGAGAAGACCGACGAGCTGCGCATGAACAGCAAAATCGTTAGCGAAATGGTATAAATATCCCGATGAAGCGGGACGCAGCCAGGGACACTGCAGATAGGATATCAACGTCGCGAAACGATAAAGAACCAGGAAGATTTTCAGCCGGCTTGTCAGCAACAAGTGGCAGCGGAGCATTGTTAGCCGGCGATTATCAAGGAGCCGCGTGTTTCACCGAGATAGCTTGCAAGCCGACGTGTGCGTCCCGCGATAATGTCGACGGCATGCCTGCCCAACTTCCTGAGGCGCTGCGACCACGACGGATCCGTCGACGGATAGCTTCATCCAAATGAAAAACCGAACCGCTTCAATTCTGTTCGACGATCTCATAAAATCTTCACAAAACTCGAAATCCTTCCGGAAAATTGAAAATACCAGTTCGCACAACTTCCTTTCACACTTTGAGTAATCGCTCAGCGGTTTCAAAAATACTCCATAAAATAAAGAATACTCTTATGCCCGTCTAGTATTTTGCAGTCCCCAACTAGACTCGCTACACGAAAACTCCTTTACCGAACAAACAATTGCCTCTCCCATTTTTGAAAGACACGAAGATGTTAATGTTTAATGAAGTCTAGCAAGCGACGTTATGGAGAGCTTTCCGAGGTGAAAGAGGATGAGGAAAAATGTTTTAACGAGTTGGTAGGTTGCGTTAAGAGCGTTTTACGGGCATAATCCGAGAGGGACTGTTTAAATTGTGGCGAGGTTTCTGCGGTTCGATAGGTTCGAGGTAAATCGACGGCGCCGACAACGACGAGGCAGGATCGCGCGTCTCATGGTCCAATTATCGTACCGCGGCTGATTAGCCAGAGCTGGTGGCTCTCTCTCTCGTTGGTCGTGGCAGATAAAGCGGCCGATTACGGTGAATCGGTTATCGTCCTGGCGCGTTTCGTTGCAAGGCCGCGCCGCGGTTTTTCCACCGGGAGAAAACCCGCCGCTTCTGCTGGGAGAACCTCGAATATTATTAAACGTGCCGCTAATTAACGAAGACGATTGGCCTGTCCCCTCCCTCGTCCCGATCCTGGCGTACCCCGCGAAGATAATGAACCGATCGAGACACGACCACCGTTTCACGGCTCGATTACGAGGCGGATTTCGAGAACGTTACGTTTCGGTGGGCGTGGTGGCTCGTAATTGGCCGAGATCGATCGCCGATAATAGATCGGAGCTCTCGATCCTCGAGCTCGAGCTCGCTTCGGCCCGTTGAGTCTAGGCTTGGGTCGCGAATGGACCCCCTTATCGATCGGTGATTCGATTTTCTTCGATTATTTGCGCACGATGAACCGAATTCTGTCGATTCGCAACAACCGGCTCGATTCCCCGATTCCAAATTTGTATTGCCCATTTTGCAAAAACAAAGAGCTCCTCCTTTGAAGATGTAAAACTGGGGTAAGATCAATTAGACGGCGGATTTTATGCACTTATGAGAAATATGAGTAGATCAGATGCAAGACAATGGTCGCATTGTTTATGTTGCATTACTTCAACTCGTTAAGATTATTAACACATTCGCGCCGGAGGACGTACACGCGTTTTCAGATTCTTCGAACTTCTGCCTTCGAATAATTCCGACCAGAGCTTTATTTTTAATTTAATTAATAACCATATAGATCGTCCCTCTATCCTTATGCAAATCACGTTTACGCACCTGAACGTGCTTTGAGATCTCGAGCAGGTTTTCAAACCATCAAAGCCAAATCTACCTACGGATTAATTAATCCAATAAATCGCATTATTGCAGACTCTAACACTCTGTATAATCGTATGGATTTTTTCATTGAGTCTTTGCACATGTTTAAAAAACAATTACGCAGAATTATAGGATAATACCACATAGTTAGTACCATTAGTTTTTGTGCATGTCCGTTCTATGTTACTACACGAGTAATCCTTTATTGTTTTCTATTGTAAACATTTATGTAAGAGGGCTTCGGTCAGTTTATAATGATAATAATAAATGGATTGTACGTTATAAATGGTTCAGTTTATCTTCGAATATGTTGTGACAGCTGTTTCGAGAGCTAGACATATTAATTGGTTAAAAAGTCGTAGTAGGAAGGAAATAAATGTCTCTATAGTTCTTGTACCTTGGAATCAATGCAGGCAATGTTTATTATGCATGAAAATCCGCAGTCTAGTGAGCGATATGACGCAAAGTTCAAAGTTCCTCCATTGAAAAATAGAAACTAGGGCAAGGTAAACGAATGTCACCGAAGTTCGGAAAGAACCGACGATTCCCGAGCTTCGCCGATCATTTCGCCGTCGTGATAAATAACGGGTTGACATTGATGATCGGAGAAGAGCGCGAGTGTCAAAGAGATCTGGACCACGACCGATCTCTTTGGAAACGCGAGGCTCTGCCAGGGCCTCGAAATAGCGTCGCGAGTCTCGGAACTCGAAAACCGAGAGGTTCCGTGAAAGAGATCGATCGCGACGAGCTCTCGGTAGCTGGACTCTTTGGTCTGTGCGATCGATTTGATTGACCGACTTCGACGCCGCGCGCCGTAGCGATTATTAATAGAAAGCGGCGATATATTGTTCCAGGACCTCGGCCGGCTATCACGCGCAACGGGAAAGGTGAAATTGCCAGGGGAGATTGTACGAACGTTCGATTTCTTCTAGCTTATCTACACGGTTCTCGATCCCCGCCAGAACCGCGGCAATCAAAGCGAATCGAACCGACTTCATCCGCGGGGAAATTGCGATGAAATAAACATCTGCGGACCAATGATTGCGGGTCGACTGTTTCTCGCGAGGAATCTTCGTGATTCCAAAAAAAAGAGGAAAACTGTAAAATCCTTTACAGGCCACTTCACTCGAAAGATTTTAAATCCTCTTACGCAGGATCACCTGAATTTCTCTTTCCGAAGCTCTTTGAAACTCCTTTCGCTCGCTCGGCAATAATTATTAAAATTCAAAAAGTGTTTACTTTGCTTCTCTGTTTCCGCAATGATCAATGACGGAGGAGAGATAGAGAGAGTTTTGAAGGGCGTTGGCTCGAAAAATTTCAGGCGATCTCTGAGAAGGCACCCGGTGATCGGGAGCAGGGTAAAAAAGTGCAGAGTTATTAAAGATCGGGCAAGGGCGGCCGCTACCGGTTTCTCGAACTTACTTATCGAAATGCTACCTTGCTGTTGCCGGCTACGGGCAGTTGCACGCCGCTCTACCGCGCCGGCAAGCATCGTCGCTCTCTCGTTTGGAGCTGTTATTAATTCGCGAGGTCGCCGGGGCGGTTTTCGTGGTCGGGAGACGGCGGTAATCGACCGAGGGGAATTACACGCGAGCACACGCGTTCTCCCTCTCTCTTTCCTCTCTCTCTCTCCTCCCCTCGACCTCCGATCCCCGGTTTCTCCTTATCCGCGATCGGATCGAAATTGCTCGGGCCGAAACCGCAATTAGCGCGCGGAATTTCGACGCGAGAACGCCTTTCCCGAAAAATCGCAATCGGGGCCCGGCGACGACACGCTGTGTCCCGGGTCTCTGTAATTTCGCGGCCGATCGATCGTTCGTTCCGCTCCGGGATCGCGATCGAGATCGAATAGGAGATCCAACGTCGATCGGGCAGAACCTGGCTGGCTCCGGCTTGCCGGGACTGCTCGGTTCAGGAAAGAGAGCTCGACGCGCGAATCACCCTTCGGCTCGGTGATATCTACATGAACAAAACGGATCGAGCCATTCGCTGGAACCGGTTGCCAGGAAGAGCTGCATCGTCGGATAGCTTCTCCGCTCGAGATATATCCTCTACTTAGGCCGAGTATGCTCGCTCTCTATCTCCCTCTCTCTATCTTTGTTTCTCTCTCGTACCGCTGTAATCCACCCGTGAGATTTATCATTAACCCGCGTTTCAGCAGATGCACTCCGAGCAAAACTCGCGGTGGAAATAACCGGGCACGCACCGACCCGATATCAACGATGCCGAGAAACGAATCGTGGCTCTCGTTGATCGACGAGCAGAATTATTCAATTTGTGCGTTCCCTACGCGGCCACGATAAATACCGGGCTTGTTGGCGAGTAAGTAAACTACACCCTGCTTCGCTACTACGGAAAAACCAGCTGAATTCGGAGCGGAGATCTAATGTTGCACAATTCGTAATCAATTATGTTCGCGAAAATCCCAGTTTTATTCGTCGAAATCTTCTTCGAAGAAAATTCCGGCAGTTTATACGAAGTAATAGTCCAGCAGTTAGACGCTGAAATCGTTTAAAATGGTGGTAACCATGTGTATAATTGTTTAATAAAACTGTTAGTATAAAATTCAACAGCTTCTGCCTCTTTTCCAATCAGGCACGATAGCATCGCACATATATTATTTATCTTTTCAAAGATATACAGCAAAAACATAATTGGTGATCGATTAACAGCATTGATGAAGGTTCAAATAAATCGAGAATCAATGCTATCGTTGATGCATAGTAGATAAAAGAGGAAACGTCGTGTAGCAGCTGCGTCCAAGTTAGAAATCCACGCAGTAACACGATTTTCACGGGCGCAGGGTTCTCTCCAGTCGACAAGCAATCATTACTGCGATCTTAATGAGCAGACTACTTATCCGTACGTTAATTCCTACCTTCATAAATCACTCGATACAAATAAGAAAAACCGTAACAACTTTTTCCGCCGACTCGGAAACATCTTGCCGTAAAGATATACAAGAAAAAGCTGTTCGTTTACGCCAACGAATATATTCTCTTGCCCCTCGGCTCGCAGGTGTCGCAGTCACGAGGAAGATTTAATAAACTCAGCTGAAAATCTTGAGAAGTTCAGGCAGAGGCGCTTCCGTTTTTTGAGGAAACGTGTTCTCTAGAATCGAGCGAACAGAGGGAGCGGAGCCTGACGCCGAAGAACCGGGAGCGTGTCAGGGTCAGAGGTCGACCCCACCATCGTCGAAGAGTCCCTGCAACTGCAGGAAGCGCGCGTGCAGCCGGGACGCAGGTTGCCGTTGCACTCCTGCGGCGTCGACGACATCTGCCGCGATCTGTCGCCGTCCGAGTCACGTAAACTGGTCTTCGAGCTAATCCGCAGATACCGAAAGTCAGGGATAGTCCTTGGCGTGAAGCGTGCCATGGGGATTAGTGATTCATCGAGGAAATCCTCACTCACGACGACCGTGAACCAAAACTGTATCCTAATTAAATGTCACGCGACGACAGAATCGTTGTTGTCCGGTATATTGCTGAACACTGAAAAGAGTAGTGGTCCTGTTCGAATTGGGAACGATTAAGCAGCTGAAAGATGTCCAGTTAGGGGCTAAAATGAGGCCTCGACAAATTGGAACAACAAGGGTTGAAAAACTAAATTAGATCCCTTAGAACGCCGCGACGGAAGGAGCCGAGCGATTGAAATTAAAACACAAACCTGAAAAATTCCATTAAACCAAATGATACAAACGTAGAAGAGTCCCTTAAAATTCTGTAGCATTCCGTTCAAAACACCTATTAATTATTTCCATTGGGCAGAAGACTCTATCATACGCGTACGACTGACACAACAGCGAACGCGCCAGATCGCCGTGTCTCCGGGGCATCCGAGGTATCCGGAACACGTCGGCAATGCTCGTATTCGATGAATCCGAGCCGGGCGGCCGGCCGAGCGGAATAGCTGAGGTTCCTCGGGTCGGGAAAGTATTTCTCAAGCTAGACGTCGACGAATTCGACAAAGAAGGGAGTTCCTAAGTGTATGTACTACCGTTCCTCCTAGCATCGGACAAAAGGTAACGCGCGCGTCGTCGCGGTAACACGCTCGGGTGAGGCTCTTCGGCCGGGAAAGAAAGAAAGGGGACTACTCGGTGGGGTGATGCGAGGTGGGTTCCGTACCTCTGGGCCTGGCAAAGGACTTCATGGCCTTGATTCCCATTCCGGCATAAGCGTCGCCGCCGTAGTCAACGTACATGAGTGCTGTCCTCGCCTGCTCGCTGTACATGCACGACGGATCCCCAGGCTCGCTGTCATTCGCTCGATCCCGCGCACAGGTCGCGCGTCACTGTGGTCGCGGTCGCGTGGATCCGCGATGGACGGGGCTCCGGTCGTCAGGACATCGCGAGAGGATCCACGTGAGTTTCCGGCAGCAGGCAGAAGTGAGAGGACACGTACGATCTTCTATCCCATGCTCGAGGCTGCTGGTCAAGGATACCGGAGAGGCTTCTGCTCTGCCATCGAGCTGAATCGATCACCGACGACACAACGACGTTGGTTCGGAGCACTGTGGATCGTTACGGGAGACGATGGATCACGATCTACGACACTGGCTTCCGGTGGTCCAGAGTATAATCCGCGACACTGTCGATCGCGCTCCGCGAGACGATCTCTTGCGCATCGACGCTTCGACGGTCGAGGAACGGTTCCGGAGAGGAGCAGGTGAAACGATCCGCGAAGAAACTGGTCCGGGAGTCCGGGCTGGACGCGAGGGAGAGCACGAGGCCGAGAGGCGCGTGTTGCCGCGAGAGGAAGCCGGTCCCCGCGCGCGCCGTGTCCACCATGTGTTTGCTATCAATTCATAACCGCGACCCGCGGGCTATTTCCGAATACCTGCTTGCGCAACCGGCGCGCAAACGGCTCATACGGCGAGGGAGGACAAGGGAGCTCGGCGAGAGGAACCAGAGGAGAGAGAGCGCCTCCAGGAGAGAGGCGAAGGGGGCCACCGTCGAGGATGAGGATGAAGAGGTGGTGGTAGAGGGGCGGGGAGGGGAGGGGTGAAGAGAGAGGAGAAGTTTCACGCGGGTGTAATAACGCGGCCGAGCTCCGAAAATACGAGGACGCGTCGCTCCGGGATACGCTCCAGTTTGTCCGCAGCGAGGGCGCCGCTTTTGCTCGCTTTTGCCCGCTTTCGTCGTTTTCTCGGGTTCGAGGGATCTCGGGTGGCACTGGCACACACGTCGCTCTGCACGCACGTATTACACACAACAGAGTAAACGAAAAACGTCGGACGAGAAGAACGGAGCACACGCGCGACGATCGAGAGAAGAGACTCGCTCTCGGTTCAGCTCGGGCCGCGAAAGCTCGCGCGGCGAGATATACACCGTTTGCGGCCGCGCCGGTGGATTTTTCGGAGCGATTCGGATCGGATCGAGGGATCGAACGATCGAGAGCGAGAGAGAGTCGGCTTCTTCGGGCGAAGCGCCACCGTCGAGCACGTACGACCGCGTTCCGCAGGTAAGTGCGTACGCAAGGAGAGAGGAGACGAAGGGCAGGAACTCGCGGGAAGCAAGAAGAGGTAGCCGAGTGAGAGAAAGAGAGAGTGAGAGAGGAGGTAGTAGAGGAAGAGTTCGCGAACGCGAGCCTCTTGTTCTCTCTCTCTCTTTCCCGACGAACGAGGAGGAGGAGGAGGAGGAGGAGGATCGGCTGATCGCGTGGTGGAGGAAAAGAACAAGAGAGGAAGACGCGCGACGCCGCGCCGCACCGTGCGGCACGAGAGGGGAGCGACCAGAGCTTACTCGAGCCGACAAGGTGGGGCACGCACGCCCGGCGGAGGTAGACGCGCACTTATTTCTCGTCCTTCGTCGAGCTGAATCAACCAGATTCCCCGCGATTCCCCTGTTCGACCGGAATCGGCTCGGACAACTCCCCGCGAACAAAGATGCTCCCTTTCGAAGACACGATCGTTCCCCGGAAACTCGAGACGAAGTGGCACCGATCGCTACGCGGCGAGATCGCACCGAAGGAGCTCGAACGATCTCGATTCCAAAAAGTCGGCGAAATCGGAAGACAGAGCAGCACCACCGGACACCGGTCGAAGACAAAGAGGCGATCGGTTGAATCGAAAGGGTGAACGCGGGGAGGGGAGGTAACAGAGAGAAGAGAAGAGAGAAGAGAGCGGCGAGAGCCACGGTCGTCTCTCGAATCCCCACCAATCGCGGTGTACGCTTGCCTAGCCTCGCTCCTCGCTTAGTTTTATGAATGAATACTCTCCCGTCGACGCGGCAAACTCACACTGGCGTCGGCACGCTGGCGCGCGACTCGTCTCTCTCTCCTACCATGATCGGCCGGTCTCTCTCTCTCTCTTGCTCTGATCTCTCTCCTCGTCAATCGTCTTTCCTCGTTCCGCGAGGTTCTCGCGTCTCTATCGATCGCTCGGCCGCTCCGCACCGCTCCGTTCCCGTTCCACCGCTCGCCGATAACTCTGTCCTCGTCGCGGCTCTCCTTCGCTCGTTGGCTCCGCGATATCGCACGCATACGTCGTCTGTCGTCGTCCAACCGCTTACCCGGCCATTCATCTTATTCGCTCGGCCACAGAGAAGGAGCAACGAGCAGAAAAGCAGGAGCAAGAGAGCCAGGCTTCTCCGTTCTCGCCGTGTCTCGTCTCCGTCCGCTTCCACCCGCTCGCGGAACACGGTTGTGTGAGTACGAGGTCTCTCGCACGCACGCGCCACACTCGCGCACCATAGCCCGCTCGCTCCTTCATTCGGTCCGCTCTCGGTTCATTCATGCCGCGCGTCTCAACCGGCTAACCTCCTCTCACCCTCTCTCTCTGTCCCTCTTACAGGTCCCCCTCCCTCAGACATTTTCCTCTAGTCGTCGCTGACGTCGCGACGCCCGCCGAAAAATACTGCAACCCGGCATCCGAATCGCGACATCGATTCTCCGCGCAGGTTTACCTTGGAAATGCAGTTCCTCCGTGCAATCTATGGTGTGAGACTGCTGTCGGTTTTGATATCCTGTTTCATTTTTGCTGATAGTAAGCTGGTGATCGACGCAGTCTCCCTGGATCGAGAGAGACTTGGTTAGATCCCTCTTCATAGGGATCTTGCGGTACTTTGAGCGGAAGTTTCAAGAAGATCGATCGAAAACGTCTCGGGGCGAGATTTCTTTTTGTATAGCTTCTCTAACGAGTCTAAATAGCGGGCTCGGGATGAAACAATCATTTCCCTCAAGTATTAATGCCCTGTACTATAATGTCTAGGCTTACCCTACGTTAGAACCGAGTGTCGTACACCGACAAGACATCCCCGCTCATGTAATTTGACGTGAAAGTTTTTCTGGGAGACGTGGCGCTCGACGCGTGAACTGAGAAAATCGAAGAGAGAAGCGTTAAAGAAACCGACACGGCAGTTTTTTGCGGCGGAGCGTAGATTCGCGTAGAATACGAAGGGTTTTATTAACGGCGGGTCACGCTCGAGCGACGAACAAGTTTTCCAGCAGCGTGGCCGGCGGGTTACGCAACGAGCGTTATTTCGCGTCTCGTTGCGGACCGTTTTCCCAAGAGAGCAGCCCGATAGAGATCGTTGGAAGAAGTTTCATTCAGGTTTCCGAGCGGAGCGCACGGAAGTGGCCGCGTAATATCACGCAGCCCCGTTTCAGCGGGAATAATCGACGAGAACACGTAGCATTCGGCGGAGAGGCAGCGAGACGTAATTACGTGCAACGCTCGAACGCAAACACTATTTAACAACGTCGGTAATTCCTGGCTGTCCCTACTCTCGTTCGGCTCACTCTCTCTCTCTTCCTCCTCCCCTTGTCTATCTCTCTCGGTTCTCCTCCCACTCTCTCGCCTGGCGGCGTTGAAACGCGCCGGGGCCGAGAGGATGCTGACGGCCGAGTGTGATTAATGTGAAACTTCTTGCTCCCAGGCAAGGCTAAAAATTTCTTACGGGACGCATTTCCGGCAGACCGGAGGACCATTCATAAACTCACCTCGATAACGCTTGCCTGCTGGCTCGATACTTCTAGGCTACCTTCCGCCTCTCTCCGAGGGACACGCGATTCGATCGCGATATCGCTCCTCTCGCTACCGATCTACCCGTTGCATTCAAATTTCTCGCGAGATCCTCGCCGATAGGCTGCCAGACATCTCAAGAATTTATCGAACGTCTGCAGGCGCCCGATCGCGAAGTGCTCTGTAGTGCACCGAGGCCACGCCCACTCACAGCGCTCTACGCAGAGACAGCGTGATAAAACATTTTCTATTACTACCTTTTTTGATGTAACATGTAGAAACGATGGGGATTGAGAGGTAAATATTGCGGGGCAGTTTTCTAGCTCCAAGAGCAACAATGCCACGCCTCCTGAGAACAACGGGGTAAACGTCCTTCTGTCATTTTCTCTGAACTTATTTGATTTGCAGTAAACATGGGCACGGATTGCCACGTGGGGAACTCTCCCGGCTCCGTTAAAGTCGGGAGCGCCGAAGCCACGCCCACTCCGAGGTACAGCGTTCGCTCGAGAAGCTTCGGAGTCAAAAGATTCGCGCAAAGTTGGTAGAAACCGCCGTATTTGCATAGATGAAGAAGGATTTCGTCGGGTCGATGACCGCGGAAAGTTTCCGCGAAGGGGGCGTGGCGTTACCTCGCCGAGTAGCCAATTAACGATCCGCAACGGTCGCCTCCCATCAGAAAATCGTCGGATTAAAAAGCGACGCTGTCGATTATCGTCGCAATTAGGTTTTACTGCGTTCTACAAAGTTGTGTTAGAATCGGAATCACGGTTCTAGAGCGTCTCCTCCCGGCTTGTTCAAGCAACCGGTTACGCGGCGTTCGCATCGATAAATTTAATGGTAAGTTCGTCCGAGCTGGATCCCGCTTCCTAATCACGGGCAACAGGTGCGACTCGCTCCGAAGACGATAAATTCGCGGCTCGGAGGCAAGTATACGATAAGAAGGGCAACGAGCTTCCCCGCTCTCGGATCGGTCCATCTACGAATGATCTTCCTCGAAGAGACGCGAATTCAGTGGCTCGCAGTTCGTAAATCGTTGTCGGAAGCATGGATTCGAGCCAGTCGAGAGCCGCTCGACTTCTGCGAGAGACGGAGAGACTGCCGATGCTGTATTATTAAACGGGCAGCGACAAGTTGATCCGATTTCTTTTATTCCGCGATCGAACTGGTTCTATGTTTACACTATCTGCCGTGGGAACGAATTCGACCGCGATACTTACTGCCCACGCGGAATTTCTTCCAGGGAGCTAATCGATCGCGATACATACTGTGAAATCCGATTAAAAACGAACGCCTACTTTCCGCTCTCGAATTTACTCGCGAACTTAGTCAACGGGAACCGCGAGCCACCTGGCGTCCTACGTGTGCATTCTAGGAAGTTTCAATCAGCATACAGAACTTTTGCAGGGCACAAGAGTTTACGACATTGTTATACACGATCAAAAATGTAATGGTGACGCTTGAGGGTTACGCCACCCTGAAATAAAATCAAAGTTTACGAATTTTTTTCTCCAAAAGTATGAATGTGACAATTTTTTTATTATGATATATGGTTAGGGCATACATTGAAGATTATTCTGTAAAAATTTCACAAAAAAATATTTAAAAAAAGCCGAGTTATCCGCTTTCTAGCATAGCTCCTCCGTCAAGACACCTTGCAGAAGGAGTCACGGATTGTGATGGCCAGGGTTATCTGAAATTGAACCACTCATGATTTTCTTGTTCCTAGATAAATTATCTGTCGTGTAGCATAGGATTTGTTTGATACGATATCCCAATTGTTTATAACAGTCGTTTAAATATTGATTCTTTAGGTAAAAATTGAATTTTCATTTCCATTTTCCTCGCATTTGTACAAAAATGGTTTCTTCTTAAAATCCCTGTACTACACGATAGATAATTCATCTAGGAATAAGAAAATCATGAGTTTTTTAATTTCAGATAACCCTGGCCACCACAATCCGTGACACCGTCCACACGTGTTTTTCCGGAGGAGCTGTGCAAGAAAACGGATAACTCGGCCATTTTTTAATATTTGTTTGTGAAATTTTTACAGAATAACCTTCAATGTATGCCCTAACCATACATCACAATAAAAAAATTATCACATCCATACTTTTGGAGAAAAAAATTCAACTTTGATGTCATTTCGGCCGCCTCAGACTGGCTAACCCCTTGAGGAAGATTTTTGCGAATTTATTCGGCGGGAACCGTAAGCTCGGGCTACTCGCCGTTCTACATATACATTCTGGGGAGTTTCAAGTAACTTACAGAATTTTCGCAAGACCGAAGCCTCGCTTCTCTGCGACACACGACGAAAAATAAGCAAAACGGAGGCGCATGAAGGAAAAATTACCTGCGATTTTTGGATCTCTAGAGCTCGGGTAGTTGCGAATTTAGTCACGACAGGTCCCGAGAGTGAATGCTCGCGATTCAGAGCTATGAGGAAATGCGGGGAATTCGAGTTTTCGAGCCGTGGCGGGTATGCCCCGTTAAAGTTCCCCGCGGAAATAGCCTGCCGGTGCGAGTTCCGGCGGGTTGTTCGAGAACGCCGCGTGTACCTGGTCCGGAGCGGTGGCGCGGATATATTATTCGCCCGCGGATGACCGAGAACCCGGAAGGCAGCGCGCGAGAAAATCGTAACCGTCGATCAAGAGCCGTGGATATTAATAAAGGCGGAAGGGCGAGGAACGAGGAGGAACGAGAACGGGCGAGCGAACGAGCAAAAGCGAGAGAGAGACAGGGCGGAAGAGGAGCAACAAGAAAGATCAACGGCTAGCCGGGCCGGCTTCTCTACGGAGAAACACCGGGATTACCGAGAATAATAAGTCGGGAGGTGTACGAACAAGGAAGAAACGACACCGGATGATAAAGAAGGACAAGCGGGGGGAACGTTGAGATTCGCGAGAGGTACCCGGATAAAGAGAGAGAGAGAGGATGGCCGCGAGGAGGAAGGAAGCTGTGCTTGCCACCAGGCTTGTCCGGCCAACACCTATGCTGATCGAGAGAAAGGGGAGAGAAACCGAGAGAAAAGAGAAAGAGGGAGAGAGAGAGAGAAGGGAGACCGCGAGAGGGAAACATTCTGTGCTCGGATGGAAGCGCTGATACAGAGCAGAAGCTGCTGCTGTTGCTGCTGCTGCTCGGTGCTGTACGCTTCGCCGAAGGCTGGGCAGGTTTTTGCCCCGCTTTTTACGCCGTTTATTATAACTAGGAAGCTGCTGTCGGACAAGATACGCTCCGATCCGCTCGGCCCACAATCCATCGCGCAGTTGCTCCCGATTTTCGGGCGGCCTACTATCCAGGTGTCTCGCGACACTCCTCAGAGACATAAAGTTACCCAGTGCGAGGCGCAAAGCGATAGGAGATCCTGCCAGGTTCAGATCTTCAGCTGCTTGATCTACAGGCGATTTGTGAAGGTTTCGATCATGACTAGCAATAGACCGCGAATACCTATGCAAAATAAAAGTTTTCCAACTGTGAGACACTGAACAAAAATGTATCCCCCGTTTACTAATCGAACTAAGTCGAAAATAAGGGTTGCAAGGGGAACATGGGAAAGTTGCCCAGTGCAAGCAGTAGGGAGATAGGAGATCCTAGTATGTTCAAATCTTCAGTCTCTTAAGGGGGATCTATACCCTCGGATTGTAACTAGAAAGGAACTAGAATCTTACTAGATTTTGGGTCTAAACATGGGTTTACGCGCATCGATTTTTTGTCCTTATTTGAGCCGATTTATGGCTGGGTGAGGGCTCATTCTATAGAGGAAGGTTAAATACCGCGCGCTCTGCTATTGATTTAACGAGATTATGTTTATATCTAATAATATGAGTACCCAAAGTAGAGAAAAAATCTAGAAAACCACAGATTTCAATGTATTTTTCTGTCTCAAAGAGACTTTTTTGACTGATGCGATGAGCAGAGCGCGCCGTGATGAACCTTCCTCTATCAAATGAACTATTGTGTAGCTCAAAATATGCTCGTATAAGGACAAAAAATCGATGCGCGTGATTTCATTCACATAGCAGAGATTTCCCCATATTACGTTCATGAAGACAGAGGTTATCTCTGATGTAGAGCCAATCTAGAGCCAATTTTATTTCAGTTAGTTTAGACGAGATGGTGCCTAGTCAGAAGGACTGTCAGTCAGTGCTGCGATATTGTGCAACATTTCACTGCTGCACTGCTGTCAATGTGGAATCATAGCAAAACTGACACAGACGAGGTACATATTCTCATCGGTGGCACTAATATTAGTGCGACCTGTCCTGTATAACGGCATTCGCGACAAGTGCAGTTGCGTGTTTATCAATGTTACCAAACTTTTTTTCTGCACAGAGGTTGATAACATTGATAAATACCCCAAAATCTGAGGGTATAGATCCCCCTTAACATAAGGCGATTTGTGAAGGCTTCGATCATAACTACCAACAGACTGCGGATTCTAATGTAAAATAGAAATTTTCCAATTGTGAGAAACCTGTCTACCAATTGAACTAACAAGGAGAGGTCACAATGGTGGTATCAGATATTTTCTGGATATCATAAATGTTAAATGTTATTATTATTATTATATATTATATACGGACCAAGGTCCTTTTATACAAATGTATACAGTTTTTTACAGTATAACTGATAAAAACAAAAAGAAAACTTAACGAAGAAAAGGTCTTAACCTAAAATTTACATAATAATGGACCGCGCAAAACTAAACAAATACAGGTACGATTAACAAATAGTATTGCGCAATTTTGTTTTGAATACCTGTAACGAGCCATTAAAAAAATCAATATTGTTATAAAATATGTTAGAGCTAGCAATAATGCGATTTATTGGATTTATTACTCCATATGAGGATTTGGATTTCATTTTTTGAAATCCTGCTCTTGTTCTCAAAACTCGTTCAGGTACATAGAAATTGATTTGCCCCAGGAGTGCTGGACAATCTATATTATTATTTAACAGATTAAAGATAAAGCTCTGGTCGGAAACCTTCCTTCGATCGGATAATGTTTCCAGGTTGACTGTGTTTAATATTCTTGAGTAGTTATGATCAAAGATTGACATTGGGTTGTTTGTCTTATATGCACAAAACCTGAGGAATTTATGCTGCACTCTCTCTAACATGATTTAATATTTAACTATTCGGAGACCATATAATTGAAGGATATTCTAACTGGGGACGAACAAGGGTAATATATAACAACCTAAGTGTATGGATTGAATGAAAATCTGAGGAAAAACGAAGTATGAAACCGAGCATTCTTGAAGCGGAGTTGACAATGTGATAAAAATGGTTGGAAAAGTCTAAGGTAGAGGAGAAGTGAATTCCTACGTTGATCATCTCGATAAATGTTGATTATCTCGATTAATAGGTCGGACATGGGTCAGCTTATTGTTGCTATGTATTCACCAGAAGAAGATTTAATTAAAATCGACGACCCGGGTTGAAACAAGGGTTGCGAGGGAAAGCTGGGTAATGATTCCAGGGGAAGATGAGGGAAGGCAAAAGGACGATAAGAGAAGGAAACGAGAAGGAACAACGGAAGACGCCTCCTAGCGAGAACAGCTATCGCGTTACGAGCCCGTGAAAAAAGGGAGACGAGTGTTTGAAAGAGGCGCGCGACCGAGAGCGGAGCGTGTAGTTAACGGAGGCGGGATGGATAGCGTGAGAACGCATAAACTTATAAGGCACGAAAGAGAGACCGAGGACGGGAGGATACGGAGGATATACCGAGGAAAGGAGGGAGAGGCACGCTGACTCCTTTCCTCGCCGGTGGAAACTGCTCCTTAGGTGAACCGTAGGATAGCCGCCTATCCGTAACACGCCGCTTCCTCCCGTAGAGAGAGCCTTTATACCTATCTTTTTCGCTCATTTATCTCGCGTTTTTGGTTTTGCTCTTTTTTCGAGCCGCCGCGCCGCGCCGCGAGATCGGCCTTTTCCCGAAGACCTGCCTGCCGGAGCTGCTCAACCGAGAACAGAAATCATCCCAGAATTTAATACCGTCCACGCAACCTGGAATTAATCCTCCGTCATTTTTCACGGACCCCAGGAATCTCGTACGTGTGTCCAGCCGCGATTTCCCCTTGGTCAACTTCCGTGTTCCAGCCAGCAATATTGTTGTAACGCATCTGTTACAGCCGAACGAGTTTGGTGCAGTCGTACCTTGTGCTATATTGTTCGGTTGTTCAACGCGGAAGATCGAGATATCGGTGAATAAATCGACGAACGCGTCTGCTTTGAGACTCGGCAGCAAAAATGCAGCGGCAAATGATCGATACCTTCTGACTTATACTTGTATCTGGCAAGGAGATTGAGCGTTCAAATGGTAGGCTTTTTATTTGTGCTGGTAGCGGCCTTCACAGTTGTGGTACTTTATGAGATGCATTCATCCTCTGACAAAGTGTCGAGATAATTTATCAATGACGATTCACCGGTTTCCTGAATAATTCCGGTATACGTGACGGCTGGATTACGGATCTTTATGCAAAATAGAAATTGTACAATGAACAGCAGCCAAGAGGAAATTTTATTGCTCCTTTAATCATTTTAATCAGTTGGGACTTGTACATTGGAGCTCTTAAATTCTGTTGATCCGTCTCCTGTTTTAACACTACACCTACCACCGTCGGTCAAATGACCCATTATAGATTTTCTATTCTGCAATTATTGAAATTATAAAGGTGTTTTATAATTTCAGTATAAGGGTGAATCAACTGAAGGAGGCCACCTAAATATCTCCTTTATTTTTAATGGCACAAAAAGAATATTTATGGCATAATTTAAATGGTATCGAAGGAGGAATATCATAGAAGAATAATTTCTTTTGTCCGGTTATTTTTTCATAGTTTTTTCAAGGTCATCGTTATTGTTCTATCGGGAAAACTTATTTTTGTTTATTCCATCTTATAGCGGCTGAAAAAATACATTTGAATATGCTTAAGTCATTAACAAGATGGAATAAAAAAGATAAGTTTTCCCGATAAAAAAAAAGTAACGATGGCCTTGAAAAAACTATAAAAAAATAACCTTACAAAAAAAATTGTTCTATGATATTTCTCCTTCGATACCGTTTAAATTATGCCATGAATATTTTTTTTGTGCCATTAAAAATAAAGGAGACATTTAGGTGGCCCCTTCAGCTGAGACACCCTGTATATTGGGAGAAAAATCGCACAATTATATTTATTTCTATAATACCATACACATCAGTCACGTTTGACGGTCGGTAGGCTTAGTGTTAAATTGACCCTACTCGGTTTCATTAGAAATGTGTAAAATCCACTGTCTAGTGACAGAATTAAAAAACAATGTGCAGGTGTAAAGATCGCCTAAAATTGAAATGAGCAAGACGATCGTAGAGTTTCGGAGGAAGGAATTGGGAGCAGGTTGGTTCGAAAGCGAGAGAAGAAAAGAAAATTGGTTAGCGAGTCGAGCGACTGGTTTCTAGAAGAGCAAACGGACCGAGCGGTGTAATTTCGGGCCTGAGTCGGTTACGGTCGAGTCCCGGGCCTTCTCGATTAATTAAAAGAAGGAGCCGCGACCGAGAGCTCGGCTGGTGCGTGAGCCGGAGAGTTTGGCCGGGCAGAAATCACGGTCCCCACGAAATCGTGCAGAAAACCGGAGCGGAAGCATTAACGAGAAGAAGTCACGGTTACGTGGCCGTGGGCCATGCGCTCTCGCGCTCGGGGTTACCGGAAGTCGAGTGACCGTAGCGGGGCAGGTGAGCTGCTCGATCCCTCGATCCTCCTCCCGTCATTCTCTCTCTCTCACTCTCTCTCTCTGCTTCCCTCCCTCTGTGCGCGCTGCGAAAGAAAGAAAAATGGAAGGAGAGCCCGTAAAGGAAGTGACGTCGCAGCGAGTGAGCGAGCAAACGAGCAAGCAAGCGAGAAGCGAGACTCGTTCACTCTGCAACGGGAGAAGGTGGTGTGGTGCGCGCTCCACCTTCTATCACCTAGGAAAACAGGCCATAACTCTTTCCTGTACCGCCGCTTCTCGCGTCCGACAATGGAGACTGCGCGCGAATCGATGGGATCCACCGTGCTCCACTTCGATCGAGATACCGCCTCGATTCTTAGCGGAATATCGATCTTCTCGCTAGCGGACTCTTCTGCGTGCTCTGATCGACGATCGAGATGCTCGGGGCTAAATCTCTCGTGGCTGAGAGCGCTCTCGTGAACGCGGCGAGGTTTTTTCTACGATGCGTCGCTATGCGATAGCAAACAGGCTAATTTAGTATCTTTATATGGGATGAAAATTTTGTAAATCTTATCTCATGTGTGTATTAAATTCTCGAACTTCATGCCTCGATCCCACAGCTGAGAATTTGAAGCAGATACAGCCGCTCGTGACAAAGATTTCATTTCGGAACAGAGATTGTTTCAACGAAGGCGATATATCGCAAGGACTCTTGAAGCAGCGCGAAACTATCGCGCAACGTTCGCGAGAATGTGACGCGTGAAATCGTCGAAGATCACCCTTTATATAGAATCAGAATTTTGTAAATATTATCTCATCTGTGTATTAAATTCACGAGCTTCATGCCTCGATCCCCCAGCTGAGAATTTGAAGAAGACGCAGCCGCTCCACTTTACAGAGATTTCATTTCGTAATAGAGATCGTTTCAGCGAAGGCGGTAGATCGCAGGGACTCTTGAAAAAGCGCGAAACATTCGCGAAGGTGTGACGTGTGAAATCACCGAAGAACGCCCTTTATATAGAATCAGAATTTTGTAAATATTATCTCATCTGTGTATTAAATTCTCGAGCTTCATGCCTCGATCCCCCAGCTGAGAATTTGAAGAAGACGCAGCCGCTCCACTTTACAGAGATTTCATTTCGTAACAGAGATCGTTTCAGCGAAGGCGGTAGATCGCAGGGACTCTTGAAGAAGCGCGAAACATTCGCGAAACGGTCGCGTAACATTCGCGGGAGGTGTAACGCGTGAAATCACCGAAGGACGCTCGCTTTCTCGCCGAGACTTTCGGCGGGATTGTGCGAGGGACGATCGGGCCGGGGCTCGGGCGCAGTCAAACGATTGTCCTAACGACAACGACAGTTTTCTCTCGCAACTCAGCCGATTATTGCGGCACATCGGTACGCGGATCGTTGCGTGAAAGTCCACCGTCCGTCCGCCCGTGCAAACGAAAGAGAACGAGTGTGAGAGGGAGAACCGAGAGAAGAGGAGTCGGGAACGAGAGGGAGGACAGAGAGAGAGCGAGAGAGAGAAGGTGGAGGAGGAGGAGGAAAGGGAGGACGCCGAGGGAGAGGAAAGGAGAGAAGAGGCGACAGTTTCCGGTCTCCCTGAACGCTCGTTCACTCCGTGGCCTCTATCCTCGTGTGTTCGCCGCGAGCATTTGGCAAGCCACTTTTCCAATGCCCTTTCCGATCGACTGACCATCCGTGATTAGCCTGTCGCGCCGTCCTCGGCGACGACGCTTCCGAATTCGCTTGAAATTGGCTCAGCATTGTTCGAAATTATCTTGACATTGTTTTGAAATTCTGCCTCGGGTGAAACCCCGTCAAACAAAAATAATTAATTCGAGGGGCGTTTCCAAAATTTGCCTGCATTGTTGTGAGTGTTTCCTTACATTGTACGCTTACAGTGATCAAAACTTCTCAGTCGTTCACAATTTCAAGCGGACATTACCGTATCATTCTTGTAGCTTCAAGAACACTCATCCAATGAACTCATAAGTTTGTAACAGTACTGTGCCCAACTCATTTCACGACACAAAAATGAGACTTCCTCGTATTGATTTCCATAAAAACGACTGAATACATCATTATAAACCTGTCGCGCCGTCCTCGGCGACGACGCTTCCGAATTCACTTGAAATTGGCTCAGCATTGTTCGAAATCGTCTTGACATTGTTTTGAAATTCTGCCTCGGGTGAAACCCCGTCAAACAAAAATAATTAATTCGAGGGGCGTTTCCAAAATTTGCCTGCATTGTTGTGAGTGTTTCCTTACATTGTACGCTTACAGTGATCAAAACTTCTCAGTCGTTCACAATTTCAAGCGGACATTACCGTATCATTCTTGTAGCTTCAAGAACACTCATCCAATGAACTCATAAGTTTGTAACAGTACTGTGCCCAACTCATTTCACGACACAAAAACGAGACTTCCTCGTATTGATCTCCATAAAAACGACTGAATACATAATTATAAACCTCGCCGAGTTCCTGTTATGTTCCTGTTACTCCGAGTTTCGTAATTAAGTTCTGCTAATTTTCGTTGATACACGAGTAGCAGTGCTTGTAAGTATTCTGCGAGCACAGTCTATTAATAATGTCCGCTCGGAGTAAAAGGAACGATGCTCGAGCAAACCGCGGTAATGAAAATTAAAGTGACCCGTTCCCGATCGTTAACCGTAAACCGCGTAGGGAGTAGGATCGCGTAGGATCGTAGGTAAGTCGTAAAGAAGGTATTCGAACGAATTAGACGGAGAATATATGATTCCGCGATTACGCTCGCTTCCTGGAACCCACTCGCCGATGTTCCCGCTGAAATACCGACGCGGTGCAGGGCGGTGCAGCCCGGTAAAACGAGAGGTGTTCGAAGTGCCGCGGTACAGGGAGTCAGTGTACATAGAGTCGCGCGATGAATAATGCACAGAAGCGGATTATCCTCGAAACGAGTTCTCCGCTTAACTCCCACGCGCCTCGGCTACCTTGAGACAGGTGTTCTATGCGTGCGCCCGATAACCGATAAAGCTCGTTGGCTTCGCGGCTATCGCGACGAATACGAGAAAGGTGTCACGGAACGCTCCCACGGACGCTTCTTCGAGTTCCGACTTCCGGTTCCGAAATCGATCGATTTCGCAAGGAGAAAACGAACAGAGAGAAAGATGGAGGGAATTGCGTAGGATGATATTGCGGGATTCGAAAGCGGAAAAGGGCGAGGAGGGCCCCGCTAAATGCCACGAGCAATTAAACCATTCTCTCGATTAATTAGCGCCGATTGGATTCGACGAACCCGCATGATTGATCGACTTTATCGGTGCGCGACAAATGAGTCGACGTTTTGTCACCATGTCCCAGGATCCTCTCTACCCAGGATGAATCCCTTCTTCTTCTTCTCCTTCTCCCTTATCTCCCTTGTCGATCATCGAAAGCGAGATCTCCGCCGGACGGACAATCGCGCCGCGTCTTTATTCGTTTCTTTCACCGACGCGGAACGTCGCGTCGCCGACCATCATTTCCTAATCGAATCCGACGCGACTTTCGTGCGATTAAACGTTGCGCAACCTGCAGCAACACGCGAAAGGAAAAGTGACCCGGTTTCAGAAATTTTCCGCCGAAGAGCACCGGACATTTTTTAACACTAAACACATTCAAATGACTGGCTTTACATTTTGGAATATTTCATAAATGAGGTACATCGCGTAGAATAAACTTTTTAATTATTGCAATTGAGAAACGTTGTACGATATTCATTCTCGTTTAATTTGGACGCGATATTGCGCGGTAGAAGGTTAATAATATTGTTTACACATCGACCAACCTACTGTGTCATTTTGATAGACGTACCGTGCTATTGTTCCTCATTTCGACGAGGGGATGGACATGCGTACGTTCGATCGATATATTTTCTGAATATTGCTGAACGTTCTGTAGAATTTTGATGGATAAACGAGGCCGTTCTCCCTTTTTGTAACGAGGGGATTAGAACGCGTCAATCAGTCAACACATTTTCTAAACACCGCTCGTCGTTCTATACTATTATCACGGATAAACGATGCCATTCTCCCTTTATTTAAATGAGGGGTGCAGAACGCATACTATCAGTCAACATATTTTCTAAATACCGTTCGGCGTTCTATATGATTATGATGGACGAACGATGCCAATCTCCCTTCCAATAAAGGGACGAGAATACAGGTATGTATAAGCATCATGTACAATGCTTCTTGCAAAATAAAACTTGTCTGTATTAATTGCAACCCACCGGAGCTACGTAGACATTCCTTTTTCGACTTCAAACCAATAACATCTTTAACACTACATCCACCACGGTCAAATAACCGGTTTTGTATATTTTCCAATTATCCAAATGATGAAAATCCATTTATGGAAAATAATGGAATAAATTTCACCTCAGTAAATTTACTGTTGCTATTTTTATAAGACAATATTTACCAGATACCTTTAATGCTTGGTATGTCCGTGTAAAATTCTTTAGATATTTTTACTGTTTTGCATTCGATTCACTCATTTTTCCTCGAGAAGGCATAAAATTCGCAGTCTACTGATCAGCGATTTTGATGACACTCTTTTATAGAAAGGCCCAACAATTCCCACGATCCAGCTGAAAATCTCGTCGCCGAGAGCCTCGATCTTCGAATCTTGTAAATTAGTACGAGGAATCGACGACGGGCCGACGAGGCAAACGGCGCCGTCTCGTTTTAATTTCGGGACGAAAGTCTCGAGAGAACGAGCCAAGAAAAAGAAAGAGGCGAGGGAGAGAGGGCCAGCGCGAGAGTGTAGAGGTAGAGAGAAAGAGAGGGAGAAGGGAACCGCAGAAGGGGGAAGGGAGGGGGCACGTAGTAAGCGTAGTAAGACACGACCGGAAGTTCGAAAGGGGAAGCCCCTCGTGGAGGCCGGGGAACCGGAAACGGCCGAATGCTCGTCACGAGCCTCGCCGGCCGGCCCGAAGAAAACCAGCCAGAAAGAAAGAGCAACCAAAGGGAGAGCAACCGAGAGACGGACAGAGAGATCGAGAGAGAAGAGGAGTGGCCTCGGAGCGGTGCTCGAGGGAGAGAAAACGAGCAAACGAGAAAACGAAAGGATTTTACGGGCAGAGGCTGCTAAACGAGCTGCGGATCAAAGAGCGGCGTATTAATTGATATTAATTGCTGCTCGGCCTCTCCGCTCTGCTCGTTCACCGTTTCTGCTCTCTCTCTCTCGATCTTCTGCTTTTCTGGAAAGATTGCGCATCGTCTCTGTCGAGAATAGCTCCCGCAGCGATCTACATTCTTCGATTTTTCATCTTGGGAGATCGTCGTAAGTTCGCGGGACGAGCGGATCGTTTTCGATTCTCCGAGCGCATCGGGAATAATAGACGATCGATGTTCTCGGGCCAGGGGTCCGGTCGATAAATCGTGGAGGAGTCGCGCGCGCGTGTCCGCCGGCTACACGAATACGGGCCGTGTACGACACGATCAATTAACAATCCCTGGACACGGTCGCGGCGGTCCGTCATAAAAAAAAGCAAGCACAAAGAGGAAAAAGACGAAGGAGTCGGAGGAGGAAGAAAAAGTCCTGCACGCCTCCGAAATATGTAACCGACACTTCGGGAAGACGTTGTGTTCCGCAGCGCGACGAAGACACTGTACACCGACAAACTCTCTCACACGCGCACACAGACATATCGGCCGTGTACACGCGTCGTTCGACAAAAGCCCGTGGAGAGAACACGATCGTGTGGCCAACACGGTGGGAGTATGTCCAAGAATGAGTAATACGGAGCCGGCAGAACGGAGAAGGATAGATAGGGTACGCGCGAGAGCAAGGGAGACAGTGAAGGAGACACAAAGGGCCCAGGGACCGGGGGAGAAGGAACACTAATGAATGACTACAAAAGGAACAGGTACAGAAGAGTGAGAGAGAGAGAGAGAGAAGAGTGAGAAGGACGGTTGCGGACAGAGACGGAAGCAGTGAATGAACGCCGAGGAGAGAGAGAACGTGCGCTATACGTCGAGGAGAGACAGAGAGGTGGAACGTCGACGGTAGCACGCACGCCAAGGGGATAAGGGACGTCACACGAGGGTGAGCCAGCACGGAGAGGAGAGTTATTTTGGTGCGTGTATCGAAATCAGAATGCAACAAGTGACACATGCGTGCCTCTACTGTCGTGGCCAGAAACATTGCTTAAATCTCCAGCCCGATTCTCCCCTACGCCCCGTACAGCGAACATACGCTTCTAACTTTAGATCCGGCATCGGGAACTTGACAGACCCGGTGGGAGCTTTGACACGCTTCCATCCCCGCCTTCCACAGTCGCTAACGAGATTTCTGAGAACGACCGAGCTGTCTCCAACGGAACCGTCGATCGCGATCCGCTCTCGATCGTCGCCACAATCTCGGCCAAACCCTGTCGCTCTTCGATTTTATACGAAATGTACTGCTCGTCGCTTCAACTCTTATCCTTTATGTAGCCAACCAAAATGTATCAATTATTTAAGACCTTTTCTATTTAACATATTTGCACAAATTCTCATTATAAGATTATAAACTAATATATTAGCGAGTAGAGAATGGACATTCACAGAAGTTTTGCAATATTTTTAGAGGTACATTAACAAGTTGTTGAAAGAAATGCAGGAAATAGGTACCCGGTTGGCTGCACAAGGATTAATGTGGATTAAGGAATAATCTTACCAATTGCAATTTTTTCAAAATCTTTTGTGCATATTATTTCGTAAACCATTTCTTCTAACTTCTCGAAAAAAGTCAGGTCGTTCAGAAAGGTTTGTCCGCAGCTGTATATACTTTTAAACTTCGCGATAAGTATTCGAGTCTTTTAGAATGATAAGAATCGAATAATCGACTGCGATTGGTCGGGATTCCCTGAACAATTCCGGATCGCGTCGATTCCGTGCTGCGATTGAAATTCGACGAAAGGTTGAAATAAACGCGAGAGAGAGAGGATGATCGATTGCCATGGAGGTGTTCCCCGTCCCGAAACGCGATGTTCCACGAAGACGAGGCACAGTTAGCGAGAACGAAGCATTCGTATGCAGCGTGCCGGCCGTGTAGACGGGTAGGCGATCGTGCCTCGCCTGGCCGGTTCGTCCCGTTCATTCACTAACTCGCTTCGTACTCCAGTACATTATTGTTAGACAACTGCCCGTTTCCGGCGCTATCACTTCTACGTGTTTGTCATATTTTCGTCGGCCATTATGGGACGGCCGGCGCGAACGAAACGCGGCTCCTTCCTTTCTCCTCTTCCCTCTTCCCTTCGAGGATCTCGCGAATTTTCGAAAAGAAGTTGCTTCTTTTGAATTTCTCAAATATATTTTTCGAATTTGGTGAAAGAACTGTGGGTTTTACTTTCGATTTTCAATCGATGTACAGTCCCTGCTCACTTTATTAGACTCACTTCTATAATTATGATATTCTGAGTTGTACCATGAATAATGGGTATGCCTTATGCAAATATCACTTAATGATGAACAATGGATTTTCCATATATTTATTTTACAAAAACAATGGATACAAACACAAATAGATCAATATAATTCTTAAAACACTAATATTCTGTTAATCCGCCCTTAACTGCTCTTAAAGCCGCAACTCTTCTGGGCATGCTATCTATGCAAGTTTGTGCAATTTCTTTTAATATAACGTTATGGTGCCAGTGATAGATTATTCTCTCTATCAACTTTGTCTTTGTTGTTATATTTTGTTTGGCCAGTTCTCTTTTCAGGCACTCCCAGACATTTTTAATCGGATTCATGGCTGGTGAATTGTCGGGCCATGGTAAAAGGGGGATTTTTTGCTCTTGCAAGAAAATTTTACATTTCGATAGGCAACCTTATATGTAGTACGAAATCATTACCCCATAGGTTGAAAACAGCGTTGAATTCCTTATAAGATTTCAAAAAGCACCAATTCTTCAGGTGAGTCTAATAAAGTGAGCAAGGACTGTATGTACCCGAGATAGAACTATTGAGATAGTCACTAAGAGAAGGAAAATGCCTCTGTTGTAATTAGATCGTTAACTATATGTCTAATTACAAGTATAAACCATGTGGTCATTAAAATAAAACGTTCAAATAAACTGTAAATTGTAAATAAATAAATAATAATAATATCTGGGCAATTTCATAATTTCTCTTCGAACAGAGCATTTCAACATTTCTCTGAAAAGCTGTCTATTAATAGGATCATTCCAGGTTGAATTCCGCGCAATAGTCGACCGTAAAAAGTTCGTCTATCGTTTACGCCTTTCATAATTATTCAATGACAAACGCAGAACCAGTTCATTATCTCGTATTCGTAGCTCGAGAGCGTACACCTGATGCAGATAACGAATATACCCACGGTGGCTCGTAGTGTTCGCCGATATTCAATTAGTCCGTTCCCTTGTAATTTGTTTCGTCATTCTGTCGATTAGAAAATTATTATACTACTGATCATTTACTCCGATTGAATATCGATATCATAGGTATCGTAGTTACATTTTTCAACTCTATAAATAGTATAAATGACGGTTTTACGGTACAGGAACTGAACGGTATTTAATTACTAGACTGCAGCTTTTGTGCGCGTGTCACGAAAATGAGTAGGCGCAATGTAAAGCAGTAAACAAATTAACAGAATGTAAGAACTTCAATGTATTAAGATCGGCTTATTAAATTTATGAATAGAAAAATGAAACTTCTATTTGCCTTCTGTTTCTTGCAATCGATGCGGACAATTTTTATTTTGCTTGAACATCCACAGTATATTAACACTAAACCTACCACTGTCGGTTTTATATTTTTCATTTTACAATTACTGAAATCACGAGATTGCTTGCATGTACATCGATTCGATAAAATCTTTGTCCAGGCACATATTGCAATAAAAATTGCACAGAATCTAAATAGACGGAGCCTTGTCATTTTTACATCTAAAACATTTTAATGGCTTTCTGTGCTCGGTAGGTGTAGTTTTAATTACTGCAGATGGTTCGTGCCATGCAAATTTTTTCAAAAAATACAGAAACAATTACTAAAATAGGTTACGGCGTTACGAGGCAAGGAAATGGACAATACAAGCGTTAAAGCCTGTTATGGTGGTCAAACTTGGACCGGAAGTAGACGGACGCTTTGTAAAAGCTCGAAGCTCGAGGGTATCGCGTAGGAATCGGTACGTGACCGTTCTAGTTGGTGGACGATCGGCTCCGCGTTAAATTCGCCCCAGAATCGGGATCAGGATCGGGATCACGGGGACCCTGGTTTTCGCGATCCACGAAGCTCGACATTACGATGTCGATCTCACACCTGAGCAGGAGAGCGTGCATTTCGTGTCGCGCGGTAACAGATCGTTTCCGGTGCCCGCGGAGCCTCCACGCCGGAAGAATTATTCAATGGCGTACTCGCTAACTGCGACTACTCGATAGATCGCTCTGCGCCGATACCGGCTGCCGAGCCGAGCGGAGCCGAGCTGAGCCGAGCAAACCTGAGCAGAGCTGATGAGACACCATCTAACGGAACGGAACCACGAGCCGAAAACCTCCGATGCAAATGAAATCGCGAGGAATGCCGACGATCAGCCGCCTCTTCAGTTTTGCGTCTATTCAAATTTCCTTCGTTCAATGACCATGGACTTTCGAACGTCGAACGAACTTCCTCCGCGTGGCCGAGCTATAGTTGGCACAACTTTCTCACTTCATTCACGCAGCGATCGTGATTTTTTAATTTAAAGCGAATTCGCGTGCCCACTGTCGTTCTAATTCCCAACGAATTTATTTATTGTTCCTCATGATTCCTTTTCTTTACGCGGTGTAACTCGTAACTTTGTTTTGATGTCGTTAATGTAAAACATACGGGTTATATCTCTGTGACTCGCGCGAGGAACAGTTATGCTCTCCGCCAATCAGAAGCGATTACGAATATCACGAATCACTGTGAAAAATCACCGTGTTTGGGAACGAACGTACGCTAACCCTAATTGTCACACATTTTTTAGGTAACCCTTCTGCGGGTGTGAAAGAATTTCTGTTGCTCGGAGTTCCTAAATGTCAAGGTCCAGGTACAAATTAACACTGGAATCATAAGTGATGGGAAAATGACCCACTTTAAATTACTGCGGTTTTGTAATCGTCAATGACACGAACGAGCCTCCGTGCTTTATTCGGCGCATCGATTCCTTTATGCACATACTGCCGTAACAATCGGCTAGAATCTCGGTAACTTCGTTTCTGTAAGTCATGTAATAATGTCGAATCTAGTCGCCTTGATCTCTCGGTGATGCTAGTTTTAACCATCCGTCTCGCTCCAACTACCGGTGCAGTGCGATGTTGGCAACTTGTGCAGTAGGTTATTTCACGATACGATTGTGGCAACAATGGATATTCGACTATGTTCAAATGTACCGTCAACGTTGCCAATTAATTTACAATTTAAAGCGTGACTGAATCTACTCGGACGTGTGAAACAGGAGGTTACAATGGCGACACATGACTCTGGTGGTTACAAAGCCACGAAAGAATTAGAAAACTATCGATCTACGCGACGTCGAGTTTAGTGAGGTTAAAGTGGCTGCCATCGGTATCTCGTGTTCCATCTCGTCGAAACTTTCGTCCGGTGGCGTATTAATTAAATTCTCGTTAGCCGATAATCTTCGACGCGGGATCTCCGCGGAGCGTTTAGCGTCTGGGAATCGCACGAATTCGAGGAATCGTTACACAACGAGAGATACCGAGGATGGAAATAGAGTGTTGTCTAATTTCGGTTTCTCCGAAGATGGCTATAAAGTCGTCGGATTTGCATAAGCTTCCGCAGTCTGGCGGCAAGTGATGCATATCGGGTAGCATTGCCTCGCGATCCGACAGATCTCCGATCTCGGATCTTCTTCGGAGATCGATCGAGTCTCGCGGAGGGTTCAAAATGTTCCGGAAGGGTGCGTTCTTCTTTCCTTGACGGGTTGAGGGTCGCTCGAAGGCTCCAAGGTTTGTTGAAGTATCGTGCACAGCAACGCGTGTCTCTCCTCGGCCAGCAAGTACACACAGTCCGAAGGACTCTCTCTCTCTCTGTCTCTCTCTCCTGCTTCTCTCCCCGAGGGAAGAAGAAACGTGGTCACAGAACACAACAAGGTGGAGGCAGGAGGCGGTGAACAACCACGAGGAGGTGGAGGTGGAGGAGGACGAAGAGGAGGAGGAGAGAGAGGCAGGGAACGAGGAGGCACGGAGGGAGTTCGCAGAGTTCTGGCTGGGTGAGCACACGTCCGGTCATTATCGGAGCTTATCTACATGAGCACACCTCAAACGTACCCAACCAAACCCGACCGTTCGCTCGCTCGCGAGTACGTACCGAGACTCGCGCGTTACCATTGTGCTCGTGTTTAGAAACCGCGTCTCTGTCTCCTTTCTGGCCCAACGGAAAAATTACGTTTCTCGGACTGGCCCCGAACACCTATACTGCTCGAACGAGCAAGGAACACCATAGTCCATAGTCGAAGTACAAGGAACACTTACCTAGAACAGAAAGAGAACGATTTCGTTAGAAAATGATGTTACTTTGAGATTGTAGAGTTCTATAGTACATTCCAATATATTTTACTATTCTTATCTTGTTATGTGTTTACGCAATTAGGTTCTTGAAGTTAAACGTTTGCTCGAAACATGCGCTTCTCCTGTTAACGAATGTTTCATATTACTTCAATGTACACATCTGATAAAGTAATAAAATATCCTGTTACATAAAAGCCATCTCTAGAAATATCTATGGAACTGATTTTCAGCGTCAGTGTCTAGGCTGACGTGTGTCTCCGATCTAAATCCGCCGCTTTCGAGGCGTTTCCGCTCGGTTTCGGAATATTTCAGGTGCGATGAGAAGGCGAGAGGTTCGGGGAATAATGGAGGGGTCTCGCTGGACAAAAGAGAGGATGCAAGGTCTAATTTCGGCGAGAGACGGGAGTTTCGTCATCGGCGACGGGTCAGGTCGCGTCGGGGCGAGGGGCATATAGTGCTCCGCGAGCAAGTGGAACGACGACGGACCGTTTTCGAGGCTCGGAGGCACAGAGGTCAGCGACGACCTGTGCGAAGAGGGCAGCAGCGAGAGGTGGAAGCACGCTTCGGTGCTCCCGGCCGTAGCGACGAGTCGCGTCGAGTCGAGTCGAGTAGAATCGAGTCGAGAAACGACCTCGGCGACTCTTCTGCCCGAGGACTGGACAGGGGACCGATTAAACGGTAGATTCGGAGCCTCTCGATTATCGGCGATCTCCCGTGCCGATACGAACGCTTATTACGGGCCAAAGGGCTGCTCGAACCCTTCCCCCATTTAATCGGTTCGCTTTGATATTTGTAGATACTGCTTGCACCCGGAACGAATCTCCCACCGCGATCATCCAACTTAATTGCACCTTGGCAACTGTGTTTCGTTGCGGTTACACCGTCGAGTCGGGTTTGTAACTCTTTCCACGCAGTAATCTCTCTCCCCCCTTCGAATCTATTATGTACAGGGGTTGGACAAATAACGAGGCACCTGGCATATGTATTAAGAAGAGCTGATTAATAGCGCGCGGGAACACCTTCGGTATTGCTTGTACTCTCCTGGACGCGGAACAGTGCCAGTCGGAGGTCGCAATCGGTACTTGACGATCTCAAAAATTAATCAACTCTGGTAGGTTTGAAGCTTTGGAAAGTTTGCTTGTTGGCGAACTTAATTTATCAAGCAAATTGGATCGAATTTTAATAAATGGATCGGCCAATGCGCGTCATCTGCCGACCCTTGTACCCAACCAAAAGTTGTCGACGGTTCAAGCAACGAGATCGGTCGAAAAACGCAACGAGCAGTCTCGTCACGCAACAGAGTAGCAATTTGCGATAGGTACAGCGTGTATGCTCGACGCAAATGGGCCTTTTTATCTTGGATCGCGGCTGAGGGCTGGTGAAAAATCGCCGGTGGCCGGCGATGCGTGAACTCGAAACGGCCAGGGAACACGGGCAAAAGAGGACGAAGCTCCGCAACCTCGCCGAAATGCACGAGCCGTGTTTGCTATCCGGCATTGTCTTCCACCTCCACCTTTTACCTCCTCCTCTACCACCTCTTCGTCCTCCTACTCCTCTTCCCTCGTCACGATGCTCGCTGTATTCTCGGCTACGCTCGCCGGAGACGCTCCTCGCGCGCTTTAATTAACGATCGATCTTTGTCCCTCTTTGTCGCGCTCGCGTATTTGACTGATCCCCGACTTTGATCTCCTCTACTCCCTATTTTCCCGTTCGTCGTAAGACTCGAACGCATGCAAATACGCTGATTAACGTTCCTTGTACGATGGCGACGACGATGTTTCCATTTTTCTGATAGAGCTCCGCAGAAATCAAGGTAGGAAACGTCGCTCGAGGCTGACTCGACTGCCTGTTAATTGTTACCAGTCCGTGGATTGTGTTCGTTTGCCGACGTTTGCATAAAACGGTAGAAACTCGGGAACAATTGAAGAATGCTGTTACATTGTCCTCAACTTTAGACAAACACGAAACCGTGAAGCCGTTAGAAGAACTTAGCACACGATTCCACTATAAACGTCGAGAAAATTTCGAACAGAATCTACTAAATATGTGTTTCCAATTTTCTATAAATAAAATTCTATTTTCTCGTTGTCGACCTCATTGTCCACTGCTAAATTGCTTTAGTATCTCGTAAAGCTGATGCATCGTATTTGATAAAACATTTTAATAGCGAAGGTAAGCACGAAATGAATACATACATAAGTTGGTAGCGCACGTGTTCGAGCGATGTTTAACACGTTAAATGCTGTGTTTAATACAATGGCTCGTCGGTGCCATTTACAAATGGTTTCCGAGGTTGCATCTGTTATACAATGTCATACAAATGTTAGACCGAGTACTATTCTTGCGACAGTGGGAGGACGATTAGGTATCAAACGATTCCGCGACCGTCTCGATGGAAAGACGTCGAATGGATTTGCACGTCCGGTGCTGGACGGATCGAGAGCAACGAAGATCGGATGGTCGAGCTCGGGATAAGGAGACCGGATCCTTACGATCTCGCGAGTTGAAGGAAATCTTTCCCTTTCGACGCAACGACTCATTGAAATCGTCAGGTAACGAGCACGCGACAAAAAGCGGCCGGAAAGTCGACCTTAATCGTTTCTCCCGCGATCGAGCGTCGCTTCCGGCGCCATCGATCATCCCGCGACTTTCCTCTGGACTTCAGGAGAGCGGGACTGTCTCCTCTCTGCTCGGTCGGAGCGCGATCGTCAGTGGGTCTGCCGTGGTTTTTCTGCGGCGTGGCGCGGCGCGGAACGGCGGCGGAGAGGAAACGAGCGTACGCGGCCACGAATTAAAAAGCTAATGGCCGTCCGCGGTGTTGCTGTTGCTGTTACTCGCTGTACCGAACGGTGAATTGGATCGACTCGCCTGTGGCTCGGCGCGGCGTGGCTCGGAGTGGCGGTGTGAAAAGGGAAACGGGGCTGGTTCGCTCAGCTCAATGAAAACGCGCGAGCGCGCTTACGCTCTTGCGCAACCGCCACGCCGATTCCAGCGGATAAAAACCGGAACGCTTGCAGATAAGATTCAGGATAACTGAAAATGCATTAACACCGGCTGACGCGATAAAGAGAGCACGGAGATAGAGAGAAAGAGAGATAGCTTCCGTTTTTCCCTCGATACAGGTTCTCCGCGGACTGGAAACCGTGAGATCCTGCGTCGGCGGCTCGACGGCTCTGCGGCGTGACGCACGAAAAATCGACGGCCGATCGCCGGTCTCGCGAAACCGTGTCACGATCGAGCCCGAGAAACGAGATCATTAATGGAGCGTGAATATGAAAGGATCGACCTTACGTTTCATTGACGTTAAACGAGATACCGGCTCGCCGAACACGGGGAAAAGGTTGAATCGTCGTCGAGCGAGGTAACGTCGCGTCGCGGTTGTGCGACCGATCAAAAGGGATTGAAACGGATCGACGAGCGCGGGCGTGCGCGGGTGCGATCGAGGGGATCGAGAGAGGACCGGTGGCTGCGCCTCGAAGAAGGAACAGACTATCTCGCGCGCCATCAACGCCAATAAACGAGGCAGCGAACACGGGAGACAGGGCGAAACTGGGGACTAATGATAGCTTCGGGCGACGATTAGCGCCTCCGTCGATGCCGGGACCGACTGTCTTCGATGCCTGACGGCGACGAACCTTCTAAAGGCTTATTTGCTTCGGTTTAATTAATTGCCCCTCGGCCTATCCTTTCTGCGAGCGAGCTACCGCCCGTTTCGTTCCGTTCTCTGCTCTTGCCGTACCCACCGAACACATACCGAAAATCGGCTCCTGCGAACCCACCTATCGTGAGGAACGAGTTTCTCGTTTATTTCGTGTAGAGCCGTCCGCGAATCTTGGTTCATCGCTTCACGGTGCCCCGACTCTCTCTCTCTCTCTTCCCCTTTCTCTCTTCCTCTCTTTCCCTTTTTCGTTCAATCGATATCTTAATCGCGTAGCCGAAGCGTCGTGAATTCTGCCTCTAATTATCATTCTTCCGATACTCTTATCTAGAAGCAGCCGCTTTAAAACGCTCGGAACGCTTTATTGCTGGTCAGAAACGGGCACAGTTTTAATTGGCCGATTACGACGATTATTGGCCAATCAGCCGCGTACGTTCCTCGGGTGTAGATTCATCCATTTCGTGGTTCTAGATACTGTTAAACGTTTCGTTCCTCTCCGACGGTGTTGTAAATCGGTGTAGTGGTCGCCGACTGACGGCGAGTTAAAATAAATCACTGTTTCTACCGATCTACCGCAGACCAGACCAAATATCTTATTCCTATAAGCTACGCAATTCGACGCCAAACCTACCAAGCACTAAAAGCGATTAAAACGTTTTACCTTAAAAATATGATAAAACTGTAATTATGTACTTGGAAGGTGTACAATTTTTATCATAGTGTATGCGCTGGAATAAAGAAATCTATTGAAACATTTCCCATGGAAGTAACTATATCATTTCAACCCTTTGCACTCGGAGCTATTCTAACTCGAAAATGAAACATATCTTCCGACCCAGAATAATTCCAATCTATATAATTTTTTTTCATTTTATGGATATGAAATTGATATAACACGTCATACAATACTTAAATGTTTAGTAAGTGATTAGCCACCAAGATATTTAATACTGTAAACAATATTTTGAATAATGGTATCGCAATTTCTGGTGGTGACTCTGACTCACCACTCGAGTGCTAAGGGTTAATAGTTCCAAACTAAAAAATATGAAAACGGTCACTTTATCGGCATTGATAGGTTTAGTGTTAAATCAATCGCTGCGCCGAGTACGTGAATTCACGTAAATGTGAAAAGTGAAAACCCGTCGATTATGATCCGACGATTTTATTCCGTAAGCAGATGCTCTTGGTTCGTTTTCCAGCCTCTTTGAGAAACGAGACGATCCACGAAAGATTTTTTTGTGTACCGGCACCTGGAGAGGCTCCGTAGATCGCGCGATCGTCGAGATCGACAGGCTCGGCAGGGTGTGCGAAGCGAGGAGGCTCGGGAAAGGGGTTAAAGCACGGAAAATTGTTGCGAGGGCGACGTCGGGCGCGAAAGAACGAAGGCAGACCGGTAGGTAGGTAGGTAAATGACGTATAGATGCGTATCACGCACAATGCAGGCTCGTGGGAGCCTGCGTGCGCTCGCTCCCACGCCGGTTTTGTCTGGACGACCGACCCAGACCAGCCCTCTGTCGCTCCTCGAACTGCTACAAAGGATTCTCATCGCTCACCTGCGAGAGCCATTCGCCAATCTAGTTTCTCGCGGTCGAGCGAGACAGTTTAACCTGTCAACTGGGAGGATGAGCTAGCTTCGCCGCCTTTTCTACACCACTGTTCCACCTTGGCCGCGTATCGACGGGTTTCCCAATTTCCATTCGATCCTGACATAGTGTCACCATGAGAAAGTAGAAATTGCAGTAGACTGCGGATTTTATGCATTTGTCGCAAAAAGAAGGAATGATCATTGCTCCTGTATCTTAGAATTGATGCTAACAATTTCTATTTTGCATGAATATTCGCTAGTCTAGTTCAAATTCCGCAACGAAAGATACGAGACGGAAAGTATTTTTGATAAGGCTGTGCTGGTCCAACGGTCCAGTTTTATCTCGAAAAGGAAACAACGATTGGAATTAGTTCAATCACGAATAGCTGTGAGTCGAACAGAGAGCGAACAAAACGATCATCGTTTTTCGATGATTATATCTATAGGAGGCAAGGGTGGTAGAGACGACATCGGTTCCTAAATCGGGGAAAGGATCGCGGGATTTTGCGCAAGGGATCGTTACGCGGCCCCATAAAACGCGATTCCTCGGCGAGGTGTTTTGCGGAGACGCGACGAGGCGGATCGAGCCGATTGCGAAAATCGTTAACTGCAAAAGGTCGGCGATCAGACGGTTTTTCGCCGGCCTTCGGCGAGTTTGGAGCCGCGCGCGGCGGAACGCGCCTTTTCGATCGAGCAGAAACGCTACCGGCAATAAAACGGTCCGCGCGGTCGTCCCGACACGCAAGCCATTAATTAATCCATTAGGCCAGTTACGTTGGCCACAGTTCTCTCTCCTGTTTCGCGTGCAAATCCTCTCACACTCCCTTTCTCTCTCCCTCCCACGTGCGTTCCGAAGACGCCGGCAAACCGTTCGGATAATTAATCCCTGTGAAATAAGAAACGAATATTGCGTTGCGAATTCCACTTTATTGTCGGTGCACGCCGGCTATTCTTCGGTTTCGCGGGCATCCAGAGAGAACCGGTGCTACCGGCGGCTACCGTGCTCCGCCGTTCTCCTCTTTTATATTTTTAACCCTGCCGCGACGAGCCTCGACGTTTATGCCCTCTGTAAACCACCCGGACAGGCCGAGCCTCGTTCTTTCCAATACCTCCTCTGCCTCTAAATTCGCTCCAAGGCCCTTCCACGATATTTCGCCTTCGAAACTTTCGACTATGCCGATTCGCAGCCACCCAATTTACAAAATCTGTTCGAGCAGATTAAGGCCAAACGTCAGCCATCATACTTTTCGAGCAAATGATGGCAATTTTGGCGCCAAGACATGTTTGGAACAGGATTTGGCCCTTATTTGCTTATTTGTTGGTTATGTACACGGATTTTTATGCGAAATAAAAATGTTCTAAGTCGATTCGAAGAGACAGAAATTATATGAAAATGGAAATCAATTTTTAGTAATGATCTATTAACATTCATCAATTTAGAAATATTTTAAAGATGTATGTGCTACGGACGCCGTCTCTGAATAGGTTTAATAGTATGAGTTTTGATTTTACGTGATAATCGAGACATTCAAATGATGGATATCCGTCATTCCCGAGGACTCGCGTATTCATGGAGAAAAAATTAACCGAGACGTTTTTGCGCGAATCTACTCTAGACGTAACCATCTGTTACTTTCTCAGACTATAAAAACGGCTGGATCCTTATTCGAATTAGCTCTAGAATGTGAATACCGTAAACAGTATCGATTCGATGCAAAAGTAATGGACACTTCTACTAGTTACACCCGATTCACCTCTTACACGGCGGAGAACCTGTTAACTAAAACTACTGAGCACTGAAAGCGATAAAATGACAAGACTCTATTTATTTAGATTTCGTGCAACTTTTGTTGCAATATGTGCTTGGATTTCCATGTAAGCAACGTCATAATTTCATTAATTATGTAATTAGAAATGTAAGACCGGTCACAATTCTGATAATGATCGATGAATATAATATATAATGATTAGACAGCGGATTTTATGCACTCATGACAAAAATGAGTAGGTGTAATTGAAAATAGTAAAAACTTTAGAAGAATTTAAAAATACTGTTATATTATTTTCAACCTATTAAACACATTAAGATAGAAAATAAATTTCTATTTGACTTCAGTTCGTTGCAATTTCGGTAGAACATTTTTATTTTGCATAAAGGATCCGCTGTCTACTAATGATACATTAATAGTATCTAAAAATGTAGATCATTTCGATTGCTCTTGTGGTCCAGTATTATGGCTATCAAATTCTCTTTACTTACGTTGTACTGTACCTAACAATGCTATTTAAAAAATATTTATTGTTGTCCTCCACTATTGAAGATACATGTTCAAATTTATTTTGTCCATGTCATGTTTCATTAATCTTTCCCACCTCCATAATAGTTAACATGTAATTTAATCTCTATTTCGAACTTCAACTAGACTTATAATACATTCTGCCACTTCATACACTGATAACTTTTATCTCAATTGAAAGCTGGAGTCATAATCATAATTTTTGACAAATTATGAGATCCATTGTTTTTCTGTGGTCCATTGTTGTAGTCTTTACATATTGTCTTTAATCGGACATTTCCAATAATCTGACAAAAAAAACCGTTTCGAACAAAAGTTAATTGTCCACAAACCCCAATAGAAAAAATTACAAACATTTTTGTTCAAATAAAACATTGTGGTTTTTATATGCAACTATGTATTTTTTTACGTCTTATTGTAGTTAACTTCACAACGAATCGAATGACCTACTTTACTATGGCTTGAAATCTTAACCCTTAGCAGTCGATACAACCACTAAAGTCACCATTTAAAATTGCTGTACCATTATTCACAATATTGTTTACATGATTAAATATGCTGGTATCTAATCAAATACTACACATTTAAGTATACATAGTATGAAGTATCATATATTTTCATTTCATATCCATTAAATGAAAGAAATCATATACAATGGAATTATTCTAGGTCGGAAGAAATGTTTAATTTCAAAGTTAAAATTGCTCCGACATAGTTTTGACCCGCTAGATTGGCATTTTCGCCCGCTTTGCGCCGTTAGAATTCCTCATGAAAAGCCTCGTAAAAACTACGCTCGCTGCGACATTACAACAAGTGCAATTATCGTTTCGCGTGCGTTGCGCTGAGTTTCTCTCCTCATTAGCCTCGAGATTGCCTCGAAATCTCGAAATGTCGTAAATGAAGTCACCCTGAGGAAAAATTCTTTCTACGAATCGGATGAGACCGAGGTCTCTGACGACGATCGAGGAGAGGACCTGGAGTGTTCGATCGGGTCCGATTCGATTGGCCGGGTCGTTTACCCGAGGATTGTAGGACGCGGTGCTCGAGGGCAAGGTAAACGGGGTCCGAAATTAATTTCCAGTCGACCGTTGGCGCAATCGACACCCTTCTGCGTGAACCGCGCTCCATTATTAAAAAGCAGGCCGAGTCGTGTGGGAAATTGGAAACGTTGGGGTTGGCTCCTGGCCGGTACGGGCCGGCGTTACAGGTGTTCGACGGACGAACACGTGAGAATGTGTCGCAGGTGCTGCGCCGGCCCCGCGCGCTCTATCCGAAGGGCCGGTGCTCCCTTATATTATTGTTTCGCATCGTAAATGGTTATTATAGTTCTGCGGGGCAGTTTAGGAGGTCGGGAAGGGGAAAGGGTGATTGCGTGCCCTCGGCGAACCTACCCCGCACTTGGAATCGTTGACTGCCGGGAGACAATCGCGTGACACTCGCAACGCGCACACACAATGTTACAAACATTATTCGAGCTACGCGGCGTAAACGTCGATTCCTCGTCGAGGATTCCCCCATCAAACATTCATCCGCGAGTCAAATGTCGCCGGTCTAAGGGTGCACATATAGTAGAGCGGCGAAGATCGAGGATGGCAACGTGGTGAACATTACAGCAAACTCAAACCAACGTAATTATAGTGCACCTAGAAATAAAATTCACCGCACCGCTCTCCTCTACGCTACGCTCACCTCGCTGCTCCACTATATTCCCGTACTAAATCGCGTAATTTTGTCGTTCACCCGAGAGGCTCGATCGCAATTTCTCCCTCGTGAAAACTGCGTTATCGTCGAGCAGAGATGCGTTCGCGTTTTTTGCTGTTGCGTTGGCATCGCGTATTCGGAACAAAGCGACGTTGCCCCTTCAGCGAAGCGTGACACCTAGAGGGGGACAAAGGGGGCAGGTCGGGGGCCCCCGAGAGGCAACGTCTGCCGAAATGCCGTTCGAATGGCGGCCATGTTAATGCGCCAGGCGAAAGACAATTGCTTTCCCGTGTTCCCTGGAAAGTGCGTTCTCTTTCTGCGCCGGAGAGCCGCGCCATGAATTCCTCGCAGCAGCGTTCCTCGCAGATAACAGCCACAGGCTAACGTTAATGGCGGAACAGGTGGCCGCCGAGGCGTGACACGGTGACGTCATTGGTCCCCTCGTGCCACCGACTCCTCCGCCGCCAGATACGATACGAAACTCCTCGGCCATAACGTCGGCCTCCTCTCGTACTCTCCTCGTCTACCCTCGCCTCCTGAATACATTTTCGGCCGCTCTGGCCCGTGACATTCTGCGAAACCACCGCGCGCTGCCGAGTATCGCCGAATCTTTCTCTCCTTCACCCTCTGTTAATATTCGCATAATTAGACCGCCTACAACACGAGCGCCGGCGAGCAAGACGAAATTCCACGCGATCTAAATCCTATAAAAATCTCCGTGGGAGACACAGAAACCGTCTCTTTTGCTATCTTTGTGCACCGGGTGGCCGTGGGCTCGTTGCTCGTGGGATTCACAGAGCCGAGACGGTGCCCGAGGGGGCAGTTGGTTGATTTGATGATGATTTGGGGCAGAAAATACCAAGAAACTATCTTGTCCTCTCTGTGCACCACTCTGACAGGGCGTAGCCTAATTTTTCCCAATTTCGAAGGAGCCAGAACGCTGAAGGCCATGACAACCTTTTGAGGGGGCGTGGCTAAATGGCTCCCGGCTTGAGAACAGTGCGCTAAAGGACAAGTACCCATATCCGACAAACAAATTTCCAGAAGGAGAACGTTGCGGGGAATTTACGAGTGGTGTCGAGGAATTCGGGATTGGCCGATCCGATATTCCCCACGTTCCTCGTGCAAAAGCGTAGCGACTTCCTCGACTGGAAAGCGTATCGCGCGAAGAACGATACCGACAGCCGCGATAGAGCGGTCCCCCTTGAGCCGCCGCTCGACGAACACGGCCGAGGCTATCCCGTGCTAATTGTTTTTCATAAATTTTCCTTTTACATGCTCCGTTGGACGCGACAAGTGTGGCGTGCGTTATCGCGGTGCTCGCTGCTCGGAGCCGCTTCAAGCCGTTGCCACAGCCGTCGCGCCGCCAGCAGCAGCAGCTCGGTTCCATCTAGTCGTTTACTAATCTCCGCGTGAATTTACTAGGTGTCCGTCATCGTTACTCAACAGCCGAATAGCACGCGAATGAAACGCGATACGGTATAAAACGCGTCTCGAGAACTTTCACGATAAACATCTCGTAAATCGTTTAACCGCGCTGAAACCCATGTGTAGCTTCGGGATACGAAGCTGGCTAATCGACTATGCCCGACGGAAATCGAATTCAAGATCTCGCTCTGCATCGACCACACCGAGCTGTTCGATTCGACGACAGGACAAATCGCGGTGGAAGCGGAAACCACGGTCGCGTGACCACGGAAAAAGCTCGGGGCCTGTTCTCTCTAATCTCAAATCCGAGGCGATCGCGAGGACTGTTTACATCTGCGACAGGTGCAATTTCGGCGGGGAGCGAGCGACAATCTGGGGGCCAAGTCCACAACGATCGCTTTGTAAGTGACAACACGGAGATCTGCGGAGATAAGGGCGCGCGGTATCGAGCCGGTATCTCGGTAATCGTGGAAACCTGCCGCGGCAAAAATGCCGTCGCGTTTTTCGAGATAATCGAGCGCGAGCGCAGCGGTTCTGGCCGCGCATCCAGCGATCTAGTCGCGTCCAAGGTCGCCTCTTCTCCCGATCCCCTTCGCGAAGTCAAGAAAATGAGAAGAGAAGAGAGCGCGAGCAGAATTCTTTTTGCGCGGCGGACGAGCCTCGCCGGGACGAAAAACGCGAGCGGAGAGGCGAGGAGCGAGCGCGGAGAGTCCGGAGACCAGAGGCGAACTGAGAGAAATAGACGGAAAGAGAGAGGGAGAGAGAAAGAGAGATTGGAGAAGGGCAAACGGCGAAGGAGAGAAGCGCGGAGACCAGAGAGGAGACCAGAGAGAAAGAGAGGAACAGGATCATCGAGGATTGGACAAACGAAACTCCTCCCGCGTTATCTGCGTCCAACCTGCACCCACGCATCAATTCACCGCGGCAACGGACAAAGAGAGAGGAGAGCCGGCGAGAGAACGAGAGAGACGTGGAGCAGAGCAGTGCTCGAGAGAGGGAAAACCCGATCCTCCACCATGCCACCGATCTTTGCTACCGCTACCACTGCTACCACCGGGGCACGCCGGCAGCCATGACCTCGTACCAACGGGCTCAGGCTACTCGGACCGCGAATTCGTCGCTACCAATCACCTGGACGATCGCTTTTCGACTATTATTTCCTCCGGCTCCTCCTATTCGAGCTCTCCGATTCCTCTTGCCCAGCGATTACGCTCGGTGACGGACGACTCGACAAGAGCCAGTTTAAACTGGCGAGACCGTAGCCGTAGTTCAGCGAGGCTAAAGGAAAACCATGTTCTCCTACTCGATAGTGTCCACGACGATAGTAACGATTCGTTCCGATTTACATGGCCATAGCGTCCGGGAACTTGTGAAATGCACGAAAACATCAATTCCGATTAATAGTAGGTCTAGTAAAACTTAGTTTTGGGTTTAGTAAATAATTGTTCATACACGACTGACATAGCAAGTGTTCAGTAACTTTTATCAATGGATCGTAGATCGACAAGAACAGTAGATTGTTAACTATTGCTAGGTGATGCGTTGATCGGAAATATTCGCCAACGAAATTGCGATTCTCTGGGATGCACAGACCTCGAGCAAACTGCCACGCCGGGCCGTTACGACCGCCGGAATTTTCTATAAATTCCGTGGAATCGGACAGCGACGAGCGCGCGCCGCGGTAGGGACACAAATCCCGTCGGAATAAGATTCAGCAGGCCTGGCCGAGAGAGTTAACAAGGATGATTCGAGGTTGCCCACGTTAAAAGCCGGCTAATTGATTGAATTTATGTGAGCGGCGGATAGAGAGCTGCTACCGAGAGACGACGGGCCGGCTGGTCGGCCAGCTTCCGTAAATTCAATAAATCCTACCCCGCGTTCTCCGCTCCCGCCGCTTTTATTTGCTGTCTCGCGTCGCGAAATTGACAGGGCCTGGTCGGCGAGCCTTTTTGCGAGAGGCTAACGCGATTTCTCCGGCCTTCTTATAAACCGAAACCCTCGCGTGTACTTCAAGACCGTGTTTTTCGTTGCCTTGACTTCATTCTGTTGATGCGGTCGCCACTGACTTCACAGTTCACGCGATCACGTTAAAGTAAACTATGAATGAATAAAAGTGACCATCTTTTGGAAGTTGACACCAGGTCCAAAATTGTTCGAGTCGTCCCTGAACATCCAGTTCCTTTGCTGTCTTTGATACTGAGTGGTCAGTACGCGTGTGATTGGTACTTCTGTGAGACACTTCTTTCCATGTGTCCGTGCAGGAAGATTCTGCTAAATATTTTGGAGCAATCACAGACGATACTAATCCCAATTTGATCTACCCGGCGGAGCAGTCAGTTCGCTCGATTCTCCAGTGGAAGGAATGTCCCATCGGAAAGAATTCCTCGAGGTGGCTGGTAGACCGATGGCGGCCAGGCATTGAATGCAGATGAACGCGGGGCGGAAGAGTAGTGGGTGTCCAGAAATCAGTGCTCGATTTATAGCTCATTGAATGATACTTTTCCAAGGGGGGCATCCTTGCGCGCTCGATCCGAAGCGAACGGAAAAGTCGAGAGACTCGGTGTCTTGATGGCAAACATCGTGTGCCGGTACCGTTACATGTGCCCCCGGGCAATCGGCTACAATCCGATTGTGCCTCTTGTTTTTCCTGCACGTTGCTCGTTGCTCGGCCAGTTCCTCGGCAACCTCGAACCTGTTTCACGAGTGCTTCTGCCTGTATACAACCTCTCCGACGAGCCTAGCCGCGATCCTGCGGGGCCTCGCCTCGCACTCATCTTGCCTCATCCCGCGTTTTCACCGAGAATCCGACGACTTTGCCGCTCCGAGCTCCGCCAGGAATTTCTGCTCCGTTTCTGATTGGACTCGCGACTCTTCCTCACGCCGAATAACCACCACTTTCGATCCAAATTTATCGTCTTCGTTATGGCGAGACGAGATTCGAGATCCGAGCGACTCGTATTTATACGGTTAACGCAATTTCATATGTATTGTTCTATTACTAGGTAATCGAGGTTTCTCTGTATACTTCAGCGCAAAAACTGCAAATTAAAGGCAAAAATCCTTGGACCAACGGAACCAGGAAATTCCGTCGACCTTCCCCTGCTTCTGATAATTTTTTTGACAAAGTCATTTGAGAATTTCAGTAATATGACTAATCTTTCAGGACCTCAAGTGGCTCGTGAACACCTCGCGAACAAATTTAGCGGATGGTAGCAGCGATGTCGGGATTATTCGCGTGTTCTTGTCCGCGAGACTGGTTCGTGCTCCACCACTGTGCCTAATCGGCCGAATCCTAATCTTGGGGTCCACGGCGAGCAGAAACTCATCGACTAGTTCTCGTGGCTCTGCTGGCTCTCTGTTCCGTCTCGCCTCGCCTCGAGATTCTAGCCGAGGCCGCAGTCCACCTGGATTATTGCACCACTAAATTGCGCGTAACTGTATCGACCGCGCACCACCCAGATTATACGCATTAAGATCCTCCGTATTAGATTACCCGGCGAGCGTATCTCGAGAACAAGATCAAGGTTGCTGTTATATTCCTCGGAAAAACGTAATTGCGAGCCAGCCGCATAACTCATCGGCCCCGCAACCCTTTTTCTCCTTTCCTCTCCCTTTTTTTCTACCGATGCACAGTGGAGTATTTGTCTTGAAAAGTTGGCCAAAATACGACTTTTCGAATATTTTGTAAGTCGAAAAAGTTTGGTTGTCTGGGCTAGTCAAATGTATAAACAACAGTGTATCAGTTTTATTTCTTTTATTTATGTACTCATGTAGCGTTGATATGCATTGAAAACAAAACTTTTGTAGTATGTACTAATTTTTCTCTTCGCCCGTTTTTGAAATATCGCTCAGCTATTAGGATCGTTTATATGCGACGAAGATGTTGTGTTACTTTTTTCTTCTTTACAGACACTTTTTAGACAGGAATACATTATAATTTTCAACAATTTTCACTTCCTTATTGTTTTTCTGTTTAAAATTATTCAAGTTCGAAGATGACCTGTTACTTCCTGCGATATTTCGCATTTGTGGAATTTTAAGAAAGAAATTATTAGACTTCCAAGTGAGTCCCGATGTTCTTTTTGCGCCATTCGAAACTGTAAAGGTTTCTGTTATCAACGCAAAAAGAATTGGCTGCCGAGATGTCCCGATACGACTTTTCCATTACAATCCGTACTGCGATGTGTGCAGCAAACGCACTGTATCCAAATGTTTTAGATAAAAGTTAATCGGTATTCATTCATCTATATCTTACACATTATATCTACGTCTTATTTATCTAAATAAATCCCAATACAAAAACTTATAAAAAAACATTTTTTTTAATCAAAAGTCATGGTCAACTTAATTTTTTAAATGCTACTATGTATTTTTGATTACATATTGTTGTAGCTGACGTCAAGACGAATCCAATGACTCACTACACTATGCATGCAAGTCTTAAAATAAGGATACTCGGTGTGCGATGCTCGAACAACGTTCTCCGCGATAATTCCAATCCTGAATGATTTTTCGGTCAGAACTTCTCGAATCGTCCCCGACCACGAACGGCCACGATCGTCGTTTCATTCAGGATCGAATCGGACCGAATCGAACCGATTCCTTGAACCGGCCGAACTTCGAAGTTGGCTTTCCGAGAAGGAACCGTGGACATTTTCGAAACACCTTCTACGGGCCAAGCCATAATTACGCAGCACCGGGGCAAGAACGATCGGGGTAGCGAATCGTTGATGAGGCACCGAAACCGCGGCCGCCGCCGATCCTCCGGTTTTAATTAGCTTTTCTCGAAATCGAGCGTCCTGAAGGGAGCGCAGACACGCGAACCTTCGCGTGGCCCTCGTGGGACCTCGTCCCGAAACTCGTAAACCAAATCTCCGTCGACGGCCTCCGATTCTCTGCCAGTTTTTATTGACGACAAAGCCTACGTGATCGGTTAATCGTAACGCTCTCTCTCGATGATTCGTTGCGAGATGATCGGAGCAGAACCGGTCCAGATTGCAACCGGAGTTGAACGAAATGGCCCACTAACTGCAATAGCCTGCATAGATCAGGATCGTGGATCGGTAATAACTGAACTGCGGAATTTATGCGCTTATCGCGCGAATTAGTTGGTGAAACACGATATAACAAAAGGACGAATTTAGAGTTACTGGTGCATTATTTACAGCCTATTCAAATTATTCAGAGAAGGACGCAATTTTTGTGTACGTGTAGTTTCTTGCCATCGCGCAGAAAATTGTTATTTTGAAATCCGCAGTGTAGAAATAATAATACTGTAGATCTTCATGCGAAATAAAAATTATTCGTATCAGTTATAAGTAGACAGCAGTGTCTACTGCTGTACAATTTACAGCAGTGAACAAATTAGGAAGATTTAAGGACATCTGTGTACTAATTTTATCTTAACAAGACGATTAAAAGAAGAAAGAAATTTCTATTTGACTCCTGTGTCTTGCAATCAATGCACAAATTTTTTATTTTGCATAAAGATCCGCAGTCTAGTTATAAGACACAAGAGCCAGAAATTCCTAAATAATTTTAATACGTTGGTATTCTTACACGATTTTACTCAGCTGGAACTAATACAGTGATGTTGTTAAATGATTTCACCGAGCCGAAACTACTACATTGCCGTTCTTAAATTTTTCTACCGTCTCCTACATTAAATCGCACCTATTTATTTCCGCATAAAACCCGCGGTCTAGTAACAAACGCAAGAAATCGGCGGGCCGGTTATAGCAGCTTGTTCAATAGCAACGTTGTCTCCGTAGAGCGGAGAACCCGCGGCACGACAGCGAACGTGTTAACGGAGATGTAACTCGCGATCGAATCGACACACCGCATTTCAATCGAGTTCGGTACCGTGTAATCGGATTACACTCCGCCCAGCTGCGATTGTAACGTTAACCGGTAAGAAATTGCACGAAGAAAAAGAAGAGATATCGGCGTGGCGAGAGAGCCGTTCCGAGCACGGCGAAGCCAGCACGAAGCCTGCAGGAAACAAGGAACGCGTTAACAGCCGGCGTGGACCAGTCCCCGAGAGTGAGCGCAAGGGAATAAACAAGGTGGCAGTGTCGTCCGCGGTTGTATTTTATAATGCGACCGGGATAAGAGTTTTCGTGTTACACGTGTTGCACGGGGAATAACACCGACACGTAGGGCGCGCGAGGCCCCCGTCAGGGTCCCACAAGGCCCCACAGGGGGCCGGGGGCCTGGTGAATGGCCTAGAACGCTCTGCTCCGCTGCTCCTACGATAAATTTCCACCCGTGCCGATTTCCGGTTTCGACCGGGAAACCAACGACTCCGTGGGACCCGGACCACCGACTGTTTAGCAACAGGTTGCCGGGGACACAAGCTTACACCTTCGTTTCTCGTTCTCCAACTGTTTGCTGCTCGTCGCCACCGAAATGATCTATCATGACCGAGCTTCGAACCAGATTCGAAGACACCGGAATGCACTTTAGTTGTAGTGTGGTAATTGCACGGAATCCGACGAGAAGCTACACCTGTCGTCGCATTGAAAGGGAGAAACGTCATCAAACGCTCGCAATTCGTATAGGAATAATTGCAGAATATTAGAACTGCAGACTTTAAAATAAAGATACACCTGTCGTTGCATTTAAAAAGATTTGGCTCTCTTCGAGACTCGTGTATCGAAGACGACGAGCTTTCAATCGATTCTTGAGAGACAGCGAATTGCATAATTACAAATAAATCATTCAAATCCAGCCTCACAATGGTAACGTGTGAGTACGATAGCCTCGATGTGCTGGCTGCAAGACAACAATCTGCGATTCCGGGGACAACAGCACCGTTCCAGAGCAAATTGGGCTTTCCCTTTTCCGGACAGCGACGTTTCTGTATCTCCTGTGTGTTTCTGGTAGTAGCAGCGCGAGGAGGGGTTATGGGGCATAAGGGGGACGTAAGGTATCGCGGACAGGTGAATCGACGCATAAAGCCGCGGTGTTCTAGGACACGTTGACGATCGCGGCACAGCGGTCGCTCGATCGGAAACAAGCTGCTCTGCTCTGCTCCGCTCTGCACTCCGTGCGTCAGGTGCTAAAAATCGACCACATTCTTGGGAAGTCTGCGAGCGGTGGTTGGTGCAGTTGGTGCAGCGGCTGCGGGCGACTGCAGGCGGTGGCGGCGGCGGCGGCTGCAGTCGAGAGCGCAGCCTCTCTCCCTCCCAGCTTCTGACGCAATAGAGTCCGAGAGCGACTTTTCGATATCCCGGTATCCGCGGTGGTATGCGAGAGCGAGGGACTAGAACGACGTAGATACTCGCCGTTCCGTGCGGCAATCGTCCAATGAATGGCGCTTCTAGCAGAGCGGAGACCAAGCCGGCAACGATTCAGTAAACACTCGACAACGCGATATTTAATCGCGATATATACGCCCGGTTCCGTGAATAAGAGGAGCGATCCCCCGCGCGATACTGCGCCAGGCCTCTCCCTCTACCAACCTTCTAATTGATTCTACTTACCGGCCGATTTCTACTTGTCCCGATCGTACGATCTCTCGGGAATCGGATCGTTCGACCGTCGATCGAACGAGCTACCTCTCCCAACGTATCCACAATTTGCGGTGTCCTAATGCCGTAACTAGCCCCGCCGCTACACGACTCGAATCGCACGCTACCAGAAATATTACACGCAATCCAGAGTGTCTTACGACAGACGTTTCTCGTCGGAAAAGCACGAAGACTCTGAAGAAATTACCTGCACCAGAAGAGAGCATCGAGTACCCGATCCGCGCATGATTATTACACGGGTGGAACCACCTGACGCGGCTAACTTTAAATTATTCCGTTGTTAATCCCTCGATTTGCAATCGCATTCGTTGCACTTTGAAATTCTCAGTCCGACTCGGTCTAATAAGGGAGACGAGGACCGGTTATGAAACAAATTCTCTTTTTCCGAGCAACAGTGTTGAGATCTTTCAGATTGCATTTATATTGTAATTCATGTTGCTAGCCGAGGAATGGAGCGTTAGAGCTTGCGCAAGGATCCTCGAAATAAAACAAGTTGGAAAAGCGAAGGTAGGGGCTCCGCGGTTTAAGACGTCACCAGGAAAATTTCCATGGAATTGTTGTGTACAGAGTTGCAACGAATTAACCAATCGATCGCAATCGCAAATCGCGAAGATGAAGCGCTCGGTTCTCGCGTCTTAATATAAATCACGAGCGCTTTGTGGTTCGAGTCGCGTTTGTGGGCGAGTTGCGCAACCTCTCGATAAAATTTCCAAATCTCTGGCAGCGGGCACCGTGGCTGAGGCCCACCCCGTTTGGCAACCAGCCGCTGCCAAATTGACGTCTGGCAGCGCGCGAACAAAATAATCGACCGCGACCGCCGATGGACCGGGACATTTGGCGGGTCGGGGGGATGGCATCTGGCACGCTTCTATTTATAATTGTCATTCATACGGTTCGAGCCCGCTCTATGAAGTCCTGCGAAGTATTAATAAAGAGCCGAGGAGGCGGAATATACGATGACGGAACGGGAAGAAGATTATTCCGAGTGACCGAGAGGAATCCAACCTCGGAACTTCACCCTTAAGTGGTCCATCGAGGCTGCCGCAACCTTGGTCGAATCTGTGCTGATAATTCAACTTCCGTCAGCTGTGTCAAATTGCTGTTTTATTACGAGATCGCAGATTTTAATGCATTTATTACCGGAATGAAAGATATTTAGAGAAGTGTAAAGCTCAAAACAATTTAAAGATGTCGATGAATTAGTTTCAGCTTCGATGTGGAAATTTTTTATTCTGCAGAAAGATCGGCAGTGTATTTATTGCACGTTCGTCGGTAGTCTGTGACGTCGATCTTCTTCGTAAACAATTATTTCTGAAATAATATTGCATGTCCAACGAGTCCAATGCACATTTTCTGTACAAGAAAATAATTTTATCTTGTGAGATCTTACAAGAATTACAAGTTTCCAGCACAGTGTAAAATATGTGCTAGTTGCAGGATCTGTTCCGATTAAAGTGTCTCTGATGCGCACTGTGCAATCGACGAATGAAGAACCATATCCCCGCATTCCGCATTAGTATTACCGCGCAATAACATGTAATTCTGGTGAAGAAACTGAGAAACAGGTAGACAAACTTTTACCTTCCGCGAAGCAAAACCGACGTCCATTTACTTCTCGCGTCCACTTACGGGTTAACAGATAGCAGCGGTCGCGCGTGTCTTTTTCCGCGGACAAATTGCCGGCGACAAAGTATCGCGAATCGGTGGCGATCTTTCTTACTCTCGAGCAACCTGAACGATTACCTCGCTAACAGCGTGAACATCGAGGGTTTCGGAACGATCGTTGAGGAAATCGGTGAAAAAGTCGAGGAAGAAGCGAGATAGCCGAGGCGAAGTATTAGAATTAGCGAGGACGGCGAAGCGGTAAAGCGGCAACGAGAGGAACCAGCTCTCGGTGAAGGTGGCCCGGCAGATGCAGAGGCGCCGAGGAGCAAGCAGATAGCAAGCAGAGAGAGCAGAGAGCAACAGGGAACCAGTAGGAAGAGGTTTCGCGGTAGAGAGGCGAGGAGGAGGCCGCGAGTGAGCCTAAGCTCGTCGACTTATAAATAAATCTCGATCGCGTGGCTCTCCCCTCCAGGCGGCTCCCCTCGATACTCGCTCTCTCTCCTCTCACCGTCTCCCGTCCTTCTTTCTCTTTCACATTCCCCTTCCCCGTCGTTCCACCCTTTTTCTTCCTCCTTTTTCTCCCTTTTCTGCATCCCTCGCGCGCCCCGAAGCCCGCTCGCCCAGCTCGCCTCGTTTCTACTCTCGCCGCTTTTTGCCCTTCCAGGCCTTTCTCTCTTTCTCTCTCTCTTTCTTTCTCTCCGTCTCGCCCCCGTCGTTATTCCGCGCTGCGTTCTTCTTCCCGTCCCCCAGCCGCGATCTCGTTCCTTGTCCTACCTTAACGCCCGGATGCCGAGGCCGCTTCTCGACATCGGGATCGGGATCAGAATCAGCTCGCGCGCCACTATACCATTATTTCCGTGAGCAACGCATGCGAACAGGGGCGCAAAGTCCGCCGCGTTTCCGCGTTTCGACGCACCTGGACACCGCGGAATACCTGTTCTCCTGTGACCGCGTCTCAAACACCCCATACCTTCGCGAGTCCCTGACCAATAGTCCGGCCCAAATGAAATTCAACATTTTTGTACAGTATGAACATGTTCGTCGAATCACCCTTTACAAAATAAACAAGCTATGGATTTACATACTCCCGCATAAACAAACGAGTAGAAGATCGAAAGACCAGTGTGAGGTACTTGATCGCGGGGCGCAAAGAGTGCCATAAGCGCTCGGCCCCGAGGACAGAAACGAGCCGGAGTTGGTTCGCGCGAGTCACCGTGTTCGAGATCGATCATCGGTCGTTTCTATTACTCGGACGACGATAATTGGAGAGCTTGGGGAAAGAGGGAGAGAGAGGAAGCTTGAAGAAAGAGGAACGACCGGTTGGCAGCCGCGGGGACAGGCGACAAAGCGTTACAAGCGGCCCGACGAATAAATTGAAAGCGTCTCTCTGTTGCGGCCGATAACGAATCGCGAGATGCTGGTATCGGTGGCCCTCGGAGAGTTCGCTCGGCGCAACACCTTAAGCACAATCATTTGCATCCTGCCGTTATCGCAACAAATCGCCGCGAAAAACTCGTTCCCGGCTGGTCCGTGGCGCGCGGCTCGCGATCCGCGTTTCAGACCCGGAGAAGAAGAAGTAGAGGAAGAGGGAGATGATCTCGCTCGCGTTCTCTCCGTCTCCGTCCGTGCACCGGCGACGACCTTACAACGCTTCTTCGGGCAGAAACCTGTTCGGCTTCCTCTGTGCTCGTTGCGACGCCTCCCGGCGGAATCAATTATTTATTTCGTTGTTTTATTTGTTTAACGTTGTTCGCGTTGCGCGCTAATCAACGCCGTTCCTCCCGTTCTACCGAGCGCGCTCTCGGGGATCGGGACCGATCTCTCGCGGCGCCACAATGACACAACCGGGCCCATCATCTTCTTCGTCTTCCTCCTCCTCCTCCTCCTCTCCTTCTGCTGATCCTGCTCGCGTCTCTCGGCTGTCCTTTTTTTCCTGCTCCTCTCTTCCCGTTGCTCGTGATTCCTCGCTTAAATACACGAGCACCACCCCCCGACGCGATTTATTTCCGACTACCGGGAGCACGGTCCGCGCAAATTGCCGACACGACGCTCTCGCCCCTATTCCCATTCGAATTAATGGCGAACCGTTCAACGTTCTCCCGGTTCTTTACCTTTTGCACCGGGATGTATGTGTACAAGGTGGGCATCCCTCTGTCCTCACCGTCCATGAGTTATCGCTACTATCATTTGTTCGCAGATGATAGCGTAAAGACTCTCCTAAAGTCCCTCGTTTCTATCCTTTTCGAGCCGCGAACGATAACAAGGATTACGCGCGCGCGCGGTCTCGCGTGCAACGCGATTCTCCGCGCTCTTCTCGGTATCCTCGCAGGCGAAAGCACGGTTATGCTTGTTCGTTTACCGACTCGTCGGAAGAGGATCACTCGTAGTCTCGTTTCCCTGGACTTTCTCCCCGAACTTTCATCGATCCGGAGGTGTCGTAAACATTTGAATAGCTGCTCGTCTACTCTCTGTGCCCCGAATGATTTCTGAAAGTGCTCCTCTTCGATCAAAACGAGACGTAAACGACATCTCCCCACCATAATTTTACGGGTACGGCGGTTAGAACTTCTTTGCCGTTTATATTTATTGTATGAATTTACAATTTTGATTTTCCAGAAAGATCCGCGGTCGATGAATAACATACATATCTAGTAGTACATAGAACCTGTTCGAAATTTTCATCGTCAGTGTGACTTGATGTTACAGTGCGAGGGGTTAACGCTGCTTCTAAAAGAAGACACTAATTTCCTTTATATTCAGTCGCGTATATAATATGCAAATAGAATGACAACAGGTGTTTTGCTTGGAGAAAGAGCCTTCTGCGAACTATTTGAGACCTGGCAGGGGAAGGAGGCAAGGTACAGACTAGCTCGCTAATCAAGCATGTGTGAACTCGGTTTCTTTTTGGTAGAACCGAGGAGTGAGGCGAGGAGGAAACGCGAAGGAGATCGCCTAGAAGAGGCCAGGAGGGTCGTCGAAGAATCCTCGCGAGGAAAAGGGACGAGTACGGAGCCAGCTGGCGGAGGACGATAGCCGGAGCAGGAGCGGAAGGGAGAAGAAAAGGACGAGTCGCGAGTCCGAGGAGAAAGAGAAAGATAGAGGGATGGTGAGTGGGGGTAAAAAAGGAAACGACTGGTCCAGAGCGGCTTCGAGAACGACCTGAGGCTAACTGGTGCGTGCCGGTCGTGTGGCTCGTCCGAGCAAAACCTGGTGGCAGAGGGGAAACGCGAAGAGAAGTGGACGGATGGGTCCTCGAGCCGCTGTCAACTGGTTTACTCGGCCACTCCTACGCATCAGCTGCCCGGCCGATCTCCTCGAAACAGCCTCTCCTCTTACATAAGAGAAGATCCGTGAGGATCGCGCGATCCCCTCGCGACTCCCGGACCTTCTTGTCCTCTTCTCGTCCTCGTTCTCCGTGAAATTTATCGCCCCGGACTCCTTTGATCTGTTCACGCTCGAGTTTCCGCGCGGTCCTCTTCTTCTCGCCTCTAGCCTCCGATCGCTCGCGTCTTTCGGGGATCGAGCAGAACGGAGATCGAGGATTTCCGCGAAAGACTCGGACAGCTCTCGAGGCTTGCCGATCGACGCGACGGAGCAGCCGCCGCCCTGGTTTATCGTTTCTGCGGAGTAACTCGCGATAATAAAGCAGGAAGTCGCTGTACGAAGAATCGGTAGATCGGACGAGACAATTAAAACGATAGTCACGACCGTATTCGTGTTTTTCCGTACGGCGACTAATGAAGAGCGCCACGAAACTTGATGACTTGTTAGCCGCTTTGCCGATAACGAAGTAGAAAGCTGGTTTACGAACGGGGCCGAAACCGGCCCGGCTAAAAAGAATAATTGCGAGCCATTCCGCGCGCGCGGAAGGATTAAGAAACATCGCGCTGTCGACAAGAAACGACTCTGGCCGTGTCTCGGTCTCATCGAGAGGAGACACATTAACCCTCTCTCGCGCGCGCAAAAACCGACGCGCCGGCGCTGCGCACGAAGAACGTCCATTAGGCAGGAAACGGAATTATCGCAAAAACCTCGATTCCCGAGGATTCCGGAAAAAATAGGAAGATGACTAGCGGCGAGGGTCGTGTGGATGCAAGGATCAACCGATTGGTTCTTAAGGGGTGTGAGAGAGAGAGGGAGAGTTTAACGAACTTTTCCGAGAAACTCAGAAGAGGTACCCGGCGAGATGAATCGCATAATCTCGCGGACGTGAGTGTCTCGCGCGCGTCAACCCAACGGAAACAACCCAGCAAATTCATCGTCGTCCTGTTCGAGGAGGCGAGATTCATCGCGCCTCCCCGAACGGATGCGGTCTCGCGAACGAGATCCAGAAATCACCACGATTTCCGTCGATCCGAGACCGCGCTCTTATCGCTGCCGATAACGATCGACCGCAAAGGAAACCTCCGCTCGGAAAGGAAAACGGTTGAAGACGCAACACGCGTTATCTTAGAACGCTCCTTAAAGAATATGACTAATAGCTAAACAACGTTTAATTGGGCTTTTTTAGGGCTCATAGCCCTTAGGAATTCATCAAGATTACTGTGCGTCGTGACCTCCAACGCCCTTAAGAATTATCACCCTTCGGCATTCCTTGGATCCTCTGAAATTGTAATCCCTTAAAAGAACCCTTACAAAATTCGCATGACCCTGACTCTTTGCATTGTCATGACCCTCGCGATCCTTTCTACTCCCAAAGCACCCTTGGATATTTGCTGCCCTTTGTACTCTCGATAACCCTTGACGTTCTCAAAAGCGTTTGTTTACTTGTTGCCCTTTATACTCGACAGCGACCTTGGAACATTGACCTCGAACAATCCTGAAGGTGGCCATGACATTCGATCACCACGATGGCACCAAGGAAATGAAGAGTGATCTTTGTAGGAATTAACTATTGAGAAAAACTAATCGGAACTCGAGGTTTGCTGCTTCACTTGTATTACCGATCGAGTAGTGAGACAACTTTCGGTATACCAACGACAACTTCCTGTATTCTTAGCAATTATTCATTAGTATCTTGTTTCTGTTAATTGCGATCCTCGGTTCGTTTACAAGTAGATTTCCTGTCGATTTGTTCCGAAGATGTTTTCGTAGCACGAGGACGAACAAGGCGGGACGAGATGGTATTCTATCATCGAACGAGACCCGGAACACAGTGATTCGCTGACAAGCGGTATTAATTTATGCAAATCGAATGGTGGCCTGCTATCGATCCGCGATCGACGCGAACACGTCAACGACTCCTCGCCGCGCGCCGTTCCCGTCTCCCATCGATTCCTCTTCCTTCCACGCTGCGGTGCATGTTCCACCCTGTTCGAGGCCTACGCGTTTATGATATTGGAAACTCGACACACCGCATACCAATTTGTTCCGACAGCCGGGAAAGAGCAGGGACGCGATGGGAAACGAGCTCGACGAGGCGACTTCGAGAGCCCAGCCGAGTAGTTCAACGAAGGAGAAGAACTCTTATCGATTTCGCAATTCCTGTCGTTTCGTTGGCCCCGATCAAATTAGTTTTAACGACACAGAAACTCTCGTGAGACGACACAGGGGCAAAGTGGATCCTCGCTCGCAGCCAATGGTTAGGCTTTGATGTCGCACACTTTAGGCGATAATTCGGCTAGAACCGAAAGTGCGAGTGGAATGACCCAATCGGACGGCTTGCTGCCGCATTCTTTTCAAATTCTTGCCAGGAGACCCCTTGCGAGGCACGCACGGAGTACCTGTGTCAATTTCGCCGCACGGCCGTAATCAAACATTTTCTCGGCGGAGAAAATCGGTTCAAGGAACAAATCGTTACACGCTCGTCGATAGCGGTCGAATGGCGAGCATTTCTCACGCACGAAATTATCCTCGACGGAGAGTGCGTAATCTGCGCGCCGTTTTCTCCCTCCGGATGAACGATTGCACGCCCGGGAAGAAAAAAATCGAGACCCGCGAACGGAAAAGCCTGGCTAATGGCGACTCCTCGATGAAAAAGATCCGCAAGATTAAGCGTGATTGCCGCTCGAACGAAACGAGTCCGTCGATTTTTCTCCGCACGTCCTCTCTCTCTCCCTCACTCGGGTAGCGCGTTCAGCTTCCCGCTCGATAAATTTAACGCGACGACGAGCACGACGAAACGGCGGAATCTGTTTCGAGGAATCGAAAAAGCGCCAGAAATCGTGCCAAACACGTTTTTGGGAGTCCGCCGGTCGAATAAGAATTCCGAAGAGCATGCTCGCGGAAGAAACATCAGGGTCTTCCCTCTTTACTCTCCCCACGTTTCGCGTTCTCGTTCCACCGCGAAGATCGCACGAAAAATTCTGGCAAAAAGACTAACCGAGCAATTATCGTGATCACCCCTATATATCTGACCGGGCGAAATTATCCAGAGCGTGTAATTTTCTGTGTCGAGGGGATAGCGCGAAGATCGGCGCCGGTAGCGACGGCCTTTCCATTCTCTTCGATGCGAAAAATTCAAATCGACAGTCGCTGAATCCTCCAGCGGGTCGCAGAACTCGATAAAATCAAATTGATCAACCCCTTGCAGTCCGACGCGTCTTTTTTTACTGGAGAACTCGTTGCGAAATTATATAATTCATTTGTACATTTCATATATAACGTGTGCCTAACGCGTGATTAATGACGAATGGTGACAAACGCAGGGAAAACGTAGAAGTAGACGCTGGACGGAAATGGAGGCTATTTTGGTGCGATGCGGTTGGAGCTCTGAGAGAACTGTCGGAACTGTGGCCTAGCGAGGTTCGCCATACGTCTCTGTAAACTTTAGACAGTGATCGAAGATTGATCGCAGTGAAGGTGACGGGTCGGCGAGTTGGGCAGATGTTCCTCGAGTTGAGAGCGATTCGCGGCCATCGCTAGCGATCGCGTGAAATAAAGGAGCCGGCTCGATTCGGGAGCAGCTGAAAATTAATATGTAATTACAGCCGCGAGAAAGGGTACGGGAGATCGATATTGGGAAACGCCGCGTGAATTCCAACGAAATATCGAGCGCCAACCGGCTCCGGCACCAGATATACGCGCAGAAACAGGAACGGGAACGGAACTGGTTCGTCGGGGGGCCAGGGAAAAATTCGTGGCGCGACTCTAATCGCGCGTTAGTCACCCCAAGTAATATGGAAATTATCGGGTCCGGCATTACGTGAATCATTCTGCTCGCCTCGATCCCGAACGCGGAGAAACAACACGCGAGAGACCGATGAAACGAGCTCGAACCGTGAATGGAGCTTATTTCGCCGAGAGAATTTTCCCGCAAGAACGACCGGTTATTAGCGTTCGACCGTGCGATATGTTCCGTAGAACGAGAACGAGACCGCGATCGAACCGGCCGATTGCGCCGAGGCCGATCCGAATCACCGACGAGGTATTTAAACGGCTGAGAACCTGCCGACGAGACCGGCCACAAAGCCACGCGCGTTTCAACAGCCCTATCTACTAAATCCAGTGGAAAGAGAGCTTCGCCCTGCAGCCTTGATCCTCGTGCAATCCGTGCTGAACACTGCATAGGCGAATAATTGATAATAAATAATCTCGATAGCTTACGCTTGCAAGAATTTTTCCGGAGCTGGAGACGATATCTCAGTCCAGTTGGGAGAAGAGGAGCAGAGTGGCGAGAGGTCAAGCGCCGCACAGGTGGCTGCGAAACGAAATCATTGCCGGTCGAGATTAATTTCTACGAGCGATCGAGTCGATCCGGTCCCGACTCGCCAGTCGCTCCTTCTGGACGATCCGCGCGAGAGGATGCGAGACAAAGAGACGCGATGGATCGAGAAAGAAAGAAAGAATGAGTGAGCAAGAGAGAGAAGCGGACGGCGCACTTCCGAGCCGGCTCGCGAGAGTCGGTGAGGTTTTATACGGTGTGTATCTGCCTTATGGGATACGGTGCCGGTATATTATGGTTAAGTTGTTGCCGGTCGAGGCTTCTATTGGAGCGCAGCTTCTGGTCTCGCGAGAGATTATAGAGATAATGGGGCCCGGATAGCAGCATTGCTCGGTCCTCGCTCCCAACAAATTGCGGGGTTCATTCATCCTCCGCGATAGAGAGAAAAACTAGCCGCGCTGCCTCTCCGCGCGTTGCTCCGCTTGCTCTCGCACCATCGCGCACAGGATACTCCCTTCTCCTTCGCCTTCCTTGTCCTCTTCTTCTTCTTCGCCTCGATCCTTTTCCTCTCCTCCTTGCTCTCCTTCTTCTTCTCCGTGAACGCGGATCCGCTGCTCGCGCGCGCGTACATGCGTGGAGCTCGCCTTTCCTCGCGTGCCCGTCCTTACGTGGTCTCGAGAGAACGTTCCCCGACTACCCTGAAATTACCATTTTGCCGGACGATGCTCGTCGCCGTGTCCTTGGAGCCCGATCCTCGAGCGACGCGCTCCCTGACGCACCGTTCGTCGGCACTCTCTCCTCCGTCGATACTCTATCAACCGAGCTCGCTCTCTCTTTCTTTCTTTCTTTTTATCTTTCTCTGTGCACCGACTCGTACAATAAACGGGACGCGTTCTGTCTGATGCAAATGGCCTCGAACGACCCAACAACTCGGAAGGCATATTCCGGCCTCGACATGGAAACAGTGAAGCCACAGATCAAGACTTTTCTACCACTCTATCTCGAGTATCGCCTCCCTCCCCCAAGAACCCCCCGCTTCTGCCAAGGACCGGTCACGTGGTGCATTTCGTCTTCGTGTCACAATGTCACGTGACTAATCCGGTAATGACAGAGAGTGGGTAACTCTGTTCCCCTCAATTTCCCCTGTCTGACTACACCGTGTGGAAGAGGGCAACTATATGTTCGGGCTTCTCCGAGCAGAGGAGATCCTCTTCCTCTGGGTCTTCTTCTTCTCCTCGATATTCTTTACAAGCGCTTTGGAGAGCACGCTAAGCGAGGCCACGGCACAGCGGAGAGAGAAAAAAGAGGGGAAAAGGAGCACCCGATTCCGCCGTATAATTTGCGGGTATAGAGAAACGCAACGAGCCGCGCGCGGGCTTAGATCGCCACGGATGGATTTAAGAGGATAGGCCAGCAGGCTCGTAACGTATAAAGGGGCGCAAGATAATCAATTACCCCAGCTACCGACTTCCCGCGAGAGCAATAACATCGGCCGGCCGCTGCCGGAGAGAGCAGGTCGTGTACCTGTTGCAACCGCGTATATTTAATGGCACCCCTAATCGTCCACGCCCGGTCGTTCCGAGGCCTCTTTATACTTTTCCAGGAGGGGCTGGCGAGCTCTCCTCGTTCCTCCAACCCCGCCGAATGCCGCACCGAACCACCGGGGAACCACGGGGAGTCCCATAAAAATTCACCGGTTCTTCGATATCCTACGCAACCACCCTTTAACCATTTTTTTCAGATTCTATTAACCCTTCGGGAAGGACAACCGATTCCCTCTTTGCTGCCGTAATTCGTCGATGATTCGATCCTTTTGGTAGTTTTCCTGTCTTCACCTTTTACGGGACCGGTGCTTTTCTTGCTGAAATGTCAGCTGCTGGTATTGCGCTGAGACCTAACACATAAATCAATTGAACATCGACAGTTTGTACGCATGCTAACACTTTAGTTGCCGACGATTTTGTAATAGTCTTGTTGCAAGAGTCGAGAGTTTCTCAATAAATTGTTCAGAAGCAACTTCGTTCACAGGTAAAGACATTTTACAATTAATATAACGTAAGAACCTTTCAATTTTGTCTGTCAGCCATCTGAAGGAACCCCCGAATTATCTCACCAACTGATCAAAACAAGTCCGCTGTCCGAAGTTCTTGAAGGATCCTGTCGATGTTGAAGCATCGGTTCGCGCGGCTTCAGAAGAGGATAGGCCAGCATCCCGACATATTGAGGCCCGATGCTCGGCGGACGTTAAGAGGCTCGAAATGGTGAATAAACGTTCGCTCGTAAAACGCGCGGCGAGCCGTATCTTCTAGGAGTAATGGCGCGTATGATACGCACCGCGTAGAGGGCCTGCGTCCCTCCCTTCGTCTCGTCGCGATCTTACTCTCGTCCTCGTTCGTTCTAGCCTGTTTCTCCTCTCCTCGGAGCCGATCCTGCCCAGAGCTGTTCTTTCTGCAGAGGGATCTTTCGCGCCACTCCCTCTGGTCGCTTTAATGCGTTCGATTTGTTAATTGAGAAAAAGTCCGCAGGAACGAGAGCAGACCGCTTTGTCGGTCGTCTTCGCGCGCGTGAACGAACGAGACCAGGCCGACAGCCACTCTTCTCTGAAGTTTTTACAAGCGACGCCGATTCTGTGCTCCCTTTTACCTTTACCGGGGATCCTCCCACCCTTTTTTACGCCGCTCGATTTCCTTCGGCCATCTTCCACCGGCCATCGTTAGCGTCGCCCGTTGATAGAGAGCCACGGGTATCGGGGCACGCTCCGCTTAATTGCAAATCGCTTTCAATTAATCCTCCATCGAAGCGGTGTTTCGATCGCCTCGTGTCGCGAATCGAGTCCCAATCATCTCTCGAGCGGGAACACGCGTAGGAAAGCTTCCGAGAAAGAGGAAAGGAAGAGAATAACTCGATTTCTGCCTAAGAAGGATGATGGGGAGAAAGAGAGGACTCTCCTCGGCAGGGCACGATGACGAGCCGCAATTATGTATCTGCCGGCTGCCGACCGTGTAGAGGTCGTCGTGTACAGTAGTCCACGAAAGTTCCCATTTGTCACTGATCTCCATCGCGCGACTCGACACCTGGCTATCCCGGGACCAGCGCTTTCTCGATTAAATAATCGACTTTTATCGCCGCTCTCAGCTGCGCAGCGGCACACGAAGGCTTGTTTTGCCATTTTTCGGTTCGCAAGGGGGACGTCCGCGTGCCTAGATGAGTCTCATTCCTACTTGAATCATTTCAACAAGCTGGAAATAATAAATCGGTGTTCTTAAATCATTTATTTTTTCTACTGTTTTATGTTACATGAGTGAGTAAACTCGATGCGTAGAATTGATGGGAATCGTCGAGATTTGCGAGCTGTTGGAATGCCCCGTGATGTTAGAAGATCTTGCGTGGAACGGTACAGGGAGTTATCAATAATTTGCATATTTCCGCGGTTCGTAAAGTGAAGAGTGACCGCCTCGACACCAAATTCCGTTCTTCGGCTGTCACTGACCTATAATACCGATCGGAGCACCGTTGTCGTCGATAATTCACTTTCACGGTCCAGGAGCGCTATCCCGGATCGAAACGAAGCGACCCGGTGATTATCTTTCGATAGGTTCCTCTCTCCGTCGTTTCGCCTCTCGCTCGCCTCTGTCTTTCTTCTCGAGGCGATCGAGAGAGAGCCGAATCTCCGATCGGGATCTTTCTATTTGCATCGTTAATGGCTCGGCCCGGGAGCTAAATCATTTTTCTTCGACACACAATGCCCAACCTCGCAACCTGGCGAGTTACGCCGAGTGGTAACGCAACACCTGGCCGGCAGCAGCGCGAGATATGGATCTGCTCTTTCTGCGTGGACGTCGGGCCCTATAAACGGGCAGTTAACGTCGAACTCGGTTGTTACCGCGTAACAACGACGGCACGCTAACCGGCCGTCATTTCTCCAATTTATTCCCGTTCGCGAGCAACGGATCTCGGACGCTCGGAGCGTGCGAGAGACCCGACTCGATCGAAACTGTCGCCGCAGTGGTCTGGGCGACCGATCTAGCTGTTCAATCAGATTTTAACATTATTTGGAAATTTAAGGGTATAACAATGTAGGTCGTTGAATTCGTTTCGACATCAGCTATAATATCATGAAGTCAAAAATATGTATTGATTTTTAAAAATTAAAGGCGACCTTGATTTTTTAGAGAACAAACTCTTTTTTTAAATTTGTTGTATTGAAATTTATAGAGCGCTGAATGTTTATGAACTTTTGTTTACAGCATTTTTTGTTTCATTATCGGAACTGCCGGAAAGATCATGTTCAATTTTCAAATAAACGATAAGTCATAATGGTGTTTATACAATGTTGATTTTTAAATGCTAGCACAATTTTTAATAAATCTTATTAATATATTCGTTTTCGAAGGTGATGGAGATTTAGAAAGCAATATACATTCGATAAACATCAATATCTACTGAAGTATCTCTGTGACAGTTTAAAGAATAATTCCCCAAGAAGGACGAAAGTAGAAATGATGCTTACGGAATAACTTACGAGTTACTACAAAGTGTTTGAATTTGATTTACCATTTGCTCACTACGCGAGAAATATAAATATGTAGGATTATATTATGAACTACAATAAACCGTACTTCATACAAATGTACCAACGAAGTTTATTCAGAAACGAGAAAGGCACAGAGGCAAAACACGTCTTTACAGTCTGAAAGGAACTCGTCGAGTAAGGATCGCTCGGGACAGAAAATTGAGGGACGATCACGTGAACAAGCAAAGAACGGGTTTTATAAACAAACTGAAATTGAACCGACCGTTCTTTCTGTGGAATAATAGATTCATTTTGTTTATCACGTATGAAACACATTTCAATATTTCGCCAGACTGACTTGACTCGTTGGGCGAAGCATAGCTTTCGGAGTGCCGAGCAACCTAACGAACGGTATCCACCTCGATAACCGCGGTTAACAGCGTCGATCCAAGCAGATCCATTTCCACAGCAGCATTGTAGCATACGAGCAACTCGAAGGCGTTATCCTGTTGCAAGCTGTGTGCTGGAAACTAGTTTCTGGATCTAGTTTGAGCGTCGTTTATTTTCGAGCCTCTAAACCCCTATTAACCGGGTGGTTAACCAGAAACCATCCTCCGAGGAAAAAAACCTACGACGCGATTTATCTTCTGGTGAGGATAGTTAGAATGTTGCCGAGCATCAGCACCCGGCTAGCTACTCGTTTTACTCGGTGGTAACCGTTCGCTGCCACGTCGGACGTATGTGGGTGACCTTCGGCCATCTTCGGAGATTCGTTTCTATTGTAACGTGTCCGTTTTTTGGAAAATTTCTTTGTATCGTAATGTGTTTGTAATAACCAGCTTTTGTTACGATTTGATTTTTAGAATCTGAATAGTTTAACCATAATCTCTGGTTGACTGGGATGTCTCTAGCAATCCATGAGCTCCTTAATCTTCACTCTGCGTACATATTATAGGAGCTTTATTCAAACGGATCTTTATCGTTTCGAAGTATAATTCAATCTGATTCCAAATACAAATTTCAAACGAACGTTGGTCGTCAATAACAAATCGATCGTCGGCTCATAACGACGACCAGCGAGATGAGCAGAGGATCGCCAGATCGACTCAGCTGGTCGCCGACGATCGATCGGCATCAACACCAACGTATCTAACATCTAATTCCTGTACGTTCCTACAATATATTCTAATGTTACCATCCCATGCATGTTTTCAGTGCAAAACGTAAAGAAAAAACGTGGTCAACATAAGCATTTGTGAAATGTTATTGATTTTCGTGACGGTAGGTATGAGAAGATCAGAAAATTTAATTGAAAATATAAAAATTCTCGATGAATAAAAATAATAAATTTGTTTAATCACGTGTCAGAAATATGTCCCAGCATTTTAAACTGTGGTGCCCAAGGTGGTTCGGAACCCACCTTATAACAACTGTAGGTCCCGTCGCGAAAGAACCCTGGCAGTTAATGCGACGTAAAATAACCATTAAAAAAATATATGTCCCAGATAGCACACTTAAGAGAACTTTGATATCGTAGTTAAATCCATGATTAAACTGCGGATCTTCGAGCAAAACAAAAACGGTACGAATACATAGAAGGAAACGAGAGTTTAACGCAAAGTCTGGCGGCCGAAGCTCGGAAATTCGGCGGTCCGGAGGTGACAGCAGCACAAAGCAGAAAATTACAAGGTCGTTCGCGTGGAATCGGGCCGATTTGTGGCGCCGGTCCCGTAATCAAGGGGGGGTAGCCGCAGGAAGCGTCGAGGCTCGTTCGCAACCGGATTACGAAACGAGCGTCCCAGGTAAGCAAGCGAGGCTGGTGAGGCAGGCAGGCAAGCAGGCAGGCAGTCAGTCAGGCTCCGATCGAGCCTTTCTTTCACCATTTCCTTCCTCGTCGTGCGTCACTGCGTGAACGCGTTAACCTTTTCCGAAATTTCGCAACGCGGGAGGAAGTCATCGCTAGGCGATCGATCCGATGGAAAATCGGGGACGAGAATCGTTGGATGATCTCGAGCAGTGGACGAGAGTTGGTGTTAGGCAACTTCAGATGTTGCGATGCATCCTTATGAAACAGCCTCAATTGAAACTGCCTGGATCCAGTTGCCTCTGCAAGTCCTTCGGTATTACAAGGATGCGAAGCAGTAGGAGGCATTAGTCGATGTAAGGGAATCGTGATATTTGCACCCAGCGCAAATGTAGCAAGCGACAGACAGCAAGGTATCCTTCACGTCGAAAAACCGGTAACCTCCTCGCGCAGGATAATAGCTCGTAGAGGATGGTTCGCAATGTCTGGTCACAGGTTGCCTCGGGGGATCCTCGGAGAAGGGTAGAACGAGGCGGAGGAGACCGAAGGCGACGGCTAGCTGTTTATCCGGCGAGAAACAGAGTAACAAGGAAGAACCAAAAGTGCAAACGGAAGAGGGAACAAGCTCTAATGGGAGATGATGAGGCGAGCCGAAGGAAAAACGCAGGAAGAAACGACGATCGCAGACCGCTCGAGGTACCGTTCCCAGGTGTATTCCGGGGGAACTGTAAATTAATCGGCACGTCTTATCGAGCCCTGTGCGCGTCTCGATCAATGACAGATAAATAGAGAACTGCTCTGTCAGATCAGAAGATCAAGAGGGAAGGGGGCGAGAAATCGAGGGGAGGATCCGGACGTTCGCGATAAACGAAATCAAGTCTTCGGGGCGACGAAACATCGCGGCCGGCAAAAGATCGAGCGGACCGGAGAGGCAAATACAAAAACCAGGCTACAAGGCGAACGTATCAAAGACCCGGCATAGACGAGGAGAACGAAGCGCGAGATGGACACTGGCGAGAGAGAGAAAGAGAGAAAGAGAGAAAGAGAGAGAAAGACGGCCGAGGACGGCGAAGAGAAAGCAGCGAGGTGCACAGAGGGGCAAGAGGGAGCCGAAGGAGCCGGAGGATGGGGTAAAACGGACCCACCGTGAGCCACGTTCCCACGATCTCATGAATGAACTCGCGTGGCTGCGAGCCACGTGGTGGGGAGAGTACTCTCCTTTCCCCACTATCCCTCCCCTCCTTTCCCCTCCGGGCTCCCTTGTCCGTTCCCTTCACCGTTCCCCTCCGTTTCCCTCCGTTTCCTCGACGAGCCGGCAGTGCTTCTCTTTCTACGGCGAACTAAGCGGCTCCCGTCCTCGGGGGTAAGGAACTCGGGGTCATCCTGGACCTCGAAAGGATACGTAATAATAATTCGTCTTGATTGCACGCTCGTCGTCGGAACACCAGTACCAACGCCGATGAAAAATAACATAGTCCCGCAGCGAGTTCGCAACGTTCAAACCACCGGAATCTCACTGCTTTTATCGATCTAATTCTAAAGCTTTTTCTTGAATGTCGCAAGTCTTGTGTTAGATCCAGATAGATCGCGGATCTCTATGCAAATTATCATTTGCGTAGACAATATGTTGCAAAAGCCAGAATGAATCGATTACTAAGCTGCCTATGAGTAACGTTGTTAACAAGCATTCGAGAAAATGGCAACGTTTATCGTGGGAGATGTTGCGAACAGCCATGTTCGATAAAAAGAAAGAACGAACGTTTTGGTCTTTTATCAGAACCTCGAGAGCGAAACGAACTTTCATACGACTCGATAGAAATTTCTGCAGCAGGTACAGTTATTGTGGGTTTCGCTGCTCGAACCGCAAAATTAGCTGTCTTATCCCAGAAGATTGAGAGCTCAGACTCGCGGCTTTGAATTGTAGCGTGCCAACAAAAGGTGGTCATTGTTTGCGAGATTGAAATGAGCGAACAGCCATTCACAATGAGATGAAGAATGAACCGTTGGCTAATTTTCTGGGGAATTGTCAAAAATTGTCGCGGGAAGTGAGCTCTCAGGGAAATTCTGGGGCACTTCGATTACTATAGAGAACTGGGCTAGGATATCGAGCGCGATTCAAGTGGTTGATTCATGGAGCCTAGAGATAACTGGACCGGTCCTCCTATACTACTCCGTCTTTCTGGCCAGGAACAGTTTATCCGGTGGATAGAAAGTTGGTTAATGGACGAACACGAACAGAAGCTTGTTGCTGGTCCGCAACGGCTGGCTCGAGATCTCTCGGGTCCATTGAATGGAGCAATATTTCCTTTTCAATGAGGAAGTCTTGGCTTTCAATGGATCTCGCGAGTATATTGTAACATTTTTATCGACGGTTAATATCGCGGTAACGATACGGGACCGGAAATAGTTGGGAACGATAAACTGCCGGGTAAACGAGCAACGTATCGATCGGCGTCGATCGATGGTGTTCGAGAAGAGTTCACGAAATTTCGATCGCTTCGCGGGAATCGGATCGTTTCGACGATTACGCTAGTAAAGATGTAGACGGTAGCTGAACGGCCGTGCTCGTGTAATCTAGATTAAATGCCCTTGGCGGAAGAAACTGAGCAGGTTTTATCTAACTGCCTGTGTTGGAAATTATAAACGCAGAGTCGCGAGCGCGCGGAAGGAAACAGGGTAATTTAACGCGGCAACGTTCGCCGAGTTATCCCGCGAGTTCTCCCGAGGAACCGAGAGATTTATTTCGAAATGATCGAGAAACTGGACCCACGGCGCCACACGCTCGATTCCACGGATCCGGATAGGAAATCCTCGATTGCTTCCTTATAAATTAAACGACCGATCCGTTCATCGATAAATTTTTCTCCTGTTCGGGGTAAAGCTAAACGTTTCAATGCTGAGATAAACGCGTCCTGTGGCTGGAGAGCCTTAACACTTTCATCCGCGAGGGTCATCGTAATAGTTGGACGTGGAACGTTTCCTGCATTCTACAGGTGACTATAATTAAGCATAAAAATGCCGCATTCCTCGACACTAATTAAGTTACGATGAAAATTCGATTGTCCGACGACGTGGCGGGTTGGTTTCGCCATTCGTCCCGCGTATGTCGAAAGACGGGACAAGAACCCGACACGACGATTCGCGAGAAAACAACGAGCGCCGCGGAAAACCGTCTTGTAACGAGTGGATTAAAAAGCGACCGGTATTCTAGTTAAGTTAACGAACCCCGGTGTATTGAAAACGCTCTCCCGAGCGGATCGAATCGGGCCACGGAGTGATTTACCCGAGCCGAATCACCGTGAAACCATACAGCGTCGAACCAGAGGGCGTGCCTCGTATATCGTCGGATGCGCGAAAAAGGGTTACAATGACCGTGGAGGCTCGCCGATGCGAGGAGGAAAGAAGAGAGGAGGAGGAGAGGAGAGAATGGACGAGGGAGCGCGAATAACGGAGCAAGAAAAGGCAGGATGAATTTCGTGGAATGATATACGACCGTTCCGGTCGGAATCCTCGAAAGGATTCGGGAGCGAGAACGCGTCGGAAATCGGCCTTCGAATTAAAAACTGTTCGATTCTAGAGGAGAGGAGAGAGGAGAGGAGAGCAGGTTGGCCAGTCGGTGCTGACTGCCGCGGAAGGGCTCTCGTTTTAACGACATCCGTAATAACGCGCGGCGATCGTGGTTAATGCTCGTCCCGCGTATCGATCCAGAGATCGGGGATCGGGCTCGGATTCGAGGCGAATTAAACCGTTACGGGCTACTAATTGCCGGGCCGGGTCGTTTCGTGGCCGTCCGGCAGATAAACCGGCTTGTCGAATCACGTGAGAAAACACGAACGAGAAGGCACTGCGGAGCGGCGGCGTTATTAGTTCCTGGTCCACCCTCCTGCAGCCTGCAGCATGCAGCCTGGCTGCAGCCTGTTGCAGCTTCCTCTCTTTCTCTCTCTATCGTTCTCTCTTGCACTCTTTCTCTCTCTATCCCTGCTCGCCGGCACTCGGAGCAGAGCCGAGCCGAGTCGAACCGCGCCGCGGTGAATGAAGCTGAGTCGCGTGGCGCCTCGTGACGTCACAACCTGTTGCTACCTGTTTCTCTCCTTCTCCCTTTATTCCCTTCGTCCTCCTATCTCCTCCTTATCGGACGGCCTATGTCGCGGCGGTCGCCTTTCAGCTCTGCCCCGCGGGCTCTTTGACCACGATTTCCGGAGACCGCGCTATTTTCCAACTCAATTATGATATCCGATACCACAATCCTACCTGTCGTTATCCCATTCATTCGATCCAGAAAAATCCCCGTCCGATTTCTGGCTTTATCCGTTTACCTCTTCGTGCGACAGCTTTTTGATATCTAGAGAACCGATCGACAAGCTATCCTGCGCCGATTATAGGATGGCTTATAGGATGAGAATATGCTGCCTTTAGTAAGAAGCTACAATAAGCTATGAATTGATAAAGTTTCAATATCCGGCGTGGATAAGATTGTCATTACATGCGAATCCGGGTCTTCTATCTCGAAGTACACAGGTTGCTCTGTTATCGACGAAGAAGGCCGGAGCAACGAAGCCACGCCCCTTCAGAGCATTCTGAACAGTGAAAACTCGACTACTCTATTGAAAAGAAACATATTCAAAATACGGAGCCACTGTGGTCTTCCGATCTTGGATGGAGGATCTAGGCCAGTCTCAGGAGTGCGAATTGCATTTAGGAGCCCTATGCTAGCTCCGAAGACATACAGAGCAACGAAGCCACGCCTACTCAGAGCACTCTATACAGAGGAAGCAGAACAGGCGTACATATTGGGTACATCCCAGTATTTTGAGAGAGAGGAATCCACGTGGGAAGCTCTGGAACGAATCAATGCCGTTTGATTGCGCATCTAGAACCCGTCGGAACTTTCTCTGCGGATATCCCTCCTCGCGGCTCGCGACTTGCGGTTCAATTCCACGAAATGAATGGGAGAGCCTATCTGAAAGAACGACTCTATGAATGGAAACACTCACCGGTACTAGATCGGAACTGAATCGAGCGGCCGTTCATTCAAGGTAACGCGCGCGCCGCTCGCGATTTTCAAGGATCCTCGTGAATGAAGAGGATTCCTACTTTACCGGTGGCGGGTACTCCCGATGAATGTCGCGCCACCTGCGAGAAAACGGTCAAAGCTGATCGAAAACTACGTCGAGGAGGGAGACCGTCAGAGGTAGACACTCTCCGGTCTTGATCTGTCGTCCGGCCGCTGTAGATCGGTGACGCGCGACGTGCCGGGGCGACACGCGGTTGCATTTTTCACGAGCTAAACTATCTTTAAATCCCGCTGAATAAGGCATCGAAGAGAAAGGTTCGTTTCTATCGAACGCCTCCGACCGATGCCCCTGGCAACGACTATTTAAGGCGACGTAACACGACGTAACGTCGACGCGCCGCCGCGTTCTCGTTCTCTCGCGATTTCAGCGAAAGATCGGCTGTGTCGATCGGCGTCGATCTCGCTCGGACGCTTATCGGCCCGACAACGATCTACCGAGAACGGGCCCAGAGATCTCGTTCCACGAATCGAATTGCGAAACAGACACGCACCGCGAGAACGAACCGGGATTTTTCGGAGCGAACCGGAACGAAACAGAACGGAGTTGTGGAGCGATCGATCGATCCGTCTTTTCGTCGCCGAGGATGCAATCGACGAGACGAAACCTCCGCGACAAGCTGAATCGACGCTTTAAGAATTCACGGCTCCCCGAGAATAGATTTATCGATGCGTCGGATTACTCGGTTCGAAGAACCAGCCGCCGCATAAATTAGTCGAGTGGCAGCTGTCACTTGCCGACAGTACAATAACCGCTTCGGGAGAGGTCGTCAATTATTAAGCGAACAAGGTAAACGGCCAAGCCTGAAAATAAGCGGAGGTCGTGATCCGATACTTACTCTAGGTATGCTTTCGAGGATCCTCCGCAAAATCAACTTGAACTTTCTCATTCTTCCCGATTTTTTTGACGAGATAGAAAGACCCAGTAGAGCAATCTTTTTCATAGATAGCAACAAATAAGATAACGGTCCACAGGATACATTTACTTAAACATATATATAATATATAAATATGTAGATAAACTTAAAGAATGTTCTTAGTGGACAGACCGCGAAGATTCTGGTCAAATAAAGATTCGAATCACGAGAGGAACGGCTTGTTGTTTGTTTGGAGGATTCGCCAGCTGATCGGAGACTTCAACGGAGGAGCCTGAGAACGCGGAGCTCTCCGAAGCGTGCAGGCTACGGGGCAATTTGAAAATCTTCAAATTTCGTCTCTCGGACGCAGCATCTGTCCGAGCGAAGAAGAGGAACAGGCGAGGGGGGTTAACAGAGGGCCGATGAGAAGAAGAGGAGAGCGAGAGAGAAGAAAGAGAAGGCGGAGGGTTTGTTTGAAACTGTAAATCGTCGTCTCCGGGGATCGAGGACGTGAGAACTGTATCTGCGTCTGGTCGCCGGTAAGTAAGCAAACCGGGCTGAAGGAGAGACAATGAGAGAGCCGTGGAGGAGAGCGAGAGCGGAGAACGAGAGAGGATCGTCGAGGTGACGCGTGGAGGAGAAAGGGGAGGTTTCTCGACCGCACGTACAGCTGCGGTTACGCATTTCGCGCAATGCTGCGTGCACCGTCTCACCTCGTCTTGCCTCGCCTCGTCTTGCCTCGCTTCGCCTCCGAGAGAACGGTCCACGCCTGAGATCGATTCCCATCGATGATAAACGCCCGTTTCGTTCGAGTGGGAACTAACACGAAAAACCTCGTCGCTCGAGTATAATTACGCGAGAAGGTATTTCCAGACACCGGTTACCCTTGCTTTCTTCTCGAGACAATGATCGGGAACACTTGTTCGTGCGATCCTCCGCGAATGGCCTCTGAAAAATCTCTAGCTGTCGGTGCGACGTCAATCTTTCTGCGAATTCCGAATTTTCGGGACTCGATTCTCTAGTTAATGCTATTCTTGAACCCTTACTAGTCGAGCGGTGACTCAGAGTTACCACTAAAAATTGCTGTTCCATTATTCACGATATTGTCTACATTATTAAATATGTTGACATCCAATCAATTACTGTACATTTAAATATTGTACGAGGTATTATATCAATTTCATATCCATCAACTGAGAAAAATCATATACAATGGAATTATTCTAGCTAGGAAGAAATGTTTAATTTTCAAGCTAAAATGGCTCCAGATTTCATTTTACGGAATTTTCGAGGCTGCCGATGTCTCTCAGATGGTTCGCAATTTGGTATGTTTGTTTAAATTATATCCGAGGAACGTGCAATGATGGAATTGTACACTGCAATCAAAGTTGCCAGAGGATCGATCATGCTAGAAGTGTAAACAGTCCGCGGTTATCAGATAAGAATGTTGCCAGTTCGTTCACAAGATCAACTTCGTTCGCAGTGACTTTCGCAGAGAGCAAGAACGGCAAACTGATTGCGTTACCGATAATTCGGTTCGGTAATTTTGTAAGGCAAACAGCTCGGTCTGCACGTCAGGCAAGTTCGAACTTTCCATGAAATTTCCGTGGAAAGAGCGGCGAGTGATCTCGAAAACGAGCGATATCGAAGCGTGGGACCGGTGGACGCGGCCCATCGGTTCACGTTTCCCTTCCACGGTCGTTTGACGAGCGTGCGCGCACTGCACCCTCTCCCGTCGGCCTGTGTCCAGAGCTCGTCCCCACGGTCCCATAACGCATTCTCATGCACTCGTCGGGCTTCGACCGCATTTTTTTCACCGTTTTCCCATCCCGTTGCAGTGTCCCATCGCGGTGTCCCGCCGCACACCGACCTCCACACGTCCTCTCTGATTTTCAGCGAAGCCTTTGATCTCGAGCGATTCGAGGAATCGCGGCTCGTAAACAGAATTAACTGCCTCCAATCTTCACCCCCGACCCGGCTTCCACCGTTTTCTAAAGCTGTCCTTGGTCGCCTTGCGCCGATCTTCGTTTCTACAACTAGAAACTGCCTCCGTAAGCATCCTCCTATCGAATATAGTACACTGCTCGCTCTTTTCCTTCTTGCGGTATGCATTTCACTTTTAGTTCTATCGCGAATAATTGTACGGGCAGCTTTTATCCACGTTTCTCCCTTTAACACATTATGGACCAAATTGTTTGTCGTGCATAGTAAATGCTATCTTGTCATATCTAGATGCACGGTAGTGCACCAGCAAGTGTAATTTCGTACACTTGTTAAATGCTATCATGTCTCAATATTGACAAAACATTAATCTTCCAACATTAGTAGGTTCCGAGACATGGACATTTTCTCTTGTTTTTTTAAATTTTATTTACATTAAATTAAGCATGAATTACGTGATATCTCATTTTTTTCAAAAATGGACTTACACCACTTTCAAAATAAACGGTCCATATAGGACCTCAAAAATCGCTAAATTTGTCACTGACTGACAGATCATCAAAACCTTTTGGGTACTTCTTATTGACCTACAAGCTTGAAATTTGGTGCAGGTCCACCATAACGAACACTCAAAGGAATAATTAGCAAAGTTTGAAATTTTACACCTTAAAGGCGTTGTATCGAAAAAAAACATTACGAAATAGGTATAAATAGGTAGTAAAACGAATAGGCTTTTTTTAATTTACTTAATGTCCACCTTAAAGCTAAAAAATGATTAGGATTTAATGAATCAGAAATAAGAGTAACACCTACTTGATAATTGATGAAATTTCAACAAAGATTGATGAAATCCCAACAAAAACTCCCTGTAAACAGGAGCCAAGTTCCTATGGCCGTAAAAAGTTGTGTGATCAAACAAAATACGGCCAAGTTCGTTAGCTTAGAAATACCACTTGCAATAATGAAAAAAACGTTTGTACAAATTAGTTTAAAAGAACGCTATTTAATTTTTAAAGAGTTACATGGAGGGCTAAATTATTCAAACAAAAGATACGGCCATTACTTTTTAAACCAATGGCTATAAAAGGTGTTAGGTAGCGGCCAAGTTTGAATAATTTAGCCCTCCATGTAACTCTTGAAAAATTAAATAGCGTTCTTTTAAACTAATTTGTACAAACGTTTTTTTCAGTATTGCAAGTGGTATTTCTAAGCTAACGAACTTGGCCGTATTTTGCTTGAACTCCCAACTTTTTACGGTCATAGGAACTTGGCTCCTGTTTACAGGATGTTCTTGTTGGGATGTACACTATGAGCAATTAGAACTTCGTCCACAAAAATTCGACGAAATCAGAGCAACCACAGAGTTGAAGTGCAACGCAAGAAGAAGGTTAAGCTGGGAAATCACATTTTTATAGATAGATAAAGAATTACGTCTCCCCACGCATCGCCGACGCGACAGTCGCCGTGTTAACGACAGAGATGATTCATAAATTGGTTCCTTATTGCAACAAGTGCCTGCGGACGAAGAAGCTGCGTCGATGGAGAAGTAGTAGCCGAGTGTACGCTAGCAATTTGATGAAAAGAACTCTATCAGTTTAGTTCATCAACCAAGGATAGAACGAGCTTCGTTCTCGAACACGATGTCCGACGATCGTTCTCCTCGCGATAAACAGAAACCTTCAAGAAACGGATCACGATTCGTCGCAACACGGTGCTCGTTTCCCGGCGACTTCCGGCGCGACCCAGGGTTGAAACAAACGCGGATTTCGTGGTACGAAACGTCGCCGAATAAATTTGCTTCTAGTCGAGAGGCGTCCACGGCCGCAATCGTTCGTCGATATGCAGAATCGTCTGCACCCGGTTGTCGCCGCGTCGGATAAAATGCAAAAAAGATCTGTGATCGAGTGTCTCGCCATCTCGGAGCTTCGGTGTATCTCTTTCTCTGCCTCGCTGCCTTGCCGTGTAGATACGTGACCGGACTGTCATCCGCTCGGCTACCGGCGAATCTTCTGTCAATCACTCGGAAACGCAGACGCATATTTCTCTATCGGATCCTCGTTGGAATGGCGGTCCTCTCGCCTCGCGAGACACGCGACACCGTCCCGTGCGCGCCATCTTAAAAATTTTAATCGACCGACCGTCGGCATCCTTCGACAATGCCAACGCCTTCCTCTTGGCTACCGTTTTCTTCGCTGCCTTGGATCTGCGTCGATTTACTTTTACATCCGTTTTATCCGTTCGCCTTCGCTATCGGTAAATCAACCGCAATCATTAACATGTTCGCTAATAGCGTCATGTCAGCAACGTGTGACGATAGAAAATTCTCCAAATAGCGGAGTTGCAAAGAGGTAAAGAAAGAAAATCTCTATTCGGAGCTTCTCGAAACCGACACGGAAATATTTGACTTTGCCTGAAGATCCGCAGTAAAAATGTGTCTCTCGCGCAGTAAAATGCAAAGTGAGAAGGTATAATGCGACCCTGGCTACCTCGCACCTCGACCATAACGAGCGAGATGGGATCGGGGAGACCCGAAAGAAAACAAAGCAGCTAGTTCGTCTGCAGCACATGTTGCCTAAAATTAACAGCTGCGGAACTCCAGTAAAACTCATGTAAAATTCTGGGAGCCTGTACACATGGAGTTAGTCTGAGCCTGCAAGATCTATAGACCCTAAATTATACGATCTCCTTTTTTCGAGGGAACTGGCATCGGCTCTGGGCGATCTTTCGGGCCCATTCTCGGGACCTAGTCGGATCCGCAGGTATGTATTGCTAATCCCATCGAACGAGCAATAGACCTTTTGGACAGATCGCAGAGGCGAGTGTGCGCCACGTGGGCTCGAGGCTAGGTGGCCCATGGGTTATGGGTGTCGAAAGGGCCACGTGACCAGCAGAACTCGCAGAATTCTGCCCCGAGGATGCCGGAAGTCGCGCGAGGCGACCGGATACGTTCGGACGCGAACAGCCTGATCGATCTCAGCGGGCTTTCTTTTTGCTGGATTGCGTGAAAGGGACGTGTCGCAAACGCAGCCTGCACGAAACGGGCCCCACGTCCTTCGGGGTACCGTAACGCGATTGTCCACGGGTGGGGCCCCATTGCACCGCCAGCTAAACGGCCCGGTTTCTCCGCAAAACTCCCTGACTTTTATTGTATTTACGATAATCGCGCACGATAAATGTTCTCGTGAAAATACGTCTCTACATTCCACGTCTTTGGCTATTCTGAAGTTGCAGTTGATGTGCAATAAAGAAAAATATAAACGTTGTGAAAAGAGATTGTACTGTCCGTTCGGATAGAAAAGCTCCGAGATATAGACAAATTATTATTGCGATGCGTTTTACTACAAGCAGTTCAGAATGCACTAAAAGACATAAAGCCTACAATTTTATTCTTTTTTCATGAAGTATGTATCCATAAAATCTCGGGCCCAATTTCACTTAGAATACTTCAACTGTTTCTAACGCTACACCACTTTGTACGAAACGATGCGTTACTCTTTACTTCATGGATAAGTGTGTTTAAATGGCCGGCATGTGATCCGAGAAAAGTCCCCGAGTGCAAAGGGTTAACCATATTATTAGATCGATCTTAACCCTTCGTAACCCTATGTCAAGCCTGACTCGACATTGACCTTCACATCAATGGTTATTTATTTTACTGAGTTGCACTGCGTTCAGTAATGGTCACATGGTACGTAAGAACAATTACAGCATTTCTGTTCCGAACAGATTGCCACAGTTATACAGTCTATGAGAGTAGGTCCAATTGAAATAATGCTTGAGAGGTACATGTTTATAACATTCTGTATAAAATTAAGACGAGTTTAGGCATTCAATTTAAGGCTGAGAGCCCGAAATATTCCAAAGGAATGAAAGACATTTCGTATTTGCAATTATCGTGCAGTACAGTAGCGAAAAGTGTACAGAAATTTGGTTGGGGTCCCAGAATAACAGGGTTGGACGATGCAGCAAATTCTGTCATATAAAGTAGAGGGACACTTCGAACCTGGAGGGTTAAATAATGATTTTTTCGATTTTCGTGTGCACCTTCGCTGCACTGGTGCGTTTCACGCCCCTTCCACTCGCCAGGCTAACAAAGGGCAGCGGCAGTGACGAGGAGGAGAGAGAGAGAGAACGAAAGTAAGAACGAAAGAGAAAGAGGGGGAAGAAAGAGAGAGCAGAGTCCGAGATTGCACGTTGGACAACAGCAGACGGCGTCACGCTCGGCGTCTCGGTTTCCTCGACGACGGAGCCCGAGAGAGCAAGGGAAGCTCCCAATTTACTCGCGAGCAGAGCTCGGATAGCACGACGACAACACATGGTCGAGGCATGGCGAAACGGCGACTCTCTGGGCCCAGGCCCATGGTCCGGTCCCCGAGCCCTTCGCCACGCAGGGCACGTAAGCCTCCCCGACAGCCATGCTCATCCGGTGCGAGCTACCTGGCTGCGGAATAAATTGGATATATATAAACACGTAGACCCGTGACTCTCGACATCGCTTCTCGGAATGACAAATTGACTGCGCGATCGACAGGCCGCCACCTTACCCGGGATCCTCCCAGCTTTCGAAACAGGCGTCGGGCTGCTCACGATACCAACAACACCGTTCCCGACACAAACAAGAGCTTCCGAGCAGATTGCCCTAACCAACAACCTTTCGAAATCTTCGTGACACGCTAGATCCTGTGTGGACATGTGTGGTGAGAATGAAAACGAAACATAATGAGTCAGAGGCAAAATGTATTAAGTGAATTTCGTTGAATGAAATAAAGAAATGAGTGTGCAGGAAGCGTGTTTGTATGCAAAAATGTTCAATCGTTGATTGAACATCGTTTGTTTTACACATTATGTTTTGTTAAATACATGAATCGTTCATAAACATTGATAATTCGATCATAATGCGATCAAAAAACTGTTCAAAAAGCCTGTGTGTACTTTTTTATCAAGCTTTTGAAATTTCTGCGACTCATTTCAAGCGAATAAGTAGATTCCACGGAAAAGCTAGCCGAAAGGAGCAGATCGGATCGTTCTTTGAAATCGATGTAGATCGAACGACGGAATGGTCAAGAGCCATTACAGATGCAACCGCTCGGAAAAGGAAGCTGTACGCTGTTCTTTATCGCGGAGTGCATCTCGATGCAAGTGAGGGGAAGATTCGACAGGTTGGAACGGCTTCGTGTTCGTCTTGAAAACTCCGAAGCTAAACGGAGAATTAGCTGGAGCAATTGCGGCCAGCTCCGGGATTAGTCGCGGGGCTAATCCGGTGTAAGAAGCAGCCTCGGTTAATTAACTCGAAAGCCCGGAGTCGCGATTGCAACGGTGGCGAGGTGACGAGTTCGTACGCAATTTTCTCATTAGAGAGCTAGAGTACAAGCACGCGGCGGGTTGCGCGCGTTTCTTTTTTCACGGGAGGTAACGCGAAAGAAACAAATTTTCTCGCGATCGGTCGTGCGCGCCGGGCAATGTCGCCGAGGACAATGGCTATTTGCATAAAACATTCCGGCCACCGACTGTCATCGGCGTCTCCTATCAGGTGGCAGGGGTGTGAAGGGGATCGAGTAACAATGGCGCGCGGACGGTTGTTACGGCAAAGCTCGAAGGAAACCTGCATTATTCAATGGCCTCCCCGCGACCATCGGGAAAATGCGAACGGCTTCCAGAGCAGTCGCTTCTCTAGTTTTCCGAATAGAAACACGCGACCGAAGTAGGCCGGTTATGCAGCTCGGTTTTCGTCGACGCACCGCAAAAATTAGAACGAGCCTCTCCGTGATCCTCTAAGGAGGTAACAGGACTGCGTTAAACGAGTTAGTGTGTGACGGGGATCGCTGGGTTTCGAGAAATTCGAGGAAACATCTTCGATCCCGGCGATTTGCCAATCCGCGATCTCGACTCTTGCGGCACCAACTTCGACGAACAATGGAGCTACTGTTAATGAACTGGTTGCCCAACGGACCTGTTTATTTTCTTTGCAAATTGAGTTCTGAAGCGGGCAGATTCGATCGGCTGAACGATGCCAGAGGTTCGATTAACACGTTCTTAACAATGTCAAACTAATCTCGCGCGTGTCCTTATTTTGAGCTGCAACGCGTGGTACCATCAAGTCTTCTAACTATTTTGAATTTCATCAACTCAATTTTACCATAAATCCATCACGTCCGCAGTCCAATGATTTCACTCATTCAAAGTGGACGAAATATACTATGCACTCCAGAATCAGGTTTGCAACTATTTCCGATGATCGATTTGTCCGTCGAATGATCAACAGAATCGAATATGGCTCTCCAATCGTGCATTATTTAACGAACTCGCATGCGCAATGTTTAAACGACGACCTAGTCACGACTTGATCGATTGAATAAAATTGTTAGAAGCGATAGGAAGCGGAGTTCCCAAGGATGAGCGGATCGGGAAAGCGAGATCGATGGAAGAATTAGCCAAGTCTCGAATGGCGAGATAGCTAGTTCGATGTGCTGGAGGTTAGCTAGCAGATGAGTGGGTGGACACGTCGCAACGACGAATATACCACTCGCAGCAGTCGCAGAGAGGATCGTGCGTTGCGCTGCGTACACGCGCACGTACACACGCCACTGAAGGAGAATGGAAGGCGGGGGCGTTCAGTGGGGGGGCCTTAATGAGGATGCTGCTGATTATCCAATTCGTAAATTCTCGCTACATTTTGATCGTGCCGAGCCGAACGCGAGTAACAAGAATTACTGCCTCCGATTTCTATGCCGGCCGATCTAGCCCTGCTCTGCGCCGATTTATCGGTCGATCGAGATACTCAATCCTACAATTCTTATTCGAATCGATGCTTATCTCGCGGAGCGTCGGAGAGTCGAAATATTGGCTTCTCTCGATGCTCTTTCGAGATACGAAGAGTTTGGACCGACCTCGGTCCTATTCGTACTCTTAATAATATTTTCGAAACCTTCATAATGTTGTAACTCCATTGCTGTAGCAGCAGTGACAGAAATTGTTCTGCGGAGGGAAAGATGTTCCTGTGACGGAGGCGAAGGGATCGTAAATCGATATTTTCGCGAACAATTTCGAAGAGGAAGCCCGAGCGCACGGTGCATATTAATTGCCGGCCCGACGACGCGTGCATTGACGCAATTGCACCACCGTCCGAGTGCTCATTGCCAAGGTGAACGCAGTGCTCCTTTCTTCGGCCGGCACGGCATCGCCTTCGTCTTGTCGCGTAGCGTCCCGTCTCGTCTCGTCGCGTTCGGTCGAGACAATAGCGGTGTGCTATAATAAAATACTGCAAACGTGGGCTGTCTGTGCAACCCATCTCGCATCGGAATCCTTTTTAACGCATCGGGCGTCACCTTGCCCACATACGGGCACCACGGACACCTTCTCGCAAGGACGTAATTTTACGTCGATGGATGGCGTACGCGTTCATCGATCATTGCGGCCGCATAAATCGGTCGACTACACGCTCTTGCTCAACCCGCATCTTTCGATAATGAAGTCGTTCGCACTGGAGCGATTAAAACGCCTCACCGACGATCGACTTGTTCAAAACGAATGCGCATTGGGTCAGTGCAACAGCTTTTGCCCGATTTCGTGTTAAAGTACAACATGAAATCCGGTACTAATTTTCCCACTGAAGTAATTAAACGATTTGGGAAATTAGTGGCTCCATCCTGGGTTTGGAAATTTTTATATTAACGCGTTATAGTTACATTTACTAGTGGCTGTTTTAGACGAGACACTCTGCGGAGTAAATCAGCCAGTCAACAGGTTAAGGGATCGACGATCCCGTGCGTCCAAGATCCGCCCAAGTCGCGGCCCACAACTAATTGTCACCGGTGGAAAGGCGTTAATTAGCGGCAACAGAGTCTGGTACGCGCGTCGGGTCCAATTAGAGAGGAAGATGGTTCGCGACGAGTCGCGTTTCCACGTCGCGGAATCGCGAGCGTGATCGGACAGCACGTGGACACTGGCGGCATAGGTTTCCTACGGAACGATTCCGATTCGATCGTACTTCTTGTTCCTTGTCTCTATAGGTCACCGCACAAAAGCTAGCGCCCATGGAATTTCTTCTCGGCGTGTCTCTGCCTCTCTCTTCCTCTCTCTTTCTCTCCGTTTCTGTTCGTAGCAGCGTCTCGAGTTTCGAGAGAATTGTATGCAAATCGGCCGGAGCAATTTTTCGCGAGTCTTTATGCGGTCCGGATCGATTACCGTCCGGTAATTTACGATCGACCGGCCCTTCGGAACTTCTAGGAAGATTTTACGCTACAGTTTCACAGCTTCCGAGATATTTCGTATCACGAGATAAATGAACAATTGAACTTAAAAATTAATTCATTCATTATTCTTAATACGAATAAATCAACATGGTGATAGGTACAACATTTCTGGAGCACTCTGCATAATGTAAAACAAAATCGTAGAATTATAACGAAAAGAAGAGGAGAGACTTAATTTCCTGATAAGAATCATTAATTAGAGTCGTAAGAAACACTGCACTATTATATTATAGAATTATAATGGCGTCATTTCATTTATTTTTCAATAATTTAACTATGTTTCACCAATCCGACCATCGTGAAACTTTCAGATATATTAGACAGGTGTTTTATATTAGACTTGAGTGTCACTGCAAGGGTTATTTGCAACTCCCACCCCTAAAAAAATAAATGTTATTCCTATCCTTCATAATTTGCTCACAATTGTGTGAATAATATATGAAATGCAATAAATAAGTTCCAGTATTTTTTAAAAGAGATAAATTTTAGGATGTTTACCCTCATATTACCCTTAAATGAGGAGTCAGCGATTTAAAATTTGGAGGATTATCTTTCAACCAAAAAGCACTGTTTTGCACACGAAATCAATAAAAATTGTCGTGGGGGTCGCTGGACCATCCTCGAAGAGTCACTCGACTGTCCCCTCTAAGGCACCAGCACAAATAACTATGTTATAATCGAAAACATTCCTACTCAACTAATGACATGTTTGAACTGTTTGAATTGTCCTACACCTTAAATACACCTTTCACGCGGGAATAGTAACAAAATTATTCTAGACCAGAGACGAAATGTCCGAATTCTAGAATTCTAGAATCAAACAGCTTCGAGCGCAAAGCGTTAAAATTGCGGCTGCAGCACGCAACGCCCCGTGCGAGCCGGCCTGCCTGCCCGATCTAATCGGACAAGTTATACACGAGTTAGTGCTTATGCAGCCAGCGCTCATATTATGCAAGCGTCACTCGATGTAAGTGCACTTTTTAGTGTCACAATCCCAACGGTTAACAGGACGCTACATCGGCCGGGCACGCGCGCGCGCGCCGTGGATCGATCGTGTTTCAACTGTGCTCGCAAAAAGCTGACACTAGAATTTTTTCCGAGTCGTCATTTCTTTCCCGCGATAAAGAACTCGCTTCTGAAGTTGAAATTTCTCGCGTAAACATGTTATTCCTTCAACCTGAAATATTTCCGCGAGATCTGTCTCGAATAGTCTCGATCTTGTGCTTATAAGGAATCACAAATCGTGAGACACAGTCGTTGCAACTCGACAGGGAGAGAGGAACATTCTACCAGGCGTTTTACACTAATAAACAGAGGGATTAGGATTACACGGTGTCGCCCGGAAATCTGTTACGTGTTCGTGGCGCGTAATCAGCCCGGGACAAGGGTAAAAACGGTAGACGGGCTGCGGGAAATTCAGCGGGCTGTGTCGGAGCATGGTGTGTGTCCCCCTTCTCTGGTTCGGTGGTAAAACGCGCGATGAATTAAAGCAATCGAAAACGAACAAGAGCGTGAGCGGGTGTAAGAGGGGACAGGAGGGGGCACAGGCCTCGAAACGAGCCCCCTCGTCGCTCACAATAGGTATCTCGTAGCGCGCTAAAACTACAATGGCCGCGAACGCGGCTAATTGAAACATTTGCCTCGGCGATTGCTAGACCCCGGCCGGACCGGGTAAACACACGCGGGACCATGCAATTTTCTCACGCCAACACTCGATGCCGCGGCCAATGGCAACGCTGCCATCCACGAGCCGAGCTGTTTCGATAAACATGCGATTCTCGGGCCTAGACGCCTCGCCAGCGCGCGGAAAACAGCTGGAAATCACCGACGAAGTTCTATTTCTGCGATCCGAAACTGCGTTTAGCTGTAGCTACGGGCACGGGCGAAATAATGGAATTTTCTGAACGACCCTTTCAACAGAGAGGTCGCAAGAAAGATCGAAATCAAAGTCGAAGGAAAAGGATACTGCGAATCGAAAGGACGCCTTGCAAGAAGAGATCGATAGCGCGGATCGAGGGTCTAACGAGCAAGAACACCGGCATCGACACTTAGTAAATTTACGAGCGGTGATCTCCAGCGAACCGTTCGCTCGCGACGCGCCTCGCCACGTTCCCGAACAACCGAAGTCGTAAGTTGAATAAAAACTCACCCAGGGAGCTCTCGGGATCGGACAAGTCGGAGAGAGAGGGCACCTTCCGCATCGAGGTGAACCTGCCGGAGAGGGCAGGCACCAGACCCTCTTCCTCCGCGTCGGAGGCCAGCTCCTGTTTCATCAGCTTCGCCATAACCGTCAACATGCCGCCGCCGTCGTTAATGCCGCCGCCTCCCAGATAGCTGCCCACGCCTCTAGCATCGCGCTGAAACAAAACCACCAACTTTTAATCCAGTCCGTTTCTCCTTTGCATCAGGGGACGAAAACCTCGATCATGCCACTGCGAGATTCGGCGGCCAACAAGTTCAACTTTCAGGCGTTCGAGTCCAAGGCTTTTCGGCTATTAGGTTCCAAATGTGTCCATGCAACTGAACACAAATTTATAACTTGGTCAATGTTTAATTTGGTCAATTTGTAACTTGGTCTATTTGAAGCTTGCTGAATTTTTAATTCGATCAATTCGTAAAGTAGTGAATTAACTGGATCAGTATTTAAATAATTTTCGATGTTGTTCCAAGCCAAAAAGTCTTTACTTACGCGCGAAGACAACTTGTCCAGAACGATAGCTACCACATCACTTCTTTTCGAAGTGAATGAACAAATCAGATTCGAAATCCTGATTTACCCGGAAATTGTCCGAGAAGAGCCTGTCTCATCAAGTTCAGCGGCACGATCCTACCGTGGGAAGAGACGCGTCCCTACAGCGACCGACAATTACAAGTAAATCTTCGTGGACCGATCGTGAACGCATCGGGTCTTCGAAAATAGATTTTCTTGTTCGCGAAACCGAGCGGCAGTCGCAATAAGATCGCGTCAATTGAGCGGATCGGGGAGCACCGGTTGGAATCCCGGCTGCCGGTGAACGGGGACCGATAAAGATCGGTGGATCGAAGCCGAGGGAGGAGGTCGCGATCTCACCGAGAGCTAGATCAAAGAGTCGCGAGGAGGACGCGGTCTCTGCGGAGGCATGAATGGACGGTGAACCTGTTGAAGTTGACGTGCCGGAAGGGGAGAACAGCGGAAAAAGAGCAGCGGGGGGAACGAGGAGAATGGCCACTGGAGCGACAAAGGGGGTGAACCCTGGTGAACGTGAAAGAGTCGAGCGAGACCGAGGACGAGAAGGCGGAGGTGGGACAAGGAGGAGCGAAATCGGTGAATAAGAAACGGAGAAGGAGACAGAGAGGGGGCGAGAGAGAGGGCGAGAGCGAGAGAAAGAGGTCCGTCGGGCAAGATAGAGACGGAGGAAAGCCGTGACGGATGACCGGTGGGATCACGGAGGAAGGGGGCAGACTACGGGGTACAAAGACGCTGAAGAAAGCGGACGACGGTGGACGGAGAGCAAAGAAACCGCAAGCGTGATCGAGACGAAATCAAAGTCGAGCGAACGGTGCAGGCTCCCTTCGAGAATGGCTCGAGAAATCAAAATGTCTCTGTGAAAAGAAGCAATAATTTCTACGGACGACTTTTGGCGCAATCGCGCAACGAAAAGTGAAAAGAAAGGGGAGAAGCGATCGCAGGATGCACCGAGCCGGCGCAGAGCGACAGGCAACGACGACCGCTTGACCTTCGCGCGACGGTCTCCAAGTTGAATGAAACGCTGCACAAGAGAGTGACGCAACGGTACGCAATGCAACGACAGCGACGCGATGAAACGTTCTAACCTCGCCGTACCTACGCTCTACTCTCCTCTCCTCTCACCGCCTCGACGACTCGCACTATCGTTCTCCTTCTCTCTCGCTCTCTCTCTCTCCCTCGTTCTTTCCGACTCATTTTCTTTCTCTCCCACACAACTTCTCGTGCCGTCCCTTTTACGCACTCGGCTCTCCTACTCTTTCTCGTCCCGCTGTTTCCCCTCTAATTCATTCCATTCTACGGTCGCCCCGCTGCCTAACCAGTCCACCCTTCCTTCTCCGTCAACCTAACCCAGAGACACTCGTGAATCGAAGATAGACGACTCCGTATCCGTCACTTTACGACCCCGGCGTGGAATCTGGAAGACAGCGAAATTCTCAATCGAGGCAGTCGGTGTCCCGAGCACACGGATAGATCCACTAGTGCTCGATCTTTCGTTCTGGCCTGTCAATTTTATTCATCGATGATATCTTGATTAGACCGTGCGTTTTTATGCGAAATAAAAGTTGTTTGTATACATTGCACGATACAGGATGTATTTACATAAACATTTGATTCTTTTCTAAAAGCCCATGGTCCGTGGCTGAAGAATTTTTAGACAACCATGTGAATTGTGAACCAACAAGTTACTTCCAGCAACGTCATCAAAGAATTTCCGATTATTATAATCGGAAATTCTTTATTATTCTTTTAATTCTTATTATATTAGGTTGGGGAAAAAGATTTCTCCGATCATTTCTCCGCTTGAGGTAATGTAAAAATAATGGATTTCTTTTTCCCCAACCTAATACAATAATACATTTTCTTTTACATTATGTAAAAGAAAATTTGTACATTATGTAAAAGAAAATTTGGAAAGGATTATGTAGTACAATTTGCTGAATATTGAAATGCTTTCACTGTCTTGCATTCGATCTGCTCGGTTTTATCATAGATGTATAAGATCCGCAGTCTATTGATTATACATTCGCTAGTATTCGCACCGTGTTGCCGTTTGTCGGTGGCTTGGGAGCGATGAGTCATTAAGATGATAAATGCATCACCGCTAGTTACTTCTCGGAAAAATTATTTATGACTCGATCTAATATATTTGGTCGACTACGAGTGTTCTCGTTTTCCAGTATGCACTTGCATGTATGAAGCGAGGTTTTTATGCCTATTTAAGAAAATTCGAAGATCATGTCGATGAACCTGCAACTTATCGTTGTATGATCCTGATGAAATTTTGTTTGGACGATCTTTATATCTTCGCGGAGAAAATAGATCATGTTGATGAACCTGCAACTTATCGTTGTATGATTCTGATGAAATTTTGTTTGTACGATCTTTACATCTTCGCGGAGAAAATAGACTGTCGCGAAAAAATAAAGGAAACAGAAAGAATGTTAAGGTAATCCCTATTGATCAGGAGAAACACTACTTCCTCATCTTCTGCTAAAACGAGAACTATTAACTCACTTGCACGAATTCCTATCACGTTAATCATGAAGATCGATTTCGTGTTAGAAGCGCAGCGATTCGAGCAACTCGAGGATCGATCGGCAAGATCGTTGCGCAGATTCGAAGTGGTCGATCGGCTGATAAGTGGGAGCAATTCTGAATGAACCGTACGATTTGATTCTGCAATTATCCCCTCGATCGTTGGTGAAACTATTTCCATTAGCTCGTGGCTCCGTAAAGTAGACGGAAGAGAGATCGCGAGAGACCAAAAGCGAAAATAAAAGAAGCGATTTCTCGCGAACTGAGTGGAGAAGGCGTAGGGCCGATTAAATCTCGTGGCGAACAACGGGCCCTCTGTGTTCCACGATAATTATTTTCCCCTCCGTGGTTGCTACACCAGCGTACTGCATGCAACACGTGTATGCAGATAACCGGGCCGGGTCGCGATGCTTGTCACGCGTTCTTTCGCCGTCTTTCTCCTCGCGCATCTAATCTGTTTACCTATCTCTTCCTCTTTCATCATCGGCATTCGAACGATACAACACGGCCGAGAGGCGGTTCTTCGTTCCGAGGCGCAGAGCGTTCGGCTACGTGATCGAACGTCCGAGAGAGTTCGCTACCCAAGGGACACACAATCGATGCACGAAAACTACGATCAAACATAACGATGAAAAATACTCGACACGCTCTCTTCCGTTCGCCCACGTTCCTGTCCGACACAGTGGGTCGCGGTACCGAAAACCTGGCAGAAACTCGAAATATAAATATGCAAGAGTTCATAATTATCGGTCGATAAAATATAACGATGTCGAAAGGCAAAGTTCGGTGTCGTTCGAATGCGAAATTGGTCATTTAACAGTTTAAATACGCTCTAAAAAAGACGATAACTGTTTTAATATTGTACTACAGGATGTGAAACGAAATTTTTTCAAAAATTGAAATTGATCGGATTTGTTGAAAAAATACTAATAATGTGGGCCTATATTGAAAATTTTTAAAATACGTTTTGTAGGTCTGTGTCAATTATATGCACTGTGAAAGTTTCATCGAAATCGGTTGATTCGGGAAAAAACGACGGGCATTGAAAGATGTAAGAATCCTTAGATTTATTGCAGTTAGAGGCCGAAAATCGTGAAAATCTGCAATCTTTACCATCTTTAAACGTTTGTAGTTCATTGCAACGTCGACCGATTTTGACGAAGTTTTCAAGATATGTTTAATTGACACAGATCGACGAAACGTATTTTTTAAATTTTCCATATAGGCCCACATAAAAAAGTTGAAAATGCAACTTTTAGTATTCTTTCAACATTCCGATCAATTGCAATTTCTGAAAAAATTTCTTTCCACATCCTATAGTAAACTAATTGCTCTAGCTCCCCCAAAATAGTACAATATTGAAATAGTTATCGTCTTTTGTAGAGCGTCCTTAAACTATTATAAAATTTCGTTACAGAGTGAACTTTCTTGTTACCTTCCCAAGGTTTTAGTTATTGTTCTCAGTGCGTAAGTTTTTTTGCAAAATCTTGAGAATTTATCTAACTTTAATGCTAAAAAAGAAGTTGCAATTTTTTTCTACTTTTTGACAAATTCCATTCTTTATTACGTGCGGTATATCATCGCGATGCAGCGTGTTTCTTGATGAAAATTAATATTTACTTAATAAAAGGTTTCATGATCTACATATTTGGGATTAAAATAATAAATTACATTATTTCAACATAATTTCTGTGAAAAAATAATTTTCTCCAGCTTTTCTCAGGAAAAATTGATTGCAACAATAGCGAGAGAGAGTTGAACAATATTAAAACATCTACAAACTTCTACATATAAAATTTCGAAAAAAATTTTCCTTCGACAGAAAATAAAGATCATTTTGATTTTTTAGGTATTAAAATGTATTTCTGATTTGATAATATTATAGCTGACATTAAGACGAATTCAGCGACCTATTACATTATGACCTTGAGCCCATAAACAACGCTAAAATAGTTTTTTCCTACTTTTTGGGCCAAATGCCCCATTGTGCGTTAGGTGAAAAAGATCAACGAAAAAAAAGAAAAAGGTACATACAGATCGAATTGAGTAACCCCTCCTTTTTCGAAGTCGGTTAAAAACCGTGTCTCTCGGTTCGTTTTATAATTCATGCGACTCCGGCCTTCACTTTTGAGACTGAGTCCGGAGAATATACAGGATGTTCCAAAATTCCTGAACTTCCCGGAAATGGGAGGTTCCTGAGACCATTTGAAGCGATATTTTCCTTTGTAAAAATGTTATCCGCGACTTTGTTTAGGAGTTATTAACGAAAAACACGGACCAATCAGAGCGCGTCCTAGACGCGAGTTGGCACAGTCGGCCAATCGACAGTTGGCGCGCCGGGCCGCGGATAGCATTTTTGCAAAGGAAAATATCGCTTCAAATGGTCTCAGGAACCTCTCATCTCCGGGAAGTTCAGGAATTTTGGGACACCCTCCTGTATATCAAAAAAACGTGGTAAAATAGCCAAGGTTTTTGAATTTTTAGTTTTAATATTTTAAGCGAGCTTCGGGCTGATGGCGATCGAGGATCGTACGCGAAAGAATCGAAAAGGAGACCGCCCACGCAGCCAGGAACGGCGAATTCAGCTCGGCGACGATCGATTGCGATGCATCGTGTACACGCAACTCGCGCCTATATAAATTAATCGTCGTACGAATTGCCTGTGATGCAACCCGGTAATGATTTCTCGGAAAGCCACGCTACACGCCGATTTCGTTTCTCGCTCACCTTCTTCCTCTTCGCCAGAGAGCCGAACTCTCGAAATAGCCCGGTGTGCTCTTTTGTCCTTACGCGCTCGCACTTCGGAATGAATATCGAAGTGTCTGCACGAGAGACCGGATTTCATTAAACTCGACTCGACGCGGGAACGTTTCGCGAAAAATCCGCGGAGAGACCACGGGAACACGCCTCTATCTTTAGCTGTCGCGGAACACACCGTCGCGGAAAAGATCGATAGCTGTTCAATTTTATCTCCGAGCGACACAGAGCATTCTTGTGTACGATCCTAGAAACGGCGCCGCTCGGGCGTGATCCAGGTATGTATGGCAGAGGAACGAGCTTCGCGAAGATCGCCTAACTGAATCGGAAAAATTAATCTTTCTTTTCGCAGTAGATGAATGGTATGTTTGGGAAACTTCGTTTGAATAAATTGAAAATAAATTCTTCCGATCGGCGTTTCACTTATTCATTTTTGCCATAAATGCATAAAATCCGCTGTACTGAAAATCAGGCTCCCACCTTTGTGTGTTTGTCATAACAGATACTAAGAACGGCATAGTCGATAAGGTACAATTTTATTAATAGATTGCGGAACTTCGTTGAATAGAAATTGTTTGCGTCAATTGCAACGCGCGAAGATTAGATTATAATTAAAAGTTAAAGATAGAAATTCTTCTTGTAGTAATTGTAGTCGGTTGATTCTATGGTAACATTTTAAAACGTCCTCCAATATCAGTATTCTCGAAATGAGGTAGCGAACAATGTTCTCAGTATTCATTTTCGTTCTGGCGTTAATGTTAGTGCGTAAAACGCATAGTCCAGTGATTAACGACTACGTCGAACATTCGATCGGATCATTTCAAACGAAGACCAAACGCCTGAACAGCGAGCATTATCGAGCCCAAGACACCTAGCAGACGCGTTCCCGAGAAGCGTAGGCTCGCAGAGGAGTAACCCGAGCGGAGAAGAAAAAGAAGAAGTTGAAATCGAGATTAAATTCGATTCGAGCGCGCGCTGGCGCCAGGTCTCGAAGAAGACACCTCCGGATGAATCGAATTTGCTTTTTCAAGATTTCACGGTTAGCGGTTTCTCTCTCGATAGGTTCTAGATAAGACACTCTCAGTATTCACCGAAGCCAGGAATAACTTTGCCTTCCGCGCGAAGCAAACAGCTCGGAAGATCGCTCGAACCTCGATATGCAACGGGCGATTAATGCCAAAAACGCGAGAGAGCGAAATCGTCGAGCTCCCGTTTATTATTCGTCGAGTCGAGCCATCGACGACCCGATTCGTATAAGAACCGGCATTATACTCGTTCGGAACGGACTCGGCTCTCTTGCGAGTCGGCTCCGAGAGCCGCTTCTCTGAATGAATGAGTAACAGGCCCGCCGAGGAGAAGCGGAGGGGAGAGGAGAGGAGTGAGAGAATCGTCAAAAGAGACGAGAGAACAGCGAGACGAAGAGACGAGACCGGAGCAACAAGCGTCCGAGAGAGAACATTCTCGAAAACGCCCTTGAAAGGAAGAAACGAAAAGAAGCTATTAGCACGTTTTCTCATGACCGGCACAATTCGTTGCTATTTTTACCCCCGTTCCTTTTTAAGGACCCCTCGATTATGCTCGTTCTGGCCCGGAGCACCTTATCTCGCCGCGATTTCGTTCCCAGTAGTCCACAATCTCGCCGGCGACTTTCCATTCCACCGAATCGCCCAATGCTATTCAGAAACCCTTTAACTCTCGGGCTTCACTATAGTTATCTAACCCCCACAGGATTTCATTTTGAAACATTCGATAAGGCAATATCGTCAGGTAATTATGGTAAAAATGAGTGGGCGAGAGGTAGATTAAAAGACTTTAAGTTTATCAAAATTAATGTTATTTTCATTTAGCAACGCAGCTGAATGAAACGAATAACATTCGAGACAGAATGAAACGTGTATCCGACTCCAATCTCTTGCAATTGATGCAGACGATTTTAATTTTGCATGAAGATTCGCAGTCTACTTATTAAATATTATACCGAAATGGAGAGACAATCGTAAATTCCAGAACGGTAATTACAAATTAAAGAGACGGTAACATTGTCGATCGGCAGGAAACGATTGATCTAGAATTCCAATAGATGTCTGTTCCTTGTCGAACCGATGAAAAAAAAGCGAAGAACAGCTCCCGAGCGTCTCCGAGGTTGACGGCGCGATATCGATCGCGGATGATCGATTTTCCGATAGCGGTTCGCGCGCCGGAGCATGCGGGATTGGTTTTAACGCTTAGAACCATGAATGAACGTAAAGCCGATGTTTTCTTAGACCGAATGTCGCCCGATGCACGTGCGCACACACGCACACACACATGTACGAAGAAATGCCTCGTCGATAAGATAAACCCGACGACGTCGAGGAGGAGGAGGAGGAGGAGGAGGAGGAGGAGAAGAAGAAGGAGAAGGAGGTAAATACATATACTGATCGTTGCAATTCTCGCGATCGCCGGAACACGCTCGACGAGCCGATTAATCGGCGTGTTTATCAGGCGCAGCGTGTGTCCCGAGCTTGGAACGTTGTCGAGGGAAAATCACGAGACAACAGCCATAGGGAAACCGAACGTCGTCTTACATTAATGAACCAGCGGCGGGGCGTGAGTCTATTCTGACCTACAGTATCAAAAACGTCATTTAACTCCCTTCCGATTTCTTTTTGAAACTTCTTTAAGCCATTTGCGTTATAAGTTTCAAAAAAAATGTATAAAAAAACTTTTTAGAAACCACGCTTATATTAAAATGCACTGAAAAGGAGAAAATAATTTTTTTAGGCATTAGTGACTATAAATAAAAACGTGGAGCGCTAAACTATATTGACGTAATCTTCATGGGCGCTCCACGCTTTTATCTATAGTCACCAATGCCTAAAAAAATTATTTTCTCCTTTTTAGTGCATTTTAATATAAGCGTGGTTCTTAAAAAGTTTTTTACATATTTTTTTATTTTCTACCATCGCAAGATATAGTAATACTGGTATGAAATAGTAACATATAGAAACGCAAGATATGTAAATACGCGAGATAGAATGAGGGGATGATTCCGATGGACGACGTCTCTTTATGGAGTCCGAAATTGTACGAAATGGAACTGTATGAACCACACTGAGCTCCTTCGGTGCGTAGTGTGTCAGTGGAGTGGGAATGAGTCGGAGTGGGAACGCGTAGTGGAGTAGGGAGCGCTGGCGCGCGGAGTGGGGATCGCTGAACGCGATCACGTACTGCCGAGCGTCGCGCGGCGAGGTATAACGGTTAATATTAAAATTTTTTTTCTCCTGAACGCACAGTTTTTTTATTTGTTTTTTAATATTGCATTGTCATCCACTTCTGAGCTATGTTTAAGTCTCTAGCTCATCAGGAAGTGATTTAAAATTCGATTACAAGATTTGACGCACACAACAACGACAAGCTAATATAAGCGTGGTAAAAAGAAATTGAAACGGAGTTAAAGGGCGCTTTTGATACTGTGGGTCAGAATACACCCACGCCCGAATTGTTCTTTTTAAATAGTCTTCTTCATAATGCAATTGGGTTAATATTTGAAAAGAAAAATTTCGAACAGTGAGAAGATATTCCTCATTAGCACAACAGAAAGACTGACCATAAAATTACCTCTAAAAATATGTTTCGAAGGATTGATAAATAAAACAGCGACATTCTCAGATATCATAAATTATACGTAAGGATGGTCCGCCGTCCGAGCGTTAATAAACCAGCGACGCGTTATCCGTTTCCGATGGAAGACGAATATAATCCTTTAATATTCGCGGACGTCTGTGTCCATCTGCACGATCGCTGATCAATTCTGCAACGATTCCCGGTTGTCTCTCTTCGTTCATTGTTTCGTCCGGGGATCCATTCTGTCGAGGATCCACGGACGAAACCGACGAACTTCCCCGACGACGCAACAACCGATCGATGGACACGGCTATGAATACGCGATCGCCGCCATTCATCGCTCCCCGACTATTTATACGCCGGATCATTTTTATCCCCGAATGAATGACAGAAGACACGCGTGATTAAAAATTTTTCCGCTAGATCGGCCGGCCCACGATATAAATAAATGCCCGGCGGATTTATGGACACGCAGTGAGAACGCAAAGGTTATCAACGCGGGGCCTCGTGAACCGTGTTCCTTCGGGATCAATGGATCGATCGATCGCCAGACAATAATACGAGGTTCTGAAAAACTCGAGATTTATAACAATCCGTTTTAAATAGTTTCATAGCGCCAATCACCGGTGACCAGGCAACGTGTTCATAGAAATAAAGTGATACTTAATGAATTTTTCGGCAGTGACGTTGTCGAGGTGGAAACGAAGAAATTATTAATTTACTGTTCGTGAGTTAAGAGACAGTTCTCTAATGTTCCTTCCATTAGCTCGACTCGCTCCGAAAGATTAATGTCACTTCTCTTAAAACCATTCAAAGTCATTCTGGAATCTATTCCGATCGCAAACGGAACGTAGATTAAAAAATTCTCAATTGCTTCGAAACATGTTCTAATTTGATCAAGCAAAAACGTGCTACAACGACGAAGCCAGAAATATTTTCTATTTTCGAATAAATTCGTCATTTGGTTTACTTCATCACAGTGCAATTACCCACTAAAAACTATGGTACGAAACAAGATTTATTTACGATTTATTTATAACATTAAATCGATCAAAATCTCGGTAAAGAATACTATGGATACCAACGACGAAGAAGATGGAAGCGGTGGACCCGATTTTTGAAATAATGGAAGAGAATGCATCTCCGGAGGAAATCAAAGGGATCTGGATATCCCGGGCGAAGAAGGGATCGTTTTTCGGCGAGTTCTGCGGAGGACTTCCGGTGGAGGAACGACCGGCCAAGTGGCCAGTTCCTGCGCGCGGCGAACAACAGCTGCCCTGCTTTCCTCTTATTAATATTCATCGACAGATGGCCGAGAGAAAAGCAAAGAGGCTGGTCTTACGGTAAAATTCGGTAAAATTCGGTGACTAGTCGCCGGAACTCGCGTTAACGTTCGCGCACCAATCATCGCATGATAATACCGAAGTAGCCTAGATGCCATCAAATTCTACACAGACAATGAGTTCAACACTTGAACTATAAAGTACCACTGTTCTTTCTACGATTATTCCTGTTTTATCCACTGAAACAAATCAGAGACAGTGAGCTGAACACTTGAGCCATTTTCTATTTTTATTATCGAATTTATTCTTTCGCCGTTTTGTCAACTGAAGCAAATCTTGATAAAATCAATTCTCGTGGGTGGATATTTAAATATAGAGGCCCGCAGACGTGAAAAAATACGGAAGGACAAAAAAGAAATCCATGTAAAAACATTCTTTAATGCTCCAGCCATGTGCAAAGTTTCATTAAAATCTACGCGCGGTATGTACAACGATAAATCCATAAACGTTAAGTTAAAAATAAAGTTTTATAGATCGCCCCGTGTCAACAAGATCACAAATGAATATCCCGACCATAGGACGTGAAAGAATCCGGGCAAATAGCACAATTTCGAGCGTGAAATGTACCTTTCTTCGCCGTTGGTCTGCATCGGAGCAGTGCATCGGCGCGAAGTGGACCCGAACGATTGCATCGCGTGCACGTGGAATTTTACGAGCCAAGACACGGAGGGAGACTCGTCCAATGGCAACTAATTTGTAAATCGATCGCGAACACTCTCGAAGACGGTCCGATAAATCGATGGTGGTCACGGCGATCGAATCGGCGAACGACCACCACGGTCACGGGAAAACGAGCGTGATCGGTATGCCGCGGGAACCTAGGAAAGGAAACGGATGCACCACGCCCGAATCGTTTAATCCTGAATCGATGGTGAACCTAGCCGCCATTTCAATCCCTAATTGCTTCGGACCTGGCCCCTCTCTGTCATTAATCAGCTTCGAAATTGCTTCTATTACTCCCTCCTTCCTACCACGCGCACAGCTTTTCTGCAAACAGGTGACCGCTGTTCTAATATTTAAATTTTCCTCCGCGACGAATTCATGCATCATACAGTCCCAGCTCACATTATTAGACTCACCTGAAGAATTGGTGTTATATGAAATCCTATAAGGAATTCAACGCTGTTTTCAACCTATGGGGTAATGATTTCGTACTACAAGGTTGCCTTATGGGTTGCCTATCCAAGTGTAAAATTTTCTTGCAAGAGCCAAAAATCCCCCTTTTACCATGGCCCGGCAACTCACCGGACATGAATCCGATTGAAAATGTCTGGGAGTGCCTGAAGAGAGAACTGGCCAAATAAAATATAACAACAAAGACCAAGTTGATAGAGAGAAGAATCTATCACTGGCACCATAACGTTGCATTAAAAGAAATTGCACAAACTTGCATAGATAGCATGTCCAGAAGAGTTGCGGCTTTAAGAGCAGCTGAGGGCGGATTAACAAAATATTAGTGTTTTAAGAATTATATTGATCTATTTGTGTTTGTATCCATTGTTTTTGTAAAATAAATATATGGAAAATTCATTGGTCATCATTAAGTGATATCTGCATAAGGCTGCTATACCAATTATGCATGGTAAAACTAAAAATATCATGATTGTAGAGGTGAGTCTAATAAAGTGAGCAGGGACTGTAGTTTGATACCATCGTCACAAAAAGACTGTGGATTTTGAGTATTTATAACACAAATGGACTGGTCAAATACAAAACTATAAAGACATCAGATAAATTGAATAATGATATAATTTCATTCTGCTGAAATTAATATTGAAAGAGAAAATACATATTCGTTTAACTTCTGTTCCGTGAAATTGACTTGGAATATTTTTATCTTGCACAAAGATCCGCAGGCTATTTATAATAGACCAATGTGTGAGCATGTCTCTACGTGAATAACGTTGCGTATCTGCATACGTACATCTTATGTAATTCAATTATTTGCACAACAGACTGACGTTGAATGAAATTTACATTTCAAGAAGTATTATTAGACTTACAAACGAAGTGAATCATCGTCTGTTTCTAATGAAATTAGTTTCTTCTATACATAGGCTGCGATAGTAGAAGCAATGGATAAGTGTCCATCAAAAAAACAGAGTATGGAAATTGACTTTAAACGAATGTAATAACTAGACTGCGGATTTCATCCATTTACGACAAAAATGGGTACGTACAATTTAAAACAGCGGAGGTATTAAAAAGATTTAAGGCCACCAGTGTACTAGTTTCAGCTTAATAAGATAATTGAAAGAAGAACGATATTTTTATTTGCCTCCTGTGTCTTGCAATCAATGCAAACATTTTGTTATTTTGCATAAAGAACCGCAGTAATAACGTTTTCGAAGGAAGAATCGGGGCATACTAAAGGGAGCAGCTTGCTCTGGAAATGGATCAAAGTCCTCGACTTTCGGCGGAGCTTCGTCTCCCAAGAACCGTGCTTCATTCAATAAGGGAGCGTTCATACCGAAGCCCCCGCGTGACTGTTACGGCGGGGATGGAGCACGCTGGTAATAAATTTCGAGCGTCTCGACGGGCCCGCTGTGCCCCCGCTGTGCGTGGCACAAAAAAAAAGGTCTCTAAGGCTTTCACGGTTCGTTTAGGTAAACTACCGATAGCTTTCCTTTAAGGCGGTGAGATATCTTCGGATTGTAAGTAGCAAATAACTAGAATCTTACTGGAAAAATTGGGTTTGCGAATTTTCGCTTCATGTCCGTATACGAGCAAACACACCATCTAAAAATTTCATACGGTACACAGTGAGCAATTTGGACGTAATCTGTGTCAAAATGAAAGAACTTCCTCCTTATTTCTGCTATATTCTGCAAAGTTTCAGCTTTAATTTGAATAGAAATTTCATCGCTCTATATCTCATTTCTAATAGAAAGTTCTTTGATCTTGACACAGATTACGTCCAAATTGCTCACTGTGTACCGTATGAAATTTTTAGATGGTGTGTTTGCTCGTATACGGACATGAAGCGAAAATTCGCAAACCCAATTTTTCCAGTAAGATTCTAGTTATTTGCTACTTACAATCCGAAGATATCCCACCACCTTAAAGGAAAGCTATCGGTAGTTTACCTAAACGAACCGTGAAAGTGTTAGAGACCTTTTTTTTGTGCCACGCACAGCGGGGGCACCGCAGGTCCGTCGAGACGCTCGAAATTTATTACCAGCGTGCTCCATCCCCGCAGCAAAAGTCACGCGGGGACAAAGTCACGCGGGGACAAAGTCACGCGGGGACAAAGTCCCGCGGGGACAGCATCTAAAAATTTCATACGGTACACAGTGAGCAATTTGGACGTAATCTGTGTCAAAATCAAAGAACTTCCTCCTTATTTTTGCTATATTCTGCAAAGTTTCAGCTTTAATTTGAAAAGAAATTTCATCGCTCTATATCTCATTTCTAATAGAAAGTTCTTTGATTTTGGCACAGATTACGTCCAAATTGCTCACTGTGTACCGTATGAAATTTTTAGATGCTGTCCCCGCGGGACTTTGTCCCCGCGTGACTTTGTCCCCGCGTGACTTTGTCCCCGCGTGACTTTTGCCGCGGGGATGGAGCACGCTGGTAATAAATTTCGAGCGTCTCGACGGACCTGCGGTGCCCCCGCTGTGCATGGCACAAAAAAAAGGTCTCTAACACTTTCACGGTTCGTTTAGGTAAACTACCGATAGCTTTCCTTTAAGGTGGTGGGATATCTTCGGATTGTAAGTAGCAAATAACTAGAATCTTACTGGAAAAATTGGGTTTGCGAATTTTCGCTTCATGTCCGTATACGAGCAAACACACCATCTAAAAATTTCATACGGTACACAGTGAGCAATTTGGACGTAATCTGTGTCAAGATCAAAGAACTTTCTATTAGAAATGAGATATAGAGCGATGAAATTTCTATTCAAATTAAAGCTGAAACTTTGCAGAATATAGCAGAAATAAGGAGGAAGTTCTTTCATTTTGACACAGATTACGTCCAAATTGCTCACTGTGTACCGTATGAAATTTTTAGATGGTGTGTTTGCTCGTATACGGACATGAAGCGAAAATTCGTAAACCCAATTTTTCCAGTAAGATTCTAGTTATTTGCTACTTACAATCCGAAGATATCTCACCGCCTTAAAGGAAAGCTATCGGTAGTTTACCTAAACGAACCGTGAAAGCCTTAGAGACCTTTTTTTTGTGCCACGCACAGCGGGGGCACAGCGGGCCCGTCGAGACGCTCGAAATTTATTACCAGCGTGCTCCATCCCCGCCGTAACAGTCACGCGGGGGCTTCGGTATGAACGCTCCCTAACGCGTAACGCAATCTGTGGCGTGCTTCTTCCGCAAAGTTCCAACGTGAACGTCGAATGAGAGACTCGCTGGTATACGCGGACCTAAAAACTCGATTTTGTCGGGCAATGTTCGAGGTTCTTTAGTTCAATTAACGCATACCCATCGGCGATCGCGTACCAGATTACATAACGTCGTTATTCCCTATCAACCCTCCCGGTTAATGAAAAGGAGCGAAGCGAGTCGTAAAGGGCAGAAGAGAGAGAAAGAAGAGGAGAAGCGGTGTGCTAAGAAGTAGAGTGCGTGTGACGTAGGTGAGGCAACGGTGCATCCGACTAGAACGAGCGACGCATGCAGAAGCTCAGAGACCGCTTCACGCGAGAAGGCATGCTATTTCTGGCGACTTAGATTTCTCCTTTCACCCCTCCGCCGATTCGACCGAACCAACGGCTGCCGTGCACACGCGTGCCCTCTTCTTTTCCTCCCTGCTGATGCTACTGCTGCTGCTCTCCTCTCCTCTAGCTCTCTGCTACTGCATCGCGCTCCTCTTCGACGAGCCTCGACTTTCCGTTTCTCTTCGATGTCCCTTTCGCTTTCGAACAATATCGCATTATACCTTCCCTTTTATTGCATTCACTACCCGATGGTTCTACACGCTTGCATTACACTTGTACGGATGCAGACCCATTCGCTGATCTTCTAACCCTTCAGACATGACAGCTGTGCAATGTGTTGATCTTCTTTCTATCCAAAAGTTATTTTTGCTAATATTCAAATGTTCCTGCATTTCATATAGGCCTCGCATCGTATTGGTAAGTAAACAGCTAAAATTGCGAGGAACCCTTAGAGGGAAGAAAGCAAGATGGCGACGAACCCAGGCCGGGAAGGCTGAGACAACATTCTGATATTCTTGGAGACTCAAAATAGAGAAAAGATATCCTTCGTCCGATCGCAGAGTTGCGTGTCGGCCGAGTTGATAGACGTTATCGTCGCTGGTCGTTTCTATCCATTATCTATTACGATTAGAGGAGCGTTTCGCTGTTCTTCGGAGCGAAAGAGTCACGAAATGCAGGAGGGAGGGGCCGCGTAAAGCAACAAGAGTAAAGACGAGGGGAGGAGGAGGGGAAGGTGGAGAGGGAGAGAGAGGAGAGCGAGAGAAGCGAACAAAGAGGAGGAACGGATGGACCGAGGCGAGGGAGTGAAACCAAAAGGAACAAAAGGACGCGCACGGAGAAGCGTGCGAGAAAGAAGGGTGAGAACGAGAGACAGAGGAACGGAGAGAGGGCGTTAGGAGCGTTAGACAAGTTAGGTGACCACGCGAGGTCAGAGGGGAACCGAGGGAACGGTGAATGAGCCGCTGGCTCTACGTTCATTCATGAGGCGAAGTCGGAGAGCACACAGCAGAACGAATTGTTACTGGCACTCGTACAATCCGAGCACTGCCAACGGCGGCGGCGGCGGCTGCCAACGTCACCTATCACCGCGAAAATAGAGAAGGATTGGCCTATTTCGAACGGAACAGAACGGAACGGTCCACACCGGACCGGACCGTACCGGCTTCCCTCGCTAACGGATCACCGCGCCGCGCCGGTCAGGGTTAATTAACGATTTCTAAAACGAAAAGGTGTACCGAGCGGTGACCCTGATTCGACCGTCTTCAGACAATTCGAAATACATTGGCGTGCAAGTGAAAGGATCTCTAGATTTTCGTTCGAAAATTGTCCGCGTTCAAAGTGTTGTAACTTCGTGAGAAACCGTCGTAGAATACTCATTCTGATCTCATTTTACCGAACCATTTTGCACTCCGCAACGGGTGACAAAGTCGACAAACCTTGTGATCCTATAATATTACACGCCAGTGTAGAAGCGAATCGTGATCCAAATGTCACAAAGTAACGAGCCGCGAATATCCAATTATAAATAGTTGTTCTTTGTTTACGAACACCGACTGTACGCTCTCGAGCAGCGGACGCTTTTAAGTGATTCTCGTTGATTCGCACCTCGTGATATCTAAGAATATACATATGAAACCGTTTAGCCGAACAACTGAGTTCTAAAACAAACATTTCGCCGGCCAAAAATTGCCGGTCGCCTGCCGATTGATGTTCTCGCTAAAATTGTATGGCGTGAGACATATTCGAAATGAATATATGATATCGAAAAGCTGACAGAAGGAACACCGCGGGGACGGGCACTTTTCGCCGAGAAAACTGCTATTTCGAAATGGCCCGAACCCGCTTCAAAATTAGAGCCAGTGTGAATTACGTTTCACCTGTGGGAACGATTAAATTTAACTTCGGACGGTCGTGCGCGTCTTCCTTCCGCCTGCTCCGCCGAGGAACGATTAAAGGGTGTCTAACCACTGACCTTGATGGATCTGTGATCGATCGGGTAGCCCTTCCTGGTGCCGGGACTCTCCTCGTAGAAGTCCTGTTCCTCGTCCCCGTAGTCGTACAGGGATTCCATATCCATTTCGGCTGCAACGGAAGCGAGGCGGTCAGTCGAAAAATCAAAAAATAGGCCAAGCTGGAATTTATGCAGAGACGAATCCAAAACCATGCAGCAGAAACCGGGCAAGTCCATTTTTTACGTACTGCAATTCTTAAAGCTTTAGATATTTTCATATATCGCGGACTGTTGTTTGAAAGCATTAAATAATTTTCAGAATCTAGACTTAACCCGATTTTTGCAAGGTCTTTGATTACACTCCCTCTGTCCCCTATTATGGTATACATTTAATCTTAATTTTATATGATTCGCAGTTACTTGTAATTGAATTCTTTTTATCTAATAACAAACATATTACACCTTACAAAGAAACCAGATTTGAATAGGTTCCTTGACGGCTGATGAATAGTCTCTCAAAAATGTGTACCATAACGTAGGAGAGAATTGGACCTTTTCACAGAAAAGTTTGCATCAGGGCAATTCGGAAGCCGGAGACGAAGGCCGGCGAGATCTCGATTTGGCAATGAACGCGTCAGGAATTGAATCCCCTGCCAATTACTCTTCCCCGTGCTGGTTCCCGCCCGGTTCCTAAATAAATTCCCTTATGGCCGATCGTGCGAGTTGGTTTATTGCGCGGCTCGGTTCGCGATTCGGACAATTCGTTTGGACTGGCTCGTGTAAATTTCTTATTTAGGCGGTGGCCGCATGTGAAAAGCATAACTTTCCACGCGGACGGTTAACTGGGGTCGCTTTAAAAACAGACGTTCAACGAACCGCGTTTCTGAGCAGGTCTGGAGATGCTAAATCACCGGCGTTCCCTTTTTATTTGCAACCTGCACACTAAATTCTCCCGCACATGACGTCGAACGAGCACCTCCCCCTCTTTTTCGAAAAGCGTGAAACATCGCGACCCTCGATTTCTCCAAATGGACAAGGGAAGCCACCTCTGACTAATTCTACATTAACATCCCCAATTTATTAATAATTCTTGGTATTGTTAGAAAATGTTTATAAGTCATAGAGTCTGATTTTATGCACTTATTTCGAATAAAAAGAGAAACACATTTCAAATAAAAATTGTACGGCATGAATCAGGTCATGTGATGCAATATAATCAATTCCTTCCCCTCGGAAGATAATGTCTTAATTGTCGCGAGAAGAGCACGGAAATTTTGCAACGAAAATAGATCGACCGTAGCAAATATTATATGCACGGAACGCGCAGGCGCGATTTTGCGAAGGTTCACGTGTAAGGGGATGCGAACCGCAGGCACCATAGCGTACGTAGGAGGTTTTCGAACCCTGGTTTCTACCAAGATCAGGTTACTCCGGCTGGAGAAGCCCAAACGACAGATGGTAGGTGGAAAAGTGCTCGAGCACCGTGCCATCGACTCTCACGGCTCTTTAGACGCGAGCAAAATCTGCTCCCCAGTATACAAAGCGTTTCAAAATTCTGGTTTTTAACCCTGTCGGTCGACGCAAGGTGTCCGTGTCTATGAGAAACCGATATATCCCTATTCTATCGACTGGATTCAATGGATATCCTCGAACCGACTGCTCCTGAGAGCCTTGTCGAGAAATAACGGGTCGCGTCCGCGATTCTTCGATTCGGAAGAGCGCGGTAAACTTTCAATTCTCGGGAATCGTATGTATCGATAAGCATCGAAGATTTCAGATCGAAAACACGAAGCCAGAGATCGCGGTTCCGCTCCCCCGTGGCTCCGTCGTTTCTTTTCTGGCCGGAGAGCATTAATAATAATTGAAGTTTTAACATGATAACAATCCATATCGGCGAACAGACGGCGGCTATCGATCCATCGTGACAAAGGAGTCGCGGTTTGCTTATCTGTCTGGTTTTCTAAAGTGCGAGTCGCGATAGCCCGGCGAAATAACGAAAGCTCGATCGAATTCCACCGGAGGAAACACCGATGAATTTCTTGACGATTAAAAATAATACAGACGCAACCTCACGACCGATTTTGATATCGCGATACCCGTCTCCGTGGCCGCAACGACACAGTTTATTGATCGTCGCAAACTTGAGACCGATAAACCAATTTATTGCGCGGGAAAATCCCGGCAACGGCGGTTTCGTAGCCGACTGACGCATATTACGAATATACCACACCGATTCGACCCTCCACGGTTTCTTCATCGACGAGCAATCCAGATGATAAAGCGTTTCTCGCTCGCCGACAACTGTACTCGAATATGCTCGTTTATCTCGCGACAAGCACGTGTTCAAGGTAATTCGTACTACTATACATATTATAAAAACTTTCGACAACGAGAATCGCCAGTGATAAGATATCGAAACGAAAAGTTACTGAGATGGAACGCAACGATACTCGGGCTCTCACGCCGGTGTTAACCCTTTCAAGGCATCCTTTTAGAAAGTTATTATTAGACTGCGGATCGTTTTGCAAAATTAGCATGGTACATATATCGATCCCGAGCAGCGATACTTCCACAAACATTGATTCTGGTACGATGAAAATTAGAAATAAAATCCGCAGTATAGTCGAAGATGCGGTGCATGCACGGAATAGAATTTGCACATGGTTCTAACATGCGTCAAATTTTAACCCTCTGCACTTGCAGCTATTTAGACGTTGGAACGCAGAACATTGAAGTTTTCAGCAATTTATATACAGTAGAACCTCGAGTATCCGTGCTAATCAATGGAACATGATTGTTCGAATAATACAACAATTACTTAGTGTCAATGCCGAACTAAATCCTTATTGAAATGTGCAATAAATTCTGACGTCGGAGGCACAGATAATCGAAGTTCTACTGTATGAACAGATTGAACAATATGAAAATTGTGCAGAGGGTGAACATTTGGTTTTGGAAGTATCTGAGACCGGTAGATGCAAGTGCGAGGAGTCTCGGAAGAGTTAAGGGACGGGAAAACTCGAATTGCAAGGGTGCGGGATGCGCCCTCTCATTTCTCAATAATGCAGAGATGGGGGTTTTCAGTAATGAAACGTGTTAGATAAAAGATCAATCTAATCCGCAATCGCCCTCAAAAGTCCTATTTTTACGTTCACGAGGCGTAATTTGCATTATTCGACAGCATGTAGCTGTCGCAGCTTTATGAAAATAGCTACATGCGCAGCTTTACGCTTCCGAATAATGCAATTACGCCTTGTAAACGTAAAAATAGGACTTTTGAGGGCGATTGCGGCCTACATTAATCTTTTATCTAACGCTTTCGACTACTGAAAAACATTATCAAGAAATGAGAAGGTACATCCCGTACCCTTGCAATCCTGCAAACGAGAGTCTACCCCCTTAAGGTGTTGTTTTCGACGGGTCGGTTTTCACGCGTGTTTCCGCTTTATCTTGGAATCTGTAGGCTTTCGGTCCGGCGGGACACGATCGGCGTTCAAAGTGTCCGGTCGGCTTCCGCGCAAACACAACGATGCGATTTCCACTCGGATGCGTCTACCTGCGTACCGGAGCAGCAACGAAAGCGAAAGAAAAGATCGCTTGATACGGTAGGTAAAGTCGGTAACACGCTCCTGATTTTGTTTCACTCGGCGAAGCTTTCCCGACCGGAATACCGAGGAGACGCTTGCAACGAGACGAACAACATTAGACGAGTAATAGTGGCCTCGAAAGGTTTTACATTTTCCGACCATAAATTTGAGCTACGAGACAGGCCCCAGGGACGCGCAAGAAAGTACAGATGTCTCGGGCACATACTCGGTGCATAAAACCGCTGCAACGGTGCAATAAAAACGCTGACTTCCAACCTCTCGTCATTATCGAACTATAAACTTGATACCACTGTAACCCACGCGAGGATCAACAAGTATACAATGCAATTCTTTTTAAAAATTAATTTGGCAACTAATGCTCTTCTATTGTTACTTTCGTTATTTGAAACCCTTCGTGACGTTCATCCAGTGATTCTCAATATACAAGATACTTCTGAGGGTTTTCCTTGATTTTCTACACAAAATGGCAGATTTCATTTGACTTGTATACCAAAACATAATTATTACTTATTATGAAACCCTCGTCCTACGATTTATTTTACAGTTACAGTGATTATGATGATATCGATAACAACAAAATAGTTATAATAGTAACAAAATAATTTTACAATGATAAAGTGCATACTAATATTATCTAAACAATAGTCTTGAGGAATACCTTGAGAACAGCTGAGCTAACCTATAATTACAAAAATAAAACACAGAGATATTATGCTTTATTATACGCAGATCACCTTCTATTATTATTATTATCGATTACTGTTATTTTTTGCAACCTTTCATAACCTCTACGCACAATAAACTTTCACGGTCGGTCAAAATTGACCCGACCTCCGCAGTCGGTGCAGCTACTGTACTACCTAACCTATAATTAACTCTGACAGGGTTCTCTCGGTGAAATATATGGTTGAAAAATGTGAAACAGACCTAAGGAAAATGCTCGAATACCATGGTTCAGGAAGTGTCCTGTTCTAGAGGTAGGAAGGAAGGGTGTCGGGTTGGTTTTTCAGGGATACCGGGTAGAGACGGGTCTGTCCTTCGAGGAGTTCAAGTGTCTATTGTTTCAAGTCTGCCGAGAGGAGCGATATAATATCTCTGGAGTTTCTGCCGTTGGGTTTCCAGATGCGGGCAGACGTTCCTGCAGGTCACGGGACGCCTGGACCCCTATACGAGGCCCGGGCACCCACGACGAGCCCATATGGGGAAAAATCTCGATGTGCCCTTGACTCTCGAACTCGTTTAAACCGACTACCTCCTTTTTCTAAACAGTAATTTCGTCGACCTCCTCTTGCCGCTAAAAAGTAACGGGCGAGTTCAAACTTCAGAAAAGAATTCTTTCGATTACCGAAACACGAACAATTCGATACTGTTATCGATGGATTACCGTATCATCGAACAGTTCGCACAGATGAAGGGGTGATCGATCGAGAAACTAACCTCCAATTTCGACTATAGGAAAGAATTCTTTCGATTATCGAAACACAACTGATTTGATACACACGCATCGATCGATTACCGTATCATCGAACAGTTCGCACAGATGAAGGGGTGATCGATCGAGAAACTAACCTCCAATTTCGACTTTAGGAAAGGATTCTTTCGATTATCGAAACACGCATCGATCGATTACCGAACAATTCGTAAAGACAAAGGGGTGATCAATCTAGAAACTAAGTTATTTCGACTTGTTTGGTAAAAATGTTTAACGCAAAAATGATCGACGATTATGTTCCCTGTCTCTCTCACGCGTCCCTGTTTCCATTTGTGGTAAACTTGTCAAAACGTTACTTCCTCACGGATTTTGATGAAATTGAAATATATTGCCAAGGTCATCATTCTAAAAAACTTTTTCCTATACATATAATAGACGGTCTCTTTAAGTTTTGTACATATTCGCAAAAATATTTTTTGAGTTAACTCTGGCTTAGGTTTAATATAAAAAATAAACTGCAGTTTTTAGTACATATTTTCAATTAATATTAATAGAAACTGGGAAAAAATCCGCCATTATATCGAAAAAACTATTCATGTATTGTCGAAATAAAAATTCCACAGCTCAGTCTTCGATTTCGAGATATTTAAACTACAGGTAAATACTCACTATAGCGAATTCTGCCCTTTTTAATTGAGGGAATGCGTGTTTAAGGGTGAGGCAGGAACGCAGTCTTTCTCCCTGTACCTGCTCCACCATAAACCGAACCCAGTCCTAACCATAATTCGTTTATGGCGGAATTCGCTATAATCGAACTAATAGTTTTTTGTAAATATCTAAAAAAGCTAAAAGAAACCGCGTATTGTTGGTATAGGCAAAAGTTATTCAGAATGTCGAGATTTATAACATAATTCAATATCATCAAAATTCGAGAAGAAGTAACGTTTCGACAAGTTTACCCAATCTGTTTCTGTTCCTCTCGTTGCTGCTCGCTTCATCCCGATTCGAGAAGTTTCGCGCGCATCTTTGTCATAGCGGTATGTCTTCTGGCCTTTGATATTTGTCGCGTCTTTGGCAGAGAAGAAACAGCCGAGAAGACAAACGAGGGAAGCATGGTAGGTCGCGACGTTGCCATGCCGTGCTCCTCGAGATCCGAGAAAGTGTACAAAAACCATTCGACCCACCAACACCGAGGGCATCGCGTTCCTTTTTTAAATTGCCAGGCTAGCCATCCCATCCCCTCGTGTACACGCTTAACTTACACACTGTCCGACGCACCGTGTCCCTCTCGCTTCAACGCATCGCACACCCGCGCCGCCCTCTCTCTCCCTCCCTCTCCCTGTCTCTTTCTCTCTCTCTCACTCTTGTCTTCACTTCGTACGCGTTTCAAATGCTGCTCGACGGAAATATTACCTACGCGCGTTACCGGCGAAATATGTTACGCAGACGTCGTATAAAAACTTAATCCAGACTCGACAGAAACTGTTTACCCGAGCCGTAAAATATGTTCAAATAAATTTGAAAACACAATCTCGTCCAGCCGCCATTTTGACCGCGGATTTTTATTGCCCTCAATCAGTCCCCAACTACGGTCTTGTGTATCTTTCTAAGCCCTTTTCGGCCTATAGTCCCCTTTCCAAAAATTTCCTTGCAAGTGTTGTTGATAATGACCCCCCTCTCTTCCCCTCGATGCCTAATTTGGAAAATATGTACATGAATTTTTCTAAGTTTTAATTCGTTTTACTCAGAACCGGTCACTACTGGTGTCCTATCTGCGAGCACGCGAAAGATTGTCATGAAAACTCGTTATCTAAGGATTACGTAGCACGCTCGTTCATTAATCATACAGCAGAACTCCCGTACAATGTTTCGCATTGTTCTCGATCGTTAAATGCAACGAATTCGACCCCTCAATCTTGTGCAAGAAAAATAATGTTCATCACTTACTTGGAACGAGAAGCGGCCGTTAAAAAAATTCTGCGAAACACGTCTATACGTCGAAGCGACAAATCGAAATTGTACGTGACGCAAGATGAGATATGATTATCGCGAGCGTCGCGATATTTACGATCGATACGGGATCGATACCTGAAGAGAGGAAACTAATAATCTTCAACACGTTTTTATAAAGGAAATCCGCGGTTTCCACTTCGTTGCGAACGAGCCTTGTTCAAAGTACACACAATATCCATAAACACCGATCCTCGAATAGACTGAAATCACACCCTCTAGAAGACTTGTGTAATCTATTTTTCTCGATGATGTATATCTAACATCGACTGGAGATATAATCACAGATGTCACGGCCAAGATAAACTTCAGAATGCTTATAGAAAACGTCACGATTGTTTGTGAACACTGTATACTCTATGGAACTGCAATGCATGAAAAATAGTTTGTTATTAGTCAGTCTCAGAAGAAAATAGTCCGAAAGAGTGGATTAACGCGAGGGACAGCGATACACAGTGAAAACACAATTTTCGTGAACACGGTAGCCGGTAGACACACGTTATCGTAAAGATCTGAACTTGTCAAACGATGCGCGCAACAGATGTGTCTCTGCGTGCATGAATTCTAGATTATTGTATTCGTCTTGTCAGCGTTTCCGATTGCTCGTGGGATGCAAAGTAGCCAGTGAACGCTCCGTCAAAACAAATATAGGCCTGTCCGCACGTAGGCGTACACTTTTCTCGTGACGATACGCTCTGGCCTTTCGGAAATGACAGCGGCGACTTTTCGTTTCGTTCTCTCGTCGCTTACTTATCAGGAAATCATAAATCAAACGATTCGGTTTGTTCAAAAGTTTCGAAGATTCGCGTTCGCGCGCTACGTGCACACGAAGAGCGCGCAGGTTAACACGCTCGCTTACCTGTTTCCCGACGTAAAATCCAATGGGGAATGCAACAGTGTCAACCGGTCGAATAATGCACAGGAAAAACACAAAAAGTGAACCGAACACAAAACAAGAATCACGTGTACAACTGTGAGGGGCACGCACATCGGCACCACTAACGCGGTGTACCCGTACACAATACAGATTACAAATGTATTATGGCTGCAGTCCAAGCGTTCATGAATGAAACCAAGAGCGGGATCCTCCTCCCCACCGCCCCGCGGTAACGTGGTGTTGACCAATCGGTAGTCAGCGTGAGCATCGCGTGTCATGATTGGTCGGTATACGCCGTTCCTTCCGCTGGAACGGCTCTTCGGTCGATGTTCGTGAATAGATAGATGAGAAAATTGTGCCTTTATCACGAAACGTACCTGCAGAGAAGAAACTCTTGTTGGAACCTTCAGTGACTACGTTTCCAAAAAAATGGAGAGACCTCAATAACACACAATTTAATTGATTGAATATTGCTCAAAAAGTTATCGTCGATTATTCAAACCCGCGGGAATAAACTGTGTATGTTTTTGTTAGTATTACCTATTCAATCCAATATCGAAAGAAAGTGTAACGAACAACGTGAATTTTTTAAAAAAGTAATACGAAATTAGAACATATATATAGGTTATACAGATTTTAAGTTTGACCAATTAGACAGAGGCATAGAGATGATCCTTTTCATGCGACTGGTATAATATAAGTGAGAAGCCACTCTACAATTTATTACGTGTTCTAAGGTGTTCATCATCGACGAGTGATCTCGAGCAGTGCGTAATATAAAAGGTAAGAATAATGTATTACCTTGAATGATTTGAAGTAGGATTTGATCGTTTCATAACATTTATTCGAATATTATATGTTATAATTTTATAATTCTTGAATAGAATCTTTAGTGAAACGAACATAACCTCCATATTCATTCTAAAGCAATTTATTACGTAAGAGAAACTGAATAATTCTATTAGAATATATTATGTATTTGGTGGTTTCATTTAATTGTTACATGAAAAGGGTATTATTCTATAAATTAATTAGTGTTATCGTTTATGTCATTTGATTCTTGTCACTTGTCCGCGAGGTTCTTCATACATTTATTCATGGCTTTTTAAGGCACAATGCTTACCAAACGCTTAGCCACCAGTGTACCAAAGGTTTTTAAACGCAACATTGGCATTGTTGCACCTGCATTGCAGAAGGCAAGCGACCCAATTCAACAACTGTTTCTCGATAAACTCCATGAATATAAATCGAAGAGCTCGTAAGTAGATTTTCTTTTTCTTATAAAATTAACTTTAGTGCCAATAGAATATCAATAAATATATGTTAGTATTCTTATGGTGTTAAATTAATTGGTCCAGCGGTGGACAATTGGTCGACCCTACTCCTGAAATCGAAAAGGAAAGGAAGAATGAACTAGAAAGGCTTGCTAAACAGTTTGGCAGTTCTGACAGACGTGTCATGGAAGAATTTCCCAAGATCACTTTCCAAGGTAGGCGATCTTTAAAAAAGAACTATAAACTTACTTTATTCGGGATTTGTAAACTTTAACTCATTTTCAGATCCAAAATTATAAAAAGGGTAGAGAATTAATACTATGCAAAGTACATGAATTAGAACAGCCGCATTAAAATGGTTATATTTAATTTTAAGTATTCAGTTGTAAAAATACATACATGATATTGTAAATGTAAGTATATTAAATTCCATCTTCCTCTAATACACGTATTTATGTTCGAAATCATTAAAAACAAAATAAATAGTCATAATTTACAACATTATATTCATAATAGAAAAATATAAAGTCTCAAAATTATGTGGCACCTATAAAAAGTTTTGAGTTTTCGACTATTTCCATTAATGTTTCCATGTTACACTTCCTGGCAACAGACTTGCATATTTTCACAAACTTTACTATTTCATTTTTGGGGATCAAAGTCTTGAAATTCCCGGAACAGGAGCAGAGATCGTTCATGTTTTCTCTTTTAATTTCCTTGCATTTACAGCATTGTAAGTCTTGCAACATGTAGCCCATACTTTTGCGATTTAATACATCTATAAGAAGGAATTCTATTTCATCGTTATCGTATGTCATTTTGCAAAGAGGACATTTCCATAGGTATCTACAATAAATTTAAATGTATATTGAATTTAACATTTCAGAATTAATTCTACAATGTTACATACCTGTTGTTTTCCATAATGCAATAGTTATCTTTGCACAAATCAATGTCCCTCGTATGATTACAGGCTTTGCAAATGATTTCCGGCAGAATCAACGAAATACATGGATCCTTCCATTCAACTGAATCACTGAAACTGCCGATTCTGACCAATCGTAGCATATTCGTTTGCAAATGATATACTTCTGTGTCGATTTCCTTATCCAGGGATAAAACCTGAAATGAATTTAGTCATCGATTACAACAAAGTCGGATACGATTAAATACATGCACAAGTACCTTGCAAACTGCTTTGATTAACTCCAAAGCTGGATTGATATTTCTACTCTCTTTACCATCTAGGTCTAAGTTTGGATATTCTTGAATAGTTAATTCCTTCTCCGGAAGCTTTTTGTATATTTTCTGTACAATTCTACAATATATTTCGATTAGATGTTAGGCGCAATTCTTATTTATCGAATCAAATAGTGAAAGAGGCTTACTGAAATAGTTTCTGAGACATGTCTCCCGAAATAAGCTTCTTAGCAAAGTCTGCAGTATTCTCGAGTGCTCCCAATCCTAGTTGCGCCGACAAACTTTGGCTCATACTAATGGATTTCCTTCTAGGCCTTATAGTACAATTTAGCTGTTCGTTTTCAACCATAAATTGGTAAATAGCGTTTATGTATCCCGCTATTATGGCATTAAAACTTGACTGACACGCAGCTTCTTTTGGTAGGCACTCCATCAAATTCCATTTCATTACGATTTCAGGCTAAGTAGAACGAAACGGTTAGTAGCAGTATTTTAAAACAATGATGTACAAAAATGTAAACTTACCGTATCGTTATTTTCGTCCTCATTCTCGTCGTCAAGAGTATTCGCTTCAGTATTATCCTCCTTATCTCTTGGCAATTTTCCTTTCACGCCAGCGTGATTATACTGTTGATTAAAAACGATTTTGTAAATGGTTAACCGAGAAATATTTATTAGTTTCACGTTGAAGTTAATTATCCTTACAACATCAAGCCATATTAAATACTCCCAGCACTGTTCGAACGTGATTTCAATACTATGAAAAATCTCCTTGTTACGTATCGTTTGAACAACAAATTCCATGTAACCCAATGCATCGCTGACTGTTCTTTTCTTGGTGCATACAATGATCTTATTAAAATTTGCGAAAATGATGATGGAACCCAACGTTTTGAACTCGGCCAACAACTGTATAAATAATTTTTTCATGTAACTGTGCAAGGTTCTTCTCAAAGCTGGATCGTAAAGCAACGCGTTAGGCGAACGCAACCATCTGGAACCATAGTGGTCATTACATTTGCTATATCAGTCAAGGTCACGCGAAGGTCATGATATTATAGGAGGCGCTATATTTGTCTTAACCTTGGATATTACATCGGTAATAAAAATATATAGCTTCATTTTAAAAAAAGGACGTATTGTTCGTTTTTCTATTGTCAGCAATACATGATAGATGAAATTACCTGTAGAAGTGAATAATTTGGTAATCCGCAAATACGTTCTTGTAAACTGAAACATCTAATAGCCACGCGTTGACCATACTCCGCAATGCTTTGAAAGCAGGACTGCAAAGCGCAGTTTCATCGTAGCTGGGGATTATAGTTGCCATGGGATCACCTGTTGCTAGTTCCTATAAAACAAGCAACCAAATTAGCTTTGTATCTTACACGATTAGTCTTTTCTATATATAAATTGTACTCGCTTGAACAGACGCCATTTGTTGATTATGAAACGCGACGAAGGAACTTGTCCCATCGATATCATGAATATGATGATACTGTAGCAAGGTGTTTACTGCTAAACTGTCTACATCCAGTTCAATGCATACACTGGAATAAGTACCGGGGTTGTTGGCAGTACAATGGGAGCTCTCTTCGAAGTCTGTCAATAATCTATTATCATCGTTCTCGCTACCCCCTAAATCCGGTTTCTCTGTGGTTGAACACCATAACACGAAGTTTTGTTTCTGCAAGTGCCTAGCGAAGAACAGATCTGCACCGAAGAGCGTGGCATCCGCAGGAATGTTTCCAATAGGTGCATGGAAGAATCTGCACTGTTCTGCCATTAGATCAAGAATTTGCTGACTCTTGAAATAATGCCGGATCATCATTTTTGCGCCGACTTTCTGCCACTCGATTGTGTTGTACAAATTCTCAATATCTTGGACATGGGTGTTGATCAACGGGAACTCGTTAAGCAATGGCATCTGAGTTGTCAGCGCTGTTTTGTCTAGAGCAGTTTGAGTGATAAATATCGTTGCACCGTGTCCCTCGTTTTTGTACGCTGTTATGGCCGCTTGTAGAATACGACAGACCTGCTGGAAACTTGTCTCAAACCTCAGAACAAACTGCAGCGCTTCTGGAAAGGTTTTCATCTTGTCTTGTCCGTTCATGGATACAACAATTTGTCGTTCTTGACTGTACAGTGTATTCATATTAGGCATCTGATTCGACGAAACGGAGTCCAAGACAAATATGTGAACCCTTTTACTCGCAGTTAAAAAAAGTCCCCAGAGTGCTCTCTGATGATTGGAGCTCCAGTGATGGTACAGGAAAACATAATTAATTTCCTGAACATTTGGGAGGTACGGTTGCACAGCGATACTTTTGAACTCCAATTGGTGCAAGTTAAAGGTGTCCGCGCCATCGACCATGTTCCTCGCTGTCTTCGGGTCCACCGTGCATACGCAACCTAACTGGAGAATCGCTCTAAATTCCAATGACATTTGCGTTTCGTATATTCCCTCGATTTCCGGTTTACTCAAATCTTCCAACAACTCTTGACTGTGCTTTTGATACAGTGCTTCCGGGACACAGTAACGATACAAGTTATGTATCGGCCGCGATCGAGGCAGAACTTTCGAACTCTTTGTCCAGGATACCTTCTTACCAGATTCTGGATCAGGCTTCGGTTTCCGCGTGTTCACATAAAATATGCGAGGTATTACGAGACGCAACAGGTGAAGTTCATGGTCAACCAACACCCACATCCTGAACAAACCGGGTTCGTTGGTTGGGGATATTTGAATGATCTGCCAGGCCGAGGTGAGCAATTTTTTCTGTGCTTTTCTTAAGAAACCACCCAAAGTGTTCGTTTCGGTGTTTCTTGCAACACCCCAGCTGATTTGTTCCTTATCGTTCATGGACATCTTACTTCTCTTACTCTTTTGATGTTCACCCCTTTGCTTCGCTTGGTAGGCCCATTTCTGTTTATGAAACTTTAACCATTTCATTCTCTCCTCCATCGTTGTTCCCATAGGTGGTGGCGTACCCAGGACTTCCTTCCAACTTTTATTCTTATCTTGTTCTTCCTCCCTATCCGATTGTCTTTTCCTTTTATGCACTCTCGGTAGTGGTTGCTTGAACGGATGGTCTCCACCAGCCAGATCTTCAATATCCCGTGGTTCAGATGGTCCTGCTTCTTCGTCGTCCTCGTCATCTTCCTCCACGGTTCTTGGTACCGCTGAAAATATATCCGTAATCTTCCTCTGCCTGTGCGTCGCGCTCTTTTCCATCACCTTCTTGTGCAGCCAGTCTGGATGTTTCACTCTGGGCACCGGGTTGGAAACCCCTTGCATCGCAGCCGGAATGGTAATGATCTTCTGAATAGCACTGCCAAGCCTCTCTATGTAATAACCCCAGTCCAAGATTTGTCTAATGTTATCGGTTTGCAAACCTGGATCCTTCAACCACTTGCGCAAATAATGCCTTCTGATTGCTGGTTCTGATTGAAAGATTGCCAATGGTATTGCACGTTCAGTGACCGGTGCACCCTGGGGCTTATTAGCGATAATGTATTTACATGCTAGCCCGGCATCCTTCACCATTTGATCACCTAGAAACTCGGCCAGCCTCTTAGCAGTAGATATGGATGTGGACTTTTGTTGCCCGTAATCCTCCAATTTCCGCGACATCGATTTATTTTCGGATATCAGCTCGAACAATTCCGAGTCCGGCATGTCGGCGCACTTGCTGTAAAGAATGTCGAGCCAATAATCCGCGTCTTTAGCTACGGACGCGTAGCACTCCTCTAATGTGTTCCCTTTCAGGAAGGATTCAAAAACGGAGGTCTGAAAGATTTTAATCAATTGAAGTTCACCTCTTCGTTTCACTTCGAACCCTTTCAATTCGGCCAAAGAGCCGTCGAAATTGAAGACGGCGTATCGCTTTTTCAATCTCTTGCCCTCTTCCTTTGCCGCGGGCAATACCATAGCCAAATACGGACCGTCCACCTCGAAGAAGATAGAATTCTCGCTTCTGATTTTGTAAGTTAGAGTTTCGGGGCCCTCAAGTTCGTGGTACGCGTCGTTAGTGAATTGGTCCTACACATACGATACATAATATTGGAGGATTCATAGAAAAATGATTAAAAAGCACTCGAGTAAGACTTACTTTCACCATAAAGTTCAGAACAGCGTTGGGATATGATAGCGTAACCTTCGACTTTTTCGGATGAGTGGTGTGTACCACCACGTTGTCGGGAAAAGATGCGGGTAGCAGGCACCAAATTCCGTCGGTATCCAATTCCAAGGGTCGCCCAATTTGTTCTATAATTTCTCTGGCTTTCATGATAATGTGTGCCCCTGTGTAACATACTATACCTCCCATCTCCATGCTGAACCATCGGGACCTGCAGTAAAGACAATGTTAATACTCCAGATCGCAAGAAAGAAACATCAAGTAAATATCTACCCTTTTCTCATAACGTATCCGTAGAAAGAATTTAAGATACATTTGTGAGCGAGTTGCAACGAATCGTAGAGTACTTCTCGATTTTTTGCAGACTTAATATCACCCGCATCTCCTTTCGCTACCGCTGCTGCTACTTGTTGTTTGGCAACTTTAGTGAGCGCTTTGTATTCATATCTTCTATCTCTAAATGCTCTGACAGTATCGACGTAAAACGAGTTCTCCTTTTGGCAAATTGTTTGCGTCCTTTCCTCCAATCGCGTCACTTTAACTTTCTTGTAGGCCTTTCTACAATATTCCGTGAGTCGCTTCTTCTCGAATGCTGCTTGTTCTTCCTTCGATAGTTCGTGATAAGCTCGTCGCACACCGCCAGGAAACTGCGAAGGAAATTTCTCGGTTTCCAGTTGTTGCAGCATTCTCTGGTACTCGCTTAAACTCGCAGCCACTGATATTAAGAAACGCAGTCGTGTAGAATTAATAGAGAGTTACTACTACGGTCTTTGAATGATCTTTTTCTACTTACGATATTCTCCTCTCCACATCCACTGCATATTTCTTTGACAAAGAGCCCCTGGTTTATTGTAATCGCACGCGGCGCAAACCGTTTCGTCCACCATCGCGGACGGCTGAAGACGATTTGTTAGAATAATATTTGGATACATGGCGCCGACGTCCAAGTGATAAATTACAGGATTTTCTAATCTCAGCGGCTGATTTCTCATAGATTCCAGCTTCACCTTGATCTCCTGAACTACTTCGTCAAAATTTGTGACCATCTCCATCGGAACTTTTTCTTCTTCCTGTAGAGCATATGTTAGAGCATTTTCAATGCCGTTTATTAGCTCGTCCACCGCGCTCGGTACTATTTTAAAACGACAAGGAATATCAGCTCTGAACACGCCAGATTCGAGCGCTTCAACGTGTCCTCCGACGTACGTTTCCGTATCCAATAAATGACCGTCCTTTGTAAATTTACTTAGCTCTGATTCTTGCTTGTTAGGGAATATAATGTTAGCTTGGAATGCTTGCACCATCAAAAGAGATTCGCACAATGTTCCCGATCCCTTCCTAAGCACCTGTAAACAAATAGCTGTAGTTCGTGAATGTAATTTGGTATGCATCGAAGAACTTACTCCGTCTGGTTCCATGGGGATGATGGTGCACAAGGCAAATATGAAAGGATGAACATATTTATGGTAGAGATAATATGTAGCAACCGCATCAGAAACCGAATAATTTGCAAGAGTCTCTGGCTCTTCGGATGCCAATCTGCACATGTCTTCAGGATCTATCTCCACGGGATCATATCTGAGCTTTGCTTTTGCAACAGCCTTCAGACCTTGAGAGCCTACAGGTAAGTATGAGTCGCGTCTTACCCAGCTATACATTACATTAAATACAAAATCAGGAATAACATTCTATGTAATATTACAGTAAGCGCTCCTATAACGCGATAAATTTGCACCATGTTATAAAAAACTCAGAATTAATACAAATTTAATTAAATTCGATACAAATCCGCGTTATTGGAAGGTCTACTACTTCGATCAAACTATCAATTGCGCAATACCATAAGCAATCCATATGCATGGCTGGTCTACTGCAATAAACTCCGTCACGACCTTTCGAAAAACCAATTCTGTCTTTCATCTCCATATTATGAAAAGCTGCTCTAGTTTCAACAAATGGCCAGTCAAAAAAATCTCCGTTATATGTGACGAATATATGTGGCCGAATGTCGTTTACATGGTCGAAGAATTTTTTAATCGTAGCTTTTTCGTTTGGCTCGTTGAAAACAGTGAATAAACCCTCGAATTCTGGCTTTGGAGTGTACTCGAAGTCCTCGATGTCTTTCGAAATAATTTCTCTGTTCGTTATTAAGTATCCCTAAAAATGAACACATAGTCTGATATAGAGCAAAACGTTGTAAGAAATACTTAGTAGAAGAAACGTACTTGTCCATCTATCATATAGGATATCATCATGATTTGGTCGGTGTTCGCATCTGGAAATTTCAAAGGCAGCTTTGTAGTTTCAATATCATATGCTAGCACAATTGGCTCGATCGTTTCAATGATATCCTCTCTTCTAGTTATAATTGGCAACTCGTTTCCTCTTGTTTTTACAGAATACCAATTACCACAAAAAACTTTCATGTCTATAGATACTCTTACATGATGCGGTACATCGTATTCTCTGTACAAAGAATGCAAATATATATATATATATATTATTATACGCAAGATGTAATGTTAAGAATGTATACCTAATATCAAGAACATTATCTGTGAAGTCTATAGTTTGTTTTTTGACATTTGCGGTCTCCAGATCTCTATTCAACACGCTCGACAACATATCTGTATAATAAGTATTACTTTTTTCCCTTTCCTTATTAACTTTTACAGCTTTTATTAAATCGCGTCTAACTTTAATCAAGTCCATTGTGTTCAAGAAAGACAGTTTGAGGTATTTTTGTTTTAAACCGACTAAATGATTTGGCTATAAAAGAAATATAAAAATATAATGTTATGTTTTTCACATGTTTCATGTTTTCATGTTGATCTTACTAAATCAAGATCTTCTTTGTAAAGTGTTTCCACTTTATGTAACAACCCGCTGTACTTTTTATTCAATCCGGTGGATACTTCTATGTATGTATCCTTTCTGCATAGGATATAAAAATATGGACAATACGGATAAGAAATTTTAAATCTAGTGCAGTCGTCTTCGAGGAAGTAGTAGTCTACTCCACTGTGCAATCTTTTATCGTCTTCTATGATTTCTGTCTACGAGAAAAAATAACACGGTGTTGGAAATAATGCAGCAAAATTATTAAAGTAATAGATAACTGATTATTCACGATGCAACTTACTGCGTGCATATTAATAAGAAATCCTACTCTTTCTTTATTGTCTGTCACTCTGTGAAATCCATATAATCCATCCACTCTGATATTTTCATTAGCTTCTTTCAACCTTCCTCCTGAAGCCTCCCTATAAAAGGGTATGATAAAAATGTACAAAATATACACCATTTTATAAGTGATAAATAAAAACAATACCCTGATGGATTTCCTTCTTGATTTTGATCATCCTTGAAGTTGAATCTCTCTGCCCGAAATCTCCCGGTATTCTTCAAACTTGCCATGTTGTATAATTTTTAGTCGCATAAAGTAGAAATAAGATAATATCACACTTTCAATAGGAACATTATAATATAAATGAAAAAAGGAATTGTTATTCGTAAAGGCACTGTAGCGGTTCGAACACAATGTCACACAATGTGTACAGCAGTGTCAAGCAGTGTACAGGTTGTAATTGTAATTTGCCCGCCAATAGATCTTTGACGGGAACATAGAGGGTGTCTGTGTATAGACAAATTCATCACTATTTCGATTAATAAACGGTGTGAATGAAAACGTGAAAAACAAAACGGCCACTATTACTTTCTAATCCTATATCATCCTATAAAAATATGTATATAACAACAATAAACCAATATATTATCAATTTTGCTACTGCTTCAGTTTCACAATTTGAATGTAGCGCCATTCTAAAATCGTACCAGGTGGGCCATCTACATTTAATGCAATGAATTAAACATTAAGGTGAATTCATCACAAATCGATTCTGATTCGTGTGATCTGGTGTGGTAACACAGCAATCCAATGATTTACTATTGGAATTGGTCTGGCTCTATCGGAAAGTTACTAAATCTCCGATCTACGGGTACAAGAAAAATCCCAAGGTTTATCGATTAGGAAAAAGGGAACGACATTGTAGGTGGCTCCAGCGACAGTGATGCGGTTCGACAACAATCGTTGTGGCTTGTTAAATAAATTGGTTTTGTGGTCTCAGTGAATGTGGCGAAATTAAATAGATGAGAAAATTAGATGCACAAGAGGCCTGGGGCGCCGATAAATTAGAAGCGCAGTTAGAAGCCGCCAGGGATGGTCTTCGAGGACTCGATCGGAGTATCCGGAAGATCCTTGGCCGGGATCTTCCCGACGGAGAAAATGGTCCAATACAACCGCCTCCCAGGTTCGATTCAGCGAAATACTCAGCGAAACATTCCCTAAAATTATCGCGAAATCGTACTCACTCCAAACAAAATGTTTTATTCGATAATTCATTGATCATACAATAAAACACTGTTGTCTACAAACATAACCTATCTTTCCCACTCGAGGTTTCTACTTATATAGAGCTATTTGATCAACTTCATGTCATTCTTTTGCATTTAATCTTTTGATAAATCCCAATGTTATGCAATACTAATGTCGCCATTCGTATTGCACAAGACTATAAATAAACGGTTTCATTGTTTTGCTGTATAATGTATTTATTTGCGATGCATTTTTAGTAGGCTATCACAAAAGAGACCACTGCAAGAGGACAGACGACGTGTTGTATCGGATTTTGTTAATAATGAAGTACCTGGTGGTGGAAAACGTCGATGGCAGGGATCTAATGGAGAACCAAAGACAGTTTTCAGTCGTTTAAGTGCTCGAGTTCCTTCCAATGCTGACGATAGTGCAGATGAAGATGATACTGTTATCAAGGTAGTGCTACATACGATATATTATTCATTTGTAGATTAATTAATGTTTATTTCAGCCGGCTGTGTCTTCAAGAGTAATAGCAACCCCTAGGGAAATTCCATCTAGGCAGGAAGTAATTAGAAGGGAAAGAATAGATGAAAGAAGTAGACAAAGGAATAAGAGGATGTTCGGTGCTCTTTTAGGCACTCTACAAAAATTTCGGCAGGAGGAAACCAAACTTAAAGCAAAAGTACACTTTCCATTAGTATTGCACATGTGTTCTGTAATATCATTTTAAATGCTGTGTATTTTTGTAGGAAGATAAAAAAGCAGAAGTGGAGGCAAGAGTAGAAGAGGCTCGAAGAAGGGAAAAGGAAGAACTACGAAGGGAGAGGCAACAGTTGTTCTTGTCGCGTAAACGACAATTAGCAGAAGTACGAGCGTTGGAAGCGAAGTTGGCACGTAGTCGGCAGTTCCAGGACTGGCGTGCTGCACAGCTGCCGCTTGCATCGTTCATTAAAACTCGAGCTCAGCCTCCTATCTATTATGCACCGAAACGCAAACATCCACAAACTGACATTCTTCTGGCTCAATCTGCAAAAGAACTTCATGGTACACACAGGGGTCTTTCAGAGTCCCGTAACATTTTCTGTGCTTTTACTGGGTTAACCCTTTGCCTCCTTTGTCGAGTGTGACTTGACATCAGAGAAAGAAAAATGTAAATGAAATGGGTTCTTCCTTTATTTATTTAATTTCTCATTTTTTAGCTAAAAATAAATATAAATTACAACAAAGTTTGAGAGCTATATTTAATATAATTGGTAAACAAGATTGTTTAAAAGAAGTAGCAGTCAAGGAACTATCCTTTGAAGTAGATTCCAAATAAAACATTTAAAATAGTAGGGAGTTGGTAGTAAAATTGAAAAATAATTCGGAGTGCAAAGGGTTAATAAATTGACTTCCCCAATAACTACGTATTCTATTTGACAGAGGAAATCGAGAGACGGGAGAAAGCATTGGTCGAGGAGTTGGAATTGATAGAAGTACAAGTAGGCCTCGGGAAACACCAACAGAACTTTGATGGATCCACGTCGCTGAACGCAACAGCAGAAGTACAGCAATCCGCGGAAGAAGGAGAGGAGAATCGCGATCCGAATCCGGAAAAGAACTCTGAATCCGAGAATAACGAAACGGCGGATGTTTCGGTGAAATCCGAGAAGGATGAGAATTACGATAATAACTCTAACGAACTTGAGAAGAAGGAGGAAGTACAAGTAGAGGAAGCGAAGGACGAAAATAATGGCTAGTATTAAATGTACTTACGATGCTTGTACATATTACGTACATTGGATGGTCCAACGAAGAAAACGATGGAGTCTTTCTTACTTCATATTTGACGCGTGTGGATAAATTTTACAATTTTTCGAAAGAATTATCACTTTCTACTTGTTCTCACATAGTATATAAATTCATTCCCCATCATCGGATTGCATACTCATTTTTTCATGTTGCGTCGACGAGTCCCGTTCAAATTATCCCGTAGAGATAAGAGAGTAGATGCAGTTGATCAGAATCCAATATTTTTTAAATGTTACATATTTCTATTATGACTATTCGTAGCGTATCACTTAAGTAATAATCACATTTCAAAGTAGAACGGAGTAATTCGGTGGAAGAATAAGTATGTCCACAAAATACGATAAAATTAAGTAAGTCGGAAGATTTTTAGAATGGAAAAATTATGTATAATAATACGCTCATCTTTTCCTTTGTAACACAGTGTCTGTCTTTTAATACGTATGCGACGAAGAAAAGCGTTAAATAAACAATTTAATGCTTTACACGTGTATGGTGGAATAAAATGTATGAATTCAAACATCTCCCACTGATGTAACACAGTTTCAGTTTCAATGCGAGTTTGTACATTTCCGACTGTGCGGTTACTATATTTTTCTTTTCAAATAGCAATATTAAGAATAAGTACTCGAGTTACATTCTGTCTTAGGCTTGGACCATTTGTCTCTATTTTTCGCCCCGTCAACAATATCGAGAAGACTAAGCAGAATTTAATGAGCGCGCTGAAATAAGTTCAAAAGAACATTCTTCTATGTACATGATTATTTGAAATCTGTTTAATTTTATTTCAGAAATATTTTTACCAAGTTTACGTACTATTAATAAAGCTTATCAGTAAGTTGAATGGTAATTAATTCGTGGAATTACAATTTCCTGAAATTTCAACTGGACATGGAATCTATTTCAGGTGGTAGCCATCTTTCAGACGTTTCTCGCACATTCTTCCGCTGATCATGGCACGAGCACGGTGCGAAATGACTTCAATTACTCGGTGCTCATCGCCAAATTCCTTACACATCATTGTACATCGCGCTATTCAATAATCGTTTCCGCTAGCGATGGGATTAACCCACGACTGCCCACGTGCCCACGATCAATTTCATTTTCGCGGGTTCGATGTTCTCAAACTGTAGCTCTCGATCGGTAAATCGATAGCTGTTTCGGAGATCGGTCTAGCAGGGGGCGCGCTGCGTACATTAAAATCTCAGACGCATAAATCTGAGCAATGAAAACATAGTAGGCTATTAATTGACAGCTCGTTCATTAATAATGAACAAATCATTATACATCGCGCCACATATAATGACTGTTTCCGCTAGTGATGGAATTAAATAACAGCGTTTCTCGCGAGAATAAAATTTGTAATCTTCGATCGATAAATCGACGGGTGTTTCGAGAATCGGACTAATAGGGGACGCACTTCGGTGCATTAAAATTTTGGATGCTCAACTACGTAATGAACTGTTATATTAGAATGATCTTTTTTTTCATTTTGGAGTGGGAGGATCTCGTTGCCAGTTGATCTAGCAATGGAAAAAGAAGGGGCAGGGAGTAGTATGATTAAACGCGGCAATTTATTAAGCAATTTACACGTGGAACGCGGTTTCGAAGCTTCCTCGGCAGATTCGCCGAGAGTTTCTATCTTCTCGGTAATATTCGAGGGCAGGAGGGGATGGCATGAAAGGGGCGTTCCGCCATGCAACCTCGGAATATGGCTAATGCGTCTCTGCGCCGTCGTCTCTATCCTTCGTTCTTCTCTTTCTCGAGAACTCCGGCGAAATAGACACTCGGAATGGTAAATAGTCATCTTTTTACGGAAGCTGCGCCTAAATACGATTCGGAATTGCCCGCTGCATCTGTAACGCGTAAACCTCCAACTAAAATTGCATACGATTTTTCTTCCAGAATTCCACCAAATACCTCATCTCGTTCCAATCGTCTTATCCCACAGAGTACTACGATTCATTCATCATCATCCATCGGCACACAATCAGGAGATCCAGAAAGAATTAGAAATTCTTTAGGTATTTTATGATTTTCAATGCAATTCGAAAATTTCGATAATAAAGAGTTTGAATAGACTGCGGATTTTATGCATTTATGACAATAATGAGTAGATCAGATACAACACAGTAAAAACATTTGAAGAATTTCTATATTCTACAGTTGTTCTAAAATCGTGTTTATTTTGCATAAAAATCCGCAGTCTAAATATAATAACAAAAATATATTTCATGAAGATATTAATAATCATCCTTCATTTTATAGATAAATACAATTGATACTAGAATGGAAATTATGTATGACTAGATCTAGCAGTTTACCTGAAGAGAATGCTTTGGATATGGAACATTGAAAAATGAGCGGAAACTATGGATATGACGTTGAATGGAATCGGATCGGTTCCCCGGAGAGCTCGAAATAAATCGATCGTTAGGCAGACGATTCTTATTAGCAGAAGGCTTCGAAATGGGAAGAGAAAGAGATTAAAAGTGGGACCGACAAGGCTCGGCATCGAGTAGCGCGGAAGCGTGAAGCGTGCGACGCGACGCGTCGCGACGTAGAGCGTCGCGGAGACATGAGAGAAGCCGACAGGGGTCGGGGGTATCCGAGCTATTTGTACACCGAATGGAAAACGCGGACCGACTCGCCTCCAGACGAAAGGAACGGGACGCTTTCTTAATTACTATGCATCAGCCCGCTTTCATGTTCCTCTCTTCCTCCGTACTTGCTGTCTTGCCTTCGATCACTATTGTTTCGGTACTCCAAAGTAACTAACCTAAGCCTTCTGGAAACCGGTAGGTTCGCTAGATCCTCTTTTGACCAATTGTCTTTCCCATGTCTCCAAACATCTCTCCAAACTATTGGTCAGTACCAATAGTTAATAAACTAATTATAGCTTATTCATTCAATGTCGAACAACTGTTCCAGATTCGTAGATGGCCCGCGGACCAAAATGGCCGACAATCTTTGTCCAGCATGCAGCTGTATTTCTCGTTAATTCAAAGTTGAATAGCGATCATTTCTCGTCGAGTAAGACGCGGCTCTCGTTGCCAAGTTCCAAACGGAATAACGAAACCACTTCCGTCGCAATGGATTTGGATCCTCGGAAGAAAGTCTCCGGCTACAGTGGAGCTCTTTCAGAGGTTTTCGAGTGTAGCAAAAGTGCATTCGTCAGGATGATCGCTGGCCCTCGTTCTCAGGAAATCGAGCATTCTGTGGTCGACGTTTGACGCTCGGGCTGGAAAGCCGTAGGAGCTCTCGGTCCATTAATCGCGCGTACACTTCTAATACATTCTATTCTATTCTAAGCGAGCCAGATACGCGCGGAACTGTTCCCTTTCTTCGCCGGGTTTATTTACCCGTTAATTTATTAGCGCATCTTGGTCGTGGCGGAGTTTGTAATGGAGCGCGACGGAGTTCGCGAGACCCGCGTGCCGAAACACCGCACGCTACCCGTACAAGTCGCCATATTTTAACCCTGGAACGAGTAACGGGGCCGCCGTCACTTTTTCTCTTATGCTTGAAAACTTCATAAAACTATTTATTGCCGCTTCAACCTTCAAGATCACTATTAAAATAATGATTTTAATTCAACGATGATATTATTAAGAATGTAGACCTCTTAATCTTTCAAGTATCGGTCCGAGGGTTTGCAAGTATTTCTCACAAAAGAATTAAATCAAAAGAAATTTTGGAATCTGGTCTTTATTTTACAAGTCTTAGGGATCATTTTAATATTTTTCTTTTTCTTCTTGCTTACAAAATGGCTAGACTGGATCCCTCTTGATGCAGCACGAATTTGAACGACCCTCTCGGCGATAATGGCGTAGATTGAGCTGAAAAAAGAAAGAGATACTTGCAGTTTCTACAGAATATTTAAATTAAAGAAAAATACACAAGATACACTACTTAAGACTTCTATTGTGCTATCTATAGTAGAAGTTACAGTCAACATTTTCTTTCGACCCAACGCCTTAACTTATGCAACCGTGCGTAACAAATGTTAACGCGCAACTCTGATATTAGAAGAATAAATCCTTTGACGAGACCTAAAGTGATTCCAAACGTTTTAAACAGTTTCTAGGTGTTCCTTACCTCTGAAGGGCACTTCCTCCACAGTTTTTCGGGAGAAAGAAATTCCCACCAATTTTTCCCTTTGGTTCCCATTGGTTAATAAGAGGGGCGCGCGGTTAATGAGACCGAAGAAAGCCGACACTGAACGATTTCCAAAGAAGTAGCTCTTGCGAGCAGGTTTTGTCGCTCCTTTGACTAGAGTAATAGAGTCACGGGGCGGGCTATCTTACCGCAGAGTAGAAAGGGGATATTCGTATTTCAAAGGGACGGCCCGTCACGCCGCAACGGTCCTCATTATGTTATGCGCTCCTAAATGTCAGGAGAAAAACACGATCGCGCCTACATGTCGAAAGCTGGACCGACAGTCGAGGGACTTTTACGCGGAAACGGCTCGTGAACGTCGCCCACCGAGTACGTTCTTTTTCGAGATCATTCCGTCACTTTAGAGGGCATGGTATCGTTCCTCGAAGTCCATAGAGTTGAAGAAATCCTCTGATCGAACGTTCCAAGACATTTTCTCCAAAACAAAGACGGAACGTGCACGGTAGTGGACTCTCTGAACTGCAGTCATTAACCTTTTCACTACAATGGACGAGATATCTCGTCACCATGATTTCGCTATCGACGAAATATCTTGTGTAACTTTATTATTGATATGAAGTGTTTTATTTGAAAGTCTGACACAAGTAATCGATTTTTAAAACACGTTATCGTTGGTGGAAGGTATAAAGATGATAAATACGTATAAAATACTCCATATTTTACACAATTAGAGTTTTTATTGTTTATTTTGTATGGAATGCAGAGGGATCATTGCAATCGATAATGTAGAAGATCTAATATACAAAAATACAACTCGCAGAAAAAATCTCATCCAACAATAACAAGTTGTTCCGACACATTATGCATTTCACCATGCTTCCAAGCATTCCATAGAAAATAAACAATAAAAACTTTAATTGTGTAAATCATCTTTAAAATCGATTACTTGTGTCAAACTTACAATGAAAAGCCTTTGTTATCAGCAGACAGCGGATCTTTATGCAAAATAAAAATTGTCTGTGTCGATTGCAAGAAATAGAAACCAAATAGAGTACTATTTCCTCCCTTATTAATTTTAATAAATGAGAAATCATATATTGACATCTTCAAATTTCCTACAATTTTGAATATCATCTACTCAAATTTCCTATAAATGCATAAAGATCCGCAGTCTAGTTATCAGTAATAAAGATACACGAGATATTTGGTCCAAAGCATTATACGACGAAATCATGATGACGAGAAATCTCGTCCACAGCAGTTTCTTCGAGATCGTGGAAGCGAGATATCTCGTCCACGGTAGTGAAAGGGTTAACGTCTAGGTCTTGTCTCCATTTTTCTAGACAATACTTAGCCACTAGTGTAATTTAGTTGGCCCACTTAGTTGAGTCATACTGTATAACGGGTCTACAATAAATACAAATGTTTCTTTCGTGTAAGGAAAATTTTCTGAAAGAAATTGCGAATGATAAAGCTGTGGAAGAGATCGTAAGGCAAGGATTAAGGAGCAGAAGTTGAAGAAATGAACGAAGAATTTGAAAAGATGGATCAAGATATGAATCCAAACACCGCAACCCGAGGATCGAATCCCGATGGAGTTTACGAGAGTCTCTACGATCTTCCATTGGAAAAACTATCATTGGTTATTGTGGCCAAGACCCGTGAAGATGGGAACGTCGAGTGGGTGTCTAATTTCGTCGGAGAGGAGGGATTTCACGCTCGATCAACGCTGATTGGGCAGCGGCGGGCCGTTTGCTTTTATAACTTGGATTGCGCGCGCGCTAAGGGCGACTCCTCTTGCTGTTTTCGCATCGAACCGTGCTCCACAGTTTCTATAGGAAAGGTAAAGCGATTGGCAGATAATAATTCGACGAAGGAGGACAGCTTCATGTTCGATTCGTTTTATCGAGCAATTGTCTAGCGGTACCCGCGTCGAGAGTACTTTACCCCGAACTTAAATGTTTAACTGCGTTGTTTTTCGTAGAGCATCGTTTCTCTGGAAAAACAAGAGAGGACAAGATTAATTTCGTTGCAATCGCGAACGCATTAAGAACGATATCGCAGCTCATTAAACGTTGCACGCGCATTATCATCGATTACGCAGAAGGGGCTTCGATTACTCGAAATGGAAGCATCAATCACGCAGCCCGCGCTCTATCGGTTGTTACGCGGGCATCTTACAAGTCGCAGTCGACAAGCGATCGAGGGGAAACGCGTCTGAAGTCAACAAACGCCAATTACGATGGGAAAAGTTAGAGGAATCCGTGGAAAGACATCCGGATATGTAAGGCTTTCCGGAAACCGCAGCTGGTTCGTTAACAAGTCGAAGATGCGCCTGCATCAGGAAATCCCTAACAAATCTCGTTTGAAGGATGCAAGATGCGAAAGCCTCGAAGAACCGCCTCGAAGAAAATGGTGGTCTCCGAGGGCTTTCACCGTATACATTTAAACGTCTAATCAAAATGAATACACAGCTTGTGCGCGCCAATCGATCGCGAACTCGATCGCGAAGGCACGCACAACTAAATCCCGATGGCCCCGACAGTTCTTCGATCGCGGCTTCTAATACTTCCCTCTCGGCTCGCGGAAGTCTCGGCAATTAAGCAGATCACAGTGAGAGATTGACTTTGGCTGCAACTATTGTAGACTATCGCGGTCCCCATCGGATCTCTTCCAAGACTGTGCTCTTTGACTCGTAGAACTCTTAACACATTATCCGCCGGCAGTTATTTCATAATTTTTGAAAGTCTATTAAGATTGTTAGAAAGATTGTTCCATGTATGAACTATGACTTTTAAGCTCCCTTTTGGTGTAGCAGAATGATTGAAAATTCTTTTTACCCTTTCACTACAATGGACGAGACATCTCGCTTCCACGATGTCCAAGAAACGATGCTTTAAACGAGATATCTCGCCATCAAGATTGTGTCGTACAATGCTGTGAAGTGTTTTATTTGAAAATTTCGATTTCACAAGTAATGGATTTTGTAAGACCTGTCATCGATAAATGGACCGTTTATTTTGAAAGTGGTGTAAGTCCACTTTTTCTTGTTTTTTAAAATTTTATTTACATTAAATTAAGCATGCATTACGTGATAACTCATTTTTTTCAAAAATGGACTTACACCACTTTCAAAATAAACGATCTGAATATAAAATACTCCATATTTTATACAATTTGAGTTTTTATTGCTTATTTTGTATGGAATGCATAGGGATAATTGTAATCGATGGAGAAAATCTAATATACGAATATTATTCAACAATAGAATATATACATAGTTTGCAAAGAAAAATGGCCGACGGAAGGAAACCAGATATTCTGTGCAAATTGTTCCGTCACACAATAAACGATAAAAACTTTAATTTTGTCAAATACGGGGTATTTAATATTTATCATTAGACCGTGGATGTTTGTGCACATTTCAATTTTTGTTGGCAAATTTGAAGAATGTGCAATCATGTAAAATGTTATTTTCAGTGGTAGTCGTGTTTGTAGATCTGAAATAAATAAAAATCGTACTAAATTCTGTGGAATTTTACTCTTTAGCATTTTTTAAAAATTTGTTGAAGCCATAAATGTGTAAAGATCCGCAGTGTATTTAGCATCTTTGGGAACTTTCCATCAACGATGGCATGTCTTAAAAATCGATTATTTATGACAAACTTTAAAATAGAACACGTCATATCAGTAATGAAGATACACGAGATATCTCGTTCATAGCATTGTACGACGAAATCATGATGGCTCGTCCGTTGCATCGTTTCTTCGACATCGTGGAAGCGAAATATCTCATTCGCGGTAGTGAAAAGGTTAAGGGGGTAGTTCCACCCTAGAATCTTACTAGAATCTTACTAGAAAACATGGGTTTGCGCGCTTCGGTTGTTTGACCTTATTTGAGCAGATTTTGGGCTGGATGAGGGCTCATTCTAAAGAGGAAGGTTCATCACACTGCGCTCTGGTCATGAGGTTAACGAGATTATGTTTAATATGTATAATATAAGGGCCCAAAGTAGAGAAAAAATCTAGGAAAAAACCCGCAGATTTCAATGCATTTTTCTGTCTCTAAAAGACTTTTTGACTGCTATGATGACTAGAGCACAGTGTGATGAACCTTCCTCTTTAGAATGAGCCCTCATCCCAGCCCAAAATTTGCTGAAATAAGGTCAAACAACTGAAGCGCGCAGACCCATTATTTCGACCCAAAATCTAGTAGGATTCTAGTAAATTAGCAAATAACTAGAATCCTACTAGATTTTAGGTCGAAAAAATGCGTTTGCGCGCTTCGGTTGTTTGACCTTATTTCAGCAAATTTTGTGCTGGATGAGGGCTCATTCTAAAGAGGAAGAAGGTTCATCACACTACGCTCTGGTCATCATAGCAGTCAAAAAGTCTTTTAGAGACAGAAAAATGCATTGAAATCTGCGGGTTTTTTTCCTAGATTTTTCCTCTACTTTGGGCCCTCATATTATACATATTAAACATAATCTCGTTAACCTCATGACCAGAGCGCAGTGTGATGAACCTTCCTCTTTAGAATGAGCCCTCACCCAGCCCAAAATCTGCTTAAATAAGGTCAAACATGTTTTCTAGTAAGATTCTAGTAAGATTCTAGGGTGGGACTACCCCCTTAATAGGCTTCCGCTAGATAAAGTGTTAAGATCGAGCACACTTTCTACGGAACCAACAGAAACGATTGCGAATTAAATGTTTAGCTTTCCTTCTCGCGGTTCCCCAAGGTTTCGTGGACACGCAAATCGAGATTCTCAACTTCCTGCTACAGGAACAATGGGTCTCTCGTTGGAGGGCCATTTGGACGGTTCGTGGCCCTAGAGAACTGTAGCCGAAGGTACCGCGTGGCGTGCCAAGATGTAAATACCGGAATCGCGAGGAATCTAAAGCACCGCTGTATTCGCTCGAGCTCTTCAGCGTGCCAACTGAGCCGTGAGCAAGGAAGCAGATTAATGTCGGACCCGGAAAAATTTCGGTTTAATTATAGTGGCGGTGCAGCGCGAGCTAGAGACGTTCCCGAGACGCATCGTTACCATCTAATTCTTCGGTCGTTCCGAAGTAATGTGATGCTAATCCTTTATTAAATTTATTCTGTTAATTGCAGCCACGCTCGATACGAACTTGATCGACTTACCTGACGACTGTCGCGGACGGTGGGATTAGCTCGCTGCCAGGCGTTGGAGGAGTAAAAGGAACGCTCTGCCAGTTAACTCGATGGAAAATATATATTTCCCAATGGCAAAAGTTACATTTCATAAAAAAAAGCATGACAGAGGATTACAGTCACGTAATCGCGAAACGATCGGCACTCGTCCGTCGCTCGAATAACATCGATATACATGTATGTATAACATAGTTCTTTCACGGTGATTCGCGCGTCGATCACTGCCTCGAGAACATACAACGCTCCCGTGTTAACAATTATCTCATGAAATCCATGCAAATTATCGGAGAAACATGATTAAAAATACGCGCGTTAACAGCGACAAACCGTGAACAGCGTGCGAACCTTTCTGAAAGTTTCGACAACGTTTGCACCGCTGTCTCTTCGCATACACGGTCAATTACAATATACAATATCATGTAGTAGTTTCTTTATGGCACTCGCAAAAGGCATTATTGGCGTTTAATCAATGGCAATCAACGACGATCAAAACATATAATACTGGTGATGATACAGTTCATCGTTCGAGACACCGATCAACTATAACAACGTTCTCTGATCGTCGGTCTCACAGCCACTCGAAGCGATTCTGCTGTTGATCCTTCGTTCCCAGAGTCAATGGTCGGAAACGATCGATCGTGGATATATCGCGTCGTTGCACTCGCACCACTCACAGCGCTTCAATTTTCCTATTGTTCGTAAGGTGAGTCTATGAAACTTCTTTCGATGGCACTGTCAAGATCGTCTTAATCGAACCGTCTCAGTTGCAGGGACTAGCGGGCTGACTACTCGCCGCGGAGGACTGCATCATGATGGACTGGACGGCGAGGACCGGCGAGGCTGTGACCACTGGCGTCACGGTGTCCCCGTGATGGTGGTGATGATGATGATGGTAGAGAGCGGACGCGTAATACTGCTGATGATGATGGTGATGGTGATGCGGATGATGGTAACCCTCCTCTTCATTGTTGTTGTTGTTACCCGCAACGTTCTCGTTGCTCTGGTGGTGATGATGATTGTTGTTGACCGACACGCAGAGCGGCGACGTCGGCGACGAAGAGGACGGCGAGTTGGTCAGATTGCAGCTGGTTGCGAGAATGTCGTGGACCGTGTGCGGACTAGGCCAGTGAAGGCTGCCCGTGGCGGTCGGCTGATGGCCGGCGTGGATCGAGCTTGGCGACGAAGGCGACAGCTTGCTCGGCGTCGTCAGCCCAACTGGAAACGCACCGGTACCGAATTGGTAGGAACGTGGTTCTTGGTTTTCGACATTCGCTAAGCACCGCTCGGTATCACGATGGAAGGAACAGACCCGACTGTTGCCTGATATCCCGCGAGCTCGCTGCTAAAACTGAACGCACGCACAACGTCAACTCGCGCCAGTCATCGTCGAACGGAGCTAGATTTTAGTATCGTGTCGCGAACCAGCGGAGACGGCACCCGATTCCTCTGACAGCAACCGATGTATACCATTCGCGTACGAATAATTCGATTCAGTTGGCATCAGCCTTTCCGCGTGATGCCCGGCTCCGGCTGCGCGACGGTAGCTTATCGCTTCGAGCATCGAGTTTGCAAAATTCGAGTTTGAAATTCCTGCTCGAAACCGGCGCACAGTGGCGAACATCGCAGAAATCCTGTCCAAAATTCACGTGGCATTAAAGCCGTCCGAGTACCTATCGCGCATGGGAGTCTCGCGAGCACCAACTACAACAAATAAATTCGAGGAGTCCATCTGTTCGCGTCGACACTCTTCACCAGGATATTCGCCACTATGCGACGCACGTTGGATTAACACTAGGTTTACGGAGCACTGAAAGCGACTGTTGTACATTATTTTATTGAGACAACGAGAATGTAGGTATATACCCAGAGGTTTAGTCGTTGTACATACTCAAAGAAACAAATGTTAGAACGCGTCCCGTAAACTTAATGATAAAATGCAGTTCCAGCCGAGTTTTAACTGATCGAGAAGAAGTTCGCTCGGCTGGAATCGCACGTTGGACCAGCATACGGCGCGCGCGAGGAAAGGGAGGAATTTCGAGCTACCAACCTTGGTGGTGGTGGTGATGATGATGATGCGTAACCGGCGGCGGCGTCGCGTGATAAGGCGTCGGCGGGTAAGGGACAGGGCAAAGCGCGGCCCCCGCGGCAGCCGCGGCCGCGTACAAATGATGATGATGGTGATGATGCGCTGGATGATGGGGATGATGATGGATCGCAGTCGCCGCGCCGACCTTGTTCCTCAATATCCTGGAAATGCTGCTCACCGATGGGACGTTGTACTTGTCGCAGACGCCGTCGGAGAGCAGCCGGTCCCTGATCTCCCAGGCGAAGATTCCTGGATCTTTCAGCTTCAACTGCTTGATGTACTGGACCACCTTCGGGGTGGTCACCCGGGGCTTGCTGCCGCCGATCGCGCCCGGCAGTATGCTGCCCGTCTCGTGGTAACGGGCCAAGATTTTGCTGACACAACCATGACTGACCCGCAGCTGCCGCGAGATGTCGCACGGCCTGATGCCCAGCTGTGCAAGCTCCACTATTCGCAACCTGACCGCGTTCGGCAAGGGTCGACCGTTCACGAACACACCCCCCAACTGGTTCACCTCGCCGTACTGCTGCTGTTGCTGTTGGTGCTGGTGCTGGGACTGCTGTTGCTGCTGCTGCTGGTGCTGATCGCCACCCAATTCGGACGCGTTGCTCTCTAGTTCCCGAAACAGAGGAGAAAACCACCGTTAACCCTTGAAAGACCGACCATTTTTGTAGAATTGATGATGCTCGAGATCCACGTGTGAATTTATTTAGCAATTTTTCAAGTATATCTTTGAAAGTACTTCTTGCAGACCCATTAGTCTCTCTATCGTTTCTAATGTAATCATTTGATTTGCAGGGCGGTACTGTTTCAAGGAAAAAATATTCTCTACGATTTCGTTACGCGACGACCACAAGAAATAGTACTGTTAAATCTTCTATGGACAATCGGATGTTTAAGTATGCATTTCTATACCTTGCAATTTAACACTTTACCTACCGGAAGCCTATTAATAAGATTTTCAATAATTGTGCTGTACCGAAAGATAGCATAGAAATTTTCTTTTACATTGCAATCTTAGATGAAACTATTAGATGACGTTATTGAGGGTGACTTGTCAGTTCACAATGAAAATTGCTGTTGCTATTGAAGGTTCCATTAAAAAGTGTTCAGCGATGTACCATAGATTTTTTAAAATTATGCAATAATCACCGGTCGGTAATGTGTTAATATACTTCAAATTATTATTGTTCTGTAGTAAAACTGAAGAATTTAGTTAAATGAATATACATATAATTTTATTTGTAGAATTGGCCTCGCAGAGCAGTGGTCTGTGCGGTGACCAGTAGCCTACAAAAGTATCTGGAGCAGATTTTAATCAAGCTAGCCTTTTATTACGGCGGTCGGTGGCTAAGGTGGACCCCAATATACTCAAGTCCAATTTGAATATGATCTCTGACCGCCGCGAAAGGAGCAGCGCGATTTCGATTACTGAATACGGAGGACGAAGGGGTCCGAGCAATCTAACATCGATCCGGCGAGCCGCCGAAATAACGCAACGATAATATAGACCGCATCGGGGCTTACACCTGGCGTCGGGGTTCGTTTTAACGAGATGCAGATGTACACGGTGGTGGAGTGCCGCGTGCCTCGCTCTCCTGTCCGCTCGAGCCAGCGTGTAACAACCCTTAATTAGCGAAGCGATGCCCTAGGAATTGCCCCAACTGCATTCCAAACCCACCGGGATTCCGTACACGCGGGTAACCGAACATAACAACCCGTTACGAGCATAATAAGATCGGCTATCTTTAACCGGGAGACAGGCGGAACGAAGTTACACTTTCGACCATCACCGAGGAGGACTCGAAGCCGACTGGAATCCACCTACGCGTCCCTATCTTTCAATTATCCCCGAAACAAATTGTCAGGCCAATTGGCGCGTTTCTTCCGTGTTTCGTGATATAGGGCCACTTATAACAGGGTGTTACAGCGACACGCTGTTCGAACATTCTTAACCGTCTCTGTAGCCGAACCTAATTTGCTCGGCGCTAAATTTAAGCGGGTTCACCGTGTACTAACGCAATTGATTTACTTTTCCGCATCTTGATTTCGTTGCAAATTCTAGAGTACCGTCTTTAAAAGATGGGACTGCTCGGTAGATACATCAATTTGAGAGCAATTTGTTTCTTTTTTCAATAAAATCGTTATAAATTCTACGGTTGGAGGCGGATGGATCCCCGCAGCCCTAACGGGGGACTCCTCTTCCGGCCGCGAGAGGGACGCCGCGGAAAAGAAATTTATGCGGCCCTCCTCGTTCTCCCTTTGGTTCTGTTTCTGCGCACCGAGCGAGCCCGTGGAAGTACTGCGGAGAAAAAGAGAGCAGCAAAGAAGAAAACCGCACGGCGGAAAGGAGGGCTCTGCGATTCCTGGAACAAGAGTTTCGTCGACGCTGCGACGCCGCCACGCCGACCTCAGAGACGCGTTTTTGCGCGCACCCATCGTCCACCATTTTTTTCACCATCTTTCTTCGCATCCCTGTGAATCGCCTCCTAACGCCGAATTTCTTTGCGGAGGCGCGAAACGCCGTTCGCGACCTTCGTCGAGGGATAGAATATCTTTTGAAGGAGAGGAAATGGCGCCTGTTCGAAGATCTCGCGTACGCTTTACGGAATGATCGAAGCTTTCAGACAGCTCCGAGGTCAGATGAACCACCAAACGATCCAACGTGTTTAATCCAAGGTTCGATCGGCGAGAGGGTTTTCGGGGAACGAACCCGGGGGATGGGTTGCCGAGCGGCTCGCAGATTCGTGGAACGACCCCGACGTGGCCCGTTAAACTCCAACGATTTAGACTTAATGAGCCGCGTTACATTAAAGGCTCTGTCTTTTTGCCAACGATCGTTCGATCGCGAGGGAGCAGCGGTCGTTAAACTGGAGGGACAAGAGCCTCGTGGTTTATACGTTGCTCCGTTGGCTCTCGCTGGTAGGTGAGTAATTAATGAGGGGATAAACCGCTCGTCCGATGGATTTATAAGTACGACGAATTTTCCAGGAGGACGATGTTTCTGTCAACGCCGTCTCCGATAATTGCGAGGAGGATGCCGCGGTTTCGGCAGAGGACCAACCAGCGAGAGAGATCAGTATGTACGGGAAACGTTCAGTATGTTGTTCTTACGTCTCTTTCACAACATCATTCCGAACCACTGTTATTCTTGTCCCTCGCAACATCGGTCTCTCGTGCACGGAAACCTCGACTTCGAGAAATTCTATACGGGTCAGCAGAAAACGCCTAGTCGCATCAAGCTGACTCCGCACTTTCGAACCACAAGCAACTAAATCATTCGGAGATCAACCTGTTAACCGCGGAAGATGAATTTACTCCTCGTTCGGTAAATTTTCATCTATCTCCCAATTCAGAAAATAATTGTGAATTTTAGTGAACACGGAGGAAAGTGATCTACAACGTACTCCCGTTGGTTGCGGTGAAACATTTGCCGTAACAAATTATTTGTTAACGCTTAGCACTCGAGCGGCGACTCTGAAGCGCCATTAAAAAAATTGCTGCACCATTATTCAAAATATTACTTACATTACTAAATATGTTAGTATCTAATCAATTACTAAACACTCAAGTACTATGTGAGGTATTATATCAATTGCATGTTCATACAAAGAAAAGAATTAATACAGAATGGAATTAGTCTAGGGCGAAAGAAATGTTTAATTTTCTAGTTAAAATAGGTCCGAGTGCAAAGGATTAAATTGAGAGATACATGAAAAGTTATCGAAAGCGTTTCTAGCGTTTAGGATTGAAAGAAGTAAATTTTCATCTATCTCTCAATTCAAAAAATAATTGTGAATTTTAGTGAACACGGAGGAAAGTGATTTACAACGTACTCCCGTTGATTGCGGTCAAACATTTGCCGTAACAAATTATTTTTTAACGCTTAGCACTCGAGCGGCGACTCTGAGGCGCCATTAAAAATTGCTGCACCATTATTCAAAATATTGCTTACATTACTAAATATGTTAGTATCTAATCAATTACTAAACACTCAAGTACTATGTGAGGTATTATATCAATTGCATGTTCATACAAAGAAAAGAATTAATACAGAATGGAATTAGTCTAGGTCGAAAGAAATGATTAATTTTCTAGTTAAAATAGGTCCGAGTGTAAAGGATTAAATTGAGAGATACATGAAAAGTTATCGAAAGCGTTTTTGGGTTTAGGATTGAAAGAAGTAAATTTTCATCTATCTTTCAATTCAAAAAATAATTGTGAATTTTAGTGAACACGGAAGAAAATGATCTACAACGTACTCCCGTTGATTGCGGTAAAACATTTGCCGTAACAAATTATTTTTTAACGCTTAGCACTCGAGCGGCGACTCTGAGGCGCCATTAAAAATTGCTGCACATTATTCAAAATATTGCTTACATTACTAAATATGTTAGTATCTAATCAATTACTAAACACTCAAGTACTATGTGAGGTATTATATCAATTGCATGTTCATACAAAGAAAAGAATTAATACAGAATGGAATTAGTCTAGGGCGAAAGAAATGTTTAATTTTCCAGTTAAAATAGGTCCGAGTGCAAAGGGTTAAATTGAGAGATACATGAAAAGTTACCGAAAGCGTTTCTAGCGTTTAGGATTGAAAGAAGCAAATTTTCATCTATCTCTCAATTCAAAAAATAATTGTGAATTTTAGTGAACACGGAGGGAAGTGATCTACAACGTACTCCCGTTGATTGCGGTGAAACATTTGCCGTAACAAATTATTTGTTAACGCTTAGCACTCGAGCGGCGACTCTGAGGCGCCATTAAAAAAATTGCTGCACCATTATTCAAAATATTACTTACATTACTAAATATGTTAGTATCTAATCAATTACTAAACACTCAAGTACTATGTGCGGTATTATATCAATTGCATGTTCATACAAAGAAAAGAATTAATACAGAATGGAATTAGTCTAGGTCGAAAGAAATGTTTAATTTTCCAGTTAAAAGGTCCGGTGCAAATGGTTGAATTGAGAGATACGTGAAAAGTTACCGAAAGCGTTTCTAGCGTTTAGGATTGAAAGAAGTAAATTTTCATCTATCTCTCAATTCAAAAAATAATTGTGAATTTTAGTGAACACGGAGGGAAGTGATCTACAACGTACTCCCGTTGATTGCGGTGAAACATTTGCCGTAACAAATTATTTTTTAACGCTTAGCACTCGAGCGGCGACTCTGAGGCGCCATTAAAAATTGTTGCACATTATTCAAAATATTGCTTACATTACTAAATATGTTAGTATCTAATCAATTACTAAACACTCAAGTACTATGTGAGGTATTATATCAATTGCATGTTCATACAAAGAAAAGAATTAATACAGAATGGAATTAGTCTAGGGCGAAAGAAATGTTTAATTTTCCAGTTTAAATAGGTCCGAGTGCAAAGAGTTAAATTGAGAGATACATGAAAAGTTACTGAAAGCGTTTCTAGCGTTTAGGATTGAAAGATCGCCCGGTTAGCGCAGGTGGATCGAGTGTTTCGGTGTGTCGTGTCGTCCGATCTTAAGGTATTTATTGTAAATTAGCAAATAACTCGAATCTTACTAGATTTTGGGTCGAAAATATGGGTCTGGGACTTAACGTTCAAAACCTTAAGGTCAAAACCTTATTTGAGCAAATTTTGGGCTGGGTGAGGGCTCATTCTAAAGAGGAAGGTTAGATGCAGTGCGCTCCAGTCACCGCATAAGTCATAAAAGTCTTTTGGAGACAGAATAATGCATTGAAATCCGCGGGTTTTTTCCTAGATTTTTTCTCTACTTTGGGCCCTCATATTGTTAGATATAAACATAATCTCGTTAACCTCATGACTGGAGCGCACTAGATCTAACCTTCTTCTTTAGGGTGAGTCCTCACCCAGCTCAAAATATGCTCGTATAAGGTCAAACAACGTTATGTCGCAGATCCATATTTTCGACCCAAAATCTAGTAAGATCCTAGTTATAACGGTAGACTACCGGTCTTAAAAACCGGATTACCAGGCAGCGAATTGGCGGGATGATTGGGAGCCGAGGACGAATTAGCGAAAAGTAAGAGTTCCGATGTCCCAGCAGGAATCCTCCTGGTGCGTAACATGTGCGAGAAGCCGGGACACGCACACGCGCTCACCAGCCCGGTCTCCTCGGTCTTAAATACGTGTATTACACGCGTGTAAAATGACTACACAAGTCGGGCCCTTTGATCTCGGCCATTCATCACGGTGCGCGCCCCGAGAAAAAGTCTCATAATATTGCGTGCACGGCGACGTTCACGCGTGTGCGTGCGTGAAATGCTGTTCCACGCGACGATCCGCAGATCTATGCACCCACTCGATCTTCCGGCAACGATTTATTCCTCCCCGATTCGCGGGATCCGCCGTGGAAACTCGAGAAAGACGGTCCCGGTCCCCGAAACGAAAGGAAGAGGAACAGCTTCGCTTTCCGAGCGGATTCAACAGCGGGCTCATTGTGAGACGATCACCGGCGAACTCCCCGTCACAGACGGTGAATTATGTTCGCGAAATAGCGGGAGTCGGCGCGGTGCTCGCGATCCAGATTGATTGCGGTAGTTTCACCGTGACGGTAATTGATAACGTTCGGCCCGTGATGTTGCGAGACGTTTAGCGCACTTTATGACGAGCGCGTCCCTTTGAGACCGCTGAATCCGCGGAGATCTGCGAAAATTTAAAGCGACAGGTCATGCAGTTACTCTCCTCGTTACTCTCCTCGTTCCTCCCTCGAACGTCTTTCCAATCTGCACCGAATAAAGGCGGAAACTAGGCACTTCAAAGTTCAAAGTTGCGATCTCGCGAATTTTTATTATTCGAAACGCGATTGAACGTCATCGAGTAACAAGGTTGACTCGGTGAATCTCTAATTCACCGCTCTACCGTGAATCGGGTAATTCAGTGGCTGAAAATTCGCGAAAACGATACCGAGGCGAGGGACGAAACAAATTGTCGCAGGCAAAAGGACGAGCGGGAAGGGCCCGGATATAAGTAGAAGAGTGAACGGCAAGGCATCGTCCGAGACGTGGGCGTGCACGGAACGAGTGATGGATGTCAGTGTCACCCTCGAAAACACGTGTTTCACTTACGTAGATGCTCCGAACGCGACCAGTGTTTGTCTACCATTCTCACTCGCTAATTATCGACCCCTCGGGCACCGTCCCCTTTGTCGGCCTCCTCGCTACTATAGAAACGGATCTTTAATTTAATTTCCGCGGCACCGCGCATATGTCAGTGATTAGTTTGCCAAGGCGTCGCCGCGTCAGAAATTAAACATTCTTAATTCCTCGGCGCGAACGAGGACTCGGAAGCTAAACGATTCCGGGAACGATCGGGGCTAATGTAGCGTTAAACAAAACGCCGCGTGCAACATACATTTGGGATGAAAAGCTTGATTTTTTGTTACAAACGTAGGTGCCCGGCACTCGATAATTCAATTTTGCGAAGTAGCTTATTAGCGTGCACGAACGTCCTACGAATTGTTAGAACTTTTGGGGAAACGGTCGCTTGGTTGGTAGAAGCTGCGGTTACATGGAACGTCTATGAAAGAAGGGTATCGGTAGCAGAAGACTCTGCTATGGATTCGTGCCACGTGTATCCACGGCTTCGAAATAGTCCTGTCAAGCTTCATCATTATTTCCAGTAGCTTCGTAAACCTGGGCCCCGGCCAAACGGCGTTATCTTCCGTCGAAAAGGATTCTTGGCAGCCGGTCGCGATTTTTGAACGTTCGCGGCTAAAATCGGTTGGAGCCGAAGCTCTCCGAGATTGTGTTATCGCGTGGCCCGACAATGCGCGCGCCACCGAGCGAAAACCCATAATTAATATAATGTGTTTCCTTGCACTGGTTCGAAGAAACTGCCCGCGAGACTCCGACGATATCGTGGAAAGTGTGGACGTCTGCCTTTTTCACTGGATCTCCGTAGGATGTATTTATAGCTGCGAAATTTATGCAACTTGACGCAAGAGGAAATTAATTATACGCTAATCGCGCTACATTTTTCACGATAACCGTCTGACCTCGTTCAATTTCATCGCAACTTCGCCACTTTCCAGACGCGCCTGCGAGCGGCTCTGTCGCGACCGAATCTTATTCCACTCCTCCGGATATCTGTTTTTTTCCTTTCTCGTCGATTTTCTTTTTCAATCTTCAACAATGTTGTTCGCGACATGCAAGCGTTCGCTTTCCGAGAGGAAGCCCGATCGATTTGTTGCGCGCTCGAGTCGCACAACACGCCTCCCGAGCTTTCACCAGCTCGGCCCTCTAATTCTTTCCCCCGTTTTCATCCCCGCGGGCCGCACCTTTCTTCGTGCACCTAAAATACATCCGCGCAAAATTTATCTCGCGCGTATGTGCAGGAGAGCGCGCGCGAGCCCGCTCACATCTGGAATACGCGATGACAGTGGGACCGAAATATATCCGATCGACGAACAAAAAACTCGCACCGGCGTAAGCGTGCTTCTGTTCTTTTTCCTTTTCGATCCCGGCGAACGACTGTCCCAGCGTCTCGCGAAAGGGCGAAAATCAAAAGCAGAAGCCGATACGAACACGAGTGGTAATAATAGAATCGATCGTTGCAGCTCGGGACGCTCGCGAACTTCCGCTTAGGAGGATGGTTCCGGATGAACCAACGTTTCCTGCCCCATCCAAAGAAGAACAAACGCTCCGACGACACGGAAGACCGCAAAATTCTTCGCAAGCTTGCAACTCCTGGAAAGCGGGGATCTAGAGAGCTCTGGAACTTTATTTAAAAGGTCCTATTTCGGACGTGAAACTTTCTGAAATATGTCCTCGCATCATGAGTTCCGATGGGAACAGATCGTATCAGATTCTTGTAAGTAAAAAAATTAAACCGACGTCGAGAAAGCGCACTAAAAAATGCACTAAAAAGTATGAAATAATTTCCATTTAATTGATGTTAATACACAAGAACTTAAATACAATACAATCTTTTCGGAGTCGGCGTAAAAATTAAAAATTTTGCAAATGACAGATGTTGCTGATTATGATTTCATTGGAATATGATGGACGAGGAGATCAGTAGGTGGGAAGAGAAGATACTTTAATATGTGAAAGCATGTAGAAGAATTTAAGGATTTTCGTAATTTTCAGTGTCGAAGATTTTCAATTTTGCGCCGCCTCCGAAAAGATTGTACTGTATTTAAGTTCGTGTGTATTCACATAAATTAAATGGAAATTATTTCATATTTTTTAATGCATTTTTTAGTATGTTTTTTCGAAGTTTGTTTAATTTCTTTTTATACAATTTTTTTTATTTCGCACGTTTTATGTGGAATGAGCAGAATTTGTAGAACACCGTAAGATTGTTTTTCGGCCTTATTGGTTATTTGCAATAAAAACCGCAAAGAATGAAAAAATTCAAAATTTGTTTTCAAGGGACCAATCGGGAGACATACCCTACAAAATGCAGAAGGTTTCGTCCTGATTGGTCCATCCATCTCGGCGTAATCGGTGAACATACATGAAATAATCCATTTTTCGCAAATAAAATCGTAAGGAATAAAAAAATGCAAAATTTCTTTTTGACGGTACCACCCCGGGGGCATACTCTACAAGATGCAAAAGGTTTCGTTCCAATTGGTCCATCCATCTCGGCGTAATCAATGAACATACATAGAAAAAAAGGCACATACGGATCGAATTGAGAATGCTTCCTCCTTTTTCAAAGTCGGTTAAAAATTATGATAAAACTGAAGAAACAGAAAATCAAAATTGTTTACAAAAAATGTCCACAGGTGCAGACACGGTTTGAAGAACGAACTTCCCGCACTTGATTTCGCTTGAGACGTGAAATGCAATGTTTTGGACACGTGATTTCGGTGGTTTGACCTTAGGAGCAGCGATATAATCGCCAACTTTATAAAAGGTCCTATTTCAAACGTGAACCTTTCCGAAAAACGTCCTCGCATCATGAGTTCCGATGAGAACAAATCGAATCAGCTTCTTGGAAGTAAAATTATAATAAAACTGACGAAACAGAAACATAAAATTGTTCACAAATAATGTCCACAGGTGCAGACACGGTTTGAAGAAGGAACTTCCCGAACATGATTTCTCTTGCGACGTGAAATTCAATGTTTTGGACACGTGATTCGGTGGTTTCACCTTAGGAGCAGCGATATAATCGCCAACTTTATAAAAGGTCCTATTTCAAACGTGAACCTTTCCGAAAAACGTCCTCGCATCATGAGTTCCGATGGGAGTAGATCGAATCAGCTTCTTGTAAGTAAAATTATAATAAAACTGACGAAACAGAAAAATAAAATTGTTTACAAAAAATGTCCACAGGTGCAGACACGGTTTGAAGAACGATCTTCCCGAACTTGATTTCCCTTGAGACATGAAATTCAATGTTTTGGACACGTGATTCGGTGGTTTCATCTTAGGAGCAGCGATATAATCGCCAACTTTATAAAAGGTCCTATTTCACACGTGAACCTTTCCGAAAAACGTCCTCGCATCATGAGTTCCGATGGGAGCAGATCGAATCAGTTTCTTGTAAGTAAAATTATAATAAAACTGACGGAACAGAAAAATAAAATTATTCACAAAAAATGTCCACAGGTGCAGACACGGTTTGAAGAACGAACTTCCCGAACTTGATTTCGCTTGAGACGTGTAATTGAATGTTTTGGGCACGTGATTCGGTGATTTCATCTTAGGAGCAGCGATATAATCGCGAACTTTATTAAAGGTCCCATTTCACACGTGAACCTTTCCGAAAAACGTCCTCGCATCATGAGTTCCGATGGGAGCAGTTCGAATCAGCTTCTTGTAAGTAAAATTATAATAAAACTGACGGAACAGAAAAATAAAATTGTTCACGAAAAATGTCCGCAGGTGCAGACACAGTTTGAAGAACGAACTTCCCGAACTTGATTTCCCTTGAGACGTGTAATTCAATGTTTTGGGCACGTGATTCGGTAGTTTCACCTTAGGAGCAGCGATATAATCGCGAACTTTATAAAAGGTCCTATTTCACACGTGAACCTTTCCGAAAAACGTCCTCGCATCATGAGTTCCGATGAGAACAGATCGAATAAGCTTCTTGTAAGTAAAATTATAATAAAACTGACGGAACAGAAAAATAAAATTATTGACAAAAAATGTCCACAGGTGCAGACACGGTTTGAAGAACGAACTTCTCGAACTTGATTTCGCTTGAGTCGTGTAATTCAATGTTTTGGCCACGTGATTCGGTAGTTTCACCTTAGGAGCAGCGATATAATCGCCAACTTTATAAAAGGTCCTATTTCATACGTGAACCTTTCCGAAAAACGTCCTCGCATCATGAGTTCCGATGGGAGCAGATCGAATCAGCTTCTTGTAAGTAAAATTATAATAAAACTGACGAAACAGAAAAATACAATTATTCACAAAAAGATGTCCACAGGTGCAGACACAGTTTGAAGAACGAACTTCCCGAACTTGATTTCGATTGAGACGTGAAATTCAATGTTTTGGGCACGTGATTTCTCGTCGTTTCACCTTAGGAGCAGCGATATAATCGCCAACTTTATAAAAGGTCCTATTTCAAACGTGAACCTTTCCGAAAAACGTCCTCGCATCATGAGTTCCGATGGGAACAGATCGAATCAGCTTCTTGTAAGTAAAATTATAATAAAACTGACGAAACAGAAACATAAAATTGTTCACAAAAAATGTCCACAGGTGCAGACACAGTTTGAAGAACGAACTTCCCGAACTCGGATTTCGCTTGAGACGTGAAATTCAATGTTTTGGACACGTGATTTCGGTGGTTTCGCCTTAGGAGCAGCGATATAATCGCCAACTTTATAAAAGGTTCTATTTCAAACGTGAACCTTTCCGAAAAACATCATGAGTTCCGATGGAAACAGATCGAGTCAGCTTCTTGTAAGTAAAATTATAATAAAACTGACGAAACAGAAAAATAAAATTGTTCACAAAGAATGTCTACAGGTGCAGACACGGTTTGAAGAACGAACTTCCCGAACTTGATTTCCCTTGAGACGTGAAATTCAATGTTTCGGACACGTGATTTCGGTGGTTTCGCCTTAGGAGCAGCGATATAATCGCCAACTTTATAAAAGGTCGTATGTCAAATGTGAACCTTTCCGAAAAACGTCCTCGCATCATGAGTTCCGATGAGAACAAATCGAATCAGCTTCTTGTAAGTAAAATTATAATAAAACTGACGGAACAGAAAAATAAAATTGTTCACAAAAAATGTCCGCAGGTGCAGACACAGTTTGAAGAACGAACTTCCCGAACTTGATTTCCCTTGAGACGTGAAATTCAATGTTTTGGACACGTGATTCGGTGGTTTCATCTTACAAGGGAACATATTCAGATGCGAAAATCGGATTTTGATTTTTGAGTCAGATTCTTGTAAGTAAAATTATAATGAAACTGACGAAACAGAAAAATAAAATTGTTTACAAAAAATGTCCACAGGTGCAGACACGGTTTGAAGAACGATCTTCCCGAACTTGATTTCCCTTGAGACATGAAATTCAATGTTTTGGACACGTGATTCGGTGGTTTCATCTTAGGAGCAGCGATATAATCGCCAACTTTATAAAAGGTCCTATTTCACACGTGAACCTTTCCGAAAAACGTCCTCGCATCATGAGTTCCGATGGGAGCAGATCGAATCAGTTTCTTGTAAGTAAAATTATAATAAAACTGACGGAACAGAAAAATAAAATTATTCACAAAAAATGTCCACAGGTGCAGACACGGTTTGAAGAACGAACTTCCCGAACTTGATTTCGCTTGAGACGTGTAATTGAATGTTTTGGGCACGTGATTCGGTGATTTCATCTTAGGAGCAGCGATATAATCGCGAACTTTATTAAAGGTCCCATTTCACACGTGAACCTTTCCGAAAAACGTCCTCGCATCATGAGTTCCGATGGGAGCAGTTCGAATCAGCTTCTTGTAAGTAAAATTATAATAAAACTGACGGAACAGAAAAATAAAATTGTTCACGAAAAATGTCCGCAGGTGCAGACACAGTTTGAAGAACGAACTTCCCGAACTTGATTTCCCTTGAGACGTGTAATTCAATGTTTTGGGCACGTGATTCGGTAGTTTCACCTTAGGAGCAGCGATATAATCGCGAACTTTATAAAAGGTCCTATTTCACACGTGAACCTTTCCGAAAAACGTCCTCGCATCATGAGTTCCGATGAGAACAGATCGAATAAGCTTCTTGTAAGTAAAATTATAATAAAACTGACGGAACAGAAAAATAAAATTATTGACAAAAAATGTCCACAGGTGCAGACACGGTTTGAAGAACGAACTTCTCGAACTTGATTTCGCTTGAGTCGTGTAATTCAATGTTTTGGCCACGTGATTCGGTAGTTTCACCTTAGGAGCAGCGATATAATCGCCAACTTTATAAAAGGTCCTATTTCATACGTGAACCTTTCCGAAAAACGTCCTCGCATCATGAGTTCCGATGGGAGCAGATCGAATCAGCTTCTTGTAAGTAAAATTATAATAAAACTGACGAAACAGAAAAATACAATTATTCACAAAAAGATGTCCACAGGTGCAGACACAGTTTGAAGAACGAACTTCCCGAACTTGATTTCGATTGAGACGTGAAATTCAATGTTTTGGGCACGTGATTTCTCGTCGTTTCACCTTAGGAGCAGCGATATAATCGCCAACTTTATAAAAGGTCCTATTTCAAACGTGAACCTTTCCGAAAAACGTCCTCGCATCATGAGTTCCGATGGGAACAGATCGAATCAGCTTCTTGTAAGTAAAATTATAATAAAACTGACGAAACAGAAACATAAAATTGTTCACAAAAAATGTCCACAGGTGCAGACACAGTTTGAAGAACGAACTTCCCGAACTCGGATTTCGCTTGAGACGTGAAATTCAATGTTTTGGACACGTGATTTCGGTGGTTTCGCCTTAGGAGCAGCGATATAATCGCCAACTTTATAAAAGGTTCTATTTCAAACGTGAACCTTTCCGAAAAACATCATGAGTTCCGATGGAAACAGATCGAGTCAGCTTCTTGTAAGTAAAATTATAATAAAACTGACGAAACAGAAAAATAAAATTGTTCACAAAGAATGTCTACAGGTGCAGACACGGTTTGAAGAACGAACTTCCCGAACTTGATTTCCCTTGAGACGTGAAATTCAATGTTTCGGACACGTGATTTCGGTGGTTTCGCCTTAGGAGCAGCGATATAATCGCCAACTTTATAAAAGGTCGTATGTCAAATGTGAACCTTTCCGAAAAACGTCCTCGCATCATGAGTTCCGATGAGAACAAATCGAATCAGCTTCTTGTAAGTAAAATTATAATAAAACTGACGGAACAGAAAAATAAAATTGTTCACAAAAAATGTCCGCAGGTGCAGACACAGTTTGAAGAACGAACTTCCCGAACTTGATTTCCCTTGAGACGTGAAATTCAATGTTTTGGACACGTGATTCGGTGGTTTCATCTTACAAGGGAACATATTCAGATGCGAAAATCGGATTTTGATTTTTGAGTCAGATTCTTGTAAGTAAAATTATAATGAAACTGACGAAACAGAAAAATAAAATTGTTTACAAAAAATGTCCGCAGGTGCAGACTCGATTTGAAGTATGAACATCCCGAACTGAGATGTTTCGGACACGTGATTTCGGTCGTATCACCGTAGGAGCAACGATATAATCCCGAATTTTTGGGACGCGTTATTAGAAGGTATCCCGATGGCGGTCCGCCAGGTTTCCCAGTCACGGGACAGGTATGCAGAACTCTACCTCCAAATCGTGCAAGTAATAACTTGTCGACAATACATCTCGGAATCGTCTCGCCGTAGGATCGTTGCCTGTAGACGAAATAGTCCATGCGATACGTTCCACCCTGTCGCGATTCTCAGCCAACTTCTGTCACGCGATCTCACGCGATTCAACCGCGATTTTCGAAATATCTTCTGCCAGAATATCCTGTACGGCTTCCAGATCCGGGCTGATTTACAGCTCGCAGACGGTCGAAGCCGCCGATAACGCTGCAGATATTTTTCTTTAAAGTGCACGACGATTCGAGCCTGAGAACCAAGTTCGTCAACTGTTCCTTTTTTTCGAGAGACCAGTCTTCTCAATCTCATCCCATAGTTTTAACATCTATCCTCTTCTTTTAGGAGCGAACTCCAGACTTCGGACACTGTCGGAGGAAAGAAGAAATATTTGGAAAACCTTCCGGAATAATTAGTAGCTTTCAAATTTATTTAACAAGAGGACAAAGTTACCGTCGAAGAACACGGTCCACTCTCCGAGAGATTAACAAAATTAGCGACAACGAATTGTCCTGGGCCCTTTTAAAGTTTCGAGAGCTTGTTGGCAACATGGTGAAGAGGAGCGGCGGGCAAACGACCCGTAGGTAGCCCGAGACTCGAGAGAGAACTCCAGAAGCTAATACAACTATTTGCGCAGTCCTTTGTCAACCAGACCCTTTAAAAGCCGGCCACCTTGTTTAACTGGAACAAACGCTACTAATTGAACGCTAATGAATCTATAACTGCGCATTTCCCGCCACTGTCAACATCGCCTTGTCTGCAACTTCTAGCCGAGGACAATCTGATTTTCGACTTAAACCGGCGGGACAAACGGTAACAAACCAATACCCCTATCGGATTACCAAGTCACAAAGGCCCAATGCCAGTTATACCATCCTCGTGTACAAGATTTCTCTGCCATTTTGCAGTTCGCGTCCCGTTCGCGATCGTCGCCGGTTCGCGCAAAATAATGCAGAAACATTAACGTTAATCGGTCCGTTACAATGTGTCGTGACAAATTTTTATTGTCGAGCGTATCTCCCGCTGGAAGAGTACGATCGGTCGGGTTTATCTCGGTGTGTACGTTTCCAATGTATCGCGTTCACATATCAAGGTCTTGAACCGTGCACGGTTACGGCTGTATTGGTGTCAATGACTCCGAGGGATGTCAACGTCATCCGAGGGGAATAAAAGAAGTGGAAGAGAGCTCGGACGCGGGCCCGATAACGCGAGGCGCGTTTTAAATCGTGAGCGTATTATTTTCACGCGTAACTTACATCGTTCCGCAAAAGTTAATCGGACCACCACGCTACCGAACGTCCAGTCCCGGACAAAGTTCGACCGTCCGTTTTATTCGGACGATAACAGGTCGCGTTCAGAATTTCTCGAAAGATTATCTGTTCCCGCTCGGGTTCAAGGTTCCCGTGCTTTGACTTTTTTCGTCATCGCTCCGACACTCGGAGAGACCCGCTGGATTTCGAATAATTCGCGGCGGCGACGCGTGTCCGTCGTCCGATTAAGCGTGGCAAAACCACCGAGAGATTGCCGCCGGGATGACGTTAGATCTGGGTCATCGGCAACGTTTCACGCGTCACAACAAACGTGGCACATCTTCGTGATTAATGATCGCGTTACCAAAATGTAGGTCATGATACGGACTTGCTCCGGCATCGTCGATCGGTACCGCCATTCGCCAATTAACGATAACGCGTTCCCCTTCGCGGGGTGGAACGAGAAATCCAAAACTCGCGAGCCAAGGAAGAATTCGAAGAAGTTTCACCGTGAGATGTACACTAGGTTCTACGTAAATGTACTGCGCCCTGCAACTCGTCGCTTTCGGAAGTATCGGCGCGCCGAAACTTTCAGGAAGAGTATAAATACCTAGTTGGCTGGACGCGGACCGTTGTCCGGCGCATAGATCACGCGAACGAGCGTTCTCATCGGAAACCAGCTATGAAACAGGCTTGTTAGACCGGTCAGTTTCGATTTTCGTGCGGCTGACATAATTATTAAACGATGATCGTTCGGCTGGCCGCGCGGTATCGACGTGACGGTACGGGTCTCGTACGGTGGCACGGTCTTGTCGAGAGTTTCAAGAAAAAAGAAGACGTAAAGCCGGGCGATAAGGGGCGAGAGGGCAGCCGGGACCCAACGAGGCCAAAGGTTGCCGGAGAAATGTGAGTGCAGTCGAAACGCCGTCGATTTTCTATGAATGGGAACTGTGCCCACGCGTAGGCATAAGCCGCGCGATAAACGATCGGCTTTCCTAACTGTTTTTCTGCCGCAGGTTAACCTTCGATTCCACTTGAGAGCTGTCACGGCACGCAAAAGGCTTACTGGCGTTCGATGAATATTCAAACCAGGAAATTGACGCGCGATGCACGCCGGAGAGACTTTAATGAGACGGTTTATTGCATGTTTATTGCGCGTTCGTCGCGCAGAAGGCCGCCGCCGGTACGTTCTGTTAATTGGAAACAAGAAACGGCGAGAAAACGAGCGTGCAGTTCCTCCGCTGTTCCCATCGATGGTCCGTGTCGGTTGATAATAATTGCGCCAGCCTATCCCATTATCGTGCCACGCGAAATTAATAAGTGCGACCGGCCGACGGCGCCACGAGATACACACATCCGATCACCGCGTCGCATTTAATTATAAATTCAATTAGGTCGAAGTTGATTGACACGTACATACACCGCGCGAGCGCGCGACGATTTAATCTATCTTCGTAGAAAACGCTCCGAGCAAAAAGGAGAAGCTATAATACTCCGGAGACGCTGCCGCGAGAGATAAACGGGTAACCGTTCGATCGTTGTCCATGCTGCGAGGCCCTTCGCGTACCGTAGATGTCCGTTATTCAACCGTTTCGACAACGCTCGCAACCAGAATCGGTCGGCGATCTCTGCCAGTGAATTCGCAGTCGCGTTACATAACCACCGCTGCAAAATCTGCGGTGTTCGCATGGTCGCGTTTCAATTGGGGGCGGAGGATCGCTCACCTAGCACCAAAGGATCCATCGGGAAGAGCAAGCTCGCAGCCGACGGCTACACGCAACGTTCCCTCGCGATTCCGCGGACCTCGAGCTGCTCGATCCCTTCGGCGGAGCTTGCGATCCAGGAAGATCTTCTATCGAAGCTGGATCGAATCCCCGAGTCTCCGGGCAGCCGTTGTATCGCACCGAGCAGGTCTCCGTGTCCTCTACACTGTTCTCACGTGGCACCACCGTGTTCCCTCGCGCGCCGCCACCCCCTAACTTTACATTTTTCCGTAGGAGGTGTCGGGCATGATCGTCGGTTCACAATCGCGACGGCGATCTGACAATAACAGAATCGACGACGTCGCGTCCGCAAGAAGGATATGTAGAACGATCGGAAGAGCGCTCCGGAGCCACTCGACCGGTTCAACGCGGAAGAAGTCGAGACGCAACCACCAACCAATCCTTCATGTAGCCGGAGCGGAACTGTTCTCACACGGAATCGCGGGACACTTGGCGAAAGGATGACTAGCGTGGAATAGTTGGGGATTCACGCGATCGGCGTTCATTCAGGCGCGCTGATGAGAGCCACTCGAGGGTGAAACGCGACAACGAAGCGCGATAGTAAATAACCGGTGCAAACGGGGTGCGGTACCGTGTCCGTGTACACCGTCTCGTGCTTCTGTAGACGGAGAGGAGGAAAGAGAGACGTCTCCTGCGTGGGTCGGAGAGAGAAGGCAAAATAGAGGGAGAGAGAGAAAGGAGGAACGGCAAACACCGGGTAGCGAGAGTGGCGTTTCTAGAGGAGACGAAAAAAGAAGCACGGACACGGTCAATGGTGCGCGGCTCGCCCTTCGCTGCCTCACTGACTGGGGCGACAGATTTACCAGAGCAGAAATAAGAAATCTCCTCTCCGGCTAGCGTGGCCTTAGAACGCGGCCCCCGCCCGTTCTCTGTGGTAGTCGCTTCTTCCCGTCGTGCGTGAGACACACGTACATGCGGTCAGAGAGAGCCTATCTCTAGCGAGTGGCGGTGTGTGCGTGAAAGAGGACGCACGAGTGCCCACCTACTTGCTCCGGCAAGAGTGTGACGGTGGAACGAGAGGAGAACGGGAATCATTGAGGACCGAGCAAGACGGAGGAGAAGAGTCGATCCGACGCGAGAGGAGTTGGCTGAAAGAGGACGGACGATTCGACGCAGAGGAGAATAAGCGAGAAGATCCCAGCCAGAGAGGAACAGCGCCAGCTCGTCTCTCGGGAGGGCTGCAAGTGGTCGAGTCGACCAATCCATAGACCCGGTCACATCGACACGTCGCGCACACTTCTCTGCGCACTTCTAGCGTAAGCCTCCGTCCTCGCCTCCTAGGCCATGGATGCTGCGAGCGTGTGCGTGGGTGTACACTTTGCTGCGCACGCTCGACCAAGCGCGGCTGACAATCACGATATCACCACCAAGGGGGAAAACTGGCCACGCTTAAGAGGCGGAGCCCCGCGGTCGCACGGACCATTGGCGAGACCACCGCACCGTGAGCCACCGTAGTTTACGCCTCTTCATTGTGCCCTCGTGTCGCCCGATCATTGTTTTATTCTACTACTGTCGGGTGCACTGCGCACTGTGCACTCTTCTCGCAAAGGCAGAGTCGGAGGTGCACCGCGCGCCACACCGCATCGTTTACGCGGTGTAGTCGCGATAGGACTTAGCGATAAGAGTCTCGCTTCTGTAAATTGTTTTGTTACGGTAGACAGTAAGTGCTCGCTGCATTGTGCGCTGTTTCTTTTAGCCATTTTGTCTTTTAAACCATTTGTGGATTCGACGGCTTGCTCGAAGAGATTTCAAGTATTTTATTGGTAATGTAAATAAGGCATAGGAATGTATATTTATAGTATACACTGGAGAGCAAATCTTGAGGTCAAATGTCCTTGAGGTCACAGTTTTCTAAACTTGGGGATGAAAAATTGAAAAATCAAATCGGAACTTTGTCAGCATTACGTTTTGTCACTAGACTACGGATTTTATGCATTTATCACAAAAATAGATAAGAGGAGCACGAGACAGTAAAAATATTTTAAAAATGTAGAATGATTTTGATACTGTGTTCAACATATTGAACCGATTAAGAAAGGAATTCAATTTTTATTTTGCTCCAGTTCGTTGCAATGAAGTAGAGAATTTTTATTCTAAGCTATAAGTTGCCTCGACCCAGATAGCACAAAGACATCTTAAAGTACGCCTAAAAGTTGCCTGACGCAAGACGTAACGTACATCTTTAAGTCGTACGTTGCGTCTGTGGCACGTCGTTTTCACGTCTTTTCCACGTACTGTGTACAACTTTAACAGGTCTTTGTTACAAAACTGTGCGACTTAAAGTCGTCTCTCACAGGTCTTTTCGACATCTTTAAGATGTCGCTTTAAGATGCAAAAAAGTTGCCTTTTTGGACATCTGAAAAGACGTACAAAATCTTCAAATTTAAGAAAAAATTAGAATCTATATATATATATTACTACTTTCATGTACACTTGAGAGAGAATATTCCATTTTGTCTCTTCGAAAAAACCTTATTACAATTTAGTTTTTATGTAGCATACTCTGGGCGGGAATCGAACTCGGGCCTACCATTTAACTTCATGATGGTTTCCTCGCTGAGCCATGCGAACCTTTACTGTTAGATTCATTACTTTTTATTCTTATACGCTCAAATCATATCAAATCATATATATTATTATATAAAAAATATTTTAACAGAAGTTTATCTCTTCTAATAATTATGTAACCTAATTATTTAATTATTTACCTAAAATATTTTTTAGGTAAAAATCAAACTACTTTTTTTTAATGAAGTATAGTATCAGTATATTAACGATTAAGAGATATACATATTTTCGTAAGTACTTCAATCGTTTCTGCCGTGAAAACGGCGTTGCGAAAGAGGCAACTTTTACACATCCATAAAGGCACCTCTGCTGGGACGACGTTTTCACGTTCGAAGGTAGGTGCCTTTTATGCATCTCATTTCTAACCTGAAAACGGCGTACCGAAAGAGGCAACTTTTACGCGTCCTTAAAGGCACCTCTGCTGCGACGACGTTTTCACGTTCGAAGGCAGGTGCCTTTTATGCATCTCATTTCTAACCTGAAAACGGCGTACCGAAAGAGGCAACTTTTACGCGTCCTTAAAGGCACCTCTGCTGGGACGACGTTTTCACGTTCGAAGGCAGGTGCCTTTTATTCATCTCATTTCTAACGTGAAAACGGCGTCCCAGCAGAGGTGCCTTTATGGACGCCTAAAATGCGTCTTACTGAGACGTGAGACGTAAAGATGTAGACCGGACATGAAAACGGCAACTTAAAGTCGTCCTGTGCTATCTGGGGAATGACCTCAGGAATCACCCCTTTTGGAGGAAGTAACATTTTTGGAACACGCTGTATATTTTCGCAATTCCTTCCGTGATGTAAAGGTTTTCCTGCTCCTTTCTTCTTATTATGAGTCAATTCGTCTACAGATGGTTGTAATGGCGAATTACACGCTATTTTAAGTCTTTGTTATTGTTTATTATGTCTTTGTTGTTCTTTATTATGTAAAAATTCCCAGTCAGCCGGGACTGCTCCGAGCAGAAATTGAGCACAGATTACCGCGCAGATGGCGGGTATTATCCTGTCCGAAGGACATCCTACCGGCAGCAAGCGCTACCTGTGCTGACGTAGCTGCCTTCCATCTACCCGGCAATGTCTGCCCAGCAGAAGCTGCCGGGTAGATGACACTGTTATACAGGGCAAGTCGCATTAATATTAAATAGTGCCACCGACGAGAATACCCCGTCTGTGTTAATGCGACCAGGCAGAATCCAGGACCGAGCTGCCTTCCATCTACCCGGCAGATGCCGAGTCTTTCTGCTGGCAGCAAGCGTTGCCTCTGCTGATGCAGCTGCCCGGCCAAAATCAAGCATTTTGCTTACTGGGAACTTATCCACACAGCAGAATAAGAATCGGTACTTTCAACATAGCGTGATCGTTGTCGTGTTTCTTAAAAACTAAGCTAAAAATAATATAACAATTCGTAATTGAAACTATTTGTTATTTGATTCATAAAACAAGGTTAAACATTCGACGCACAGAATGGATAGATGTACAAGATATTCGTTAATTTTCTCTGAATCAACATTGTTCTGACATCTGTTAGTTTTTTAAAGAAGTATGCTTTCGATCATTTCTGTCGGTAAAACAGAGTACATATCCAATCAGTTAATTTTAATTAATTCTCGAAAAGTTTTCAATTATTGTTCAACTATTTCTTTCGTAATGTACTTGTTTTCAAATATCGTGTATATAATGCTTTGTGGATCATTGGTTGATCCTAAAGTCTAAAGCATAAGATCATAAAAGGAACCAACCAACGAAATGAAAAATGTTTTATTTATATGTTTATGCATCTGTTTGTGTCTACAAATATGACAACCTCTAATTCAATTTAATTAGTGCGATATAAAATTTCATTTATAATTATGTATCTCTCCATATTTACAGTTTTACATTGTACACATACGATTCTAAAACATAGAAAGTGACAAACAGTTCATCGTAGTATTTGGTCGAAGCTGGTCGAAGTATGTATGTAGTGAACTACCGTGTCTCGCGATACAAATAAAGTATATCAACAAAAGAGTGTCATTTATACCTTTTATAATTGGAGGTTTTGGAAATTGATTAATTCCATTAATAATTGGAGCCCGTGGTAACAACGCAGTGTATTTCTCGCTCTGTAATAACAATATGACGTAAATACATTGTTTTAAACAGCATCCTGTACAATTTGCAATTGTACGTTGTACACGAGTTAGTGGAATTCGAAAACAATAACAATGGAAGACATATACAAACTTTATAACAGCAATGCTTCTCCGAAGGTTCATATAAAAGAATATTTCAACAAATATATTAACGTGATCGAGTCCACAGAAGGCGTTATGCCAATTAAGAGAAATGACTCGGATTTTATGGCTCTAATGGGTGTCCAGCTGGGAGAGGAAGAAATGTCTATGCTGGAAAATTATTGCAGGTATCTTTCTTAATTAAATAAAACGTATATACAAACATGTAAAACATATAATACATATTTTGTTATTAGTACTGACAATTTGACAGTTGAAGGAGAGATGCCAAAGTTTAAAGACAGTAGAAAGCTGAGGAAAAAGGAGACGTTCGGTCCTACGGAACCACCAGATCTGGAATTGCAAACCATCCAAAATGTCAAGAGAAGACTGAAGCACGACAACAAGCAGCAGAGTGTTTACAAGTACCAAAGCGAATTATTTATAGTAAATGTCTATCCAATACGACACTTGTATAAAAAGAACCATTCTACATGTGCAACTATTCTGTTTCAGAATTACAAGAAGGATAAAGAAATAGATGGCGAGGTTGCTACTCCTGGACAAGATATTTTGGTATTCGTCAGGACTTATCATCCTTTCACGCAACGCCAAAAAAATCCTCTAAAGCAATGCCTTTCGATACTCCAATTAAATACTGTTATAGCTGTGCTGGGTTCTCAGACTCTGGCACATTTGCGTGACAAAATATCTTGCATAGCCGATTGTACTATTTCTAAAGAATGCAGCGAAGATTTAGATAACGCAATAGGACCGATGGCAAAAGTAATTCGTAACTGTGTTTACGCTAAACCTTTCTAGTTGTACTTGTAATTAATTCTTTCTCGTTCTTCTAGGATGTGTACAAATCCGGTTTCTTTTTTATAGAGGACACTTTTTACAATGACTCTAGGTGTCCTCAAAACGTTGATTACAGTACAGTAATCATCGAGTGGGCACAAAGGCGAGCGAATTTAGGACCTTTCAAAACTGCCATAATGGAGGAGTGTAGAATAGATTCCTTGCTCTTAAGATTCGGTTTCCCATGGGTATATAAACACCAAGGCGGCTGTGAACATTTGATCGTGTTTAGCGATGCAAGGTAATTTTATTAAATCGACAATAGGTACTTGAATGAATGAATTCGATCATTTTATCGGTTTTAGATTGATCAATAACGATAATGCTTTGGCTGTATCCGCATATCCACGAATTGTGAGACTAAGACCTTTGTCTTCCAAGTATTGCTTGATATGTGGCATATACAACGCACAATGGATCACTATGGAACACGAAAGGATTCCGCATAATCCTTGCTACTTTTGTAATAGTTGTTTTAAGTCCTACAATTACATCAACGGGAAAAAAGTCGGGAATTTCAAAGCGTTCGCGTATCCGCGTAATGTCGAATTAGGAGGAAAAGTAATAAATAAATAAAATAGTAATTTCATTTTCACAGTACATACGACACTTTTGTATCATAATATTAATTATTTTATTGACGACTTTAAAGTGTACAATTTTCTCAAATTCTCCCTGGCACTATTAAATTCTGGTTTGATATCTAATGCCTTCTTGTACATATACTCCGCATCGTTCAGTTTATTCCACCGATGGTACAGTACTCCTGTAATTGTCAAATTTAATTTTACACTTAATGATGAACCTTGAACACTTGGCTTAAAACAAAACATTCACCTAAGTTCGTATAAAACATCGAATTGGTAGAATCTTTTGATATCGCCTTCTTGAAATACACTTCTGCTTCCACAAAATTTCCAATTTTGCCCAATATATTCGCAATGTTAAAGTGGATTGAAGCATCATCGGGTAAAAACTCTAAAGCTCGATACGCTACTTTAAGCGCATCGTCGCGTTTACCTAAAATACAAATGATTATGCTACACACTGACACGGTGTTGTCTATTACCACGTACCCAAATCATCCAGCAGCAGAATCGTGTTTGTCCACGCTCTTCGATGGTTCCTTCTCTGCATGGTAGCAGAGTCCCAAGCTTTGAGAGCTCTGTCATAATCTTTTTGTTCCAGGTACTGCAATCGATAAATTGTTTGATTTGGTATGGATAGTTTCATTTTGATAAATCAGTAGCAAGTTACCGACCAAAAGACCTAGATTATAGAGACAATCGGGATACTTGGATCTATGAGACAGTGCCCTCAAGTAACTTTTCTCAGATTCGTCGTATTTCTTCAGAGCCGACAGGACAATACCTAAATTCATCCATACTGTAGCAAAGTCGTCCCTAAAACTCACAACTCAGTGACATTACGTTTCTAATTGGGAAGCATCAAACATGATTCATTCACTCTTCCATTTTTCACACTGCATCTTAAATAGTCGGTTGTAAACAGACTTACTGGAGCTCTATAGCCCGTTTAAACAATGTCTCTGCTTCTATATACTTTCCTTGATCTTTGAGCAAGTTACCAAGATTGTTCATCGCTTGAGCATAGTTTGGATTCAGTCTATTAAAAAAAATCATTAAAATTAAATTAATCAACGCAATTGTAGTGTCCAGGTATTTTCTACGGTTTTTATACCTTAGGGCTTCTTTGTATTCGTATAGCGCTAACGTAATATTCCCGACATCAGCGGCGTTCTTGGCAATATTATAGTGAACTTTTGCATTCAGCGGACAAACGTACAACGCTGATCGGAAAAGCGTAGTCTCGGTTTTCCACTGCTCGCTCCTCATCCAAGATCTTGCGAAGAATAACGAAACGAGAACTACGTAAGCTAATAGTATAGATTGCACGGAAACACGATTACAAAGCTTTTGTAATCCTATGACGAGCAAGAGGCAGTAGCCAGCAGAGGGAATGTATAGAGTTCTTTCTGCTAAAACAAACCCAACAGTGAAAAAGATGTTGCTAGCTGGTAGAAATGGAATGATCAGTAACGCTAGTCCCATAATCGAGGATCTAAAACCAGAAAGAAAATTTATATAGAAGGGTTTCGCAGCTGTAATACCTCAGGCCAGTGCTATTACCTTAAAAACATGTCTTCACGGTGGATAAAGGTATGTATAACCATTGCACTAAGTATCAACCAAAAGATAATTACAATAAGTATCCTACTGTCGTAACTGGTAATCAGAGGCACGCAACCCATGGACCAATCAAAGCACAACCATTCTGGACATATTAGCAACCATACGGTTAAACAATAAATATAACTATAATTCAGTAGTCGTAAGAATATATTATCCATGAACGATGCTGGGTTATCCACAGATTGAAAAGTTGGTGTTTTAAATCCCATAACGCTGAATCTTAGGACTATCAGCAATAAGAAAGATACCAAAAGTATAGAGAGTCTAGTTATGAGCTTTTGTTTTAACTTGATGAATTCTTTTGTCTCTACGTAAGAGAACTTTGTCTTCATGAATGTGATTACATCGGATGGGAATATTTTATTTACCACTATGAGATCATATATACTGCAAATTCCCTGTAAAAAATTTCAATTAATCTATGAACATAAAAGAATTAGAGGAGTATGCACTCTTATTAACACGCTCCGTGCCGTTTTTGCTAGATTTTTCATTCAGGCCATTTTTGCTTTGTTCTATACTGCATTTTTTATAATCATTACCCTCATTCTTTTGGTGGGAATATATTCTACAGTCTTAACTTGTTATAAAGTATATTTTTTTAGCACATTAAATCAATATGTCATTGTATACTACTAGTGGTACACGTGGTCTGAAGTTTAGCGTGTACCATTGGTGATACACGTGGCATGGAATGTGTTAAAAGTGTATTACATATTTTCCTTACAATTGCAGTGATGCCTGTCTCTTTGCACAACATTGCAATTGCAATAGACGCAATGCAACCACACATGCTGCACCATCTATAGAATAGTCTACTCGCATTGATCGATTGATGATATAAAAGAATGGATAGCCACATAAATAGAGCACATAGCAATTCTGCTCTACCTACAATGCCTGAAACCTGAAATCCAAAAAATTATCAGAGTCGATTAGCTATGTTAGATGTATAGAATAATTTTGTTGCATGTACTACTTACAGCTTCTGCGTGTATGGGATGAACAGCAAACAGTGCTGTTGCATAAAATGCAGTGTTTGTTTCTTTTGAGCCCAAAATTACAATAAATACAGCCAGTAAGAGAATGCTGACAATTGTATGTAGAATAATGTTGATTAAATGATAGTCTTGGGCAACCAGACTACCACGAAACCAGAAATTCAATCTAAAAACAAAATTCAGTAATTAATAATGATGTATGAAGTTACAGTTGAACCTTGACAACTCGAATCTCAAGAGAAGAACTAAAATCTTCGAGTTATAGAGGTTTCGACTTATCGAAGTCTTCAAGTAAAAGAGGTTTAGCCTTCGAAAATTCGACTCACAGGAGGTTCGTACGAGAGTGAATAATTTGCTGATTGAAATAGTTTTAAAAAAAGGAAAGTTTAATTTTTGGAGATGAGTTATTTATTATATACATGTAGTAAATATAATCTACTAGGCTCTTACATATTAAAAAAATTTGTGATTTTCCTCTGTGATAATGAATCAACTCAATATCTTCTTCAATATCATCGCATCTTCCTATGAAACTTTGTAAAACATTTACTGCTTTTTTTGGTTTGTTTAGCTTCCACACTTGTGGATAATAATTCGAGTTAAAGTAAGTTTTATTTCGATTTATAGAAGTTTTTAAAGGGCAGTGGAAGGGAATGAACAATATTTTCGTCTTATAGAAGTTTTCGAGTTATCGATATGTGCCTGTACTATTTTTGTTCAGTAAAATATTCTTACCTGAAAGTTAAAATTGTGATTGGTCTGTACGATCTATGACTTTGTTTGTTGGTTAATTTAGCACCCCAAAAATCATTTTCAAATACATTTTTTAAGGGAGTACTTTGTACATCTTCGTTATTAACGACTGCTTCAGAATCATCAAATACGAAATCGCCATTATAACTATTTGCGAAACACAGTGACAATAAGGTAATTATAAATAAAGAAAGTCGCAGTGGAACAGCTGCAAGTGTAAAATTATTCATTGAAAGTTATTGTTGTACATCAACATCAATATGTTGCAACAGAAATGAATTTATTTACCGGGCAATTCAGAATTTGTTTTCGATAACATAATTTTGTCTTGAGTAAACAATGTGATTGAATGTTTACACTGTACTTTCACATGTTTTATATATCGCAGTTCAACCGAACACACTTACAAGTCGGACATTTAAACAATTTATTGCTGTTGTATACATTTTTATATAACGAAAACGAAAGTTTCTTTGGTTTGAAATAAATAGAACTGCCGGCTTACACCATTCCAGGAACATTAAAATTAGCAGGAATTAGATATATTCAAACAGCTGAAGGGTGGACGGGTGGACTGGTTTTCTTACGCCCTCTAAAATATACTATCACAGACAAGGTATGTACATATATAAGACACCAACGAGATACTATTAAAGACTGCCAGTCCCTGTGTTATTCAGCGGGACGGGTAAGTGGGCGCGATGGGCACGGGGATAACGTGGAGCTTACAGTGATCTGAAATACCAATCGCTAAAAGTTCTACCAACGACGAGATACTCGTCAAGTAGAAGAAGAATGATGTACTATAGAATGCTCACATTACCCAATCTGTAATTGCCTTATAACACTATCACCGACGAGATCCTATCTCGTCTCTTTATCTGAATACAACCAGACGATATATGACATTGTTCACGCCCGGGGCGAACCAGCTTGAATAATGCATACATTTTGTTCTGAAGGAAGGTGAAATAGCAAGATGTTATGGAAGACAATAGGTATAGGATAGAATTTATTGAAAATCAACATGTTTATTAAATGTGCAGCTATTAGCTCGATATTATCCTTTATTCATAAGACACTATAAGTTCTTACAAATAGAGGATAATACCGATTGCCCAGGTCTCACCACGAGGAGGTTGCTGCACAAGAGACCCGAAAGAGAGTCAGAACGAATGCAATATTCCTTCTGGCTCCCTTTCTAACAACGGCGGACTTATACTAAATTACGCAGATATGTCGAGTAATTATTGCGGAGCAAAAGGTGTGAATCGGAGAAGAAGTCTCCGATCCACGGGGGATCAAAGGCGAATCAGGCAGAAGGCTCTGATTTTTTCAAAGTGAGAAACAAGAGCGAACCAAAGCAGAAGGCTCCGGTTCGAAGGAGGCGCGTACAATGCTTGCAGCCCAGCTCCGGTCAGAGCCGATACCCGACGTGTCCTCACCAAGAGAGATGGATCATGAGAAGTGTTCAAACGTATTACCATTTCTCTGCCAACCACCTGCCACCAGGCAACGCAATGCGTTGAGGTGAACCCGGGTAGGATGACGAACAGAGCGAACTCTGCCAACTACCTGCCACCAGGCAACGCAAAGCGTTGAGGTGAACGGGTAGAATGACAGAGAGAATGGCAACACGAGTGGACAGATCTCAATGAACCACCTCTCTCAATGATTCGACGCCGAATATCGGCTCCAACCGGTCAGGTACATGCAAGCAAGGTCCGACAGAGCAGAAGGCTGTGTCGGAAACGAGAAAACGAGCAAAGTGAACTGACGGCAATAATTACTCGACATATTTACCACGACGACATACAATCTTAATAACTAACGCACGCAAGCCGAGCAATTATTGTGGACCAAAAGACTAAATCGCAAAGGGGGAAGAATCAAAGCAGGAGGCTTTGATTCGCAAAGCAGAAACATGAACCAGAGCAGATGGCTCTGGTTCGGGGGTGACGCTAAGACAATAATTGTTCGGCAAATAAAACTAACTTAAGAATATGCCGCAGTCTTCTTGATTTGTCCTCTTCTTGATGTGTCCTCTTCTTGGTGTGTCCTCTTCTTGGTGTGTCCTCTTCTTGGTGTGCCCTCTTCTTGGTGTGTCCTCTTCTTGGTGTATTCTAACTAAAACAGACTAATAATAATTAGACATAACAATATATTACCCCGCACACGAGTGCAAGCCTAAGACCCGCTCGCAAGAGCAAACCTAAGATCAGTTCTCGAGAATCAAACAAACCCCGCACACGAGTGCGACATTAACCAGCTCACGAGAGCCCAACTAAGCCCCGCACACGAGTGCGAATGAAACCAGCTCACGAGAGCCAACCTAACACCAGCTCGCGAGAGCCAAACTAACCCCGCACACGGGTGCGGCCTATAGGCGATTCGGGTAGCCCCGGGGACGCGACACCCCGTACTCACTCACGGCTCCATCCGTCAGGGAGCCCCTGGGGGACCTCCGATCGGAGGAATACCTATTTCAAACAAGATATGATAACTTTTAGAAAAGGATCTTGTCAAAGTACCGACGCCAATAATTGAAAATTCAGAAATAACACGAATGCGAATAGAGCAAATATAATCCCGAACGTAAGCACATGAGTGTGGACACAACCAGTTCACAAGAGCAATTATAATCCTGCACATGAGTGCGAATACAACCTGTTCACAAGAGCAATTATAATTAATAATCTTGTACATGAGTGTGAATACAACCAGGTCACAAGACCAATTATAATCCTGCACAGCAGTGCGAATACAACCAGAAACCAGCTCACGAGAGCAAATACTACCCCGCACGTAAGCGAAAACCTAACCATGCACATGAGTGCGAATACAACCAGCGATCCAGTTCACAAGAACAATTGTAACCCCGCACAGAAACGCAAATACAACCAGCGAACCAACTCATGAGAGCAATTGTAACCCCGCACAGAATTGCGAATACAACCAGCGAACCAGCTTGTAAGAATAATTGTAACTCCGCACACGAGTGCGAAAACAACCAGCGATGCAGCACACAAGAGCAATTATAACCCCGCACACGAGTGGGGCGATCAGAATATAAATTTGATGAATAATTCAATTATAAATTTGAAAAAGACTCAATACCGAAAGTCTCGATGAAAATTAGAGAAAACAGTTGATGGTATTCGTAGAATGAACGGTTGGAGGACAGGTTTGTTGAAACTGGGCCAAAGCTAGGCAAAGGAAGCATTGAAGAATATTAGTAATCAAATTTACCGGTGTTCGTTGAAGGAACAGTTGAAGTTCAAAATAGGATTGTTGAAGGTAGGTCAGGGTGGCTGTAGATGACCCCTGGTCCACCTCTGGTCCACGTCTGGTAAGTCCCCGGTCCTTCTGGTCCTCCTGGTCCCGGAGCCCGACTGAACTCGACCGCTCACGCCGTCCTCCCGCGCCCGACTGATTGACGGAACTCTCTGACCGAGCGCGGGCGTGCGCCCCCCGCTCGACGCTCAACGGTCCTCACCCCAACCAAATATCGATCAATGTCAATCGCCGTTACAATTACTGATAAATTTATTATTTCCAGCTGGTTAATGTTTATAACAATTCTATTTTACAGCGATGTCCACAAGCAATCCCTTGGCTATCTGACCACCTAATTTTTTAGTACAAATGGCTAATAGTATTCGAGACACGGAATAACTTTTAAACCATGAACATTCGCACGCATTAATTTATTCAATACAATTCACAGATAAATTTATTAATTCTAGCTAATTAATGTTTATAATAATTCCTTTTGCTAATGATGTTAACGAGCAAATATAAGCTCTCGTGAGCTGGTTTCTGGTTGTATTCGCACTGCTGTGCAGGATTATAATTGGTCTTGTGACCTGGTTGTATTCACACTCATGTACAAGATTATTAATTATAATTGCTCTTGTGAACAGGTTGTATTCGCACTCATGTGCAGGATTATAATTGCTCTTGTGAACTGGTTGTGTCCACACTCATGTGCTTACGTTCGGGATTATATTTGCTCTATTCGCATTCGTGTTATTTCTGAATTTTCAATTATTGGCGTCGGTACTTTGACAAGATCCTTTTCTAAAAGTTATAAAATCTTGTTTGAAATTGGTATTCCTCCGATCGGAGGTCCCCCAGGGGCTCACTCACGGATGGAGCCGTGAGTGAGTACGGGGTGTCGCGTTCCCGGGGCTACCCGAATCGCCTATAGGCCGCACCCGTGTGCGAGGTTAGTTTGGCTCTCGTGAGCTGGTATTAGGTTGGCTCTCGTGAGCTGGTTTTATTCGCACTCGTGTGCGGGGTTAGTTTGGGTCTCGTGAGCTATTTAGATTCGCACTCGTGTGCGGGCTTAGTTTGGCTCTCGTGAGCTGGTATTAGGTTGGCTCTCGTGAGCTGGTTGCATTCGCACCCGTGTGCGGGGTTAGTTGGTCTCTCGTGAGCTGGTTAGATTCGCACTCGTGTGCGGGGTTCGTTCGGTTCTCGAGATCTAGTCTTAGGTTTGCTCTGGAGAACGGGTCTTAGGCTTGCACTCGTGTGCGGGGTAATGTATTGTTATGTCTAATTATTATTAGTCTGTTTTAGTTAGAATACAGTAAGAAGAGGACACACCAAGAAGGGGACATACTATGCAGAGGACAAACTAGGAAGAGGACACACCAAGAAGAGGACATACTATGAACAGGACAAACTAGGAAGAGGACACACCAAGAAGAGGACGTACCAAGAAGAGGACACCCCGAGAGGAAGGCAAATCAAGAAGAGGATATATCAATAAGTTAGTTTTATTTGCCGAGTGAGGTACCCCAGGGGCTCACTCACGGATGTTGCCATGAGTGAGTACGGGGAGTCGCGTCCCCGGGGTGCCTGAATCGCCTATAGGCCGCGTGCGTTAGTAATTAAGATTTTATACCGTCGTTGTAAATGTCGAGTAATTATTGTCTTAACTTCACTTCGCTCGTTTTCTTGATTCCGATACAGCCTTCTGCTGTGTCGGACCTTGCTTGTATGTACCAGACCGGTTGGAGTCGGTATTCGGCGTCGATACATTGAGAGAGGTGGTTCATTGAGACCTGTTCACTCGTATTGCCATTCTCTCTGTCATCCTACCGGGTTCACCTCAACGCTTTGCGATGCCTGGTGGCAGGTAGTTGGCAGAGTTCTCTCTGTTTGTAATCCTACCCGGGTTCACCTCATCGCATTGCGTTCCTGGTGGCCAGGTGGTTGGCAGAGGGATGGTGTTACGATTGAACACTTCTCACTGTCAATTTCTCTTGGTGAGGACACGTTGGGTACTGGCTCTGACCGAGAAGTGCTGCCAGCATTGTACGCGCCGCGTCCCCTTCGAACCAGAGCCTTCTGCTCTGGTTCGTTTTAGTTTCTCTCTTTTGAAAGAATCAGAGCCTTCTGCCTGATTCGCCTTTGATCCCCCGTGGATCGGAGACTTCTTCTCCGATCTTCTTCTTCTTCTTTTGCTCCGCAATAATTGCTCGACTTGCGTGCGTAATTTAGTATAAGTCCGCCGTTGTTAGAAAGGGAGTCAGAAGGAATATTGCATTCGTTCTGACTCTCTTCCGGGTCTCTTGTGCAGCAACCTCCTCGTGGTGAGACCTGGGCAATCGGTATTATCCTCTATTTGTAAGAACTTCTAGTGAAACTCTTATGAATAAAGGATAATATCGAGCTAATAGCTGCACATTTAATAAATATGTTGATTTTCAGTAAATTCTATTCCTATACCTACTGTCTTCCATAACATTTTGCAATTTCACCTTCCTTCAGAACAAAATGTATGCATTATTCAAGCTGATTCGCCCCGGTCGTGAACAATGTTATATATCGTCTGGTTCTATTGAGATAAAGAGAGGAGATGGTATCTCGTCGGTGATAGTATTATAAGGCAATCAATATGTGAGCATTCTATACTATATCATTCTTCTTCTACTTGGCGAGTATCTCGTCGGAGGTAGAACTTTTAGCGATTGGTATTTCAGATCACTGTAAGCTCCACGTTATCCCCGCGCCCGTCGCGCCTTGTTACCCGTCCTGCTGCATAACACAGGGGCTAGCAGTCTTTAATAGTATTTCGTCGGTGATAGTACCTCGTCGATGACCACTGACCACACTCTTGCACGGGCACGTCGGTGGTAGTGCAGAACAGTAGACGAATCCTATCGGTAACTACATGCTGTACGTCAGTATAGCTTGTGTGCTGTTCCACGGATGGAGTCACCTGTCTAAGCTGGGGGTTTTACGAATGAAATATTTTTAGCCGGTGTTTATACGGTTTTGAATGACCACAAGGCATTTTTAAATTCAGACGTTAAAGCTATATATTTTTAATTGAACGATTTCTTTTACGCAGAAAGGAACAATACAGATCATAGAACAATATTTAAACCCTTTAGAATTAGATTAACTCGTTTAAGACAACGTGAAGGAAGAACATTTGAAACTTAAATTGATAGGTCTACCGTAGGAAACTTAATTATAAACTAATCTTAATGATAGATATTCATCAAAGATAGTATTCGAATTCTGCGATGCAAGGTCGTTCATATCATCGAAGGTCTTTCACAGGTGTCAGGTCGACGGCCTCGAAGTGTCACCGATTGTAAGAGAAACCATAACCGAGGTCTATGAAGTTTTATCGCCGCTGTCCGTCCGCAGATCCTTCGAGTTTACAGTTGCTCATGCTCGGAGGGAGGAAGAAAGGGAACGATAGGCGAAGTAATTGTCGAAAAGCGTACACGACTAGCTAACGAGGCTGTTACGACCGAATATGATCGTACAGATCGCTTGTCGGGGGAGCAGGGGGAGACGAACACGTAACAGTTACTTCCAGAAAAATTCCGCTTGGTATGTTTTCGTCCGGTGCACCAGGCGAACGCAGTCGCTTAATTAAAACTCGTGTAAATCGACTAGCAGCGCGAGCGCCAGCCATCGCTACGCCAATTAACTTTATACCGGAACAGGCGAAGAGAGAAAGAGAAAGAGAGGGAGAGAGAGAGAGAGAGAGGAACCAAGGGAAAAATAAGCGGACGCGAGCTCAAGGGAATAACTATTCCGCGAAAAACCGTGCTGGCAAATTGGTCCGCTCTTCAGGCTTCTGGACCGCGACGCGTCGAAAACGTTTCAATTACCGTCGGTCACCGAGTCGCGTTCTCCGTGATTTTTCTCCGTGATCGAACAGATTCTGCTGCACAAGACAGAGAAAGCTTTGGGTCAACGCTCGCGGAAGAGAGTCGAACGATCGATCGATCGAAGGCGATTGTTTGACTTACTTCTCGCGCGGCTCTCGAAGGTTTATCCCTTTCTCAAAATGAATTTTTCAGTTGGTAAAAGCGTTGCGCCAGCCTTTACTCGAAGCTCCCGTAAAACGCGACGGTTCAAGAGAGATATCTTCATCCTTGAGGCTCCGCGTCAATGAAAATTTCAGAGATAGAAATTACGTGGCCTCCGATATGGAATTAAACGCAACCTTGAATCGTCCTACATATCCGTGGACGATATGTCAATAATCACGTGACAGCTGGACGGACTCTCGAGCGAGAATTTAATATTCGAGTTCGATGTGGTACGCGGATTCCGAGAGAGGTACGAGTATGCAAGGGTTAAAGGCTGGACAGAGGCAACATAATTTTCTGCTTCCTCTTTCAGCGGATTTCCAGCGAAAAAGTGGCACGGTTCCTGTTACCTTGCCGACAATCTTGGCTGGAATACAAACTCTATCTAATCTCCCCTCTCCCTGGGTTCTTGGGATTCAGACGATACAATTTCCCTTCTGGTTCGTCGAGGGATTTCGAGATGGGCTGAGGGACTTCCGACAGAATTAACTAAGAATCTTGGCTTGTTAATTCGCCGCGTGGTTGTTAGAACGAATGATGTTTCGCGGTTAGAAAAATCTAGAAGTAATACCGTTGGATGGGCGAAAGGGGATTGGGGGTTCGCGATCGCTGCGGAAAGAAAACGATCGGGGAGACTCGGTCTCTCGCGAGCGCTCACACGCGCTCACAAGCACACGCACGCCGGACGAGGTGAAGCGAGGTCGATGGAAAGTGGCATAATCGCGGATGTGGATCGGCTCAAGGAGAGCAGAAGAGGAGATCTTTTACCTTACTTATGTAACGAGTGGCCGGTCTGTGTCTCGTGTCTTCGACCGTCTCCCGAACACGCACAGACCCTTTCTCGACCGTATTCCCCTACCTCATCCCCCTTTGGGAACGTTCTCTCTCTCTCTCACTCCATCTTCCCTCTCTTTCTCTTTCTCTTCCGTTCTGCAGCAACTCGCAACAGCTAACCCGGTGTCCCTGAAAATCCCTCGGTCTTATTGGGTCGCCGGCCTCGAATCACCCCCATTTCTGCGTTCACCACCTTTCGCCTCGAGCCAACGGTGGTTTGTGCACCATGGACCCGGGGATAATGACCCTCGATCGCTTCTTTCTTCGCACAACTCGCAGATTGCGTTTCCCAAGTTGCAGATCGAACTTCGCCGTGTTAACCCTCTTCCGTTCCTCGTCTCGATTCTAAGGCTACATAAGACGAAAGGTAATCGATACGCGTTGCCTTATAAAAGCGATAAGATCGAATTCACTTACGCTAGTCTCCTGAACTTCATTCGTCGCCTGGTGTCCACTGCACAAAACGTTGAAGAATCGATGGAATGGGAAGATGACCGCTTGAATTTGTAAATCTGCTTTTGAAAATGAAAATATTTAGATAGGACGAGGGTTGAAGAAATAAAATGTTGAAATGTTACAAAGGAAGATTTTCATACAAACATTGAAACGGTTGAGACCGTGGTGTTTTCTTTTGTACAGTCACTGGTCAGAGACCATTGTCTCGTGGCAATGACTCACAGAATCGAAGAAAACGTTCCGCTCTGGGTGCCATCGCCCGACATCCGTCATCGAATTCGTCGCCTCGGCGAGACCCACCCAGAATCCTCGAAACATAACGTTACATCTTTCCCAGCGGCCGCTGCTCCGGAGATCCTGGCCCTGTTCCCGCTCGGACTTCGTTCCCTCTCGCTCCATCCCTAGACCGGCTGTTCCCTGGCACCGGCCGGAAATCGTTCAACGACCATCTTCGAGCGGCCGAGTGGTGATTCGGTGACTAAGCGGGTTTACCGGTGCACGTGTGAACCGTTTCTTGGGAAACTCGAATCCATACGTCATCCCGCGACGTCAGCTTCCCGAGAGATCGCTCCGCGAATCTTCGTCACCTGCAGAATAACAGTAACAATCAATATCGAACCTGTATATCGCTATCGGTATCGGACGAACGTTCATTCCAGTTGTTTTCTAAGGCTAATCGTCTGAAATTAGAGGTTGAAGAACCAATTGTCAACACTCATCCGCCCCTCATTTCACCAACTAAATCTTTCCCTCGGTGTCAAACTGACACAATGATAAAAGATCGATCAAATAACAAGGTAAACAGTTATTTTTCGGTGTTTTTTAATCGAAATTGATGAATGCACATTTAAATCTCTTAAGTTTCTAGGTTATGTGTTTTGCATTAAAAAAATAAACGACGCGGAGTTTCGGGAAAATTTACCGATAAATAACAGAACAGTATAACTTATTCCAGTTATACTGTTATACAGGACGAACGTTCATTCCAGTTGTTTTCTATGGCTAATCGTCTGAAATTAGAGGTTGAAGAACCAATTGTCAACACTCATCCGTCCCTCATTTCACCAACTGAATCTTTCCCTCGGTGTCAAATTGACACAGTGATAAAAGATCGATGAAATAACAAGGTAAACCGTTATTTTTCGGTGTTTTTTAATCGAAATTGATGAATGCACATTTAAATCTCTTAAGTTTCTAGGTTATGCGTTTTGCATTAAAAAAATAAACGACGCGAAGTTTCGGGAAAATTTTTCCGATAAATAACAGAACAGTATAACTTATTCCAGTTATACTGTTATACAGGACGAACGTTCATTCCAGTTGTTTTCTAAGGCTAATCGTCTGAAGTTAGAGGTTGAAGAACCAATTGTTAACACTCATCCGTCCCTCATTTCACCAACTGAATCTTTCCCTCGGTGTCAAACTGACACAGTGATAAAAGATCGATCAAATAACAAGGTAAACAGTTATTTTTCGCTGTTTTTAATCGAAATTGATGAGTGCACATTTAAATTTCTTAAGTTTCTAGGTTATGTGTTTTGCATTAAAAAATTAAACGACGCGAAGTTTCGGGAAAATTTTCCGATAAATAACAGAACAGTATAACTTATTCCAGTTATACTGTTATACAGGACGAACGTTCATTCCAGTTGTTTTCTAAGGCTAATCGTCTGAAGTTAGAGGTTGAAGAACCAATTGTCAACACTCATCCGCCCCTCATTTCACCAACTGAATCTTTCCCTCGGTGTCAAATTGACACAGTGATAAAAGATCGATCAAATAACAAGGTAAACAGTTCTTTTTCGATGTTTTTTAATCGAAATTGATGAGTGAACATTTAAATCTCTTAAGTTTCTAGGTTATGTGTTTTGCATTAAAAAAATAAACGACGCGGAGTTTCGGGAAAATTTACCGATAAATAACAGAAGACTATAACTTATTCCAGTTATACTGTTATACAGGACGAACGTTCATTCCAGTTGTTTTCTATAGCTAATCGTCTGAAATTAGAGGTTGAAGAACCAATTGTCAACACTCATCCGCCCCTCATTTCACCAACTGAATCTTTCAATCGGTGTCAAACTGACACAGTGATAAAAGATCGATCAAATAACAAGGTAAACCGTTATTTTTCGGTGTTTTTTAATCGAAATTGATGAGTGAACATTTAAATCTCTTAAGTTTCTAGGTTATGTGTTTTGCATTAAAAAAATAAACGACGCGGAGTTTCGGGAAAATTTACCGATAAATAACAGAACAGTATAACTTATTCCAGCTATTCTGTTATACAGGGTGAACGTTCATTCCAGTTGTTTTCTAAGGCTAATCGTCTGAAATTAGGGGTTAAAGAACCAATTGTCAACACTCATCCGTCCCTCATTTCACCAACTAAATCTTTCCCTCGGTGTCAAACTGACACAGTGATAAAAGATCGATCAAATAACAAGGTAAACCGTTATTTTTCGGTGTTTTTTAATCGAAATTGATGAGTCAACATTTAAATCTCTTAAGTTTCTAGGTTATGTGTTTTGCATTAAAAAAATAAACGACGCGGAGTTTCGGGAAAATTTACCGATAAATAACAGAAGACTATAACTTATTCCAGTTATACTGTTATACAGGACGAACGTTCATTCCAGTTGTTTTCTAAGGTTAATCGTCTGAAGTTAGAGGTTGAAGAACCAATTGTTAACACTCATCCGCCCCTCATTTCACCAACTGAATCTTTCCCTCGGTGTCAAATTGACACAGTGATAAAAGATCGATGAAATAACAAGGTAAACCGTTATTTTTCGGTGTTTTTTAATCGAAATTGATGAATGCACATTTAAATCTCTTAAGTTTCTAGGTTATGTGTTTTGCATTAAAAAAATAAACGACGCGGAGTTTCGGGAAAATTTACCGATAAATAACAGAACAGTATAACTCATTCCAGCTATTCTGTTATACAGGGCGAACGTTCATTCCAGTTGTTTTCTAAGGCTAATCGTCTGAAGTTAGAGGTTGAAGAACCAATTGTTAACACTCATCCGTCCCTCATTTCACCAACTGAATCTTTCAATCGGTGTCAAACTGACACAGTGATAAAAGATCGATGAAATAACAAGGTAAACAGTTCTTTTTCGGTGTTTTTTAATCGAAATTGATGAATGCACATTTAAATCTCTTAAGTTTCTAGGTTATGTGTTTAGCATTAAAAAAATAAACGACGCGAGAACTCATTCAATTCATAATTATGTTTGTTTTATAGAATATTGAAGTGCAAACAATAAAAATCGTTTAGCTTATAAATACATATAAAAAAAAGAAAAAAACAAGAAAAGTTGAGTTGAGGAGGATTCGAACTGGAAGCTCTCCAGAGCATCGAGCAGAACCTCTAACACCATGACCATACAACATACTTGTGAGAAGCTACTTCTTTCTGTTACTTGACAGCAACAAACTAGCTTTACACGTATTTTTCTTCTTCAATGTAAGCTATTTCCTAGAATATAATTGTATAGACTTCCAACTGTAATCATGTATTAGAAGATTTAGTCGTATTTTTACATGTATCAGCTTTTCCGTACAAGCGCCGACTTCCCGTTCGCTCCCGTCACTAGCCACCGCAAGGGGAATCGGTCGCTGCGTCGTTACTGATCAAACCGAGCGTTCGCCCGCATACTTTATTTTTTTTACGCTGTTCCACCAAACGGACACTTCTAAGATTTCTTTACAAAATAGGTTAGAATCATAGCAATATTTTAGAATTTTTTGGTAGGTGTCAACCCAGGGGAAGATAGTTAACCCTCATCCGTCCCTCATTTCACGAACTGAATCTGTCCCTCGGTGTCAAATTGACACAGTGATCAAAAAAATCAATAAAATAAGAAGTCAGACAGTTACTTTTCGAGTTTTTTTCATTGAAATCGATGAGTTAACATTTAAATCTTAGGTTTTTGCAGTTATATGTTTCGCATTAAAAAAATTAAAGTCACAAAGTTTCAGACAAATTTACCTACAAATAACAGAACAGTGTAACTTATTTCAGGAAAACTGTGTCAAATTGACACGAGGGACGGATGAGGGTTAAAAAAATTCCCAAAAAATTAATCAATTATTTTCAACTATAAATAATTAGCAAAAAATTCTGAAAAAAATCTGAAATGTAGAGTGTATCTATATCTTTTATTTGCCATTTATCCCATGTCGATATCTTTTCTCGTTTTAGAGCAAATTGCATTTAAGTGCGGGGAATTTACCTCGATATCACCCCTATCGGTGGGGGTAGACATTTGAAATTTTACACAATGGATTTTTAGACATAAAACGATGTTTTAAGACAGGAATCAGGAAAATCGGAGTAGAGATCGCTGGCCCATGCTTATCCGGTTATACCCTTTGATTTTCAACCATTCGATATTAACCCGGCGTTAGTTAGACGGGGTCTCACAGACCCCAGAGATTTTAGATTGATTGTAACATTGTAAAGATGTTTCATTAGTTAAGTATTTTTGAATAATAAAAATTTAATTTCGTGGATCTGCGTTTTTACTCTGATAATACTTAATCTTATATTTATGAAAAAGGTATTTATTTCGATAATACAATATATTATTTCGGTGAGTCTGCGAGACCCCTCCTTACCACTTACGATACATTTTCCCACCTTACCAACACCGGGTTAAAGAAATCTGTGATTTTACTCCACGTTAATGAATTAACAGATTGTTGATCAATGGTGTTTTCGACGGTAACCAAAGCAGAGAATACATATTCTTCAATATCATTACATCTTTCTAAGAAAACGACGACGACCTTGAAATATAGGAAACTATGACCTAGAGAAAAAAGACTTCTCCGTCACAATAATTGTCCCACCGAACCAAACATTTTTTCGTATTACTACAAACAATGGTGATATTTTCGGTGGGAGTTTTAGGCACGTCACTCTGTATGTTCCAATAGAAATCGCACAAATTTTAAACAAATTCAGTCTTGTTATTCTTGTAGGACAATACATATTAGCTAGTTTGAATGCTCGGCAGTGTTGAAAGTCAGAATGGATGCTAAATGTAGGATTTGAGTTTTCGTATTTTCGAGGAAGATTTCGATGGCGCAGCGGAGGGTTAATCGAGTCGGATCTCGTTTTCTTAGGAACCGCGAGTCTCTGGCTGCATTCCAGCGACGGAGGGTCCAGCTCCCTTCGACGGGCTTCCTTTTTTCGCGCGTCGGAACGAGCTGGAAAGCTCAGGTGGCCAGAAGAGGAGAATCATTTAACGGCGGCTCGTAAAAGTCAGAAGCACGGGGCCGTAAAGGCGTTATTCCGGCGCACCGGTGATTTCGACACCGAAAACCAAGGAGGGGAGCTGTTGTTGTCGGAGGTCATTCGTCGGTTCAACGTTCGGGCCGTTTACCTGGCAGCGACGCGGCGCGGAGCCAGCCTACGAAACCTTGGCCATTGAAGTTCCGCCACGCGTCTAATTACCATTTGTCCGGGGACATCGATGTTCGAGGCGCTTCCGCGAGTCCTCTCGTTTCTCGTCTTCGATGCTCCGTCGCCTCCGGTGAAAGAGAGAACGAAGAGAGGTGACAAGATCGATCGACCATCGCATCGGGGAACCGTGTTTCGGAATTAATCGCGTTCGTTTCGGAGGAGGAGAGGTTGTCCGCGCGGACACCTGAACAGCCGACCGGCGAAGAGTGCCTTGACCCTGACAGAGAATTCCGCAGCGGCGAAGAAAAGTGCGAAGGAACCGATGACTCGGTCCGAGCCGCGATTCGGGTCGAGTCACCTTCGCAACCGGCGGAAGCGAGCTACGGAGGAGGAACAAGCGACAGTGACGTAACTTTTCAGCGTCGAGCCCTCCACGGGCTTGTCTCGTGTCTCATTCGAACCCGCAAAATTGACCGTGACCAAAACGGCGACCTGAAAACGAATATAATAGTTTCAGGCTCTTTAGCTCGGATCATTCTCGAAAGCATACTACAGATTTGTTCTTGTCAGGCCAACTGCCAGCGTACTGACCGGCGCGAGTGTTTCACACAGTCATTACACTTATTTCATTCGTAGAAACGATCGAATTTACTAACCCTTTGCACTCGTTTATCGAGTGTGACTCGACATCAGGGAAAGAAAAACGTAAATAAAACCGATTTTTATATGTATTTGGTTAAAAGCAAATATAAGTTCCGCAAATATAAATTACGACAGAACTTTAGAGCTATATTTGATATATAATGAGTAAACAAAATTGTTTAAAATAAGTAGCAGTCAAGGAACTGTCCTTCAAGTAAATTTCAAACAAAACACTTAAAACAGTAGGGAGTTGTCGGCAATAAAATTGAAAAATAATTCGGTGTGCAGAGGGTTAACGATTACTAATGATCCTTAGTACTCGAGTGGAGACTCAGAGTCGCCATGTCGGAATCTAAGCTTCAACTGCAAGGAGTTAATTGCTTGATGAAGAAGTTTGCGCCTTACGCTATAATTTATATATATATATTTAAAAACGAATAAACTGATATATTCAGGACTACTAATATTACGACTAGACTGCGGATCTCTATGCAAAATAAAAATGTTCTGCATTGATCCTGGGCAGCAGGAGTGAAATAAAAATTGATTTCATCCCTTAATGATTTTGTCGGATTAAAAACAACGTTAGAACATTCTTAAATTTTTCTATTTTGTTATTGTTTTCTATTTTACCCAGCCAATGTCTTCATAACTGTATAAAGATCCGCAGTCTAATTATGACAATCAGCAATGGGAGGTCACTGATGACCACCACGGCAGTCGTCGTGTTAGGCTTCTGTACATACAGTAAGGATCATAACTGATTCCACACACTTTTTTATAAATGGATCAAACGACTTCAATTTCTCTGTAAGGCTAGAAGAATTAGTTTAGTAAATAATGTGTAAAAAATATGTTGATAAAATGCATTTGGACGGAATTGTGAAAAACAATGGTAAAAATTGATTTTTACAACTTTTTTACTTGGGCCAATAACGAAAACTCAAAAGATGTGTCTGGTCAACTGGTATAAATTATATACGCTCTGAAAATTTCATTGAAATTGGTTAATTGGTTTACGAGTTATAAACGAACAAAAGTGGTAAAAATTGCAATTTTACAAGATTTTTGGCATTTTTACCACTTTTGATCGTAACTCGTAAACCAATTAACCAATTTCAATGAAATTTTCAGAGCGTATATAATTTACACCAGTTGACAAAACACATATTTTAAATTTTCGTTATTGCGCCAGCATAAAAATTGTAAAAATCAATTTTTACTATTGTTTTTCACAATTCCGACCAAACGCATTTTTTCAACTTATTTATTAGACGTCACTTACTAAACTAATTCTTCTAGCCTTACAGAGAAATTGAAATCCTTTGATCCATTCAAAGGATCAAATTTTCAGGCCATGAAAATTATATACGGTGGAGTGGGTAAGTCCGTCTACGGGGCAAGTCCATTAATTGGTTATTTTGATTGTAATATGAACGAAATTTCTCTAGATTGTATTTATTAATGTACTATAAGTTACTATGAACTATTCTACATAGATGTCATCCAAAAATAAAGGTGTTTTCCTCGCTTAAATCAACCAATGCCAAACAGTCACGTGCGAGGTACAACTTCGAGGTTACCCTGAACGTGCAATAGTTTACAAGTTATTAATATATTCTGTGTTGTTATTTTAGGTAAATACAAAAAATATTGATGTAGGTTTACATTAAAGAAACCGTTTTTATTTTTTATAATTTATTGAGGAAAACGCTAAGATGATCTTACCCCGTAAATATTACTACACGGGGCAAGTCCGTACTATCACGGTGGGGTAAGTACGTACTGTATGGGTAACTATAAAACTAAACAATATATTTAATGCAATTAAAAGCATTTTGTAGCAGGCTTGTGAATCATTCTTCCTTGTCCCGTAGCACTTGAAACAAGGTTCGAAAGCATTTTTAAACTTTTATTTTAATATCACTGTATCCCCTTTCATATTTCAGCATAAAAGTACATGTTTGTAAAAAAATTTTTCAGAGCGTATATAATTTACACCAGTTGACAAAACACATATTTTAAATTTTCGTTATTGCGCCAGCATAAAAATGATAAAAATCAATTTTTACTATTGTTTTTCACAAATCCGAACAAATGCATTTTTTCAACTTATTTATTAGACGTCACTTACTAAACTAATTCTTCTAGCCTTACAGAGAAATTGAAATCCTTTGATCCATTCATATAAAAGTTGTTCTGATTTAAAGTGTGTGGAATCAGCTATGCTGCTCACTGTAGTTGCAGTAGGTCGTGATCACGTGTTTCTATTTCACTTTAGACAAATATGAAAGGAATTTACGAGATGATCCATCGATGGTGTCACCGATAAGCGCGAGAGAAGGGAATGGATATTTTCGGCAGGTTGCACGAGCAGTTCTCTGAATGGATTGAAAACACCATCCGGCACTAGGAGAGATCAAAGACCGCACCCCTGAAGAAAGAGAAAGAGAGGATAAGAGGAGGGAAGAGGAGGAGGCAGGCAGACGAGCGTCGTCGTCGAGGTTACGACTTATCGACGAGCGACTCGGAACCATTTCCCTTTTCCTGGATCCCCGTTATAATAGCCCGTTCGAGGGCCGATCGAGCGGGCTCCGGCCGATTCGATCGGCTTTCGGAATTCGAATAAGTCACGCCAATGAAAGAAGCGTCCTCGGCTCCGGAGTAGGGGCCTCGAGGAATGGAGAATGGGAATGGGGAATGGCAGGGAACGGGGAAGCCGAAGAAGGAGAAAAGTCGAAGCAGCGGGTGGGGATCGGATCGCGGTGGAGGTGGCGAGCCGAGGACGACGGAGCCAGAAACGAAACGAGAAGAACGAGACGGTGTGCGGTGGTGGTAACTGTGGCTGTGGCCGTGGTTGTGGCTCGGACTGGCATGGCAGGGGAGAACGCAGAGGTGGGTAGAGGTGGCAGGAAGAAGGACGAAGGAGACGAGGAAGGAGAACCGAAGGGAGACGACCGAAGCGGCGAGCCGAACGAAGACACAAGTTCATATCCAAGGAGATGTGGGACGATGGCCCGGAGTAACCTCCATCAAGGATGGACTTCCATCCACCGACGACCGGGACGTACTATACATCCAGGCCTTTCCTCGCCAGTTATGCGAGCCTGGATAATCATCCTGTAGCGAGCGGCCCCGATCCTCTTCGTGCCTCCTCGCCGCGCAACGAGCGCCGAACGACCGCGAAAACGCGATTCAAATCGTTTTCTACCTTTTCCGCGCGTTTTCCCTTGATGTAATCTTTTTCGGAAGACTCTCGGAAGACTCTCGATTTTCTTCCTCGGCCAAGGCCCCTACGAGACCCACACGAAATACGTACGAGAGTGTAGTTAGGCTCGTTTAGCGCACACACGAATTCCTTGCCTAAATAGAACTAATTAGTTCTATTTAGAAGATTCACACTGCGGAAGGTTCTTCGGAGATATAGGACGGAACAGGTCGAAAATCTATTTATTCTCGCGTGGGATCGGTTTCTTTTTTCAAGACAGTTTGGTAAGGAGTCCAGGATTATTGGACCTGAAAATGGTCGTCGATCGTCGCCGACGAGGGAACCGGTGCGCGGCTGCGGCGCATGGTCGATTAATAATTCGTTTGTCGGCGAACGGGAGCCGCGCGCGATGGACAACGCGCGTTGCAACATGCGGGGTCGACGACCGTCGAGAAAAAAGTATTGTTGTTTTCTTTCGACGGCCACGGCCGCCTCCGGCGAGAAATGACGCTCGCACGCTCGCGCGAAATCTGGAACAGGAATCGCGGAACAGAAAACGAGGGAAATTCTCTCGTTTAATCTTTAGACCACCGAACCGTGATCGCTCGTTCCAAATTTGCCGAGCGTTTGCTCTCGCCTGGATCGCAAGGCTGATGAACACACGTTCCCCGGACCACCGACCAAATTTTCGTGGCTCTGTTACGGCACACCGGCACCGGTATCAGGAACGAAAGTGTTTCGGCGCGGCACGAGGAGGCGAGGAGACAAGGATGGACATCGTGTGCCTAATGATTCACGAGGAGTTGGCCCGGCAGCCACCGCGCCTCGCCGAAATGCCACCTCGATCTAACTTTCGCTAATTGCGATCGGGATGTCAAAGGCTCCGCGTCGGACCACCGCTTCAACGTTTGCTCTTTGGCTCGCTTCGAGCTCCACTGCTCTCGCGACCGTGTCCAACCACTTCGTGGTTTCGATCGCTCGCGGACGCGTCGCGAGATATTTCTACGAGGCCACGAACACCACCGAAACGGTGGTATAATGTCGAGGCTGGCTCGAGACTACTAAAGGTGGATCTTATTCTTCCGACTTCGATCGGAATAAAATTCAATGTCTTTGTTGTCGATTTTCAGCTATCTTACCACCAGATGTACACTTTCTGCGGCAAATCCTAGAAAAATAGGAGCCAAATGGAAGGCTCCTTCATCCTTGAATTACTGCTTATAAGCTGCGACTTAATGTACTTAATTTTATTAAATACCCAATGTACGGTTTGTACATCGCGTAGAATTGCGAACGGGTTAAATGGGCTGAAAGAACGCATCGTGTTTAAATTGAAACTTTATTGTTTGATTTGCGACGGAGTTGGGTAGAAATAAAATGGCCTGTTCCGCCTACGACGCTCTTTAATACGAAAGTAATGTTAATCTTTCGCCCGGGTAACACTCGGAACGTCTTATCGTTCACTTAGCGCAAACGACCGTCTCGAGGAGATTAAAAGATGGCCGATCGGCTGGCAAGGCGCAGGGGTATAAAGCGTCGAATAAGAAGCTTCCGGAAGACCTAGTCCGAAAAGAGCGTAAATCGCGTTCTCGGGGGGCATCGAATGCCGGAGGAAAGGCGATCCCGGTAAAAAGCTACGCGTCCTAGTAGAGAAGACGGTCGCCGAAGAAGGAAATCGTGACATGTCGGAACAATTCCGAGGCATTCCGCGAGATGGTTAGGCCGACGAACTCTGCGCGCTTGTCTGTGCGGTGCTCGATGCGACTCGATTCGACGGGACTCGACTCGCGCGATTCGCAAACGTGAACGCGAACTCGAACGCATACGCGTGAAAGTAATGGTCCGTGGCTGGTGTGCGTTGCAAAGCGCGTGTGTGCACTCCGTGTTGCGTGTTGCGCGTTGCGCACGACTCGCTCGCTCACTCGTTCTGTGTGCCTGCACCGCGTCGCGTCACATGACTTCGCCTTAACCCAGTGCCGGTGGCAGTGCCCATGGAACGAGCGCTTTTTGGGTCTAGGTCTATCGAGGGCGTTCACCCTGCTTACGTTGTTAACACACTTACCATGCTGCCTCGCTCGACGAACCGAGCCTCGTCGCTGCCACTGCCACCAGACCGAGAGAGTAACGTCTGCCTCCGTCGCTATGACCTCCGGCCACGTGGTCAAGAGGCTTCACTTTTAATCGTGCTCCGCTCGGACGAACTCCATCCTATGCCGGTTCGGCTGCTGCGTCTGAAAACCAAAACACCGACGTTCAACGCGTCCGTTATGCCATCTCTTCCTGTAGATCGTATCGTAGATTGTAGCACGGCCCGTTGACTAACGCGATCGAAATTCATGGCTGCGACTCGTTTCGCGCGCCTTCGAGACGCTAAACAACTATATCCTGTTTTCAGAAACAAGTCCTCGACTCAGCTCGTTTGACTTCGACCATTCGCGATTCTGTGTCCAACTAGACATTTACCTTTCCGTCAACAGTTCCTTATTTTAGCTTAATAATAAATTTGGGATGATGTTAGCGGCGCTTATTCGATCAAATTATACACTAAATAGCAATTTTGTAGACATTTCAAACGTTCGATTCGGATTTGAATCTGACGTCCTAAGACACGTTTGTTATAGATTGTTTTCTATAAGAGAAAAAGAAGAAAGATGGTGTTTCGTCCTAGACCCGCTAACATCATCCCAAATTTATTAAAAAATTTACGGTCGATAATAAATTCTCATTTTATCCTTAATAATGTCATGGTTAGTGTTCGCGCCTCACAAGGAGCCCGCGAAAACAGAAAATGCACGGAGGGTGGTACGTACGTGAAATTCTAGTGTTCCTTCTTTAAATATAAAAGTTTTGTGCGTTAATTTTAAGAAAGAGGGGCCACGCAAAGAATTCTTTCATCCTTTGATAATTTTAACACGTTGAAAATATGTAGTAAGTTTATGTTTCTAATTTTTCTTAATCTTTATTCTATTTTAAATTGTATCTACCCATTGTTGCCATAATTCCATAAAAACCACAGTCTAGTAATAAGCAACTTAACCCTTTGCACTCGGAGCTATTTTAACTCGGAAATTAAACACGTCTTCCGACCTGGAATATCTTTAAAAATTTTATGGATATGAAATTGGTAAATACCTCACACAATACCTAAATGTTTAGTAATCCAACTAGACATTTACTTTTCCGTCAACAGTTCCTTATTTTAGCTTATCTTTAATAATGTCATGATTAGTGTTCGTGTCTCACAAGGAGCCCGCGGAAACAGAAAATGCACGGAGGGTGGTACGTACGTGAAATTCTAGTGTTCCTTCTTTAAATATAAAAGTTTTGTGCGTTAATTTTAAGAAGGATGGGCCACGTAAAAAATTCTTTCATCCTTTGATTATTTTAACACGTTGAAAATATGTAGTAAGTTTATGTTTCTAATTTTTCTTAATCTTTATTCTATTTTAAATTGTATCTACCCATTTTTGCCATAATTCCATAAAATCCGCAGTCTAGTAATAAGCATGTTAACCCTTTGCACTCGGAGCTATCTTAACTCGGAAATTAAACATTTCTTCAGATCTAGAATATTTTTAGAAATTCTATAGATATGAAATTGGTATAATACCTCACACAATACCTAAATGCTTAGTAATTGATTGGATACCGACATATGTAATAATGTAAACAGTATTTCGAATAATGGTACGGCAATTTAGAGTGGCGCTCCACAATCACTATTCGAGTGCTAAGGGTTGAGGGGGTAGTTCCACCCTAGAATCTTACTAGAATCTTACTAGAAAACATGGGTTTGCGCGCTTCGGTTGTTTGACCTTATTTGAGCAGATTTTGGGCTGGGTGAGGGCTCATTCTAAAGAGGAAGGTTCATCACACTGCGCTCTGGTCATGAGGTTAACGAGATTATGTTTAATATGTATAATATAAGGGCCCAAAGTAGAGACAAAATCTAGGGAAAAAACCCGCAGATTTCAATGCATTTTTCTGTCACTAAAAGACTTCTTGACTGCTATGATGACCAGAGCGCAGTGTGATGAACCTTCCTCTTTAGAATGAGCCCTCATCCAGCCCAAAATTTGCTGAAATAAGGTCAAACAATCGAAGCGCGCAAACGCATTTTTTCGACCTAAAATCTAGTAGGATTCTAGTTATTTGCTAATTTGCTAGAATCCTACTAGATTGTGGGTCATAATAATGGGTCTGCGCGCTTCGGTTGTTTGACCTTATTTCAGCAAATTTTGGGCTGGGTGAGGGCTCATTCTAAAGAGGAAGGTTCATCACACTGCGCTCTGGTCATCATAGCAGTCAAGAAGTCTTTTAGAGACAGAAAAATGCATTGAAATCTGCGGGTTTTTTCCTAGATTTTTTCTCTACTTCGGCCCTTATATTATACATATTAAACATAATCTCGTTAACCTCATTACCAGAGCGCAGTGTGATGAACCTTCCTCTTTAGAATGAGCCCTCACCCAGCCCAAAATCTGCTCAAATAAGGTCAAACAACCGAAGTGCGCAAACCCAAGTTTTCTAGTAAGATTCTAGTAAGATTCTAGTTGCAACCGAGGCGGAACTACCCCGTTAATAGAGCTACCAATGGAAATATTGTTACGAGATGAAGTTGCCTTCCCCTGAGATAATCTGAAGATATCGCAGAGATCGAGTGAAGTCGCCTGTCAGATCGATATTGCGGTATCCGAACAACAAGGTTGTTGATAAGAAGAAGAGAGTCGTCAGATCCTCTTGAGCAATTGAGACAAAAGCACGCATTAACGATTATACTTCTTTGTTGTTGAATTAATAAAGTTATAGTTTTCCCTGTTTATTATTATAATGTGTTCTCCGGCAAGACCACGCCGAAGCCTCCGCAACAATATAATTGAACTATGCCGTTTTGTAGCAAGTTCTAACATGAAAAAGAGAGAACACATGTTGGCTCGCGAAGGGTTCAATGCTAAGAACGGCATCCGTTGCAATAGCTGTTCATCCTACGGGAAGATTATAAACGTAGTTGAAGACTCGAATGCCTCTTCCGCGAATACATGAAGAGATCGCAGGCAATTATAGAGTATGCGCCTTAACAATTAGCACTGCCTTCTCTTTCGATTAAGAGCACAGAAATGGAAGTATGTTCGGATAGGAAATAACGGAAGATAACGACTTTAGAGCAGCTTCGCAGCTAATCCCCGCGCCCCTGCTCTACAATGGAATAAAGAAATCTCGATCTCGTTGCTATTCTCCGGCGTTTTGTTTGGAGAACAAGTTCCGCGCCGGTTGAAACAGCTTTCGGTCGCGTCGCCCCGCTCTCAAAGGGTTAATTTCCGGCCGTTAGTTTAGTTATCGGTTTTTCCGACGACAGACGATTCCCGACGAGGCCGCCGACATTGCGGAAGAGCAGAGTCGCGTCGGGCTCGTGGAATTTTTCTGGTGCTCCGATCGCGGCACAACACGACGCGAAAGACAACCGATGACACGGTTCCGCGGCTAAGCGCGTCCGAAGTAGATCGGTGAAAAGCGAACGGCGTCCGTCAAATTTGATGGGGTCGTTGTCCCGGGACGATCGCCAGATCGGAAGCGCGCGCTCCTCCCGTTGGCATTGTGATCTAAGCGGCAACGCGTTCGTCTTCGCGACAGACGGAAAAATTCGTCTGCCCACGCTCCGGGGACTCGGAAATCTGTCGCCGTTCCTGCTCGTCGGGATCCCACATGCGTCGCACAAAAATTTCAGGCCGTGAAAATTATATGGGGTGGAGTGGGTAAGTCCGTCTACGAGGCAAGTCCGTTAATTGGTTATTTTGATTATAATATGAACGAAATTTCTATAAATTGTATTTGTTAATGTAGTATAAGTTAGTATGAACTATTCTACATAGATGTCGTCCAAAAATAAAGGTGTTTTCCTCACTTAAATCAACCAATGCCAAACAGTCACGTGCGAGGTACACGTACAACTTCGAGGTTACCCTGAACGTGCAATAGTTTACAAGTTATTAATATATTCTGTGTTGTTATTTTAGGTAAGTACAACAAATATTGATGTAGGTTTACATTAAAGAAACCGTTTTTATTGTATTTTTTATAATTTATTGAGGAAAACTCTAAGATGATCTTACCCCGTAGATATTACTACACGGGGCAAGTCCGTACTATCATGGTGCGGTAAGTGCGTACTGTATGGGTAACTATAAAACTAAACAATATATTTAATGCAATAAAAAGCATTTTGTGGCAGGCTTGATAATAATTCTTTTCTTGCCCCGTAGCACTTGAAACAAGGTTCGAAAGCATTTTCAACTCTCAGAGACGGACTTGCCCCATTTTCGGGGCAAGTGCGTCCTAGTTGACACTTTGTTCAATATCCTATCAAAATGGTCATTTTCAAGCAAAATTAGAATTCTACATAATACTAATTCATCAGTATTAACAGTGGTAAGAGTTTGATACCAAGAACGTTAAGTTTTTACATACCAGACTGAAAATACATCAGTTTAAAGTCCAACTTTGCAAAAATTAGGGCGCACTTACCCCACTTCACCTTAAATTATTTCATTGTAAAATATATAGGGTGAGGCACCTACCGTTCATACCTCAAATATCTTGGTTGTTTTCAAAGGGGTTTGTATCAAATTACCGCCAATGTTTCTATCGACGTTTGACCGACGTTGATTTCGCTAACAAGAGTAATTCACCAACAATGTTTACATCAACGCTTGTTTCACCGACATGATACCACAGCTTTCAATAATTGAATATGACATACTGTTGGTAAACAAATCGCAGCGTAATCGGTTAGAGGATGTTCGAAAACTTCAATAACATTGAAGGACCTTAGTATGTTCGCTACAAGTCTCACTCGTGATAAACGTACTGTTTCCACATTTTAAATCTTATACGTTTTCTCTGTCCGTGACTTTGAATAACCTTCAGTAATTATAGTCGCTGAATTCATAATTTAAGGAACCATCATTGTAGACATTTAACGAAGAATATATCTAAAACAATGAGATAAAAACAAAAATTTCTTTGGTATCGTATATGAGGCCCATTTTACCATTCAACTTTGTCCTCAAGTCATTTAATGTATCTTTGAAAAGAACAAAGATACTTGAGGTACAAACGTCAGGTGACTCACCCTGTATAAACAGCTAATTAAAATCACATTCCGAATCAACAACAAGCAAATTTTTTCATGTTATTTAATTTGTATGGTAAAACACGTCCAAAGCTAGTTTTACAAGGACTGTTATTTATTCAAGTAAAAAGATAATATCAGAACCAGACTCCACGAGTTAAAGAATCCCCAAACCGTCCTCTTCGTAATATTGGGTTGGCAAGAAAGTAATTTCGGTATTTTTAGATGAAATAAAATCCAATTTTTTATCAAAGCAATGAACTTTAATCAATAAAATATTTTCCATTTTGTTGTATGATCTTTTGCCATCTTTCTGGTAGCTTCATAATTCCGCGCTCATAAAACTTCTGATCCTTTTCGGTGAAAAACTGATCCAAGTGCGATTTCAGATCATCATCATTAGTGAATGTTTTACCATTCAAAGAGTTTTGTAAACTTCGGAATAAATGATAATCTGATGGTGCAATGTCAGGGCTATATGGTGGATGTGACATCGCTTCCCAACCAAGCTCCAATAACTTTTCACGTGTTACCAAAGATGTGTGTGGCCTAGCGTTATCATGGTGGAACACGATTCCTTTGCGATTTGCCAATTCTGGCCGTTTTTCTTTGATTGCTATGTCCAGTTTTGTTAGTTGTCGACAATAAACATCTGAATTGATGGTTTGGCCTTGGGAGCAGCTCAAAATACACAATATCTTCGTAATCCCACCAAATTGACAACATGATCTTCTTTTGGTGCAATTCAGCTTTCGGTGTGGTTTGGGCTGGTTCATCACGCTTGGACCATGATCGTTTTCGAGTTGTGTTATTGTAAACAACCCATTTCTCATCACCGGTGATGATTCGCTTGAGAAAAGGATCGATTTCATTTCGTTTGAGATGCATATCGCATATGTTGATGCGTTGCATTAAGTGAATTTCTTTCAACTCGTGTGGAACCCAAATATCGAGCTTCTTAACGATTCCGAGACTTTTTAAACGATATTCTATGGTTGTATGCGAGACATTTAACCTGTCTGCAATCTCTCGGACAGTTATATGACGATCCGATTCAATAATGGCTTTCATTTGGTCATCATCAACTCCAGATGATCGACCAGAACGTTGGTCGTCTTTAAGTGAGAAATTTCCAGAACGGAATTTTTTAAACCAATTCTGGCACGTGCGTTCTGTTAAGCAATCTACACCGTAAACTTCGCATATATCTTTGTGAGCCTCGGCAGCTTTTTTACCTCTACGGAAATAAAAAAGCAATATATGCCTATAATGTTCGTTTCTGCACTCCATGTTCAAATTGACACAGAACTAACAATTTTAATCAAAATTACGTGTAATTTGCTTCAAAAGTAACCTAAAAGATGCAGTTATGAAATGTCAGAAAGAAAACAAACGCAACGTTAACAGAAGCCAATCAAACAAAACATAACGCCATCAGTTAGTGAAAACCGAAATTACTTTCTTGCCAACCCAATAGATACTGCATAATTCAGGGAGATATGAATTTTGTCCACGCGTTTTATGATCCTGACTCCTTGAGCGTCGTCTCGAGATGATTCATGGCTTTCGGCGAGTTCGTGAATCGTCAGTGTTATTCGATGACTGGACCTTTCCCCGAAAAATGGTACTTCCTCGATCGTTTCCAGGACGGAATCGCAGGGGAAGACCGGGAGAGGACTGAAGAGCGCAGATGGGGTGGTCGAGTGTCCTTCCTCGGCGCCCATACTCGCGGATGGCTCGCAGATGTTGGCCATTCGGGAAAAGGAAACTTCGCTGCTACACTTTTCGAGGGAAGGACTTCCACTTACAGACATGTGGCCTCTTTTTCTTTGTGATATTTGTTCACCCAAGTCTTAGCTTTTGTCTCGGTTATTCGAACTACACCGTCGATTCCACATGGCGAACACTCGAAACTTTCCCTTCGTCCCTTGAACGTGTTGCCCAGCTTGATCCCCGACCTGGGTTCTTACCTATCTACTAGGTAAGGACCAATAACCTCCTGTTGTACGATTTGCCGCTTTTCTTATAGTCCTTCTCTTTAACAATTACTGGAACTCTCGTAGGCGTTAACACAGTAATTAACAAAGGAACAAATACAACAAAACGACGAATTTGCATGAACGTTCACAGTTGGTAGGATGTTCTGTCGGGATTAAGGCGGTAGTTACACCTTGGTTACAACTAGAATCTTACTAGAAAATATGGGTTTGCGGGAAAACAAATGGTGTTCTTATTTCAGCAAATTGTGGGCTGGGTGAGGGCTCATTGTAAAGAGGAAGGTTTGACGTAGGTCGCTCTGGTCATGAGGCTAACGAGATTATGTTTATATCTAATAATATGAAGGCCCAAAGTAGAGAAAAAATCTAGGAAAAAAACCCGTAGGTTTCAATGAATTTTTCTGTCTCTGAAAGACTTTTTGACTGCCCTAATGACCAGAGCGCCCATCGTCAAACCTTCCTCTTTACAATGAGCCCTCACCCAGCCTACAATTTGATGAAATAAGGACAGCATTTGTTTTCCCGCAAACCCATATTTTCGACCCAAAATCTAGTAGGATTCTAGTTATTTGCTAATTTACTAGAATCGACGATGGGCGCTCTGGTCATTAGAGCAGTCAAAAAGTCTTTCAGAGACAGAAAAATGCATTGAAACCTGCGGGTTTTTTTCCTAGATTTTTTCTCTACTTTGGGCCTTCATATTATTAGATATAAACATAATCTCGTTAGCCTCATGACCAGAGCGACCTGCGTCAAACCTTCCTCTTTAGAATGAGCCCTCAACCAGCCTACAATTTGATGAAATAAGGACAGCATTTGTTTTCCCGCAAACCCATATTTTCTAGTAAGATTCTAGTAAGATTCTAGTTGCAACCGAGGTGTAACTACCCCCTTAACCTTCTTTCTGTGCATAGGGTTCAAATGTATCCCAGGCTGACTGATCTTTATCTAGCGCTTTTGTTTAATGAAACAACCCCTCTTTGCATTATCGAGAAATGCGAAGGCGCATCCCGCACCCTTGCAATCCTAGAAACAAATCTACCTTGTTAAATGCGACAAATATATTTAATAACGCAGGCCTAAAGCAGTTTTTAACCGACTTCCAAAAAGTATGTGCCTTTTTTCCGCTTCTTTTTTCTATGTATGTTCACCGATTACGCCGAGATGGATGGACCAGTTGGAACGAAACCTTTTGCATCTTGTAGATTGTAGAGTACATATGTCCCCGGGGTGGTCCCGTGAAAAGGAAATTTTGCATTTTTTTATTCCTTACGATTTTATTTGCGAACAATGAGTTATTAATTTCATGTATGTCCACCGATTACTCAGAGATGGATGAACCAATCAGGACGAAATTTTTATTGCAAATAACCAATAAGACCGAAAAACCATCCTACGGTGTTCTACAAATTCTGCTCGTTCCACTAAAAAGTGCGAAATAAAAAAACTACAAAAAAAATTGAACCAACTTTGAAAAAACGCACTAAAAAGTATGGAATAATTTCTTTTGAATTTATGTGAATACACACGAACTTAAATACAATACAATTTTTTCGGAGGCGGCGCAAAATTGAAAATTTTCGACACTGGAAATTACGAAAATCCTCAAATTTTTCTACATGCTTCATATATTAATGTATCTTCTCTTCCCACCTACTGATTTCCAAGTTTACCATATTCCAATGAAATCATAATCAGCAACATCTGTCATTTGGAAAATTTTCAATTTTGCGCCGCCTCCGAAAAGATCGTATTGTATTTAAGTTCGCGTGTATTCACATAAATTAAATGGAAATTATTTCATACTTTTTAGTGCGTCTTTTCGAAGTCGTTTTGATTACTTTTTAACTTCCCGATTTTATAGGGAAGTTATTGTAATTACCCCGAAAATCGAAAATCGATTTTTTAGCAGATCTTCACGTTTCATGGTCATTGTAGTCATTTTAGACTATTTTCAGCAAAATGTTCGTATGTGTGTGTGTGTGTGTGTGTGTGTGTGTGTGTGTGTGTGTGTGTGTGTGTGTGTGTGTGCGTATGGCCGTTTCTATGTAATCAAATTTTTCGTTAACGTTTTCAGAAAAAGTAACAACGCGATCAGGATGATGAATGATGCAATCGATGTGCCCCGTCGTAACTTAGAGCTGATTAGATTTTGGTCCATATTGGTCAAGTAGTTTTTTAGATTTTTAGTTTTTTTTCGAAAACAGTTGATTCTACAATGCAATTTAGAAGGGAGGACGAAAATTTTCCACCAAAGAACCAAACGCAATTACATAACAAAAAATTTTTTTCTTAATTTTTTTTTAAATTTAAAAAAAAAATTTTTTTTTTTAACTGATGCTAATGTTACCGCTTGGAATAATCGAAAGTTATTCCAATGCAACAGTGAATTTATCATCTCTACTCCCAAGAATACATTTTGGGAGAATATCGATGAAAGTACAAAAAAAAACTATGTTAGCGATGTTGGCGAAGGAGTAACGAATCGGGAAGTTCTTTGTGTGACTCTTGGAGAGTCACACACCAAATAAAAAACATTAATATCAGTAGGCCCTACTAGCCATGCGTATCACTAACCCTCTCGCAAGAGCAGTTCCACCCGCGAGCTCGCAAAGCGAGTGAGCAAAAACAACCCTACTCGCGAGCGAGCGAAGCGAGCGAGCAACAATAGCCCTCTAGTTATAAAATTTTTCTAAGTGCGAAGTCGGCGTTTCGCAATAAAACAAAACGATGACTCTTTCGCGGCGGTCACATTCGGACACGTTCAAATACGTACACAATAGAGGACATTGATCGACCAACCCGGCATCACCTTCGCTTCTCGAAGCGATTCACGGCGCGCATCTTTCCGATGTAAATGCGACTTGGCGGGTTCGGGTGACGAAATTCACTCTCCCGTTCGGTCGGACCGAAACGGGCCGGGGCCCGGGCCCACTACTTTCGTTGACGGGCGAGTGGAAAAGTTTCCTAAACACGATCCGGTCGAAATGTCGCTGCGTTACCGTTAGTCCTGCCAGCAATGGGCGAACCTACACAGCGATAATCTACAATCTACAGTATGTCTTCACAGAGCTCTAGGGAGTCGATGGTGGGGAAAGATCGAAAGCCCTACTAGAAGGTTCGTGAAGAATGGATGGAACCCACCTCGGGGACCGTTATCGTTATCGCCAGCGAACTACGGAAGCTGGATGCAGCTGCGAGGACAGCTCGTGCCCGAGCAAACGAAAGGAACTTTCGAATCCGCGTGCGAGGCGCGGCGATTCGTAATCGATAACCGTCTTTGACTGGTTAACTGGGCAACGTTTCCAGCCTGGATGCTCGGCCGATCGTAATTAACCAGGTAATTAATCAAAACGATGTACATATTCCGTTTCGCTCGGCGAGGGACGATAGTCGGCCTTTGCCAAAGCGTTTCGTTTTCACGATTTCGTCGCTGCTCGCCAAATGAATCTACCTTTCTGCACACGGAGTTGGAGATACTAATTACTAGACTGGGGATCTTCATGCATTTATCGGTTCTGAAAATGTTCAAAAAATACTAGAATATTGAATACTTCTTACTGGACTGCGGAAGTTTATGCACGATAAATATGCAAAATGCATATGACATTTATGCACGAAAAATATGCAAATATGCTCGAAACATATGCAAATTTTTCCGATATTAATTATATATTAGATTAAGTGTTAGGTACAATATTGAGTATTAACAGACATTTCACAGTTATACTGGAGTATCGTAATTCGAATTACAATAAATTACAATCATTTTTTCTAAATTTGATGGCGTCAATTGATGGAGTTTGTCGGTCGAAATTAATTTATACGCCGAAAATGAACGCTCCACGTCACACGAGGTTATCGGTGCATATTTAAATTTACTTATACTGTGTTGTGGTGTACATATTGGATCTTGTACAAATTCCCCGCATAAAATTCGTACAATTTTTGTTAACTCTTTGAGTCCTGCATTTTTTTCGAAGATAGCACTTATTTTCGTTGCGATCTTATCCCCACAATCACCGGGGATATTTTGTAATTGATTTATACAGCTCATATATATTCCTATTGATTCATTTAATGATGAACCTGTAGATTCTAATTTTTTAATCGTGACCGGCAAGTTGTTTAGATAAGCATTTATAAACATCAAATGTTGCAAGATTTCAGTCTGTTGGAGCACTTCTTGGGCGGTCTCAATGGCAGCAGCATCTTCCTTTTTTAAACTAAGAACTACCTACAGTGGGTGTACAAAGTATTCGTACACTTTTTAAAAACTAATAACATTTTCATAATTGTACCAAAAACCTGATTTTTTATAATCAATTAGAAGCATTGGTTTACGAAATGATATACAAAAAAGATTTTCCAAAAATTATAATTTACAAGGTTAAATGCAAAAATAAAAAAGGCATTTTATAAAACTTTTTTATTTGGGTCCTTAATGATAATTTAAAATGTATGTTTTGTAGATCTATGTTAGTCATACACATGTTGAAAATTTCATTGAAATCGATTAACATACACACGAGCTACAAGCGGTTAAAAATGGTGAAAATCGTAGTTTTCCACGACTTTTGATCAGTTACTGCTTAAAATCCACAGAATCGTACATCTTTCGACGCCTGTTGTTTTTTCCTGCGTCAATCGATTTCGATGAAATTTCCAACATGTGTGTAAAGAACATGGATCTAGAAAACATGTTTTAAATTTTTAAAGGGCCCAAATAAAAAAGTTTTAAAAAATGCCTTTTTTATTTTTACCTGCAACCCTGTATATTGTAATTTTTGGAAAATCTTTTTTTGCATATCAATTTGTAAACTAAAGCTTCTAATTGATTATAAAAAATCAGGTCGTTTGGTACAATTACAAAAAAGTTATTAGTTTTTAAAAGGTGTACGAATACTTTGTACACCCACTGTATGACCATAACTTTACACTTTTATTGCACATTTTACAGTAAATGCTACTTTCATTATTTTCGTCAATAATGAGATTGGGATCGCCCTCGATCCAGCTTTTCATCAGTGAAACCCTACTTTTCCGAACTTTCGGCATTTTAATGATGATCGCACGCACTCCCACAAAATTCGCCTTACCACTTCGAGTATCAAACTGAGCTGTTCGAATTCTAAATACCAACAGCTACACGTGTTCTTAGAGCTGATTCACTAAGCAATATAGTGTCGTAACATCATAACTTGTTGAGGCTTCTTCAGTATTATATCGGCGTATTACTATTACCGACGCGTTATATTCGGTTATGATACGAGTGCTTATTAATAGATTAAATAAATTTAACAAGATAAATGATTCATATGAGCATGAGATATGCATATACACGGAAAATAATGTTTTGCATATTTCTCTTTGAAAAACATATACAACAATATATCGCATATGTTTTTCAAGAAAAATATGCAAAACATATGCATTATGCAAAACGTGCAAAATAAAAAACATATTTTCGGAATCCTCTAATCGCAAAACATATTTCTGTTTAAGTCCCATTGCTGTATCAGATTTCTATATAAATATGCATTTGCATAAACATCCGCAGTCTACTTACAGTGAGTGTACAAAGTATTCGTACACTTTTTAAAAACTAATAACTTTTTTATAATTGTACCAAACAACATGATTTTTTGTAATCAATTAGAAGTATTGGTTTACGAAATCATATGCGAAAAAGATTTTCAAAAAATTATAATTTACAAGGTTACAAGGTTACATGCAAAAATAAAAAAGGGATTTTTTTAGCTATTTTATTTGGGTCCTTCATGAAAATTTAAAATATATGTTTAGTAGATCTATGTTAGTTATACACATGCTGAACATTTCATTGAAATCGATTAACATACACACGAGCTACAAGCGGTTAAAAATTGTGAAAATCGTAATTTTACACGACTTTTGATCAGTTTCTGTTTAAAATCCACAGAATCGTACATCTTTTGATGCGTGTCGTTTTTTCCTGCGTCAACCGATTTCGATCAAATTTTCAGTATGTGTATAACTAACATAGATCTATTAAACATCTATGTTAAATTTTCATTAAGGACCCAAATAAGAAAGTTTTAAAAAATGCCTTTTTTATTTTTGCATTTAACCTTGTAAATTATAATTTTTGGAAAATCTTTCTTGCATATCGTTTCGTAAAACAATGCTTCTAATTGATTATAAAAAGTCAGATCGTTTGGTACAATTATAAAAAAGTTATTAGTTTTTAAAAAGTGTACGAATACTTTGTGCACCCACGGTATTACCATTGAAGATCAGACTTTATTCCTGCGATTTCATTCGAGCATCGACGAATTCGCGTGCGAACTTTTCGGACAGCGAAGGAGCCTGTTTCCCGGGATTGGCGCGTAAGATTTCTATTATACTTTGCGCAAAGCTCTACGAATCGCCATTATTTCGGAACAGAGCGGAGAAACTCGTCAACCAGATCGGCGTGTCTCGCGGAAGCGCGAGTCCAATCGAAATCTCGAACGTTCGAAATTTCACGAGTTCGATCGCGAGGAGGAAGGCGTCGAGCGAACACGTCGTCGTGCCAGCGCGGCGACCATCGTCGTGCTCTCCCGATCGAATATGCGTGCCGCGTACGGTGCCCGGTGCTCGATGCACATGCACAACCGTGCACGCACACGCACACCCCGGCACGTATACGCAGAAGCGCACGTAGACGAACGCTCGCTCCGTTCAGGAACTGCGATGCGTGACCTAGTGCCGTTGCAAGCGTTCTACCTTCGAACTAGGTCTTCCTCGTTCCCAACTAAGTCCGCGAGCGAGCGACGCGCGCGCGTCCGTTCTCGCACACACACACACACACACCCTCGAGCTTCTGTACACCGATCGAAGAGGCCAACCGGCGCGTACGAAGACGACGAGAATGCACCGGCGCCGAGCCCGCGATCCTCTCGAATCGAATCCGCGTCTGGCACCGAATCCACGGACGCACCTGCGGTCAACGGACGCGTCTCGGCAACGATCGATCCATCCGATCGACCGCGAGGAAATTGCAGTCTCCCGCGATTTCCGCGACTTTGAGCGCTATCGAAGACGAGACGCGACCAGGATCCTGTTCATTTAGGCCAGGCACCGAGCTACCGAAGCTCCGTGCCCTCAGAGAGCCACCGATTGCCCCCGGGAGCGACGCTTAGGGCAAATCGCGCCAAAGGGACGGAACAGACTGTCTATCGTTCGGAGCTTGGCAGTTGGCACAGTCCGTGATTGGTCCCGAGTATTAGGGACGATCATGGTGCACGTAGACTTCAGCCGACGTAATTGAATTTGCGAATTGAAACGTTTGGCCGATCGTTCGATATTGCAAGAAGGCTCCGATGATTGTGACGGGAGGCTAGATACCCAGTAAGGGGCAATTGTGGACAATTGTGATGACGACTGTACGATATAGTCCAGTCAACAAAAAATTGTAGAGGGAAATGGAAGAAACACAATTTTTAACTCTGGGTTTTTGTCCGGACTAGTTAGGCGCAGGGGGAGCGTAGAAGGTCCCCTTTTTCGGTTTTCCGCTTATATCTCGGAAACTATGCGTCCTAGCGATAAGACCACTCTATACAAAATTAAAGCTGACGAAATGTGGCACAAGATTGATTCGATTCAGTTTTTCGCTATCTCGCATAGTTTTCGAGATATTCGCGCTCGAAGTTCACTAATTGTGAAAATGAAATTTTTGCCTTATTTGACTAGCTAACTCGGCTATCTCGGAAACTATGCGAGATAGCGAAAAACTGAATGCAGTCAATCTTATGGCATATTCTGTCAGCTTTAATTTTGTGTAGAATGGTCTTATCGCTAGGACGCATAGTTTCCGAGATATAAGCGGAAAACCGAAAAAGGGAACTTCTACGTGCACCCCTGCACCTCGCTCACTTCCTAGGAGTAGGGACTTTTAGTATGTTTACCTCCTAACTAGTCCAAATAAAGTTCCAAAGTTAAAAATTTTGTTCCTTCCATTTCCCTCTGCACCTCCTTATAAGCATTCATTGATTAAACTAATATTGGGTTGGCAAATAAGTTCGTTCGGTTTTTTAGAGTGGAATAAATCACAAAAACCGAACGAACTTATTTGCCAACCCAATAGTTCTTGATATGTTTTTACACTACCTTGAAGAATTGTCAATGTAAAGTTGCGTAAGGCTCCTGCACCCTAAATAGGCAACCAAGTCCGAAAATCCGAGATGCTGAATTGACAGTCAAAGGGAAAAAGATGAGGTAAGGATTAAGGGGATAGTCTACCTTATGGTGATAACTAGAATCTTACTACAATCTTACTAGAAAATATGGGTTTGCGGGAAAGCAAATGCTGTCCTTATTTCAGCAAATTGTGGGCTGGGTGAGGGCTCATTGTAAAGAGGAAGGTTTGACGCAGGTGGTCATGAGGCTAACGAGATTATGTTTATATCTAATAATATGAAGGCCCAAAGTAGAGAAAAAATCTAGGAAAAAAACCCGCAGGTTTCAATGCATTTTTCTGTCTCTGAAAGACTTTTTGACTGCCCTAATGACCAGAGCCGCTTGCATCAAACCTTCCTCTTTACAATGAGCCCTCACCCAGCCTACAATTTGCTGAAATAAGGACAGCATTTGCTTTCCCGCAAACCCATATTTTCGACCCAAAATCTAGTAGGATTTCTTATTTGACTAGTTATTTTCTAATTTACTAGAATCCTACTAGATTTTGGGTCGAAAATATGGGTTTGCGGGAAAGCAAATGCTGTCCTTATTTCAGCAAATTGTAGGCTGGGTGAGGGCTCATTGTAAAGAGGAAGGTTTGACGCAGTGCGCTCTGGTCATTAGGGCAGTCAAAAAGTCTTTCAAAGACAGAAAAATGCATTGAAATCTGCGAGTTATTTTCCTAGATCTTTTCTCTACTTTGGGCCTTCATATTATTAGATATAAACATAATCTCGTTAACCTCATGACCAGAGCGCACTGCGTCAAACCTTCCTCTTTACAATGAGCCCTCACCCAGACCACAATTTACTGAAATAAGGACAGCATTTGCTTTTCCGCAAACTCATATTTTCTAGTAAGATTCCAGTAAGTTTCTAGTTGTAACCATAGGGTAGACTACCCCCTTAACGACACATTCTTTCAACTGAGGGTTCCCACAATAAACTAGGAACGAATAGCCTCTTCTAAGCGCAACCCTGAGTAGCCAGTTCGGTTTGACGAGCAAGAACAGCGAAGGGGCAATCTATTCCCGCGCCTGATTTAGACGATAGGGCTTCGAATCGATCGTCCTCGACAAAGCAACCGGTCCTCCTCCCATCGATATGTCGAGCGATGACTCGCCGAAAACGCGTAACATCTTCTGACGTCATCCTCTTACTCTGCCGGGTCCTCGTTCATATGTAATAACACAACCGAACTTGAGAACGACGTTCGCGAACAGACAAGCGTCTGGCTTCGGAGAATCGAGAATGGATTAACCCTCTGCTCGCCAAAGGGGTCTGGGTTAGGTGGCAGCTTTCAGCGCCCGATGACAAGCTTGGTCGAGTTTACTATTCCACTAGCAATATTAACAGTGCCTTCGACTCGGGCTACGCTATGCTCGACTTCGGACTCGCAGAAAAAGAGCACCGTTATTTCTCTGAATAGAATTTCTGCAAAAATTTAACACCTTGCAGCAAAAATCCGAGATCTTGCGCCGATAAGTTGGAAGAAACATTGTGCAACATTTTGCAGGTCCGTTACGAGTACTGCATTTTATTATTATTATTATTATTATTATTATTATTATTATATACCGAGGTCCTTTTATATAAATGTTTACAGTTGTTTACAGTAGAACTGATAAAAACAAAAAGAAAACTTAACAAAAAAAAAGTATTAACCCTTTGCACTCCGTTGTTCCCCCTGAGGCACCACTAAAAATTGCTGTACCATTATTCGAAATATTATTTACATTATGAAATATATCGGTATCTAATCAATTACTAAACATTTTCGTATTGTATGAGGTATTACACCAATTTCATAACCATAAAATTGCATAAATCATAGGGAATGGAAATATTCTAGATCGGAAGAAATGTTTAATTTTCCAGTCAAATTAACTCGGAGTGCAAAGGGTTAACCTAAAATTTTCATAAGACGGGACAAGCGCGAAACTAAACAAATACAGGTACGATATTAATAAATAATCCTGCGTAATTTTCTTTTGATTGCCTGTAACGTGCCAATAAAAAAATCAATATTATTATACAGAATGTTTGAGCTTGCAATAATGCGATTTAAAGGATTTATTACTCCATATGTGGATTTGGATTTCATTGTTTGAAATCCTGCTCTCGTCAAAACACGTTTAGGTACGTAGAAATTGATTTGCCTCAGGAGTGCGGGATAATCTATATTATTATTTATCAAATTAAAAATAAAGCTCTGGTCGGATACTATTCTTCGATCAGATAATGTTTCCAGGTTGACTATGCTTAATATTTTCAAGATTTTCCTAAAAAAAGATTAGCAAAATTAAATTTGCAGATGTCCACCGGTTTGCTGTACTAGATGTGCCGAGTTAGCGGGTCACTGAGAGTGTTCGGTTGTTATCTGTTACTCGATGTTCATTGTTGGGACCATTTTTAGAACAAATGTACCTTTTGGTATGTTTTCGTGGGAATCTTGTTACGCCCGAGGCTCAAAGCCAAGCTTAAAGAGACTACTTTAAGCCGTGGAAATTGAAATTCGAAGAAAGTTGCGTTGATGTTCCAAAATTAGCTTCATCAACCCATTCAAACCTCGACGAATAAATTGATGAAGTTCCCGTCGAAGTTATGTTGTGTTTGCGAGTTGGATCTGCGACTCTCGGTTGAATGGCACCGAGCGGGGGTCAGAATTCTCCAGAAAACTCCATTTCTTCGGGACTTTCTCGCGTTGGGCCTGCCCGGGCGGGGGGACCGACGAATTCCGGCCTGGTACCGCAAGCGGTCGCGCCGAAATCGGCGATTACGTAAGATCGGCTCTTACGTTGTCCTGTATTCGCCGAGCGGAACGCTACCGAAACGTTTTCGGGGCCCGTTAGACGCAGATTTGTTTACGCCGGGAGGAACAGGTACACGGACACCTGCGCCGCAGAAGCGGAAATCGGGAGCTGAAGAGGAAGAGCAAGATTAGAGAAAGAAAGATAGAAAGAGGGGGAGAGAAGAGAAGCGGGCGCGATTCCATAGGAGCGTGGTGAGGTGCGACGAAACCCGGCACAGCTGGGTCAATGCCTCGTATACAGAGCAGCATACGACTCGCCGACTCGCCGACTTTCCGTATATGCCCAGAAACCTCCGCAGAGATTCGCGGCCGTGCCGGTCGGCTCGATAAAAACGAATGTGTCACGGGAGAATTCCCTTTTCAAAGCGGAATCGTTCGCGCCGCGCCGCGTCGAGCCGTGCAACGCGATTCGCGAACCGTTCCTACTCGCTCCCGTTCTCATCCAGAAACCGTGCCGGAACACTCGCCGCGCTAATTCATTTTCACACGACCCATTAAGCATCGGTCTTCCACTCCCTGGCGGTTTTCTCGCCATCGCACTGCGGTGAAAATCGTCGAAAAACTGCGCGAAGGGTTTTAATTAAGCGAATATACTTGGCGCGACTAGTTTGTTACACCGATTACCTGTCGACCAGCGATCGATGGATCTTGAGAAATCACTGACTAGGCTGCAGGTTCCGTTCTGAATTGTTCAAGGCAATCGGGACCGATTTTTCTTACGCTTTTCTGCAGGAAAACCTCTTTCCTTAATTTAAGTTTTACACCTTAATAATTCATCCTTCGTTATTAACACTAAACGTATCACCGTCGGTCGAAATGACCGGTTGCTAATTATTTATTTTACAATTATTGAGACAATATACATATCCAAATAAAATCAATCTTGTCAGTTTTATAAGGGAACATGTACCAGCTATTATTAAAGCTCGGTAGGTTTAGTATCGATACCATTAAAAGAACTTTTAAACATGAACATGCATTGTTACCGTGATGTTCTCTGCTTTTAATACTGTGGAGTTAAAGGATTGGGCAGAGAACAACAGATTAACCCTTTGACTGCGAAGCGACCGAACACAAAACGTGCTAATGAAGTGGTACAGCGACGCAACAATCACGATTGATGAGATTGTGGATCCTTATGCAAAGTAAAAAATGTTTTCATTGATTGTAAAACACGGGAGCGAAATAAAAATGTCTTCCTTCTTTTGATTATCTGATTAAGCTGAAGAAAATACGGTGATTTCTTTAAATCTTTTTAATATGTACACTGTTTTAAATTGTGCTGACTCATTTTTTGTCATAAATGCATAAAATTCGCAGTCTATTCACGATACACGAAGGTACACAAGATAATATAGAATAGCGTATTAACTATGGAAGAGCAGCTTCGTTTTTACCTATACCTTGTACGACGAAAGAGACCAACCAAATCTTTCAAGAAATCTACAGTTACCTCTTAACGTTCAAACGATAATTGCTAACCCCAACATTCAAGCTCGTCAATATTTTTGTACCTCCAACTCCTTGCAACTATTTGACCAAGTCGATCCAAGTGTTTAACCAGTCAGCAAGGCTTTGTGAACACTTTTGCACAGCTAATTAAATTTCGAACCTACAAACGCTTCAATAAAAAGAAAACGGTTCGAGGCAACCACCTAAGAACAAGCTTTGCAACTCTCTCGAGAGAGTTTGTGAATCTTCCGTTTAATTTTTCTGCGTTTTCGACGATGCTGATCAAAATAAGAACGTTCTTTCTTCCCGCGAATTTCCTTGCGCGTCGAAGAACGTTCGCGATCGCGGACGCTATTCTGGGTCAGCGCAGTTTCCGTTGCACCGGTCGCCGATTTACGAAGTCGCTAAGCGAGAGCAATCGCCTTTCCCTGATTTATCGTGGTTGAAAATTTCGATCTGCACCATGGAGCCGGATCGTGGTGCCTCGCTGGTGAATTACGAAACAGTTTGACGATCCAGCGATCGCAGATTCGAGATAAACGGAGGCTTAGTCACGCGCTGGCCACGGCTACGAATTCGACAGGTTGGAAGTTTCAGGGTCGGCCGTTTAACCTCGAACGTTGAACCCTCCACGCGAAAAAGGCCTCGGTCCTGGATAATAGAACCGAACGACGCCTCGCTGTGCTCTTTCTCGTGGGTGAAGACGTAGTTCTGGCAGAGATTTCAGGGAATCGAAGAAGACTCGTGCCGTCCATGGGTTTTTGCGGGTTTTTGTCGGATCAACTACACGACATAGTATTTGAAAGCTCCTTTAACACGTTCCGTGCCGTTTTTGCTCGATTTTCCATTCAGATCATTTGCTTTGTTCTGTACTGCATTTTTTATAATAATTCATTCTTTCGGTGGGAACATATTCCACAGCAGGCATGTCAAACACATGGCCCGTTGACAAGTATTCTGCGGCTCGCGACCAAAAACTTTGAAACTGTTGCTGACAATTTACAACTAGAATTCATCGAAATACAGTGTGATTCCTTATTGAAACTAGAGGGCTATTGAGGCTAAAATGACTCCAATGACCATGAAACGTGAAGACTGCTAAAAAATCGATTTTCGATTTTCGGGGTGATTACAATAACTTCCCTATAAAATCGGGAAGTTATTAAAATATATGGATGTTGAGATTCCAGATTTCTACAATTATTTATCTGTCGATCGATTTCCCGATATGTTATGTACAATTAGGCGTATTTCAGCTATGCATGTTCGGTAGCAGTGCTAACACATATGTATAGTAGCGGACAAAAGTTTAAGACCGCTCTAAATAAGACGATAACTTTTTTAATATTGTACTATACGATTTGAACTTTTTTGGGAAGCTAGAGCAATTAGTTTACTAAAGGATGTTAAAAGAAATTTTTTCAAAAATTGCAATTGATCGGAATTGTTGAAAAAATACTAAAAGTTGAATTTTCAACTTTTTTATGTGGGCCTATATTGAAAATTTAAAAAATACGTCTTGTAGATCTGTGTCAATTAAACATATTCTGAAAATTTCGTCAAAATCGGTCGACGTTGCAATAAGCTACAAACGTTTAAAGATGGTAAAAATTGCAGATTTTCACGATTTATTGCCGAAAATCTTGACCCCCTACCCCCTTGAGAGGCCAAGATGCTCGAGAGGCCTCGCTCGCCGAGAAGTATGACATCATACGGCTCGGGTATATCGGTGAGACCACACTAATCCAATAACAAAACTTCTTTATTCTTCATTGTTTTTTAATGGGATTTTGACCAACGTATTCGTTGCATTTTTTAAATGAAAATGATACCAAATATGATATAACTCGGATAATATTTACAATGAATATAAGAATATTTACAAGGAAGAACAGCGTATGGGAGGTTCTTTGAACTGTGCCGGCGCGCTGCGACTCTCCGCGTCTCTTTCTTTCCCATACGCTGTCCTTCTTTGCGTCGAAAATTTTCATCGTTCATTACACAAGCAAATATAATTTTAATTGTATTATATTTGGTATCATTTCCATTAGAAAAATGCCACGAATATGTTGGTCAAAATCCCACCAATAAATAATGAAAAATGAAGAAGTTTTGTCATTGGATTAGTTATGTTTACACTTCTCGGCGAGCGAGGCCTTTCGATCTCCACTGTCCTTTTCTACATATAATAAATTGTATGATTCGGCGCAAGGTTCGATCGTTTATAGAAAGCTAAACCTTTGTCCTTTTCTACGTTCGGCAAAACTCAAAGAATAGTATCCCTGGCGGATAATTGTCCCTGAGCAGACCCGTGTTAGGGACAATTATCGATAAAATACTGTATTCTAAATTACACCAACCCATGTTTGTCATGAACGCAGAAACTCCGCTGTTACCATGCATGTACTATCTGTAATTGGATCTGTCATCGCTATCTCGAATTATAAATAAATACAGAAGTGATTTGAATAGCGAGCAATCAGAGTTGTAAACAAGAGCAAGATTTTGACCGATTTTGTCTCTACTCACGGTTGCACGCAGCGTTTAGCGTCGAGTAATTATAGTTCCTGTTAATAACGAGAGAGTTTTGCATACAATGCGGAGGTACCGGTTGGGCAAAACACAAAAAGAAAGGGGAATCCTCACCTGGTGTCTTTTTTGCTTTTCGACTGACCGCTTCCAGATTTTTGATCTGATAGCTATCAAGGTTATGAATGTGCTTTCATGGGAATTGCGTGATTGTAATAAAAATCGCATAAAATCTGTTTTATTAGGTGAAGCATTCCAGTCAGTTTTAATGCTCGGTAGATAACGCGTCGGGGATTCTTGGACACACGAATCAAATTCATTGACCCAACGGCGCGGCGTCCGTCGAGCCGGCAACGAGTTTCCAGTGACGCGAATTGAGACGACCAACGGGGCACGAGCCGGCAAAAAAGGTGGAAGGACAAAGGAGCGAGCGATCGGCTCGCAAAGGTTTCAGGGTCGAGAAGATCACGGAGAAAGGGAGGAGAGGGTAGGAATCGCTTGCGGAGGAGAACAGTGACGGGAGGATCGCCGACATTCGGTGATTCCGTTCGAGGAAAACGCACGAGCCCGAGGAATCCGGTAAATATGTCGCGACTCGATGTTGTCGGGCATCCTTGACGGGTTCGTTGGTGAATCGCGGGCCGAAAATCGGCAAAAATAACCGCGGAGGAAGCGGGGCCTTCGGGCCGGCGAAAAAAATCCCGTTGGATGGCCCGGGAGGACTCGGTCCGGCTCCGAGAGCAGCCGCATTCGCGCGGTTTCTCGAGAGGAGAGTCGATACCGTTCGGTTCGCGGTCGAAGCCATCGCTAGGGACAGCCTCGAGGAAGCAGAGCGGTCGTCGACCCCTGAAAATACTCTTACGCATTGTGTGCCACTTCACTTCTGAGCGGTCTCGAGGCGAGCGAGGACGATGAACGAGCGAGCGTCGACACCGACCGAGGACGAACCTCGATGTTTCCGACTCGGTGTTACATTATAGCTCACCGTACGATTCCTCAAGGCCCCCCGTCCCACATCTAATATGCAAGTTGCGTAAAATTAGGCCTATTTTGTCCCTGTTCATCACTCGCATTCTACTCGTCTCTATCCAAAAAATCCGAAAAATATTCACCGAATTACCAATGTTTAAACTGTGACAACTTTGTTAAACAAAGAAATAGTACTGCAACAACCTGGACTCATTACGAAGCTTAGAGCCTCTACTTTCGTAACCCATCGTTCATTCTCGCCTAGGAAATTTTTACACGTTGTTGAAGGTGATAAACCGAAGACCCGAAAATGCACGTGTTTACAGATACTTTTTTAGTTTTATCCGGCAGAGCTGCATTTTATACCGCGTTCTCCTCCCTTTCTTTCATCTTTTTCTTCTCTCGGTGTTCTCGTTCCTCTTCGTCGGGCCTTCTCTCGTTCTATTATTCCTCGTCGTGTGTTACTCGTTCCAGCTCTCGAGCGGGGCCGGCTCACGGCTCTCGGCTTCGCTCGGGCCCCAAAGCTAACAGTACTCCCGTGCCTAGCCTAGCCAGACATTGCGACCGTCAGGGACGTACCGCTCGGATTTCTGGACCCCAAATGAAAACGAACAACTGGCTGCCACGGGAGAAGTAACGTTACCGCGCGCTCAACCCCGGTCGCCCTTCGAGCAACGCGAACCGTTCCAGTCCGACGCATTTTTCCCTTTCTTTCGAGACCTGTCTCGGGACAGCCGGAATTCTACGGACCCCAACAGAGGCCTCATCAGAATGCGTCCTAGACAATGCCTAGGCGAGATACGCGGCCAACTATTTTTCGAAACTGTATCTCCATGGACTCGACCCTTTACTGGATATCGTAATTTTCTCTGCGTCACATATTCAATGGGTTCTGGATATTTAGAACTCATTGGGGCCTGTGTCCTTTGGCCCAATTAGGCGAAGAGAACAATCTTCGATGAAGTTTTGTTCTTATTGTTAGTACTTTGTCCTAAATACTGTTTAAGTATAGTACTGCGGAACACGTTCCTCCAATACACTGACATTCCGTTCAAAATGTGATGTAATAATATTATTGCTAGCTAAGCTTGCCGTCATTCAAATGAATATTAATGACTAGACTGTGAATCTCTATGCAAAATAAGGAACAACATCAACATTTCGTATTTCCATCTATAATTTTAATAAATATGTTCCTTCTATCGATCTTATTTGCTGTTAATAAATGTTAAATGCTTTCGGCGCAACGGTTCGATCGTTTACTACTAATTATGAAGCAATTTTGCTAATTATCAAACAAAATCAACGTTTCGATTCTAGTTTGGATCCTTTTCAAGATTTATTTGAATCGCGTTTGCTTTGGGGAACACTGTCAAGTGTCTTGACAATAAACATGTCCGACACACGTAACACACGTGCCACAGTTATTATAAATTTAATTTCCGCAAAGCAAACGCGATTCAAATAAATCTTGAAAAGGATCCAACGTAGGATCGAAACGTTGTTTTTGTTTGATAATTAGCAAAATTGCTTCATAATTAGTAGTAAACGATCGAATCGTTGGGCCGAAGGCATTTAACATTTATCATTTTAATAAATTGTAAATAATGGATACTCATGGAAAGTGTTCAAATCAATTGCAAGAGACAGGAACATCAACATTTCGTTCTTCCTTCAATGATTTTAATAAGTTGTAATTAATGGATACTCATGGAAAGTATGTTCAATCAATTGCAAGAGACAGGAACAACATCAACATTTCGTTCTTCCTTCAACCATTTTAATAAGTTGTAATTAATGAATACTCATGAAAAGTGTTCAAATCAATTGAAGAGACAGGAACAACATCAACATTTCGTTCTTCCTTCAATGATTTTAATAAGTTGTAATTAATGGATACTCATGGAAAGTATGTTCAATCAATTGCAAGAGACAGGAACAACATCAACATTTCGTTCTTCCTTCAATCATTTTAATAAGTTGTAATTAATGGATACTCATGAAAAGTGTTCAAATCAATTGAAGAGACAGGAACAACATCAACATTTCGTTCTTCCTTCAATCATTTCAATAAGTTGTAAATAATGAACACTCTTGAAATCTTTCAACCTTTCCACAGTTTTAAATCGTAGCTACACGTTTTCGTAAAAAATGCATACAATCCGCAGTCTATTAAATGACAGTATTGTTGCTTCAACAGGTAACTAAAAGAATAAAAATTCTGTTCGGTGTTTCATAGACATACCAGCCGAATTAAAAGAAGGAGGAACGGCTAAAGACTCGAACGAATTGCGACAGAAGAACTCGCAAGCCTGGCGAGCACCACCGTGAATTCTCGAACGCGCGCCGACTTTGGACGAGGAAGGTCGAGCTGACGAAATTGCTGAGCAGCTAGGCACGGGAACGTTTCAAGGACGAAGTCTTCTATTCGCCGTTCAAGGACCTCGCAGGTTGTTGGACCTTGGTTCTACGGGAGCGAAGTCGAATTTTTACTTTTTTTACTTTTGTATCTTTCGCATTAGGAGTTATATGTAGAAGATATGGAAGGAGCCCGAATAAATTAATCATTAATATCTATAATATATGTTAAAGCGAGTCGCATCTAGGTGAAGCAAAGTGTTTTAGCAAAGAACGGGTGTGGAGCGAGTCCGGGAAAAGGGGCAGTCAGGAGAAATGAAAAAAGCGGGCCCTGACTGTCCTCAAGGGCATTAGAGAACGAGAAAAGGGCTCTCAGTCCTAGACGTGTGGTTTTTTTAGTGGTTATTGGGGAAACCGAAGACCTGTTTTCCCCGAGCCTCACACTACCCCTTTTCCTGGGGGGTGTACGTAAAGGTATTTTTTCAAAAGTGTTCAAAGCGTACTGCCCCGTCAGAATCGCCTAAGGAGACCGCGAGAGGTTTACCCCTTATGCTACGAATTATTTAATTTACTTTATCGTCGTTCGTTATTTCTTAGAATATAAAGAAAATTAGTATCGATTGGATGCCTATTGGCAACAAAATAAATTTTTTTTTATTATTATTTTTTATTTAACGTCGCATCGACTGCTATGGTCATTAGCGACGGCAAAATAAATTGTTATTTCGGTTTAAAAGAAACTATACGTATCACAAATCTGCCTCGATATTACAGTAGAAGGGGTAAATGTTTGGGCTAAGTTACAGGTTGTACCAACTCGAAACGATCCCTAGTAGCATTTATGGTTGTCCAACGGTGGCCAACTGTTGAGATATGGCTGGTGGTTTTGTTTACAAATCCCCAACATAGGGCCTACGACGAAACTTTATGATAATCTGCCAACGAATATTCAACGTTGGGCCTATAATTATTATAGTTGGTTAACTAACAAGAAACTCACGCATGATAATACTACATTGGCCCACCCAATGTTTACCAAATTTGAACTGAAAACTTGTTAAGTATTATTAGACTGCGGATTTTTATGTATTTATCAAGAAATTCATTGGATGAATAATGAAACACTAAGAGATTAGAAAAATTTAAGGACGCTGTAACGTTGTTTTTAATGTAACAGAGTCATCAAAGGATGAAATCATTTTTATTTTCATCCCACTTCTCACAATGCAGGATATTTTTATTTTGCATAAAGATCTGCAGTCTAATTATACAGGAAGAGTCACCTAACCTTGCCACCTCAAATATCTTTATTGTTTTTAAAGATACGTCAAATGTCTGAAGGACAAAGTTGAATGGCAAAATAGAGTTCATACGATACCAAAAAAATTTTTGTTTTTATGTAACTTTTTTAGAGATATGAAGGTCACCTTCATTTTTTTAAATGGAAGCACCCTTTTTTAAACACCTACAATGATAGTCCCTGTCATTAGGAATTCAGTGACTAAATTATTCAAGGTCAAGGTGGTTCGGAACCCACCTTAAAACTGTAGGTCCCGTCGCTTAATAACCATAGCAGTTGAAGCAGCAACGTAAAATTGAAAATAATAAAAAAGGTGATTTACCCTGTATTCAAAATTTATTTTATTGTTTCCTTACTTGTGGATATACAAGGTGGGGCGCCACATTTTGCCACCTCAAATATCTTTGTTGTTTTTAAAGATACGTCAAATGTCTGAAGGACAAAATTGAATAGTAAAATGGGGTTTACACGATACCAAACAAATTTTTGTTTTTATGTAATTTTTTTTAGAGATATGAAGGCGACCTTCATTTTTTTAAATGGAATCAGGTATTTTTTAATACATCAATCGATGCAGCTGGACATTCGTTATAAAAAAGTACTAACCCATGTATGTTGAAAAGATAGTAGTTCAGGAGATATTTCAATTTAAATAACTCTAAAATACCATTACTGTCGTACTAAAACGTTACACAAGTATGTAAACGCTAACGTCTGAGTATGACAGTAATGGTATTTTAGAGTTATTTAAATTGAAATATCTCCTGAACTACTCTCTTTTCAACATACATGGGTTAGTACCTTTTTATAACGAATGTGCATCGATTGATATATTAAAAAATACCTCATTCCGTTAAAAAAATGAAGATCGCCTCCATATCTCTAAAAAAAATTACATAAAAACAAAAATTTTTTGGTATCGTGTAACCCCCTTTTACCATTCAACTTTGTCCTTCAGACATTTGACGTATCTTTAAAAACAACAAAGATATTTGAGGTGGAAAAAGGTGGCGCCCCACCCTGTATATTCGCAATTTGTTACTGTCGCGCAACAGTTGGCCCACGAAAGTGTTATTGTGGGCAGGCTTGTAATTTGTGTTCATGTGCTCATGTAGTATAAGAAAACCCTTTTGGGTCTCTTCAGAATGGGTCTTCATTTTTTAGGGGTCTTCTTACTTTGATTTTAATTCGTCGACGTATCTAGTAGCCCAGGTCAAAGCATGCACGTGCAACTTACTACGCATACGGTCCTGGCTCAAGTTCGACTTGGGTATTAAGTTTCTTCCTTTTTTCCTAAATTTTTACCGTGGTAAAATATTGTATATATGTATATTATTTACGATATTCTGTAAAAATAACCGTAAAAGAGAAGATCAGAATAATATGTTAGCGGGTCCTTTCTTCCTAAATTTTTACCGTGCGAAAACATTGTATATATGTATATTATTTACGATATTGTGTAAAAATAACCGTAAAAGAGAAGATCAGAATAATATGTTAGCGGGCCCAGTTGGCCGTTCGTATTATAGTGAAGTTGGCCCGTCATTTGTCACGATCGTTGGCCCACCTGCATAAAATGGCGACATTTTTAACAGTTTGCCAACCAATACTGCAACGAAGGCGCAAGAAAATTCTAACCGTAGATGCTACTAGGGTACAGGCGGTACCAACTCGAAACGACAGCTCCCATCGATGTAATGGAGACATCGAAACGGAAGCCGGAACGGAGCGTGTTCCAGGAATCGAAGTCCCATGGAAATATCCATGGTGCTGGCTATGGTCTTAGGATGGAAGGCGTCGAACGCCCCGTAGACACGCGAGTCGGCCGCAAATCTCCGGGTCTGTCCATCTAATCACGCTAATCAGCAGCCGTTCTTATCTCGCACGGCCGGGAGCGTCGACGTCTGCCAACCGTAATTACTCGTCGCGGGGAAACGAGACGCGTCTTCGCAATGTAGGTGAAGTAGCTTTTCCACATAACGGCTCGGAATCAAGAGGAATACTTTCTTTCTCGCCTCTCGAACTCGAACGTTCGTCCTGCCGCGATACAGGAATTCCTGCGGACCGGGCGAACTCTCGTTCATCGATAAGTATTATGCAGCCTAACGGTTGCACGGGAGTTTCGTTTTTCGACTAATTGCCGCTCGACTCTCGCGAACAGGGCGAGTCCGATTTATGGCGGAGTTTCTCCCACGTTCCTCCCTCTTCCTTCTCCAAAAATGTTCTAAGCGACTGTAAACCCTAGTAGCATTTATGGTTGGCTAACGGTTGGGATATGGTTGGTGGTTTTGTCTACAGATCCCCAACATAGGGCCTACCACGAAAATTTATGACAATTTGCCAACGAATTTCCAACGTTGGGCCTACAATTATTATAGTTGCTTAACTAACAAGAAACTCACGCATGATACTACTACATTGGTACAACCAATGATTACCAAACTTGAACTAAAAGCTTATTAATTATTATTAGACTGTGGATCTTTATGTATTTATCAAGAAATTCATTGGATGAAATATAAAACAGTAAGAGATTAGAAAAATTTAATAATGTAACAGAGTCATCAAGGGATGAAATCATTTTTATTTTCTTCCCACTTCCCACAATGCAGAATATTTTTATTTTGCATAAAGATTTGCAGTCTAATTATTATACAGGGTGAGTCACCTAACGTTGTCACCTCAAATATCTTTATTGTTTTTAAAGATACGTCAAATTCTGAAGGACAAAGTTGAATGGCAAAATAGAGCTCATACAATACAAAAGAAATGTTTGTTTTTATGTAATTTTTTTATTAGGAATTCAGTGACTATAATTATTCAAGATCTGCAGTCTAATTATTATATTCAAAATTGATTTTTTGTTTTCTCACTTATAGATATATAATCGCAATTTGTTACTGTCGCGCAATGGTTGGCCCACTTAAGTTTTAGGCAAGCTACAGGCAAGTGGTCGTCATCAGAGTTGTGCTAATTCAATTACATTGTACTTCAATTACGTAATTGAATTACATTGTATTTCAATTAATAGTAATTCAATTACGTCGTAAATGATTTACTATATAATTCAAATACAATACAATTGAAACACAATGTAATTGAAATACAATATAATTGAAATGCAATGTATAATTGAAATACAATATAATTGAATTATAGTATAATTGAAATACAATATAATTGAAATACCATATAATTGAAATATAATATAATAAAAATACAGCTCTCCAAATTATAGCCCAGAACTTGGAAGAACTTGCGATATATTTTTATATTTTTCTTTCATATACAGTAACCGCGGGTTTACTGTCGAACAGCCATGTTCTGCACGGACAGTATTCCCGCAGTGACATCATTTTTTTCACAATGTAACACCAATATTTAATCTTCTTTATTTTTCATTATTATTTTATGGAACTTTCGCCAACATATTCGTGGCATTTTTCTAATGCAAAATGGTACCAACCACTATATAATTTCAACTGTATTTAGTGGTGTAATCGACGATGAAAGTTTAGAACGCAATGAAGAAAAGCGTATTGGAAAGAAAGACACGCGGTTGTCGAGTCAATGTGTTACAATGTATTTTATAATTGTGTACCATTGCAATTACGAATTACATTGTAATTTAATTGAATGAAGATCTGAATTATAAATTACAACATAATTGAATTACAATTTAATTCAATTACTTTGTAATTATAATTCTGGAGTAATTCAATTGTAATTCTGCAATTCTGCAACTCTGGTCGTTATGTAGTATAAGAAAACCCTTTTGGATTTCCCCAGAATGGGTCTTTGTTTTAGATAGATAGATACTTTGATTTCAATTTGTCGACGTATCTAGTAGCCCAGATCATAGAATCTTCGTGCGAGACACCTGTGTAGGTACAGCGGCGGAGCTTCAACTTACTACGCAGGCGTTAGGGTTTAATTCCGACGTGGGTATTAAGCTTTTTAGGGAAACAATCATCTCGAAATGTCGAGATCAAGCGAAGCTCGCTGCAGAATTTTCTGAAGGAAACAAGAAGAATATTCTGAAGAGAATGTAGCAAATCGATGAGAAACTGCTGAAGGGATCGCGAGAAGATTCCACGGTGAGAATGGAAAAATCGGCGCCGAAGCGGTTCCGCCGTACCGTAAAGTATGATTTTATTCGCTCGATCACGGTTCGGTCGATCGTTGGCCGCGAGGCAGAGATCTTTCGCGATCGGTCGGGATGTAGGTGAAGTTTCTAATGGCGAAGTACCGACGAAGTCTGCTGGTGTCGTCAGGTACGCTGCACGTAGTATCTAGGTGTAGCTGCACACCTCCGCTCCGACTTTGGCTTCGGCTCTGGCTCGTCGTCGCTCGGCAAAACCACCTCCACGACACGGAAAGAAGTAAACTAGTGCATCTCGGTGCACCGAGCACGCAACCACGACGCAAGAGAGTATTTTCAGAGGTTAACGAACTCGCCGCGGACATCTCTCGCGCCGGTCGTGTCATACTTAGCGCTTCTCTCAGCTCCCGCCGTCGCGATCAAAAGTAGACGGCCGAGCCGAGCCACGGGGAAATCGCCGTTGTGATTTTTCTACCGATTCCGCGAACGTGATTTTCGAGCTCGAGAACTCCGTTCGAAAGTTCATCGCGCGGACAAGCAACAACCATCGAGTCTCGCTTCTCGGCCATCTCCTTTTCGATTTCGCGGTTATTTTCCGCGAAAAGCCAATGAACGTATCCAACTTGTACATTAATTGTTTAATTCTTCAATTTATAATGAATTTAATGATTCATTGTTCAAATATATTATATATGAAATGTTCCTCCAACGTTCCTCCTTCATAAAATATTAGAACAGTTTAACAGAAGTAGACAACAGCTTACTAATGAAAACTACTACTGAATAAAAACTAAGAAAACATATTGGAAATAGTACATTGACGTTTCTAATTGTCACATTTGGAATTATACCAATTCTAGTCGTAAGATCCCTGAACTCACTATGACTTCCAATAGATCAGTGGATGAAAAGGAACGTTCGATGAGGGGTTAAGGTTGGTCGGCATCGATTCTAGACGTTCCCGAAGACGCAAAGGTTATCTGAAACGGAAAAGGAGGCTTTGTTTCGTTCCTAATAATGACGTAATTCCTTTCGACGCTCTGCGGATGCGTCGATTACAGCGCTGCACGCCCGCGCTTAGAGACTGTGCACCGTTTGCGGCGCAAAAATGCGATCTCGCCGGAAACGAATACATAAATAAATAAATAATAAATAAAGCTCTCGGAGCGGAGGCGGAGAGTGGAAGGATGATTAACGCGCGTTTCAATTAAAAATAGGAAAGTACCGTGGGGCGGGGTGAGCGGATCGAGAGGAGGGGTTGGTGGGGGCGTCGCAGACGAAAGGAAGCAAGAAGCGAGTTCTCTGAACGCCGCTCCGGCTGTCTATGACACAGATTGCAGTATGCACTTCCGGTAGACACGCGAAACACGCTATTGGCCTTCCGTCGTCTCGGTGAGCGGAAGCGGCGACGGAGGGGTGGGAGACGTTAGGAGGTAGGCGGATAGGCAGCGGGCGCAAGGTGAAGGTAAAGGTAACGCTGTAACGCTGTAACGCCGTAATGCTAGAACGTCGAAGCTACGCCGAGAAAAGTGGCGATTTAGCGTGATCGCGCGAGAGAAGGCGAGCTCGCGGGCTCGGTAACGACGAGCCGGAGCCTAAGTAGTGCAAGCGTAAGAGTGCTCGATGCTAGAGGTCAGTAACCACTCGCGAACGCTCGGCTCCGCTCCGTTCCGTTCCGGTTACCCGCTCCGCGAGGAGGCTCCGCAAGGCTCAGCGGCTCAACCGATCGTTCTCCTCCTCTTCCTCCGCGTCCGTCTCTAGCTCGCGTCCCGATCAATTCGTTTCCTCGTCTAGTAGACTTTACCCGCGAGCAGCAAATCCGAGAACGTTCCGATTTTCCGTCGCGTTTCTCGCTTTTTCGCGACGCGCTCGCTCGCGGAATCCAGTTTCCCTTTCCTCGTCGCTTGGACACGCGGCTCCTCTCCCAGTTTTTCCCACGAAAAATATTACCATCGGAATTTACGATAAGCGCCCCACCGGCCGGGGAAAACACGATCGCAGATTCCCCGCGTGCACGTTCGCGGGATTTAATATCTTGATCGACGATCTCGCAACGCGGCCCTAACGACGCAGTACGTTTCAACGCGTTGACTTATCTCGACGCGGAACGATCCTCCTCCTCCTCCGTCTTCGTCCCTCGAGACACCTTACACGTTCGAATTCGAAGATCGTTGCCGAAGTGGAAAAATCGGTAATTCGATGGGATACGCTCGAGCGAGTGTGGACGCGCGACATTATGCAAAAGAAGCGGTCGCACGTCCTATTGCTCGTATCTCGATCCTCGCGAGCCCCCCCTCCCCCAGGAATCGACCCCGGGAACGAACGCGATCCGCCACGGAAAATAAAATTCGTTCGCAGAGAGACTCGCCAAGGTTGCCGGGCCGCGTTACTTTCGATCGACTTTCAAATTTACGATTCGCACGCGTCCGAGGGGACATTGGCGAGACTCGCCTTGACTGTGTATTATTCGACCAAGGACCTCTTACGCAACCGCTCAAGGCGCGATAAATCGACAGCAGCGGCCCGAGAGAGCCTCGTGTGCGCGCCACATAGCTGGGAGATCTCGGAGACTTTAACGCCCGCAACAGCCGGTTCACGGTGAACGCTCGCTACGCGCCAATCCCTTCGCCGCGCACCGTCTTCGACGCGCTCCTCCTGGCGTTACATTATTTTAATTAATTATCTCACCTCGTTTCGCGGCGCTCAACCCGCTCGCCGGCTACCGTTCTCTCCGAAACGCTCCGGAGCTACGAGAATTCTAGTCCTCCGGAATACCAAACTTCAATGCTCGGGAGGCGGATTGTTTTGAGGATAGTTCAGCCGTTCGTCAAGTATTTTAAGCTTATTTTTAGTGGTATTTTAACCGGCATTACGTATATAAATTCACCACCAGAAACTAAATGGCCATGCCTTTAAAATACTTGGTCCACGTGTTAAATAGATAGACCTCTGGCAGCAATTTCATACATTAATCATTTATCTTGAACCTAACTAGGGGATCAACGTTAGTCTCAACGATGCGTGAAATAATTCACCCTTGAATGACCTTGTTTGTAGATGTACCATGCATTACGTTGCCGTGTAAAAGTACAGTTTAGAATGTACTGTAATAACTGTAAAGGAAATGAATGATTTCAATCATCTTTGTCACTCTTATTAGGGAAAATCATTGAATAGAAAAATATCAATCGAACGCTTCGACAGCAAAATGTAAAATAAAATGAGAGTGCGGTTCCGAAAATACATTGTGAATAAATTTCGTCCGACTCTCTCCTCGCGAAGCAAGAAATGATTTAGTTGCTCCGAACGTTTATGCATGCTTTTACGCTGAAGACAGGTAGGTAGAACGAAGAAACGGAACTGCCGGTGGAAGGTTCGAGGCGACGTAAATATTTTGCGGGTTCGATCGAAAGCTCGCGCTAATGGTTACACTCTCGGTACCAGCAAGATCGCCTTCTCGGCCGCTAACGGTAGCGACTCCTCGCCCGACGATAATCATCGTGGAAAGGAAGACGCGAAATCGATCCTCGAGTTTTTCCGTCGCCACCGACACCAGATTCCCCGTCGTCGCTTCTCGGCCGTTAAGAACGAGAGCCCGAAGAAGCACGAAAAGAAATCGAGTGCCGGCCAATAGCTCGGATTTCCGAAGGTCAGTAACCAGATGCAAGAAACGCGGAAGCGGCACGGCCGGCCCGCAGAAAAACGGCGCGCCGATTAAAATTATATAATTACTCGCCGCCGCGGCCGTTGCGTTAGCTGGCGAAATTCTCCTCTTCTTGCACCGGTCGATTCATGGTTCGACCGATGCCGAGGAGGATGCTGGGACATCGAGAAATCAATTAACAGGTTCACTGCCGCGTAGATCATTCGTGGGTGACAGGCAGATATGTTCATAGTGACATCTAATTTTAACAATAAAAATTCGACAATAAAGCTGTCCCAGCATTATAAGTGGACAGCGGATTTTATGCACTTATGACGCAACATGAGTAGGTGTAATTTATAACATTCGAAACATTCAACGAATTTAGAAACACTTTTACATTATTTTCAACCTATCGGACATATTAAGAGAGAAAATAAATGTCTAGGTTACTCTAGTTTGTTGCAATTGTGTTGGTGTACGAAACTAACAAGTTTTTACCAAAACCTTGTACCATTTTTACTATCATACGAGTTTGAGTAGGAAAGGAGAGAGAGATATCTTCATGGTTGCAATAATTACAAAATAAAATATTTGAAATCGGTCATTTGACCGAGAGAGGTCAAAGAAAATTCCACTAATTTCGTGGGATTCTTCGGAGTCGTTTGGCAATCAACGTGGTAAAAAGTGAAAGAGGAAGAAAATTTCTTGGATTTTCGCGTCGGGATGCTGGGAAACAAAACGAAAAGTGAAAGAGGAAGAAGAAGAAGAGGAGGAGGAGGAAGAGACTTTTTTAATTATCACGTTGAAACCCCGGGGGTTTGATTGGAAAGCGAAAGAAGAGGAAGAGAATATTCTGGCTTTCCGCGTTGGAACGTCGGGAAACCAAATGAAAAGTGAAAGAGGAGAAATAGAGGAAGAAGAAGAAGAAGCCGAGGCGGAGGAGGAGAAGGAGAAGGAAGAAGACGTCGGTACGGTGAACTCGAGGGGACGGCGGGCTAGATCCCCGGCTCGGAGGGGTCTACAAACGGCTGGGTCCTTCGACTCGTATTTTCGGAGGTCAGTAACCAGAGGAGCGCGGAAGACACGGTCGCGCGCGGTCGAGGAGGGAGACGGAAGAAGAAGCGAGCGCGTGTAGTCCCAAGAAAAACAGAGAGCAAAACAGGGAGGCCGGAGGAAGCCCGTTGTCGAGGGAAAGGGACACGAGGAGAAGGCCCGGGGTTAGGTTCCGTTGGTCGGACAGAGAGAAAGAGAGAGACATAGAGGCCATCGCGAGGAGGAGCCATCGAGTTGTAGACGTACGAGAAGAAGGAGCGAGAAAGAGGAGGAGAAGCAAAAGCAGAAGGAGGACGAGGAAGAGGTGGAGGAGGAGAAGGATGAGGTGGTGGAGGAGGCGGTAGCCTTCTCGTCGAGGAGAACTCGAAGTCGAGCGAGCCGGAGGGGGTGGGGAAGAGTACCGTTGCTTCTGTCGATGGGGAATACTGAACCGAACACACCGAACAGAGACTGAACACAACGAACCAAGGTGAACAGAGCCGAGCCGAGAAGAGAAGAGAAGAGCGAGCGAACGAACGAAACGTAGCCGGCTCTGCTCGCAACAACATCGTCTTCTGTGCTCGCGTCGTAACGTCGCTGGAGGATCGCGGATCGCGCGCGCGGCAGTCCGAGAGAATCCGACAGGGAGCGAAAGAAAGGAGAGAAAGGAGAGAACGAGGAAAAGAGTCCAGGCCGGACGAAGAGGGAACTTGCCGAGGGATCGAGAGGAAGGACCGTCTCTCCTCGGGGTTCTCGCCGTGTGTCGAACACGCTCCGCGCTCGCCGCGGAAACGGACAGAGAGAACGGAGAGTAGGGGGCCGCTGGAGAACGACGCCAGGAGAAGAGAGGAGCAGGAGAAGAAGAAGAAGAGAGGAGAGAAGACAAGAGAAAAGAAGAGAATCGAATCGAGGGGAAGAGAAAAAGAAGCTCGTAGCTCGCCGAGAGGACCGAGAGGGCCGAGCCGAGCCGAGCCGAGTCGAGCCGCGCGGAGGAGCAGGCCGGGGCCTCCTCTTCCTTCCTCGCGCCCTCCACCAGTCCTCCCGGCAACGCACACCAACGCGCCCACGGTGTACCGCGGTTACGTTGGTGCGTACACGCGCGCACACCGCGGCCCATACACAACGAGACACCTAGACTCACCTTACCCGCCGTGCTCGTCAGTTCGAACCACGCGGCTTCGCACGGTGTACACGACCGTACGTCAAGGACGAGCCAGTCCTCCGAAACAGACGAGTTAGAGGACCTACGCGCGCGATACCGATCGGAACCGATAACCGCGCTTCTCGTTTCCCTTCCGCTTTTGCCAAGAGCATCAAGGATTCGCGAGAGACAACCACAGATCGGGGAGACCGATCAACCAACCCTGCGACATCGTTCAACTGCCACCAGGAACCGAGACCGCGATCGAGAACCCAGGATCAAGCGGAGTGCGACACGTTGTTCCCGGTGACGTGCCTTGCCGCGCCGGGATCCGACAACACGCTCTCGAGGCTGCTCAGGGAAATTTCTTGCTCGCTCGTTCCCCGCGAGGTTCCTCGTTCGAGACACGCGCCAACAGGAAGCGACGTTCAGTGCCCCCGGGAGCTCGCTTGGAACTCGATCGTTTTCCAGCCCCATTCGTTCGATGACACTGAATCCGTTCGACCTCGACGAATCAACGAAGCCGCCGCGCGTGCTCGCGACTCGACACTGTCGGGGGTTGAAGATATGTCAGTGACTGTTGCTTGTGAACTTTGACGGTTGGTTTGTCGTGGTGGTGACAGGATTCGCCGGCTGGCTTCCAGGGACACATCTAAAGGTGAGTGAGATCAGACCCGCGTGCACGGACACCTGTCCACTCGAGATCATCGTCATCGTCGTGCGATCCCGGCAATCGTCGCGGAGCAGATCGAGAATTTTCTACGGTGTTCCGGAAAACACTCGGGCGACCTGACACAGTTCCAATAGGAAACGGCGTAAACTACGGGGAAAGTTCCGCTCGTAACTTTCGTTGGCGGAGAATGTTCGTTGAAGTCTGTAGGTGCGGAAGGGTAGTTTCGGTCTAGGAAACGCGATACCAGCGGACGCAGGGGGTCCAGGTTCTTCGAATCGGTTAAAGAGACTTCGACGGGCGGTCGAACGGCGCGACAGCAGGAACAGGATGTTGTTCGAACGGTCGAGGCCCTTAGGTGCGCGGGTTACGTCATAGAATGTGCTCGTCGAATACAGAAAGTGTTTGCTCGCGCTGTTCGAGGGCCCCCGTGCTCCTAACGGTACCAGAACCAAAGTCAAAGCCTGGAGAAAGAAAGGGAACGGTAAAGGCAACGCCGCCGAGCCGTGTATCGTCGCCTCGATCACTCGGAGATCTTTAACCCTTTGCACTACCATTCGACAACGAACATTCTTGTCATTTTTATTCGTACATTTTCCAATTTGATTTTAGTTTAGTAGTTCGCCTTGATTCCAAGGGCTTGAGGAATGTTCGAGAGCGGACACGGAAAATATTTCAAGCGTGAAAGAATGCAAAAGGCGTTGACGGTTGAACGAACGTTTATCAGGAACGGAAAAATTTGTTTTCGTGGCCATTGTCGAATACACGGTGAACGATTAGAGGCGGAGAGCGAATCGCCTATGGAGAAACACCGTTAAACGCGCGTATTTCCTAATATGACATAACGGTGCACCGTTGGCCCCACTCCCTCCACGCTAGCCCCTTCGAAAATCTCTCCGAGATCCCTCGGGAACACATGGAACGCGAGTATCCGTTTTTTCCCCTCTTTAACTGAAACCGCTACGCTTCCTCGAGAAGGGGAGTCGCGAAGGAAAGCGAAAAAGAAGATCGTGGGAGGATGGTGTCCTTTATCGTCCTCTGGCTTTTTTCTAAACGAGCATCGGATGCTCGCAAGATGAAATTCTTTCCTCGATGAGTACGGGAGGAACGGAAGGAATGGCCGTTAACCCATTTGCATCGTTAGCGCGTGTGCACCCGCTGTTTTCATCCTAGTTGCTATCGCCGCAGCGCGTTGTCCTCTTAGATGGTACATCGCAGTCTTTACTATCGACACAAATTACTGAAGTGTGAAATTCTATTTTACATTCCGAAATTTTTCTGTTTGACAGTAGATTTGCGGTACCCCGTCTCGATTATAAAATTTTGATTTATTGAGATTGTAAATTTTTGTTCTTTAGTATGTACTATTTAAAAAATGGTTAGAAAATTGAAAACAGATACGTAAAAATGGATTACCTATTGCTAAGAGAACAAATTGATGACATTGTCATTTTTGCCGACGATGCAAATGGGCGTTTAGAGCAGTTGAATAATTTTTGGAAATAATTGGAAAGGACGCGGCGGAGAATCGATGATTGCCGAGTTACGGGCTAAGCGGTTTTCGATTTTGAGAATGGCACGCCGTGGGAGAGGATAATGACGCCTGCAGGTGCCTACCAATGTGACATAACGGGATCCGCAGACCGCGGCTCGTAGCCACGGTCATTGCGAACTCGCATTCGCGTGTATGTAATCATTTCGGGGTGGGGGACGGGGGCGGTCGATTTATTGGAACGGTCGTTGCACTTTTCAAACGGGCCACTCGCCGATGGGGTCGTCGCCGCCGGTCGTACGTTTCCGTGATCGGGAAAGATGAAGATCGAGGCGACTGGACAAGTCGATCCTTCTCGACGATCATCGGCGCACGGTCCAACGATTTTTTACGACGGTGCCCTTGATTCCTCCTCCCTCGATCCTCCATCCTCCACCCAAACAATCGATAGAAAGTTTTACGATCGTCTTTCATATAACATGCAGTCAGTTTTTCGCAGAGATTTCAGACAGAAAGAAAAATGTTATCATTTCTTTTACGATATACGGTTCTAAAAATGCATAGAAAATTCGAATTATTAGACTGCGGATTTGATGCATTTATGACAAAATGGGGGAGGACAAATTTTAAATGGCAAAAAGATTGAAGGAACTTAACACATTACCGACCGGTGATTATTGCATAATTTTGAAAAATCTATGGTACATGGCTAAACACTTTTTAATGGAACCTTCAATAGCAACAGCAATTTTCATTGTGGACTAATAACTCGCCCTCAATAACGTCATCTAATAGTTTCATCGAAGATTGCAATGTAAAAGTAAATTTCTATGCTTTCTTTTGGTACAGCGCAATCATTGAAAATTCTATTAATAGTCTTCGAGTAGGTAAAGTGTTAAGAATGGCTGTGTATCCTTTTCAATCGAGTAAAACCGTTACAGAAGAAATGCAGATCTTACATAAAGATTCACAGTCTACTAATTATAGAAGCTTTGGAGTAAATTGTGCAGGAAATGGAAATGGGAAATGGTCATTTAGGAAAGCTCCCTCACCAGATAACTAAGTGATACCGGGGTACGGTTAACAGGAAGCAACATTGCCCAAAGAAATGATAAATCAGAGGTGTCAATTGTGTCAGGGTTGCATCGTCGACGCATAGAGTTCGTCGGGATTAGAAATCAATCGACTCCTCGATCCCGTCATAATTCAATTAGCAGGATGCGGAGAGGCAGCGCGTCGCTTTCTCCGTCTTTGAAAAAGAGAAAAACGAAGGAAACGAAAGAACGAAGGGTGGTCGATGACCGTGTCGCTCGTAGGCCTAGCCTAGATTCGTGCGCTGCGCACCGCGCACACCGCGCGCCGCATGCCGCGGGCAAACGGCGAGGCTGAAAGTACCGTAGCAGCATTTTCCATGCAAAAATTGCGCTTGTCCTGCGATTCCGCGATAATACATACGCCGAACCGTAAAGTATTACGCGCTACCGTAACGATGACCGTCCGGTATATACACGGTGTCCCGTTTCGTACGAGGAGACGTCGCTCTTACGTTGATGTCGCGACGAACGCGATCGTTTGTCCTCCTTAGAACGATCGTTTGCCGTGCGATTGCGCGCAGGCGTTTTATACCGAATTTAATCGAGGCGAATATTAAAGTTAACAATACGATGTATAATTCTTTCGATCTCAAAGTATGATACATTGGTATATAGCTACGTTGAATCATTTCCAACGGTGACTTAAAGCATTCGCACCCGGTGACTCATATTCGAGTCTTTGGGGTTTCCTTCCAAAATAAAATGGACAAAACGCGATGTACTGGTTTCAGATTCTTTCTAGAAACTTGCAGAAATTGTAGGAATTATTAAAGAAATGAAAATGTTTGATATCTTATAAAGCAAGCTGTAAAATTTAGAAATTGCATAAAGATCCGCAGTCTAGATGCGACGCACAGTTATCGGAAAATCGATCTGTAGGGTCGCGGCAGGTAAAGCGTCGAAACTTGTATGCAGTATATGTCTAATAAACAATTGCAAAGCAAGTGGATGAATAGGAGAAGGGGCAGTCGCTGGTCAGACGACAATGCAGAGTATTTCAAGACGGAAAAGAAGGAATGCGTTCCGCATTTTTCGCTAGGCGATAGGCCAGTCCCCGAAGTATTACATGGTACCATAACCCCGATTACGATACTGGCTCGGTTAGACCAACTCGAACTCGAACTACCGGGCGTCGAGCGATCGAGAGACTCGAGAGAGTGAAGGAGAGGAGAAGAGAAGTGAGAGCCACTTCTCGTTTCGGGTCGTGAAGAATTTAACGTGCTCGTAAACCTCCCCGAATTTCCTGCGGGCCAGGCTCGATTAATTGGCATCGCATCGTAGCCGAACGACGGATGCCTGATAATTATCAGCGTGATTATTTTTCTCGTAGTCGTGGCGGTTACATATTATAATCGCGAGAGCCGGCTCGCGCTGTCTCTCGAGCGCAGGACCGGTTAAAAGAGCGAGTGCCGCGCCGTGTGCTGCGGCTGCGGCGCGATCGTCCGCGTGGATGCGCCCCGCTATAAAGGCCATTATACTCACTTCCTCATTCTCACTTACCCCGTTCCTACCTGCGCGAGAATTCCGCGGCGATAAAAGTTCGCGGTTGCGCGTAAATCTTCCATAAAAATATCGTAAAATTCCTGGTTCGCCGGATTCCAAGGTCGACCGGCAAAAACCGAAGGAACACGTTCGTATTCCGCGGCCGAAACGCCATTAACACGAACCACGTACCAGTTTATATCTCGCAAGAATACGTGTTCATTCTGCGCCGTTTTATCGCCGCGCCGCGGAGAAGATTCTGTCCAGCAGCCTGATATCGGTCGGACCGAGCCGAGAGAGAGAGAAACATCAGGGAAAGGCAAAAAGAGAGAACCCGTGAAAAATTACGGTGCACCGAAAAAGCCTGAAGTATCACGGGCCCGACGTAGCAGCGCGCCATGTACCGGGTGGCTAATTTTCGAGGCGAGCTCGCGAGAAACGTACGCGGATAGGGGCCGCGAGAGTCTAGCGCAACGAGCCAATAACCGTCCTACATCGACACTCTGTTATCCACCAAATAACAAGCGCCGTGGCTCGAACCTACGAAACACTAATCGACTCGCGTCGATTCGCACGTACAAGCTTTATTCCCGGTGATCGTTCAACCCTCGTGCACCGATCTGACCCGAAGCTCAACCTTTCCTCTCGTTTTTGTATGTCCCGTTACGGAGATTTATAAATTGGTTTAACACCTAGCAGGCGGACAGTTCTGCTGATTATAAATCGTTAACTCCATTCAGGCAGTTGTTCGTCAATTTTTTAAACGTATTTTCAATGGTAGTATTAGATTATGCACTAAAATAAACCGCACTTTATATAAATTAAGTCAACAGAATTTATTCAATAACGAGAAAAGCACAAGTAAAACACGCCTTCACGATTTGAAAGCTGCTCGTCAAGTGAGGATCATTCGTCAAACAACCAACGACTTTACAAGCAAACTGAAATTGAACCGATCGTTCCTTGTGGGGGATGATAGATTCATTTTGTTTCTCGAAGTATATTTCAACAGGCAGTTTACCTAGATCTATTTTACCACGTTTTTATTAGCTCGCTTTCTTGTTTGTTTGTTCTCATTGCACTCAGTTAATTAATTTAATCACTAGGGACTGAGTAGGTGATGATTCTGGCAATTCCAGGTGCAAATACACCAGGGCCTCGTCATCCAAGAATCAACAGAGTGATTACGATCGACTCGCAGGGAAATCTTTTCTTTCCGATTTCATTTTTTCCTACGAGGAAAGGAAAATTCATTGTTTGTTTACTCTTACTCGAATGGTTTGAAAGGAACGAGCATATTATAGGACGTGGGGTTAAAGCACTCTGCTGTAACTCTCTGGAGCCTGGCAGGACGCGTACGTCCCAGGTCAAGTTTCAAAAATTCTGATGGCACCTTCGAGGCACGGTAAAACGTCTGGGTGGTACAGTCTTTTATGTGCTATGCTGTCCCCTCCTTCGACTCTAGGTAATTCTAGAAGAAGGTGTACATCCTGTGCCGCTCGAAAGCGTGAAGACCACCCGAATGTGTCATTTGGTATTCTTCGATTCGGGACTACTTATTCCGGAAACCTGCTGGGCCGAGATAGTACAGGATTTCACAATAACATTCTGTGAACAGGTGCATAGAACAGGCACAATCGAGGAACTGTTGCTTGACTAATCGACCAATGTGACAGGAAACAAATAAATATCAACGCTTTGCGACACTCAATTAGGACATAGAGGACATAGAGAGTCAAACCTATGATTAGAATGCGGATTTTATGCATTTATGGTAAGACGATGTGCAGCGGTAAAAAAGTAAAAGAATTTCGAAATATCAATAAATTGCTTTGAACCTATTAAAATTATTGAAGAAAAGAAGAAATTCTTCAGTGGCTCCGGGTTCTTGCAACGGACGCAGAAAATATTTATTTTACACGAAGACTGCAGTCTAACTACGGTAGTCGATCTGCGAGTCCGTTAATGGACAGAATTCGGTCGGAAAGTCCGCGAAAGAAGGAGAAATAGAGGATCGACGAGATCGGAGAGCTCGGAAGCGCGACGATCAGAGGAGAAATAAATAAACGCGACAAAAAGGAGCGGATTCGATGATCGCGGCGTCGAACATCGAACGGCGAAGTATCACGAGGAACGGCAAAGCACGTAGAGCCACGTACCGGGTGTTCGAGTAGCAAGGAGTCGCGACCGACCGAGTCGCTCGGAGAAGGAGGAAGACTTCGAGCTCGCACGTATATAGGAGCCTCGGCTCGTCGGCGAGCAAACGAGTCGAGCCGAGTCGAGCCGAGCCGAGCGCTGGGAGTCAATGACCGTTCTACATTGACGCGTTGCGCCGGCCCGAGTGCCGGCTGAGTCGAGTAAAGTCACGGCCAGCCATCAGCCGTGAGATTCCCTCCCTTCGCTTCACTTCGCTTCGCTGTAGCCTTGCTCTACCTGTCGACGGCCGCGAGCGACGCTAGAGTACGATCAAACGAGCTTTTCCTCGCGAGGATCCGAGATCGAGGCATCAATCCTCTGCTATGCAACGAATCAAGCTCGTTCGTAACACAGATAGATGTTCAACACGCATTGTTAACACTTCGAGTGCCACGTCCTCAAGAATAGGAGACGAAGATATAATAGTACTCTCAGCATCATACATCTCAACTTTTCAACTATTATTTCGCCAAGTTACTTTGATTTTATTTAACTTTGAAGCTGTTTTTTGGCCATTCAAAGGGGTCAATGAAAGAGGAGCAGCGTATTATCGAAAATCTTGAGCAAGAAGCCTACGAAGATAAGAGATGAAAGGCAGGTAGAGAGCCTGAGCAGTCGTCAAGCTTTTGCTACGTAGTGAATGTCTCAGCTTTATTCGATTACCTATCGAAACGAATATCTTGTACCGAGTGCTTGTAGGTGCTAGTCAAACGAATAACGGCACAGCATCGACGCTCTTTCTTATTGCTTTTCTCTCGTTTGGACTGGTATGAACGATGACCTTAACACTTTACTTACGGGGATCCTGTCAATAGAATTTTCAATAGTTGTGCCAAAAGGAAGCTTAGAAATGTCCTTTTATATTCTATTCTGAAATAAAATTCTTAAACGCTGCTGGAGGTAAATGTTTGTTACATAATCGAAATATGTATTGAAGATCAAATTACGAAAACCAACGACGAGGGGCAACAAATAGCTCTTCAAGGATTAGTATCTCGTCAAATCAGAAGCATTTAGAGTAAGAAGGGATCCTCTCCGGATTGCGAGAAGTCTGGATACCAGGAAGGGATACGTTCCTTTGGAGAGCACCTGGTCACCGTCGGGGGAACATCGTCGCAGGGGGGTCGAGATCGCAGCGACATGATTCTGCCCGTTTCCTGGATCACTTTTTCCAACGGCGGCACCTGGCCAACGCTGCAATTACGCATCGAGGCTAAATTTAGTGTCGGAGGCCTACTGTCGTTTACTCTCTCCACGGCAATAAACGCGTTTTACTATCCTCTCGACTGCCAGAGAAGAAGTACACTTACCTAGAAAAGATGCTACGCGGAATTTCCATTTTCTCGAGTACCCGCGAACACCGGGTTCGAACATAACGCGGCGAGCGGAGCCGCGATTCCAACGAAATAGCATAGCATGGTTTTTGATCGGGTCTGGTCTCGCGCTCGAAACTTTTCCTAGCTGAAATCGATCGTTCTCGGGCCGAGGAACTTCGGCTCGCTCTTCTTCCGTTCGAACGCGAAACTAACGCGATCGAGCATATTCGGAGCCGGCCTCGGATTATCGGTGCGAGTTGAAGCGTTCGTCAAGTTGGTCGGAAGCGAGAGCCGGCGCGCGGTGACTCCGTTCGCTCGCTCGTTCGTTATATAAGGTGAAAGGGCGACTGACATTGACATTGAGGTTCGTGCTATTCAACGCGGAAACCGGCGAACTCCGTTATTTAATCTCTTTCACAACGATTACGAGGGAACGCTTTATCGGGCGAAGGTATCGACCGGAAGCGTAAATGCGCATTACGTGTTCCGTGTTCCGCCGAACGAGTCCGGTCTCCCCGCGAAGCGCATTCGATCCCGCGATAATTACGAGTGGAGAATCCTGTCGCTCTTCCACACCTGTCCCTCCTTCTCCCGATCGTTTTCCATCGAGGCGAGCGTAAGAACGGAGCCGTGGAACGTCTAGGCTGTATGAGTGAGATAAAGGAATGAGAGATGAATGAACATATCGAGAAGAAAGGTACAGGCATATTGTAATTGAGAATTGTTCATAATTGCCGTTGGATTGTCGGGGAAACGGCAGAGAAAACGGGTAAACGAACGCAGCTCGGGAAAACGGTTTTACGGAGGCCCGTCGAAGCCCGCTGCCGGAGCAGACTGCGATCGATGCGCCGCCACTTTCGTTCGACGAACTGGAACACCGAATTTCCCTTTGACCCTCTAAAATGTAGGAGGCCGGCCGAGATATAGGAGTGTGCCTGACCTGCCTTACGCCGCGCTGCGCCTCGCCTTGCCTCGTCCCACCGCGCAGCACAATGCCCGAATAACCGTGGGCTCTTATCTCGCCGCAACAATTATTTCTCCATGGCGCAGGTCGGCGCAGGTCGGCGCACGCAGCACACACCACGCGTGCTCCACGCTTATCAGCCCCCGGAACCCTGTAATCCGTGTGCTCTCGCAATTTACCCTCGCCTCTCCGCCCTGCCCCACCTGCTCAACACCATGTCGCGCGGAATTTATTTCGCCGAACGTCCCCAAATCGATTTTCACTTTTCCACCGCTCGATTCTCCACCCTATTCGCGATACCATCGACGTCTCGCTCGCCGGACCGTTGTAATTCTTGACCCTTTGTGCGCGGGAAACCATTATGTTACTTCCGAAAGGAAGCCGATAACATCTGAAAAGTTGTCTTAATACATTCGCCGTTTTTATCCCGTTGGTTTCCCTTTTACACACCGAAATTCTACCCGTTGTTTCTCTCGCAAGCACAGGCAATCCTTTATTCGGATTTAAAGTGAATGGCCGGAGGTCCTTCAACTCGTATGTGCACCGTGATACGCTGAGGAAAGTCTAGAAAGGTGGAGATAAGGAAGACACGTACACGAAAGTGTGTTCCATGGAATGGTTTCCAAAAATTGAATGCACTTTCTGTCAACACCGGCGGACATTTACAATTTGCGAAGTTGTACAACTGAAAGACCACGTTCAGGCGAGAGAACTTGAAGAAATTCAAAGTCAGGGAAGCCAACGCGGAGGACGAATTAAGAACCAGAGGCTGAGCTCGCGCTCTAATTTCGACCATTGTCCCGAGAAGGTTGCGACGCGGCGACGAGGAATCGCGAGGCGAATCAGTATGCGATAGGAGAGGCTGTTCGAGAAAGGGAGAAATGGGTTACGCGGCGAAGGGAGAAAGGCGAATTTTCGAAACGGCGCGAGAACGGTTCCCGAATCTACGAAACGCAAACTGATTGGCTATTCGTTTGCGTAACCCATTGAGACCGGGGCAGCGAAATAACGCGAATTCGGGGAACCGAAAGAGCAGACGGTGTCTCTTACTTTGAACTCTGTTCCCGTTTGCGCGTCGGCTCGCGCAGGAAGATAATAGGCAATCGGTATGCGGGTGTTTGCGCAGGTCGAAGACCGGCCGAGTAGCAAGGACAATGCCGCGCAACCCATTTCGTAATGGAACCTGCGGGTTCGGGACAGGTTGTGCCCGGTCGTTGCAAAATAGGTTGCGCCGCTACGTCGAATGTCAAGTTCATTGACCGCCGTGCACCGCGCCGGATAAAATGGAAATGCGCGTTTCTTTCGATCGGCCGAAACACGGTTGCACGCTGAGGAAGGCCAGTTCGGGAAGGAACAGACCAGAAGAGAGCACAGTAGAAGAGAGGCGAAGAGAATCAGCCGAGAAAGAAACAACTAACAGTAAAACGCGGGCTCGCCGTGAGTCGAAACGTTCATTGAATCCCTGGGAAAGCGAACCGTGTCTCGGTCTGTAACGCGGCAGCCGAGGCCGCGGTCTCGAAGTGTGCTGTTACAAAATGGGTTATGCAGCGCACGAAGAGAGTCAAGTTCAATAACCGACGAGAATGGAAATCTGCGACCTAGCACAAATTCATTTCACTGGCGCCCGGAAAAATCGACGCGATTTCGTTCCACGCTCTAGCAACTTCTCTAGCTGGCCATGAACAAGACTGTCGAATCGGCAACCGTGAAACGAGAGGAGAACAAATCGAGAGACGATTCGAGGAACGACTCCGAAGAGATCGGGAACGACCTAGGGACGGTCTGGGCGGCGTTCCAAATTGTTGGCCGATTTTCGAAACCGAATCGATGTCACGTTGTACACTCGGGATCGACTAGATCGGTATTTGACGGCGATTGTTAACACATTACCTACCGGAAGTCTATTAATAGTCTCCTCAATTACCGTTCCACGTGAAAAAGGAACGGCGAAAATCGTCTTTTAGAAACTAACCCCGAAAGCAACGGTTGGACTACATTCTTCAAGATGGCTCGTTGCTTCATGACCAAAATCGCCATTGCTGTCGAAGACGGATACCGGCATGTGTGTCGCACCGGTTCGAAGTGGATCGATAGAGAAAAATTGCAAAGTTGCCGAGAACCGTAGCTGCTCTGGTGAAGACTTCCGTACGAAGGGAGGAAAACTAGTTGACGAGGAAGATTTCGAAGACGAAGACAGGTACCAGTTCGAAGTAGATCGATCCGGAATTCGTAAGAGTAAAAATGGCGAAGTTGGCGACCGTAGAACTCGCTGCGATTTTCCGGTGATGATTGAGACTTGTGTGCTGGACGAAGGGAGGGATTAGAATTGCAAGGAACAGACGATGGTCGATTTCGAAGACGAAGACAGGTACGAGTTCGAAGTAGATCGATCCGGTATCGGTAAGTGGAAAAAATGGCAAAGTTGGCGGCGAGTTGGAGCTCTCCGATAAAAATAGGGAGCTCTCCGCAGTGGGCGAAGGAGCTAGAGACTGCAGGGAGTAGGCATGGTCGATTTCGGAGGCGAAGACGAAGACGAGGAAGGAGACGGAGACGGATACCGGTACGCCGGTGTGCCGCGCCGGTTCGAAGTGTGCTATTACAAAATGGGTTATGCAGCGCGCGAAGAGAGTCGGGTTCAACAACCGAGGGGAACGGTGAACCGAGGCGCGCAGGCCGGTAGCGAAAATGATATAGCGGTCGTCCGTGACTCTGCGGCGCGGTGCGGAGCGGCGCGGAGAGCTCCGCGTACAGCGTATAGGAGGTCCTCGGCCGAGAACAGAAGGAACGGAAAGAGAGAGGGAACACCGGCGAACCAGCCGGTCGACCTCCACCACTGCCGTACTCTGCCGATCACGTGTCCCCATTGAAAGCGGCAAAGCGGACGGCCACGTACGGCCAGACGTCGACCAGAACCACTCGAGAACCAGCGTTCCAACGCGGCCGACCGGACACCCTCCGTTTCCACTTATACTCGTGCTTATACTTTCTGAGCCTGAGCCGCGACTCCTGCGTTTCAACCCCCGTTTCCCACCCCTGTCGCCGTCGTCACTACACCGAGGATCTTTATGGAAAACAAAAGCTACACAAACATTTCGCTCTACTCTTAACCCTCCGTCTGCGACCTGGCTCGCTCATTGTCTGCAGCGAAATTTCACTCTTGAATTTCATTCCTTCCAATATTGATTTTTTATTTGTATATTAAAACAGGGACTCGAGTGCGTATTCCAACTTTTTTTTAGAATAATTTTAGAATAATTTTTTTAGAATAATATTATCCCACAAAATAAAAGAATCTCCAAACGTTCATCAGAAAGCGATAAGTTCGACGGATCTTTGAACTGCTGTAACTTTCTGCGGGAGAAAATCGCGCGATAATCTACCCAGGCTCGTTCTAATGGGCGAAGCCTCTACTTTTACGTCCCGGAATTACATTTTTCAAAGACTCTTTGAGAAAAATATTCCGCGAATCGTTTTTGCGTATCCTCTCGTATATCTACGAGTGCAGATAGACAGACGACTTTTTCCCACAAAGTTACAGCGGTTCAAAGACAAGTGTATTTTTCCAAAGTGAAAACGTCGTCGGTGTTACACCTTCAGCGATTTTATCCTTTTTATCTCGCGCTCGTGCTTCTCGAAAACCCGTAGAACCCGTAGATTTCACCGTCTGGATGTAGGTTACCGTTTTCGTCGAACAGCATATCCTGACTGGCAGTTTGCAACGGTCCGAATGAGTCTCGAATGCCGCGAATCGGCGAGGAATCGAATCGGCCACGAGAAAAGCCTTGATTCGGTCACGGTTGGTTCGTGACTTCGCCGACTATGAAGAACAATCCCGGGCGCCCTCGACTGTCATTGTCCTGTCGAGATCGATGAAAAGATACCGAGAATTCAGGGCCGCCCGGTTCGATCGGCTAATCACGATCCGCGGAACGTTTCACGCTCCGGCCGTTGGATTCTCTTGTTTGGATCGAGGTTCGAGGTCCTGAACCTCGAGAACACGGCCAGGACGATGTCTCTGACCTGACGGCAAACTCGATTCGTCTCTCGCCTCACGATTACATAACTGCTGGAGGTTGCCGGCGTTACCTTTTACGGCGTGCGCTCGGGCGGTCTCGCACTCTCGCCACGTTAATGCACGCTATTAGCCAAATTATCGATCGCCCTCGCCCTCGTTGCCCGCGGAAAATTTGATTCTCAGTGGCGACGACCACTTACCAACTCGTTTCGCTCCGAAGACGCATTTTCCTCGTAGCACACGATTAGCCTATTCACGGCGTCGAGTCCCGAGGCGACAAACTCGAAGACTGCAAACGGGGAAATGACGTACGAGAGAGTCGACACGCACACAGTATTCCTTTAATCTATCGTTCGGCACGGGTCGTTAACAAGAAAAATATTTTTGTGAAAATACCTTCACTCGCTACTGAATTTACGAGTCGCAAAATTTAGCCGATCATTTTCACGAGAGATTAAATGAACTTGCAACATTTCATCGTGCGCCCATGATCGATTTCGAATTCGGAGTTTTTCTTCCGTTAAACAAATTTCTCGAACTTCGTGATACTATGTAGATGGCCACGAGTTCGGCTCGTCGGAGGAATAACTGGACACTGTTATCGCAAACGATGAAGGAAAAATATTAATCGGGAAGAGAGAGAAAGAGAAAAAGCAAAGGTGAACGCGATGTACGGGAGGAAAAGTGAAGGAAGGAGAGGTGAAGGAAGGCACGGCCTGGTGGACTCCTACCGAAAACGAATTCGGTTTTACTTTTGGCCGCGCCTTGGCCGCACGGCCGGGGCAACGGTGCTTTTACGCACCTGTAGTACACGCATAGACGACGACGATGACGCCGACGACGACGACCCACAACGACAACGACGGACAGTCGCGGAGCGACGACAACACGCGTGCATAGTGGCCCACGTGTAAACCTCTTCACGTATTCATGGTTTTACGACCGTTTGGTCGCGTCCTACCTGTACGGTACCTCGGTATACACAAGCCGTATGTACAGTTAGGCGAGTGACGCGGTTTGGTTTCGACGCTGCACCGCTCCTGTCCGCTCCGCGTCGGAACGCGCGACGATACGCAGGGGCGGTGGATCGAGCGACGTCTCCTTTGCTTCTCAACCAATTCTTTTTCCCTCCAACTTTGCCGAAAAAGTCGTCTCGCGTCGAGTCACGCTATTTTTTTGCCAGATTTCGATCAACCGATTCGAAACGCCGCAGAAAAAGCTGAACGAGATCGGCGACTTAATTAATTGCACGTCACGGCTCCCGAAAGGCAGAAAGAGAGCGCGGAATCGCGTTGCGGTCACGACTTGAATAACGTCTCCGGTATTACGAATTCGCAGCAGTTGCAAAATTCTGAAAAGAGGGACCCTCTTTTGTACGTTGAACTTGTCGACGATGACTTCTTTTTCGTAGCTTACGCTGGTTGAGCATTTGGAGAAACTCTTTTTGAAGAACTGCCACTGACATTATTCTGCTGTTGGTGTTGACAAATTGGCCAAAATGAATTTTGAGAAACGTAGATTTCTAAAAGTTGTAGAATAATAAACTTAAAACAGTGGAAACATCAGAACAATTTAAGAATATCATAGTAAAATTATCCATCAATTGTTGCAATCGATGCACAAGATTTTGCATGAAGATCCACAGTGTTAATACTAACAATAGCTTTGACTTTTATATATTGTTTACAAGTTTTCGTTGCTGTAGAACGTTCTCGAAGGCTTCAGAAAGTATTCAATGATACTTTCAACAACGACTATATATTTTTCCTAGTTTCCAAACGACTATCAAAGGGTTCTGGAAACATAGAGCTCTGAATCTCAGAGAAGAAAGTGGGAGGAGGTGATCGGGAAGAGAAGGTCGCCCGTTTAGGAAGATTTTCGCAGGAGCAAGAGTTCGAGCATGAGTGCGGTGCGTTTAAAGTTCGTTCACCGCTGGAGAACACTGTCCCCGTCCGTCCCTGTCTCGGTTCGCGAACGGTCGCGTACGTGTTGCGTATAGAATATATAGGCGTAAAAGGGGGTCCCCTATGGGGGTATCGGAACCTCGTTACTCAGCGCACCATGCCTATGGTGTGGTCCAAGTCTAAGTCCAAGTAGACCTCCAAGTGGGACAATGACCGGCAGAGACCTTCTTTCAGATCCGTGGCGAGAGAGAATGGAAGGTGGCCGGTGAACGAGGAGAGAAACAAGGACGAAGCGGCCGAGCGAGCGAGTAAGCGAGGAGGAGACGGCTGCGGCACAGAAAACCGCTGGGAGGGGAATGGAGGGGCGATCGCGAACTCACTTCGCTAATTCACTTGCTCGTTGCTTTTCCGGTTTACATTTTGCTACCAGCCGAGAGTACGTCGGCCTTTAAAGACCAGCTCTAGCCGCCGCCGTGGCTCTAGGCCTCCGGTTCGTGAAACGCCGTCAAACGGGACTTTGATTTTCAAGGGGGGTCCAGTCGTCGGCGTCTCGTCTGACCGATCTCGATGCCGATACCAATGCGTGCTCCACACTTCAGGGTGAACTAGCCCCTTGCAATTTCATCCCGACATTCCACGCTGAAACCTGTCTACCATTTCATGATTAGCACCTTCGCTAACACTCGCATTGCAGTTCAGCTCAAAGATAATCAAATTAGTTTTATACCTTGAATCTATAATGCTCGGAGCGTTCGTGACTTTCTTCGGCGAAATCTTGATTTTATAAAAATAGTCGGCGAAACAAATGCTGCGAACGTACTAAAATAGTCAAAAGCTCGGTATTCGAAAGTCCCGACGTCACCGCAACGTCGCTTTAAGTCGAGGGGATATCCTTCACCGAAAGAGTTTTCTCGCCGGGCGGCGTATTGAAATATTCGAAGACCGTCGTCGATCTATACTCGGTCGAAGAAGAACTGGTTTCCGAAGTTCCCAGAAGCAGCGAGTGCTGCGCAAATTATTTTCGGCCAGGGTGGTTCGCTCATGAAAATTCAAATCGGCTAACGGAACGGACTGGCTTCTCCGCGTTCGTTTCTCTCTTTTTGCTCGACAACAGCAAGCGCGCGCGCTCGCGTAAGAAAATTAGTGGTGGTTTTTTGTCGTCGTCGTCGTGGAAACAATGATCGTAGTCGCGCGACGTTAACGCGAGTAACGCAGACAGCGCTTTCTACAAAAACGCTGGAAACGCAACATGTCCCGGTTCAAAGTCTTAAGGTCGTCGACTCCGCTGGCTCGGCGAACCGTCGACCTTCTTCCGGGCGTCCAGACCTTTCTTAACCGATATTCGACCGTTTTTCGGCCTTTCCCTCTTCAACGTCACCACTCGGGGACAAAGTTTACGCGGGAAAATTCGCGGATTGGCAAGAATCCGCGGGATTCCGAGGACTTTGTAAGAGAGCTGGAAGCGGAGTTCGTTGAACCGTCGAAAATTACTAGGCGTGACGATGAAATTCGCAAACAGCCCCGGATGCCTGTTTCGGCCATCCGTGGTGGCCACCGTTTTAGACAAATTTCAGCCCGTTACTACCGAGAACTGGTGTCGTGTTCTACGGCCGTTCGTGTGTGCGTCTGTGTGTACACGCAATCGCATGCAGGCGTGCGAGAGAACGTTCGCCTGGCCCGTTATCCTCTAAAGTAACAGTTACGAGAGTGTGGCCGCGAGAGAGGTAAAGCACCTTGCGTACACCATGGAGCGGTTCGATTCGAATGGGTTCCATGGAAACGGTATTTCCGGTTCACATTCGGTTTTCTATTCGCGGACGGTGTTACGCGCCGCGTCTGATTAGAAACTTCACGGCCCTTGCTGCGCGCGCGTTATTCCGCTATTATTCCGCGCGTTGATGGCCCGCAGCACCGGCGCGGCGTTCACCAAGGATCGCCGAGCTTTAATTTCCCTTTCGTCGGGACGAAAAAGCCACTCGACGCAGGCAGATCGATAAAACGACGGAGAGCGTCGCACGCCACCCGACCCCCTCGGACGTTGTTTCGATCGGGCGAAACCTCGGCTAAACTCGTTCCTGCCGGATTCACGGAATCGATTAACCTCTCGATACGAATCGGGTCGAATTTTTCACTCGTCTTTGCCCCTGTTCCAACCCCTTGCCTTTCGATTTCTTTCGGTAACGGTTTACTCTAAATTATTTGCTCCGGAAAAGAGCAAGAACAGCTTCCGAGTCTCCGACACTTTTCTCGAACCTCCTACCGGCATACAATGCTATGATGTAATGGTGGAAATGATTGCATGAATGAACTCTTTAAACAACATTTGGCAGGAAGTCAGCAATCTTCTCTTGGCCTCTCAAAAGTGACTAGCAAGGTTAACTATGCATTTAAAACAATCTTTGTGCATTTAAAACAGCAGAAGGATAACAAGAATTTAATAATGCCGACACATTATTGTCGATTTACTAAGATCATCAAAGAATTAAACAATCTTCTTCATGGCTACTTTTCCTTGCATTTTTATTTTATTAAGAAGTTAATTTTCGTTCTTATTCTGTTCCATTGAAAATATTAGAACATATGTTTAGATTCTTCTAATATTATCACTTTTTTAAATAACACTTGTGCTGGCAAAGTGTTGAAGGTTTCTACATTTCTGAAAAATGTCTAATCCATCAACTTCGTATATCGTTTTAAGAAAATGAGATGTTCGCTCGCATTTGAGAACAGGCAGGAGCAGATCGACCCGACGAAATTCGCGGTGTGTCGTTGACGTGACACGAAGGGACACGCCGAAAATCTCGGCGAGAATCTCCCGCGAGCAGCGCTCGAACCGAAGGAAATTAATATATCTGGTACAGTCGTTCCTCCGAGGAGGGAAAAGATCGACGACCCGGGGAACGTATCTGGGTTAGTAGTCGTCGGCGATTCACGCGGTAACTTCTTTCGCTAGGAGGCCTCGACGGCGTGGAAATCCGCGAGAGGTGAATCGGTGTGTACGACCGAGCGAGCGTGTGTCCCTCGAAAAGTGAAATTTCGGCCGAGCCGAGAGCCGGGCCACGCCGCGTAGAGACGAAATTTCGTCACACGGTTTCGGTCGGGTCATCGACCTCGCCCACATAGCGGATCCACTCTCTTTCGGTGGTCGTATCGCGAAATCCCGGAGAGCTCTCGGAACCAATGCGCAAAAAGGCTTTCCGTCGATTGAAAATATTTCGTAAATGTTCGTTTCTCGAGTCCACGGAGATACCGTGTTTACGAGGGCGCGTGCGAATTGAATTATTCCCGGATTTCGGGGGAAAGTAGTCGCCCCGGTTGGATTAAAAGCAACCCGCCGTTAAATTTTGCACGCGCGGCGGGATTAAACGAAATTATTTTATTCCCGACGGCGCGACAACGCGGCGAGAAGGAGGCGGGACACGCGAACAGAGGCTGGCCACCGATAAAGCGCAATTACCACTATAAATTTGATTCCACCGGCGGAGGCATTTCCATGGAATTACGAATAAATCACAGCTCCGGCCCCGTGATATTCTATTAATTTCAGGAACACCGCCGAGTGAATTATTGAGAGTCGATACACACCGATCCCGGCCGCGTCGCCACATCGCGTCGCATCCCAAACGAGTCCCAACGAGTATCGCTACGGGTCGAATAGAATCGCGACCTGTCGCTCGCAGTGAATATTTTTCTCGGGTCATCGAACGCGCCGTTGAAAATTTCCATGGTACGCACATCTTGTTCCACTTCCGTCGGTCTATCATTACTTTTTTTTTCTTTCATTGCTGCGCGGGCTGATCCACGTTCCTTTCGAGGAGGAACTCTTACTCGGGCACAACTTGTGCGAATAAACGCGGAGACGTAAATATAGTAGAGTCTTCCGGTAAATAAATGGAAGGACGAACAATTTTAAGATGTCGACGGCACTGTAATTAGTGGACTACGGATCTTCATGGAAAATTGTCTGCACCGATTGTAGGAAACAGAAACCAAAATTGTTATTCCTACTTTAATAATTTCAACGTGATGGAAATAATAAATTAAACAATTTTTTTAATCTTCTCCCTTTAAATCGCATCTACTCAGTCTTAGAATTAGACTGCGGATTTTTATGCAAACTTGTCTGCATCAATCGTGAGAAACACAAACCAAAATTGTCATTCTTCTTTTAATAACTTTAACGAGATGGAAATAATAGATTCTCAAAATTGTTGAATCTTCTTATTTTAAATTGCATCTACTCAGTCTTATAATTAGACTGTGGATTTTTATGCGAAATAAAGATTGCCTGCATTCATTAAAATATACAGAAGCTGCATATACATTTATTTTATTTTAAATAAGTGTTGTATTAAAGAAATGAAGATGTACAAGGTTGAAAAAGATCCAATGAACGTAGCTGGAGGGGGATCGCGAGAATTGTGTATAGACAAGTTCCGAGAAATTGCACTAATCTCGTATACTATCGAATTCATTCAATTCCATCGATTCTTGCACGTTTAGTAAGGTTTCAAAGATCTTTACACGCTTCGGACAATCGCCGCTGGAAATAAATGTTACTTCGAATCACCCCCATCGATCAACCGCTCGTACTATAATTTAGGATACGGATAAATTTCTGTGTCGTCCACAATTGCCAAAAAGTGACATCTATCGATATTTTCTAGTTACCAAACATCAACAGGTACATAGCATTTAGTAGATTCTAGTTCAAGTTTCTACAAGTCTGGATGTTATAAGTAGATTGTGGATCACTATGCAAAATGAAAATTTCTCTTCTCGGGATTACAGTCCCTGCTCACTTTATTAGACTCACCTGAAGAATTGGTGCTCTTTGAAATCCTACAAGGAATTCAACGCTGTTTTCAACCTATGGGGTAATGATTTTATACTACAAGGTTGCCTTATGGGTTGCCTATGTAAGTGTAAAATTTTCTTGCAAGAGAAATTCACCGGACATGAATCCGATTGAAAATGTCTGTGAGTGCCTGAAAAAAGAACTGGCCAAAGAAAATATAACAACAAAGACCAAGTTGATAGAGAGAATAATCTATCACTGGCACCATAACGCTGCATTAAAAGAAATTGCACAAACTTGCATAGATAGCATGTCCAGAAGAGTTGCGGCTTTAAGAGCAGCTAAGGGCGGATTAACAAACTATTAGTGTTTTAAGAATTATATTGATCTATTTGTGTTTGTATCCATTGTTTTTGTAAAATAAATATATGGAAAATTCATTGGTCATCATTAAGTGATTTTTGCATAAGGCTACTATACCTATTATTCATGGCAAAACTAAAAAATCATGATTATAGAGGTGAGTCTAATAAAGTGATCAGGGACCGTAGTTCTATATCCTTGTAACGCTCACACTGTTTCGCGGTCTCTCTCATATATTTTTATTATAAACGCGTAAAATCCGCAGTCTAGTTACAAGACAAGGGGTTGCTGGTACTCGCAGAGAACAATCTCGCGGCGAACGGCGGAGTGGTGGTATTATCTCGAGACGGGAATCGGTGGTTAACGCGCGTGCGCGAGGCAGATTTCGTTCACGTAACCTTGCAGATGGAATCGAGACCGGTCTTCGGGATTAGGATCCGCGTAGGTTCGTCGACCCCCGTCGGTCGACTGATTGCGAGAGAGGAGCCGCGTCTAGTTGGACGAAAAAAAGAGTCTCGCTCATCGATCGGCATTTTCGCCGTTTTGTTTGGCGAAGGTTACCGATCTCGGGCCTCTCTGGTCCGAGGTTCGATTCCACGGTCGATTCCGTGGACTGGGTGTTCCCCGAACAAAAGAAACAATTGGCGAGCTGGGAGGGGGGAACGGGAGCAGCTCTACTCGTTGAAAAGCGATGAGATTCGCGGAAGAACGTAACGAGAGAGAGTTTTTATTATAGCGACTATTCTTATTGGATTATCGGCTCGACTCGGGCCCGAGAATCGGCGCCTATTGTCGCCGGCGGTTCACGCGCCGAAGGGGAAAAACGTTTCGGGAAGAAAATCGTTAGAGCTTTAGATTCCAGACCAGTCTGGATCGATTTCGGCCGATTTACATTCACGCGGCTCGTACGTGATCGGTGTATGCACCGACCCGTGAATGGGAAGAGAGCGTGTCGGGGGTGGGCAAAGGGTGGCGCTGGGGTTAAATGCACGTCCCCGTAAAGGGGTTGCTGGAGGACAACGGACGACGGACGAGGAGAGACCGTGCGAGAGGGACGTGCCATAGAAAAACCGCTCGCTCGAGCACACGGCAAACAAGGACGGGAGAAAAACACCGTAGGATTTTTGTAGACGGTCGTCTGGCTTGAAAATTTACCAGACCAGAAGGGATTGTACTTCGATCCCGCAAACGATCGCTTCGCTGACGCGATCGAGCTTCCCCGAAGCGTGCGAATTCAATTTTCGAAAACGTGAACGCGCCGTCAACCCTTTGTACGCGAAGCGATTAAACTTGCAACATCCGCGCGGCCGTTGCAGCGTTCGTGTGCGAAGGGTTGCTAGAAAATGCCATCTCGTTCGGTTGTCTCTCGAGAACGCTGGCCTGCTCTTCGATCGCGCACGAGGCTCCGTCGGTTCTTAGATCATTCGCCCACTCTCGCTCGCCGTATCGATTTCCGAGCGTTACATAAACCACCCCGGCGCGTTACAAAACCGAATCCTCTTACGGATCCATTCGAGTTCTCCTCGGATCGGGGAAGTACGAAGACGAGAATGGAACCGTGGCGAATCGTTACAGGAACAGGACGAACGGGACCAGACGAGACGCGTCGCGACGATGGATCCGGATCTGTGGTGCACGCGACGATCCGCGCGTCTTGCGTTTCATTTGGGACGCATCGGGGCGAGCAAGTGTTATGGTCGCGAGAGAGAAGTTATCCGAAGAATTAAACTTAGCAGCGGCGATCGGCGCATGCACCCTGTCGGCATCGACGAACAGAAACACAGAGCCGACAGAATGGAAAATCCGAGGACGAGGGAAAAAGCGAGAGACCGAGGGAGGGAGGGAGGGTAACGATAGACAGATAGGGAAAAGAAGCGGCAGTCCGAGGGAAAAGAAGAGGAGAAAGAAAGCGAGAGAGAGAAAGAGGAAGAGATACGGTTGCACGCGCTGGAGTAGAGTTGGAGGGGTTGAAAGGAGTAACGAGAGCGTGTTCGACGAAGAGGGGAAGAAACGCGCGCGGTGAACTGAGCAGGACGGAAGAGGGAAATGCACGAGAGAGGCACGGCGGGCAAAGGAGGGTGGGAGGACAAAGAGGAACAAAGATAGACGGGAAGGGGAACGAGGGCGGAATGATCGAACGGAGAAAGGGAACGACGGAGAAAGAAGGAGAAAGAGACCGGGGCAGCAGAGAGTGGCAGAGAGAGAGAGCGAGAGAGAGCGAGAGAGGGTGGTTGGAGCGGAAGAGAAGGAAAAGACCGAGAGCGGTAGCACAGCAGGGTGGGTGAGGGAGGGTGGGTGAGTGAGAGGGGCAGGGGGAGGGAGAACCTCTGGCAACGGGTCGATCGAAAGCGCAGCGCAGAGAAATGCACCACCTCTGCTCTGGTCTGGCAGCTTTGCTGGCACACCACCGCGTCCGCGTTCGAGAGAGAGAGAGAGAGAGAGAGAGAGAGAGAGAGAGAGAACGAGCGCGAGAGAAACGGAGAACGATGTAGCGGAGAGAGAGCGAGAGAGAGAGACAGAGAAAGAGGGATAGCCAGCGACCAATACCGACGCAGGGGGAGGACGAGCCAAGCCGACTCGCGTTGGGCTAGGTCAGGTCTACCCGAGTTCCACACACTGCTCTCTGCGTGTGCCATCCAAAGAGAGACCCCGAAGGCGGAGACCACCCTCGAAAAAAGGGTTGAAACGCGACGGTACTCACGGGGAAAACGCGTGTCCGGTTATCCTCGTCGGTTCGGTATTGTGCACGCCGGTTCCGCGAAGTAATTCTGTTCTGGTGCTCGACGGAAATCCTCGTCGCGAGCGAGTTTTGTCCGGCGTTATCGGCGCAAAGCGTGGCGTGTGCTCGCGAGATCTCGCTCTCGCCCTCGACATCGCGAGAGATATCGTCGTAGTCCCGTCTCCCGGTCAACGAGAAACAGTGGTAGTCGATAGTCAACCGAGAGACTGACCACGACTACCGATTTACTCCGTTTCCGGTAGTTCGCGATACTCGTGCGACGCGTTCGTGAACCCGATCGACCGGCTCACCCCCGTCCGAGTTCGAGCGGTTTCCCGTCCCGGTTGTTACACCTGGGAAAGTAAAATAGGGCCGGAAGAGGGGGTGCGAAAAGGAAAGAGGTGAAGCACGTCCAAGTGGTTGGTTCTCTCTCGCGCGTGTGTGCGCGAGTGTGTGCATTCGAGAGAAAAAAAGGAGAGTAGTGAGAGGAAGAAGATCTTCGACGATCTTCATACGATCTCGACCGGAATCGCGAGAGTCGCGTCGAAGAGAGCGCCGACAACGAAGGAGAGACTCGCGGAGAGTAGGATCGAAGGGGTGCGATCGCCGCGAGTCCTTCCGAGCATAGTTGTTGACAAACAACGAGAACGGAGAGAGCGCGAGTGGTTGATCGAGAGTCGGGTGCAACGGCAGCACCGATCCCAACAACTTCTTTTCCTCGATGTCCTGATAATCGATAAGCGTCGTATAGGTGGCAGAGGACCGCCTAGGTCGGCAGCGATCGGCCTTATCGACGTCGAGAGAGATTTCGCCTTGGCTTCGGACATTTTCAAATAAATGTTGAACAACACCGGCGCGTTTCGTCCCTCGACGCGAGGCCGCTGCTACTCCAGGCTCCCGAGTCTGCCCAGAGTCGTCGGGATGCCGATCTCCCTTAAGAATCACAGGATCACGTAAAGATACCGGGCGCCAGGAGTGTCTAGCCTCTCCTCTATACTAAGCGGCACATCGTTACGCGACAAGAGCACAGCACAGCATAGGTTCCAGGGCAGAGATTGCAGGGAATTCGTCGACTCTCGCAGGTCGCGAACCGATGCGTCAAAAGGCGTGAGTACTGTGCGTAACCGTGCACCGCACTCTACGTCTACCGGGAACCACCGTGATGATTTCTTCCTGAAATCGCGTTCGACGGAACCTCGGTAGAACGCGCGAGGGATCGTGTGCCTTCGTATTCGAACTCGATCTCGAGGCAACCGATTCTCCGGGCTGTACCGAGTGTTCCTCGGGGAAACGGGTTGGGTCGTTCACCAAAAAAGTTGGTGCAACGTTCGCCGCGTTACAGGGATTCCGAACGGCTCGATCGTCGCCGAGCAGGAACATTGATCGGTGGAACACCGTCGATGCGTTTTGCAAAGACCCGAGAAAGAAAGGGAACGCGTCCTAAGGGCAAAGTGAACGAGGGAGTAAGAGAGTGGGAGGAAACGCTAGAGTGAGAGAGAGAGAGGGAGAGAGAGAAAGAGGAACGACGCTTCTCGTCGTTCGCGGAAAAGAACGTCGAGACTCTAGAGAGCGAAGGGAAAAAGATCCGTTGTGCAAAAGGGTTGAAACGACCGGGTCGGGTACGGGGGGCGGAGGCACGAGGAGGCAAAAAGTTACGCGCAAAAGTTAACGAATAGTGAACGGGCTGATAGTGCGCGATTTCCACGGAAATGGAAATTCAACGAGTAGCGAAAACCCCCGACCGCGCGGGCGTGCGGGGTCGCGCGAGGGATTGAAAGGGGGTGAAACGGGGTGAAAGGAGGCGTCGGGTGGCGGGGGCGGGGGCGGTCTTCGGAGTTTATGCCCCGTCCCGGCCCCCTCCCTCTCACCCCTGCAGTCGATCAATGCGTGGACGGGTTTCACTTTCGCGGTGTTAAAGTGTTGCACCGCCGCCGATTCAGGGAAGGAAAAAAATGCGATTTTCGCGCAGCACGTGACTACATCTCAATGGGACACGATTCGTGGGCTGTTTTTCGAGAGAGCGCGACGTTCCCCGATGCGTTTCCTCTTTTTTTCAATCAACCGGGAGACACATTCGAAACGTTCCGAGGATTATCGATCGCATCGATTCACTGGGGGAATCGAAACTATTTATAACGGGCAGCGTTCGCGCCGGCCGTCATTACGCGCGGTACCTTCTAATAATACGTCGCAATTTCCGCGATCCTTTTTTGCCACGCGATAATCGACGTCGACACACTACCGCGATGGCTACTGTCGGCGACCCTCGCAAATCCGCAAAACGGCGTCTCTCTCTCTCTCCCTCTCTCTCTCTCTCTCACTCTCCAATCTATGCGTACCAATCGCGTTGTTCGTCGGAACAAGCGAGAAAGTCGATCGAAGACGCTCGCGCCGGGACTAGAACATAACGGTGCCTAGATATGTGCTAAACTTTTAGTAAACAACTCGCGGTTATAACGGTACCTAGATGCGTATCGAATCGCCAGGTTCCTGAGGTGTACGATCGAACAACCGCGCCGGTCGATCACGAACTTTGCTCGGTACACCGCCGCTTCACAAAGAGTATATATACATACATACATGCATGCATACACCGTTTCTTTGCTCGTTTCTTCTGTTTTTAGCCGGCGTGTAGCCAGAGTCCAACGAACCCAAACTAACGTCACCTTTTTCTTGTGTGTTTCTGTGCAGTGAAGGATGGAGGCCAGCGAGTGGGATCACGCGACCTTGAGGGAAGAGGAATTCGAGCAGCATGCCGTGTATTTGGTACCGGACGTGGGGGCGTCGCCAGGTGACGCGAACCGCGCGGAAGCGTCCCTGCCGAGAAATTTGGTCCTCAAGCCTTCTCAGGCCCTCCACGATGTACGTTCCTCCGCCAAAGAATCATTTCTCGAGACCTCCTCGGTGAGAGTCGCGAGACCCTCTACACACTCACACGCAGAATCTCCCTTTTCTCGATCGATTTCGGCTCGATTACGAGACGCGTCCAACGGAAACCCTTGGGAAATTGTTTCGCTCGCGTTTTGCTGCGCCGCGTCGGTCAAGTTGAACGATTCGAATACCGATCCGGCTGGCTGTCGAACTAATTAACTTAGCGAGCGTCGTGACCTACAGTCGAAGTCAATCGTCACACTTTCCTCGGTGACAGCGATCGAGTGAGAAAGAGTGAGGAAGATAGCTGCACGATTGTCGCACATATCTGGTTCGGCTGTAACTGATACGCTCCCGATACGCGCTATCAAAGTATCCAATCGCTCCGCGGAAACGCGATTTTCCAGTCCATAGTTCACTTTACACAGGCGTTTCTCCATTTTCATTATATTCACGCAAACGGCGAATATTTTCAAAATTTTCGACGCGTTAAACGAACGTTCTTCGAACCGGAAGAAGGTGTAACAGTTTGATGGTGTCCTTCGTACCTTTTTCCCCGCTGTGGATTTACCGTAGGCGCGAACAATCTTCCGCGCCGCGGAAATAGACGGTCCCGGTTTCTAAAAATATTCCTCGGTTAAAACTGTTGAATATGACGTCTATTCCGACGACAAACCGAATTGACAATCGCTCCTCGCGAGTATTTCCGTTCGATAGTCTGCTGGAAGCTCGACGTTCCGAGCTCGGGAGAAAGCATTCTGTTTTTATCCGACCGTCCGGATTATTATTAACCTCCCGAAGGCGGACGTTTTTGACAACTTTATGGTAGCCGGTGGCCAAGCCCATTCAGATCCTTGCTTATCAATCCTTCGGGGTCTATTCTAGAGCTACTCCGGGATGCATCGATCCCCTCGTTACACCCTTTACACAGCGACGACCGACGATATTTTATCATCGAACGGCGCGGGCGGCATCCGGTCCCGTGAGGATCAGACGAAAGATTCGTACGCGAGAATCCGAGGTTACGAAAAATTGATCCTTGCGTCGATACCCAATATTTTCTACGATTAAAAATCGTCGTACAACAATTTTTCGAATCGTCGATAAGAAGGTAATTTTAAAGACAACTCGAATCTGGATATCCAGGTACCACAGAGCGTCGACGCAGGGGTTGAATAATTGAATAGCGTTTCGTAGTTCCGCGAGTTGCCCAAAGTCCATTTCCGCGAGCAAAACGAGATTCTCGTAGCTCGTCGACGAAAGCTAAACGAAAGGTTCCGTGTGTACGCAGGTGTTGGGAGTTTGGAGCACAAGTTACATACCGAAGGGGACCCGGTTCGGTCCGCTGGTGGGCCAAGTGTACACCAAGGACTCGGTGCCGGCCGATGCGAACCGGAAATACTTCTGGAGGGTAAGGATCAACTTCTGTCCGGACATGAAAATTCTCGGTGATCCGAGCACGAGAGCGCATCTGGGTAGTTATCGGTGGTCGGGGCCGGTCTCTTGCGGGATCGGTAATCGGGAAAAAGCGCAGAGGGAACGGAAAGGGAAACGGGAGGATAGAGAGGAAGAAGCCAGCAAAGACCAGAAACTGGTTTCAACCGATCTAAGCGAGCCTTAAAGCGAAACCCGCGAAGCCATTGATGCCTCGTAACGAATTGATGAGTTACGATAGAGAACTCGGATTCCCTCTCGATCCTCCCTGCTAAATCGTCGACATTTCCCAGCCGCGTTGCTCTGCGATAACCACCGCGAGAATCGACTTCGATCGCGGCGTATTTGCACCGAGCAATACACCTCGTTACGCGTCGTGTTCGTGGACCGATAAAACCGCGGAATATAGTCTCTGAAAGTAGCTGCTTTTTCGTCGACAGGTGTACAAGAACAACGAGCTGTTCTATTACATCGACGGTTATGACGTCCAGAAATCAAATTGGATGCGTTACGTAAACCCGGCTTATTCGTCCGAATCGCAGAACCTAATAGCATGCCAGTATAAGGTGAGTCGGATCACGCTCCGTTATCTTTATGAATCTACGTTGCTGTCGCGACGCCGATACTGAAGGCCTTGTTCTTTCTCGTTGCAGATGAACATTTATTTTTACACGATCAAGCCGATACTACCAAACCAAGAGCTGTTGGTCTGGTACTGCAGAGAGTTCGCGGAGAGGCTGAATTACCCGTTAACGGGCGAGCTGATGCTTCAAAGAATACGTGAGTATGCTCGAGCAATTGTTACCGACGTACAGATTCTACACTCCAAATCAATCCTTTTGTAAGTCTTATTCGCCCATTTGCAAATCAAGTTTTCAACAAAGTGTGTCCTATGTGAAGTTATTATCCGAAAGACAAACTTTATTGCATATACGACCGCAAAGTAACTACAAATTTTGCAACAGGTGAATATAAGACCTGCGAAAGGATTAATTTGGGGTGCAAAGCCTGTGCAAGTGTATCTCACAGGGAATGATACGACACGATCTTTCCCGGTTCCAGGACAACAAGTACAACAATCGGCGTTGCCGAACGAGCTGCCGCCGAGCGTGGACTCGGTCTCGCCGCTGAAGGACCCGTCGATCTACGAGAGACGCTCGCAGATGACGCCGACCGATGGATCGGTGCGATCCGACGAGGGCTACCACTCGAACGGTTACCACGACGAGGTGCTGACGCCGCCGGAGGAGAGCAGCGAGTCCGACTCGGAGAACAACTACGTGCTGGACTTCAGCAAGAACTCGAAGACGTCGGTGTGCAGCAACGAGGTGCTGGACAAGCAGGACAACGCGGCCGCGAAGAACGAGTACAGGAAGGTCAAGATCAAGATCACCAAGACCTACGGGAACTTCCAGGCGTCGAAGACCGGGCTGGACGGCGCCGGGAAGGACAAGGACCAGCAGGAGTTGGCGAGCAGAGCGGTGACGCCCGAGCTGCAGAAATCGGTGACGCCGCCGATGCTGTTGCAGAAGAACGCGGTGGTGCTGTCGACGGTGAACGAGGATGAAATCCACGAGAAGAACGCGAAACCCTTCTACGAGCCGGAGGTCAAGGGCAACATGCCCGGCTCCGGGAGGCCGGCTTACCTGGCCAGCCCCAGCAGTTCCATCCTCGAGAACATCCTGCTGCGCAGCAGCACCGACAACAACAACAACAACAGCCACAGCCACGGGCATCACCATAACGGCGCGGCCATGCAGCATCACCAGCAGCAGCAACAACAACAGCAGCAGCAGCAGCAACAACACCATCATCAGATCCACCATCAAACCCACGTCGACTCGGTGACCCCGCCACCGTCCAGCCCAACGGAGATGGCCTACTCGTACAAGAAGTCCCATCGTTACGGAAACATTCTGCCGTGCAGCCCGGACTCGAGCTCGAACCTGCCGATGCAAGCGGACACGTGCGTGAACTCGACCACCAGCGGGAACAGTGCGCTGCCGATGCAGAGTCCGACGAGCAACTTGCACTCGAGCACCGGTCCGGGGAACGCCGGCCTGCAGTCCCATCCGGGCAGCATTCATTCGTCCAGCAACGCGAGCAATCACCACTCGAGTGGGAGCGTGTTGTCCTCGAGCACGATACTGACGTCGAGCACCGGCATACACTCGTCCCCGGCGACCAGTAGCGGCGGCGCCGGTGGAGGTGGTAGCTGTCCGACCAAGAGAAAGAGCAAATCTCCGTCGCCATCGGGGACGGGCCAGGGCGCCGCGACGACATCCACGATCCTCTACTCCAGCTCCGGTGGCTGTCAGATCGAGTCGAGCCCGGTCTACCCGAACTCCGCCGCCAACGCCAACCAGAGCGTGTCCATCTCGCCGATCCAGTCGCCGTCCTCCTACCCGTACGGCATCTACCACCAGAACAGCTCGTTGCACCACAACGTCGCCCCGTTGTCGATCAACTGCACCGCCTACTCGCCGACCCCGAGTGGGAACGTCGTCTACGAGAGGTCGGACGGCAGGAGGCTCGAGGCAGTGACCAGTAGTCATCAGCTACCGACCTCCTCCACCATGCAGATCGACACCAATCAGGCGTTGATCGCCGGCACGCACAACCTACACCTCGGACACCATCCCGGCCTCACCATACACGCGAACTCCTCCTCGTTGAACCGGTACTCGCCAGCGAGCTCACTGTCCCCGGACGACCACGGCTGCTCGCAGAGCGGCTCCCTCAGCCCGAACTCCCAGGGCTCCAGGGGATATAGATCCCTACCCTACCCGCTCAAGAAGAAGGACGGCAAGATGCACTACGAGTGCAACGTATGCTGCAAGACCTTCGGCCAGCTGTCCAACCTCAAGGTACACCTGAGGACGCACTCCGGCGAAAGGCCGTTCAAGTGCAACGTCTGCACCAAAAGCTTCACGCAACTGGCGCATCTGCAGAAACACCATCTCGTCCACACCGGTAAGTCTTCCGAACGATGCTGTTTTGCTACTTTAGCCGAGCCTGCTGCTGTATGTGTCTGAGCTGTTGTTGTGGAAGAAAGGGTTCTGGACCTGAACGCACACTCTAGTTGTCGTAGAAAGTTGTGACAACGATGAAATAGAATTATCATATGAGGTAGAATTTCCTTGCAAGAAAAAGCCTAATATGGACTTGTTGATTAAAAGTTGTGCTTTGCGCAGGGTGTCGCAAAAATGTCGTTCAACCTTGAAGGGAGCGGTTCCTGAGGTTATTCGAAGTGACATTTTCAGTTGCAAAAATATCCGTCTGCGGCTTTGTTAAGGAGTTATTAACAAACAACACTGATCAATCAGAGCACGGCTACTGAGCGTAGCGTTGGTGTCGCGCCGCGGTGAAACAATGAACAAGAGTAATAGTAGAAATTAATTTACTAATTAATTTAAATGCATTTGCTGCTTCGAGCTGTAATTCACTGGGCCATTCGGAGACGAACTGAACGAAAGGTAAAAGACAATCTAAAAGACAGTTCTAGTCAACGAACTGTACAGCTGGTGGTAGATAGGTATACAACAACCTAAGGGATGAGTGGTAAAGTCAACGATCCGGACTTTCACTTTCATTCTCACTTTCACCTTCTTATCGATAAACTAATCGTATGTTTATTTTACACAGATTTCGCGATCATTGTTCACATTTTACAACACGTAGCTATGTACTAACACAAATCACAACAATCCGGTAATGTGATCATTAGACTGTGGAGTTCATGTGTTTGTAGCAAAACTTAGTAGGTTCATTTGTGTGAAATCTTTTATCGATAAGACAGTGAAAGAGAAAGTGAAAATGAAAGTCTGGACCGTTGACTTGGCCGCGCATCCCTTAGGTTGTCGTATACCTACTATCTATCTGAAGTCAGCTGTGCAGTTCGTCCCCGAATACCCCAGTGACACTCATTTCGAAACGGCAAGGCTGAATAAGCGAGTTTTAATTAAATCAATTTTTGCTCCTTTTCTTGTTCACTGCTTCACCGCGGCTCGGCACCAACGCCACGCTCAGTGGCACCTGCCGCCAAGCCGGAATTTCTGATTGGTCCGTGTTTTTCGTTAATAACTCCTTAGGAACATCAAATCAAATGACCTCAGGAACCGCCTCCTTCAAGGTTGGATGACATTATGAGTAGCTCAGTAGGGTAGAATATCTACGAGAACAGAAATTTAATGATTTAATAACGAACATTGTAATCGCAGGTGAAAAACCGCACCAATGTGAGATCTGCAAGAAGAGGTTCAGCTCTACCTCGAACCTGAAGACGCACCTGAGATTGCACTCGGGCCAAAAGCCGTACGCCTGCGACCTATGCCCCGCGAAATTCACTCAATTCGTTCACCTGAAGCTGCATAAGAGGTTACACACGAACGAGAGGCCCTACACCTGCCAGGGCTGCGACAAGAAGTACATTAGCGCGAGCGGCCTTAGGACCCACTGGAAGACGACCAGCTGCAGGCCGAACAACATCGAGGACGAGCTCGCTCTGGCCGCGGCCGTTGGCTCGCCGACCTACTACGAGTACGGGCCTGACATGAATGTTGGTGAGTGAACGGGACATGATGAAACCCACAAATACTAATCCCAAAAATTGCCGATTTTGATCTGTGGTCAAAGAAATTGGCTCCTCTTCACAACGTTTCTTCTGGTATGAAACCAGAGTTTCAACTCACTTACGATGTCTCTTCGACGCTAAACTGGTAGATCTCATGAATGATTGCTAGGTTGAATGGGATCAGGGGTGGTTTATTAAGTTCTCCGTGAAACAAGCTTCCGTTCAAGCATACGCAAGCTCGCTTTCATATCCCCGTAACTTTCTCGGTAAGCTGATAGAGCGTCGCATCGATCGACGGGACGGTTAACAGTTTGGGTAGAGAATGAAAGAAAAGGCGATGAAAGAAAAATGTGAAACGGATAGCGATTGCTGGTGATTTTGAGCCTCGTTTAGAGTCGTCGCTGCGGTCCCACAAGGTGTTAACTGCGGAGGAAAGCCGAGGCTAGTTTGATAGGGGAACACGTTGGTTCGTTTTCGGTTGCAGGAAACATGCCGAAGGAATGCGAACTGGAGCACATCGAGAACTACGAGAGGCACGGATCGACGCACGGGCCGCACTCCACGTCCCTCCACAACCTGGAGAACTCCGTGGGCAGACCGAGCGTCATAGAGACCTCCCAGCCTCACATAATCGAGTGCACCTAAGAACGGGGGTATGAGCCCTTTCGCTCCAGCGCAGAACCTAGCCGTGGAATAGTAAACGAGTTGCTCACGACAGACGAAACGTACTCGTACCCCTGCTTCCCTTTCGAGAGCTATTCCCGGAACTGTAATAATTTCCAGAAATTTCATTCGTCGTAAGCAGCAGCGTGTGTAATGATCACGAACTCTGTGTGTATAAAGAACGGTGGGGGTGGGGGTGGGAATTTTTGTGGGGGGTGTACGAGAGAAACACCGTAGGACGTAGGAGAATATCGTGTGGGAGAAACGCTTCGAAATCGAGAGAGAGAGAGAGAGCGAGAGAGAGAGAGAGAGAGAGAGAGAGAGAGAACGAGCGGTGTTCACGCGTACCGAGAAGCGACCCGAGATTGTTGAATATACATTGTTGCTTGAATCGAAGCTTTTAGTAGACACACTGCATTCTCGAAAGCTGATTATACTTTGTCGGTGGGACGGCGTTGTCTTATTCGGGTAGGACGAGTCGACGGGATTCCCATCTACATACACGAGCGTAACAAAGTTCCTTCCTTGTAAATACTCGTTTCTATATTTTTTCTATGGTAGCGCCCGACCAACGAACACGAATCTGAATCCGATTCATGACGAACGCGGTATAGGGGGTCGACACGGAAAAGAACCGATGTAGGATAGTTGAGCGCGAGTTTGAATATTCTCGACACGTTGCACGCTGCCATTCGTGGGACAAAATTGAGAGAGAGAGAAACGGAAAGAGAGAAGGGAAATGAATGCGCCAAAGTCGTTCGAGCTTCTCGATTATCCTTCCACGGACCATGCTTCAGCGATGCATAGAAAAGGGTACCGTATCCGCAAGGATGAATCCGTGCCGTTCCCTTTTTCTACTTGTATACAAATACAAATCGCTACGCTTCCACAGATACTTCCGTTGTCCAGCCGAAACTCGATTTTGGAATCGCTCGACCACGAGAAAATCGAGCATTCTCTACAAATTTTCACCCTCGACGCCGATACGCTCCCTGAAAACACTCTCGATCTCACCTCGCGCGCAATTCACCGGAATAATCGATCGGAGCGATTCCAAAGTTTCGGACGCCGGCAATCGAGTCGGCAAACCCCTCTCCATCTGTGAGACCCGATGCACGCGATCATGCATCGTTCACGCTGTGCGATGCTATCTCTGCGATGGGGTCAGTTTGTTGATACTTTCAGTCCGATAAGGCGGTCCGATTCTTCGACATTTTTTTCATTTTTATCTCGAAGCTCGGTTCGAGGCGTCGAAGCCGTGCTGAATGTGTCAACGAACGGGACCTCTGTATCGCAAAATTCAAAATCCCATTCAAAATTCATCATCCCATAAGTCGTGTCGTTTACGATGCTAACCAATCAATTTTTTTATTCTGAATTTGGAGACAGTTTCTCCGCATACATCACTAGATTGTGGAGTTTTATGCAAAATAAGAATTGTCTGCATTTATTGCTAGATGGAGGAGCTACATGCACCTCTTTCCTTAATCATTTGAACCGGTTGAAAAGAATGCCATAGTATTTTAACATTGATGTACACACTTTCGTTACAAATGCAAATTTCAGACTGCCAAGAGGGTGTACCTCGCAACGAATAGGAAGAAGTTCCTACGAACATAATACAAATTCAAAAAACGACACGACGTATGACCCAATGAAGACTATCCTAATCGCGCAGCGTGACGATGCGAGACCGCGCGTACTGTTGGTGGCCGAGAAAATGGCAGGCAGTCGTGATTGGCTCGAGTTCAGTAGAACAAGCTTCGAGGACAGAGACGAAATAAAACTCGCGCGCTCCTCTATTGGGGAAAGGGCGGTGGGAAGGCGGGGCGAGCGGAATGATCTCTCTCTCGCCCCCCGTAACGTCTCGACTGCGAATTTCTCGGCGCTGAATGGCACAGGCGGGGTTCCGAGCCGCGTTATCGCGACGAGGGACGCGATGGTCCAGATGATCGAAACCGGCCTCCGTCCTCGTCGTCGGTCGATAACGCGACGCACCAATTATATTTGTCCCGACGCGACGTCTTCGATCCGACAGCGTGACGGTACCATTTTCTACGCGTCCCGTGCTAGAAAACGGCGGCGGACTTGGTCGGCGTCCGCTCGCCAGAGAAAATTCAAGAACCACAACGAGCGAGAGCGACGCGACGATCGAACGAACAGCAACCAGTGACGACACGACTGCAAACTATACGAGACCTGTACCTGTATATACTAACATTACTATTAATTATTCGATCTAATTTAAAAGGTAAATTATAAGGAGCTCTAATTTATGAATACCTTTATATAATTATGTATATGTATACATCGTCGTCGCTTGGCGGGAAACGGTAGGCTGCGCTCTACGACACCCTCGACAACGGAACGGGGACGGAACAACCCTCTTTCTCGGACACGTTCGATCATATTTATCTCTCGCGCAAAACGTTTCGGTACAAGACACATACAAGGAAAACAAGCTTTCGGTGATCGAGTACTCTTATACACCTGTATTTATACGCGCTCGTATACATATATTATACACGCATGCATATATATATACATATATATTTTTTAGGCGTCCTTTTGTCGTGGAATTTTCGCAAACGGGAAGCACCGATATTTTCATTTCCGTAAACACCCCCGGCGTCTTGTTCGCGCGGCAATCAACGCTCGGCACGTATCGATTAGAAATCGCGGTTTTGAACGTGTAATACACGCGGTACGTGAACCGTGTAGTACGAATTTCAGAATCCGCGAATACGAATCCGTGTACACGGATCGAAAAACAATAACGATTCAGTTGTCAGTCTCGAACGTGCGGAAGGGATCGATATTCACGGATCCTTGAATTCTTACCACATGGATTACGTACCACGTGTATTTATATCTCTAGTATCAATCGATCGTTTCGAACAAATCCGGACCCGTCTTTCCCGTCTCTCCTCGTCGTTGAAAACGTAGAAACTATTAGCTAAGAATCGCGGATTTCCATCGGCTCACGGGCGTCGAACGGTTCTTCGCGTTATCTGTCCCGTGATCTTTTTTTTATCGTGATCGCGCGCACAAACAATACTCCCGATCAACGATGATTCACGATCGCGCGTCGTTGGGCGGTTTTTCTTCGTTCTCCTCGAATTTCCTCGTCCGGGGCGAAGACTCGGCGACGATCTCCCTAATCGGGAACAAATCGAAAGCGCACATTAACACGGGTAGCACATTCTCTCGCGACACGGGAGAGTCAATTGAAACGATCGCGTCTAACCAAGGGCGGGAGGAAAAATTCTAGTCAAAAAGAAACGAACGCACCGTTGCGTCCCGCGGTTATTTCGTAACGTAATTTAAACGAGATCGTGCCGAACCTTCCCTCGCGCGCCGGATTCGAAACGATCGGATCGGATCGAGAGAAGCAATACGAGGAGAATCATCGATCGGTTAAGAATTGTCCCCGTTGGTTTCCCTTGTTCTTCTCATCTTCCATTGGTTTCGCGGGAACAGTTCGTCGTCGCGTTCTCGGTGTACTTCCACTCTTGATTTGTCGCGCGCCGAGAAAGCGCAGCCTACCATTAAATGCGAAACGATAATGGTCGTCGTCGGTCGGTGATTCAAGCGCGCGCGCGCGCGCCTTCCAAGCGGGATTTTTATCGGAACGAAACACTGACCGATCGTGACAGCACATCACGATGTATCGCAGACTGATATACGCACGGTTATCGATTGTCTACGAGTGCGAGAGAGAAAGAGAGAGAACGAATGTACGAGCGAGAGACTAAGCGTGTGCGAAAGAGTGAGGAAGAAAGGGTGAGACAGAGGGAGAGAGTGTTTTAGCGAAATTACGTGCATCACGTTTCAAATTCCAAGAGCGAACGGACCCGATAAACAGGAACGAGAAAGAAAGAGAGAGAGAGAGAAGATCTCGAATACATAGACACCTGACACCGCGTTCCAGGAACGTTTCTTCCGTTTATTAAAACTCTTCAGTTTCTTGACGATCAAAGCCTCGTAAAGCTCCCGTTCGTCGGCCGATCGCGAATCGGTAACGTGCACACGCATCCATCGTCTATCCGTTTAGCTTGGAACGCGACAATTCCAATGGTTCCTGCAAATGTTCATGGTGCTCGTTGTAAGATTTCTAACAGACAGGGGAACTGAAATATCGCGTTTAGTTGTGGTCTCTTCCGTTTTGCTGCGCCCCTCTTCACCGCTTTCGCGCGAGCCCCTATCGCGAAACGATACTTCGCCGGCGTCGTACGTTTGAGGCAGCTTTAAACCGAGCAAAAGAGAGCGATTTTTTCTTTACACACCGTGGCAGCAGGTAGCGCGAAAAGATCCGACGAGAAATGGCAAGAGGAGATACGAAATCGAACACGATACGGTTCGCAAGGCCGTCACGCTGATCTTTCCGCGGACACGTTCAACAGAAAACCTGGAAGATTTTACCTAACTGTATTCGTCGCTCAAGAGAGAGAGAGAGATGCGCAAGACGCTGTAAACTACCGCGTTGCCACTGTGACGGACAACTTCGTAGTCTCCATCTTCGTCGAAGACAATTTTCAAACTCCACGTGCATTTACCAAATTCGAAGCATCGCGGAGTCATGGAATTTATTACATCAATCAGAGTCAATCCATTCATTTTATCCGAAATTTGGTGGATGCACGTTGCAAAAATGTTCGACGACGACGACTGCTAATCTTGAGGTCGTCACACAGGCGCCATCTTGTCGTCCCGTTTGCTTGCGCAGTAGTTGCAATGCAGAACAGATTGTGTACGCGGTGAAATAGTCCGCTTCAGCGTGCGCGTTTCGTAAATTGTCTGACATGAACGCAATCACGATCCTGACGTTTTCTCCCATCCTGCACTGCAACTTATGACTGGTCAGCAAAACGGACGACAAGACGGGGCGTGCGCGGCGGCCTCCAAATAAGCAAGAACTCGAAGCGATCGTGTCACTTCCGGTAGGCGAGTCTGCGAGCCCCTGCATGAGAGCTGTGCGCCGCGAAAACGACACTGGAAACGCGGACCTGCGGGACGACAGGAAATTGAACAGTTCGTTCGTACGATGCACAATCGCGCCCAGCAACGCATTCGTTTTTTCTACCGGTCGCGAGTAACAGACGTAGAGGGACAGATTAGACGGGAATTTTCCGACGGTCGAGCTTGAATGCTTTCCCGCGAGCCGAAACCGAAACCGAAACTGAAACCGAAATCGAAACCGAACCATACAGGCGTCGCCGAGACGAACGTCGTCAATCGAAAGCGTTGAACGACCGGATCGATCGACGCCGAATATATTTTTTTATAACGCTATTTGCAATCTGGAATCGCGGGCGATTGTTTCCAGTGACGTTTCGTCGATCGACATTCCGTACGTTGCCTCGATTCCCTACCTTGCCTGCATCAAACGCACTTTATTAGAGATAACGAGAAGAAGAGATCGCGTAAGAAAAACAATGAAAGAGAACGAGTGAAAGAGAGAGAGAAAGCGAGCGTATGTGCGAGTATACGTTGCAATAAGAGAGAACGGGTGAAAGAAAGAGAGAGAATGAGTTACACCTAGCAAGTAAGAATTAAACTGCGAAGGAAAGAACAGAAAAAAGAACGAAGAGTAACGGTGTAGAGAAAGGGAGAAGAGGGGTAAAACCAGAGAGAAAGAGAGTGAGAGAGAGGGGAGAAGATCGTGTAAATACCGCTGAAAGTAGAATGATCGAAGGAAGCAAGCGACTAACCGCCTCGACAACAAACAACAAGCAATATTTAGTTCTTACCATCTCGTAATAATTAAACGATAACTCCAAACTCTGTACTGTACACGCGTGTACAACGCTCGTAAACGTATTTAAACGACTATAAATTAAATGTTAATTATCCTTACACTTCGTATATAGTAAAATTGTTACGCATTTATTATCATTACAATTATTGAATAGGTAATGCTCAATTAGCATTTGTTTCTTAAAATAAAGAATAAATATATGGCTGTTGGATATTTATATTGCACATATCACTACCTATCATTTCGCACCTCGCCGCGGCGACACGCGGCCCCGTAGAACACGTACACGGTTTTCATTTCGATTTTCAAAACCAGTTGCTTTCTACGAAACCCGTTTATGTTCGGCGACCATTCGCGGAACGATGGGACGGGAGATCCAGGGGTACGACACGTTTCTGGTCGAACATCTGCCTGTCTGTTAAGGAGGTACGGGACTATTGGATTGCAAAAATCTATGGCGCCATTCGAGATCGATCGCTTTGCTGATATTTTCATATAGATAGGACAGAATGTTGAAACTTCTAAGAAACATGGAAGGATGAAGCTCAGCTTCACTTCACTCCATGGAAAATAGTGCTTTCTACATTTGCAAGTAACGTTTCAACTGAAAGTCCAGTCTCGGGATTAACAGCTTTATGGGGGTAGACTCGTTTTTCCTGGATTGCAAGGGTGCGGAATGCGTGTTCTCATTTCTCGATAATACGAAGGTGAGGGTTTTCAGTAATCAAAAGCGCTAGATTCGCGAACGCCCTCAAAAATAATATTTTTACGTTTACAAGGCGTAATTTATATGATTCGGAAGCAGACGGTTGCGCATTTCATAAAGCTGCAAATTACGCCTCGTAAATGTAAAAATAGGACTTTTGAGGGCGATCGCGGCCTAGATCGATCTTTGATCTAGTGCTTTTGACTACTGAAAAACCCCGTCTGTGCATTATCGAGAAATGAGAGGACGCACCCTTCCAATCCTGGGAGAACGAGTCTATCCCCTCAAAGTTTGAAGCGATGTTTTCTCCAACATGTAACTTAAAAAATCTGTAGATGATTTTTGAACGACTCCTGGTCTACGAAAAGCTTTCTTCAGCTGCGCAACATCGTCCATCTTCAATTTTCTTATCTCGTACGAGACCTAATCCATTGTATACAAAGCTGCCATACCTATGTATAACTTTCGTAACTATCCAAATATTGCTACGGTTTTCTACCTGAACACTCACGGAGAATGAAGTCTCGAAAATCGATTTCTCCGTGTCTCAATAGTCCTGTGCACCCTTAAACGCGACAACGTTGTCCTCGCGTCTATCCGCATTATCGTGATAAAGAGAGAACGATAACGCGGACAGAGGAAACGGAATCCCACTGGCAGGATGTGAGTCCAAGGATATGTTTCAAACTTAGAAGGCGAGGCATGTCGTTTTCAACCTTTTATTGTAAATTGATCTACAATCACCATTCGTTTACATCTTCATCGTTTATAAATAGGACAAAAAAAAATGAATGACATGTTACAGCAGCACTATTGCTCAATTATCATAGTGTGTGTATGTTCGTGTACGTGTCGTGACCTGACGTGTGCTGAAAGCACACAAACAAGTCTGTTTGTCTGCCTCACGGATATCGAGGTTCGTTTCCGTAAGTTTTCAATCGATCAAATTTTGTCACTCAGACTTGTCATCAAATTGATTATTTTTTTTCGAATTGAATGGTATGATCACCGATTCTTAGTTTATTGTACAATTCATAGGATTACGCCCGGCTTCCTTTCGTGGTCGACACTTCGAAGCAAATTTCTTCGGTTGCTCGCGGCCCGTGAAAATCAAGACGAATCGCGAGTTGAATCGAAACGGAACGGAACGAAACAGCGGGGATATTGGGAGAAGCTACCTATCTTACGAGTGAGTTAGCGGTTAGTGTGTGTTTTTTTCGTTTTTTCCTTGTACGGTTTGCTTTTTCTTTTGTTTTCTCTGTTTGTTTTCTCATCCACTCGCATCCTCATCCCCCGGACGTAAGAAAAATGCGTAAGATCTCACGTCTACACGCGTTGAGAACAATATACATATTCCTATATTAATTAGAAAAATAATACAGATTTTGCCTTGTTAATGGAAACAATTAGCTATACGTAATGTACCACATGATTTATGCGGGTATGGACATTCGAGTATGTTGTCACAGCTAACCAAGTCCCTGAAAACAATTTTAAGAAAGTCTTTCATCTCCCGGACAAATCTCACACGTTCATCAACTGTCTACTTTTTTTCGTGTCTCGTTATTTTCTGATAGGAACAGACACTCGTTTAGAATATGCGCCGCGAGCGCGCGATCTCCTCAAGTGGAGGATCGCGAAGCACCGATAACGTGGAAGAAAGACAGAGACGAATAAAGCTGGAACCCGAATCAAACTTTCGAAAACCACTTTGACGGTCGCGGATCGCTGTCGCTTTCACCGAAAACTTCGGAAGGACTCGACCCTTTCGAAGAGAATATAGCATCGAGGTAGTAAAAATAATATATATAGATAATAATACGTTACGTACGCGTACTTAACAACGCTGGATCGCGACTAAAAGCAGAACAAAACTACAACGGAATCGTTCTCTTTTTTACTCCGCAACGGAAGATCGTCTAGTCAAGAACACCGAATCGCAAATCAAATACCATACGTCAAACGCTAAATACTCGTACAAGTCGATTGAAGAACATTTTATTATTATCGTTAAGGATATGTTAGGGCGATCAATTAAAAAATGATAAATGTATAATAGACATCGTTCGGACATTAATCGACGAACGAATAAATGAGGATTGTGAAATAATGTCCTACCTTATCAAGGTACAGGACTGTCTGTTCCGCTTCCGCTGTTGGTCCCAGCTTCCGTTTTTGTTGCGGCCACTCTGTCACCTCGCTTTGAACTCTTCGACAAGGAAGCGACTTCTTTCAATAAGCTAGAAATCTTGAGCTGCATCGTCGAGATTTTCGTCTCGTACTCTTTCTCCGTCCCCTTCATCTTGTTGCGCAGCTCCGTCTCCGACGTGAAGTTCTTCGCCTTCAACTCGGTAATCTGCCGACAGAAACGGTTCGTCTTATTATTTTCCAGAGGCTGACTTCGCGAAACGATCATATTAGTTTTATAAAAACGTCATTTAGAAAACGGTCCCCGAGTTTATCTTTCCTCTTAGTTTCAAGACATTAGCGTTTGAAGACAATCTTCCAAAAATATGAATGGAAATTTACGTTACTTACACAATGAACTTACAAACCTCACTGTTGAGGCTTTCAGGTATGAACTGTGTCCTTTAGGAATTATTTTCCGAATATTTCGATGGATCAGTGTATCTTTTAACCAAAAATAGCTCCAAGAGAACCGACTTGCACCTTAATCCTTTGCACTCTGAATTATTTTTCGATATTGTTGCCAAAAACTCCCTATTATTGTAAGTGTCTTATTTGAAATTTACTTCAAAAGGCAGTTCCTTGACTGCTACTTATTTTACACAATGTTGTTTACTAATTATATTAAATATAGCTCTCAAACTTTCTATTTGTTTTTAACTAAAAAATAAGACGATTAAATACATAAAGGAAGAACCAAATGCATATAAAAACCCGTTTTATTTGCAGTTTCCCTTCTCTGATGTCGAGTCACACTCGACAAAGGAGTGCAAAGGGTTAATGTATTTTACGAAGGATCAAATTACCTGTCTATCCTTGGCGAGTAGTTGGCTATCTTTAATGGAGATTTGCTTCTGGAGGTGGGCTATCTTCTCTTTGAGTTGCGTGACCGCGACCACGTGATCCGAGCTGTTTGGATCATGAGGATCGTGCACGCCGACCATCCTGGCAGCTTTGACCGGCGCAGGTCCATTCGTATCGCCGCCCTCGGATTGAGGCGGTGGAAGCTTCGTCACGTCTACTCTGTGCGGTCTCTTATTGTGACCTTTCAGTCTAAAGCAGAACGAACGAAATAAGCGCGCTGGAATTAAGCAGAGTCAAGAGGTTCGCACATGGAAACGTTACCGGTTCTTTGCTTTTCATCGAAGAGATACTGAAATTGTGCAGAAACACAATTAAAACTACCAAGCACAGAGTTACCTTGTCACACGCAGTATGAATATGGATAATTACTTTTGTTCTTTGTGCTTCGCTGCCCGCTGCTGCGCCAGTTTCAAATGCGCCCTCCTTTCCGCATCCGACTGTTTTGTTTTCGCCAGTGCTCTTTTGTAAGACAATGTGCACAACCAACATAATAATTTTCCATCAACCTTGAACAAAATCATGACTCAGTTATCTTAGATAAGCGAATAGAGATTATTGCTTTCCTTCCCATCACCTTCTTATCTTCGTCCTGTCTATCAAAGGCACACTTCTGTTTGCATTGCTCGCAAGTAACCGGTGGTCCATAACGTTTCTCGGAATTGGTACATCGTTGGCATTTGCTGCCAATAAACGCAGCTATCGTGTTGCAGTATTCACAGGCCGATGGCTTACCATAGGATTTCACGTTCTGCTCGCATTTTTTACATATAGTGCTGGTATTACCCTTTCTGCAAAAAGAGAAACAAAGTTATTTGAGGCTAAAGCGCCGATCCGATCGTAATAAATACAAAGCAAGAGTTAAGAGTGCTTACATTGTTTGCTGGAATTCTGACCTACAATACGTACATTTCACCACTGGAAATGCACCTCTGCACTCCTAAATAAGCAACACAATATAGAGAAAGTTTCTAAAGAAAATGTACACATAAAAATCTTGGTGTTCGCACAGTGTGTGCGTGCTGTTATACAAAATGCATAGCGAAAAGGAAGGTAGATCGAGAAAACCGTGTTTGAGAAATTTAATTGTGACAGAGAGTGTATGTAAACAATGAACAGACTACAGAATTTACGTGCTTGTAGTGTAGACATAAATCTCTACAGCGAATTAAATGAAAACGATACTTGTGTGTGAGATGCACAAAATTCGAGCGCAGTACACGACGCGTTCACAAAGCGAACGAATTTCCGGTTCCTGCAAATTAGTCCCGGAATGTACGTTCCATGCTCGGTCCGGCGATTAATAAGAATTCCTAGGGCTAATTTCTTTTTCGGAGTTTCGAACGTGACGGAAAGAGCATCGGTTACGGGCGAAACGCGCGTTTCAATTGAAAGTTCTATTATTAGCGTGGTGTCTCGCGAGCGAGAGAAACGACGCTCGCGGGGGAAACTGTTGGTGTATCGTGTAAAGAAAATTTCTCGGTTGGGGAAAAACACGGGGAAAACACGGGAAACGATACCTTGCACAACTGCTGTCCCGGGGATAGCTCCTCGAACGGATGCCTCGAAAAGCATCTGGAGCACGCGAACATCGCCTGCACATTGTTCGCGCTCATCGTCGTGCGTCGACTCGTGTTTGGCCTCGGCACTCCAAAAAACCGTACGTCACCGATGAGATAAATATCGATTTGTGAAATTCTCGCAGCCAGAAACCGAGCGGACGGTTTTTCGTTTTCGATGCTAACGAAGGAACAAAAAGGAACGGAAAATTTGAAGGCGACGTCGGCACTGACAGGTAACAACTCCTTACATGTTTCAGAAAGTTTTGCGCGTTCGACGCGATTGTTTTGCGTACATAACCGCGTCACTTCACTCTCGTTCACCTGCACCGGTTGTTGATTTCAGACGGCTATCCGTGACTTCTTACGGGAGAAACGTTTTTAGCTGGTGACCGACACCGACCAGATGTCGCTTCCGTTCGCGTCCAGTACAACGATACACGCGCCGCAAACCAATCGGCATTTTTCAAACCGAAAGAATCAAGCGACAATTGGTTAAACCGTTATCGCCGCTACGACACCGGGAGTGTTCGTAGAACTTGTCCTTTTTGACCTTTACAGGTTGCCACCGGCCAATCAGCGCTCGTCGTTCGCCGACTCGTTCAAAGAACCTCCGCCACGGAATATTCTTATAAAGGCGAAACTCTCAAGACCAGTTTTTTCAATTGTAACAAAAGTATATATATGTATACAAGGCGCCCCGCAATAGTTGTACTTTTTTGCAAGGGGTGATTCGTGAGGTCATTCGATGTACATATCTTTTTCCTTTGTGAAAATGATCTCCACGGCTTCATAAAGAAAAACACAGACCAATCAGAGTATGGCTACAATGAGTCGCGCCAAGCCTGGTGTTGCCGTTGCCGTTGCCATTGGCCGAGTCGGAATCCGTTCGTCGTTTCCGTGCTCTGATTGGTCCGTGTTTTCCGTTAATCACTCCATAGGATTCACCTTTTTTAAAGTATACTATATTTTTAAAAAGGAATAGGAATGTCAATTTAAAAAAGTAACAATGCAGTAACAATGCTCTCTGTATGTATATAGGATTTCAAGATGTTCCAATTTGGAGACACCGAGATGAAAAGTAAAGGGTTGGTGTCGTGCCTACTATACATATAATAGTCTATGATTCTGAAATCTCGATCGTATACGTGAAAAAGTGCACGCGTGACGCGTCTTGTATTTACATAGCTTTTAGCAACGCGAATATAAATATAACCTCAAACGTTACCGTGTCAACATATATATTTAGGTACTTTGCTAAAATTCGAACATTCTCGATGTCGTTTGAAAATTAAAACGTGACTATAGAGAAGGAAAAGTTCAGTTGAATATTGAAACATGCGGTTGAAGAAATTCCAGGCGAGACAACTGGTGAAACAGAGAACCCTTTATGTTCGTCTGCCACACGTGATACGAACGGAACAAGATGTAGCAAAGTTATTTACCGGTGAATTCAAAGTGCAGCTTTGTCGACAATCTAGCAGACATTGCTACGTAATATTTCCCACAGTCGATGAGCAATTGAAAAATTTGGAAGCTGTAAAAAATAAAAAAATAAATGGTAAACGCGTGGTTGTAGAACCCGCAATAACAAAAACTGAGAAGAACCATCCGAAGCTGTTGAAAAAGAAAATAGTTGTACCTGAAATAAAAGCAGAAACGATAGTGACGAAAACGTAACTATTTCTGCGTTTCTATTGTTGTTTCTGATTTTTTGAATGCATTAAAAATGATGTTTTTCTTAAAGGTTGTTCGTATCGAATATCAAACCTGGAACCAAACTCCAAGACTTAAAGGCAGCTATTCCCGGAAGTGTCTCTGGTAAATTGTTAAGTGCTACTTCAAAGAGATCCAGGTATTCCCCGTTTTACGTCTATATTATAACAAAAGATTTATTTACAAGAACAGTATATGACATTTTAATTACATGTTCAGGTGCGCGATGATTAAAATGGAAAGTGCTCAGGTAGCAGCAGAATACTTGAGAAAGCTTAGACCACGACCGATCTTGGGAGGAAAGAAATTGAGATTTAATCCTGACACTAGAAAAAGAGTAAAGATAAGACGTGGTCCTCTAAAGATTTATGATGGAGAAACTGAAATAACAGATGTATTTAGTAACATAAAATCCAACAACAATGGTTTAGATCATATTGTACTCGAGAAGAAAGTGTAAATGACATATATATATATATCTTATTAAATGATAAATATATATATATTAGATTTTATAGATTACAATTAGATGTTGGAAAATTCTGTATGTAAATAGTCTATTTTTAATCCATGAATACCGTGACATTAATGACAGATTGTGTCAACTTGTTAGTAAGTTTCTAAGCTATAATGAGGCATAAGATTGCTAAAGAATACATTATACTTTTTTATGAACGTTGTAACCTATTCATCGAACGTTTCTGCCGCCTTTGATGCATTTCTGATTAATGAGTCGTTAAACGCAGAAAAAATCTTACAATACGTTACCATAAATAATGTCTACACGAGCGATTCGTCTATCGCAAAAAATTCAATAGATTCGATATTCAAGCATTATTATGCTTGGGCACGATTCGTTCCCGATTAACGAACGTAATGTTATTGTAACTATTTTAAATGTGTAGTAGTTTGGTGAATTGTCTTTGGTTACATAAAGAAGAGAATTACAGAAATGGGTTAAACATGATTGACAAATTAACTGATCCTTTCCGGTTAACAGGTTGTAAACGCATGCAATCGTTTTTCTTAAAGATTGCGCAATTTCTAGTCGACTGCAAATCTACATAGAAAAACGCTTCTCGTAGAAAGCGCAGCATGGATACTCGTAGAAAAACGGTCATGAGATCAGCGATCAAGGTGAAGTCGCCGCGTTTTTATAACAGCAAGATAATATTTACAGCGAAAACAGCACATCATTAATTTCCTGTAACGAGCGAATCAGTATGAAGAACGTTCTCGTGGAAGAAGGTGCTTTGAACAGCAGTGACATATCAGGAATTTTCTCAGTTTTAAAATCGGAACAAAACCTTTGTCTTTTATTTATTACAAATTTTGTATTCCTGCAAAAAAATTGTTGAATAGAAATCTCAGGTTCGTGAAAGAAGAGGATACAAAGTGAGTATTCGCTGCAAAGCACATTTCGTTTGATAGATTCGTTGAAAGGTTCAGTTTGATAAAGACATCATCGAAGAAGGCGATAACACGCTCGATATAGAACCAATATCGCGTAAGGCTCGTGGCAAGCTACGCGGCTTCCTTTTAGAGTATTGATTTGCAATAAAAAAAAATGTGTGTGCTTTTAATAAATTTAATCGAAGCGGGAGAAACGGCTCGGAAGCTTTATCGGTCGACCGCTAGGTAGCAGGATAACCTTGATCGGCAGTTTTGTTTAGATTTGCAGAAGTGTGTGGGCGCACACACGACGGTGGCTCATGCAGAGAGTCTGTTGTCGCACAGACACAAAAGCGCACGAAACGTCCCTCGAGAGTCGAGAGGTTGGCATGAAGTAACCAATAAGCGATTTGGTAGTCTAATCGTTCCAACGTCATTGCATAACTCGCGTTGCTTTTTAAACCAATTATTTAATGCGCTGCGTGCAATGATTTTGCACTTGGAGGCGTTTACCGATCGATGTCACGCGCGTGTGGTCACGCCGACTGAAAATGCGTATGGGCGTAATAACGCCGGCGAGTTCTGCGAATCCGATGTACGTCAGAACTAACCTAAACGGAAAAAGTTGGTTCGCTGTGCGGTGTTCCGATCGGGAAAAAATATTGTCCTGAACAAGTATGAGCCATCGTTCGTCCCCGTCTCATCGAACTTTAACTTCGACTTCGACATGTCCGATGTTGTTTGCTCCGTTGTGCAACGTCCGAGATAAGTCGCGTATAGGTTAACTTCCCTCGACAGGCGTCCATCGACCGTTTACAATCTGTCATTTAGGTTTTGACATGTTGTAAGTCCTAATGTAACCGTATCGATAGAAATATAGAAGTCAACCTCCTCGTGGATGTGTTACGTCTTTTGTCATGTGTTTTATAATGATCGAACCGCTTGAAACGTTCCTGTTCATTGGCAATATCGAGTCAGCCAAATTCGAAGGTAACTAAACACTTTCGAAATTAATCTGGCCTCTTATCGTTATTATTTCTGTGATTCCGTTATCGTACAGTTAATAAAGAAATTATAGTGACATTGAGTGATTCAACGGGATGTTAGCGCGATAATCGCATGAATATTGGTGGTTATCAGGTGAAACATTATAAGTCAACTTTTACACATAATTAAATTCATACTTTGGAAATCCATTGAAATTCCTTTTTTTTTGAAAACCAGTATGCAAGAAAGCTAAAGTCCAAAGTTTACTAGACATATACTTTGCACTGTTTTGCCTTGCAACCACAAAAAGTTGCTCTGCTAATTTGTTAATCTGATGAACACTGAAACTTGATGTTTATTTTGTTTCAGCAATTTTTAGGAATGAAATCAATTCCATTTGGGAGTAAGTTTTGATTTCTCTGTCTCTGAAAGCGAACAACCAGGAAATTCTTAACGATGCATTTAGGATTGAATGCATGCCCTGTAAATGCATGAGAAATAATGTGTAACGTTGGTATAAATTTGTGTATAACCTGATTGCATAGAAAATGCAAGCCAAGAAGCGCTATTTATTATTATTCGTAACATGCGCGTTTCTTGGTTACTGTTACTTTGGCGGATACCGGTTAAAAAGCGAAAAGCTAACAGGCAGATCTCAGTTGCCTTATGAGCGATTGCCTTCATATTTAAGTATAAACGAGGAGTACTATGACAAGGATTTAAGGACATCAAATGGAAATTCTCTTATGTTGCAACGCACCAAACAATGTCGTATGGAGACTTGCTTCGACTACACCAGATGCAAGAATGGTTTCACCGTGTACGTGTATCCGATCGAGGATGTGATAAGCCCGCTATACCAAAAAATTTTAAACGTTATCACGGAATCGAGATACTACACGTCAGACCCGACTAGAGCATGTATATTTGTGTTAGCTCTGGATACATTGGACAGAGACCCGTTATCGACGGAATTTGTACACAATCTTCCTGCGAAATTGTTGCGTTTACCTTACTGGAACAACGGCAGAAATCATTTGATATTTAATTTATATTCTGGGACATGGCCCGACTACGCGGAGGATTCTCTGACCTTCGATCTAGGCTTTGCCATGCTCGCAAAAGCCAGTATGTCCATCTTCAGGCACAGACCAAACTTCGACGTGTCGATACCGTTGTTTGGCAAACAGCATCCGGAACGCGGCGGTGAGCCGGGTCAAGCACCGGAGAACAACTTTCCAAATAACAAGAAATACGTCGCGGCTTTCAAGGGAAAAAGATACGTGCACGGTATAGGATCCGAGACCAGAAACACTCTCTATCATTTGCACAACGGCAAGGACTTGGTATTTGTCACGACCTGCCGACACGGCAAAGCATGGAGAGAATTCCAAGACGAACATTGTCAACAGGATAATCAGGAATACGATATGTTAGTACGAACCTTTTTTAGATTCACATTTATTGTACTTGTTGGACAAACCTGAATGCATTGTTCGCCTTGTTAGGTACGATTATGAAATTTTGTTGATGAACGCTACCTTTTGCCTGGTACCACGAGGAAGGAGACTCGGTAGTTTTCGTTTTTTAGAAGCTTTAAGGGCTGGGTGCATTCCAGTTATTCTAAGCAATGGCTGGGCGCTTCCTTTTCACGAACGCATTGATTGGACGCAAGCCGCTATATTTTCTGACGAAAGACTGCTACTTCAAGTAAGCGAAATACATATATTATATGATGATAAAAAGAAACGGACAAGTGGCATTTTCTGTTTTTATGCTTCCAGATTCCAGATATAGTGCGATCTGTGTCCAATGTACAGATACTTAAATTACGGCAGCAGACACAATTCCTTTGGGAGAGATACTTCTCATCGATAGAAAAAATTGTATTTACCGTGTTCGAGGTGATTAACTCTTTTGGTATTCATGTCGAGCAGCTTAATAACAATTGAGCGCATGGTGCTATCAGAATTGAATAAACATCAAAGCGGAGAACGCTTCAAGTGTTTTATTTAATTGGGTCAATTGAGATGATTAAACGTTCGCCGATACTTGCATGTAGGTCGTCGAGTTATCAGCCAATTATCTTTTTTAGAACATACGGGAACGTTTGCCATGGGAAGGTACTCGAGAGAAACTCGTTTGGAATACTAGTCCTGGCGCATTAGCGATATTACCGCAATTTGCCGACAGTCAGCAGGAACTTCCGTTTTCGAAGAGCAATCCGGGTAACACTTTTACTGCCATCATTTACTCGCAGTTAGGGTCTACTGCCGTACTTTATCGTCTGCTTAAAAGCGTCGCGAGAAGCAAATACCTAGATAGGGTGAGTAACATAAGCAGAATCTCATTGAATCGTCTCGATTCGATCATTTGAATTATTTGGTATCTCGTTTTAGATTATATTAATGTGGAATTCGGATATTCCGCTACCGAGGAGGCCGCGTTGGCAAGGGATCAAAGCGACGATACACATCGTCACGGTCGACGGTATATCCCAACGTTTCTATCCTCATCCGTTAATCAAAACTAGTGCTATATTATCGCTAGACGAAGATGCCACACTCAACACTGACGAAATTGATTTTGCATTTACGGTTTGGAAATCATTTCCCGATCGAATCGTCGGCTACCCAGCCAGATCGCATTACTGGGACGACTCAAAGGTAACGAAAGCTCTAAAGACATCGGTCGCTATCATTTGTTACCGCTGTGCAGCACCTATGTACTTTATCTTTTCCCCCTTTGGTAGCGGTCGTGGGGCTACACAAGCAAGTGGACGAACGATTATAGTATAATACTAACTGGTGCCGCTTTTTACCATCGTTATTACAATACGTTGTACACCGAATTGCTGAGCTCGACACTTCACAAGACTGTCGAGCAGTCGCAGAACTGCGAGGACATACTTATGAATTTTTTAGTAAGTCACGTCACTCGGAGACCACCGATCAAAGTGACGCAACGGAAATTGTATAAAGATACTACAGTGGCTGGAATTAGGTATGTTGTTTCTGTTCATTTCCTAGCTGTTTCATGCATTGCCTATCGGCAATTATTTCACTCCTTGCACGCGGAAGATTATCTCGAGTCTATCGAAATTATTGTTTCAAATATATTCGTCAGCGGCAATACGTTGATCGTTCACAACAAAACCAAATGCGAAAACACTTGGAACGTGACCGAGTAGAATTTTTATTCGCGTAAAAAAACTGAATGAACGTAAAATCAGTGAAGAATTTAGCATGGAGAGTTATTTTGCTTGGTTATGGCAGTGAACGCTTTCGAATTAAGAATTGGAGGATTATCAGTATTGTGATTTTCAGATCTCCCTGGAACGATCCAGATCATTTTATACAACGGCAGACGTGCATGAATACGTTCGTGGCCGTTTTCGGCTACATGCCGTTGTTACGATCCAATATGAGGCTCGACCCTGTTCTGTTTAAAGACTCTGTAAGCAACTTGCGCAAGAAGTATAGGCAAATTGAATTAGTTAGTAATTAGAATTATACAAGATATTTTATCAGTTACGCAGTTATCCACCCTCGAGAACGAGGACGATTGTCTCGAGCATTTCGAAATGATAGCGGCTCAATGATTGCTGTTAGAGCGGAGCACTCGCTCGCTCGCTCGCTCGCTCGCCTGCGCGCTAACGCGGGTAGCTAATTCCAAATGTATAGGGAACACTTTGGCAGCGTTGTAAGGTTTAGAGAGTTGTCGGGCAGCGAATCAAGATGGTCTTTCATTCGCATAGAATGGCGACGTCCCGGCGCTTTTACGTATTCGCAAATGAATTTTGTACAAAATATTGATAGGATACCTTACGATATTGTTCGAATTCGAATCAGGCGCGCGACGTTTGGTCGCGTGATCGCCGTGTTCAATTGATGTACATACGAATCGTTCCATAGTTATTAAATAAAAAAGAAGAAGAGCATAACGAGCAAAGTATAAAAACGAACGAATAAACAAAAATGTTGTCCGAGTTGTTCGAGCGTGTTTTTGGAAAAACCGGCCTTTCGAAGCTATTCAAAAATTCCATCGGACGCTTACTTTGTCTCTGTCGTTGAAACGGATATTTTGTACAAGTCTCAGGGACAGAGATACTAGTTCGCGCGAAAAACGAAAGAAAACTCGATGCAGCTCGGCTCGCTATCCTGTACTATCGTCTGAGAGCTTTCGAGGATCGTTTCTTTATACTTTCCACGTCGACTTTTACACTCTCTTGATTACGCTGATTGTACAGTTTGAAATATTTCGTAGCATAAGACACGCATACCCGGTTGCTAACGCTACCCCTGCCAGAAAATATTCGATCGGAGTTATGAATTGTTATTCGTCGACGGAATTATTTGCGCGCACGCTGATGCTTTACCCACAGGCGCGGCGGAGGGTTTTCCAATTAATTGTTTTATAACAATTCAATTCGAGAACCAATAAATTCCATACAATTTATAATATTTCCAAAGTTGATCGTTCCAAAGAAAATGATCAATAGGCTATCGACTGGCTTCCGCTAGGGAAAGTATTAGCCGCGAAAGATCGTGCATGTAACAATTCACTGTCTATCGCTAAAGGAATTATAAAGAGAGTAGCATGACTAAACGTTAGAACCATTTTTAATGCTTCTCACCCTGTACCTTATGAAATTGTTTTAATTATAATATATTTTATTATATATAACGAGTTTTATCATTGTATTTATCTTTATCGTTAACGAGAATGTTTTCCACGTTAAATTTACGAATGGTTATAACGACGAACGGTTGGTCTACTCGATCGAATGCTTTTTGCGAGGGGTAGTATCGCTTTACCTATCGGCGACTAATTAACGCATTCGTACCGGATGACGCACATATATGCGCTTTTAGATTGTTCAAACTTCTGTCTTATAATTCATTGTTCGATTTATCTAGAGATATGTTATAATAGACGTTCCGAAAGTTGCAGTAGTTTCTTTAAAGTGACTTTGCGAGGCGCTTAGGAACTGTGTCGGAGATGACCCGGTGCGAGTGTGTTAATGCTCTGTTGAAAATCAACGATCGAGTGCCAAGGATTGCTCAGTGTATTTTTCTGTGGCAGCAAGTCGTTCGGGGAAATATAGTCGACCCGTTTGTTTGAGTCGTTGAGAATCTAAACGATAGTCTTCCGATAGGTAAAGTGGTATTATTGGACGCGCGAGTTTTGGAAAGAGCGAAAAAGAGGTTCGTCTGGTTTGCGGTAAATGCGGGTCCACTCGTCGCAGATGTCTCGTTTGTTTCTCCGACGTGCGTGCGTCGTGCCATGCGTAGTTTCGCCATGTATTCGGGGCACATACTATTCGTAAGTTGTAATCATGTATGTAGAAGGTATTCCAAGGTTTTACGTATCGCTGCACTCGACGCGGTTCCGTTCGCGTTGATCTTGTTCTGTTCGCTCTCTCTCTCTCTCTCGCGTTCCGTTCCGTTGGAACGCGCGTGCACCGCGATCGATCTTGTAGATTTCGTCGGTTCCGTTTCGCATTTTAACGAGCTCTCGGGAGACCTTTAAGAGGAAGTCAGAAATTACTTGTGACAATATCGCAAGTACGTCTAGTCGTTCACGTTCATTTACATTGGTACGGCCGAAGGGAAAGCAAATGATTCGCCTAGGTAAACTCGATGCATCGTACGTTTGTGTTCCCCGCAACCAAACAGCACGGTGATGTACATATATATACGCGTGTATGTGATACGTTCGTAATTATCATGTGATATATTCGTAATTATCGGAGAAAGGATTCAAAAGGACTTTGTAATTCCGTCAACGGCATTTTCGGCGGCCCGCGCGAGCCGCGTTTTTATCGACTGTACGAAAAGAAGGTCGGCTTACGTTTTCTCCGTTAGATTACAACTCTGATCTTCCAAATCATTACCGTTATATTATCCACACTATCTTAACCCTTTGCGATCCGAAATGTTTTTTCTGTTTCATTTCAGAGCTTGCTTTACCATCAATGCGGTTATATTTACGTAGAACACCTGAGAACTACTACAATTGTTGTTACATATTATAAATTTTTACGATGATTGGTGCAAAAGTTAGGACTGGAAAGGGTTAATGCAAACTTGCTAGCTGTAGCTCACGCTTGGAAAAACTCTGTTGCTCACCTGTACGAATACTCGTAGACGACCGAAACGATTTCTGTGTTGAAATCGCGGTTCCGGCGCGGCCGACTTTCTTTCCGCACACCCAACAATATAATCGATGTTACGTGAAATCTTCTATTTTTTATCGTACCCCTGATTTCGTATCATGTCCGAAGGGTCAGCAGGAACGAAGAATCGCTCTCTTTTTCAATCGAATGTTTTACCCCCGCTGGAACGCGAGGGGTCATGTATATAATTATTTTTTCACTGTCCACCGTGCGATATTTTTGATTCACGACCAGCGAACATCGATACGGAACGCAACGCAAAGCAGCGCGCTTGCCTCTCTTTTTTCCTGCGAATTCTTCGCCACCACGAATTTAATTAGGTACGGGACTGTGCAAAACCGAAGAACGCTTCTCCTCCGAACAAAGGTATTACGCGCGCGAAAGAAGAGAAAGAGAAGGGTACCAAATCGTACGACTCAAGGGGTTGGGCCACCTCGCGTTCGATCCGTGCAATCTCCTGCAATCTTTTCCTACGAAAGAACAATAAAGAGAACTTTGCTTATGGCTTTTATCGTTAAACTTTACAGATTATTTACGTTCTCTTTTCTTTTTGCAAAATGTCTGTACCTCGAGGCTCCCATAACGAAGGCAATATTGAAAATTTTTCGGAGAAAAAGGATTGCGAAGAATTGTCGCGAATTTAACATTCTCGGGGTGATTTGGCTCCCTGATTCGAACAGAATGGTATTTTAAACGTTAAGCATAGACAGTTGGATATTACTTAACGAATCTATGGTTTTTCATTCGTTCGAAGCTGATCGTCGATGTATAATCATGTTGCGTCAGACTAACGTGTATTTGAACAAATATTGATGATTTTATATGGCCGAAGAAACAAAAAAAAAATAAAGTTTTTATACAAACCTGGGACATAATCCGTTTGTGTGACGAAGGCATTCAACCATATTTTCCGATTCGCCGTGTAGTAAACAGGACGAGCCTGCAGCACCGCAGACGTAGAACGTCTACTTTACGAAACGTCGTGGCTCGTTTGAACGCGGAGTACAGCTGTTAGGAGGCTCTTGAAGGGAATAGGGTGGGCATAATTCAGCGGATTTTACGAGGCTTTTATCATAGACGACGACAACTAACCCTTCGGATGTGTTTGGTTCGCAGAGGCCGAGGGAGCGGGGGCTTTCCTCCGGTTAGTGCGAGGCGAGGTGAGGCAAAGAGAGGCGAGGCGTAAGCCGAGAACGGTTTCAGGGTTACCGATACGAGAAACGGGAAACTGGAAAAAGTTTGATCGAAGGAAGGCGGATTTGGTCGGTGGAAGGCGAGCGGATCGGTGCACACGGTTGCTACCACCACCATCGGTAACAAGAACCACCACCATTAGGCAGCCGGGACCACCACCACCGTTCGGTGATCGGGGAACGCGGGAATGGTGGTGGCCGCGAGGTATACCGAGCCAACACTCCCTTCTTCTTTGTTGCTGGTTTGCTAGAAAGGTGACTATGCCAAGAAGACAGGAGGTATTGAGCACGCCTTGCGTATACCCAGTCACCTTTCTCTCTTCGTGACCGTAGCATATGTTTTGCGACGTCGATGGAGCTCTCGCGGCTTTGAACGGCGCTAACATCCGAGGCTGCTGCTGCTCTATCCAACCGTCCTTCCCCGTTCTGACGCTGCTTTTCTCGTTGGATTTTCCCCGAATTCGCCGGCGAGCTGATCCCGAAGAGAAGGCGTGAACAGGAGGCCGCGAACAGGAGAGTCCGTCGTCAGTGTTCGCTGGGCCGGGATCGGGCTCGGTAGCAAAGCCCAATCGAGGAACAACAAACGAAGGGTTCGTCGGTTCCGTTGGTTCACGCTTATGCGTATGTGCGCCGCGCGCCCTTCAGCCTGCTGCCCTTCAACCGTCGACGACTAGACCAGACCCGGCATCGGAACATTTTCATCGTCGCATCGGTACAACAACATCCGTCGATTCGGTGCGATTCTATCCAGAAGAGGAACAATCATGATCATCGTGAACAGCTTGTTGCTCCTGCTGGCGGTCACGTCCAGAGTGGGTGAGTGCTCTCAATATTTTTCTCCCCACCTGTTTCTCTTCGTTCTTTACGTTCGTACACTCTGCTGCCTACATGGAAACTTTCGTTTGCACCGCGAGCGATCGCCGCTCTCAAACGAGTTCTCAAAATCGCTGTATATACTTCGCCGCCGCCGTTGCGTCACCGAATGCATAAGCGTGACATTTTCACCGACTCGTTTTTCCCTTTTCATGCACGCCGCGCGGCCTCGATTGTCCGCAGTACGTTTCGCGCGCAAACCGCTCGGCACAACGGCGTTTTCGCTTTGTCCGGTTTTCGACGTCCGAACGGGACCGATTACCCAACCGCGCAATGTCCTTTTTCGACGCGGCCCGCGATCCCTTTAGTATTCATCTTTGATCAACGCCGCCGGTACTCGTTTGTCCACCGGACAAAAAGAGTCTAACTGCAGCGCGAATGCACACTGGAAAGTAACTCGCTACATTTTCTTGCGAGCAACTCGCAGAAGTACGTACACTTGTTCGCGGACTTTATGCATTTATGACAAAAACGACTTGGTGCAATTTAAAACGTATCATTAAAAGAGTTTAAGACTTCCGATATGTTATCTTCAGCTTATTCAGATTGTTCAGGAAAAAAAGGGAGGTCTGTGTCGTTGCTGTTTCTTGTGGTCGATACAACTATCCCGAGTGTTCACACGTGTCTCGAGAGTCGCGCTTGCAAAAAATGTCACAAGTTATTTCATGTTATGTTAGTTAAGTGCACCACAACGACGCGAGATCGGAATTATGCGATCAGGGAGGGTCGTCTTTGAGTCACTCGAGTCGTTCGAAGGTCGAAGAGGAAAATCGGTCGCAGCGGTGAACGGCGCGCGACAGATTCGTGTTTGAATGTCTCGAATAATTCGCGGATTGCGCAACGTCGCGCGCGCCTGATATTTTCCACGCCTTAATGCGCGAACCTTGGAAAAAAATGGCGCGAGTAGGGTCTAAAAACTGTTCGAAGAAGCGATTTGCACTGCGGTGAAGGAGTAGCGGGCGAATTAGCATAAGCGATTAGCCGCGGCGCATTCCGCGGCGCTCTCGTACAAAACGATGCTCGTTATCCGGATCGGAGATTGCGCAAGCAGAAGTCGTCGAAACAGTGATTTTGTCACTGAACTCGGGATCGGAGTCGGTGACTCGCCGGTTAATTCGCTGGCCTGCTAGTTCACATTAGCCGCTGAAATGTCAGTTTACGTAACGCGTCGGGTCGTTGGATAACTGGTACACGCGGAAACCAAGCAAATCGCCTGTGGTCCCCGAGGGTGTGCCCCAAGGGTGCGCGGCGGGCCCCTCGTTTTTTCTCTTTCTCTCGACACAGCACGGCGCGGTTCTCTTCTCGGTGGGCCCCAAATACGGTGACATGCTCTAAAACGCTTCCTCGAACGGCCGGATCGGCTTAATTCGCTTGGAACCGCTTTCGGAAAAATCCGCTGCTCGTTAGCGGCTCTTATCGGGAGGCGTCGGGAATACTTGATATCGCTTTGAATAGAGCCCCCGGTCCGTTTAAGGGAATTTAGCTCGCCTCGCCGTCGCGATATTTAACAATCCGCTGGGACAAAGCTGACACAATGAAGCAACGTCAATTCCCATTTTATAGCGAGCGGAAAGCTCTTCAGAATCGGTAATTATGTATAATGTGTTTCCGATCTGGCGGTACACAAAGAAGCAAGTCGAAAGTGTAGAATCAAATTTCTTCAAACGAGACTCTTCTTTCGAGAAAATCGGCTTCGAAGATTCACAGTCAGACAGTAAGTAGAATAGGCCGGTCATGATCAGACGCGCCGCATGATCAGAATCTTGAAACGCGATTCTCTCGAAAATGAAACTTCAGATAAGAAAATTCGATTCTCTACCTGCAGATTATACACTCTTCTTCCTATTATACCGCCAATGTATAAAATACATAAAGAAAATCGCCATAGAAATTCTAGAGGTATTAATACGTTGAACGCCATTGCTATTGAATTTATCAAGATGACTAACTAACAATTGTTCGTAATAGAACCGGCTCAAAGTTCTGTCTTATTCCACGTCCCTTGATTCCCCGAGGATGGCCTGTCGATTGATCGAGGTGCCTCGATTAGACGACGCGCGGCTACCGTAGCATGATTTCGCAAAACCTCTCGTTTCGCATGCGAGAACCACCCACCGCGTTGCTCGGTTGCGACAGATCCTCCCCGTCGTGCATCGATTCGATCCTCGAGAGCAGAATGGTCGATGGAAACCGCCCGCGATCCCGCGAGCAAATCGACGGGGAACTGTTTTCGAAATTGCTCATCCTCGCGCTAATTGAACGTGCGCGAGCGCTGCCGAAGGTCTTCGAGTTCTCTGGCAGGGACCTTGATCGGATAGATGGTCTCAAAGCAGCGTTCGTCTTTATTACGCGGTGGAATGCGTGTATCGTCGGTTGCCTCGCGGATAAAATATAAAATGCAAGGAACGTTACGCGAGGCAATGCGAAAAACAGGCTCGAGATGCGTAAAGACAGATAACTTGCCCGGTGGAACGAGCGTTCGCGGAAGATTAGCCGGACCAAGATGCAGCGGATAGAGGGAACTGCAACGAGGAGATGGGCTCTTTTGCGAACGCGGATGATAGTGTATATGTATATATCCAACATTGTTACGAGAACGGTACGCGTCGCGAATAAGGAGAGGATGAAACGGACGTGGGATCCTCGTTTGGCCAGATCGCGAACGCGAAGGACGATCGAGCACGCTGTTAAAGGGCTGTCCCGTTGATCGTCCGACGAACAAGCGATCCTCGACGCGGATTCCCAGCCGGAAAATCTCGGCACCGATGCGACTCGTACTACGTGAAAAATAGGACCGGTTCCGAGAGATTTCCTCGAGCCGCGCCCTGCGCCACCCAAACGTAATCTCGGTAATATTTCCAGCCGAGAGTCCTTGAGGCCGCTCGCGGACCGCGGTCTGGATCGGGGGCGGATAAATTACGGGGCGTAAACCGCGTCCCGGCCGTAAATTAACTCGATAGCGGCGCGCGGACCGTAATACGAACGATCGCCTACGCGCCAATTCGCCTAGGATTCGCAAATCCGCAGGATCTACCAGCTCGATCAGGACAACGCACCGGTCCCGCGTTCTTCAATCGTTTCAGACCCACTGGCCTCTGCAAAAATCCAGTCGGAAATTGCCGAGAGGCGCCACGCTTCTTTTGTTTACCGTCGTTTTAAGGGGGATCTATACCCTCGGATTTTGGGCTATTATCAATGTTATCAACCTCTGTGCAGAAAAAAAGTTTGGTAACATTAATAAACACGCAACTGCATAATGAACACGAGATGGAGTTGCTTGCTATTTCCATATTCTATTCATCTCGTCGCGAATGCCGTTATACAGGACAGGTCGCACTAATATTAGTGCCACCGATGAGAATATGTACCTCGTCTGTGTCAGTTTTGCTATGATTCCACATTGACAGCAGTGAAATGTTGCACAATATCGCAGCACTGATTGACAGTCCTTCTGACTAGGCACCATCTCGTGTAAACTAACTGAAATGAAATTGGCTCTAGATTGGCTCTACATCAGAGATAACCTCTGTCTTCATGAACGTAATATGGGGAAATCTCTGCTAATGTGAATGAAATCACGCGCGGCGATTTTTTGTACTTATACGAGCATATTTTGAGCTACACAAAGGCTCATTTGATAGAGGAAGGTTCATCACGGCGCGCTCTGCTCATCATGTCAGTCAGAAAAATCTCTTTGAGACAGGAAAATACATTGAAATCTGCGGTTATTTTTCTAGATTTTTTCTCTACTTTGGGCACTCATATTATTAGATATAAACATAATCTCGTTAAATCAATAGCAGAGCGCGCCGGATTTAACCTTCCTCTATAGAATGAGTCCTCACCCAGTCCAAAATCCGCTCAAATAGGGACAAAAAATCGCCGCGCGCTCTGCTCATCATGTCAGTCAGAAAAATCTCTTTGAGACAGGAAAATACATTGAAATCTGCGGTTATTTTTCTAGATTTTTTCTCTACTTTGGGCACTCATATTATTAGATATAAACATAATCTCGTTAAATCAATAGCAGAGCGCGCCGGATTTAACCTTCCTCTATAGAATGAGTCCTCACCCAGTCCAAAATCCGCTCAAATAGGGACAAAAAATCGCCGCGCGCTCTGCTCATCATGTCAGTCAGAAAAATCTCTTTGAGACAGGAAAATACATTGAAATCTGCGGTTATTTTTCTAGATTTTTTCTCTACTTTGGGCACTCATATTATTAGATATAAACATAATCTCGTTAAATCAATAGCAGAGCGCGCCGGATTTAACCTTCCTCTATAGAATGAGTCCTCACCCAGTCCAAAATCCGCTCAAATAGGGACAAAAAATCGCCGCGCGTAAACCCATGTTTCGACCCAAAATCTAGTAAGATTCTAGTTCCTTTCTAGTTACTTCATTGGGTATAGATCCCCCTTAAAGCTACGTGTCCATCTCAGAGTAAAACTAGCGGAGAACTGCACGAGAAACTCTTGCAGAGCGAACAGTAAGTTGAAACTCGCAAATGGATATGCTCAATTTTCCCTCGGCGAGCAACTATCAGCTTTATCTTTGTCTTCTAGTTAGTTATCTCTGGATGATATATGTACATATATTCACATATGTGAATATGACGTAGAAGTCAGAGAATCCTCAATTTAAAAATTTATACAGGGTGTCCCAAAATTCTTGAAGTTCCCGAAAGGGGTTGGTTCCTGAGACCATTTCAAGCGACATTTTCCTTTGCAAAAATGTTATCCGCGGCTTTGTTTAGGAGTTATTAACGAAAAACACGGACCAATCGGAGCGCGACCTAGACGCGAGTTGCCACAATCGGCCCGGCGCGCCAACTGTCTATTGGCCGACTGTGGCAACTCGCGTCCAAGTCGCGCTCTGATTGGTCCGTGTTTTTCGTTAATAACCCCTAAACAAAGCCGCGGATAACATTTTTGCAAAGGAAAATGTCGCTTGAAATGGTCTCAGGAACCAACCCCTTTCGGGAACTTCACGAATTTTGGGACACCCTGTATATCGACACCGATTTTTAAATTTTTATTAAAAAGAAAATTAATCAATTATAGAAATTAGACTCCAGGAGTAGTATTATTGTTTGCACAGCATACACATTAGTTAGATCCAACCGGAAGCACTGTGCATGGTTCAGTCCAGCGTTTTCTCTTTTCCGATTTCTGTTTCCTTATTAAGTACATTGCAACAATTGCAGCAAACTTTGGCGCATCCATTTTGTTCACGAGTATTCTGAAAGCTGGACTGCGTATCTTTATGCATTTGTGGCTTCTGAAAATTTTCAGAAAAGGGTAGAACATAAAATTCGACAGAATTTAGTCCAATTTTGACTTACTTCAGATCTGCAGAGGTTACTACCACTGGAAATAAAATTCTACTTCACTCCACTTCCTTCAAATTCGTCTACAAAAATTGAAAATTGCTACACGCATGAAATTCAAATGGCTAGATACCTAAGAGAACTTTTCGAGAACGTCATTCTCCGAGAGAAAATAATTTCTGAACTACTCCAAAATGCACGCGCAAATTGAGAGTACTCTGGAGAGCAACTATCGACAGAAACTCTGAAATGGAAACGTACCTTACACATCGTGACGACGTTTTCTCAGTTCATAATCGATGCTGTAAATGGTATACACAGCATGCAAATTTCCATGGAATATATTTGAATCCAATGTCCCAAGTATCAAGTTGAAAGAGCAGACTGTGAAATAGTCAACGTAGTGCAAGAGAACCCTCTGTCGCCCGCCGCATTCCCTACGGTACACGTATTCAAATTCATCCGGGATTTATGTACGTCGGAGGCTTGTCGCGTGCAAGGCATCCGATCGATTTCAATACCCGTTGCGCGGCCACGTGGCCCGCTCACAATCAGCTGTTCTCACGGATAACGTCTTCGTCATACGCGCTTCCACCACCTCGGTGAAAAAAATACAGCGACCACTATCGAAGGTCGGATTCCTTTGGCACCCGCGCATTCTACCGCATCGTGCTCGTCTCGAAGGCGAAGAGAATGGCGGCGGTGCCTGTGCAACACGTAATCCCTCCCATCTCGTTGCAATAACAAGATTCGATTAAACGGTGTATGAGCGTTATGAGGCGTAATCGTCTCGGCTCCGGGCATTCGCAGGAAGTGTTGGGCCCGGTTAGATCTCGCGGAGGAATGGTTTGTTGCGTTTGCGGCACAGCAGCGTGCCGCGGCGAGTCGTGGCTCGCTCGATCGTTTCTAAACGCAACCGTTTATTTCCCAACCCGTTGTATAATTTAATATCGTTCTGCCTATCAAAGGCTCTCGCCAGCGAAATCGCGGAACGTGGACGGTCGGGCGGATGTGCACGTTCCCCCGTGACCCGATGGGAACGGATTGCTGATCCTATCCGCAGCCCCGAACGATTTCGCAAAAGGACGCTGCACCGTCGCTGTGCCTTGTTGCATCGGCCTTGTTACCCAAATGTATTACAATGCTGTTTACATTCCCTCTTCTTTGTCCGCCCGTCTCTCTTTCTCTTTCTCTCTCTCTCTCGGCTCGTTCCGCTTTCGATACGAACCGTGGATCGAACCCGACACGATTGTTGCTCGATCTACATACGGCGCCATCGGTTCGCCTCTTATCGTCTTCCGCGTGTCGCGCAAATACAGGACGCAACAAAAGCCCCGGTCTTGCAAATCGTTATATATTATACTCGACTGTATTTTGTGTAATATTTTGCGGATTATACATTTCCATATTTCTCTCTCGAAATTCCAAATTCGTACACCCGACTCTTCGAAATTCTGTTCTGCGAGATTCCGTCATGGAAGAGCAAGCCGGCCGCAAGGATTTCGTAAAAATTCGTCTCACTATCGGGCGTCCAGGTTTCGAGCGAAAGTGAAATCAACTTGGCTGATCGGTCCAATTATCCGGCATAAAAGCTGTCTCCTTGGCAACCCGACGAAACCCTGCTCGGAAATCAATTGTTACTGTTGCGGGCAAGTTTCTCGACCGGACACGATCTCGTCCGTGACTTTAACACGCTGGGTCTAGTTTGACCCAGTGTGTCGAAATCGTCGTTCAATTACTCGGTTTTTTACGGATTCGTTGAATGAACTGCTAGGAAAAGCAGGATGGAGAGGCAGAAAATGGATGGAAGGATGAAAGTGTGAGAGGGTAAGAGTGAAGGAATGAAAAAGACGGAAGGATGAAAATAAAGAAAAGAATTGTAAAGGGAACGGAACCGCTTTGTATCCCGTAGGGGAACAAATACAGGGTGAGTCCGACGAAACAGAACACCTAAATATCTCCGTTACTTTTCGTTGTACAAAAAAACTTCTTAGGACAAAGTTACACTGTTTGAAGGGCCACATATAACGGTGTAAGGGAAAAAATTGTCGAAGTCATTTTTTTATGAGATTTCAAGATCATCGCTATTTTTTTAGATGGTATGAGGTATTTTTTAATACATCAATCGATGCATCTGGACATTCGTTATAAAAAAGTACTAACCTATGTATGTCGAAAAGTTAGTAGTTCACGAGATATTTCAATTCTAACTCTCCCAATTCAACTTCAATTTAAACTCTTCCATTTCAACTTCAATTTTTCAATTTCAACTTCAATTTTTCAATTTCAATTCGTTAATTTCAACTCTTCAATTTCAATTTTTCCATTTCAACTTCAATTTCAATATCAACTCTTCAACTGCATTTTCAATTTCAATTTTCCCTTTTCAACTTTAATTTCAACTTCAATTTTAACTCTCCCATTTCAACTTCAATTTCTACTGTTCCATTTCAATTTCAATTTTTTCAATTTCATTTCGTCAATTACAACTCTTCAATTTCAACGTCAATTTCAACTCTTCTCTTTCAACTTCAATTTCCACTCTTCCATTTCAACTTCAATTTCCACTCTTCCATTTCAACTTCAATTTTTCAATTTTATTTCGTTAATTTAAACTCTTCAATTTCAACGTCAATTTTTCAATTTCAACTTCAATTTCAATTCGTTAATTTCAACTCTTCAATTTCAATTTCAATTTTTCCATTTCAACTTCAATTTCAATATCAACTCTTCAACTTCATTTTCAATTTCAATTTTCCCTTTTCAACTTTAATATCAACTTCAATTTTAACTCTCCCATTTCAACTTCAATTTCTACTTTTCCATTTCAATTTCTACTTTTCCATTTCAATTTCAATTTTTTCAATTTCATTTCGTCAATTACAACTCTTCAAATTTCAACGTCAATTTCAACTCTTCCATTTCAACTTCAATTTCCACTCTTTCATTTCAACTTCAATTTCAACTCTTCAACTTCATTTTCAACTTCAATTTTTCCATTTCAACTACAATTTTAACTCTACCATTTCACCTTCAATTTCTACACTTCCATTTAAACTTATATATATAAACTCTTCAATTTCAATTTCAACTCTTCAATTTCAATTTCAACTCTTCAATTTCAATTTCAACTCTTCAATTTACCTCTAGTGCAGTGGTTCTTAACCTTTTTGAAGTCAGGGAATACTTTGTGATTATATGAAAAATTTACGGAACACCAAGATTAATGATCCAAAAAACAAACAGAAACATCCCGGGTAGAAATAAATATATTGTAGAAAATATATTATTAAATATATTTAATATATTTCGCGGAATTTCGTGGACCACTTGCAAGAAGCTCGCGGGAACACCGGTTAAGAACCAGTGCGCTAGTATATTAGAAAAGGTACATAAATTAATATGAATGTTTTAAAAATTATACGAATTGAAATGAGGATGCATTAATAAACGTATATTTAAATATTTATGTTCAAAACCGCGGTCCCTAGTAAAAACGAAAACCAATTTGTAGACACTACCCGCGTGGAACACGATCCCCGGTAGAATTGGACGCGACTCCAGTCGTTATCCTGCCCTTGGGCTACAATTATCATTGGAAACAAACGCTGTCTCACCCTCCGCGCTAAAAGTTGCGGTAACGCTCGCGTTATGTACACAAATGCGCGCGAAGAACGATCATCGCGGACGACTTAGCGCACGCCGATCACTGTTATTTGCCGGGCCGAATACGGTCGGACTGTTCGTCGATCGAGCCCTCGAGCCTTTTAAAAATGATAGTCGGTTCGCCGCGCGTATTATTACCGCTCTTTCTCGAGAAGAAAGATCGCGTCTTATTGTGCCGACCGTTTTACGAGGCGAACGCAGACAAGCATTACCACGTCGCTCGTAATAGGCAACGAACCGCGTTAATCCCATCCGGTGGTCTCGCGCGAAATGCTCCTGCAAATTCTAGGCTTCGCTCGCCTAAACAAACAATGTTACTACGTGGTGCTCTCCTAACATCCTAGAAAAGCAGTCTCGTTCCGCTCCTTCCAACAATTATTCGATACAGTTCTTCGACATTTACGAAGAAGATGCTTTAATCCTTTTTGGACGAGAACACTTTCAAATGCAATAGTCTTAGGTCATGTGTTTTTTTTCTGAGATAAGATTATAATGAATGCAGTGTATTGAACACTATAATATTCACGTTCAGTGTAATACATATGCATTTTGTATGTAATACAGATTCCTAATGTTCTTTGTATTAAGCTCCTGCTCGATGTAGTCCGATCATTCACAATTCCATTAAACAAAAGTTTCATATTTAATGGAATAAAAATTGAAATATGGGGTCGTGTGACACCGAGTACTCTTTCAACATTCTTCAAACCCCAATTAGACAGGAGCTTAGCACTAAAATTGATTAAAATGTTTCTCTTTACAAAAATGCCAAGATTGTATTTAATTGGGTCGTGTACAGACGTTATTATAGTTTGTGCCGGAATAAAGAAATTTATTGAAACATTTCACACGAAGTAGCTGTACAATTTTAACACTGAACCTACCACGAGGGGTCAAATGACCCATTTTAGATCTTTTATTTGACGATTATTGAAATTGTAAAGGTTTTCTAATGGGAATTTATTGTAAAAATCGCACAAAATATAAATAAAAATCTCGTTACTTTTATAATACTATACACATCAGTCACTTTTGCTGATCGGTAGGTTCAGTGTTGATAGTAGTAAAATAAAAAATATGAGATCGGCATTTGAACGACAGTGGTAATTAAATTAATATAATCAAGTTATATTAAACACGGTGATAGTGTTAGCGTAAAAGTGAATTTTTCAATTCGGACAAATAATTCCGTCTATCATTCCTAGAAGACGTGACGCTCAAAGTGTTAACCCCTTGCCCTACAATATCGTGTCAGACTCGTGTTGATGATTCTGAACAGACAAAGCAAATTTGCAGAAATTAAACTCTCAACGTTTCGATCCGGATTTGGATCATTTTCAAGAGAAATGCGTCTGAAAATTTATACATAATTAATAAATACTCTAATAAATACGTATGTTATTAATTTCCTTTAAACCGAGATGCAATTCTATTTCGGTTTCGTTAATGTATACTTATCGGAGACCATGTAGACACATAACAGATATTTTTCTCCTGTTTTAGGAGATTACGAACTTCAAAGAAAGCTTCTATCCCTAAAACCTTAAAATAAATCGTAGGTCAAGGGGTTAATAAGAACGTCATGTCATCGCGACACTCGTTTCGATGTTTTCAGCAACCGAGCTCGGTCTCGACATCTTTCCAAGTCGTTTCTCCCCGAGTCTCGAGCGCGTTGTGTTCCTCCGCGTTCAAACTCGATGTCGGCGATTCGATTTCAATCGCCTCGATCGAGGATTTGGAATCGCGGAAGCGTAGGACGACGGAGGCTGTGTGGTCGCGGTTTTCTCCGGTGCAGGTTTTATTTTCTTGCGGCGCGGAGGTTCGCCGTTGTTCTTGTCGTTGGCGGTGTTGTTGTTATTACGCGGATGGCCGTGGAACCAGTTGGCGGTCCAAGGATCATGGACGCCGGAGTCGAGGTACTGATATCCGGTGCATTGGCCACGGTAAATTCCCCGGGTAATTGGCGAGCAGCGAGGAGCTCATAGCACGGCCCAACACAACAGGATAGAACACAACACAGAAAAGCGCAAGCCAGTGTTGTGGAGGGTACACGGCTCGGCACAGCACGCTGCTCCGCGCGGACATCGATGGATAACGCGGCTCGGGAAACGTAATAGGCGACAACACGCCGCTGCGCTCGTGGCATAACCTATGTACGCCGCGGTAAATTCTTCTGGTAATTGCGAACGAGCGCCGCGCCGGTGAGTGTGGGTGCTAATGGAATCCCGAGGGAAGGATAATGGCCGGCGACACAAAGCGGCGAGACAAGACCACTCAGCTATCCGCGGACGAACAAGCGGATCCACCGAGTCTACACCGAGCGGACAATACACCTCGGCGATATTCAATATCCACCGACAACATTTTCCGCTCGCAGGATCTCTCCGAGAGCCTTGCAGCCGAGGGCCGTTTACTACCCCTGAAAAATGCATCCTTATCTTTTAAGAGACGTGGTCTCCCGAGACCCGTTTCAAACGTTTAAAATGCTCCGTCATTTTTTCCACTTGCCGCTTTCTTTCCGAAGTACACGATAGAATCGTAAACGTGGAGTTTGTGCTGAAAGCTCTGTTAAATTCGAACTTTATACCATACTTTCTGAACATTTTTATCATCGAACCTACTCGTTACACGTGTCATTGTGCTCGCGGGACGATGAAAATTTTCGATTGGAAGAGGGGATCTCCATCCAGTCGGATCAGTCTACGCCCCGTTCGGGTGTTCCATCGCCGTCGTATAATTCCACCATTACCAAAAAATATCGAAACGTTACCTCTCAACGTCGGAAACCACTCGACCGTTCGGAATTCCCCGTAGAAGGCCGAGACGATCGATAAGGGATCCGCTCAAACGCCTTTTCTATATTTGGCGATGCAGGGGGCGGTGTTTTCATTACTTAAACACGATTATCCGTGACATCGCGGATAACTATCTCCGCCGTCGTCATTATCAAATGTCAGGCTTGTCGGGGACTCCTCTCGATCGGCGTCAGTCGTTGCCTTTTTCGTCCGTACGGCCGTACGAGGCATCATTGTCCGTTGCCTCGAGCCACGCGTGTTCGTTATAATAGTACACGCGCGCGATTAACCGCTCTCTGCGATTTCGGAGAGCCTCTCCACACAATACTCTCTCCCTCTCTCTTTCTTGACCAACGAGAGTATGCGAAACCCTAGACCTATCGCGCATTACCCATAAATAAACGAAGGGACGAGGATCCTTGGCGCGATGAGTTAGAGCCTGTGCGTGTACCTCGTTAAATCTGAAGCTGGAGGAACGCGCACGGCGAGGGTTCCCGGGGTGGTCGGTGTCTTAGGTCAGTGAATTTTTTCGCGGCGGAAACGACGCCCACGCGCACGTGAGTCGTTGCGTCGGGACGTCGAAGAAACGCGCCCGATATGATTTACGATACCGGGCCGATTGTCTCTGCCTACGTCGCGAACCAGATCCCGCGGCGTTATCTCGAAATCTGCCGGAGTGGCGTAATGCGCCCGCTCCATTAGTCGGCGAGAGATATTGTCGCGCGATTTCATACACCGTTAGTCGCCATTGTTTTTCCGCCGCGCCGGGCGTTGTTCAACCTTCCCGCCCGTGAACGCCGAGCACAATAACGCCCCGATGAAATTGTTACCGTTGATCTGGAACACGCGCGCGAAACCCCACAGTTCTTCCAGAGGAATTCCACGGGGAAGGAGAACCGGTGATCTAATCACGCTGGTGGTAGAGTCAGCTTCAACCCTCGGACAACGGACGATTTCTGTTGCTATGTAATTGACGATGCTTAGGATCGTTCACAGCTCTAATTAATAATTTTTTTAAATTTACTTTTGATGATATTTCGTGTAAGCACATTAGTAGACTGCGGGTCTTTATGCATTTATAATACGTCGAAATATGCAAAATATATGCAAAATATATGCAAGATGTGTGCAAGGTATATGCTAAATATATGCATAGGGAATGCATGTATGGATGTGTAAAATAGTAATTATTTTATTGTTTTGTTTATTATAATTTAAATTACAACATACAACAAGTTTTTTCTATAGTGTCGATTGTAAATTGATGCCTCTTGTCTATTAAAATTAATTTATACGCTGAAAAAGAGCATACATCACATAATGTTATAGGGGCATATTTAAACCCCAATGATGTGCCAGAACCTCTCGTGGTCCTTCAACGTGTTCACCCTTCAAAATCTTGCTTATTTTTAGTAATACATTAAAGTGTACATTTCGTTTTAATAAAGATTCCATTTTATGTGTAACCTTTTCTCCATAATCATCGGGTATAGTTTTTAAATTTTCTATAACTGTAGTTACCAAATCTATAGATTCCATTAGAGGTAATCCTATTGTTTCCAATTTCTTCATGGCCTCAGGTAACATTTGGAAATGGCACTGAATAAATGTTAAATTTTGTTGTAAATGCTTACATCGTAATGCTTCTTCCGCCGATTTAATTGACCAAGCCTCCTTTTCATCGAACGATTCTATGACGTCTTTTATTCCTTCTAAATGCGTTGCATATAGAAACGCTGCTTCCAACCAGGTTCCCCATATTGTTATTACAGGTTCTGGTGGCAATGGCATATTTTGTAATTTGTTTTTATAAATTTTTAGACACATCTATCTTATTTATTCTGGCGTAGCATTAAATAGTCGAATATTTATGCAATAAATATGCACTTGTTCAAGAAATATGCACTTATGCAAAACATACGATATACAAAATATGCAAAATAAAAATTATGTTTTTAAAATCTACTAATGACAAAACAAATTTCTGTTTAGGCCCCAGTTTTTTATCTATTTTCGATAAAAATATGCATTTGCATAAACATCCGCAGTCTACACATTCAATTAGTGTAATTGCCTCAAATTGAGTACTTCAATGTCAATTTCTTCTGTCGGTGAGTTAACCCTCGAACCCATTAATTATCAATTTTTAAATATAGGTATTTTCGAAGATATTTCTCGTAGGCCCATTTAGTCTTGCTGATATTCCTAATGTAACATGTTATCCATTCAATTCAATGGGCAGAAATTGAGTAATTAAATTCCGATTTAAACTCTTGGCACTCTGAGGTGCCATATTTTGTACACTTTTGCTCTGTGTGTATGTGAAGTGCATAGTGTGGGCTTGGCACAATCGCTCTCGATTTCGATGGACCCACGATAGTTTCCGATGTTTCTTCATTTTACCACGTTTTAATTAGCTCGCTTTCTTGTTTGTTTGTTTGTCTGTTTGTTCGGTGGCAAATTTTGCAATTGATTTTATTATAATAAATAGAAAAGGGAGCCTTGCAATACTATTTATTTAGCTGGACTCTGCTCTATATGAAGTGCTCTGTGTGAGCATGGCTTCGCTGCTCCTAATTCCGACGAAGCCAGAACAGTGCACCGCAGGGCATCTATAGCTTCTAATGCTGCTCCATTTCATAGTGAACGGATAAAGTATCGGTGAAATTATTTAGCGCTGTGTGTATGTGAAGTGCATAGTGTGGGCGTAGCTCAGTCGCTCTCGATTTCAATTTTGTACATTTTTAAATTTGTCTATATTCAACATGTCTCTCAGTTATGAATGCAAAAATATTCCAACTCGGAAGAAACGTTTGGTCAAGACTGGTCCATGTGTTTAATAATCCGGGTCAAAATAGACGATGTCTCCTTGTTCATCTGGCATGCACCTGGCAGACATAGTCATTAAACGATCGCTCGAGCATCCGCGTCTCGTGCCCTCGAAACATTCCGCGCGTCGTGGATCGAGGTTTCACCTTCTCTTCGACCGACTCGCGTTTACGATCCGCGGCTGTCCGCGTTTTCGTTTCACCAGCAACGGATCGAAAAGCGATGCCACGACCGTGCGAGTCGAGTATCCTCCGGCACGGTTCTCGTGCAATTACCTGGCGCGATGCACCTGGCCAAGCATCATCGAGTCTTTCCGGCTTCCCCTGTCTTCGAAATCGCGCGGATCGCCGGGAATTCTTGATTCGCCGCGGCGCGGAGGCGTTCACCGTCGACGGTCGAGCACAACCCGTCGACCCCGAGGAACAGGATAACCGCGGCAGCGGAACGAGAACAATGGGTCACGCGGCTGGTCGCGTAATTCGTTACGATAACGTGGGACGTGGGATGTGGATGTCGTGGATATCGTGGAGCTGCCAACGAACGCTGCTTGCCCCCGGGGGCACTCTTCGGAGCAAATGTCGCTGGAGAAACAATCTATCTATCTTGCTCTGCGTGGAAATTGCTTTGAGCGGGCGTGGCTTCGTTGCTCCTGATAGGAGTCGAACTGTTTCTCCTCCTACCTTGAATTACCTCGGAGTCTCCTGCGATTTTTAAATTTTATAGCCAATAAAACGATAAAAGATTACTCTATATATAAAGTATTTCGTGTGGGCGTGTCTGCAGTACCCTGCAGAGCAAACTGTGGCTCCTCCTACATTAAATTACCTCATAGTCTCCTGCGATTTTATATTTTATAGTCAATAGAACGATCAGAGATTATTCTGTCTCTATATGAAGTACTTCGTGTGGGCGTGTCTCCGTTGTTCTTGACTTGGAACTAATGCAGTACCCTGCAGAGCAAACTGTGGCTCCTCCTACCTTAAATTACCTCAGAGTCTCCTGCAATTTTATATTTTATAACCAGTAGAACCAATGATAATAGATTACTCTGCCTCTATACGTATAAAGTACTTCGTGTGGGCGTGGCTTCGTTGGTCTTGACTTGGAATCAACACAGTACCCTACGGGGTAGTTGTGACTTCTCGTACCTTGAATTACCTCAGAGTCTCCTGCAATTTTATATTTTATAGCCAGTAGAACCAATGATAAAAGATTACTCTGCCTCTATACATATAAAGTACTTCGTGTGGGCGTGGCTTCGTTGCTCTTGACTTGGAATCAACACAGCACGCTACGGGGCAAGCTGCGACTTCTCGTATCTTGAATTACCTCAGAGTCTCTTGCAATTTTATATTTTATAACCAGTAGAACCAATGATAAAAGATTACTCTGCCTCTATACATATAAAGTACTCCGCGTGGGCGTGGCTTCGTTGCTCTTGACTTGGAATCAACACAGTACCCTACGGGGCAAGCTGCGACTTCTCGTACCTTGAATTACCTCAGAGTCTCCTGCAATTTTATATTTTATAGCCAGTTGAACCAATGATAAAAGATTACTCTGCCTCTATACATATAAAGTACTCCGCGTGGGCGTGGCTTCGTTGCTCTTGTCTTGGAATCAACACAGTACCCTACGGGGCAAGCTGCGACTTCTCGTACCTTGAATTACCTCAGAGTCTCGTGCGAGTTTATATTCTATAGTCAATAGAACGATCAAAGATTACTCTGTCTCTATATTAAGATACTTTGTGTGGGCGTGGCTTCGTTGCTCTTGACTTGGAACTAATACACTACCCTACAAGGCAACCTGTGGTCCCGCCTACCTCAGGTTACCTCAAGATCTCCCGCAGTTCAATATTTTATAATAAATACAACTAGAGAAAAGAGAGTAGCTCGCTGTGGGCATGGCTTCGTGGCTTTCGATTTCGACGTAGCCAGAACATTGCACCGCAAAGCAATTTGTAGCTTCAGCATTCCCTATCTCTCTTGATTTTATAGTGAATAGGATACATATTTAGCTCTGCCTGCATGTAAAGTGCACAGTGTGGACGTGGCTCCGTCGCTCTCGATTTCGATGAACCCACGATACTGCCTTGCAGGCAAATTTCCAGCTTCAGAGTCCCCCATGTTTCTTAATTTTGTAATAAATAGAAAAAGTAACCATAAAATATTATTTATTCAGCTGTGCTGTGCTCTGTGTGGGCATGTCTTCGTTGCTCCTTCTTTCGACGGAGCGATCTATAGCTTCTGATGCTTCTCCGTTTCACAGTGAACAGAAAAAGTAGCGATGAAATCATTTAGCCGACGCGAGCAGTGTGGGCGTGGCTCCGTCGCTCTCGATTTCAATCGAGTGCAGCGCTGCACAGAGTAATGGGTACTCGTGGGGGAGCTAACGAGTGAATTTGAAACGGCGTTTTGAGCCAAAGGAGCGATTAACGTGGCACGCTCGCCTCGCGACCTGAAAAAGAACCGTTTCTCGGCGTTTCACTCGGTGGTCGCGCCAATGTCCGAGCCAAGGAACGCGCGACGATCCTGAGGAGATCTCGAGAGCCGCGAGAGCCAGCGAAATCCGAGTCGCGGCACTTTCGCACGCGCACGTGCGCGCTCCATTCTCAACGATAGCGAGAACGCCGCGCAGCGATGATGCTCGATTACGCAGCGCGCGCTGTGAGAAACTCTTTTTCAGCGTGCACGCAAGCACGGTTCTCGTTCATTATCCCCGTATGTCGTTCCACCCAGTTCGCTGCAATCGACCGCGCATAATTGCAATGTGCCAGTGTCACCTGTTGCGTTTACCGTGGAATTCGTCCGTTCAAATCCGCCATCGATTTCCTTATTACGCTTCAACGGAGGAATTCCCATAATATTCGATCGCCGGGCGAATCGGAACGCCTGAGAGCGCCGCGCTCGAAGGATATTGCAATTCCTCGGGGGAAATTAGGAGAGACTTAATAATCGGTGGCAGAAGAATTTTCAATCGAGCACGTCAATCGCCGTGGATCATTGGTTTTCGGGACACCTATTCTCTCGCGTTCCTCGCCGTTCCTCGCGGCAAATGGAGAATTTAATTCAGTAGTAATAGCCCGTTACTCCGCCGCACCACGGCACGGCGTATTAATAAAATTGTGCAACCGGATAATCGTTTCGCGGCTCCGATCGTACGAACCGGTCGCCGACGGCGGCGGATGGGACTGCCTGGGGATCGAACTGCACGTAGGAAATGCAGTCGCGATCTTGCGGTTTGAAACTCTTCCTCGAGCCGGGGCACCGTAATTACTGGCGCGGCGAGAAGTCGATTCGCGTTACACGTAAAGTTACGGATAATCACAGCCCGTCGTTGGATGCCCTATTACATAAGCCGGTAATCTTCGGGCTCTCCAAGAGCCGAGATAGATCACGGGCCGAATCGTTATCGAGACAATCGAGTCATCCGTTAAGACCGTGCTCCACCGGTTCGCCATTGAACCGTGGAGGAAACGACTGATCCCTGTGCTCCCCGAGCTAGGGAAGCGCGGAGGAAGATCAGCCCGGGAATTACAAACAGGAGAAAGGTCGTGGAAAATTACCGTGCCACGGTGGTTGACCGACGATTCGCTAGCCAGCTTCGCGAAAACCAAGAACACGCTTGTTGATCCGAGGCGGACGCAATCGTTCCGGGACGGTTAGGTGGTTGTGGGATCGCTTTCGTCTCCGTAAACAAAAGTCTCGTCCCCGCGCGCAGACAGCGTGTGATCATCGAGCCGCGAGCGCTCACGTTTGCTCGCGTTGCGTGGTCTAATTAATTAAAGAATCCGTGAAAAAGAATTGAACGCGATTCCCAGCCGAGATTGCCGACCCGGCCGCCGCGATTGCGCTTCTCAACCGTTAACACACATACTGTCTCCGGCATTTTTCTCCTCGTTCTGCTCCGCCAGAACTTCCTCGTGCGCGTTTTCGAGCCTTTAAAAAGACTGCTTTCTCGACGCGTCTCTTGCATCTTTACGGCTAAGACGCCGACGACTCGCTAACGACCGTGAGATCGATTATTCGATAAAAACGAACGCGCTCGAAAGTTTGTTAGCGAACGATCATGTAATTCCAATCGAACGTCGACGAGCTCGAATTTTTCCTTACACTGCAATTTAGTTCATTCCAGAACGAATTAATTGATACATTCAGCGCTACTAATTTTATAACAATCATCTTCAACGTTAAGGTTCCAGATTGTTTATCTTACACTTATTGAGATTATAAAGACGCTTTCGTCACACGAACCGGCCAAAGTAAAAATAAATTGAATTCTATCACTTTTATACGGCAACTTTCAAGGCAAGGTTTAGTGTTAATGAAATGAATGGTCATCGGTGACCATCGTGGCAGCCAACGTGTTAAAATCTGCAAGTGTGATCGTCGGTAGAGCACACCCAGTCCAGCTGGTCCTTTTTTCTTCACGCCTCTTCACAAAAGTTGTTTTCCTCGGACCGGCAACGATCCGCTCGGAATCTAACAATAAGTCGGCCGGCCGCAAAAAGGCGGTGTTCGTAAAACTCGGTGGCGTCAACGAACGATCACTTCTGCTCGGTTCTCGTTCCCCGCAGCGATTGGAGACACTCGAGTCGTGTTTTTCGCAACGTTCACCTAAAAAAGCAAGAAGGTTCCGCGGACGATCGTTACCGCGGCCGGGTTCCGCCTTCGGAGCCGCGATCCTCGGATCGGCGTGCCCGCGGTCTTGCTCGAGGCATTCCCAGCGTGTTGGTCGGAGGGGTTTGGCGCCGCTATAAATATTGCAGAATGCTCGTCAGGCATCGCGGGGATTCGATGGAATCCGGAGTATGCGACGGTATGCGATAGTATGCGTATTGTAGAGCGCGCGACACGTTTTCCCTTCTCTCGGCATTCCTCTGATTTTCGGCTGATGCACGCGCGAAGCCCGCTATTAAAGGATCCGGTTTCTTTCGAAAGCGACTCCAAAAAGACCGTCTAGGACCTTCTCTCTCCCTTGTTCTCCCACTCTTTACCTCTCTGCTCGCGCAAAAGCGGGTGCGCGAGCAACGGGCAGGATTTACGTTGCTCCCTCGTCGGCCAACACCTTTTCCTTTCTTTCGCGCTATTTTCTGCGGATGAAAAAAACCGCGCCGGAGTCTGCGGAGTCTCTCAAGGTCGACGTCTTGTTGTCCGCTCCCTCGGAGTCCTCGTAAACAGCTGAGAGAGAAAGGGTGGTCGCGGTGTACGTGCTCGTGCTCGTGCTCGCGAGGACTTCCAAGTCACCTAAAAATATCTTGAACCCGGAGATCGCCTCGTCCTTGCCGGCTTCCTTTGTCGTTCCCGCGAATGTTCCGGCCTGATAACGCGAACGAATGTCCCGTCGCCGTGCCTCGCCTCGCCTCGCCTCGATTAATTTTATAAATGGTCCGCCTCCGCACCGGATCATGTAGACTGTAGACCTTGCCACTGCTCTGAGGTTCAGAGTTCATGAAATCGCAGGCACAGGTTCTTGTATATGCAAACTAAGCTCTGGAACTATCACGATCTTTTTCGGGAGCCTTGAAACAGAGAGTGGGTGCCTTAGAAGATAACATTTCTTGCTGAAACTGCTCTATGTACTACGTTTCCTTGCATCTAGTGACGCAGGGTTGACGAGTGGCCCTTTCACTGCTGCCGGAACCTTTTGGAGAGCCTTCCAACAGCGAGACAATAAATGTCTTAAAAGATCACATGTTGTGTTGAAAGAGTTCACTTAAATCCAGCTACTCAGGGTTGAAGGGTCAAGACCTTTCACTGTGTACAGTGCTGTGAATAATTACACTGTCCAACAAATTTCAACTTTTTTTATGTTCCCTGATTACTGTTGGGTCCTTCTTATAGAGTTTTTTGCGCTGATTCTGAATCTGTTTTTAATTTTTTTCCTATACGCACAGTTTTTGAGGAACATGGCTTTGAAAAAAAACATATTTTTCAACTTTAAACAAATATTGTGATGTTATTATAAAAGATATTGAATTGTTCTTTGCAGCAGAAGATTCTGTAGACTTTGCCGAATACAGTGGTATCCAAAATTAATATATTATGAATATTTAAAATACTTTTAGAGACTTGCTGTAATATTACTGTCACTAAGAAGATCTGACAAAACTTGAGAAACGTTCTGAATGATGTATGAACAGCGACTGAGTTTATAAATATTCACAGCTCAAATCTCCTTGTTTTGAAAGATTCAGCTGCTACATTGCACGAAGAAGAGATAGCAAGAAACTGTTAACATAGAGAAGGTCGTACTGACTCATCATAAATGTAGTAAAACTTACTTAGTGGATTCTTGGAAATAATAACGAAAAAATACAGGAAATAAGTGTGAGTTTTGAATTATTCACAGCACTGTATACGTAGAATAACAGATTTCAAGTCTCTCTAGCTCATCAGGAAGTTAGTTTAAAATCAATTGCAAAATTTGCCACCGAACAAACAAACAGACAAACAGACAAACAGACAAACAGACAAACAGACAAACAGACAAACAGACAAACGGACAAACAGACAAACAAACAGACAAACAGACAAACAAACACACAAGAAAGCGAGCTAATAAAAACGTGGTAAAAAGAGGATAGCTTTAAGTATAAAATAATAAAATAATAAATAAGTACATTCATAATGTATAAAATAAAATAAAATAAATAAATAAAATAAAAAGTATAAAATAATAAATAAGTACATTCATAATGCTTTAGAAAATGGTTGATATTCGACACGAAATTTTCACGAAATCACGAAGCCTGCTATCGCGTCTATCAATGTTGTACAGATGAATGTGGTCCGCGCTGATTTTTACGGATCCTGACTACCGTGCGCCGCTTCGTCGGCGGTCCGTGACAGCATTGGTCACGAATTTCCATTCGGTAGCGAAAGTTATTTGAATAATCTGTAGTTTATCGAGGGGAACCCCGTGGAAGCTCCTTTTGCGGATCCAGCGCGACACCGTAGAGCGCTAACTTATCTTCGTTTTTTTCCAGCAACAGGATTTCTAAATCTCCTTTTCCTTTTGGTTTCGAAGAAAAGCCGATTCCCCGGCATTCCTCGCGGTGATCCTTCCCCAAGATCGTACAGGATCCATTCGAACGTCGATTCTTTCCGCGGACTCCCGGGGCGAGATCGATACATTGGAAAGAAGTGTTGCTCGAGAATTCGACCTTCGTTTACGAAACCGAGGAACCGGTCTCGTTTCCGGGCAGCCTGGGGCTACGAACAATTTTTCGATCGCTCAACGAGCTCGACCCAGAGATACGATCTCGCGGCTCCTCGGTGTCTATGAAGTCCGTTTGGCGCTCCCGTGCGCTGCCGGACAATCGAACCATTCGACACGGTGACCTCGATCGATGGGCGTAGTCGAATTTGACGATCGACCGCGCTTTTGACTTTCGAAGCGAGCGGATCCGCGTCCGAGGGTCGCCGAGGCGGATTTCGTCACGGGAGAAAACCAATCCCATCGGCACCACGTTTCCACAAAGTTATTATATTATTATTATACATATACAGGGTGTCCCAAAATTCGTGAACTTCCCGGAAATGGGAGGTTCCTAAGACAATTTCAAGCGACATTTTCCTTTGCAAAAATGTTATCCGCGGCTTTGTTTAGGAGTTATTAACGAAAAACACGGACCAATCAGAGCGCGACCTAGACACGAGTTGAAACAGTCGGCCTGGCGCGCAAACTGTCTATTGGCTGATTGTGGCAACTCGCGTCTAGGTCGCGCTCTGAGTGGTCCGTGTTTTTCGTTAATAACTCCTAAACAAAGCCGCGGATAACATTTTTGCAAAGGAAAATGTCGCTTGAAATAGTCTCAGGAACCACCCCCTTTCGGGAAGTTCACGAATTTTGGGACACCCTGTATATTATATACAGACCAAGGTCCTTTTATACAAATCTATACAGTTTTTTACAGTATAACTGATAAAAACAAAAAGAAAACTTAACAAAGAAAAGGTCTTAACCTAAAATTTACATAATAATGGACCGCGCAAAACTAAACAAATACAGGTACGATTAACAAATAGTATTGCGCAATTTTGTTTTGAATACCTGTAACGAGCCATTAGAAAATCAATATTGTTATAAAATATGTTAGAGCTAGCAATAATGCGATTTATTGGATTTATTAGGAGGATTTGGATTTCATTGTTTGAAATCCTGCTCTTGTTCTCAAAACTCGTTCAGGTACATAGAAATTTATTTGCCCCAGGAGTGCTGGACAATCTATATTATTATTTAACAGATTAAAGGTAAAGCTCTGGTCGGAAACCTTCCTTCGATCGGATAATGTTCCCAGGTTGACTGTGTTTAATATTCTTGAGTAGTTATGATCAAAGATTGACATTGGGTTGTTTGTCTTATATGCACAAAACCTGAGGAATTTATGCTGCACTCTCTCTAGCATGATTTGATATTTAACGCTATTCGGAGACCATATAATTGAAGCATATTCTATCTGGGGACGGACAAGGGTAATATATAACAACCTAAGTGTATGGATTGAATGAAAATCTGAGGAAAAACGAAGTATGAAACCGAGCATTCTTGAAGCGGAGTTGACAATGTGATAAAAATGGTTGGAAAAGTCTAAGGTAGAGGAGAAGTGAATTCCTAAGTCTTTAACTTCTGTTATTGAGGAGAGAATACAGTCATGAAGACGGTAAGGATATATAAGAGGTGCAGAAAGACGGGAAGACCGCATAATATGGCATTTTTTAATATTGAGATTCATACCATTCCTGTGACACCAGTCGCAGAAACGATCCAGGTCAGCCTGTAATCTGGAAGCATCATCCCGGGACGAGATGATTTTAAAGATTTTTAAATCATCAGCAAATAGGAGAAAGTAACAGTGTTGAAAAATGGTGGTTAAATCATTAATGAACATTATAGATAGTAGAGACCCCAAAGTTCATCGATACTTTCATAAACTGCACAGTCCTACGACCGAGATCCTCATCGCTTGGAGCTCGTAAGAATGTGGACAAATTTTCGTTTCTTACTTAACCTTACACACACCTCCAAGCGAGGTCTACACAACTGAACGTAATTTACATTGTATCACAGAATACGATTTGAATGGCGCTATTGTTTAGCATATCTGGTTATGTCGATGATGTATTTAGCATGCCTGTAACCAACACGGAACCAGTAAAACGTATTTCAAAAGTCGTAAAAAGCGATCTCCGCTATATTCGTTGCGATTCCGAACAAAATAGGCAATTTCGCCAAACAGAATGTTGTGTATCATCAAGTAAATTGATTCTTCCAGCCACGCATGAAAACTATAGTCGTTCGGTGTACTTTTTAGAACGTTGATGTCTTGTTCATGTCTTAATGAAATGTATAAAATTCGCAGTCTGTATTTTAAAGGGTTTCTGATTGCCCAAGTCACGGTGTTTACAACAAGGCCGTCGCACGACGATCAGTCTGGGAATCGAAGTCCGGGAGCCAGTTTCCACCGATTTATCGGCGGTATCGCGATCGCCGATCGAAGGTGACTCGATGGAAACGGGAACGAACGGCGGAAGCATGAAACCACCCCGTCGCCCCACGGGAAAGTCCTTCGATCAGCTGCCCACGAAGCTTGCGCAAGCCAATTACGAAAAACAAAGCAACGACGTTCAAAGACGTGGCGACCCGCCGAGATCTTATCAGCCGCGCGATCTCCCGACAATAGGCGCGATACCGGCAGACGGAAAAAAAGGTGCGAACGAGCGAAACGGAGAGCGAGAGAGAGAGATAGATAGAGTGAGAGTGAGAGGGGAGGGGGCTGTTCCTTTCTCGAGTGGCTGCTGCGATCGGTAACGTAAAACCTTGATCGATCCGTGGGACCGATCCCGCGCACTCCCACGGAAATCCGACGGTAACCGTATACAGTATTAAGAAACACGCGTGGCACGTAACCGTCCCGTGTTAACACGCACCGTGTAGAAACGAGTCGGGGGATTTTCCGACAGCTGTGATCTACTTTGGTTTTCTCCGGTGCTGACGCAGCTCCGACTTCCGTTCTCCGAGCCAAAAGTATCGCGAGGAGGAAGGAAGTGCCGCAATATACCTGGTCTCTCTGCCATTTCCATAACTAAATGGGTATAGCTGTGAATAAAATTAAAGCGCCACTCTTATTAGCAATTATCAGATAGCTCATTCGACAGCTCGACTTAACATTTCAAATGAATTTAAGATCGTTCCCAAGATAACACGAAGTGCGCATTCTCCTCGCGTGCAATTCTTCCTTGAATGGATGTTATTCTAAAATTCGATAGTCTTGGATAATAACATCAAGTATTTACATGTAAATACTTGAAGAATGTGTACGCACGTAGGAAAACAAAAATAATAGCAAGAGCGATTTAGCTGGTTGGAATCGCGGCTCCGAGCGGGCCGTTTGCGTAACGCGGTTACCGAACGGAACGAAACGATGCGCGACGTCTTTCGCCTAAGCGATAAGCTTTAACGGCGACCAGCAATTTCGATTACGAGTCTCCGCGTTAGATCACAGTCGCTTGTGGGGAACGGGTAGGACGTGGATCGAGGAAAACGAGGAAATCGCGGCGGAACGAGCAATTTCCGAGCGCGCGACCAACGCGCCGCGGACTTTGAACGCGATCCGAGATCCTTCCGGTTTCGATTCCGAGCGTGTTTCTACACATGCTCCTGCCTCGAGATTGCCAGGGGAAAGTAATTACGATTACACGGCAACGCGTGCGCGTTATCGGCCTCGTATCGGTGGGACGCGAATTCTCCGCGTTCCGAGCGGGGGCCATTCCGTTTGCCAGCGGTGCCTCGCGTTGCCTCGCATAGTACAGGTCTTCTCATCCTTGACATTTGCTTTCCATTGTAGTCATTTTCAGAACGTTTTACTGCTTTCCAGGATCGTAAATTGAAGCAATTCCAGCAATCGCTGCAATTTATAAATCGATTGGCCCGAGCCTGTCACGATAAACCAATGCAACGCTTCGGTTCAGCCATTACTACGCTTCTCTGCACTAGACTGCGGTTGTTACCAATCAATGACAAAATCAAAGGATTTTGAGAATATCGGGACATATTACTTGCAACTTGCAAGGACTATTATTACAATTTAAAAAAAAAGGAACAATTATTACAATTTACTCCGCAACTGTTGCATCGACATTGGTGCGAGTTGTTGCACTCGAGGGGCAACCATATAAGTAGTATTTCTATTTTAGAGAAATTGATGAAACAGTATTCTAAGGTTTTAAGATTATGGTAGAGAGACCGTTATTTTAAACGTAATGCCTATATCTGCTTATATTTCTTTATTTTAAGTGGAACATTACATGAAAAACATCATTTTGGATTAAAAAAATTTATTAAATTCGAGTTGCTCATTTATAACATAAATAGAAATCTGTATTTATTTTTTATCTACTTTGAACACTGCTCACTAGATGTCGTAGATTACTTTAATAGGTTACCCAGTTTTTACAGTAAATTCTACTTGATTTTTTCTTTAATACGAAGTAGATAACTCAAAATGTCCAAATTTCACGTTGCCTAGTTCTTACATTCAGGCGGCGATATGAAATATATGAAATAATGGTATACTGCATTTCATGTGCTATACAGCAGAGATGCGCAAACATTTTAATTAAATACAAATTTCGAATAAAATGGGTTTATTCGTAAAATTATTCGTGGAAAGTCTTCGAATAAATCCTTCGAATAATTTTCTGCCAGGCCGACGAAGGCGTCGCGTTGGTAGCCGTGGCAAAGGGGTGCAATAAACACGGCCGGGCAACCCGACGCCCAGTCAGGTACATCCGTGTGTAATTCAATTGCAAAACTTGTTTATTTTCCATAATTTTTTCATGAAAGTGGCGCCAGCTAGGTCGTGGCGTTCTTCCGAATTAAAATGACACTAAACTCGATAGAATTTGGACTGTGTCTAGTAGTTTTATTCGTAAAATTATTCGAAGACTTCGAAGACGACTACTAGACCACTAAAACCACTAGACAAAGTCCAAATTCTATCGAGTGTCATTTTAATCTGAAAAATAAACAAGTTCTGCGATTGAATTACACACCGATATACATACACTGCCGCTGAAAAGTATGTGGACACTTCCTTAATTTTTATAACTGCCTGAAAAAAGTTATGATATCTTTGGTAAATTTGATTATCCTGTATGTATTTCAGTTCGTGCAGTATCGGAGAACATATTTTAATAATAATTTATTAAATATCTCACCGATAATGATAAAAAATAATTATATTTGCTTTTCGTCTACATATCCACCGCGTGCTTTTATGACCGCGTTTACTAGTCGTGGCATTCTGGCTATTAACTTTTTCATTACTTCACTTTCAATAAGGTTCCACTCAGATTCTAATATTTCCCACAAATGTTTTTCAGACTTGGGACATCGTTTTCGGACTTATCTATCTATGTGATCCCACAGTTTTTCTTTTATTTATTTAAGAAAATTCAATAACTAAATTGCTTATTTTGGTACTATTAGAATACATTACACACATATTCATAATAGACTTTAGCAACAAATATTGTTTGATAATAGAAATATACATTATATATCACAAATTTCATGAACATGGTAAGTGTCCACATACTTTTCTTCGTTCGTTGTCTTCTTCGTTCATATTCTTCAATAGTAGCAATCAATTCGAACTAGTTCAACCGATGAAACGAAGAATGGGAAAGTTAAGATACTTCGCCGCTGTTATCCCATAAATTGCAACAAACGGTGACACACGTCGGCCACGTCGCAAAAAATCCGCGCAGCTGGACAAAGCGTCGCCCATTCTCGCGTGGACAGCGACCACGTAATAGCTCATTTCCACACCGAGGGACTGTCCAGCTAGATCGACGACGATTTCAGCGTGCGTCTCTCAGCGGCGCGTGATATAACCTTCGTAGGCGAAATGAGATCTCAAGGAAAATGGCTCGAGCGGAGCCTTGAAACGGCATGCCGGAGCCCGGTAATCGGTTCACCGAATTGCCAGAACGTAGGTAGTCGAACGAGCGAGCAAACGAACGAACGAGTGCGGAGAAAGTTCTATCCCCGAGCGAACACGCGCGTCATGATCGTTACCGGTTACCTCCGTCATTCGTTTTTCTTCTTTTCTTAATTCCCGCGCTCTCGTTCTCGACCGTATCCCGTGACTTGTCGACAGAGCACCAGCTGCTGTACGACGATGTAACGATTGGTCTCGCGGAGGTAACGAGCCGTCGAGACGGCACGCGAGCTACCGTTGCTACCGGATTGCATCCCGCGATCCCGTATGTGTCAAATTGATCGGGACACGAACTATACTCTCTGCCGATCCTCTCGCGGAGTACTCGGCTCCTTTAGTTCGACAGGCAATTGTCCAGAGACAACCTGCAGAGCACCGAGTCAACACGTCGGGTACACGGGTAACATAATTCTTCGTGTATCTTGAAAAATTACTGTTGCTCGAGCCGAACCTCATTCGTATTAGATGATTGCGTAAGTTCGTGCCCGATTTCAAAATGAAATTCAATGGTTAACTCTTAAAGAATACAGCTTTGTTAATCAATCATATGGTCAACATTCTTTTCTGATCGTGGAAAGATGATGAATCGTAGAAAAGAGAATGGTGACTATGTAATTTTTCTTTTTAATCGGGAACGAACTTATGCGATTATCTGATACGATCTGAAACAGTTCAAGAAGTAATCCGAATTTTAATACTGCACCTTTGACCACAATGACTCTGCTTTGATATTGTGAGATCTTTGCGGGACGATTGAATACGGTTAAGACATCACTTATACGCATCACTGCTCGCAAAACAAAGAGTAGAGAAAATTGATGAAACGGTACAGTATTAAGTGTAATTACGAAGTGAACTTGTATCAAAAGGAAAAAGTATAGAGTCGATCAAGTCGACAGTAAAATGTACAAAAAGGTTAGAGAGGTGATTAATCGCATTTGTGCGACTCATATTCTGTTTCTTGCAAACATGTGAACAAATGATTACTTTTTTTTTACGAGAGCGTGTTTCTTGCCACATAGAGCTTGCCATTGCTCAACGCCGTATGGAATATGTTGCAAATTAATAATAGGGCGTTAGAGCGAGGACAACAGAATGCACGATTTCATTGCCTTCCAATGCGTTACGTTTCTGTTTCTCTGGAAAGCTGCAGGACTTGTCCGAATGCAGACCCGTCTGCAGATAATGCCCGTCAGTCTACGCCAGTCCCGAAGCGGAGAGGCGTCCGGTGGAAAAACAACTGGGTTAGCATGCTCGTAGGAAATTGCGTCAATTTTCTTGCCCCGGCGATTCATCTTGGTCGGCACGCGGCACGGCTTGAATCCGCTCGGCGTGCGCCGACGTTAATAACGGCCGGCGAGCCTAATCCCTCGGCTCTCCCGCACGCGCGACAGAAGACGTCGACGTGACAGGTCACGATTCCGTTTTTGCATATCAGAGCGCGCTGGAAGGACGACTTTCGTGAGATATGTGTCGCAACCGGGTAAAAATCGTGCGGATCCCGAGAGCCCGGAGAGCGAGCGAGCGTGTAAGGGAGAACGTTGGTGCCGGTCACGTCGACGATACGTATCTCGCGAACGAATTTCTCGCGTCTGGAAAGCCTCCGGATCCACCGCTGACCCTCCTGTTTCTCGTCACGCTATCGAGAGGACGTATCTCCGTGTCTCGGGCGAAATATATCGAAGAGAGCCGCGCCGCGTTGCTTGATGCACGCCTCTATCTCCTTCTTTGTCTCTCTCTCTCTCTTGCCTCGCATCATCCGATCCGCCGAGCACCATCAGCTAGCCGTAACTCGTTTCCTCTGGCTGCCACCCCGCGAATCGCGAACCGCCCGACAGATATACGATTGCGCGAAACTTGGGGCGCCGACATTATTTATGCGCCGCCTTCTTAACTTATCGCTCGCCGGGAACGCTCTTCTAGCGCTGCAAGCGCGGCCCTCTATGCTTTATAGAAGACTATTATAAAAATGGAGAAATAATGGTCGAGAGGTCAGCGAGGTCCTCTCGGATCGGGGGTGATCGCTGGTGGGTCCGCCCTCTTGAATCAGCGCGAAATTTTCTACTCACGTATAAGACGTATGTATCGTTGGGAGCTTTGGAGTTAACAGAGAGGCGGTGTGTTTAACTAACAGTTAGAATTTCGGTCAATATTAAAATTGATTTCGTTTTTTAATATGTTCAAAACGTTGAAAATAATGTAGTAATTTTAAATTCGTGTAATGATTTTACCTTCTCGCGTTTTTTCTAAACATTATTGACAAAAACGCACGAAGATCTTACTGATAATGCTCGAGATAAGGCGAATACAGGTAGCTGCTCACTACGTGTCTTTTGCGCGAATATCATTCTCAATTTTTTACAACCAATCGCAGACGGTGCCCACTAATCCTCGGAGAAACTGATAGTATTTTTTAAAAATTCATTTGTACAGGTCGGATCAACATGTAGATCTACAGTCGGGGACAAAAATAAGTGGACAGTTAGTGGAAATAGGTAAAAATGAAGTTTAGTCGAATTAACATGACTGTTATAAACTTAAGTTTTATTTATTATATATCCTTATAGTGTATAGATTATTTAACGAATAATTGAAGTTCATATTTATATCTTTGTGTAAACACACCGTGCCATAACGAAAATGTCAGCTATTTATCAGGAGACAAAATTGAGTGGACACTTGGTTATAACGTTATTGTAAGGTAAGAAATGTATACAAATACTAAGCACAGGTCACGCTTACATACAGTGATCTCCATCAATCTTATTAGTACCAATTCAGGCTTCGTACAAGTAAGAACATTTATACAATAATTGCAGAATGCTAGAAACGAAAGAAATTTCATATCAAATTCGCCATTTAATTGTATCGGATTGCTGTAAGAAATTAAGTTACCGCGTAATAGCTCGGAAGTACAACGTATCTAAAAGTGCAGTAGGAAAAATTTATAAAAAGTATCTAGCGCATAAGACCGTGAAAAATTTAAGAGGTCGTGGACGCAAACGCTGTACCACCATACAAGAAGACCGTCGAATTTTTCGTACAAGTCGAAAAGATCCAATGATTGCAGCAAGAAGTATTGCAGAAATAGTGGAATTAAATGTTTCAACAAAAACAATAAAACGAAGACTGTTCGAAGCTGGTTTAAGATGCTGCAACGCTAGACGTAACCGCATATTAATAAAAGAAATATGAGAAAACGTTTAGCATTTGCAAAAAAATATGAAAATATGCCACTAGTATTCTGGAAAAATATAATTTGGAGCGACGAAAGTAAATTTGAGTTGCGACAATTAAAAAAGAAGCACAAAGTCTGTAGAAAACAACATGAAACGTATAAAAGACCATTTATTACACCCACAGTTAAATTTGGCGGTGGATCATTAATGGTGTGGGGGTGCTTCTCGCAAAACGGAATTGGTACGTTAGTACAAATTGACGGCATTATGAATGCAGATAAGTATATTGATATATTAAATGATAATTTGGAAGAACCAGTGGTAAAAATGGGTTGCGACGATGAATTTGTCTTTCAACAAGACAATGACCCTAAGCACACTGCTAAGAAAACTAAAAAATTTTTTGAGGATTCCAATATTAAATTGCTTGAATGGTCAGCCCAGAGCCCTGATTTGAATCCTATCGAGAACTTATGGAGTTTACTGGACGCAAAAGTTCCATTGGATCAGCGAAATAATATGATCGATTTTTTCTAAACGTTGCAGTCTGAATATGAAAAAATTAGTAACGATTATATTGAAAAGTAAATACAAAGTATTCCTCGATGCCTGGAAGCAGTAATACATGCAAGAGGCGGCAATACCGAGTACTAATTTTGTTATGTGTATCATTTATTACGCATTTCATTGAGTGTCCACTCATTTTTGTCTCCTGATAAATAGCTAACATTTTCGTTATGGCACGGCGTGTTTACACAAAGATGTAAATATGAACTTCAATTATTCGTTAAATAATCTATACACTATAAGGATATATAATAAATAAAACTTAAGTTTATAACAGTCATGCTAATTCGACTAAACTTCATTTTTACTTATTTCCACTAACTGTCCACTTATTTTTGTCCCCGACTGTATGTTAGTCATACACATGTTGAAAATTTCATTGAAATCGATTAACATACACACGAGCTACAAGCGGTTAAAAATGGTGAAAATCATAGTTTTCCACGACTTTTGATCAGTTTCTGCTTAAAATCCACAGAATCGTACATCTTTCGACGCCTGTTGTTTTTCCTGCGTCAATCGATTTCGACGAAATTTCCAACATGTGTATAAAGAACATGGATCTAGAAAACGTATGTTTTAAAGTTTCATTAAGGGCCCAAATAAAAAAGTTTTAAAAAATGCCTTTTTTATTTTTACCTGCAACCTTGTAAATTGTAATTTTTGGAAAATCTTTTTTGTATATCATTTCGTAAACTAATGCTTCTAATTGATTATAAAAAATCAGGTCGTTTGGTACAATTATAAAAAAGTTATTAGTTTTTAAAAGGTGTACGAATGCTTTGTACAGCCACTGTATATCCTGTATAGTTAGGAGCAAAACTGATCACCCACACTTTAAATCAGAATAACTTTTTGGACCAAACGACTTCAATTTCTCTGTAAGGCTAGTAGAATTAATTACCACGTTTTTATTAGCTCGCTTTCTTGTTTGTCTGTTTGTCTGTTTGTTCGGTGGCAAATTTTGCAATTGATTTTTTAGTAAATGACGTCTAAAAAATATGTTGAAACAATTCACTTGGTTGGAATTGTGAAAAACAATAGTAAACATTGATTTTTACGACTTTTTCTCAGCTGGGCCAATAACGAAAATTTGATAGATGTGTTTGGTCAACTCGTATAAATTATATACGCTCCGAAAATTTCATTGAGATTGGTTAATTGGTTTACAAGTTACAAACGATCAAAAGTGGTAAATCTTGAAAATCTGGCAAAATTGCAATTTTTACCAATTTTGATCGTTTATAACTCGTAGACCAATTAACTAATGTTTTCATATTAATGTTTATGTATTTGTATATTCTTATTCCGTAAAAATGTCCTCTTGTTTGTAATCCTTATATTGAATTCTGTATTATGTTGAAATCAATATCTCATGAGATTTTTTGCAATAAAAAAGAAACACAGCACAGTGGTCATTTGAAACTGTGTGACCAAGAGCTGGTAGCAATTACGTCGGAATTTAAATGAAGAGGAGGGGGGCGGAGGACAGGTTATCGAACGACAGACACGCTCTTTGGAGGCTGCGGGTTCGGAACGGTTGTCCCTGAAAATAGGGCGATCGCGAACGGTTGGAAGGTCCGAGAGCGAACCGACCCGATCCGATTCGATCCGATTCAGCGGTGGCGTTGAATCGACGCAACGATTTCACTTTCACGAGAGCGCGACGGCTACCGGGGTCAGAGGAGGCAGAATTCGGCGACGATCGCCAATTGGAATCGGCGCTGGGATCCAGGGAAAGGCTGGAAACGCGTGTCTCAAGGCTGCCGAGATACCTGCGCAGGCGTTGCCCGACTTCTTATCGCGTTCACGGAACGCTATGCGCGCACGTTCACTCGCGGAACCGAGGAGACCTGCTCGAACAACGTTGCGAGACCCTCCTGCGCTCTCGGTCGATCGATTGGGAAATCGAGTCTCTGCTAGTCGTCCCTGCCCATTTCGAATTTCTTTTGACGTCAGCCGATCTTTCTGACGAGATCAAACGGGGACCATTCGAACATCCGCTTCCGCTTCGCGCGTATCCTTGCGCTCGTTTCGAGCAACCATATGGCATTGGACTGCCTTGGTACTTTAATCGGTTCAGGATGGAGACGTCGTTACTCTCCCGGATTTTTCCCCATCTCTGCTTCGTTGTCGCAATGTCCTCAATTTTCACGTGTACTTCATTTTGAGCACTCGTTTATCCGATACAATACTTGCCATTTTACATGATCATGGGGTCAAAAGCTACACTGCGGATTTTATGCATTTACAACGAAAATGAGTAGTAATCGAAAACAGTAGAAAGATTACAATAATTTAAGTGTACTGGTGTACTATTCTCAACTGGTTAAAATTGTTAAACGAAGACCGAAATGTTCACAGGATTGTTATCGTGTATAAAGTTGTACAAACAACAGGAAGAGAAGAGACGTTCCCCCAAAAAATCCAAGGATTTCAAGGAAGATTTACAAGTTTCATTGATCGCCATCCGGTCGCGGTCGGCCTGGTTTAGCCTCCGAGACAACGACGCGATTGGTTGTCGATCACAATGAGCGTTCGAACGCATCGTTGAACGCGACTTTTTCTCCCGAGCCCCGCCGAGACCCTTCCTTCAAATTCCACTGAAGAAAATGACGGGCTCAAACCGTGGAGGAATCTAACTCGATTAATCCACGGCAGATCACAGCCGAGATACGCTTGTTCTCCAGATAATTCGAGTAATTAGATGACAGTTGTGGCCGATCGCTTGTGGCGTGGCGGCGCCGCGCCGGTTTCGATCCTCGACATCGTGGGCCGATCGGGTGGTGCAATATGCCACGCGGTTGGTTTCTGCTTCGTAATGGGGCCCGGCCTCGAACGCAATTTGCGTCGTTGCATCCACGATCCTCGCCAAAGAAGAAACCGCGGATTTCGAGATGCAGAGGAATTCGGGGGATTAAGTACATTAATTAAATTAATTGGCTGGCTGTAATATTTCCCCTCGAGGTCTGGACTATTCGAAATATCGGTGTAATTACAGAAATGAATCTCATTTCAGATCTAAAATGCTTGATAAAACAAAATGGCGGTATAAGTTGATAAGATCGATTACCGGATAAAGAGGGACACGGTGCAAGATCCGCAAATTGCAATAACGCCGAGGAAGGTTGGATATGTATCTCTTTCACGAGATAACGAGGTTTCCCGTTCCGGGGAGGCTTTGCTAATCGGCTGAACGACCGAGGAAATTCGATTTGCAGGATCTACGCGAGGTCTGTTAGGTTCGCGAGTGGCGTGTATCCGAAGTAACGCGCGGCGAGGTTGGATATACCGGTTGGAAAAGGCTGCACCGGCTTGGAAACGAGTCTCAAGGCTGTACAGATGCGAGAGGCGTTACCACCAAGCTTGAACTCGTGATACGTTATACGGGCGCGCGTTCCCCTATGCTCGCGCACATATGCCTATGCTGATCCAGGGGAGAGATACAGCCTAGATACGGCGAGCTTGCTCGCGATATATCGGCTCCGATCTACGCTCGCTTATCCGCGATAGACTATCCGGCTGAATTATCACGCGGAAACCTGTTGCGTGATGGCGAACGACCATCCCTGAGGGATCAATCTAACAAAAGATGTCGAAGCGTATACAGTGGAACCTCGGTATACGTCCAATTCGGAATACGTCTGTTTGGACATGACAAATTTTGCTCGTTTTCTGTTCGGTATACGACATACAGTAGCGGACAAAAGTTTAAGACCGCTCTAAAGAAGACGATAACTTTTTTAATATTGTACAGGGTGTAAAAAAAGTAATGGTCATCCGTCCTAGGGGTGAATCTACACCTCTGGATCGGTGGACATTTGTAAGAGAAACTTGCCGCAAAATTGTTTATAACATAGAAAATTAGTGTTAAAGTTTTTTTTTGCATCAACGCATTTTACTCATCGAGAAGAGGAAAAGTTTGAAAGGAGCCATATGTCACAAACAAATAGTTATTGAGATATAAGCTATTAAAGTTTTTGCAAAATTTGATTGTGTGGAATTATACGTATAGACAAAAAAGCCTACTACTACAGTCCACACGTCCGTGTCGATGAGACAGAAGATGATCGTGTGCGTGCCGCGAGACAGACGAAATTTAAAGGCGCATTCGTCGTTAGGCTCCTTTAAATTTCGTCTGTCTCGCGGCACGCACACGATCATCTTCTGTCTCATCGACACGGACGTGTGGACTGTAGTAGTAGGCTTTTGTCTATACGTATAATTCCACACAATCAAATTTTGCAAAAACTTTAACAGCTTATATCTCAATAACTATTTGTTTGTGACATATGGCTCCTTTCAAACTTTTCCTCTTCTCGATGAGTAGAATGCGTTGATGCAAGAAAAAACTTTAACACTAATTTTCTATGTTATAAACAATTTTGCGGCAAGTTTCTCTTACAAATGTCCACCGATCCAGAGGTGCAGATTCACCCCTAGGACGGATGACCATTACTTTTTTTACACCCTGTACTATACCCTCTGAACTTTTTTGGGAAGGTAGAGCAATTAGTTTACTAAAGGTTGTTAAAAGAAATTTTGTAAAAAATTGCAATTGATCGGAATTGTTGAAATTATACTAAAAGTTGAATTTTTAACTTTTTTATGTGGGCCTATATTGAAAATTTAAAAAATACGTTTTGTACATCTGTGTCAATTAAACATATTCTGAAAATTTCGTCAAAATCGGTCGACGTTGCATTGAGCTGCAAACATTTAAAGATGGCAAAAATTGCAGATTTTCAAGATTTTCGGCAATAAAACGTGAAAATCTGCAATTTTTACCATCTTTGAACGTTTGTAGCACATTGCAACGTCGACCGATTTTGACGAAATTTTCAGAATATGTTTAATCGACACAGATGTACAAAACGTATTTTTTAAATTTTTAAAAAGTTAAAAATTCAACTGTTAGTGTTTTTTCAACAATTCTGATCAATTGCAATTTTTTATAAAATTTCTTTTCGCATCCTTTAGTAAACTAATTGCTCTAGCTTCCCAAAAAAGTTCAAATCGTATAATACAATATTAAAAAAGGTTATCGTCATCTTTAGAGCGGTCTTAAACTTTTATCCGCTACTGTAAATGCGTCATTTTTAAATAATTATCTCAGAGGAAAAATTAAATTAATAATCGATTATATTCGGAGTTGATGTATTATTAACTGACTGATCATACAACTAAGGATCAGTAATGGAATTACTGATGCGGTCGGAGTACGATCGCGAAGCCCGCGAAGACAACACGGAGAAATGAAAGAAAATTATCAGTCGATCGAGTGTTTCTTTTTGTATTTTAGCATTAAGCAGAGTTTAAACTTAAAAATCTATAATAAAATCTCATTTTTTGTGTTTAAATTATTTTACAACGCCATTGATGTAGGTATAATATCAACAGGAGTTTTTTTTACGTGAGAACGGATTAATCATTTTTACATTATTTCTTATGGGAAAGGTTGGTTTGGTATACGCCCTATTTGGTATAAGTACAAGCATCAGGAACGGATTAAGGTCGTATACCGAGGTTCCACTGTAGTTCCTCGAAACAGAATTTACTAGACGCAGGGTGAGGTATTTGCCCCTAAAAGTTGATGAAAACTGTCCCAGCATTATTTTATGACTTGCATGCATAGTATAATAGTGAGTCTTGCTATCTTGTTATTTGACCATAATTCTATATTAAGAAAAAAATGGTTTAATTTTCGGCTGTGCCTGAAAAATCTTGGTAACTGTTGGGCATTTTCATTGTTACAAAAAGCAATGTAAAAGCCGTATTGGCACATTTTTGGCAGCCAATTGTTCTTGCATTGTCAATAGAAACCTTGACAGTTTACAATGGCGCAAAAAAGAAGGTCGGGATTCACTTGGAAGCGTAAAAATGTCCATGAAAATTTTACAAATGCGAAATATCGCAGTAAGTAATAAGTAGACTGCGGATCTTTATGCAAAATAAAAATTTCATAGGTGAATTACAACAAACTGAATTAAAATAGAAATTTATTTTTTCCGTTATTATGTTTAGTAGGTTGAGAATAATATAATAGTACGTGTAACTTCTTTAATATTTTTGCTATTTTAAATTACACCTACTCATCTCTGACATAAATGCACAAAATCCGCAGTCTAGTCATAAGTCATCTTCAAACTTGAATCATTTTAAACAGACAAACAATAAGGAAGTGAAAATTGCTGAAGACTACAATGATATTTCAGAAACGAGCGAAGAGAAAAATGAGTACAACAAAAGTCTTTACTTTGAATGCATAACAAACTGGTACTATGTTGTTCATACAGCCAGTTCATACAGTTGTTCATACATCGTGTTTTGGTCAACTTTTCAAGGCAAACACTGCACTGTGCGACGACCGAAAATCGAACTCGCGACCGAGAGAATTGTCTCGTCGACAGGGACACGGATCGGGAAAGGAACACGATATCCTTGCGTCTCCGCGATCCAGAACAAAAACGAACACGATATAATTGCGGTTTACGAGTTCGACTGGAAAGGACGCGGTCCCAGGTGCCGCGGAAACTTTCCTCTCGCGCGGACCGGCCGCGGCCAATGCGCTCCGTTGCCTCGAGTATCGCCGTACAAATTGAATTGTAGCTGCGTTCACACGCGAGAGGGATCAGTCGATCGATCGATCAGTCGATCCCGGATTTCTTCTGCGAAAAATTCGATTTTAACGTATACAAAATATTATCACTAGACTGCAATTATCGCTTTTGAAAATTGTCAAAAATGCTATGATGTAAAATATGACAGAGTTTAGTACGATTTTAATTTATCTCAGATCTAAAAAGGCCACAATCACAGAAAATCAAATTTCATTTGTTTCCACTTTCTCGAAATTTGCCTACAAAAATTGAAAATTGTATAAGCATCCGCAGTCTAATTATCGCATACTAACCTCTCCCACTACAGAATATTGAAAAATATTAATTTAAGGATATTAATGTGCACTCTCTTTCAAAGACGTCGCTTAGCTATCCTTAGGAATTCAAGTGAATGCCTCAATAACGATAAGAACATCGCCCAAGTTATCCTTTAACCTTTCTAAGATCCACAAATATTTACCACTCTCTGTAATTATGGTAGTAGCAACTGCGAACTGATTTCTCTGATTTCCATATGTATGTATGAATTCTAGTGGTCGCTAATAACCTACAGAACATACATTTTAAATTTTCATTAAGGACACAAATAAAAAAGTTTTAAAAAATGCCTTTTCTATTTTTGCATTTAACCTTGTAAATTATAATTTTTGGAAAATCTTTTTTGTATATCATTTCGTAAACCAATGCTTCTAATTGACTATAAAAAATCAGGTTGTTTGGTACAATTATAAAAATGTTATTAGTTTTTAAAAAGTGTACGAATACTTTGTACACCCACTTTATACTGGACATAGTGTAGACGATCCAACCCCTCATACTTACATAGGAACACTTATATGTATACTGAGACCGTAGCTTTTAAAAAATGACAACATGTAAAGGCAAGCCTTGATATTGGGCTTAGCTATTAGCAGTGAAACATCCATAGGTAGCTGAAAGTTGATTTTACGGAGCTTTTCAAAGAAAGAAGCCTCTTTTGCTAAGAGGTTAGCTCCTTCGTTACCAGCAATCCCAATCTGAGCCGGAATCCAGTAGAATTTCACGAAGCTGTGCGCATTATCTTGGATGAAAATGTTGAATTTCTCTTTAATATTGAAGATAAACGTGTTAATTTTGACATTCATGTATGTAGTCGCATAACGCGTCACTGTGCTGTGTTCCTCGAAGCTTTTTCCTATTTTAAAAGCGTCTTTGGCAAATTTTAGTAGGCGTAGCAGACTCTTCAGTAACGTACCACCGTCTTCATAGTACTTTCATGAAGTGGAAATTTCTTTCAGACAAATACCTTCTTTATAATGAAAGTAGACACTTCAAACATCCAAATGAGACCAGGTTCGTCGTCGTACGATTCTTTTCCACGAAGTTATAACAGCTTAAGAATCAGCAATTGCTCAAACATTGTCTGCACCGTAAGAAGTGGGAACCAAACAGAAATTTCATTCTTTCTCTAACAATTCTAGTAAGATCCAACCAATGGATCGTGCTACGTGGATTTAGTCCCTTTATTGTTTCAAGTTTCCCTTGCCCGTACAATCACAGTCGCGATGCAAATGGTTCGAGAAGAAGCGATCGATAGAGTATTTCACGATATTGATATTGGGCTTAGCTATTAGCAGTGAAACATCCATAGGTAGCTGAAAGTTGATTTTACGGAGCTTTTCAAAGAAAGAAGCCTCTTTTGCTAAGAGGTCAGCTCCTTCGTTACCAGCAATCCCAATCTGAGACGGAATCCAGTAGAATTTCACGAAGCTGTGCGCATTATCTTGGATGAAAATGTTGAATTTCTCTTTAATATTGAAGATAAACGTGTTAATTTTGACATCTATGTATGTAGTCGCATAACGCGTCACTGTGCTGTGTTCCTCGAAGCTTTTTTCTATTTTGAAAGCGTCTTTGGCAAATTTGAGCAGGCGTAGCAGATCTTCAGGAACGTACCACCGTCTTCATAGTACTTTCATGAAGTGGAAAGTTCTTTCAGACAAATACCTTCTTTATAATGAAAGTAGACACTTCAAACATCCAAATGAGACCAGGTTCGTCGTCGTACGATTCTTTTCCACGAAGTTATAACAGCTTAAAAATCAGCAATTGCTCAAACATTGTCTGCACCGCAAGAAGTGGGAACTAAACAGAAATTTCATTCTTTCCCTAACAATTCTAGTAAGATCCAACCAATGGATCGTGCTACGCGGATTTAGTCCCTTTATTGTTTCAAGTTTCCCTTGCCCGTGCAATCACAGTCGCGATGCAAATGGTTCGAGAAGAAGGGATCGATAGAGTATTTCACGATATTGATATTGGGCTTAGCTATTAGCAGTGAAACATCCATAGATAGCTGAAAGTTGATTTTACGGAGCTTTTCAAAGGAGGAAGGCTCTTTTGCTAAGAGGTCAGCTCCTTCGTTACCAGCAATCCCAATCTGAGACGGAATCCAGTAGAATTTCACGGAGCTGTGCGCATTATCTTGGATGAAAATGTTGAATTTCTCTTTAATATTGAAGATAAACGTGTTAATTTTGACATCTATGTATGTAGTCGCATAACGCGTCACTGTGCTGTGTTCCTTGTAGCTCTTTTCTATTTTGAAAGCTTCTTTGGCAAATTTGAGCAGGCGTAGCAGATCTTCAGGAACGTACCACCGTCTCCATAGTACTTTCATGAAGTGGAAATTTCTTTCAGACAAATAACTTCTTCATAATGAAAGTAGACACTTCAAACATCCAAATGAGACCAGGTTCGTCGTCGTACGATTCTTTTCCACGAGGTTATAACAGCTTAAAAATCAGCAATTGCTCAAACATTGTCTGCACCGTAAGAAGTGGGAACCAAACAGAAATTTCATTCTTTCTCTAACAATTCTAGTAAGATCCAACCAATGGATCGTGCTACGCGGATTTAATCCCTTTATTGTTTCAAGTTTCCCTTGCCCGTACAATCACAGTCGCGATGCAAATGGTTCGAGAAGAAGGGATCGATAGAGTATTTCACGATATTGATATTGGGCTTAGCTAGTAGCAGTGAAACATCCATAGGTAGCTGAAAGTTGATTTTACGGAGCTTTTCAAAGGAGGAAGGCTCTTTTGCTAAGAGGTGAGCTCATTCGTTACCAGCAATCCCAATCTGAGCCGGAATCCAGTAGAATTTCACGAAGCTGTGCGCATTATCTTGGATGAAAATGTTGAATTTCTCTTTAATATTGAAGTTAAACGTGTTAATTTTGACATCTATGTATGTAGTCGCATAACGCGTCACTGTGCTGTGTTCCTCGAAGCTTTTTTCTATTTTGAAAGGGTCTTTGGCAAATTTGAGCAGGCGTAGCAGATCTTCAGGAACGTACCACCGTCTTCATAGTACTTTCATGAAGTGGAAAGTTCTTTCAGACAAATAACTTCTTCATAATGAAAGTAGACACTTCAAACATCCAAATGAGACCAGGTTCGTCGTCGTACGATTCTTTTCCACGAAGTTATAACAGCTTAAGAATCAGCAATTGCTCAAACATTGTCTGCACCGTAAGAAGTGGGAACCAAACAGAAATTTCATTCTTTCTCTAACAATTCTAGTAAGATCCAACCAATGGATCGTGCTACGCGGATTTAGTCCCTTTATTGTTTCAAGTTTCCCTTGCCCGTACAATCACAGTCGCGATGCAAATGGTTCGAGAAGAAGGGATCGATAGAGTATTTCAAGATATTGATATTGAGCTTAGCTAGTAGCAGTGAAACATCCATAGGTAGCTGAAAGTTGATTTTACGGAGCTTTTCAAAGAAAGAAGTCTCTTTTGCTAAGAGGTCAGCTCCTTCGTTACCATCAATCCCAATCTGAGACGGAATCCAGTAGAATTTCACGAAGCTGTGCGCATTATCTTGGATGAAAATGTTGAATTTCTTTTTAATATTGAAGATAAAGGAGTTAATTTTGACATTCATGTATGTAGTCGCATAACGCGTCACTGTGCTGTGTTCCTCGAAGCTTTTTTCGATTTTGAAAGCGTCTTTGGCAAATTTGAGCAGGAGTAGCAAACTCTTCAGAAACGTACCACCGTCTTCATAGTACTTTCATGAAGTGGAAAGTTCTTTCAGACAAATAACTTCTTTATAATGAAAGTAGACACTTCAAACATCCAAATGAGACCAGGTTCGTCGTCGTACGATTCTTTTCCACGAAGTTATAACAGCTTAAAAATCAGCAATTGCTCAAACATTGTCTGCACCGTAAGAAGTGGGAACCAAACAGAAAGTTCATTCTTTCTCTAACAATTCTAGTAAGATCCAACCAATGGATCGTGCTACGCGGATTTAATCCCTTTATTGTTTCAAGTTTCCCTTGCCCGTACAATCACAGTCGCGATGCAAATGGTTCGAGAAGAAGGGATCGATAGAGTATTTCAGGAAGGCGTTCCCACGACGGAAGCGAAATTCTCGAGCGTTTCGAGGAACCGGTGTTCCCGCGGCGGCTCTGAAATTTGCTCCTGGGGCATTGTGTCGGTTTCGTAAGATCGCGCGTAACACGCTCGCCGATCCAATTAAGACGCGGTAACGCCGGTGACGCGTGTCAATAACGATATGATAATGAACTCTCTCGGCGCCCGTCAGTTGCGCTGGAAAGTTGCGTTGCTCGGCACGAAAGCGGCTCGTCGAAGGCTTTCAACCGTCGAATGAGAGGCCGGCCGGCTTTTGTTCGCTGAATCGCTGAATCGCTACGCGACGAATAGCGCCGAAGGTCGTCCGCCGATTTGGAAACGCGAGCAGGATCGCGAACATGAGCGCGATCGCCGCCGCTCGCATGACTTTGATCCATTTCGCGGTGCACGATCGCTCGCTCGCGGATTGCGTCATCGACGAGGCCTTTTGTGTCGTCGTTGTCGTCGCCGGCACCGCCGCCGCCTGCACGCTCTGCTTAATCGCTGCAAAACTGCGAACGATTCCGTGCGCCGAGCTCTTTCGATTGTGCAACAAAGAACCTGCAAGACTTTTCATCGCTTATGCAGATATCGAGCCGAACCGAGCCGGGAACAAAAAAACGGGAATGAAAACTGCGAATGTCCCCGGCGTCACGGTGAGCTGACCTCCGTCAACGATAACGAAGAAATAGTCGGGGCTTGCGCCACTCCGTCGGAGAAAATCTAGTGCCTTTCATATTCGTGTTTTGTCCCCTTGGAAAACCGTAACTCGCGCGAATGGAACGCAGAACCAGTCGCATCCCCGTCGCTGAAAATTTACATAACGCTTGCGCAATTATCATTCGGCGATCGCGAGATGCACGGCTTTCCTTTCCCGGCGATCCGGTGTCCTTAACATTAACGCCGCCGCTTCGCATGATCGCGCAGAGGTTTAAAAATTAAACTTCATTATGTTCCGTAAAATGCGAAGTATACAACTTTCGGTTCCTTCTATTCTGAATAGAATGTGCCAGCTGTATTTTCAGGGGCTACAATTCAGACATGCAGGACAGAAAAATAGAATTTTGTTCCGGATTTAAAGGAAATTAATGACACGATTAATTAATTCTGTTCAAATATCTTCGCCGCGAGTCTCTCTTTTGAAGCTTGCAGTTCGGAGAAAGCCGAAATCCGTAGGGAAAGGCACCCTCTTTTCGAAAACAGACTTCCCGTCGGCCTCCGCGTTGCGAAACGACACGGGGGATTGTGATGGCTTCCGGCGACAGGAGATCGGTTCGTTGGTGGTCGTCGAAATCGACGATCTGTCGTCGCTCGGACCGAGCCCAGCTGGAACAGAGAGACGATTGTTTCAGCGGAGCGGTCCGTGTACGCGATTTCGTTGCGCAATCGCGCACCGTTTCTGCGAGCACTGCCTTTCCGGGAGCTGTGTACGCTGAGAGCGACGAAGAGAAAACTGTCGCTTTGCATTCGCGAGAGATAATGCGATTATCCGGGCACGTTCTGCCTCGGTTAATCTCGGATTACGGGTAAACGATACACGGGAGAGCAGGTACGTACGTGTACGCACACTGCGATCCTCGTTGAAACCCGGTTTTTAAGGAGGCCGAGGCAGTGCAAGGCAGAACGAGGCAGACCGAGGCAGAGCGAGGCAGAGCGAGGCTCTCCAGTTACGTAAAAATAATAAGTTAGCGCTAATGCCTCCGACTCGTTGCGAAGGGAGCCCGCGTACAGCCACGTTCATCCGGGGAAAACTGTACTCTTCATCCCCTTCGAACGATAACACTGTCCAACAGCAAATTTGTTTCAATATATTGCTGGGTCCTTCTTATAGAGTTTTTTGCTCTGATTCCGAATTTTTTTTTTAATTTTTTTCCTATACGCACAGTTTTTGAAAAACATGGCTTTGAAAAAAAAATCATATTTTTCAACTTTAAACAAATATTGTGATGTTATTATAAAAGATATTGAATTGTTCTTTACAGCAAAAGATTCTGTAGACTTTCCCGAATACAGAGATATCCAATATTAATACATTATGATTGTTTAAACATGTTTAATAATGACATTGTTTAAACAAACATGTTTAAACAATCATAATGTATTAATATTGGATATCTCTGTATTCGGGAAAGTCTACAGAATCTTTTGCTGTAAAGAACAATTCAATATCTTTTATAATAACATCACAATATTTGTTTAAAGTTGAAGAATATGTTTCTTTTTCAAAGCCATGTTTTCAAAAACTGTACGTATAGGAAAAAAATTAGAAACAGATTCGGAATCAGTGCAAAAAACTCTATAAGAAGGACCCAAAAGTATATTGAAATCATAAAAAAAGTTGAAATTTGTTGGACAGTGTAATCTGAATGTATCCACTGCAAATCAAACATTGGCATTGCTCATTATTAGACTGCGGATCTTTATGCAAAATAAAAAATGTTTGCATTCATTGGAAGACACAGGAGCCAAATAAAAATTTCACTCTTCTTTTAAATATCTTGTTAAAGTGAAACTAATACACTGGTGGCCTTAAATCTTTTTAATACCTACACTGTTTTAAATTGTGCGTTAAAAGTTCGCAGTCTTCTCATTATTAGCCTGGATATCTTCAGGCATTTATAGTGTTCGCCCACTTTTAAAATACACGAACGTATGTATAGTAACAAATATTAACCCTTTGCAGTCCTTTGTCGAGTGTGACTCGACATCAGGGAAAGAAAAATGTAAATAAAACGGGTTTTTATATGTAGTTGGTACTTCCTTAATTTATTTTTTAGTTAGAAACATATACAAGTTCCACAAATATAAATTACAACAACCTTTGAGAGCTATATCTAATATAATTAGTACACAAAATTGTTTAAAATAAGTAGCAGTCAAGGAACTGTCCTAGGAAGTACATTTTGAAATAAAACACTTAAAATAGTAGAGGTTTGTTGGCAACAAAGTTGAGAAATAATTCGGAGTGTAAAGGGTTAATGACATATCTACTCTGTGCTTGCTCTAAGAAATTTTTAGGTTGATAAATTGAGATCGTCCCTGATTTTTATAAAATAATCCACGACAGTTAGAATTTCCATAAAGATCAGCAGTCTACTTTATTTTTAATATCTCCTTTACTTTTAATGGCACAAAAAATATTTGTGGTATAATTTAAATGGTATCGAAAGAGGAATATCATAGAAGAACAATTTCTTTCGTTCGGTTATTTTTTCATAGTTTCTCAAGGTCATCGTTATTTTTTATCGGGAAAACTTAGTTTTTATTTATTCCACCTTACTCATGACTTATTAAGCATATTCAAATGTATTTTTTTCAGCCGCTATAAGATGGAATAAAAAAAAAGTTTCCCCGATAAAAAATAAGGATGACCTCGAAAAAACTATTAAAAAATAAACGGACAAAAAAAATTGTTCTTCTATGTTATTCCTCTTTCGATACCATTTAAATTATGCCATAAATATTTTTTTTGTGCCATTAAAAATAAAGGAGATATTTAGGTGATCTCCTTCAGCTGAGACACCCTGTATAATATATAGTATACATATAATATCTAATGTTTGTCATCTTCCCACTATTCTTTCGTTCTGGTGACTCACAAACACACATGCGCACGAACACTTCGAAGTATTACTACTATGCAAAGAATGTAAGAAATTGGAAGTTTTCCTTTTACAACACACAGAGTCTTCAACATTCTTTTGTTTCATTGATAAAAAAGAAATTCTTAATTAGAATTTCTATCATCATCACAGATCGACAAACATTATTTTCTTGATAAAAAATGGACTGTTTGTACGTATGAAATATATGGATTGTGTCAAAGAGATTCGCTTCTAATACTATGGATCTTAAATGCACAATTAGGATTTAAAAATATATCGAGATCTGATTGAGTTAGATGATCCGGTTTTGGACACATACAAGAAATTCATCGATTTCATTGATCAATTTACAATTATGTTGCGACGCATAGACAAAGAAAACATGTGTTTAAAAAATCTGTATATGCAAAGAATGTAAAATTCGGAAATTTTCTATGATGCTCTAAGCACCAGCGCTGATTTTAAATAAACCCAGACGGGAGATGCATGTGCAAAAGAATGTGCGTTGTGGACACAGTGCAGGATTCAGGATGCAACGAAAGAGCGCAGCCAGAGTGCAGTGCACGTTAGCGTTCGAGGAGCTCGTGAAAGGAGGATCGCTGACAGTTGGCGCGTGTCAGAGGAGAAGCTACCGGAGAAGAAAGATTATGGGGATCTGGTTCCCGACCCGGACGCAACGGGACCGTGGCGATAATGGTTACGTGGCGCGCGGCAAGTTTCGTCGCTCGTAACACCAGGATGATCTCGAATTCCTGCGGTGTCTTCTCGCGAGACAGCGGCTGTCCCGCGAGGAAAACAAAGGGGACTTTCTATGGAAAGCGGTTCTAGCTGAGAAGTCTGCTAGAGCACGCGCGCGCGGCGCCGCTCCGGTCCCGGCCACGTACCGATGGAAACGAACTGTTGCGCGTTGGGGACGGTGATTACAGTGACTGGATCATAAGCATTACGCCGGTTCTCGCGATTAATGGCACCGGTGGACTAAACAACGAGACCGTATCGCGTTATTCAGCCAACGCTTGCCGCGGATTCGTTCGTTTCCGAGAGTCAGCTCGCTAGAAATCGGTGAACGAGGCTATCGCGGCCGCCGATCGACGTATGTATTCGTTCTTTCTCTGCCCCGTGTTCTCCGGCATGCACAACCGTTCACGGGTAGCCCAATCGATCCCATCGATCTATTATACATCTATCTCTCGTCCCGATTAATTTTCGGCACGCGCAACACGCTCATTGTGTTCAAAAGCTGTGAAGGCCGGGAGAGCGCTCGCGAGCCGTCGCGAATTGGCCAACAGTCATCCTCCGTGCTGCAGGTGAGGCAACCGATGCCTCGTAGATCGCTGGATCGAACGCAGCCACGCATCCGCCAGAGATATATCGCGTCCTAGGACGCCATCCCGCCGGATCCCCACTAAATCTTCTGCACGCTTCGCGACTCTCTTCAAGTACGTGTATATCTGAGTGCCCATTTGAGAAGTTCTTCAGAAATTTGTTGATTTTGGAGATTGACGTGAGAGTCAACTCTCGGAAAGTCCTTACAAGTATGTGGCCATTTGAATTTTAGGCGTGGTACAGTGAACCACAGTAATATTCGGACACTTTTCAAAGAATGATAACATTTTTAATATCAGATGATACGACCTGTTGAGAATTTAGAGCAATTAGTTTACCACAAGACGAGAAAAGAATTTTAGAAAAAATTGCAATTGGTACACTGAGAAAAAAATCCTGTCGAAACAAAAAAAATATATGTTGATTCAATAAGATGTACTATTGAATAGTGCCAATATCATATGAACTTATTTTAATATTTAATACTATTAAATTTCAATAGCAAAACTCATTTCAATGTTTTCAAAAAAATAAGATATGGCCTCAAACCAATTCCTAAATTTTTTTAACAACATATCTGATTGAAGGAAAAAAAGAAATATTACGAATAATAATATACGGTATTGAATCAAATAATATTTTCAATCATTTCATGATAGATAATTCAAATACATCACGATTTGCTTCTAAATTTCATACTATTGAAAAGAATACATTGATATTCATCGAAGTAAAAAAATTACAATAACACGCGTGTTATTGAAGTAACAATTTTTTTTCTCAGTGTAGTAATTACAGAGAAAATATTACAAGTTGTTATTTAAAATTGCAATTTTTCACGATTTTCGGCAAAAAGTGGGTGTACACAGTATTCGTACACATTTTAAAAACTAATAACTCTTTTATAATCGTACCAAACGACCTGATTTTCTTTTAGAATCAATTAGAAGCATTGGTTTACGAAATTATATGAAAACAAGATTTTCCAAAAATTATAATTTCCAAGGTTACATGCAAAAATAAAAAAGGCATTTCTTAAAACTTTTTTATTTGGGCCCTTATGGAAAATTTACAATATATGTTTTGTAGATCTATATGTAGATCTAGAACACAGATCTAAAAAACATATATTTTAAATATTGATTGAGAGCCCATAAAAAAAGTTTAAAAAAATCCCTTTCTTATTTTTGCATGTAACCTTGTAAATTATAATTTTTGGAAAATCTTTTCTGCATATCATTTCGTAAACCAATGCTTCTATAATTTATTATAAAAAATCAGGTCGTTTGGTACAATTATAAAAAAGTTATTATTATATTAGTTGTTAAAAAGTGTACGAATAATCGAAACTGTATAATCGAAATAAATCTAAGGATTTTGACACAAATTTACAAAACGTATTTTAACAATTTTCAATATTAGCCTACATAAAAAAGTTGTAAACCACAACTTTTATTATTTTCCTTGTAATTCCGACCAATTGCAATTTCTTCAAAGTTTCTTTTTTCGTAGTAAACGTCATGTAGTCGAGTCGTACGATATAATATTAAAAAAGTAATCGTTCTTTTAACCCTCAGACGCTCCTCAAAAAATAGTTGCATAAAAGAGACTAGAATAATTAATTCACCCATGTTTGTTCTACACGTGAAATCAACAAATCATGTTCCATTTGTAACGACACATTTTAAAGAAATACGTCTCACAACATAGACATAAAGGGATCAATGATTGTACAGTATGTGAAAATAGTGAATGGGTGACCGTTTACCCTGAGGATAGTATAAGGGTTAAAAGCGTTCGAATATTACTGTGGTTTACTGTAAGTTGTAGTTGGTAGATTGAGTGTCAAGCGCGCAATTTCATTGATTGAGTACATAGCAACAGTGCTGTCAGATTCAGGCAGTTCCCTAAAGTTAAAGGAGCCCCGCGGTTTCGATAGCTCTCACGCAACCGTTCACCTCATTACGTACCCCACACCCGCGTGTTCCAATCCGTCGAACGTTTACGTGGGTGTGCAGCGTAGCGTGTCGGACATTGAGCGCGAAAAAGACGACGGTATGCCGGGATCGTGATACCGAACGAAAGACAGTGAGAGAGAGAGAGAGGGAGGGAGAGAAGTAAGAAAGAAGGCGAGAGACAGAAGGGAGAAAGAAAGAGAAAGAGCGCACGCTTTCGAAACATTGGACGCGGGAATATTCCCATGGAAAATACTCCCCGGTCACTTAGGCTAACGCGGCTCTAACGCGTCGCGCGTAGAATCGATAATCGACTGTCGTGCGGCTCGATCCTCGTTCGGGAACTGGAACAAAGTCCCTCGGCCCTGAATGCGTTCCTACTTCGGTCTTTCTTTCTTTCGATTGGGAGAGGGAGTGGGGGAAGGAGAAATCTCACGTAATTCCGATGACGCGACGAGCAAACGCGTGTCGCAACCCGGTGTAAATCGGGACTGTTTACTGTTTGCTGTTCGCTGTTTGCAAACGGGCTGCTCGTGCGAGAGGTCCACCGTCTGATCGGCACCGTCCTATTCCACTTAGGCGGCCGCGGCGTTCCCAGCCGTTTATCCTTCCCCTCGACGCGACTCGCAACATGCGACGCACGGGTTCGCGGAACAACGACCCGAGACAACGGAACCCTGCAAAGGTTACACGCGATTCGACGCCCACTACCACAACCGTTGCAGATTTTTTCGAAATAGGTTGGCAAACCTTGCCCCGATCAGGGAAACTGGAATACTTGATAGTCGTCGGGAGACTTTCGACGAGTACGAGCTCGGAAATTGATCTACTCTTCTACTTGTGTCGTGCAATTAGGAACTTCGGTGGCTCAGAGGAGGAAATACATTTGTCTTGTTAGTTACAATTGTTTTTAAGAATTTTTAAGAATCACACCTGACGAAGCATAACTTAGATTGAGAATTTTATGCATTTATGAGAAAAACGAGTTGCTGCAACTTAAGGATGTTCTGGAGGTATATAAAAACGCAACAAAATTTTTGAAAATTTGACTAGATATAATTCTTACTAAATTAATGCAATTACCAAAGTTTGGGTTCGATTCACTGCACCGTTTAAGAATTATAGCAACTTAAAGTTTGCACATTTTAACACGTCTTCTTATGGAGAATTCATAAAATTCCACTTCAAACCCTATTTAAACCTTGAAAAAACACAACTAGAAACTCCAGTTTTTTTTATACATAGTAAAAATTATGTAATTAATTATGTTCAAAATTTATTAGAATTCACTAAACAGTTACAGAGCAAAAAAATTATGAACTGTTACAAAACGTCAAATTTATCGTGTTGTTTCTCACTAGCATGGAAACGCGACAAGTGTAGACCACTGAATATAGCTACAGAGGGTACAGTATTCGCAAAAGTTTCATGCAAAATATACTCATGAATGGCTTTCATTGCCATGTATTGATGGATTTCGAATTTCTTGTACTTTTGTCTCCCATTGTACCTCCAGAACATCCTTAAAACAGTAGAAGCATTAAATGAATTATGAAATGGATGTCGATGCAATAGAATATTAAGATAAATGTACGATACATTATTAAGATTGCTGAAGCGGAAAATAATGTTCTACATGGTGATTGTTCCTTGCCATCGATGCTAACAATTTTTATTTTGCATAAATATCCACATTCTAGCAACACCACCTATATGCTGGAAGATATTAACTCCGTGAAATATAAAACAGTGGAAAAAAGATTATTGAGGGGTAAAATTAATTTTTATGTAACTACTGCTTCCCACAATCGATGCTGAGTAGTTTTATTTTGCATATACAGTTGGGAGCAAAACTGATAACACACACTTTAAATCAGAATAACTTTTTTATGAATGTAAGGCTAGAAGAATTAATTTAGCAAATTACGTGTAAAAAATATGTTGAAAAAATGCATTTGGTCGGAATTGTGAAAAACAATACTAAAAATTGATTTTTACAACTTTTTTTGCTGGGACAATAACGAAAATTTAAAAGACGTATTTGGTCAACTCGTACAAATTATATACGTTCTGAAAATTTCATTGAAATTAGTTAATTGGTCTACGAGTTATAAACGATTAAAATTGGTAAAAATTGCAATTTTGCCAGATTTTCAAGATTTACCACTTTTGATCGTTTGTAACTTGTAAACCAATTAACCAATCTCAATGAAATTTTCGGAGCGTATATAATTTATACGAGTTGACCAAACACATCTATCAAATTTTCGTTATTGGCCCAGCTGAGAAAAAGTCGTAAAAATCAATGTTTACTATTGTTTTTCACAATTCCAACCAAGTGAATTTTTTCAACATATTTTTTAGACGTCATTTACTAAAAAATCAATTGCAAAATTTGCCACCGAACAAACAGACAAACAAGAAAGCGAGCTAATAAAAACGTGGTAATTAATTCTACTAGCCTTACAGAGAAATTGAAGTCGTTTGGTCCAAAAAGTTATTCTGATTTAAAGTGTGGGTGATCAGTTTTGCTCCTAACTATACAGGATATACAGTGGGTGTACAAAGTATTCGTACACTTTTTAAAAACTAATAACATTTTTATAATTGTACCAAACAACCTGATTTTTTATAGTCAATTAGAAGCATTGGTTTACGAAATGATATACAAAAAAGATTTTCCAAAAATTGTAATTTACAAGGTTAAATGCAAAAATAAAAAAGGCATTTTTTAAAACTTTTTTATTTGGGTCCTTAATGAAAATTTAAAATGTATGTTCAGTAGATCTATGTTAATTATACACGTGTTGAAAATTTCATTGAAATCGATTAAAATACACACGAGCTACAAGCGGTTAAAAATGGTGAAAATCGTAGTTTTCCACGACTTTTGATCAGTTTCTGCTTAAAATCCACAGAATCGTACATCTTTCGACGCCTGTTGTTTTTTCCTGCGTCAATCGATTTCGATGAAATTTCCAACATGTGTGTAAAGAACATGGATCTAGAAAACATATGTTTTAAATTTTCATTAAGGACCCAAATAAAACAGTTTTAAAAAATGCCTTTTTTATTTTTACCTGCAACCTTGTAAATTGTAATTTTTGGAAAATCTTTTTTGTATATCATTTCGTAAACCAATGCTTCTAATTGATTATAAAAAATCAGGTCGTTTGGTACAATTATAAAAAAGTTATTAGTTTTTAAAAGGTGTACGAATACTTTGTACACCCACTGTACATCGACAGTCTAGTAACCATAGACACACACGATTCCCAACCATGCCAATACAACGTAACAATAAGATCGGAGCAAGCACTGGGTTCTGTAATAGCAAGGCATAAAATCACAGAGCACCGAACAGACAATAATAATAAGAAGAATGAACGATACTGTCCGGGATAATGTCTAATTAATAATGTTGTGAGGCTAGGATGTACCACCTTCCACTCTTCCAGCTTCGTTCCCAAGCGAGCAAACGAGGCTTTCGAATTTACGAGCAATTTCCTGGAAGATTTACACCGATACCTCTCTTTGTTCAGCATATTGTTCGCCAGATGGAAGTACCCGGTATATCGTGGTTCCCGATCGATATTCACACAGAGATCTGAAGTCGAGCCGAGCAGGGCCGAGCCGCGAGGATTATCGAGTGCCGACGACGACGTTAGAGCCTAGCAGAGATACCGGCGAATTTATGCAAATCGTTTCGCGAGAAGTTGCCACTCGTTGCGCGGTCTCTTGCGCGATATACGCTTTGTTTCGAATCGAAAATTGGAGTGCCGCTGTTGGGAACGACCTGGGAATAATGGGCTGCTTCGGGAAATTTTGAAACGGTCTACGTGTCCCGTAACCCCCTCGAACAACCGCCGCCTTTCTAACTTTGCGGATTGCACGCGGAACGAAATAGCAAAGGTTAGGCACGCTGCAACGCTGCACGCTGCACACCCCTGCGACTCTGCGTAACCTTCACCGCCTTCGTCGGTACATTTCCACGCTTGTCGACTCGCCGGAATCGAGATCGATGGATATAGCAGAGCTCGCTTATTCCACAACGAACACACGAATTTTTCAATTGCAAAAGTTTCGAATACCGTGTGCAATTAAACATGCTTTGACAGTGGGTCTACCGAGCATTGAAACTTGTTGGAAATGTTTAGTAGACAGCGCATAGACGGGAAAAATGCTAATCTAGCTTTTAAAGCCATAGTAGAGTAGGTCATTGGATTTGTCTCGATGTTAGCTGCAATAATGCATAATAAAAAATACGTAGTGGCATTTAAAAAATTAAGTTTCTAGTGAGGTTTATAGACGACTGGACATGAGGCATCTGGATCATTATCAAAATTGAATTTTATCCAGCTAGGTCGTGGAAATAGTCGACTGTGCAGCGGGTGAAGCGAGATCTGTTGTTATTAGACTAGCGTAAGTCGAAACGCTAAAATGCGCACGATTTAGTCGGTTGTTTAATCTGAGAAGGAACGGGCTAAGTCAGGTAGGGGTACAACAAAGGGGAGAAAGAGGAGAAGAAATAACAGAAGAGCTGAGGAGAAGGGATAAGGAAGTGCAACAACAAGTGCAATATGTGAGGATACAAAATGCGAGTTTTAATCAAAGATATAAATACCTAAGAACTGCAGAGCTGCCAATATACCTGAGTAAAGAAGGGAAGGATGAGAGTCAAAGACTATTAGCACAGGCAAGAACGGGGCCATTAGAAAGGTGGAACAGGTATTGGGAAAAAGAGGAAAATAGAAATTGTGAATTCTGCGAGGATAGCTTTGGAAACCTGGAACATATGGTAAGGGAATGTAGGGAAATTGAAAGAGGCTCGAACGTAGAGGAGATAGTGAGCGAGAGGGGGTCAAAAGAAGCGATAGATTGGCTGAGGAAGCTAGAAAAAAAGAAATGAACAGCACTGAAAGAAGGATGGAAGAAGGATAGGGCAAAGTAAAATTGTATGAATGGATCGTGAAAGGTATGGAAGGATGAGAGAGTTAAGACTGAATTGTAAACCGAGTTCCTTTTTATGGCCGGAGGCTAAAAATAAAGCATTTCTAGTCGGTTGTTTAAGTAATAGACTGGGGATTTTACGCATTTATGGAAACATGCTGTAGATGAAAATGAAAACGGTGAAGATATTTCAAAAATTTAGGGATGTCAATAATTATTTGAATAATTATTTCTGAGAATTTAGAACTCTTTTTCTGAGAACTTAAAAGTTGAGAAGCATATTGAACAAGTGGACCAGTCCTTTAATTTTCTTGATTGAACAGTTGATACTTTACCTTTGTATCCTTGCGTCGTATCTTCCTGCCTGTGGCGTATAGGAAATCATAAATACAGTTCCTACATTGCAGTATTTCCTCTTTATATCTCGATCGCGATTTCAATCTACAGCAGCAGCCTTTATCTCGGAACATCGTACCTAATCTGGAAGATAGAAGCGTTCGCTTCCAGACAAAGAGGTCTAGGGTTTGAACGTTCTCCGTCTTAGATAAGCGATTTTATAAATGGCAACCCCAGTTTCGATAATCCCACTAAAGCTTTCTGACACATAATGGGGTATCGTGGGACCGCGGCACCGCCGGCGAACGACGAATTGATTTGTTGGAAACGTGACTTGCGCCATTCCTAGCCGCACTTTCGATGTGAGAATATGTGTCCATACAATAACGCCGTTCCTTCGGCCTGCCACGCCGCGCGCCGCCCGTTTACATGGAAATTCTAATTCCACTTTTACTTGGTCTTTCGAGCTACTCGATATCGCGAATATCCGTTCTCCGATTCGGTATCGGTGACAGGGCCGATGGAAAAAACCTCGTCGCGTTTGTTCGCGGGAAATATACTCACTTTTTTTTTAAAATTACGACTAGCGAGTACAATTATTCCTATAACTCGTTCAAATTATTCAGCAAAGAAATAAACATTTACCCTGGGCTTTCTGAAATTTTACATACACGTTTTCTTCGCTATTCTTAATTCCTTCCCGCGAGTTCATCGATATAACAACAAGAAAACTTAATAAATAAAATGCCAGGTGGAGAAACATTCGTCGCGTTTAAAAAAGCCGTCGCATATTGTATGCGACTCGTTCGAATTATTCAGCGAAGAAATAAACGTTTGCTCTCGTTGTCTTTAAATTTTAGATGCACGTTTCCTTCGTTATTTTGAATTCTCTCCTGCGAGTACACCGAAACATCCACAAAAAAAATTAATAAATAAAATGCCAGGCAGTAGAAACATCTATGGCGTTTAAAAACGCCGTCGCACATTGTTTGCGGCTCGTTCGAATTGTTCAGCAAAGAAATAAATGTTTACCCTCGTCGTTAGAAACATTCATTGCGTTTAAAAAGCCGTCGCATATTGTATGCGACTAGTTCGAATTATTCATTTAGATTCTCTTTCGCGAGTACACCGAAACATCCACAAGAAAAGTTAATAGATAAAATGACAGACAGTAGAAACATCTATGGCGTTTAAAAACGCCGTCGCACATTGTTTGCGACTCGTTTAAATTATTCAGTAAAGAAATAAACGTTTACCCTCGTCGTTTTAAAATTTTAGATGCACGTTTTCTTCGCTGTTTTTAATTCCCTCCCGCGAGTACATCAACATATTAACAAGAAGAGATTAATAAATCGCATGCCAAGTAGTGTAGAAACATTCATGGCATTTAAAAAAGCCGTCGAAAATCATTTGCGACTCGTTATATATTATTGAGCAAAGAAATCTGAGAAATCTATTTGAGGAAGAAATCTGTACCCCCACGGTATTCTGAAACGAATGCAGTCTAGTCTTAGTTTGCATAAAAATCCGCAAGCAACGGTTTTCCGCGTCGATAACATCGATTCACGCGGCCGCATAAATACGAGTTTACCGAATTTGGAAGGTTGAGCTCGGAGAAACGGCCGCGCGGAAAATAATTGGAACAATCGGCGCGGCCTATCGTTCCGACACGTCCGAGCCCGCTTATTTATCCGGTATTTACTTATCGTTTCGTTTTTCTTTTGTTAATTGCCGCGGCCGAGCCACGTGCGCCGCATTGGAAGCAGTTCTGGGTCAGAGTTTTTGCGACTAATTGTAAGAGGCGCGTTGAAACTAATTGTGAGACGAGCCCGGACACTCGCCAGTTTTCCACACGGGCAGATTTCGCAACGCGTTTTCGTACTTCGCTGATCGCTGCTTCTTCCCCCCACCGCGTCGACCGACTTCTTCGTCCTTGTTTGAAACGCGCAACATATTTACACTGCTACACGGTAGCACGAGGTATACTAGAAAGCGTTGTCCACATTTTTAGACGAGAAATGTCAGTACTGGAAAAATATCTGAATGTACGACAGAATCTAATCGAGACCAGATTCGAGACATATTTTAATATACAGTGGAACCTCGGTACACGATCTTAATCCGTTCCTGATGTTTGGATCTTTCCATTAAGAAGTAATGTAAAATTGATTAATTCATTCTCGTAAGAAAAAACTATTGATATTATACAGACATTAATGGGGTTGTAAAATAATTTAAACACCGTTTAAACACATAAATAAGAAATGAGATTTTATGATAGATTTTTAAATTTGAACTCTAATCGACACAGATTTGCAAAACGTATTTTTTGAATTTTCAATCTCAACATTAATAAATGCCATATTATGCGGTCTTCCCGCCGTTCTGTACCTCTTATATAGCTTTACCGTCTTAATGACTGTATTCTCTCCTCAATAACAGAAATTAAAGACTTAGGAATTCACTTCTCCTCTACCTTAGACTTTTCCAACCATTTTTATCACATTGTCAACTCCGCTTCAAGAATGCTCGGTTTCATACTTCGTTTTTCTTCAGATTTTCATTCAATCCATACACTTAGGTTGTTATACAGGGTGTCCCAAAATTCCTGAAGATCCCGGAAATGGGAGATTTCTGAGATCATTTGAAGCGACATTTTCCTTTGCAAAAATGTTATCCGCGGCTTTGTTTAGGAGTTATTAACGAAAAACACGGACCAATCAGAGCGCGACCTAGACGCGACTTGACACAGTCGGCCCGGCGCGCTAACTGTCGATTGGCCGGCTGTGCCAACTCGCGTCTTGGTCGCGCTCTGATTGGTCCGTGTTTTTCGTTAATAACTCCTAAACAAAGCCGCGGATAACATTTTTGCAAAGGAAAATATCGCTTCAAATGGTCTCAGGAACCTGCCATTTCCGGGATGTTCAGGAATTTTGGGACACCCTGTATATAACCCTTGCCCGTCTCCAGTTATAATATGCTTCAATTATATGGTCTCCGAATAGCGTTAAATATCAAATCATGCTAGAGAGAGTGCAGCATAAATTCCTCAGGTTTTGTGCATATAAGACAAACAACCCAATGTCAATCTTTGATCATAACTACTCAAGAATATTAAACACAGTCAACCTGGAAACATTATCCGATCGAAGGAAGGTTTCCGACCAGAGCTTTATCTTTAATCTGTTAAATAATAATATAGATTGTCCAGCACTCCTGGGGCAAATAAATTTCTATGTACCTGAACGAGTTTTGAGAACAAGAGCAGGATTTCAAACAATGAAATCCAAATCCTCATAGTGAGTAATAAATCCAATAAATCGCATTATTGCCAGCTCTAACATATTTTATAACAATATTGATTTTTTTAATGGCTCGTTACAGGTATTCAAAACAAAATTGCGCAATACTATTTGTTAATCGTACCTGTATTTGTTTAGTTTTTCGCGGTCCATTATTATGTAAATTTTAGGTTAAGACCTTTTCTTTGTTAAGTTTTCTTTTTGTTTTTGATCAGTTATACTGTAAAAACTGTATACATTTGTATGAAAGGACCTTGGTCCGTATATAATATATAATAATAATAATAATAATAATACATGCCCACATAAAGAAGTTGTAACGTGCAACTTTTAGTATATTTTCAACAATTCCGATCAATTGCAATTTTTGAAAAGATTTCTTTTCGCATCCTGTAGTAAACTAATTGCTCTAATTTCCCAAAAATGTTCAGGAGTGCCTAAAGACTTATGCGGTACCATTCCGATCATTCTCAGTCCGAGGTTCCACTGTACAGGGTATATAAAAATTGTATGTCACGACCACCATAGCGTGATTCTACACCTCATGATCGGTGAAGATCTGTTAAAAATAGTTGCCGCAAAAAATTCGAGGTCAAGGACAATTTTGCGGCAACTTTTTTAATCTTCACCGATCATGAGATGTAGAATCACGCTATGGTGGTCGTGACATATAATTTTGTACACCCTGTACAAGAATATACTACGTTACACTACACTGAGAAAAAAATCCTGTCGAAACAAAAAAATATATGTTGATTCAGTAAGATGTACTATTGAATAGTGCCAATATCATATGAACTTATTTTAATATTTAATACTATTGAATTTTAATAGCAAAACTCATTTCCGCGAATCATATAAGCCAATAGCTTGACCATCAATCTTTTCAAAAAATAAGATATGGCCTCAAACCAATGCCCAAATTTTTTTAACAACATATCTGATTGAAGGAAAAAAAGAAATATTACGAATAATAATATACGGTATTGAATCAAATAATATTTTCAATCATTTCATGATAGACAATTCAAATACATCACGATTTGCTTCTAAATTTCATACTATTCATACTATTGAAAATTGCATTGATATTCATCGAAGTAAAAAATTACAATAACACGCGTGTTATTGAAGTAACTACTTTTTTTCTCAGTGTAGAATATACTTAAATATGCTAGATTTTTTAAAATTAAAATATACTAGATTACACTAGAATATACTTGAATACATAGAGGTGGTAATAAATAGACCGGGGATCTTTATGCAAATTAAAAAAGATCTGCATCGATTCCAAGACACAGAAGCTGAATAAAAATGTCTTTCTTCTTTTAATTGTTTTATCAAACTGGAAGTAATACGTTGATGTTCTTAAATTTTTTAAATATGTCCACTGCTTGAAATTGTTCGTACCAATTTTTGTTATAAGTGACATCTCTGTCGATGTCTAGTGATAAAATAAATTCTGCTCGGCTAGGCATACTAATGTAAGTTGGCGTGCTGACACGTTTCGCGTTGTCGAATCGTTGCCCAATTGTCCGCGCTAGGACAAAGACGACACGCCCCTTTCTTTCCCTGACCCCGCCCCCGCCGCCGCGTTCAATCGCGAAGCTCTCCTATCGGTATGCAAAGTTTCATTAGCGTTGGATGCGCGCCGTCTCTAACGATACTTGCGCAATCGCTTCGTTATTCTCCTCTGCGCTCACGGAAAGACGAGGAAAACTCTTGCACGCTTGTTCGTACGCCCTTGTTGCGCAAACAGTCCACGATGCAATTAGAAAATACGGAATCAACCGGTGACATTGCTAATGAAAACGCGGAGCACCAGCTGTCCTCGCGCAGCCGACTTTTACCCGAACGCGCGGAGAATTCGATGTACGCCGCCGTTGAAAAATACATTTCAACCCGTTGCGATAGCTGCGGTTTCGAGAAAAAGAGAAACTCGACCATTTGTTTGTGTTCCGATCAAAGTACCGGGTTCGTTTGGTACAAAAGAACTTTCAAGAACTGCGCTTAGAACGTTTATCTCGTTCAATTTACACAGTTTATAAGAATTCCCATGATTACAGATAAATAAACGCATAATATCCCTCGAAGCTAAGCGGATTCATTACAGATGCTTGCATCGTGCATTTGCTTAACGATCTAATCTCCTATTCCACGCGTTAGACTGCGTTAATTGCAACAGAAGTTGAAACAAAGGCGTATCTCTTCAGGTTGCAATAAATGTAAAGACTATTAACGATACTTAAGATTACTACGATTTCAAAGCGTGCGTTGCATAAATCTTCCAACATGTTTTATATTCTAGTATATTCTCGTATTTATTTTACGCCGCTTTTTACTTGTTTTCGTTGTATGCGCGATAGTTGCAGCTTCCATTGCTGGAAATGGTCCCTCTATTCATAATTCACAGGCTAAATACACTGTCCAACAAATTCCAAATTTTTTTTTGTGTTTCGATTCCCACTATGCGATTTTTATAGTGTTTTTGGCGCTGATTCCGAATCTGTTCTTCATTTTTATCTTAGACGTACAGTTTTTTAGAAAATTGAGTTTTAAAAAAAGACATATTTTCCAACTTTGAAAGATATTGAATTGTTCTTTAAGCAAAAGATTCTGTAGACTTTCCCGAATACAGTGATATCCAATATTAATAAATTATGATTGTATAAACATATGTAAACAATTATTAAAGACGGAGAGACACCACCTTTGTATCAATTTTTGCGGATATTTTTGAATTTATCTAGAAAATAATGGTCCAGCGGAAAATCGAACTATACCACGCGATAGAGCAAACTTTTATTTTGAGGAACCACCCTGTCAAGTTTGCGTGGTATAGTTCGATTTTCCGCTAGACCCTTATTTTTTTAGATAAATTTAAAAATATCCGCAAAAATTGATACAAAGGTGGTGTCTCTCCGTCTTTAATAATTGTTTACATATGTTTAAACAATCATAATGTATTAATATTGGATATCACTGTATTCGGGAAAGTCTACAGAATCTTTTGCTGTAAAGAACAATTCAATATCTTTTATAATAACATCACTATATATGTTCAAAGTTGAAAAATATGTCTTTTCTTTAAATTTAATTTTTTCAAAAACTGTACATCTATAAAAATCGAATAGTGAGAATCGAAATACTTTTTGGCTGTTGGACAGTGATATCAATAAGATGGTGAAAAGTGCCCCGAAACAAAATTAACCCTTAACACTCGAGTCACCACTAAAATTGATGTACCATTATTCACAATATTGCTTACATTATTAAATATGTTGGTATCTAATCAATTACTGCACATTTAATTATTGTACGAGGTATTACATCAATTTCATATCCATAAAATGAAGAAAACCATATACAATGGAGTTATTCTAGGTCGGAAGAAATGTTTATTTTTCAAGTTAAAATAGCTCCGACTGCAAAGGGTTAATTTTTGGTCACACCATTCGATAGGGCTGCCAAAGAACACAAAGGTAGTTACAGGGTGAGCACGGTTTAAAAATTGCTCTACCATTATTCATAATATTGCTTACATTATTAAATATGTTGGTATCTAATCAATTACTGCACATTTAATTATTGTATGAGGTATTACATAAATTTCATATCCATAAAATGAAGAAAACCATATGCAATGGAATTATTCTAGGTCGGAAGAAATGTTTATTTTTCAAGTTAAAATAGCTCCGACTGCAAAGGGTTAATTTTTGGTCCACCATTCGATAGGGCTGCCAAAGAACACAAGGGTAGTTACAGGGTGAGCACGGTTTAACGAATCATTTCTTCCGTGCAACAAAAAGTTACAACATTCGTGAACATTCTACTTAATAGCACACGCGACAGTGGATTATTTTACATTCTTCGATCGCAAAATCGATTTTTAAAAAAATCCGGAAGCGTAAAGTTGCCGATCGGACTTTCCGGTGGAAAGGTACGATTAAGAATCGTTCATTTTTCATTTTTCTTCGGCGTAACCGCATTCGAAACGAACGTGCGTCGCTGGGAAGGAAAGGCTCGCGTAACAACGCGGCGTGCTACCGTCGTCGTTGATCGCCGGGAATGCGACTAATTAGATCAGGACTGGTCGATCGAACGCGCGAGCTGTTTCGCAACGCTGACGCACACCCTCGATCCTAATCGCTCGGGGAACAAAGACCCGTCCGTCTCCTCTGGAATTAGTTGTTTTCGCGACACACGGGCGGCTCCGATTTTCCTCGGAAAATTTTCTGTCTGTTTCGTGGCGAAGTTTTTCCCGGTACTCGATGCTCGCGATACGAAGTCATGCGTGGCAAGGGTTCGACGCGCGTCGGGGATTTTCTTTGACCGGCATCGCAAAAACCAGTGGCCTGGTTTATTACCGCGACGGTACTTTCTATCGGCGCGGGTATGGCGAGGCGATTCAACACGGGTTCGCAACGAACGCGAACGGGCGCAGGCGGTTGAACAGGTACATCGCGTTAATTGAAATTATGCGGAATCGCGGAACCGGATCCGGGATTAACATGCAACCTCGGCAAAGTCAAACTGTCGATCCACTTTCGAGATCGTTGGAAAAAGGACCAAGATGAAAGGGTTCACCCCTTCATCGAGTCAGACTCGTGAGATTTCGAACATGATCTACCAAACACGATGACTCACGCACGGTCTATTCACCTGCACAATTAAAAAGTCTCTCTTCTGATTGGTAAGCAATGAACCGCGACACAAGCTACCTATATTGACGGAGAGCACTGCTACACATGCGACTATGGTCTGTGGACTTTTTGCATTTGCGACTGGAACAAGCTGGGGCAATTTCGAGACGGATGACCATTACATTTTATGTAATGTAACTGTACAGGGTGTAAAAAAAGTAATGGTCATCCGTCCTAGGGGTGAATCTACACCTCTGGATCGGTGGACATTTGTAAGAGAAACTTGCCGCAAAATTGTTTATAACACAGAAAATTAGTGTTGAAGTTTTTTTTTGCATCAACGCATTCTACTCATCGAGAAGAGGAAAAGTTTGAAAGGAGCCATATGTCCCAAACAAATAGTTATTGAGATATAAGCTGTTAAAGTTTTTGCAAAATTTGATTGTGTGGAATTATACGTATAGACAAAAGCCTACTACTACAGTCCACACGTCTGTGTCGATGAGACAGAAGATGATCGTGTGCGTGCCGCGAGCCAGACGAAATTTAAAGGAGCCTAACGACGAATGCGCCTTTAAATTTCGTCTGGCTCGCGGCACGCACACGATCATCTTCTGTCTCATCGACACAGACGTGTGGACTGTAGTAGTAGGCTTTTGTCTATACGTATAATTCCACACAATCAAATTTTGCAAAAACTTTAACAGCTTATATCTCAATAACTATTTGTTTGGGACATATGGCTCCTTTCAAACTTTTCCTCTTCTCGATGAGTAGAATGCGTTGATGCAAAAAAAAACTTCAACACTAATTTTCTGTGTTATAAACAATTTTGCGGCAAGTTTCTCTTACAAATGTCCACCGATCCAGAGGTGTAGATTCACCCCTAGGACGGATGACCATTACTTTTTTTACACCCTGTACAGTAGTATGTTCTGTAGGCCTGTTCCACTGTGTCGCGCGGTAGTTTCGGACAATAGGTGTAGAAAGTTAATTAGGAAAATAAATTCGACTAAATTTAGTGCTCGGAGCACAACGGCCGCCACGGGGAGCGAGACGCGCAGCCGGGAGAAGTTGGGGTATTCCTTGAGAATGGAGTTATGTTCGCGGCGCACCGGTTCGATCACATTATACACACTGGATAGCAATTTCGTAGGCATTTACCAAACGTTCGATTCGGATTTGAATCATTATTACGTCTTGAGACACGTTTGCTATAGAATGTTTTCTATAAGAGAAAAAGAAGAAGAAAAAGATGGTGGTGTGTTTCGTCCTAGACCCGCTAGAGGACTCATCAGTAAGGCTATCTAGCGGGTCCTGCCCAGTGCTGCCAGATGAGGGGAATCACGCCGATATATGATGTACCCCCTCTCTGATGACCAGAGTAATATGTGACACGTTGCGCATGGGCGACGGGGATTGAGTGGGGCAAATGGGAGACACGTTGCGCGTGCGTGACGAGGATTGAGTGAGGCGAATGGGATAGTGGAAGGGGAAAAGGAGGAGAGTATTTCCGAGAACTGTGGCTCCGTTTGGAGCCGACTTGGCAGCAGTGGTCCTGCCTTAGACACAAATATCGGGAGGAGGGACGTTAATATACTAATTGATGACATTTTTTTAGTAACTTGCGAGAAAGTCGTTCAACCATTTGTCCATCTTGTGGACAATGTCGGAGCTAGGCCTTCTCGAACTTATTATTGTAGTTTTTAACGCCAGTTATGATAAATAAGACATTATTCACGACCGTACATTTTTCAAATAGGGTTATGTTCGCGGCGCACCGGTTCGATCACATTATACACACTGGATAGCAATTTTGTAGACATTTACCAAACGTTCGATTCGGATTTGAATCATTATTACGTCTTGAGACACGTTTGCTATAGAATGTTTTCTATAAGAGAAAAAGAAGAAGAAAGATGGTGGTGTGTTTCGTCCACGGTGTATTATAGAGGTGTTCCGACTAAGCCCTCTGTAAGGCTGAAGTTTTGAAAAAGATAGCGCTGGGTTCTCTCTGGTCGCCGCCAGATGGATCCGTGTTCCGATACAGTTTTCGTGTACGTGTGAGAATGAGATTGTGTGTAGCTGCGTGTCCATACTAAGATGTACCTATGTACATGTTGCCTCCAGTTGCCTCGCACAATCAGTGTACGTATGAGAATGAGATTGTGTGTAGCTGCGTGTCCATACCAGGGAGAATTAGTTCACCTTAAAAGTAGGGGAGGATTAATCCACCCAAAAAGAAGCATAAACATGCTATTACCGAAAAATATGTTATAGAGGCAATTTCAACGAGACGATTCGATATACTTGATATGACCATAGATAGGATAATTAATAATTATAATTTTCACTTTCCATGCGAAGAACATAAAATCGTACAAATTTGATTGATTGTGCGAGGCAACCAGAGGCAACTGGAGGCAACATGTACATAGGTACATATCTTAGTATGGACACGCAGCTACACACAATCTCATTCTCACACGTACACGAAAACTGTATCGGAACACGGATCCATCTGGCGGCGACCAGAGAGAACCCAGCGCTATCTTTTTCACTTTCCCGAGAGTAGCCAGAACACCTCTATAATACACCGTGGTTTCGTCCTAGACGACCCGCTAGATAGCCTTACTGATGAGTCCTCTAGCGGGTCTAGGACGAAACACACCACCATCTTTCTTCTTCTTTTTCTCTTATAGAAAACATTCTATAGCAAACGTGTCTCAAGACGTAATAATGATTCAAATCCGAATCGAACGTTTGGTAAATGTCTACAAAATTGCTATCCAGTGTGTATAATGTGATCGAACCGGTGCGCCGCGAACATAACCCCATTTGAAAAATGTACGATCGAGAATAATGTCTTATTTATTCCTTGAGAATGCCTCCGATCGAGCAAACATTTGCCCATGCATGCTCTAGCAGCTTATAATATATCAATAACAATTTGTTTGCGGCGTATGGTTCACTTCGAACTTTTTCTCTTCTCGATGAGTAGAAGATGTGGATGTCAAAACAAACTTTTATAACAATTTTGCGGCAAGTTTCTCTTACAAATGTCCACCGACCCAGAGCTGTAGATTGACCTCTAGGACGGGCGACCATTACTTTTCATACACCCTGTACAGTGTCTAAACGGAAAAGTGAGTAGCTCGGGCAACCGAAGCATGCGCCAGGCCGGTTACAACGGTTACAACGGTTACAATAGCGTAATCGTTTCGCGGTAACGCGCCGAATGAAATCTTCCCCGTGGATGGCTTTATTGTCGACGATAATGAGACCGCGGGCGGAGGCCTCGTTCCCCGTTCCCCGAGTAATACCGTGTTCTCACATTTCTGCAACATTCAATAAGGCGGAATGGTGTAACTTTACATCCACGATCCGCGCGGCGCGGCTTGGCGAGCGTCGTCGCTTATTCGTTTATTAGCTCGGTCGCTCGCTCGCTCGTTCTCGGCCACCCCCTCCCGCCGCGGCATGTGAAAATTCAACGAGTATCTCTCTCACAAAAAGACTCTCCACCGAAAACCACAGAGCTCCGTTGCGAAAGCACCGACAACTCACCGCCGCGCTGCGCCGTTCAACGAGTTTTGTAATTTTTCATAACAATGAGCGCGCGACCGCCGCGCCGCGCCGCTCCTCGTTTGTACCCGTCGTTATCAAGATTTCGAGGGTGCATACCGCGAACCGCGCTGCCTCGCGGGAAACAATGCCGCGCGATGTTCCAGCCAATACTCGTTAACTTTTCCGGATCGTTTATATTTCGCTTCCTGTGGACACGACTTCATTTTTTTTCTTTGAGCATTTCAAATCTCAACTGAGATCTATTCCTGCTGCTCTGACAAGGGAAGGAGCCGAAGTGTCCGACTTTGATTTTGATAATCTTTTGTGAGACGATGTTATATGGATTCCTAATGATGTCTGCAAAATATTAGGTCTAGTTACTCAATAGTTTTCAAGATATAAACAATTGAACTTTCACGTAATCTGCTTACACAGCTAATGGAACTTCGAAAGCTTGAGCTTCAATTGTTCATATCTTAAAAACTATTGAGTAACTACACCTAATATTTTGCAGACATTATTAGGGATCCATATACCATCGTCTCACAAAAGATTATCAAAATCGAAGTGGGACACTTGGGGTCCTTCTCTTGTCAGTAAGATAAAGTACGGTACGCACATATTCATACATACACAGCCAACATGAAATCAAGTTAAATTCGTAGCTTACAGTTCTTTAAGAAATTAAAAATGAGAAAACAAGCTTTAACACATTCCCGCCGGCGTGTACCACCGGTGGCTCAAAATACATAGACAAATACCAGGCGCCGCATAGTGGAACCTTTCGTCCAAATCGGAGACAAAATCAATGAACTTTCGATAGAAATGAGGTAGAGCGATGACATTTTTTTAAAATTATAGCTGAACTTGGAAGAATATGGGAAAAATAGGGAGATTATGGTACGAACGTTTATAAACCTGAGAAAATTCGTTAAATTCTCACAATTTCAAGAAAATTTCGGTTTTTTCAATAACACGGGCGGAAAAAATTTGTTTTGAACATCTGCACATTATTTCCTGCAGATTTTTTCACGCTGATTTTAAATCTGGTCTCAAAATTTGTCTACGACCTCAGGATTTTACAAGAAATCGATTTTTGTGAACGAATTGTTTAACGAATTTTCTCAAGGTTATAAAACATTCGTACCATAATCTTCCTATTTTTCCCATATTCTGACAAGTTTCAACTTTAATTTAAAAAAAATTTCATCGCTCTACCTCATTTCTATCGAAAGTTCTTTGATCTTGTCTCCGATTTGGACGAAAAGTTCCACTGTGCGCCGATGTGAACGTGTTAATGTTAGGTCGGGCGACTAATATATCCACACTTAATCGAAGATATCCAATGTACTAACTTAATCGAAGAGGCAACGATGCCAAACCATATGATTGATATCCTGGCTATTATGCCCGCACTTGCACTTCCGGTCACTAATAATTCCTACACGAAATAAAGACGCTTTGAGGCTATAATGATCGGCTCTGCACCGATTAGTAATTGATGAGATACCAACGAATTTAATAATGTAAACAATATTTTGAATAATGGTACAGCAATTTATAGTGATGCCTCTCTCTCTCTTTCTCTCACAAGGGAAAGACCCCAAATGTCCGACGTCGATCTTGATAATCTTTTGCGAGACGATGGTATATGGATTCCTAATGATGGCTGCAAAATATTAGGTGTAGTTACTCAATAGCTTTCAAGATATAAACAATTGAACTTTCACGTAATCTGCTTACACAGCTAATGGAACTTCGAAAGCTTGAGCTTCAATTGTTCATATCTTAAAAACTATTGAGTAACTACAACTAATATTTTGCAGACATCATTAGGGATCCATATACCATCGTCTCACAAAAGATTATCAAAATCGAAGTCGGACACTTGGGGTCCTTCTCTTGTAAGTAAGATAAAGTACGGTGCGCACATATTCATACATACATAGCCAACATGAAATCAAGTTAAAGTCGTAGCTTACAGTTCTTTAAGAAATTAAAAATGAAAAAACAAGCTTTAATGTTAGGTCGGACGACTAATATATCCACACTTAATCGAAGATATCCAATGTACTAACTTAATCGAAGAGGCAACGATGCCAAACCATATGATTGATATCCTGACTATTATGCCCGCACTTGCACTTCCGGTCACTAATAATTCCTACACGAAATAAAGACGCTTTGAGGCTATAATGATCGGCTCTGCACCGATTAGTAATTGATGAGGTACCAACGAATTTAATAATGTAAACAATATTTTGAATAATGGTACAGCAATTTTTAGTGATGCCTCTCTCTCTCTTTCTCTCACAAGGGAAGGACCCCAAGTGTCCGACTTTGATTTTGATAATCTTTTGTGAGATGATAGTATATGGATTCCTAATGATGGCTGCAAAATATTAGGTGTAGTTACTCAATAGTTTTCAAGATATAAACAATTGAACTTTCACGTAATCTGCTTACACAGCTAATGGAACTTCGAAAGCTTGAGCTTCAATTGTTCATATCTTAAAAACTATTGAGTAACTACACCTAATATTTTGCAGACATCATTAGGGATCCATATACCATCGTCTCACAAAAGATTATCAAAATCGAAGTCGGACACTTGGGGTCCTTCTCTTGTAAGTAAGATAAAGTACGGCACGCACATATTCATACATACACAGCCAACACGAAATCAAGTTAAAGTCGTAGCTTACAGTTCTTTAAGAAATTAAAAATGAAAAAACAAGCTTTAATGTTAAGTCGGACGACTAATATATCCACACTTAATCGAAGATATCCAATGTACTAACTTAATCGAAGAGGCAACGTTGCCAAACCATATGATTGATATCCTGACTATTATGCCCGCTCTTGCACTTCCGGTCACTAATAATTCCTACATGAAATAAAGACGCTTTGAGGCTATAATGATCGGCTCTGCACAGATTAGTAATTGATGAGATACCAACGAATTTAATAACGTAAACAATATTTTGAATAATGGTACAGCAATTTATAGTGATGCCTCTCTCTCTCTCTTTCTCTCACAAGGGAAGGACCCCAAGTGTCCGACTTTGATTTTGATAATCTTTTGTGAGATGATAGTATATGGATTCCTAATGATGTCTGCAAAATATTAGGTGTAGTTACTCAATAGTTTTCAAGATATAAACAATTGAACTTTCACGTAATCTGCTTACACGGCTAATGGAAGTTCGAAAGCTTGAGCTTTAATTGTTCATATCCTTAAAACTATTGAGTAACTACACCTAATATTTTGCAGACATCGTTAGGGATCCATATACCATCGTCTCACAAAAGATTATCAAAATCGAAGTGGGACACTTGGGGTCCTTCTCTTGTAAGTAAGATAAATTACGGTGCGCACATATTCATACATACACAGCCAACATGGAATCAAGTTAAAGTCGTAGCTTACAGTTCTTTAAGAAATTAAAAATGAGAAAACAAGCTCTAATGTTAGGTCGGGCGACTAATATATCCACACTTAATCGAAGATATCCAATGTACTAACTTAATCGAAGAGGCAACGTTGCCAAACCATATGATTGATATCCTGACTATTATGCCCGCACTTGCACTTCCGGTCACTAATAATTCCTACACGAAATAAAGACGCTTTGAGGCTATAATGATCGGCTCTGCACCGATTAGTAATTGATGAGATACCAACGAATTTAATAATGTAAACAATATTTTGAATAATGGTACAGCAATTTATAGTGATGCCTCTCTCTCTCCTTCTCTCACAAGGGAAGGACCCCAAGTGTCCGACTTTAATTTTGATAATCTTTTGTGAGATGATAGTATATGGATTCCTAATGATGGCTGCAAAATATTAGGTGTAGTTACTCAATAGTTTTCAAGATATAAACAATTGAACTTTCACGTAATCTGCTTACACAGCTAATGGAACTTCGAAAGCTTGAGCTTCAATTGTTCATATCTTTAAAACTATTGAGTAACTACACCTAATATTTTGCAGACATCGTTAGGGATCCATATACCATCGTCTCGCAAAAGATTATCAAAATCGAAGTCCTGCCCTTGTCAGAGTGTCCCCTCGACTGCTAAGGGTAATCGAACGTAGAGTTACGATTCGAATGCGGAGAGTTGAAAATCCGGCTGCATCTTCAAGTCCTTGCCCCGATCAAAGGGCAAAGACACCGGCATTTTTGAGTGCACAATCGCACATCCACAATTTCTGTATTACGGCGGATGAAGAAAGTTCGTAGAGAAAGAGAACGCACGGCGAAATTGAGCGGTGCAACGAACGAGAGTAGTAGTATCAGAGGCGTGTCCGGGGACGATCGGCATTTACTCGGTATTTATCTGGCGAAGTGTGCGATCTCGATCCTATTTGCGAGGTGCCGGCGTTCCATGATCCGTGAAATCGTGGCTGGAAGAATGCCGCGTGGTTCTTCGCAGGGAAACGCGCGTCTTTCGCACTGTTATCGACAAAGACCAGAAAGAGAAAGAGAGAGAGGGACGATACCGATCGCACACGGGCGGGCTCTCTCGCGTTTCGTCTGACATTTAATCGAGCTAGGCTGCATTCACGGTGGCTCGCCTTTCTAGAACGAACGCCTCTGAAACTCCTCTCGTCATCGGCCGTGACGCTCCATCGCATTACACTTTACGCGATAGCAGAGCAAAATGTCAGCTCGCGGAGGGATCCGCAAAGGAGGTCCATTACCGGCGAGGATGTGCAACGAGAAATCGATTACTGGCCGACGCATGGCCCGAGGAATGCAATTTTCTCCCGAGTTGCCGATGCTGCGTGATTCACACGCGGCTCGGACAACCATGGAAACCTCCGTGTACGGCTGCATACGCAGGTTCATCGATTCGTTGTGACATTTTCGCGTAACCTTAATGTACGTGTTCATCCGAGAACGAAACTGTCGCGTTTAACCATCGCGTAGTGCAGTATTTGCCTCGAAAAGTTGGCCGAAATACGACTTTTCAAAGCTTGCGTAAGATTTATGAAGGTAAACATAAAGATAAACGTAACATTGAGTTGTCTGTGAATGCGAAATGGAAGAAACACGGATAAAAAATGCAAGATGTTTTTCACATTAAGCATATCATTTCACAGTATATTGTATTTCAATTACATTTCATTAAAATTACATTTCATTTCGATTACACTCATGATTCGCGTAATTAGCAATTAAATTAAGTGAAAGGTTCGAATTATATAATGCAATTATGTGCAATGTAATTCAAATACTGTGTACATAAAATACAATGTAATTAAATTACGTAATTCAATTACAATGTATTTAAATTAGCACAACTCTAAAATGCGCAAAAGTTACCACGACTTTTCAGGCGGAGCCGATAATCTGACAAAAATATGTTTCGGACATAAGTCAATCGATATTTAGTCATGTATAAATCCGAATACAAAAGATTATAATAATTATATAATGCATAAAAGGTCCCACCTCACCGATTTCAATGATTTTTTAATATTTTGTCAGAGTGAAGATTCTGAACAACCTTTTCGTACACATGCAGTCTCACCCTTAGTTTTTGAGATATTTGCGAAAAACTGCAGCTATTGGGTTGGCAAGAAAGTAATTTCGGTATTTTAAGGTGAAATAAAAACGAATTTCTTTATTCACGCGATGAACTTTAATGAATAAAACATTTTCTTGTTTATTCTCTTTGGCAAAAGATCATCGAATAAAAGGGAGAATATCTTATTCGTTAAAGTTCATTGCTTGAATAAAAAAATTGGGTTCTATTTCACCTTAAAATACCGGGATTTCTTTCTTGCCAACTCAATACATATATCACCGATCGTCGAACGATCTAATATACCGCGTAAACTTTTAAAAACATATAATAATGAAGAATGAGTACATATTACGACGACACCACACATACCTACACAGTGTTTCTGAGAAGAATGACTGTGGGTAACAATCGAAAAGTTTTGTCTAATGACTATTTTGCTATGACTAACATTCAAAAAGAAGTCATTTTTAAATATTAGTTGATTATTGCCCAACTCTGCTCACCGCACTATGCATGCAAGTCTTAAAATAACGCTAAAAGAGTTTTGGCCAACTTTTCGAGGCAAATAAATATTCCACTGTGCATCGGAGAGGAGATATTCTCGAATTTGCTCGGTGAACGCAACGCGAGAGTACTCTCGAGAGAAACTCTGAAACGGACACACATTACGATTACTTCATCTGTCTCTATTATGCCATGCAACCGTCTACTCTGGCCAAACGCAAAATACCGACGAGCAGTGTCGCGTGCGACCGAAAATCGCATCCGGTATGACCGCAGCCTGGAGGAACGTTTACGTCGGGCTGCGATAAACAATCGACGACGAGACGAGACGACGAGAATACATTCTGTTGCTTCATAATGGAAGCGTTTACGTGCAATCAGCGAGCAGAGCCGTGCTCGCTAAATGACCATCTAATGACCAGCTTTTGTCGGCGATCCGATCGACGATCTCGCGGCTCGAACATAAGCGTACCCTTAGATGGGCGATCGCGCTGAAAATCGCACGCCGTCGGACAGTTCCCGAGAAACGGCGAAGCCGCCAGGAAATCAATCTACGAGAGAAAAGAGCCGAGAGCGTCTGTATCGAATCGTGCACCGGTGTGGTGGTTGCGCAACGGGGAAGTCTGGCAATGAAACTGCAAACAAATCGGACCCGACCGCGTTCCCAGTGTTCGAACGGGCCCCGGCGAACGCGTTTGCGCTCTCGATTGCCGATTGCGAAACGCTGCCTCGTTGCGCGATTGATCCGAGAAAACTGTATCAGCCCAGTCGGAGAGAGAAATTCGTGCAGTCCGATGGGGATCGGCGGAATCGGATGAAAACTGAATCGCGCGGGCCGCGAGCTTCCGCGTAGAAATCGACGCCGAGCAACGCCGTTTCGTTAATTATGTTCGATTCGTATGCGGTGCATTTTTATTAATAGGATTGTACGTTTACAGGGTGATTTACGAGCGCCGTTGCGTTCACGCTCGATATTTCTCGCGCGACAGCTCTGCCGTGTCGCTCCAAACAAGGACCGCTTCCGTCCACTCGCGGTCGTCCGTTTCCCTTTTCACGGTTCTTCAACAATCGATTTCAGCCGAGTAAAATTGTCTTTATTGCTATTTCATTTATTGCTTTATTTATTTTATTTATTGCTTTATTCCTGGCTCATTTCGGCGAGCAAGAAGAATTCGAAGCACAAAAGTTGATAACAGAGAGGCTCGGAGGGAATACGATATCGCAATTACGCTTGTGAGTGTTCACTGCAGCGTCGATTGATTTATGGGTAAACTCGCAATTAGTCGATAATATTACCACGTTTTTATTAGCTCGCTTTCTTGTTTGTTTGTCTGTTTGTCTGGTTGTTTCCAGAAAGATGTTGATTCGTGTGTTGTTTTAAACTTGTTCTGATTTCAGCTTTCAATTGAGATAGAAACGAACAGTGTATCGAGTGGTATAATGTGTTAAACGTTTAGTTAAATTTCGGAATAGAGGTGTTTACTATTATGGAGGTTTAAAATCTATTCTAGTATCTTCGATAGTGGAAGATAACAATACATATTTTCTAAATAGTATTGTTCGGTACGGTAAAACGCAATTAACGAGAATTCGAAAGCCATAATTCAGGACCACAGGAGTAAACGACGTTTTAGATACTATTGATATATCATTATAGATCGTGATTTGCAATGATTTTTACATTTCCTGGTTAAATGGACATTCTACTGTCGAATTCTAAGTTCATTCAAAATTGAATTTCGTCCAACTAGATCGTGGAAATAGCCCATGGTGCTCCAGAACGATACGCTTTCACCAAACCGTCAATTCGACGTCGCGACCTGGTAGCTTCCAGGTAGTTGCGCGGTTTCAAGGTCCCAGTTCGTGTTTGACGAGACAAAAGAATCGTAAATTTACCGAGCGTAACCCGGCCAGAAAAACCAACGGGATTACCTTGCCTCGAGAGATCTATAATAATTACGCGCGTTTCCTTTGCGTAATTGGACAGAGCTGGCTCCCGACCGCCGACCGCCGACCGGTCCGAAACGAAACGAAACCGGCTCGCTCGTAATCGCTCTCGCGCGGTTAATTTAGACCGCGTCTAGTCCTCCGGGGCCGGTAACAGGCAATCAAATTGTTCCGCGATTGCGTCCCGAATTGCCTTCGCGGACCGTCTCGAAACACGAGCCACGAGCCGCGAGTCAGACGAGGCGGAATGCCGCACGAAATTAGCGACGTTTTGGCAACTTTTGGGACGGCGAACGCAAATGTAACCAGGAGACGACCTGGTTGGAGTGCCAGCCGCGTGGATATCGTCTCGCGTAATCTCTCCGCGGTCCAGAGTTGATTTTGCGGGCTCGACGTGACTCCGCTCCGGGCCTCGCCGCGCTGTATTACCGCATTACCGCATTCCCCGGCGCACGCGGACGTGATTCGCGATTCGGTATCGTTCGGCGGAGTTTCGCCCGCCGACGAATTACATTTCATTTGCCCGACGTACTAACTAACCCGCGAGAAACCTCTGAGAGAAGATCCTTGCAACGACCAGTGCCTGGTATATTATAGGTTTTGCACTAGAAATTCATCCTTTTGCGAGTCAAATTCAACCTTTTGCATTAATTATTTCTTTATTTCGATTAATTATATCATTATTTAGACACACATGAACGGTGTGATTACTTTTTAAATTTTATTAATCGGAAAATGGTTACAATGAATATACATATCTGCACACAGTTTTCATACATTACGAAGTTAATGAATTGGTAATTACTTTTAAATATGTATTTTTACTTTTAAATGGTTGAATTTGATTTTCAAAAGGTTTGGCTTGCGAAAAGGTGATTTTCGTGTGGAAAACCAGTATCCTGCGCTTCGACCAACGAGTCGAGCCAGTAACGACAAACAAAATAGTAGCCAGTCGAGTGCAACAGAGTCGAAGTTACATCTCTTGGATAGTTAGCAAAGGACGCATGCTGGTACTAGCTCGTCTCGTGGAAGCCTATATGTAGAGACGTTGCTGTGTAATCATTATGATTCTCGCTGATCGTAAAAAGATGACAGCGTGATTTATTAACACTCCGTAGGCGGATGGTTTTGATGAGTGTACAGTGTACAGACGACGATCTTCGATTCCGTTCGGACAGTTCATCAATTTTTCAAGTATCTTTTTAATGATATTTTATGTAGATCTAATGGCCTTCTTTTCGCACACAATTGCACAACGTTCGATTTTCATCATCAATTGTCGATCATCATTAAACAATTTTAAATAGTCCAATAGTTTCACCATTTAAATACAGGGTCTAAATGAATCCAAGTTGTGCAGTCCAAGACTGCAGATCTTTATACTAATTCCGAACTTCGTGAATTATTGTACAACATCCACGTTCGAATCCCCAGCTTTGTGAATTATCGTACAACATCCACGCTTGAATCCCCAGCTTTGTGAATTATTGTATGTACAACATCCACGTTTGAATCCCCAGCTGCGTGAATTATCGTACAACATCCACATTTGAATCCTCAGCTTCGTGAATTATCGTACAAAATCCGCGTTTGAATTCCCAGCTTCGTGAATTATTGTACAACATCCACGTTTGAATCCCCAGCTTTGTGAATTATTGTATGTACAACAACCACGTTTGAATCCCCACCTGCATGAATTATCGTACAACATCCAGATTTGAATCCCCAGCTTCGTGAATTATTGTACAACATCCACGTTTGAATCTCCAGCTTTGTGAATTATTGTATGTACAACATCCACGTTTGAATCCCCAGCTGCGTGAATTATCGTACAACATCCACATTTGAATCACCAGCTGCGTGAATTATCGTACAACATCCACATTTGAATCCTCAGCTTCGTGAATTATTGTACAAAATCCGCGTTTGAATCACCAGCTGCGTGAATTATCGTACAACATCCACATTTGAATCCTCAGCTTCGTGAATTATTGTACAAAATCCGCGTTTGAATTCCCATCTTCGTGAATTATTGTACAACATCCACGTTTGAATCCCCAGCTTTGTGAATTATTGTATGTACAACAACCACGTTTGAATCCCCACCTGCGTGAATTATCGTACAACATCCAGATTTGAATCCCCAGCTTCGTGAATTATTGTACAACATCCACGTTTGAATCTCCAGCTTTGTGAATTATTGTATGTACAACATCCACGTTTGAATCCCCAACTTTGTGAATTATTGTATGTACAACATCCACGTTTGAATCCCCACCTGCGTGAATTATCGTACAACATCCAGATTTGAATCCCCAGCTTCGTGAATTATTGTACAACATCCGCGTTTGAATTCCCAGCTACGTGAATTATTGTACAACATCCACGTTTGAATACCCATCTTCGTGAATTATTGTACAACACCCACGTAGTATACTGATCAATCTAAACAACTGGAGAATGTCGCAAACACGCAAGAATCCACGATCTAGAGTGGACCATACAATTTGAACTTTCTTCAAAAGTAAAAACAATTGGTTTGCTACACAAGGTGAAAACAAATTTTGGAAGAAAATGCAAGTTGTCAGAATTGCAGAGAAAATTCTAAAAGTATTTTGCAACTTTTTATGTGAGCTTATATGGAAAATGTAGAAAATACGTTTGGTAGATCTGTATCAAGTAAACATATTCTTAAAATTCCGTCAAAATCGGTGAACGTAGCAATGACTCACAAATGTCTGAAGCTGATCAAAATTTCGTCCGAATATTAATGGGAGTCACTGTACGTATGCCAGTCGGCCATCATTACTATTCAGTTGTCCGTGTAAATTGTTCTTAACCATTTGCGTGCATCCCGAAAACAGCGTAGGTTGTCGTTACGGAGAAAATAATCGGCCCGAGGCACAGTCGATCGCTTTCGACCGGAAACGGTCTGTGGCCTGCCCAATTTCCTGACCTCAAACGTTAAACAAATTCCTAGGCGATACGTTCGCCTAGAAATCGGCCGTGCAGGGTGGACACGCGCCTTAAACCGTTCAAGCTGGCCGATATTATGCAAGCCGTGTTCCAGTTTTAAAGCCCCGCTTCGGTATTCCAGCTCACTTTCACTCATTCACTCGCGAGCTCTTTTATCATCGCCCTCCTCTGTCCCTCTCTCTCTCTGCTGGTTCAGGCTGTTGCTCGGGCCCCGCGTCTCTTTCTCTCTCTCGTTTTCCCCCTGCCAGTTCTCGCCTCTCTTTCTCCGAGCGTGGTTCCCTCTTTGCCATTCGCATGACTTTCACTTCTCTCAGCTTCGCGAGTCGTTGGTTCCTCGCCCCGCGCGTCCTTCCTCGCAAACTTCCAGCGAGGAGTACGCCTTAGAAAACCGCAGTCCCATGATTTATAGAGTATGTAGCGGGCTCGTTGGTTCGGAAGCGTGGACGAGCGTGCTGCCTCGCCGACGAGAGAGCCGCGGCTTCCTGTTCCGCGACCGCGAAAATTTCGCGCGCGTCTTTTTTCCTTCAAGCTGCCAATCGTCTCGAACGATCCGTCGCGAGCTCGTCGATCGAACATTTTCGCGATCGTCCACGAGCCCGCGTAATTCACGATTAGCCGTTGCGTGTTCTGCGAGGAAAAACCTCGCTCCCGCGGACATTTTGTCCCGTCACCGTTGCGCGTTCCCTTCGCGAGACCCGAGTTCTCGTTACACGCCGACAGCCTCGATTTTCCACGCGTAAAACTACTAATCAGCCGTTTCGAGCCTGAACGATCTCGTGATTTACGGCCGGGCGAGTCGATTACTCGAGGCGTTGATCGTTAACGCGACGTACCCAGCTGGCTGCTCGCTCGACACTGCGCGTACCGAGAAACGATCGTCCAAATCTCGCGTCAGCAGGAATTCCGCGAAACGAGACCGCGTTTTACGAGTTCAGGTATACGTTTAGGCGCGTTTAGACGAGTTTAGGCCCGTTCCCGTCGGCTTTGCCGCGTCGAATTACGCCGGGACTTGTTCAAACTGATTTTCTGGCAAATTACCAAGCCCTTATTAACTCGCGAATAACGTTTCCCACGCGTCATGCAACTCTCCGAGCGAGTCTTGTCCACGCAAGACTCATCGATCGATCCTATGGTGGCGGAATCCGCCGGGCGATTTAACATTTTCCGCTGTCCTGTTACGGATAAGTCGCCTGCACGTCTCTCGATCGAGGAATCTCGATCGCGAACAAGCGGAAACAATGGACGTTGATTGATGGAGCAAGCGGCCGGCTTAAATCACGGATACCTTGTTACACCGGGGGCCGGTCGATTATCTCGGTTACGTGTGCGGATCGAGCGAGAGATTGCCGCTTTGGTCACGGAGAAACGTCGAACCGGAGCTATCCGACCGCTATTGGTATCATCGTGCATCATTTTTCATGGATACACGCGATTCGCACGCTATGCACGCTCGCCGTTTCAACTATTTAACCTGCCGACCGACTATCAGTTTTTCATTCGTAAACACTTACCAACACTTTCAGACAGCATATTTTTGCTTCCCCGAAGAGTTCATTACGTAATAATCAATACTTTATAAGAACCCTAGAATGATCTGCAGTCTTTCACAACAGGTTATGCCAGTACGGCTACCGTAGTACGGTCAAATGAAAAAGTCATTGATTAACACGTTCACTGACACACGATCACCATCGATAAATCCCAATAAATAATTCAGACATTGTAATCGAACCTGCAGAGTCATGGTTTACCACCAGACTGCGGATTTCTTTGCATTCATAGCAAATACGTGTAGGTGCAATTTAACCCTTGTGTAGCCAACCGGGTGCCCGTTTACTGCATTTCTTTCAACAACTTGTTAATGTTCCTCTAAAAGTGTTACATAAGTTCTCTGAATGTCCATTTCTTGCTCGCCAATATACTTATTTATAATCTTAAAGTGGGAATTTGTGCAAATATGTTGAATACAAAAGGTTTTAAATAATCTATACATTTTGGTTGGCTAGTTTCTTTTTTGCAAAATTTCTCTGAATGTCCATTCCTTGCTCGCCAATATATTTATTTGTAATCTTAAAGTGGGAATTTGTGCAAATATGTTGAATACAAAAGGTTCTAAATAATATATACATTTTGGTTGGTTAGTTTCTTTTCTTACAAAATTTCTCTGAATGTCCATTCCTTGCTCGCTAATATATGTATTTATTTATAATCTTAAAGTGGGAATTTGAGCAAATATGTTGAATACAAAAGATTTTAAATAATCTATACATTTTGGTTGGTTAGTTTCTTCTTTGCAAAATTTCACTGAATGTCCATTCCTTGCTCGCTAATATATGTATTTATTTATAATCTTAAAGTGGAAATTTGTGCACATATGTTAAATACATAAGGTTTTAAATAATCTATACATTTTGGTTAGCTACTTTCTTTTTTTACAAAATTTCTCTGAATGTCCATTCCTTGCTCACTAATATATGTATTTATTTATAATCTTAAAGTGGGAATTTGTGCAAATATGTTAAATACAAAAGGTTTTAAATAATCTATACATTTTGGTTAGCTATTTTCTTATTTTACAAAATTTCTCTGAATGTCCATTTCTTGCTCGCTAATATATGTATTTATTTATAATCTTAAAGTGGGAATTTGAGCAAATATGTTGAATACAAAAGATTTTAAATAATCTATACATTTTGGTTGGTTAGTTTCTTCTTTGCAAAATTTCACTGAATGTCTATTCCTTGCTCGCTAATATATGTATTTATTTATAATCTTAAAGTGGAAATTTGTGCACATATGTTAAATACATAAGGTTTTAAATAATCTATACATTTTGGTTAGCTACTTTCTTTTTTTACAAAATTTCTCTGAATGTCCATTTCTTGCTCGCTAATATATGTATTCATTTATAATCTTAAAGTGGGAATTTGTGCAAATATGTTGAATACAAAAGGTTTTAAATAATCTATACATTTTGGTTAGCTATTTTCTTATTTTACAAAATTTCTCTGAATGTCCATTTCTTGCTCGCTAATATATGTATTTATTTATAATCTTAAAGTGGGAATTTGAGCAAATATGTTGAATACAAAAGATTTTAAATAATCTATACATTTTGGTTGGTTAGTTTCTTCTTTGCAAAATTTCACTGAATGTCTATTCCTTGCTCGCTAATATATGTATTTATTTATAATCTTAAAGTGGGAATTTGTGCACATATGTTAAATACATAAGGTTTTAAATAATCTATACATTTTGGTTAGCTACTTTCTTTTTTTACAAAATTTCTCTGAATGTCCATTCCTTGCTCGCTAATATATGTATTTATTTATAATCTTAAAGTGGGAATTTGTGCACATATATTAAATACAAAAGGTTTTAGATAATCTGTACATTTTGGTTGGCTAGTTTCTTTTCTGCAAAATTTCTCTGAATGTCCATTCCTTGCTCGCCAATATACTTATTTATAATCTTAAAGTGGGAATTTGTGCAAATATGTTGAATGCAAAAGGTTTTAAATAATCTATATATTTTGGTTAGCTATTTTCTTTTTTTACAGAATTTCTCTGAATGTCCATTCCTTGCTCGCCAATATACTTATTTATAATCTTGAAGTGGGAATTTGTGCAAATATGTTGAATACAAAAGGTTTTAAATAATCTATACATTTTGGTTGGCTACTTCCTTTTTTCTCTATCAAATTCTGAACGATGACGAATATCTGATCACTAGAACCAGAAAATAATGTAAGGAAAAGCTGTATGGTAAAACGAGTTTATTAACAAAATTGGGCACACGGATAACCAGAAGGTAATTATTGTTATTATAAATTTAGCTATATATAGGGTTGGCTGTTAATATACTCACATACATAAATACGCTGTTCGTACTTAAACTCTATAGCTAGAGTCAACCCTATATACAGCAAAAATAAACATAGAAAATCAGGAATGACAGAAGAATTTAAAAATTACGTTCGCCAACAGATTACAGAAAAGGAGACAGATTGAAACGAGCGCCCACGACAAACACGTCGGTCGTTAACTTCTGGTTATCCGTGTGCCCAATTTTGTTGATAAACCCGTTTTGCCTTACGGCTTTTCCTTACAATAAATAGTAGTACTACTATTACTGCTACTATTACTATTAGTACTACTAGTTAAAACTGACCATTTTGGATTGTTTTATAAAAATAACAAGAATATATTCAGTCTTTCAGCGGCTTTTGCGAAAATCCAACGTTAACACTAAATCTACCTAGCTGAAAAAATTGCTGGCATGTGTAGCCTTATAAAAAAGACATCATAGAATTTATATAGATTTTCTGTGATTTTTATTGCAAAATGTGCATTTATATAATCATTTCCAGTGAAAGCATCATTATAACTTTAATAATTGTGAAATGAAAAACCAGAGACCGGTGATTTGACCGTCGGTGCTACGTTACTGTTAAGCAACAGTATTATGGAAAGATGAAACTTTCGCAAATTCGCGGCACCGTTGCATCAGTCGAGAGCGAGAACCCTTTCCCTTGGATCGCGGTCGTTGCGGATAGAGAGGACGAGCAAGAAGAAGCCGTTCTTCCCGTTGACATTGAGAGCGTCGACTAAGGCCGGCCGCAAGGCCAGCAGGAAAAATCGAAATCGAGGAAAGTGAGGCTCCAAGCGGGACTCGCTCGGCCTTCGAGGAATATGGAACACAAAACGATCGTTTAGACCGAAGATCCTGGTACCGTTCTCCGGCTCGACCTTCCCTCGAACGACCTTGGGACCGCGGCAAGGTTCACGGCCCCGTCCCCACGAGGCATTCCTAAAATTCCTCGGCTTGGAGCGGAACTCGTTCGATCGTCGCTTGAGCAAATGATTCCGATAAGCTCGCGACGCGACGCCGCGCTAGGAGAACGATCGACAGCTGAACGTGGGATTTCCTGAACGCGTCACATCGTTGCGGTTTGTGATTTTCTTGCCACTCGTGGAAACATGATCGAAAGTGATCGCATGGGTCTAATTTCGCTATGATCATTCCTCTTTCCTCTCAAGTTAAATCGCATTGTGCGAACGCGGAATAAAATTGAATCGCAGATGGCTGCTGCGTGACACGTTTTGGCGATACCACTTTAAGGATGCGGTCACACAAAATGCGATTCTTGATTATATTCAAGAACATAGTGTAGAGATCCTTATTTCACGTGTATGTAGTGAAACATACACGTGAACCGTGTAGTAAGGATTTAAGGATCCGTGAATACGAATCCTTACGGATCGGCGAATACGGCACAGTTGGGCTTCATCGATTAAAATTTTAATCATGATTGATTGATTAATCTGTACGATTAAAAAAGAAATCATCGAAAAATCGACGATTGATTCAATCGATTGGTGAAGTTAATCGTCAATCGTTGATTAAAAAAAGAAATCATGGAGAAATCGACGATTGAATCAATCGATCGATGAAGTTAGTCGTCAATCGTTGATTAATAAAAGAAATCATGGAAATATCGACGATTGATTCAATCGATTGACGAAGTTAATCGACAATAGATTCAAAAAAGAAATCATCGAAAAAAGAACATAAAAGCATGTAAACAGAGTTTGTATTAAATATATAGACCAAATGACAATACACCTAAATTCAGTTTACATTTTAATTCTAAATTATAAACTAAATTCTTCATTATTCATACAGTTTTGATTCCGTATTTCATTTCGAAATTTCAGCAGTTAATCATTAATTAATTATTCGATTGACGATTAATAATCGTTAATCGCAATTAGCGACAAAAGTAGAACTCTAATAGTTAACCGCAATTAACGATTAATAAGTATGTAATCATTAACCGCAATTAGCGTCCAAACTAGGAGATTAATTGTTAATTGCGATTAACGATTGAAGTAGAAATTTAGTCGTCAATCGTTGATTAAATTTTTGTTCAACTCTGGAATACGGGTCGGCACGTTCGAGGCCGACAACTGATGCGTTATTGTTTTTCGATCCGTGTATACGGATCACTATCCACGGATCCTTAAATTCGCACTACACCTTAAATTGGTATTCAAAACCGCGATCTCTAAACATATTTACGTTACATTGTTCGATAGCATTCGGGCGAATAAAATGATTGTGAAGTCGCGCGAAAATACTAAAACAACAAATACTAAAATCGACCAATATGGACGATCGTTTGTTTAGCCAAATATGTTGTCATAAGAAGCAAAAATCGTATCCGGCAGCGTAACGGGGCCGATCTTGCGCAATGGACCGCGATTAGGAGCCCGCTTTCACGGAGTCCCGTAAATACCGATGATTTATAGGACTCATTCGATACGCCTTCCAATCGCGGGCAAAGTACCGCGGCGGAAAAGGAACATCAAAATCAGTGATCGATCCGCGCGAGGTGTCCCGCAACGAGCTATAAAATCGCGTCCGGATCGATAAGTTAAGAGGAAAATCGTTTCCGGATCGGTACAATGGGAAGCACGACGAGCGTCTGTTCCCGGTAACGGTTTTTAACTTTCTTCGCGTGACTTCGGGAATCGATTGCGACTCGAAGTAGAGCATCGAGTCGTAACCGCCACCGGTTACCGTAATCCCAACGTTCGTGCGTTTACCTGTTGCGTCGACACCGAACGACGATCGTCCGTCCGGTTCTTTCAACGTCGAAAACTTTCGTGGAGAAAGCCTCGCATTGTAATCCCGAGTCGACTGATCAGAGGAATTCACTCGAGTTCAGGGGAAAAAGTTACCCTCTCTCTGTCTGCATTAATCGCGTAGAGTGGGGAGACAAATCTTAATCTGTTGACTCTGACCGAGAATATTGGGTACTTGGGTACTTGGCTCAATGTACACTGAGAAAAAAATCCTGTCGAAACAAAAAAAATATATGTTGATTCAATAAGATGTACTATTGAATAGTACCAATATCATATGAACTTATTTTAATATTTAATACTATTGAATTTCAATAGTAAAACTCATTTCCGCGAATCATATAAGCCAATAGCTTGACCATCAATGTTTTCAAAAAAATAAGATATGACCTCAAACCAATTCCTAAATTTTCTTAACAACATATCTGATTGAAGGAAAAAAAGAAATATTACGAATAATAATATACGGTATTGAATCAAATAATATTTTCAATCATTTCATGATAGACAATTCAAATACATCACGATTTGCTTCTAAATTTCATACTATTGAAAAGAATACAATTGATATCACTGTCCAACAAATTTCAACTTTTTTTATGTTCCCTATTTACTGTTGGGTCCTTCTTATAGAGTTTTTTGCGCTGATTCCGAATCTGTTTTTAATTTTTTCCCTATACGCACAGTTTTTGAGGAACATGGCTTTGAAAAAAAAACATATTTTTCAACTTTAAACAAATATTGTGATGTTATTATAAAAGATATTGAATTGTTCTTTATAGCAAGAGATTCTGTAGACTTTCCCGAATACAACGATATCACATATTAATACATTATGAATGTGTAAACATGTTTAAACAATCGTTTAAGACGGAGAGACACCACTTTTGCACCAATTTTTGAGGATATTTTTCAATTTATCTCAAAAAATAAGGATCCAGCGGAAAATCGAACTATACCACTCGATAGAGCAGACTTTTATCTTAAGAAGCCACCCTGTCAAGTTTGAATCGTCGACGTTTTTTTCGAACCAGAAAGCAAAATATCTTCGCCCGACATGAGTTGCCGCCAGTGGCGCTCGGGAGGAGATACGGCGCAGCGATGGGATGCGGAGCGGCGAACGACCGTTCTAATGGTGAGCGCTACTGGCGGCAACTCACGTCGGGCGAAGATATTTTGCTTTCTGGTTCGAAAGAAACGTCGACGTTTCAAACTTCAAAGCGGGGTTTCTCAAGATAAAAGTCTGCTCTATCGCATGGTATAGTTCAATTTTCCTCTGGACCCTTATTTTTTGAGATAAATTGAAAAATATCCTCAAAAATTGGTGCAAAAGTGGTGTCTCTCCGCCTTTAGTGATTATTTACACATGTTTAAACAATCATAATGTATTAATATTTGATATCGCTGTATTCGGGAAAGTCTACAGAATCTTTTTATATAAAGAACAATTCAATATCTTTTATAATAACACTACAATATTTGTTTAAAGTTGAAAAATACGTTTTTTTTTCAAAGTCATGTTTCTCAAAAACTGTGCGTATAGGAAGAAAATTAAAAACAGATTCGGAATCAGCGCAAAAAACTCTATACGAAGGACCCAACAGTAATTAGGGAACAAATTTGGTGTTGGACAGTGTATTCATCGAAGTAAAAAATTACAATAACATGCGTGTTATTGAAGTAACTACTTCTTTTTCTCAGTGTAGTTTTAAAGGACGATATATTTTTTAATATCAGATCAGACTTGGATATTTTTTGCGAAGTTACAGCAATTAGTTTACTACAAGACGTGACAAAACATTTTTTAAAAAATCGCAACTGATCGAAATTACAGAGAAAATATTAGAAGTTGTTATTTACAACTTTTTTATGGGGGCCCGTATTGAAAATTTAAAAAATTCATCGGTCAACGTTGCAATATCAATTAAAATTGCAATTTTTCATGATTTCCAGCCTCTATAACTGAAATAAATCTAAGGATTTTTGCATCTTTCAATGTTTTTCCCGCATCTACCGATTTTGACGAAATTTTCAGAATATGTATAATTGAAAATTTCTTCTTCATGTCACGTAGTAAATTAATTGTTCTAATTTCCAAGTCGTCCTTTTAAAATTGTCCGAATAGGACAGTGGTTTACTGTAGTTAGCGAACGTACATTTCGTCGAGGAGTGAGCGTAACATTTGATACTCCGTCATGTAACATGAGTGACAAGAAACAAGACGATCGCGACACTGCAGAAATCGGTAACTGTGAAAATAACATGGCTCTGTTATCACTTTACATACCGGAAGCCTATTAATAGGATCCTCGATGAATATGTTTTGTACTGAGAAAAAGATACCGAGAAAAAGTTCACAAGCAATCTTCTAGGTGACGATCCCGAGGAAAACAATTAGATTATGTTATCGGAACCGACTGAAGTCCACGACTGTGTAAATCGTCGAATTTTTAGATATACATACAGTCAGCGGCAATAATAACCCTTAAAAATCGCATAACTTTTTAGAAATTGGTCCAAAGGACTTGCATTTTTTTAAGATGTTAGACCGGCTAGTTCGCTAGAGAATAAGTAAACAAAAATTTATTACGATTGCAATTGGTAGGAATTATATAAAATTTTAAAAAATGATGTTCTGTCAACTTTTTTATCTTGGCCTGTAACAATAATTTAAAAAATGCGTTTTATAGATTTCGGTAACTTATATGCATACTGAAAATTTCATCGAAATCGGTCAACATTCCAATGAGCTACAAACGTTTAAAGATGATCACGTAAGGGCGAAATGCCCTGGCAAGGCTGAAAATCTGCGACTTTCACCCTTAAGCTCTCATCTTGAAACTCATTTCAATGTAGGTCATTGCAATGTTGACCGATTTCGATGAAATTTTCAGTATGCATGTAAGTTACCGAAATCTATAAACTGCACTTTTTAAATTATCGTTACAGGCCCAGATAAAACAGTTGACAAAACATTATTTTTTAAAATTTTGTATAATTCCTACCAATTGCAATCGTAATAAATTTTTGTTTACTTATCCTCTAGCGAACTAGCCGGTCTAACATCTTTAAACAATTCAAGTCCTTTGGACCAATTTCTAAAAAGTTATGCGATTTTTAAGGGTGTCCACTTATTATTGCCTCTGACTGTATCTGGTATCTAGTCAATGATAAGTCATGACTAGACAGAGAATTTTAAGAAATTACAACAAAAACGAGTAGATGTAATTTAAAACGTTATAAACATTAGACGAATTTTGAAAGACTGTTATATTATTTTCAACCCGTTGAATATGTTCAAAAAGAAAATAAATTTCTATGTCACTCCAAATGGTTGCAAATCGAGTAGAAAATTTTTATTTTGTATTTTCAACCCGTTGAATATGTTCAGAGAGAAAATAAATTTCTGTGTCACTCCAATTGGTTGCAAATCAGGTAGAAATTTTTATTTTGTATTTTCAACCCGTTGAATATGTTCAGACCGAAAATAAAATTCTATGTCGCTCTAAATGGTTGCAAATCGAGTAGAAAATTTTTATTTTGTATTTTCAACCCGTTGAATATGTTCAGACCGAAAATAAAATTCTATGTCGCTCCAAATGGTTGCAAATCGAGTAGAAAATTTTTATTTTGTATTTTCAACCCGTTGAATATGTTCAGACCGAAAATAAATTTCTATGTCACTCCAAATGGTTGCAAATCGAGTAGAAAATTTTTATTTTGTATTTTCAACCCGTTGAATATGTTCAGACCGAAAATAAATTTCTATGTCACTCCAAATGGTTGCAAATCGAGTAGAAAATTTTTATTTTGTATTTTCAACCCGTTGAATATGTTCAGACCGAAAATAAAATTCTATGTCGCTCCAAATGGTTGCAAATCGAGTAGAAAATTTTTATTTTGTATTTTCAACCCGTTGAATATGTTCAGACCGAAAATAAAATTCTATGTCGCTCCAATTGGTTGCAAATTAGGTAGAAAATTTTCATTTTGTATAAAGATCCGCTGTCTAATCATGACCCATTACCATAATTCCAACGGTAGGATAGATCGAGGGAGCGACGATGAACGACAATATGTGATTACTCCGGCGTGCAAAAAAGATTCATGGATTCGCGTATCTAGAAAGGATGGCAGATAGGATCTAGGATTGGGCAAGAGGCGACGATGGACCTTTCGCGTTCTTAAGCGACGAAGAACGACCTCGCTGGGTCAGGGAGAGGCTTCTCACAGGTGCGAACAGAGAGATGAGCATCGAGCTGTATCTCCGCGTGCGCGCGAGATCAGCATTGCATACACTAAATAATCTGAGGATGCGTAATAATTTTGCGCAACGGTTATTCCGTCTAGCGTTCGGTTTTGGAGAGAATCGAAGGTGTCGGTGCTCGAGAGTGAAAGGTACAAGTTCGCGCACGTTGAAAGCTCGGGACGACACTGAACGACGCCTTTGGAACCGGGTCGCAATCGCGAAATTTCGCGAATAGGTATCGCAGCCGCGCAATTAAAACCGTAATCCGAGTTTCGCAATGCTCGCCGTTTCGCAGGCGCGGAGGATACGTGACAGCCGCGAGTAACGCGCGACCCAGTTCCCGACTCGCGTGGACCGATTAATTACGCTCGCCGTGGAAAACTTTCTTTAGGGATTTCTCTCGAAAGCGATACACGAGCAGTCATCGGGCAGGCGTTGCTCTGACCCGCTCGCGATCGAGTAACGCGTTTTCGTCGACGGGCCCTTGCGTGGTCGTCGCGTCGCGCAGTGGTCCGGGCGGCCCTCAGTGGGCAATTTGGACGAAATCTTTGACAAAATCAAAGAACTTTCGGTGAAATTAAAGCTGAAGCTTTGCAGAATATGAGAAAAATAAAGAGATTATGGTACGAACGTTTTTTAACATTGAAAAAATTCGTTGAACTTGCACAATTTCAAGAAAATTTTACTTTTTCCAATACCACACGCGAAAATCTTTTTTTGCCATGCTATACATCATTTCCCGTAGATTTTTTCACGCTGATTTCAAATCTAACCTCAAAAATTGTCTACGAGCTCAGGACTTTGCAAAAAATTGATTTTTTGTGAACGAAACTAATGTAATCATTTTTTTGTTGAAATGATTTGGGAAATGATTGTTGAATAGTTTGAAGGTATATTGTATTCTCATATATGAAACAGAATAAGAAGTTCAGTTTTAACATAAACAATAACCCATAATATTATTTATAAAATGTTGATTTTTAAAAATGCTTGTACAATTTTTAATAAGTCTTATTACTTGAATCGTTTCTGAAGGTGATGGACATTGAGAAAGCAATATACATTGGAAAACATCAATATCCACTGAATTATCTGTGACACTTAAATGATTGTTGCAGCACAAGGAAAAGTATACTAAAAATATTCCAATTTAGAAAGATGGAACACAATAGATACTCCATGTGAAAGGGAAATAACTTCGACACTTTCATAAGTTCATTAAAAATTGCATTGTTTCCTCGAATTGTCCAAAACACGGGTCAGAGACAATTATCGACCAGGTATACTATTCTTTGACGCCGAGAAGTGTGAACATAACTAATCCAATAACAAAACTTGTTTATTTTTCATTATTTTTTAATGGGACTTTGACCAACATAATCGTGGCATTTTTCTAATGAAAATGATACCAAACATGAAATAATTCCAATTATATTTACTTGTGCAATGAACGATGAAAGTTTATGACGCAAAGAAGGACAGCGCATGGGGAAGAAAGAGACGCGGAGTTCTTCCTTGTTCCTGTCTTCTTTGCGTCTGAAACTTTCATCGTTCATTTCATAGTTCATTTGAAATGAACGAAACCTAAAAATTTGATAATATATGTAGAATTCACTTCATTTCTACCACTCTCCAGTATTTATTATTATATGAGGAGGATAAGTTCTTCCTTGTTACTGTTCTTCCTTGCGTCCGAAACTTTCATCGTTCATTTCATCCTTCATTTGATATGAACGAAACCTAAAAATTTGATAATATATGAAGAATTCTAGCGACCTCGAGATTCTCTAGCTCCTGACGTCACCCACGAAACCCTCCACTTCTACCACTCTCCAGTATTTATTATTATATCAGAAGTCCTGACCAATAAAAATAAAATGGAGTCACATTGATTTTCCGAATTCAGTGTAACTGGAAACTCAGTTCTTCGCAAAACGCGAAAATACCGAGTCTGCCTGTCGGAACATTGTGCAATGCGAAAAGAAACCTCGAATCCTCGCGCAGGATCTCGCCCGGAGAAAATCGAGGCTTGATCGAGGCTCGATCGAGGCCCCTCGGTGCACCGCGGACTTTCTTTCGGGTCCTTGTCCCGTCGTTGAGTCACGGCTCGGCGATCCCGAATTAGAAACTGACACGATCCAGCGGCTGCTTACCGAGACGCGAACGTGGTTCGCCGAAGCGTTCGTCGACCGCACAGGATCTCGATACGCAACGAACTTAATATATTTTATGTACATGAAGAAAATGTACACCCGGTGTATTGTATATCTTCGAAGATGACAAAAGTCCTAGAACGTGTGGCACGAAGTAGCGTCGCGTTTGTGGAAACGGTTTTCTAGCGCGACCCAGGGGATTCCCTGACAGGATCGGCCGAGACCATCCTCACAGGTGAAAGAGGCTCCGCAAGGCCGCCTCGTTCGGATTCTCGGTCGAGCGAGTCAGCCTTTCCGATCCGAAGACACCGATCGTTTGACCAGATTACTCGCGTGCCGCGAATGCATCGACAGCTTGCAAAAGTTTGTCGAACAAGTGAAACTTGCAGCGATAGTTCTGCACTCTCGCAGATCAACTTTTGCACACGTCGCACAGTGGTTAAAAATCACCAAAATGTGGCCAAAATTTGTGTCAACAGGTTCTTAAATCTACAGACTAAGTTTTCGCATAAATGTGAATTGCTATAAGTCGCACATTGTCTTTTGAGAGAAGCTTGAAAATAAGCAAAAATGCAAGTCAGAATGATTGCACTTCTTCCGGAAATTGGCGAACGTAGTTTGCCTCATCCTACTTTATTATGAGTAGTAATTTCAGCAAAACTAGCTATACGTATAGCGTTAAAGAGTATTTTATAAAAATTGATAGTATAAAAATATTAAATATTAAATTAAATATATTAAATTAAACTTTGAAAATTGTCTTTTCCGAAACACCTATCTTCTTGACGTATTTTTCATTAATGACGATTACAAAGCGAAGTTCACGAGAGGTCACGATGAATTTTGCATAGAAATGTTTGTTAGAGCCTCCCTAAGATGGCCGCGTAAAAATTTCTTGCAGATACTTGCAAATGTAAAAGTTACAACGATAAATAGTTAACGCGTTGGTAACGACCCAAATCGTGGCCATAACATGGCCAAAACGCAAAGAGTACTCTAATTTATTTAAAAATTAATACTCCGGCGATTTGGGATCGCTGAGTATTGAATCCGCCATTCTGGTTTTTGACATTTCGAAATGAAATTCATATTCAGCGACTCAAAAAATACGGGAATACTAGATTTCAAGGAAATCTGACAACCTTTTTAGTAACGCATCTTCTGCCATACTGCCTCCGCCATTTAGGTTTTTGAAATTTTAGATTGATCCTTTATCTAACGCTTTCGACTACTGAAAAACTCCATGTTTGCATTATCGAGAATCCTGGGAACCTTGCAATCCTGGAAACGTGAATCTCTATTCCGAACTTCAACTAGACGTTTAACACATTATACCACTTTATATACTGTTCATTTTTATCTCAATCGAAAGCTGGAATCATAAGCTATACGAAACGCTAAAGAGCATTTTTGCATAGCGGTTTAATAACAAATTATGGTCAACTAAATGGTTTCGATGCCACTATTTATTTGTTATTACTAGTCTGCGGATCTTTGTGCAAAGTAAAAAGTGTCTGCATTGATTGCAGGACACAGGAGCCAAATAAAAATTGTATTCTTCTTTTAATTATCCTTTCTTTTTCCTTCTTTAATTTTTTATCCTTTTAATTATGATATTTTAATTAATAAAATATTTTTAACATGTCCACTGCTTTAAATTACTTGTACCCATTTTTGTCATAAATGCATAAAATCCGCAGTCTAATTTTTACTTTACTATGGCTTTGAATCTTAAAATAATACTGAAATAGATTCGACCCGCTAGATTGGAATTTTATATGCTTCAAGTCGTGTTTACTGAATTTGTATAATCTAATCAAAGTTGCTAATAATTATTAGACTGCGGATTTTATGCATTTATGACAAAAATGGGTACGTACAATCTAACCCCTTGCCCTACGATTTATTTTACGGTTTCAGTGATCAGGACTGTTTTGTAGATCGTAATTTCCTAAAAAAGAAGAATATTGATCTAAATTGTATTCCACTATGTGCTCAAATAGCCGTATATTAACAAAACGAAAACAGAATTTTATTTCGATTTATAGGAAATTATTAGCATACATTTTTATCAGAATCTGTTCAGAATTTTCATCATGAATCAGACACGATATTGTAAGGCGAGGGGTTAAAGCTGTGGACATGGATTTAAGGATATAATATTTCAGTTTCAGCTTAATAGGATAATTAAAAGGAAAATACAATTTTAATTTCGCTCCTGTGTCCTGTATTCAATGCAAACATTTTTATTTTGCATAAAAATCCGCAGTCTACTAATAATCGTCACCAGTTAGTTGATAATGAAGTTTATGTACAATAAGATTTCCAAGTCGTTGTCTGAGCGTTGGTCTGGTACACTTAGGCGTGGTCTTTGTGTCATTTACTTCTACGATTCGAACGGACTTATTTTTACCGAATCGTAACAATAGCAGCACGAACAAGGAATACGCAATCAGCGGAAGATTTGTATGGCTCCGATCCTAATGTAGGTCACTGGAACGACTACATTCGTGCATCACGAACCTGGAAGAACCGCTGCTGAATCAATAGACGCGTCGGACAATAGGGAAAGTGATAATCTTGAGAACTTGCAACACGCCACGAACCTTCTAAATATGACAAAACGAAATAACGAGTCGTAGACTTAGCCAAATTGCACAGTCCCAAGAATTCTTCATTCTTCGATTTGTTTACGAGTATTCTACTTTAAGTTTCACCTTCGCAGTTTTGCCATAAATATCTATCGGCTAAGAATCCACGGTCCATTCAATACCTCATAATAAATATATTACAGGTAGAAACCTGACACAGGATGGTTACCTTGACGCTGGTCTCATTACTCAAAGTAGGGTAAAGCTTAATGTTTAAAGTTTAAACCCTCGCGGTGTCTACGTTGGCCTGAAGTACGAAAAGTTAATTGAATGGATGTTCGGGGAAAGAGTTTACGACGCATTTTGTAGGAGCGCAATTTTGAACTTGAACGTGAATTGCCGTAATAACCCGCACAAAGACATTTTGTACGGTTTGTTTCATTGAATGTTAAAGTAAAATAAGTTCTTCGTGCGCCCCCATAAAATGGGAAAAACCTGACATAGACCCTTCTTCCGGGTACCCATTGAATTACTGAAATTCTGGCGATTCAATTCTACGAATCCAAGTCCAAGGTTTAAGGATGTTCTGGAGGTACAATGGGAGACAAAAGTACAAGAAATTCGAAATCCATCAATATATTGGCAGTGAAAGCCATTCATGAGTATATTTTTTTCTGGAGTTTCTAGTTGCGTTTTTTCAAGGTTTAAATAAGGTTTGAAGTGGAATGTTATGAATTTTTTATAAGAAGACGTGTTAAAATGTGTAAACTTGAAGTTGTTATAATTCTTAAACGGTGCAGTGAATCGAACCCAAGCTTTGGTAAGGTGAAGTGCCTCATGCCTGGACAGCATGTTTTTCTATTTTAAATTTTATCACTTTAAATAAACAAAAACAATTTCTTAAAAGTTTTAACATACAGTTCAGAGTTTGTAAAGTAATTTAAAATAAAAAAATCATTGTTTAGGTTAATATCTTAATTGTATTAACAAGAATAATTCAAACCTATAGTTGGACATATTAAATCCAATCTAAGCTAGTACTTGGACAGAAGTAAAGCCTATATCGGGACAAATTCAATTTACGAGTTGATCGAGCGAACATAACCTAAAACGTTGGTTGGTGGCGCTGTTACGCATGACGAATAGAAGATGCTTTGCGTAATATGTAGTATTCTTATCATAGATTGTAGTATTGTATTATTTAACCAAATATATATTTATTTTCATTTACTGTTTTAATAAAACTTGCCATAATACAACTTTTAAAGTTAGGTAGTAATACTGATAGATTTAAGATGTAAACATAAAGTATTATTAACGTCACAACCGGAATACATTTTCTACATACGTTATTCAACCTAATAGAAGACTAATTATACGTACATGTAGTTAAATAATTTGCAAACAATGCGTTGATTTTATTCACAAACACGTGTCCGGCTTCAGGCGTAAGCACATTGCGTATAAGCTTAGAGTGGGACAGCTACTGTCATCGCGTCACTGTATGGAGTACTTATATTTGAAAATAGTCCTAATCTTGGACATCTAATATTTGGATTAATAATTATTATTTACGTTAAGTTTGATTGCCAATTTATTTTAAAATATCAATATTATTACGCGTGATAATTATTTTTTGTCTGAGGGCTTAAATTATATCTTCTTTTCTAACAAAAGTTCGAACTATAAATGCACATGGTTCGCATGTAAATAGACTATTTTGCATACTGTTTTCAGATGAACTTTGAATTCATTTTTAAATATCAATTCATGTTTTAATGAAATAATATTCACACCTACTTGTAGCTAAGGCCTCAGAATATATAATATAATTCTTTAATCTCTTAATTACTGATTTTACTATGAAAATTCAATTGTCCAGATTTAGGTATCACTTTTGGACTGTCCAGGCTTAGGGCACCTTAATTGCCTTAAGTTACTAAGAATTGGACCGTTTATTTTGAAAGTGGTGTAAGTCCACTTTCTCTTGTTTTTTTATTTTTTCTTTCATTTTATTTACATTAAATTAAGCATGAATTACGTGATATCCCATTTTTTTCAAAAATGGACTTACACCACTTTCAAAATAAACGGTCCAATTATATCTTGTCAAATTTGCAAAAATTTCGTTGCGTTTCTATATACCTCCAGAACATCTTTAAGAATAACAAGAACTCTTTCTTCTGGCAGTATCGATTCGAACGAGTCGCGCGTCGATTCGATCTACCTGGAATTCGAGTAAACGAGCACTAAACGAGTAAACAGGTAAACACGCAGCAGAGCTGCGGCGTGATCGGCAGCTGACACGTGTAACGGTGTCGAGAGTCTATCGTGTGACGACCTTAAAAGCGAAGAGGCTCGTCCAGCGAATGAGAGACAGCGACGACTCGAGGTCATCCTCGTAGCTTGGAAACGAAGACGCGCGCGTTTCCTCGAACGTATAGGAGCTTTATTCAAACGGATCTTTATCGTTTCGAGGTATAATTCAATCTGACTCCAAATACAAATTTCAAACGAACGTCGGTCGTTAATAACAAATCGATCGTCGGCTCATAACGACGACCAGCGAGATGAGCAGACGATCGCCAGATCGACTCAGCTGGTCGCCGACGATCGATCGGCATCAACGCCAACGTATCTAACATCTAATTCCTATACGTTCCTACAAATGGGACAATGGGGACGAACGGAACAACAAACTGTGTTCGATCGCGCAGCTCCTCGTATCGAATACCGGAACGTAAATCTATCGAGTATAGACACGTGAGCTCGGTTTCGTAACTGGCGGGGCGAGGGCGACACGATAAAGCGGCGCACGCTGAGGCTCGATCATAATTTCGAGGCACGGCTACGTGGTCGAGAGCGGACTTTCGCCGTTCGTCGAGTCGGCATACGAAAGAGTCCAGATCTCGCAACCGCGCGCATTAATTGCCGGCCATCGAAGGATGATAATTAGGATCGTTTAGAGACAGAGGCTCGACAGGCCAACAATGAGGGGCGAGCTCGAGATTTCCGCTGGTGCCCGCTGGCCGGTGTACGCGGCGCGACAGCTAATTGACAAGCCGGTGTGTGTACTTTTGATCGAGACAAGACTATCGTCTCGTGAAAGCTCGCGGTTTCGGAGCTCCTCTATTAACTATATACCCGACTCTCGTTTCTCTGCGGCGCGGCGCGCGTAATCGTTCGAGCGCCGAGGTTCCCACGTGCGAACCGAGCAATTAGAGCGTCGCGTTATCGAACCGAGAGCCGGCGCGGAGCTTGTCCGGAATCGAAGTTATGAACGAAGCATGACTGACGACGCGACGTAACCGAGGGAACACGCGTTTCTTTCGCCGATAGAAATTTTCCGAACACGAACCACTGCTGAAGGGACGCGGCCGTGGGACTGTCGGACCAACGTCTGCCCGCGTACCCTTTTAACTGTGATTAATCGCTGGTTTACGAGAAAGACGGATCCGGGAGATCGCAGCCTACTCGCAAGGCTACTCATGAGCCTCGTTCACCTGGTTCACCTGGTTCACCGATACTCGCGAGGAAAGGCGAGGAGAGGCTAGGCGAACGAGAGGTCCCCGCGCAACCGGTGAACGCCCCTCGATCGCGCTCTGCACCCTGCGGATCACCTGGGAACACCCACTCACGATCCACCGGGTCCCTGAATATTACTAAAGCCACCTCGACCTCCTCGGCATTCGTACCGCGATCCCACGATCCGCTCTATCTCTCTCTCTCTCTCTTTCTCTTCCCCCGTCCCGAGCATCGAGAACTGTCCTAGAAGATCCCGGAGACGTCTCCGCGAATACTGCGTGATTAGAACGTCCCGGCCTAACCGTCTTCTCAAACCCAGGTCTTTTATAATGCTCGCCGATAATATTGTGATCGTTATACAGCGGATCTCTATGCAAAATAATAATCGTGTCCGTCAATTGCAAGACATATGAGCCAAATGATCCTTGTTTAATCATTTTAAGATGCTGAAAATTACGTGTTGACATCGTCTACAGGTTTTGCAATCAAAATTCACCCCTTTGCCAATCACGTTCACCCTTTTGCAAATCAAATTCGATCTTTTGCAAATAAAGTAGTTTTAATAAATTTGAAGTGATGTTCGCTGCGCACGGTTCGATCAAATTATACACTAAATAGCAATTTTGTAGACATTTTTCAAACGTTCGATTCGGATTTGAATCATTACGTCCTGAAACACGTTTGCTATAGATTGTTTTGAAAAATGTCTACAAAATTGCTATTTAGTGTATAATTTGATCAAACCGTGCGCCGCGAACATCACCCCAAATTTATTAAAAATTTACGATCGATAATAATTTCTCATTTAAAGTAGTTTTAAGTAAGTTTTTGTAAAAAAAAATCAAATCGGATGTAAATGCATCGTTAAGAAATTCAAAATTTTATTAACAGCAAAGATGTACGTGAAATACTCATATAAAAGTAATTACCGATTCATTAAAATAACGTTGAAGTAACAATGTGGTAATTTGCAAAATTGCTTTTAAATGTCAAATGATCGAACCAGTGCGCCGATAGCATTAATACAGGTTTTATCATTGAAATAATGTATGGAAACTGTGCGTAGATATGTATATTCATTGCAGTCATTTTCTGATTATATATGTACACATATACAATCAATTTCAAAAGTGAAAGTACATATGTATTTATTGAAGCGTATTGAACATTGAATCTTATGTTTACCTCGCAGTAATGACACTGTTCACGTGTGTCTAGGTAAATATATAATTTAATCTAAATACATAGATAATTAATTTTAAGTATTCCTAATGGGTGAAATTGATTTACAAGAAGGTGAAATTGATTTGCACAAGGAATTTGACAAGGAATTTGAATTTGACTTGCAAACGGGTGAATTTGGAGTGCAAAACCTATAATATTCCCAAATAATATAATATAATAGTCCCAAAAATGTTGTACTCCCTTGAAAGAGTCAATTCCTGAGATCATTCGAAGCAACGAGTCCATGGGATTCTACAAAATTCATTTTGCGAGTAGTAAAGGATTAAAGACGACCAGTCCAACTAAAATTCAGACTGTAGTCTGTCGAAGAGCTAATTTCTGAGATTATTTTCGTACCAACTACTCCATGGGATTCTACAAAATTCACTTTGGCATTAATAAAGAATTAAAGTCGACCAGTCGAACTAAAATTCAGACAAAAATTTAGTCTGTAATTTCTCCAACGAGACAAAGCTGTGAAGGTAAGCAGATCCTTACACTTCTCGGATAGTCAACAAAGGACGCACACTGGTGCTTCGCTGTCTCGTTGGACGGACTATAGTAACTCTTTGAATCATGGCATGCGAAAATAGACAGGCCGAGGGGTATGCAGCGGGTGCTGCCGTACTCTCGACAGGTCCTTAACCTTCCGATCGACCGATCGGCCGAGATCCCCTCGTGAAAGTAGTCTCGCGTCGCGAGGAAGAGGAAAGCTCGATGATGTATGCAAATGCGTGACTAAGGTTTTCGAGAGCGTTAACGAGGTGGGCGTGTCGGCGGATTAAGACTACGTGCCGAATTCGACTCGATTAGGTGGAATCGGAGAAATGTCAGCGGAATGCTTGTAGATCTGGCGTCTCGACGATTGAGTAAGATCTAGGCGAACGTTACACACGGAAGACCGCGTGCTATCGTGTACACATAATCGATGGCCGGGCGGTGCCTTTCGTTTAATTAGAGGCCTCCCAAGCGTTCTCACATCGTGTTAATTATGTGTATAATCGAGTAGCATCTAAATTGCATAAAAGGAATAATGGCCATGTCGAAAACGGGCATTACACAGCCTGATACACGGAGAGTTGTTTCGAACGGTGAACGCTAGCTGAACGAAACTCGAAATTTAAGGTGAAAAACAGTTGCTAATCGTGTTTGCTCATCAGGCAACGAGTCCTTAATGAACTCGATTCCTTCGTGAAGACGCTCGATGGAAACTTTAAAAATAAAGTATGTATGTATAGTACTATCAATTTATTAGAATTATTAGAGAGGAAGAAAACAATTTTTCTTTCGTTCCAGTACCTTATACTTATGCAGAAGATTTTTATTTTGCAAGACTGGAACGTTTAACAATAAACCTACCAAGCATTAAAAGCGTCGGTAAATGTTGTCTCATAAAAATACTAACAATTTATTAAAATTTTCTATTTAATAGATACTTGGACAAGGAAATTTATATAATAATATTATATTGGGTTGGAAAATAAGTTCGTTCGGTTTTTTACAGTGGAATAAATCACAAAAACCGAACGAACTTATTTGCCAACCCAATATAATATTTTTTATAAATGAATTTTATAATTTCAATAATAATTGATCGTGGTAGGTTTAGTGTTAAGCATCGAACAAGAAGGGGCCAATCGATGATTGCAGCAACTTGAAATTGAAGTTAAAAAATGTTGCTAATCACGTTTGCTCATCAGGGAACGTGCCGTTAATGAATTCGATTCTTTCGTGAAGCCGCTCGATGGAAACTTTAAAAAAGTAGATTTACGACAAAATATTTCTTTAGAATTTTTATAAATTTCTTGAATTAAATTAAATTAAAAATATTTAGAATATCCCATCGGTTGCCATAGAAGTTTCATTCTCTTCTAGTCTACCTTAATATTTATCTAAACTAGTGATCTTCACGCAAAGTAAGAAATTTGTGCAACAATTCCCAGATGCACCAGCTAAATAATAATTGATCTCGCTGATTAACAATTTTAACGTATCGCTAAAAATATATATCAAAACTGTCGCGTGTGCCTCGACGTCGGAGAAAGGAAAATGTATTTTGGCTCTTCCTTTATTTATCTAAGTCGTATTTTTTAGTTAAAACCAAATGTAAGTTCGACAAATAATTTATAATTGTAAATTACAACAAAGTTATTTAATATAATTAGTAAACAAGATTGTTTAAAATAAGTGGCAGTCAAGGAACTGTCCTTTGAAGTAAATTTCAAATGAAAAAAATAAACTTACCACTGCCGGTCACATGACCGGTTTTATATTTTTCATCTTACAATTATTGAAATTACGAAGTTGCTTACATGGAAATTGATTCGATAAATTTCTTTATCCAAGCACATATTGTAATAAAAACTGTACGTAATCTAAATAAATAGAGCCTTGTCATTTTTGTATGCTAAAACATTTTAATCGCTTTTAGTGCTCGGTAGGTTTAGTGTTAATGCGTCAAATCCGCAGTCAAGACACATGGAGATGTTATCAAGATAGATCTCCTCTTTGTTTCGGGGCATTTTGTCGACCTCGGTGCGCGAGAACAGGCCGATTTGTAGGAGGACAGGTGCGAATCTCGGCGCGCGATCTTTGACCTCCCGTTTCGGCCGAGGGAACCGGCAGCGGGAGAACGCAGAAACTCGGTCGCCGGTGTATTAGGCACGATTGTGCTCCGTTCCGAACGAGCACGCGATTAATTACCGTGCCAGGAGATCGGTATCGGTTTTCGTTGCATCAGACGAAACAATTCGGCGAGCAACCGCGCGCGGAGAGAGTCCCCGAAGAAAGCGACGAATACAAAGGAGCGCTACCGTGGCGTGAGCGTCGGAGACTTCCGTTAAACGCGAAGACATCGGTGCTGAAAGATCACTGCCTCGACGTGAAGACTATTGGATAGTAACGAACCATAGAACCATTAGGTATTTTACGATTGTGGCGAACGTGCTGCTGAGAACCGTAATTGATTAAATTTGTTTCATGTTCAACCCCTTGCGGTGCAACATCGAGTCGGACTCGTGATTCGCACAGAATCTACTAAACATGTTATTCATTCCTTTAATGTAAAAGCGGTGTGTCTGGTTTGACGCCACTCCTTAAGAGTTTAATCATCATGAAACACATTAATTGCAATGTAACTTTAGTGTAGCTTGCACAAGACCAATGTAACATCGTTTAACTCCTTGCACTACACTAGAATATCGTGTCTGACTCGTGATGAAGATCCTAAACAGAGTCTAATAACTAGACTGCGGATTTTATGCATTTATAAGAAACATTGGTACGTCCAATTTAAGTCAGTGGACATATTTAAACAATTTAAGAACATCAACGTATTAGTGTCAGTTCAATAAAATAATTAAAACAAGAAAGTTTGTATGTAACCTCTGTGTCTTGGAATCAACGTAGACATTTTTTATTTTGCATGAAGATTCGCAGTCTGCTATTAACAGAGTTGGGGATTAATCGATTAAAATTTTAATAATGATTGATTGATTAATGTGTACGATTAGAAAACGGAATCATCGAAAAATCGACGATTGATTCAGTCGATTGATGAAGTTAATCGTCAATCGTTGATTAAAACAAGAGATCATCGAAAAATCGACGATTGATTCAATCGATTGATGAAGTTAATCGCCAATCGTTGATTAAAAAAAGAAATTATCGAAAAAACATAAAAGCACGTAAGCAGAGTTTATATGTATTATAAATCAAATGACAATACACCTAAACTCTGTTTACATTTTTGTCAGTATTCGTATATATAGTTTTGATTCTGTATTTCATTTCGAAATTTCATCAGTTAATCATTAATCAATTATCCGATTGACGATTACAATTGAAAGGAATGTGATCTTTAACTCACAATGAATGATCAAACCTGGCGCCGAAATCATAAATTCATGTAATTCAATTTCGATCGAGAAACAAATTTCACCTTCACTTCAGAAGATTTGCAGTCTTATTAATCGAAATAAAATGTAATTGTGATTTGAAACACTAAACAAGGAATTCAATTCCTACTTGGTTCTGATATCTTGCAATTAAAGCAAACAACTTTACTTCGGAAGATTTGTAATCTTTTTAATTGAAATAAAATGTAATTGTGATTTGAAACACTAAACTAGAGGGCTATTGTTGCTCGCTCGCTTCGCTCGCTCGCGAGTAGGGTTGTTGTTGCTCGCTCGCTTCGCGAGCTCGCGGGCAGGACTGCTCTTGCGAGAATGTTAGTGGTATGCATGGCTAGTAGGGCCCACAGCTATTAATGTCTTTCATTTTGTGTGTGACTCTCCACGAGCCACACAAAGAACTTCCCGATTCGTTAGTTGCTGTATATTATTATTATTATTTATTAAGTGTACGTTTTAAGAAGATTATACGTTTTCAGGGAAATTCAATAGTTTTCTACTTATCAAAATGTTTGCTATATGGCGTTGCATTAAACCAATATCGTATGCTCGTTGCTCGCTTGGTTCCTTGTTATAGCATACTAATGTTGCAAAATAAATTGTCTTAATTAGTTTTTCGCAAACGATACAACTCATCATTATCCGGGTTTGCAGTATTGACCTTGGTTTTCTTCGATACTATTAATTTAAATTTTCTAAAAATATATAAACCGCTCAATTTTGAAACTCTGCTCAGTGCTACATACAACATTTGTAAAGTTCGTATTTCTGATGTTTTAAAATCCATACATACTTTCTCGTATGTTTGTCCCTGACTTTTATGAATCGCAATCGCTTCAGCAGGAACCACTGGAAATTGACTACGTGTAATTTGTTATTTTCCTTCACTCGAAATATTTACTTGATTCGATATTTTTTTATTATTGGTGTAAATTTTGATTTATATTTGCATTTTTCATATAATCACGATAACGAGTTCTTACTTTCACTCCTACTCTGGCCAATTGAAAATCTAACCACAATATAGACGGAATTTTAGTATTTTCTTGAAAAGTAATAAATTTTAATATTCCGCATGCTCCATTAACCAATTCGTCTTCAACGTCAATGTTATTAATTATCATATATTTTATATTAATTTTCAATTTAATCTCAGTTAACAAATCGTTTTGAACTCATTGTTTATTTAAAGATTGTAATATAACTGTTTTTGTACTTTCATCGATATTCTTTGAAAATGTATTCTTGGCGATGATTAACTCACTCTTGCATTGGAATAATTTTCGATTAATGTAAGCGGTTACATTAGCATTAGTTGCATAATTGGAAAAAACATTTTTTTAATTAAAAAAAAACAAGAAAAATTTTTTTTTTAATTTTATAAAAAAAAATTTTTTTAATTTTATAATTAATTTTATAAAAAAAATTTTTTTTTTAATATATATATATATAGTTACGTTTACTTCTTCGGTGGATACGCCTTTCGTATAAATTGCAATGTTTAATCAACTCCTTTCGAAAAAAACTAAAAAACTACTTGACCAAAATGGACCAAAATCTAATCAGCTCTAAGTTACAGCGGGGCACATCGATTGCATCATTCATCATTCCGATCGCGTTGTTACTTTTTCTGAAAACGTTAACGAAAAATTTGATACCATAGAAACGGACATACGTACACACACACACACACACACACACACACACACACACACACACACATACCGACATTTTGATAAAAATAGTCTAAAATGACTCCAATGACCATGAAACGTGAAGATCTGCTAAAAATTCGATTTTCGATTTTCGGGGTAATTACAATAACTTCCCTATAAAATCGGGAAGTTAACAAGGAATTCAATTCCTACTTGGTTCTGATATCTTGCAATTAAAGCAAACAACTTTACTTCAGAAGATTTTTAATCTTTTTAATTGAAATAAAATACTACTGTTGCCAATATACAGTTATAAGTAGACTGTGCATTTTATGCAAATAATAACAAAAATAGGCCAGTACAATTTAAAGCAGTGGACATGCTAAAAACATTTCAGGTCACCAATGTATTAGTTTCAGTTTAATAGGACAATTAAAAGAAGAATACACTTTTTAATTGGCTCCTATGTTCTGCAATCAATGCGAACATTTTTTATTTTGCATCAAGATCCGCAGTATAGTTATAAGAGAGCGTCCCGGCGCCGTTCAGGCGGATGCGCGATCGCTCGACGACTCCTGTCCGAGTTTCTCGGCTACGCACCGCGCAAGGTCGACCAAAAATCCGGTTACTTATTCTCGGTTGCGCAATCCGCCGTCTTCGTACACCGGTCACGTTTCATTGCGGCCGTTTTGTGCACCGATACACCAGCCGCACGAAACGCGGCCGTTAATAACTCTCCTAACGTCCACTTAACCCCTCAACTGCGGCGGATAAGAACCCGCGACACCCTCGGAATAGCAAATTCGAGACTTTCACGGGCCGCGGCGTCGCGCTTCTTCAACTGCTCTGACCGTGCCCTTTACCGCGATGTACCGTTAGCGATTATGTCTACTCCCATTTGTAGCATTTATTGTACTGTAGCGGCTTCGCTCAGTTGACAACGCGCGGAATAATTGAATCAATTCGACTGAAACTGTGGAATCGATGTTTACCGCTGAGCTGCGGATTTTCTGCATTCAACGACAAAAATGGGTAGATCAAATGCAAGAAGAATCGTTTAAAGCGTTTCGACATGCTATTGTACCATTTCAACCTGTTTAGAATGATCAAGGAGAGCAATCAATGTCTATGTCACTGCTGTATCTTGCATACATCTTACATACTTCTTGTATTGTGCATACAAATTTGTAATTTCACTGTGCATTTCTATGAGGAGTATGCACAATTCTTTTCGAATCCTGAACCCAGACAATGTTCATTGTAGGCATAAAAGTTCGAAATTTATTACCTTGCTTCTGACATGCTTTACATTTTTTTATTTTTCATTACGGAAATTATATCAAAGTTCGACGTATGTAAGTTGCGATAGATTAATTGGAAGAATCACGAATCGCGTCTGTATCTATGATTGTAAATCTTCACGCTTCCGCGGAGATTGCGAAGACGTGAACGACGTTTCTGCGGTGTTTTCCATAAGTGGACTAGTTTGTCCGTTGTTCTGTAAAACAATCCATGAGAATGGGAATCCGAGTAAAGATCCGCGTTCCGCTTATGAGAATTTGTGCGCTAACGCGGAATGACACTGTGTCTTTGCAGAATGCCAGCGAAACATCCCGAGAAGCGCCAGAGCGAGCAGGAACGAGGCAGCTCTGGAATTCGAGTGCCCGGAAGAGTTCGGATACTATCCTCATCCCCGCGACTGCACGCAATACTATGTCTGCGTGTTCGGCGGCGCGCTGCTCGAATCCTGCACGGGCGGTTTGATGTACAGGTGAGTACATTTCACGATCCTTACAGAATTAATCCTTGGAGAATTAATCGTTCAGAGATTCACTCGACAGCTTGTCAAAATCTTGTATTATAAAGATCTCTACAGGTCTCGAACCTGTACCATTTCAATAATAATTATTCAGCCATTTTATATAAAAGTGGTGTGAATGAATATTCGACTGTCTGTTTATGCAAAATAAAAAATGTTCGCATTGATTGCAAGACACAGGAGCCAAATAAAAATTGTATGCTTCTTCTAATTACAATATTTTAATAAAATATTTTTTCTTCTAATTAAAATATTTTTAACATGTCCATCTTCTTTTAATTATTCTATTAAGCTCAAACTAATTGATGACCTTAAATATTTGTAACACGTTCACTGCTTTAAATTACACGTATCCAGTTTTGTCATAAATGCATGAAATCCGCGGTCTAATCATCATTAAATAAAATAATTACAATATTTGGTGTGGCTTGCACAAGACACAAGATGTGTGGGTGTAATTTGAATTATTATTTGCATCATAACAGTTTAATAACTTCAAATGACCTGAGGAATTCTTTCAAGGAAGTAAAACATTTTTGGGACAATCTGTATTCTTTCTAAATGATCAAAAGATCGAAATTAATGAAAGAATTGTACATCTGTTCGACTTGAAAAGAATTGTATGAACTCCTCGTGAAGATAAAAGGTAAAACTATTTATTTAAAAGATATTTAAGCGTATTAGAAAGGTATTTAAAAGGTACTAGAAAGGTATTTAAAAGATGCAATCAAATTACAAGGATTAATGTAACGTATTGAGATGGAACGTTCGTAGCATTTGTAAATTAAAATTGAAAGCTAAAATTCATATATTTATTCATAGATTTATTCAATAACATAATTTCCATTCTGTTCTGTTACTTTTTGCTACTTGCGAGGTAATTTCTCGTGTCATTGAATAAACATATGAATTTTATCTTCGATTCTTAATTTGAAAACGCTACGAACTTTCTTTCCAACCCAATATTTTATAAAGGGTTTACGAATTCGGTGGTTCCGAAGGAATTTCATTCTACACGCGCAAGAAGTAGAAACCTCTGTGCGGAATCTCTTGTTGCAAGGTCCCTGGGAATCGGGGAGAGCGCATCCATTAAAGCTGTCTATATCTGGACGACAATGGCTTGTTGCGTTTCGTTTCCCTTTCGATTGAAAGCCGCGCGGTATAGTTCGGACGCGTTTCAATCCCCCGCGCGCTCTCTGCTAATTTCCGCCCATATTAGTCGCTTGTTTCTGAATCGTTTCCACGTATCGACGCGAGGCGAACTGCCCAAGAAGTCTGCCTAGTCGTTTTGTCTTCTCGATCGATTATCCACTTATCCGGAGAACGGTCGAACGTTGTCGCGACGACTCGACGCGACGGTACTTCGCGAGGACCGTTCCTGTCCCAGAAGAGATCTCTATCTTCTTGCGGCGTGTTTAAAAACGAGTCCCCGGGACTTTATAACAGGATAGTAAATTACGCCACGATTAAATACCCCGCTTGATTGTCCGCCGACAAATTAGCTCTTTATTTCGAGATACACGCTTCTCGTGCTCCTCGGAGTTCCAGGAAATGGGGGAACGGGTTCTGATTGCTTTTCTACAAAATTCTGCTCCCACGATTTCTCCTATTTTTGCGTAAAAAAGACGGGTTGCAGATTTTCTGTTGTACAGTTGAGCCGTTTGACGGAAAAATTGTGCGTATCGAAACAGTCAGCCATCGGATAATAAATAGACTACGGATCTTCTGGAATAAAAATTGTTTCCTCTAATTGCAAGATGTGAGAACCAAGTAAGAATCGATTTCTTTCGGTTTTATGCAGTTGTAAGAAGCACGTTGATTGGCTTCAACTGTTATAAATATGTTCCTTCTATCGATCGTATTTGCTGTTAATAAATTTTTATATGCTTTCGGCGCAACAATTCGATCGTTTATTTTGAAACGTTGATTTTGTTTGACAATTAGCACTTTATAATTCGTAATAAACGATCGAACCGTTGCGCCGAAAGCATTTAATTACTCAGAGGGGTTTTTCTTGATCAGCTTTCGAATGGTTCATGCCATTGAAAAAGCTCTAAGGGCAGTTTTGACCATCTTAATCGGCTAGGCCCTTTTTACATTTTGTTAAAAACTTATTAACCCCTTGCCTTACAATATCGTGTCAGACTCGTGACGGAGATTCTGAATAGAGTCTAATAAATATGTATGTTATTAATTTCTTTTAAACCGAAATAAAATTCTACTTCGGTTAGGTTAATGTACAGCTATTAGAGAATATATCGGCATGCAGTAGATACAAATTTTTGCCGTTGTTAGGAATTTACGAACTACAAAAAAATTCTAATCACTGAGGCCGTGAAATAAATCGTATTTTTGTTAAAATAACAGTATAGAATACATATACACCATACACAAACAAGTTATCAGACCAGTCATCTATGCTTTCTGCATAAAACATTTTTGAAATTTTTTTTCTTTTTAATGTTTTTATTAAGAAGCCACATTGTATTGCGGAACGGTAGCGAAAGAAATACAAGAAGTAGATAGCATACCTCAGCGGTGAAGATCCGCCGGGTCCCCACGTGGGCACTGCCGGGTTAATAACCTCGGAGAACATTCTCGTAAAGGCAAAAGTTACTCTAAATGACATCACGACTTTCAATCAATGCTTTCAAGGAAGTACAACTTTTTTATGACATCCTGTATGACATCCATCGATCGATACAATTGCCTGCGGGAAGATATTTGAAAGGCACTTTTAAACTCCGCACCCACGTATGGACCGGACAAAAATCTTGCAGATAGATACACCTTTCTGGAATTCCCGGCGACGAGAACGATCATAGAAACCTGTTCCGAACCTCCGTGGGCGAATAAGCGGAAAGATCGTCGAAAGTGGGAATAATGAGATTTGAGCGGGTCACGCGAGTTAACGATCGAGAGGGGATTTACGCGATCGTGGATATGTCGTGGGTTCAACAGCCGTCGCGACGCCGGGACACGGTTCCGCGATTAACGATCGCGAGATAATATCTAGGAACGCGTCTCGACGAGGAATCCCTCGTAAATAACGACGACCTCGTCGCGCGGATCGAGTAGATTCGGCAGTGATACGAGTTGCCGATCACGGTGACGCGTCTCGATTTCTGTGTTAGCGTGTTAGGTCTGGGTTCTGCTAGAGACGGAGAATGGAGAACGGGGGGGCGTCGGAGGGCGTTATTACGATCCTGACGCGCTTTCGATCTGGAAACCGGCGACCGGCGAGGTAAAAGGGGGTCGTACGCATAACCGTCGAGAAAAAATCGGGCTGCCACACCTCCTAGAGACACGACGCGACGGGACTCGCGAGTCACAACTCGCGGCGACACGCACCGTGCAAAACAGTAAACAAGTTCGCTGGAAAACCGGCCCGCGCGCCGAGTCGCCTAACCTATCCGATGCTAACGCCGTGTCCAATTAAGGACGCTCGTAAACTCTACTTGTAACACGATGCCAAATTCAACCGATCTTCGTAAAATCCTCGCCGACCCACGAACCGGTATATACACGGTTTTGATCCACCGCAGCGATACACGCGATCCGCGATCTCCACATCGATCCACCTTCGCGCCACTCGCTTGGATCGATCCTTTCGTTCCTGGCGATGGTACACGCTCGATTCTTCGATTTCAGAAACTGGAAAAGTCACTCTTCGATCTTATTGCAGATAAATTGACCTTTCAAGCTCGAAATAAACTACGAAGCTTCTGACTAGATGTTACCTACTGGAAATAAAAAAGAACAAGTGAAACATACAATGAGACACACATACATAGAAGGAATTTGAGAGTGATAATACATTACTAGTCTGCGGATCTTCACGCATCGAGTAGATGAAATTCAAGATTGTAGAAGAATTAAACACTATTTTTGAGGAAATAACATTCTACTTAGTTTCAGATACGGATATATTAGATATAGATACAGATATATTTTGTTACTTAGAATTATTAATGCAGAGGAAGAATACAATTTTTATTTTGTTCCAGACCTTATAATTAGACTGCGGCTGTTTATGCAATTTTCAATTTTGTAGAGGAATTTTAAGAAAGTGGCATGAAATAAAATCCTATTTTTAATGGGAACGGTCTTTCTAGATCCAAAACAAATGAATTGTCGTACTAAATCCTATTAAATTTTATATTGTGGCATTTTTCGAACGTTTTCATAAGCCATAAATGCATAAAAATCCGCAGTCTACTTATAATTAATGATGGATTTAGGCTGAGACAGTGAATAACCTTCCAAGATGGCTTCGTGAACAATACATATTTTTATTAGCGTAAGAACACAACTCTTTGTTCGTGACAATATGGCAGGTAAGTTCGGAAGAACAGAGAAAGAAAAGAATATAGATGCAGCAACTGTGTAGAACAAAGAGATCAGTAGGCACACAGCGCCACATGGTGATTACTTCACAAAAGATGAACTGACCAATAGTGATCATTTATTCATATTTATTCATATCATATAACAAATATTATTCTAACAATTAATGCAGAAAATTTTGATTTTGTATTTGTATTTATGTATTTATGACACGATAAAGACAAGCGTTGACAAAATCCTGATGGCCTGGAGAACGTTTAACAATAAACCTACCAGGCATTAAAAATGTCGGCAAATGTTGCCTGATAAAAATGCTAACAATTGATCAAGATTTTTTATATAATGGATACTTGGACAAGGAAATTTAATCTTTATTTGAATTAATCTTGGTAGGTTTAATGTTCAGTATCGAACAGGAAGAGGTTAATCGATGATTACAGCGAGATAGATCGTTTTCTCGTTCATTCGCTTCCTCGACGAATCGTCCTCTAATTCGCAAGGCCCGGCGAGAAAAGTAGTTCGAGGAGGTTTATCGAACTGCAGCCCGGTTGAAAATAGTCGCGAGTCGGCCAGACGATAATAATGATCGGTGCCGGGAGAAGTTACGTTTTGCTTTCGTTTCCGCAGCCACGAATTACAGACGTGCGACTGGCCACGTAACGTGGGCTGTCCCGGAGGCGGATCCGCCAGCAAGGAAAGCGAGGAGGATCCTCTGTTCGAAAGGTGAGTTTTCAACGTTCCAGCTCTTTGTTCGCGCGACGTTGTTTTGAAAGCTTCCAGCTTGACAGACCTTGGAAAGCCGAGAGAGAATCGTCCAACGAAACATCGGGAGAGCAATTCGATCCGAGCCGTTGCTGACTCGGTGAAATGAGCCGGATCGATCGCCGGACGTCCGTCGATTGCGGAACATTTCGGGTTGTTCGATTGCGAAACCGTATCGACAGACCGTTGTCGATGGGATTTCACCCGCGCTCTTGTAATGTCGAAAGAAAACGCGGCGAGCGCGGCGGAGGGAAAAAGGAAACGCGATCGAGATCGAAACGACCAGCCTCTCGATCGGCTTTTTTTCGACCCGAGAGCTCGTTGCGAAGCCACGGATCGATCAACGATCCTGCTGCACGCGAGGCCACGCTGAGAAAATAGCACCGATGACGTCAAGAAATCGAACAATAAATGCGACCCCGATCGCGGCCGATTAAACGACTCCGTTACGACTTACTCCGGCTCCGCTGCGCCTTTGCTTTCCACGCAACCACTTTCCTTGGGAAACCGATCCGATCGGATCGAATCGGTTCGGTTCGAGTCGGATCGAATCGAACAGCCAGGACCTTTCGATCCCGAGATAGACACACCGACGCGTTTAACCCCTTTAGCCCTGAGGCGGGCTCGTCGCGAGGACTTCTCACAAAATCTGCTGCATGTGTTCGTTGTTCCTTTCTCTTCAATCGAAATAAAGTTGCATTGCCATGAGAGTAAAATGTAGGTACGATTATGGATAACAAAGAAGTTCTAATCGGTGCAATCATAAAATAAATCGTAGACTTTTGTTTTGTAAGATACTGCCGCTTTTCTAAAAATAAATTCGTAAAGGGAACGCTTAGAGCCATATCCAAATTGCTCTCAAATTTTTTTTTCGCATTTGTTTGACACAATTGCGAAATAAATGGTGAAAAAAAACATTTTTAGTAGATACTCTTATGTGCTTCGCGTGCTAACCTCAAAATTTATTGAGAAACAGGGGTGACACTTCCTTTAACACGTCTGTAAAGTCAACAATTTTGTTCATTGGTAACTAAAGACTACAACATACTCAAATTTGAACAAAATCCTAACTAAAAAGTCCTAGTCATTGTATCAGATGATTGCTCAAGTTCGTGCCCGATTTTTATAGACGTTACAACACGTTTCATAGACGTTACTGCACGGCGAAGTATAAAACAGATTATACTAGAAAAGAATGGTGACTATATAATTGATTAATAAAGCTGCATCCTTTAAAATTTAGCAATTGAATTTTATTCACATCCGTTAGATGTGAACAGAATCGTGGTGCAAGCATCAAAAGCGAGTAGAAAGCAGATTTTCCTGCAGGAATTTTTATATAACCGACAAATGAAAATTGAGTTCCCTAGAAGCGATTAGCAGTGGTCGTAGAAAGAAGGAAGTATTCAAATGGCTGACAATTTCTTCACACAGGAGACACATTGGCTGGCAGCATGTTGTGTAAGCCGCCTACTTCCGAAACAGAAATTTGCATAGAGATTCGCAGTCCGGTTGCTATATTCGACGGGAGATCATCGAACCGCGCGATCGTAACATTGAATTCGCTTACGGGACTCGAGACCGATTACGACTGGCAAACAGTTCTTCGCGCGATCCTCATACGGCTGTTAAATGACCATTTAATTGCCCGACGTTGTTCTCGAGAGTCCGACGACGGAAGGTTCCCATTGCTCGCCAAAAACGCCGGACGGAAACGCGGCGAATACGTTGTATAACGGTGGAGCGGTCCTCTGCAATGAATTGTTGCTGCTTCTCTTTCACCGACTCACGTTGAAGAGAGAACACGGCAGTTCGGAACCGGGAACCGAGTCTCTTTGTGCAAGGCGCAGTTAAGCAACGAGTTACCGGTCGCTCATTAACTTATTGTGCGCGAGTAATCCGGGGAAAGAGGTCGTTACCCAACAATCACCGATTCTGTTCGTGTGTACGCGCGGTACGGGCCCTATGTCCTACCAATTTCGGAGAAATTGGATCAGAGGTTGGCAAGAAGTGCTCTTGTCAGCTAATTTTCGAGGGCTACGCCCCCTTTCCCGCCTACAGGTTTTGCTCGCCGTGGCGGTCATAGTTCCCGAGCCAGTTCAGTATCAATAGGTACCCACAGTATCCCCTGTAATGGGTGGTATCTCCTTTAGGCCTGTTCACGGTGTATTATACAGGTGTTCGGACTTCTCTCGGAAAGGTGTGACAGATAGAGGTTAGTTCGTCGCTAGATGGCATATCGGCCATCCTCACAGTCTTCATGTACGTGTCTGAATGAGATTGTGTGTAGCAGCTGGTAGCAGCTGGTGGCAGCGTGTCCATGTAGCCCGTGCTAAGGTATATGTACGGTACATATCTTAGCACAGGCTACATGGGCATGCTGAAAACCATTGAAAACTGTGAGGATGACTAGTATTCCATCTGGCGGCGACCAGAGAACTAACCTCTAACTACCAGAGGTGCTTAGTCGGTGCTTACAGAGGTGCTTAGTCGGAACCTAATACACCGTGCCCAGGGTGCTTTTCGCGTGTTGTTGACATACAGGGTGTCCCAAAAGTCCTTAACTTCCCGGAAATGGGAGGTTCATGAGACCATTTGAAGCGATATTTTCCTTTGCAAAAATGTTACCCGCGGCTTTGTTTAGGAGTTATTAACGAAAAACACGGACCAATCAGAGCGCGACCTAGACGCGAGTTGGCACAGTCGGCCCGGCGCGCCAACTGTCGATTGGCCGACTGTGCCAACTCGCGTCTAGGTCGCGCTCTGATTGGTCCGTGTTTTTCGTTAATAACTTCTAAACAAAGCCGCGGATAACATTTCTGCAAAGGAAAATATCGCTTCAAATGGTCTCAGGAACCTCCCATTTCCGGGAAGTTCAGGAATTTTTGGACACCCTGTATAGGTGGTTCGGAACCCACCCTATAAACAGAAGGTCCAAATGAAAAAGAAAAAAAAAGTAGGAATTAGCCTGAACTTCAGGGCGACACACTGTGGTCTAAAAGTCAGTTCTAGCGCGAATAAATGAAAAATACCAACTACCGTAAATCTGTTAAAATTTGTACTTGTATGATAGTTCGATATGTATACTACAATAACAAAAGCAAAATTAGTCACATCACCGTATTATTGTTGACAAGACTGTCAACATTCCAGTAACCACATTTTGTTTTTCTGCGTTAGTCAATTACTACAATTTATAACCTCAAAATATTGAGTTCTTTCTTGAAGTGTGCATAAATTGTTAGTATCTTGTTATAATTGATATTATCAGTATGGCTGCTACTGGAAATGGTAGGTTTACGTTTCCTTCGCACACTTTAGGATATATTTTATGAACTGATACTTTTTAAGAATAATTATTGGAATGTTGTAGTTTTACAAAATTTGCACGTATTTACACGCGTTGCGAAGTATTTAATTTGAAAGCTTACTTCATCTCCATAAACGGCGAAGAGAAAACGCAATCGATCCTTCGCAATCCCGTTATCATTTTATTTTAATATTTTAGTAAACGTATCAACGATCACCGGCTTAGAGTTGTTCGAAGAATGGGTCAAATTGAAGAATTTGAAACGAAAGGATTGCGTTAGTGGATTACTAGAGGCTATTTTTACCGGAAGGAATCTGAGCGGACACAATATTGAAGGAATTTTAGAGAACTTTATGAAGAATATCGAGAAACGTTGGAAAATAGACAATAATTATAAAGATTTCTGTCAAAAAATAGGATTGGTTAGAATCGACCATGGTATTTCCCTTTCATGAGATTGAAATTCACGAACTCGAACTCGCAAGAGTTTGGATGGCCATTGAAAAATTTTTATGAATGTAGTATTAGATTACTAATTATTATATTAATAGAAAAGTAGTAAGTATTGTAAATTATGTTTTATTTACTTTACTCAAATATTTAAAAGTAATTTTTTCACAAAATGTCAAGTTTTTCTACTAGTTCTGAACTAGAACTGACTTCTAGACCACTGTGCGGTGTAGCTGATATGATGTCAATCCGAGGTGCAGCATTCCTCCCTTGAGGAGGATCGCCAATAATGAATGTGTCGCACGATAAGACGTAGCCCTCGAAAATCGGCCGAAACGCGCCGTATTGTGCGCGAGTATTCGGGGAAAGTGGCCGTTACCCAACAATCACCTATCCTATTCGTGTGTACGCGCGGTCCAGGCCCGGGCCCGATGTCTGCCGATTTCGGAGAAACAAGACCCACGATTTTTCCGCGTTCGCCAAACGAAATCGAAAGAAAATCGCCTTCTCGGTCCATCTGGCAGTCGGAGAGACTGAACCGCGAAAGCTTTCCGAGGTCTGAATGGCGATTGCTACGATCGAAGCTGATCGATCCTGTCGCAACAGATCGGCGAAGATCGAGAGCCTGCAGGACCAACAGCACCAGCACCAACAGCAACAGGCACCGCCTCAGCGATCCCAGCCGCAACCGAGACGCGAGCAACATCATCAACAACGTCCTGTACAGAGACAACCTATACCCATCACTACCACACCCACGCCTATTCCCCAGATCACGGAGAAACAGATCAGGCAGAGGCAACAGGCCAGGAATTATCATGAGGATGAGTATGAGCCCGCTTCCGAGATCGAGAGCGATAGACAGCAACGCGTCTACAGGGGTCAACCTTCTACCATTGGACAGGTGCAACGAGATAGGGACGGTCTTCGCAGGAATGTCATCGCGGTATATACAATGTTGATTTATATCTACCCTCTTCATCGGATCCCATGGAAATCACCGACACAGATTTCTCCGACACGGTTCTCGACGACATTTCACCGACTCCAGATTTGACCGACAATAGCTTTGGCCGACAACGATTTTGTCCGATAACGAATTTGTTCCACAATGACTTGAGACACGGTATGACAATATTGCATGATAATACATATGATAATACTGTATGATAATACACAGTGGTCGTCTTAAGTTGTTGTGGATCAAATTCGTTGTCAGTCAAAATCGTTGCCGATCAAATTCGTTGTTGGTGAAAGGCCGAATGGGACCCTCTCCATCGATTCAATTGAAGCAATGTTACACAGAATGCTAGGCAACAGCTCCATTCTATTACAATTTAGATAAATGATAGTTTATATTGCTCAACCCCGTCCACTACATTGACTACGTCAGGGCAGATTCTAATGAAATTTCGAACATGATCTAGCTAAATATGTATGTCATTGATTTCCTTTAAACCGAAATAAAATTCTATTTCGTTGTTGTCAAGATACAGAAGTGGTCCTTTTAAGTAAGGCTACCTAAATATTTCTTCAGGTTATTGTGATGAAAAAAATATTTGTTACGTAATGTGTATGGTGTCAATATCAATATCCATATGGAGTCGATATATGGTAACCAAATATCTGGCAAGAATATTTTTTTCAGAGGGAAATATTTTTTGGAGTTATCAAGGTCATCGGTGTTTCTTGACACATAATTACATTTTTTTTATTGCATCGTGTAACCGATCGAAAAATACATTTAGATATGTATAATATCATGACCTTGAGATAACCTTGATCTTCGGAAATTAAATTGAAGGCTTTAAAGAGCGTGAATGTAAATAAACATTTTTACTATCGCAATACTGATGATACGTAACGGTTTGAAATCGCGATCAGTTTTAATTTATCTATCGGTGTATCGACGTATAATTTATTTACGGTAAAGCTGATCATTGTTTAAGGTTAATTTAAACTTTAATTTTCGAAGAAAAATGTCACGAATATGTTAGCCAAAGTCCCGTAAAAAAATCATGAAATATAAAGAAGTTTTGTTATTGTATTAGTAGTAAGTAGGTTTTACCCTTGTGCAACCCTTAATATTGAAGATAAAGGAGTTAGTTTTGACATCCATCTTTGTAACGAGCTATGAATACATTCGAATCACTATAATGGTAAAATGAATCGTAGTGGAGGGTTCCCCAGTCCACTGAAGAATAGAACTGTTGAACTATGTACCTACTTGCAGTCTCATTCCACTGATAAAATTCAATGATAATGCAGGAACGTAGTTTTCTCTAGTGTTTTATGCATCTCATATTGTCTAATGAAGTGTCCTAATAGTTCCTGGACTGCCTATCGCCCGATACTATGTAATATTGTCGTCTGTCCCACAGGAGCGAGAAAAGGAGAGCACGCGCGCTCAAACGGAGGCCCACTACAGGTGCGTAAAGACCGCTCGAAAAACGTATTGTCTTTTTTCTTCGATTTCTCTTTCGTGGACCCGTTTAATTCGCTCAACTGCTGTCTCGCGTTCGCGTAACACCTATCCGAGGTTTTTTCGATCCTAACAGCACGACTCAGCAATGTTCAGATTTCCGTGTTCCGCGTTGATCCTATTTATTCTAGAGACTCGGGAAAACCAGAGACAGATTAACCCTTTGCACTCTTTTGTCGAGTGTGACTCGACGTCAGAGAAAGATACATATAAAAGAAACGGGTTTTTATATACAGGGTCATCCGTTTTTAAACGGACAAACGTAAACCAGCTATAAAGAACCCCAAATGGAACAAGTTTTACCCCTGCCACTTTTTTTGTTTCGGCCTTGATTTCTAGAAAATTGCAAAAAACCATAATTTTTTTAGTTCACATAAACTTGAATATCTCGGGACTCCAGTGATGAATCTTGATGATTTTTCCTTTGTTTGGTTTAAAATAAATAGGGGCATCTTTTTTGTTAACAAAACATTTTTGTATGACCTTCGGATCTTTGTTGTTTTGGCATAGGGCAAAATTGCAATTTTCTAGAAATCAAGGCCGAAACAAAAAAAGTGGCAGGGGTAAAACTTGTTCCATTTGGGGTTCTTTATAGCTGGTTTACGTTTGTCCGTTTAAAAACGGATGACTCTGTATATATATGTATTTGGTTCTTCCTCTATTTATTTAATTTCTTATTTTTTATAAAATACAACAAAATTTGAGAGCTATATTTAATATAGTAGTGGTATAGTATACATATTGGGTTGGCAAGAAAGTAGTTTCGGTATTTTAAGGTGAAATAAAAATTTCCTTGAGCAATGAACTTTAATCGATCAAATATTTTCCATTTTCTTCGATGATCTTTTGCCATCTTTCTGGTAGCTTAATAAAGTTATTGGCTATTTTCATGAAGCTGCGACAGCTACATATTGAATAACAAAATTGGGCTTTTCATTTCACCTTAAAACGACGAGATTACTTTCTTATCAACCTAATATTTAGTAGTGGTGTGCGAGACCGCGGGAAGTCCCGAAACCTGATGCTTGGGACGAAAATGTTCGGGTTTCCTGTGAATCTTCGGGATTTCTGATACTGTGCGGAATCACTTAACATTGTTTCTTTAGTAAGAATTCCCGAACATTTTCAGGAAACCCGAACATTCTCAGGAATTCCGAAAGTGTCAAGATCCCGTTTCGATCCCGAAAATCGTTTCGAAATCGTTGATTTGTAATAATATTCGTGAAATAATTTTAAATTGCTTAAAATAAGTAGCAGTCAAGGAACAGTCCTCTGAAATAAATTTAAATCACTTAATTTGAAACACTTAAAATAGTAGGGAATTGTTGGCAATAAAATTGAAAAATAATTCGGAATGCGAAGGGTTAAAGATTGTTTGACATCGCAGGACGCAGGTGCCATCCTCGGAGTCGCCGAGAGTCGCCAAGATACTCGCGTCCACCGTTTCCTCGAAGACCTACTACGACTCGGACCAGAGCTACCCGTACTTCACGATCTATGAGGACGACGTGCCGTCCATTTTCAAGGATGAAGGTGAGTGTCGCGGCGGAGCCGAGATGTTCCCGGGGAAATCGGATCTCTACAGAGATTCGAAGCACTCGGTGTTTCTTTCGCGTTTAACGCATTCGATTCGTCATTTCTTGGACAGATTACAACCAGTACACCGTGAACCAATCGGTGCCGGTTCAGCCGAGCGTCAAGGTCAGCGATATGAACCAGAGGCAGTACCAGAAGCCGAAGAAAGTGGCGGTGAACGAAGCTGACAAGTACAATTTGAACCACGACGACAACGTGCAGGACTACGACATCTACGAGAACCAGGTGCGCGCGATTCGATCCTGGAACAGTTCTCCGCTCCAATTAACCACTCGAGTGGTGACAAAGAGTCAAAATTGCTGTACCATGATTCACAATATGGTTTACATTACTAAATATCTTGGTATCGAATCAATTATTATACGTTTAAGTATTCTATGAGATATACAGTGGGTGTACAAAGTATTCATACACTTTTTAAAAACTAATAATTTTAAAAACTTTTTCATAATTGTACCAAACGACCTGACTTTTTATAATCAAGTAGAAGTATTGTTTCACGAAATGATATGAAAAAAAGATTTTCCAAAAATTATAATTTACAAAGTTACATGCGAAAATAAAAAAGGCATTTCTTAAAACTTTTTTATTTGGGCCCTTAAAAAATTGAGAATATATGTTTTGTAGATCTATGTTAATTATACACATACTGCAATTTTAATCAAGATCGGTTGACGCACGAAAAAACGACAAGCATCGAAAGATTCTGTGGATTTAAAGCAGAAACTGATCAAAAGTTGTGTAAAACTAGGATTTTCGCCATTTTTAACCGCTTGTAGCTCGTGTGTATGTTAATCGATTTCAATGAAATTTTCAGCATGTGTATAACTAACATAGATCTACTAAACGTATATTTTAAATTTTCATTAAGGACCCAACTAAAAAAGTTTTAAAAAATTCCTTTTTTATTTTTGCATGTAACCTTGTAAATTGTAATTTTTGGAAAATCTTTGTTGCACATCATTTCGTAAACCATTGCTTCTAATTGATTATAAAAAATCAGGTCGTTTGGTACAATTATAAAACAGTTATTAGTTTTTAAAAAGTATATGAATACTTTGTACACTCATTTTTTTCATATACAACGGATTTATTCCAAGTCGGAAAAAATGTTTGATCTTCGAGTTGGAATAACTCCGACTGCAAACGATTAATCTGCGGATCACTGTGCATTTCACAATTTTTTTTTAGTTTGCAATTATTCAGATTATGAAGACACTAAATAATTCACTCAATTTATTCGTTCCAACGAGAGAAACGTTTAGACGGGAATTTATATAAAGATCCACACAGTCCCGTGCCCATTGCCCGATCACCAGAGAATTCGCGCCAGAACCGTCCCACGAATTACAATATCTTTTTCTGTTTTTTTTTTGGTTTTCCGTTCCGTTTCGCGCGGCGACACCCGCAGGCTCAGGTGAACAAGAACAAGTTCCGCATCAACGAGGGCCAGTCGTTCAGGTAAGAGGTTTCTTATTAATCGAGAAAGGACCAGCGCCGGTCCTCCGGCGGACCTCGATAGTCCAGGAAGAAAGGAATGATAGCGACGCGACGCAACGCGGCGTCACCGAGCGTGAACCTCCGCTCGTTCCGCGAGACAAGAAAATTGCCGGGGCGCGATCGTGCACGCGTTATCGCCTCGAGCTTTCCTCGGCCGCCTTTCAGCCCGGCTATTCTCGTCAATTACGTCCCGGGGAAACGGACGATGCGTCGATGCATCCTCGCGGATCTACAGACACCTTGTCCCGACGCTGCATCGCTCGATCCACGGCGAAAATGCACGCGTGCACGCGCTTACGTAAACCTTCGTAAACAGCGTGGATTTATCGATCTGCGATCGGAGTTAAAAATAGTCTCGACTCGCACTGGTCCGGCGGGTCTCTCTCTCTCTCTCTCGCCAGCTGATTCTGAAAGCACGCCGTTCGATTCCGACGATTTCTTCTTTTCTTACTGGCGACGCTCGCTGAAATTTCACCCGGTCCCGCTCGCTGCGGAATTTATGAATTCATTCTGCGAGACGCGTTCAAAGGAAATCGTTACGATGAATATACAATTTGTTAAACGAGAGTCGCGGTGTTCACAGGCCCAACGTGCTCAGCCATCCCGGTGTCCATGTCACCACGCCGAACGCCATCGTCGACACGTTCATTCCGTTGACGACCAGCACTCAACCGCCGCCGTCCACCACCAACAGGCCTTACACGGTCAACGCACCCGTCAGGTACGCTGCTCGATCTTTTTGTCTCTGTTTTCGCGGTTGCGCAACCCGCTAGGTGCCAGATCCGCGGAACGAACTACAGACCGCGGGTTTCAATGTGTACTAAAATACATAACTAAAATACACGTGGTATACGTGAATTGTTTAGTACGAATTTGAGGATCCGTGAATACGGTTCCGTTTGAAAAACAGTACGAACGGATCCGCGTTCGCGGATCCTTAAATTCTTACTAAAAACAGTAAAGTCGCGATAGTTGTCAACGACCAGGCACGCGATAGTTGTCGGGTGCCTACCCACTCCACTGCCGGCCGGGGAAGGACAGCGTATGGGAAGGAAAAAGACGCGGACAGTCGCCGCACAGTGGAACTTTTCGTCCATTTCGGAGACAAAATCAAAGAACTTCCGATAGAAATGAGATAGAGAGCTGAAATTTTTTTTAATTACAGCTGAGACTCACAGAATATGGGAAAAATAGGGAGATTATGGTACGAACATTTTTTAACCTTGAAAAAAATCGTCAAACTAGCACAATGTCACGAAAATTGTGGTTTTTGCAATACCATGGGTAGAAAAAAATTTTTTTGTAACATGCCATACATCATTTCCTGTAGATTTTTTCATGCTTAATTCAAATCTGGTCTCAAAATTTGTGTACGACTTCAGGATTTTACAAGAAATCGATTTTTGTGAACGAATTGTTTAACGAATTTTCTCAAGGTTATAAAACGTTCGTACCATAATCTTCCTATTTCCCCATATTCTGCCAAGTTTCAGCTTTAATTTAAAAAAAATTTCATCGCTCTATCTCATTTTTATCGAAAGTTCTTTGATTTTGTCTCCGATTTGGACGAAAAGTTCCACTGTGCGCCGTCGCCGGCACAGTTCAAAAGCCCACATGTTCCCTTTGATCCGTACTTACATGTTGTCCTTCTCTACATGTCCCTTGTTATATCGATCGTATAATTGTTAATAAAAGATGTACTGATGCTCGCGGCGCATTGGTTCGATCTAATTTTACGTCGAAGCAATTTTAAAAATTGAATTAAATTTTCGACGTTTCGATCGATGTTTAGATCATTTTCAAGAAAAATAATAATAGCGTCTGTGAATTATTAAACAGAAAAGCTAGTGTTATTACTATACTGCGGATTTTATGCATTTATTACAAAAATGGGTAAGCACCATTTAAAGCAGTGGACATATTAAAAAGATTTAAAGACATAAGCGTATTGGTTTCAGTTTAATTAGATAATTAAACGAAGAAAGAAATGTTTATTTCGCTCTTGTGTGTTGCAATCGATGCAAACAATTTTTATTTTGCATAAAGATCCGCAGTCTAGTTATTACCATCAGTAAATTAAACATTGAATGTCAAAATTGTGTACTTTGTTGCCCACTTGCTTAATGGAATTATTTTAACTAATTTGGACCAACGGAACACGTGCTGTTCTCATGTCGTTACACAAGCCACTGAGGCAAACGTGAAACCAATTGAAACAAACCAATCAGATCATCGATCGATATATGAATCAATCGATATTTGGCGGTTATTTCAAACCGTGAAAAGTCAAATCACAACTTTTAACTGCTTGTATACCAAGATGTGATGGTAATATTAAATTAACATCAATTTTGACCAATTTGTAAAACATTTTTGTTTGCAAACGATTACATTTAGGTGTTATTGCAAGTGGTGAAGCCACAGGATAATAAAATTGTTTGGAAAAAACAATTTTGTCCTTCTCTACGTTCTAAATAATGTCGGTATGCGATAGTTGTCCGTGCAGAACACAGGCTGGTTAACAAGAACATACATATACACGTGAAATAGGGATCTCTAGAACGAACGCGTTCGAAAGAGACACTTCACTTCTGCTCTATATTCTTATATTAATACAAAAACGTAATCATCTCACGCGAAGAGACGAACGAAGAAAGCGGGAGATGGATGGGTTAATCGTGTACGCGATTGCTTTTATTCGACTTCCGGTCCGGAGAGGAGAGCCTCGGCCTTGCAGTGCGTCGTCTTCGCCGACCAAGACCCGATTTCGCTGCTCTCCGTATTCCGTAAAACGAAACCGACTCGCTTTCTCCAGCGTCTATAACGCGGGAGGACATTTTCCCTTTGCTTCCCGCCGGAAACGGCGTCGATTTTTCGTTTCTCGTTCCCCACCTCGCGTTTCCTCTCGAGATGTATCTACCGGCGATCTCTACGGTCGTCGCCATCTTTAATTCTTTCCTGTTGTTCCAGCAGCCGAGGACGCCCGCAACAGATCCACCGCGGCACCGCCCCTCCGTAAGTACAAATTTCAATTACACACACTCGTTCTCTCGGAAACGGAGACGATTACTCTAATTGCGAGAAGAAATATACATATGTATGGATCACGATCGGGGCTTATCTTCGCGGAGAGCCGCTAGAAAGTGGAACCAAGTTTCTGCCGGTTTGTTCGGGACGGGATCGAGAGTGCCTCGCCGTTATCTGCCTTTGTAATCGGTAGACAGCGGATCTTTATACATTTATAGCAAAATTGAGTAGATTAAATTCAAAATTGTTGAAGAAGTTTACGATTTCGCCTCTATTGAAATCATTAAAGGACGAAATAACATTCAATTTGGTTTCTATCTCTTGCAATGGATGCAGACAATTTTTATTTTGCCTAGCACATAATCAGTGAATTAATCCAGCTAGGAAGCAGTCCATCCGAACGGCTCCGAATTCTTTTTCTCCTCTATTGAAATCATTAAAGGACGAAATAAGATTCAATGTGGTTTCTATCTCTTGCAATCGATGCAGGCAATTTTTATTTTGCCTAGAACATAATCAGTGAATTAATCTAGCTAGGAAGCAGTCCATCCGAACGGCTCCGAATTCTTTTTCTCCTCTATTGAAATCATTAAAGGACGAAATAAGATTCAATGTGGTTTCTATCTCTTGCAATCGATGCAGGCAATTTTTATTTTGCCTAGTACATAATCAGTGAATTAATCCAGCTAGGAAGCAGTCCATCCGAACGGCTCCGAATTCTTTTTCTCCTCTATTGAAATCATTAAAGGACGAAATAAGATTCAATTTGGTTTCTATCTCTTGCAATGGATGCAGACAATTTTTATTTTGGCTAGAACACAATCAGTGAATTAGTCTAGCTAGGAAGCAGTCCATCCGAACGTCTCCGAATTCTTTTTCTCCTCTATTGAAATCATTAAAGGACGAAATAACATTCAATTTGGTTTCTATCTCTTGCAATCGATGCAGACAATTTTTATTTCGGCTAGAACACAATCAGTGAATTAGTCTAGCTAGGAAGCAGTCCATCCGAACGTCTCCGAATTCTTTTTCTCCTCTATTGAAATCATTAAGGGACGAAATAACATTCAATTTGGTTTCTATCTCTTGCAATTGCTGCAGACAATTTTTATTTTGCCTAGTACATAATCAGTGAATTAATCTAGCTAGGAAGCAGTCCACCCGAACGTCTCCGAATTCTTTTTCTCCTCTATTGAAATCATTAAAGGACGAAATAAGATTCAATGTGGTTTCTATCTCTTGCAATCGATGCAGGCAATTTTTATTTTGCCTAGAACATAATCAGTGAATTAATCTAGCTAGGAAGCAGTCCATCCGAACGGCTCCGAATTCTTTTTCTCCTCTATCGAAATCATTAAAGGACGAAATAACATTCAATGTGGTTTCTATCTCTTGCAATCGATGCAGACAATTTTTATTTTGCGTAAAGAACCGCTGTCTAGTAATGAGTGAATTAATCTAACTAGGAAGCAGTCCATCCGAACGTCTCCGAATTCTTTTTCTCGCCGCTACCGTATCGGCCAATCTGTCTAGCGCAGCGAATGTCGCGTCGAGAGGTGAACGAACGTTACCCGTCGAATTAATGCAGCTAGAAAGTTAATTGCGCGCGTGCCAACGGACCGAACGCTCTGGGACTCGCCGAGCGATGATCCGTCATCGATCGGGCGACACGGAATCACTGGACCGACTAGATTATCGGACATTGCTATCTCCATCGACATCGATGCGAGAAGATTGTGATCTTAAAGCTGGCTCCACACTGCAGCAATGTGGAGCAACGTCGAGCAACTTTTTGCCGACTCTAAGCAACAAGTGGAGAGAAAAAGGTGTTCGATGTTGCTTCACTGTGGACATAGCTTAACACGTTCGCTACCAGAATCTATTTTGCTGCCTGCCTTTTTCGTTAAATTCGTTATTTCATTAAATGCAACATACCTCCGGAATGCAATATTGAAACAATTTAGCAGAAGAAAATCATGGATTATCTGAATATTGGCTGCGTACTAGAATAACAAAGTGTATACAATTAATTTCACTGTGTTCGAAGAAAATGGTTGGTAGTCAACGTGCTAAGCTAAACGATGATACCACTGTACCAAATGAAAGTTTAAAAATCTTCTTTTAAAAAGTAATCCCGATGGAAAATATTGAATTTTGATTTTGAGGGTGAGTTGCTGGTTTATGATTAAAGCTGCTGCTGCTATTGAAGGATTCTTTTAAAAAATCCTCAGCCATGAACCTTCGACAATTATGGAATAGTCATCGGTAGATAATGACGCTGTATAGTGAAATAATATAACGTCGTATATTGTACTGTATACTGTACAGCATACGAAATTACACATAACAGAGCTTAACCCTTAGCACTCGAGTGGTGAGTCAGAGTCACCACCAGAAATTGCGATACCATTATTCAAAATATTGTTTAGAGTATTAAATATCTTGGTGGCAAATCACTTACTAAACATTTAAGTATTGCATGACGTGTTATATCAATTTCATATCCATAAAATGAAAAAAAATTATATAGATTGGAATTATTCTGGGTCGGAAGATATGTTTCATTTTCGAGTTAGAATAGCTCCGAGTGCAAAGGGTTAATATACAGGGTGTCCCAGTTTTTTCCGGCCAAACTTTGCCAGTGTGTTCTACACGCAAAAATAAGAAAAATATGTTATATGAACATATGCTCTTAAATGTTTTATCAAGGAGTTATAACTAATAATACAAAATGATAATGAACTGGCATTTCGTCGACACAGCGTACGAACGTATTATGAATACATTTAAATGGATACATTTAAAGTCCAATCTCATGGTCTCCAAGATCACCAGATCTCACGCCAATGGATTTTTACGTGTGGGGAGTTGTAAAACCAAAAGTTCACGAAGCACAAATTAATACTCGTGAGCAGTTAGTACAGAGAATTGCAGACGCATTTGCTGCGATTAGAGAAAAGGAAGAAGAAATCAGTTGTAATACGATAGAGTCAATATTTCGTAGATGGCAATCCTGTATTCGTAATAACGGACGTCATTTTGAAATGTTAACTCGTTAATAAAACATTTAAGAGCATATGTTCATATAACATTTTTTTCTTTATGTAAACACAGAGATATTTATAATACGTTCGTACGCTGTGTCGACGAAATGCCAGTTCATTATCATTTTGTATTATTAGTTATAACTCCTTAATAAAACATTTAAGAGCATATGTTCATATAACATATTTTTCTTACTTTTGCGTGTAGAACACACTGGCAAAGTTTGGCCGGAAAAAACTGGGACACCCTGTATGTACATATAAGAATAGCATATGAAGTACAATATAAAATAACGTAATATACTGTATTTATTTATATAGCATATGAAATACAGTATATTATAACGTAATATACTATACAGCATATAAAATAAATGAAATTATGGGTTCCAGGCGATCACGGCCGACGTTGAAGCCGTCGACGGAGTTCGTGCCCAAGTCGCAGGAGTTCGTCGACATCTACAGGCACCCGCCGACCAGGCCGTCGCCGATATACCCGACCCCGCAGGTCGACAAACCCGCGGCCAAGTGTCGCAAGGACGTCTGCCTGCTTCCGGATTGCAGCTGCGGCGGCATCGACATTCCAGGTGAGCAACCGTTCGTCGCTTCCAGCGATCCATTTTCGCCTCGATTCGGCCGAGGAGCTTTAGAAACCGCGACGATTCCGTTTAGGACCGGCACGGAAACGCGGAAAGGACGCGCGACGACGAGGGTGACGCAAGCGAGAGACTCGCGTCGCGAATGTTAAGTTCGAGCGATCGCGAACGGTCCGCGTCGCGCCACTTTCTCCGATTCTAACGTTACACGCGCGACAGTGAAACAGATCCGCTTTGCCGGTGGCGATTTCGCGCGTACGCTCGTCGAAATCGAAAGCTCCGCCCGTGACGCGAATCGAAAGAGCCGAGCGTTTCCGGTCGACGCGCCGCGTGACGACACCTCGCCTCGCATTCGCCTTCCCTGCTCTGCCAGGTCTACCGGAAAGTTTCATTCGGTTTTTACTTTCATCGTACCTTTTTCACGCGGTAACTTTCAGCAAAAATCTTTCATCTTGTAACATTGAATCTCCGTGATGCAATCATTTCGAAATCGATACGTGGGTTGACACACCCAGTCAGCAAAATCTGTTCGAGCTGATTAAGGCGGTAGACTTGTTTCCAGGATTGCAAGGATGCGGGATTCGCGTTCTTATTTTTTGATAATAGAAAAATGGGGTTTTTCAGTAGTCAAAAGCGGTAGATAAAAGATCCATCTAGGGCGCTATCGCCCTCAAAAGCCCTATTTTTTCGTTTACGAGGCGTAATTTGCTTTATTCTGCAGCATGTAGCTATGATAATAGTTACATGCGCAGTTGTATGCTTCCGAATATTGCAAATTACGTCTCGTAAACGAAAAAATAGATAAACTGAAACTGTACATTCATAAATATACCGAAATATACAACTATACTATTCATTAAAGTTACGTTTGCACAAAATTTTCGGGTTCGAGGTCATTTCAAGGTATAATACACTGTTGAAATCGTCTTGATGTCAGCAACAATCCTATGATGTCCAAAACATGTGGTGCCATTTAACAAAGTTAAGGTGACCTTTACTTTTTTTACGTAAAAAGCATTTTTTTAGATTTAAGAATATGCGGACATGTAGTTCACCAAGTACTGACAAACTTTTGTCTAAAATATCTTTTAATTGCATTATCGGATATGCCTAAAAAATGGTGACATAACTTAACGGGGACCCTGTATTAGATAAACTGAACCTAAAACTATATAGATAAACTAACCTATATAGAACAAACTGAAAAAGCCCGTGTTTGCATTATCGAGAAATGAGAAGGCGAATCCGGGCACCTTTGCAATCCTGGAAAAAGGAGTGCTAGCTGGATTCGCGCGTACAGTCGGTGTACAAAGTATTCGTACATCTTTTAGAAACGAATAAATTTATCAAAATTGGACTCAGCAGCTGAGTTTGTTTGAGACATTAGAAGGGTTAGTTTACTAGCTAATGTGTAAATAATTTTTTTTTGTAATTGTTATTGGTCGCAATTACGAAGAGAACAGTAAAGACCACGATTTTTAAATTTTTTATCTGTGCCCGTAATGAAAATTTAATACATGTATTTTGTAAATCTAAGTAAGTTATAATATATGTGCAAAGTTTCATTAAAATTGGCTGACGGATAAAAAAGCTATGGGCATTGTAAGATGTAAAAATCTTTGAATTTACGGTTTGCGATTCATTTTAATCGCAGATTCTTACGATTTTTGCTATTTTCAATCAATTATATTTCGTAACATCCATGATCGATATCGATGAAACTATGTACAAGTATATAACTGACTTAGACCTACCAGAAAAATTTCATTAAATTTTCATTACAGGTACAGATAAAAAATTTAAAAGTCGTGACCTTTACTATTTCCTTCGCAATTGCGATCAATAACAATTTTTTTAAAAAGTTATTTACACATTAGTTAGTAAACACATTAGTTAGTAATCCTTCTAACGTCTGAAAAGAAACTCAAGCTGTTGGATCCAATTTTAAAAAAGTAATTCGTTTTTTTAATGTGTACGAATATTTTGTACACCGACTGTATACTATAAAATCCCATAAAAATATACAAAGTGGTTCACCAGATATTACTACCTCGATTTGCGTCATCATTATTATTCGTAGCGAAGAATGTTTATACAAAGTTGAATGGTTTCGAGAGAGGCATACTTTGGTATTGTGAGTTGTTTTGTAAGTGCACTTTTTTTAAAATGGCGACCGTTTACATCACATTTTCTGAATCGAGAATGTAACGATTGTTTTACGTTATGTATAACAATAAAACTGGTGGTATGTTAATGCATTCAGTGATGATACAATCTTTCATATCAGCAATTGTAGTCGGAGCCTCAGCGTATACTTTATATTACAAGTAACTCCATAAGAAAAAATTGAGGGGTGTTAAATCAGATGATCTTGCCGAAAAATAAATGGGACCACTTCGTCGTATCCAACGATTCGGAAATATTTTATTTGTTATTCTATCATAATGTGCAGGACAACCATCCTGTTGGAGTTGGAGTCACATTGTTTGTCGAATATGCAATGACAAATAATGTAAAAATGAATATATAAAATCATCAAGAGAGTTGTGATTTTGTAACAACACTAAAAACAAAATATCTCCTTCACTAATGGTTTCTCGATATTAAAAGGTGAATACTTTTCGTAGAGTATATGAAACTTCATCGATTAGCGCAGGAAAAAACATACGACGTCATTTAAAAAAATTCAAATGACAAAGTATGCATCTCTCGAAACCATTCAACCTCATATAAACATTCTTCGCTACGAATAATAATAACGACGAGAATCGAGGTGGTAATATCTGGTGAACCAGCCTGTATTTTAAAAAATGAATGCACAACTGTCTGAATCAACTGTACAGGGTGTAAAAAAAGTAATGGTCATCCGTCCTAGGGGTGAATCTACACCTCTGGATCGGTGGACATTTGTAAGAAAAACTTGCCGCAAAATTGTTTATAACACAGAAAATTAGTGTTAAAGTTTTTTTTTGCATCAACGCATTCTACTCATCGAGAAGAGGAAAAGTTTCAAAGGAGCCATATGTCACAAACAAATAGTTATTGAGATATAAGCTGTTAAAGTTTTTGCAAAATTTGATTGTGTGGAATTATACGTATAGACAAAAGCCTACTACTACAGTCCACACGTCCGTGTCGATGAGACAGAAGATGATCGTGTGCGTGCCGCGAGACAGACGAAATTTAAAGGCGCATTCGTCGTTTGGCTCCTTTAAATTTCGTCTGTCTCGCGCCACGCACACGATCATCTTCTGTCTCATCGACACGGACGTGTGGACTGTAGTAGTAGGCTTTTGTCTATACGTATAATTCCACACAATCAAATTTTGCAAAAACTTTAACAGCTTATATCTCAATAACTATTTGTTTGTGACATATGGCTCCTTTCAAACTTTTCCTCTTCTCGATGAGTAGAATGCGTTGATGCAAAAAAAAACTTTAACACTAATTTTCTGTGTTATAAACAATTTTGCGGCAAGTTTTTCTTACAAATGTCCACCGATCCAGAGGTGTAGATTCACCCCTAGGACGGATGACCATTACTTTTTTTACACCCTGTACAATCACAAATTTCTATATCAGTACGAGATAATCAAGCTATAATATGAAGAAATCAGGACGTCGTATAAAAACGTGGCGTACATTAAACGGTAAAAACATTTTACGAAGCAAAATTACAAAGTAGCATGGTACAAGAAACGGAGAAGCTACACTAGGCATTGAATCTATTAATTGAAGGATGAATCATCTTCGGGATTCGAATGCTCGGCGTTGTTACTAAAGGCCAGTTACTCAGAATTACAGCGGACACCACGTGGAATAATATAGCAGTAACTCTTTGCCTAGATTTCGTAGCTTGAGGCACGAAAGTTTCACTTCAAGGAGTAGATTACATTTCGATAGGGTTTCCGGTAGATCTAATAATTCTCGCCGCGTGTTCGTTGATTCGCGCGAACCTCGAATATGCCCACCTGCGGGCTCGATCGCCCACGCAAGGTTGTGGAAGCGGAGGATCGTAATGGGTTAGCGGGAACGCGCATATTCAATTAGGATGAACGGCGCGGTGCGAGACGAGTCACGATAATAGTATTTCCCGCGGGCGAGAGCCGTGTAAGCTTGTACTTAACCGGCTGGTCCTGCGTCTGGGAAGGATTGTGCAAGCGTACATAGATCATCCGGAAGATGCTGTCCGTCTCTCGGACGGCTCTGCCTGCGTTTCGGATTCGATTGAGCAATGGATCTATGCCGTCGCGTCTAGTCGTTCGTTTTCGCTCGTACAGGGTGTAAAAAAAGTAATGGTCATCCGTCCTAGGGGTGAATCTACACCTCTGGATCGGTGGACATTTGTAAGAGAAACTTGCCGCAAAATTGTTTATAACACAGAAAATTAGTGTTAAAGTTTTTTTTGCATCAACGCATTCTACTCATCGAGAAGAGGAAAAGTTTGAAAGGAGCCATATGTCACAAACAAATAGTTATTGAGATATAAGCTGTTAAAGTTTTTGCAAAATTTGATTGTGTGGAATTATACGTATAGACAAAAGCCTACTACTACAGTCCACACGTCCGTGTCGATGAGACAGACGATGATCGTGTGCGTGCCGCGAGACAGACGAAATGTAAAGGAGCCTAACGACGAATGCGCCTTTAAATTTCGTCTGTCTCGCGGCACGCACACGATCATCGTCTGTCTCATCGACACGGACGTGTGGACTGTAGTAGTAGGCTTTTGTCTATACGTATAATTCCACACAATCAAATTTTGTAAAAACTTTAACAGCTTATATCTCAATAACTATTTGTTTGTGACATATGGCTCCTTTCAAACTTTTCCTCTTCTCGATGAGTAGAATGCGTTGATGCAAAAAAAAACTTTAACACTAATTTTCTGTGTTATAAACAATTTTGCGGCAAGTTTCTCTTACAAATGTCCACCGATCCAGAGGTGTAGATTCACCCCTAGGACGGATGAACATTACTTTTTTTACACCCTGTACATCCCCTCATTGCACAGTGAAGTATTTGCTCCGAAAAGTTGGCCGAAATTGTCTTAGCATTATTTTCAGACTTGCATGCATATGTCACTTCCGATGGTTCAGCCATCAATAACAATTAATCATAATCATATATGATATATTATTTTCTCGTTTTCTTTTTATACTCATACTTACTCTATTAAAGTTATATGTAAAATTAAATATTAACCCTTTGCACTCGGTCGTTCCTTCTGAGGCACCACTAAAAATTGCTGTACCATTATTCAAAATATTGTTTAGATTATTAATTATACCGGTATCTAATCAATTACTAAACATTTCGGTATTGTATGAAGTATTATACCAATTTCATATCCATAAAATTTAAGAAATCGTAGGGAATGGAAATATTGTGGATCGGAAGAAATGTTTAATTTTCCAGTTAAAATAGCTCCGAGTGCAAAGGATTAAATATAAATTGCGAATATTGATAAGCTGGTGACTGGTTGCCGGGCAGGATGTGTAGGGCAATATGATCGAGCCAAGAGAACGATAAAAGGGAATCGAAGACTCTCCATCCGGTCAAGAGGTATTGGTTCCTATGAAAATCGATTTTCAAAATCTCCATCTCCATCGATTTTGTAACTCATGTCGGGCGAAGATATTTTGCTTTCTGGTACGAAAAAAACGTCGGCCACGCAAACTTGAAAGGGTGGTTTCTCAAGATAAAAGTCTACTCTATCGCGTGGTATAGTTCAATTTTCCGCTGGACCCTTATTTTTTTTTAGATAAATTCAAAAATATCCGCAAAAATTGGTACAAAAGTGGTGTCTCTCCGTCTTTAATGATTGTTTAAACATGTTTAAACAGTAATCATTTATATTCGTTTTAATGAATACAATCATGGTTCCGGATTTTTTATTCTAGATGTTCTCGAAATTGAAAGAACGTTGTTCATCACGAATTCTTGTCAAGAGTGTCTTATGTCATATTCTCGAAATTTTCGGGAACCCGACCCGATCTCTTCTCGACTCGTCCCGATATTTCGGGTCCTCGCACACCCCTAATAACAACGCTACACGAGTACACGAATAAAAAAGAAACTGACCCACTGTTGGTCATGTATTCCAACAGCTCAGACAATCAAAATGTTTCATCTTCCGCAAGATTTAAAAGATCCTATTTTGGCAAACTTTTCGAGGCTGATACTCCACTGTGCCGGAAATCCTCGGCATTCCGCGACGATAGAAAAATACAGTTTCGGGAGGTTTCCGGAGACAGCACAAGGACCCGGTGTCCTGCTGCAACCAGGCAAATCGACGGGTCTGGGTTAGGTAACCGCGATCGACGCCGGTTGATCGCAACGATCTCGTCTATCCAGGTGGAATCCCGGCGGAACAGACGCCGCAGATCGTTCTGCTGACGTTCGACGACGCCGTGAACGATCTGAACAAACAGTTGTACGCCGATCTTTTCGAGAACGGCCGTAAGAATCCGAACGGATGCCCGATCGCGGCCACGTTCTACGTGTCGCACGAGTGGACCGATTATAGCCAGGTGCAAAACCTGTACGCGGACGGCCACGAAATGGCATCACACACCGTCTCGTAAGTGTCAACGTTCACCCGCCGGGGGAACGGCGAACATCTGTGTCTACGTTTACTATACGCAATCAGCAATCAACACCCCGCCGCTAATGCTCGTTCGTTGCGCGCGAACATTAGGTCATCGATCGTCATCGCCTGCGCATACATCGCCGACTAACGTTCTCCATCCGAACGCACCACCGACTTCCGCTGTTTCTATCGCGCGCGCGTTCTTCCTTCGAAAGCTGAGCCCGTCGAAAGGTTGCATCGAAATCGCCGACAAACATTGGCAAAATGTTTACTCCTTGTTGTACAATATCGGGTCACGCTCGTGACGAGAATTGCAAACAAAATTTGCAAGGAATGAATGTTATTCTAAATTTTTCTTCCAAGTCATTTATTAATCGCGGCTGCGAAGGAAATCATAGAGCACAGAGTTAAACAATATTAACCACCCACCAGAAATTATTTTACTCTTAACGGTCCCAGAAGTGTTCCAAGTTTACTTACCGCTGGGTTCCATTTGTGTAAGGTGAAGTGCCCTAAGTCTGGACAGTCCAAAAGTGATACCTAAATCTGGACAATTGAATTTTCATAGTAAAATCAGTAATTAAGAGATTAAATAATTATATTATATATTCTGAGGCCTTAGCTACAAGTAGGTGTGAATATTATTTCATTAAGACATCAATTGAAATTTAAAAATGAATTCAAAGTTCATCTGAAAACAGTATACAAAATAGTCTATTTACATGCGAATCATGTACAGTTATAGTTCGAACTTTTGTTAGAAAAAAAGATATAATTTAAGCCCTCAGACAAAAAATAATTTACACGCATAATAATTTTGATATTTTTAAATAAATTGGCAATCAAACTTAACGTAAATAATAATTATTAATCCAAATATTAGATGTCCAAGATTAGGACTGTTTTCAAATATAAGTACTCCATACTAGGACGCGATGACAGTAGCTGTCCCACTCTAAGCTTATACGCAATGTGCTTACGCCTGAAGCTGGACACGTGTTTATGAATAAAATCAACGCATTGTTTGCAAATTATTTAACTACATGTACGTATAATTAGTCTTCTATTAGCTTGAATAACGTATGTAGAAAATGTATTCCAGTTGTGACGTTAATAATACTTTATGTTTACATCTTAAATCTATCAGTATTACTACCTAACCTTAAAAGTTGTATTATACCAAGTTTTATTAAAACAGTAAATGAAAATAAATATATATTTGGTTAAATAATACAATACTACAATCTATGATAAAAATACTACATATTACGCAAAGCATCTTCTATTCGTCATGCGCAACAGCGCCACCAACCAACGTTTTAGGTTATGTTCGCTCGATCAACTCGTAAATTGAATTTGTCCCGATATAGGCTTTACTTCTGTCCAGGTACTAGCTTAGATTAGATTTAATATGTCCAACTATAGGTTTGAATTATTCTTGTTAATACAATTAAGATATTAACCTAAACAATGATTTCTTTACTTTAAATTACTTTACAAACTCTGAACTGTATGTTAAAACTCTTAAGAAATTGTTTTTGTTTATTTAAAGTGATAAAATTTGAAATAGAAAAACATGCTGTCCAGGCATAGGGCACTTCACCTTATCGAGTATACAAGGTGAACCACGAACCGTGATCAGCTTAGATTATTCTGCCGTTAGTGGTTCGATCGGAAATGTTTTAGCTGAAATAACATGGTTCAAGGAGAGCTTTAAAACGATTGTACCAAATTCCTTGTCAATCCTTTTTCCCCAGAGTTGTCAATAGACTGCGGACCTTTATGCAAAGTAAAAAATGTTTGCATTGATTGCAAGACGCGGGAGCCAAATAACAATTTCATTGTTCTTTTAATTATCCCATTAAGGTGAAACTAACACACTGGTGGCCTTAAATCTTTTTAATCTGTTTAATACTGTTTTAAATTGTACGTACCCATTTTTCTCATAAATGCATAAAATCCGCAGTCCAGTTATCAAGATCACTATCAGTTTTTTATAGCTAAGGATTCTTTTACGCCCATCTTTTAGAGGATACCGAGACCCTGTAGAACAGCCTGTAGAACAACAGCAATGATAAAAATAATGAAATGATTTTCTGCCATTTTCGCCGCAATAACGTGAATATCAAAAATCAATTGTTCAAAGTGTAAGATTTCTCGGTGAAATGTTAAGCACCAGTTGCATTTCACTCGGAGTGAAACGGCGCTTAGCGGATGACTCTGGATTATCGTGCGGCGTCGATGCAACCGTTCTCGCGAGCGAAGAGGCCTCGGCGATCCTCCGATTCCGCGAGGCGCAGAAGCGTATCTCGCGGGAAAAGTCGCGCGGAAGTGGAATCGAACTGATCTCAAAGTAAAATTCATCGCGTCCCGATGCATTGTTCTCGCGTCGCTGAGAACTTCGCTCGAAGAAAGGAGATCAGATGGTATCTGGCGGCCGTCTCGAACGTCTAGTTTGTCGCGCATCGGAGCGTTCGCAGAAGCGGCGCGTGTTTCCGGAACAAATTGCACCGCTTCCGTTCCGTCGAGAACGGTACGTAGGCCACGCGCAATTAGAGAGAACGCCGAGGATCGCGATAAAATAGTAATTGCGCGTCGCGCGGCCGGTGAAACGAGGCCTGGCGATCGGAGATGAACGATGACACGGGTCGCGAGGCGGTTTCACCAGCCGCGTGCCGCCTGCCGCACCTGTGCCGTATACTAATGGCGCCTACTAACCGCAACTTTTCTCTTTTCTCTCTCTCTCTCTTTGCCTCTCTGCCTCACTATCACTCTCACTATCTCTCTGACACACTCTCGGCTCTCTCTTTCACTCTGTCACTCTGCCTTCGCATCACTCGATCATCCCTCGCATTCCCATCACGCGCCACACTCTACTCCATCGACACGAAACACGCAAACCCGAAAAACTCTCGACCGATTACGACTACGAACAAAACCTGGACACACGAAAACGATCCAAACTCGAACAACATCGGTAACACACTTCCCACGCATCCCCCTTCTGTGTCCCTGCCATCCGGAAACGATCCCGCCAAAAAAAAACCACGCAGGTGACTATCTACCGGAGGAGATACCGCAAATCGTTCTACTGACGTTCGACGACTCGGTCAACGACCTGAACAAGGGTCTGTACACCGACCTGTTCGAGAAGGGACGCAAAAACCCGAACGGATGTCCCATCTCGGCGACCTTCTACGTCTCTCACGAGTGGACCGACTACAGCCAGGTTCAGAATCTGTACGCCGGCGGCCATGAGATCGCCTCCCACACGGTCTCGTAAGTACCGACTCGATCCCTCGCGACAGCTTTCGATCTAGGAAATACGTCTCGAAACGGGAACAAACTCTCTCGACACCCCGAATCGATTCAAATCGGGCGCGCTCTCCACGACGATCATTAATCACCGTTCCATTTACCATTGAGCAATCGCTTAATTACCGGTCGATCACAATCGTTCACGCTCCGCGCCGCTGCCGCCGATCAATCGGCAACTAATGCAAGCTTGGCTAAAGTCGACTCGATTCGAGGCACCGGCAGCTTGATCGATCGAATGTCGCCGCTTCAGCACCTCGCTGCGGGCCAGAACACGGCGAACTGTCCGGGGAAACCGGTTACGAGGACGCGAGAAAAATCGACGACGTTATTAATCGAAGAAGCCGCTCGCGGATTGTGCTCGGATCATAGCCACGCGATCGCGGCACGGTTCTAGAAACCGCGAGAACGTTTGCGCAAGTTTCTTTCGCGTGGTCGTTCGGTTCGGATCGTTGAACGAAGAGACATCGATTTTCCGAATATTAAGGATTTCTACCGGTGCTCCGAAGCTTCGCGAATTCTGGCCCTGCAATCGCTTGAAAATAGATTAGACTGTAAGCGAGACGTGACGATGAGATGAACGTTCGGTGCTGCGTACAGGCACAGCTTCGGCGAGCAGTTCTCCCAGAGGAAGTGGTCCAGAGAAGTTGCAGGCCAACGAGAAATCCTCTCGGCCTATGGAGGCGTCAAGCTGGAAGATGTCAGGGGAATGAGAGCTCCTTTCCTCTCGGTAAGTTCGAATCCCGCGATAGACTTCACCCTTTGCACTCCGAATTATTTTGCAACTTTATTGCCAACAACTACCTGATATTTTAAGTGTTCCATTTGAAATTTACTTCACAGGAGAGTTTCTTGACTACTAATTATTTTAAACAATTTTGTTTACTAATTACGACGTTTTAAAGCCGTCTATTTTATGTCTACTTTTGGTCTGAAAGTAATACATCCTAGAAAGACGTCTTTAAGACCAATTCCAATTTCAATTTCAATACCAATTCCTATTTCAATTCCAAATTCAATTCCAATTCCGATTTCATTTCCAATTCCAATTCCGATTTCAATCCCAATTTCAATTGCAATTTCAATTCCAAGTTCAATTTCAATTCCAATTTTAATTCCAATTCCGATTTCCATTCCATTTCCAATTCCGATTTCAATTGTAATTTCAATTCCAAGTTCAATTTCAATTCCAAATTCAATTCCAATTCCCATTTCAATCCCAATCTTAATTGCAATCTCAATTGCAATTTCAATTCCAATCTCAATTGCAATTTCAATTCCAATCTCAATTGCAATTTCAATTCCGAGTACAATTTTAATTCCAATTTCAATTCCAATTCCGATTTCCATTCCAATTCCAATTCCGATTTCAATTGCAATTTCAATTCCGAGCTCAATTTTAATTCCAATTTCAATTCCGATTTCCATTCCAATTCCAATTCCGATTTCAATTGCAATTTCAATTCCAAGTTCAATTTCAATTCCAAATTCAATTCCAATTCCCATTTCAATCCCAATTTTAATTGTAATTTCAATTACAATTTCAATTTCAATTCTAATTTCAATTCCAAATTCAATTCCAAATTCAATTTCAACTCCAATTTCAATTCCAATTCTGATTACAATCCCAATTTCATTTCCAATTCAAATTTGAATTCAAATTTCAATTCCAATTTCCATTTCAATTTCAATTCCACTTCCAATTTCAAATTTTATTGTGATTTTAATTGTAATTTTAATTTTTATTACTTTTTTCGTGATTTTAATTGCAATTGTTAAAAATATGAAATTTTATAGTGATGAAAATAATTGAAAAAAAGACTTTTGTTTATGACTAAACAAGGAGAACGTTTAGTCACAATCAGAAGTCTTTCCTTCAAATATTCCCATTCCTATAAAATTTCATGTTTTTCGCAACTTCAACGTCAATGTAGCATGTCCTCCCCTTCTTATTCGATCAAGTTCATCTTTCGCAGGAATTATTTTCTTACCCAATGGCACAATTCTGGGGGGGGGCGTGAATAAAATCTCGCAAATCAAATTGCACCTGCTATACCTGAGGTCCACCCTAATGTGGCACACCTTCCCGACGTTCGATCAATCTAAAACTTTGGACACATCATTTTTTCATGAAATGGAACAATATTGCGGAGAGGGGTGCCCAAAATTTCGTGGTCGAAAAACAAGGTCTACCCTCTACTGTACATATAAAAGCCCGTTCCATTTACATTTTTCTTTCTCTGATGTCGGAGTCACGCTCGACAAACGAGTGCAAAGGGTTAATCCCGCGACGTCACTTCTGTCTATCTAATTTTCATCTCCATTAATCAGGTCGGAGGGAACAACATGTTCAAGATGCTCTGGGACACGAACTTCACCTACGACTCGTCCATGCCGATCTACGAGAACCGTCCACCTAGCTGGCCCTACACCCTCGACTACAAGCTCTTCCACGACTGCATGATTCCTCCGTGTCCCACCAGGTCCTATCCTGGTCTGTGGGAAGTTCCTATGGTTATGTGGCAGGACTTGAACGGCGGCAGGTGCTCCATGGGAGACGCTTGCAGCAATCCACCGACTGCCGACGGCGTCTACAAAATGCTGATCAAGAACTTCGAGAGACATTACACTACCAACAGGTCGGTTCCCGTAGAACCTCGAAGTTCGCGTTAGCTAGCATATCTTCTAAAAGTTGGAGAATCGATTACAATGATTCGTTGTCCTTGCAGATCACCGTTCGGACTTTTCTACCACGCTGCCTGGTTCACTCAGCCTCATCACAAAGAAGGTTTCATCTCGTTCCTGGATACCATAGTCGCGATGGACGACGTGTGGATCGTAACGAACTGGCAGGCGATCCAATGGGTCCGAAACCCTACGCCTCTACCGCTGATGCACACTTTCGAACCCTTTGGGTGCAACTATCAGGTGTGTAGGAAACAAACACACAGTTTTCATAGCCACTGTCCAACACCAAATTTGTTCCACAATTACTGTTGGGTGGTTGTTAAAGAGCTTTTGCGCTGATTCCGAATCTGTCCTTAATTTTTCTCCTAGACGCACAGTTTTTGAGAAACATGACTTTGAAAAAAAACATATTTTTCAACTTTAACCTTTAAACCTTTTAACCTTTAACCTTTAACCTTTTTGGCAACACTAATAACGACGTGGGATCCTCAAGGGACCACCGAATATAAACCTGCAAAAATTAAAGTCATAAATCAAAAAGGAAACTAAAACCTTTTTTTGATTATTTCAAAAGTGAGAACCGAAACGATTCAACTGTCAACTTTATCTTTTAACAAAATGTTTGATGTTTCCAAATAATTGGCATCCCCCCCCCCAACCCTTCTAATTGAAGCCACTGACTTATGACCCACGGGCTAGTATTAAAAAAAGAAATAAAAATAATTAACCCCCTCTTCAAAAAGATGCGCCATCTCTAGTCTATGATAAGAATTAAGGACAGATTCGGAATTAGCGAAAAAAGCTCAATAAGAACCACCCAACAGTAATCAGGAAACATAAAAAAGGTTGAAATTTGTTGGGCAGTGTAGCTAGCTAAAAGAGTTCTTCCAAAGACGGATTTGTAGACCTTCAACGCGTACACAGAGTGTTTCAAATTCATCATTCCCTTCACACCAGATAGTTTTTGTAAACAGAATTCTTTTATAAACGAAACACCCTGTGGATCGTCTTTGAGCACAACATCTCTCTGTGGTCTTGTTTCGCTGAAACGTCGAATAATGAAACGTTTGCGTAACGCAGGGCCGACCGAAGAAATGCAACAACCCGCGGGTCTGCAATCTGTGGCACAAGAGCGGCGTCAGGTACATGAAGACGTGTCAGGCGTGTCCGGACATTTATCCATGGACGGGCAAGACCGGCATACGAAGCAGTCGCATCGACAACGACGTCGATTCGCACGAATGAGCCGGACCGGCATTGACGTTCCGTGCGATCGAGGCCCAGCCAACCGAGAGAACAAGCGCCACCGGAGGAGACGAAAACGTTTCTACCACCGATTCGGTCAAAAGCCCCGTCACCGTTCCTCTGCAGCATCCCAACGTCCACCAACCGGGCCGAGTACGCCAATGAAATCGAAACCGAAATCGAATCGCTACCCTTTCTCTTTCTCTCCCCCTATAGAAGGAACGAACGAGTCGCGCGACGGAACACGGTTGTTGGGTCCTCGAGTTTCCACCGAGAAGACGAGCTTCGACGTCTTTGATCTCGAAGACGAGAGACGAGTTCGTCTGCGTAGCACCATTGGCGAAAGGAAAATGTATAATTCGACGTTAATCGCGGCAACCGGCCGTATATTATATTAATGTACGCCGGCGCGGCGGCTAGTTACGGTATATATGTATACACATATATATTATAGAGACTATCGGAACGATTCGGCGGTGTTAGGGTGCAAGTAAATTGCAGATGCGATACAAATAGAATGTATACTTTTATATTGGAAGAGCTACGCTTAGCAATGTTCTGTAGAGATCCCTATTCCACGTGTATATAAATACACGTGGTACGTGAACGCGTAGTAATCCGTGTAGATCCGTATTCTCGGATGATTAAATTCATACTACACGGTTCATGTACCGCGTGTACACGTGTATTTCAAGTACACGTTCAAAAAACCGCGATCTCTGGTATTTCGTAGCTAGCGTCGCAGCTTCAATGTGCTCGTACCGTAACTCGATCGACGCGCGAGCCAATTAGCGCCACGCGATCCGCCCACCGGTCAAAGGAAACTCTGCCCGACGATTGACTATAACTCTTTTTGCGGAACAAGCGTTTCGTCGAAACGTCCTCGTCCGGTCGAACCTGCGCGCCGGCTCGTTTGCTCGTGCCTCGAACGAGAACTCCTCGTCCGTTCTCGAACAAATTCACACCGATTCGACAACTTGACCAACCAAAACGAAGACGAGCATCGTTTCGATACGCGATGCGAGATGTGGGGTCGCGGTAGAAGCGCAGATCGACGTACTCCTTTGATCCTGCGACGAGCGGAACGAGAAGGTTCGGCCGATCCTAGCGCGGAAAGGATCGACCGATCGAAAGTCTCCTCCTCCCCGGTATCCTCTATCCTTCCTTTTCCCTTGAAGCCGTCCTCCTTTCGTTTCCCATCCCGTTCACCGAATTTTCTTCCGCGCGTGTCCTTGGCGTACTCGGCCACGTCCGATAGAGCAATTAATTAATCGAAACGTATAAATGTATATCGCGAATAAGCACAACGAAAAGTAACCGGAATATCGTCGGTCGCGAGAGGTTTCCTAACAAAATCGATCTGGAGGTTCAGGAGGTCGACTTGCAGACGAGAAGGAATTACGAGCCGAGGGAACGTACAGTTCGCTTTGACGAACTATCGTGCACACGAGAGGACTGTCGTGTATACCTTTTAGAACCTGAAACTGTAATACGCCTTTAATCAATAAATATTTCGCTACAATTCCTAAACGACGTTCCTCGCGTTTCTTACGGGCTACTTACAATGCTAAACAATTCACTTTGGACACCTGTTTGTTCCTTGACTACCTAAGGCAGGCAGTTCCAACCTATTCCCCTCCGACAACTGCAAGGTCCCCCACCATCGAACCTCTTTACAATGTACGCGTGTGCATCGCGTCGCGAGACTCTCCTGGTGGGAGCTCCCCACTACTATACATTATAACGATAAAGTCTAAGATTGGGGGAAGAACCTAAGCGGGGAAGGCGCCTCGAATAGCTCCGGAGCTACTTGTTGGAACTGCCTGAGCTAAGGTATAAAATCGATGAGCGATTGTTTCGGCTGGCAGTTGCGTCGTTAAATAATGAAATCCGGGCTCGGAAGGGGATACAGGATCGTCGACCAAGCCTTTGTGTCCAAGTTCTGGATCTCCTGCCAGCGAATCTCGCCGTGTAAACCCATATGCTCCATCCAATACTGCGCCATATTGTTGAAACTGTCTTTCCAAGTCTGCAACGACAAAATCATCGATGCATCGAGGATCAAGATCGACCGTACACGGGATTCTCCGTACCCGTTCGTTCTGCAATACCCAGGCCTCCAGCATCTCGTTCCCCTGACGCACCGCGAATTTCTTCGCTCGGCGCAAGTGCTGCAACGACGCTGATTTCCGACCTCGCACGAGAAACATGTACGCCTTCATCATTTCCATAAACGGCCTGATGAACGCAGCATTCTTCCGTACTCGATGAATATTCTCCATCAACGTGTTCGTGTACTGCAGCATATCTATTATGTCGTTTGATCTCTTGATGTTGATTCGACGGGTCATTACGAGCAGGTAGCACTCCAAGCCCTGAAAACGGAAAGAAAAATGTTATTATTCTGATTCATTGCGTCGAACGGTACGCTACGAATATCCGCTTTTATAACGCGCGGCGACCGTGCGGCTACGGAATTGCGGTCCAGCTGATAGGCGTCCACTTGCGTTTGTTTAAGGGAGTAGACTCCTTTTGTTCAGGATTGCAAGGCTGCGGGATTCGCGTTCTCATTTCTCGATAATACAAAAATGGGGGTTTTCAGTAATCAAAACCGCTAGATATTGGGTTGGCAAGAAAGTAATTTCGGTTTTCACTAACTGATGGCGTTATGTTTTATTTGATTGGCTTCTGTCAACGTTGCGTTTGTTTTCTTTCTGACATTTCATAACTGCATCTTTTAGGTTACTTTTGAAGCAAATTACACGTAATTTTGATTAAAATTGTTAGTTCTGTGTCAATTTGAACATGGAGTGCAGAAACGAACATTATAGGCATATATTGCTTTTTTATTTCCGTAAAGGTAAAAAAGCTGCCGAGGCTCACAAAGATATATGCGAAGTTTATGGTGTGGATTGCTTAACAGAACGCACGTGCCAGAATTGGTTTAAAAAATTCCGTTCTGGAAATTTCTCACTTAAAGACGACCAACGTTCTGGTCGATCATCTGAAGTTGATGATGACCAAATGAAAGCCATTATTGAATCGGATCGTCATATAACTGTCCGAGAGATTGCAGACAGGTTAAATGTCTCGCATACAACTATAGAATATCGTTTAAAAAGTCTCGGAATCGTCAAGAAGCTCGATATTTGGGTTCCACACGAGTTGAAAGAAATTCACTTAATGCAACGCATCAACATATGCGATATGCATCTCAAACGAAATGAAATCGACCCTTTTCTCAAGCGAATCATCACCGGTGATGAGAAATGGGTTGTTTACAATAATACAACTCGAAAACGATCATGGTCCAAGCGTGATGAACCAGCCCAAACCACACCGAAAGCTGAATTGCACCAAAAGAAGATCATGTTGTCAATTTGGTGGGATTACAAAGGTATTGTGTATTTTGAGCTGCTCCCAAGGAACCAAACCATCAATTCAGATGTTTATTGTCGACAACTAACAAAACTGGACATAACAATCAAAGAAAAACGGCCAGAATTGGCAAATCGCAAAGGAATCGTGTTCCACCATGATAACGCTAGGCCACACACATCTTTGGTAACACGTGAAAAGTTATTGGAGCTTGGTTGGGAAGTGATGTCACATCCACCATATAGCCGTGACATTGCACCATCAGATTATCATTTATTCCGAAGTTTACAAAACTCTTTGAATAGTGAAACATTCACTAATGATGATGATCTGAAATCGCACTTGGATCAGTTTTTCACCGGAAAGGATCAGAAGTTTTATGAGCGCGGAATTATGAAGCTACCAGAAAGATGGCAAAAGATCATACAACAAAATGGAAAATATTTTATTGATTAAAGTTCATTGCTTTGATAAAAAAAATTGGATTTTATTTCATCTAAAAATACCGAAATTACTTTCTTGCCAACCCAATAGAAGATCCATCTAGGGCGCTATCTCCCTCAAAAGTTCCATTTTTTCGTTTACGAAGCGTAATTTGCATTATTCGGGAGCGTAATTTGCATTATCCGGAAGCATACAACTGCGCATGTACAGTTATTCGAATTAATATTCGGACGCTGTAAAAAAGACTCTCTAAAACGAGACGCTTTAAAAAAGAAAGTACACTATACGGTTTGAACTTTTTTGGGATGCTAGAGCAATTAGTTTACTATAGTTACCATTAATATTATTAATTAGTTATCAGTAACTAATCAAAAGGTTTTGACTAAGGTGGAGTGGGGCAAGTGCATTAACTGGTTATTTTTATTATAATATGAATGACATTTCTCAAGCTTGTATTCATTAATGTAGTATAAGCTAGTATGAACTATTCGACATAGATGTCGCCCAAGAATAAAGGTGTTTTCCTCGCTTAAATCAACCAATGCCAAACAGTCACGTGAGAGGTACACGTACAACTTTGAGGTTACCCTGAACATGCAATCGTTTACAAGTTATTAATATATTCTGTGTTGTTATTTTAGGTAAGTACAACAAATATTGATGTAGGCTTACATTAAATAAACCGTTTTAATTGTATTTTTTTAAGTTTATTGAGAAGAACACTAAGATGCACTTGCCCCATAAATATTACTACACGGGGCAAGTGCGTACCATCACGGTGGGGTAAGTGCGTACTGTATGAGTAACTATAAAACTAAACAATATATTTAATGAAATAAAAAGCATTTTGTAGCAGGCTTGATAATAATTCTTTTCTTGGCCCGTAGCACTTGAAACAAGATTCGAAAGCATTTTTAACTCTCAGAGACGGACTTGCCCCATTTTCGGGGCAAGTGCGTCCTAGTTAAAACTTTGTACGATATCCTATCAAAATGATAATTTTGAAGAAAAATTAGAATCCTACATAATACTAATTCATCAGTAATAACTGTGGCAAGAGTTTAATACCAACAACGTTAAGTTTTTACATACCAGACTGAAAATACATCAGTTTAAAGTCCAACTTTGCAAAAACTAGGGCGGATCTACCCCACTCTACCTTAATGACTATTTTGCTATGACTAACATTCAAAAGGACTGTTCTCTGAATCTCGATCGACAATTGTTTACAATACAATTAATGTTATCGGCGCACTGGTTCGATCAATTGGAAAATAAGCAAATTTGCAAAAATATCACATGAAATTTAATTCAACGTTTCGGTCTCAAGTTAGACCATTTTCAAGAATAGAAAATTTCAGTATTGCGCCTGTAAGAATTAAACAAAGACATTTTTTTAATGGTTAGGCAAACGTGTTTTCACACAAGCAGAAAGTAAAAAAGGGATTTGAACTCAAAAAGTGTGTAAAAACTCACATGCTTATAAAAGTATTAATTTAAATTCTTAAAGGTTACGGAACAACATCCCTAGTAGCACAAAAATATTGGATAAATATTTTTTAAGCCACACTTTTTCATATGAGAAAAATATTTCTTCCTAACTTATATAAAAAAGAATATTTGGTACTTAATGTAAAATAAATATTGTATGTATATTTGAATATTAAAAACAGATTGAATCTCTTTTTGATATTATATGAATGTGTATACAATATCTTGTGCTGCTACGGATGTTGCTCATTTTTTTCAATTGATCGAACCAGTGCGCCGATAACATTAATTGTATTCAAAAGGACTATTAGTCATTTTTAAATATTAGTTGTACTGCCCTACTCTGCCGCACGGTCTCCGCACGTTAAAACAACGGATGTGTGTAGCGGGCCGTACAGTTAGATGAGTGCACCTTGATGCAGTTGTACAGCTGAGAATATTTGTGGTATTGTAAGTCTTTAATATAATCCTCGACGTCCAGAATGAGATCGTCCGTCATCGGCATCGCCCTGCAAATGGACATCAGTATAACGAACAGAAAGATGGCGGCTGTGATACTCACATTCTCAGTTCCCAGATGACCAGACAAGTAATCAGGCGCGTCAAGCTCTGAGGATCCCGGGAAACGCAGGCATTATGCTTGCGAACTGTTCGTAAAAATCAAATATTTTTCTCTCGCACCTTTTCGAGACACGTATCGCGAGCAGTGCCGGATTAAGATCATTACAAGAGATTTGAGGCTTTCACGGCCCGGCATCATACAGTTATTTCTGTTGAGGTTTTCGGGTGTAAGCCGTGTCCTAAAGGAAGAGATTTCCCAACGTTTCGCAAGCATTGCAGCTAGCTTCATCAGGGGGTCGGAAGACACACTGATACTGATACTGAGTATCAGTGTGTCTTCCGACCCCCTGATGAAGCTAGCTGCAATGCTTGCGAAACGTTGGGAAATCTCTTCCTTTAGGACACGGCTTACACCCGAAAACCTCAACAGAAATAACTGTAAGATCATTACAGGTCCTCGGCACTTGAGAAATTTTATTGGTTAATCCAGCTCTGACCGCGAGTATAAGAATGACCAAAAGAGAAAAGCCAAGCTGTGAGAAAGAACAAACCTGACGTCTTGTAAGATATCACGGATCCTTCATTCTTTCCGTTCGTGCAAGCCGCTATATGTAATACATTAGTTTTCTTTATACGACGTGTACGACGTGTATTCGTATACACGTGAAAAAAGGGTCTGTAGTTCAAACGTTCTAGAGATATTAAATGAAGAGCTCACTCGCGATGGTCGAGTAGTACGTGTGACAAGCTTCGTAGGACTCGATGAACATGCCAGCGTCGAGGAGCATCTCCAAACAAAGGGCGTAGTACCAGGTCAGCGCAGATTTGTCGACATCCTCTTCGGACAAATAATACAGTTCCATCAGCAAATCGATCGCCCCCTTCAAATTTTTAGTCCACACCTGAAACAGCAGCGGGCTTATACGAATCAGGGAACCAAGTCTTAAGGGGGGACAGGTTCGATCCAATTTTAACTAACAAGCAATTTTGCAAATTTTTAAATCATTCTCAACGTTTCGATCCGGATGTGGATCCTTTTCAAAAGAACTTGCGTCTATAAAAAACCGTATATTATAATGTATGTTTCACTGAATAACCAACATGTAGTTCAGTCACTATTATTTCTAAATTTCAATAATTAATTTAAAGAAATTGTTTTCACGCAGCAAGTATGGAATTTTTCAGTTAAACATACATCATAATTTATGACATTTTTTTTACAGACGGAAGTTCTCTTGAAAGGGATCCATATCCGGATCGAAACGTTGAGAATGATTTAAAAATTTGCAAAATTGCTCGTTAGTTAACATTGGATCGAACCTATGCGCCGAGAACATTAATGAAAAGTCTATTCAATAATCATTTTTGTGCATTGTATGCTGCACGGCGCATTAATAGGACGCCATTTTTAAGCCGCCATTGCACCACTGTTATTAATAATGGAAATTTATATGAAATATCTTTCTCAAATTTTAAATCAATCTACGTATTACATTTTTCTAAAATATTCTTGAAAACAGGCCATTTACATAAGGTTACCCCCTTACGGGACCAACATTTTACCATGGCCTCTATCAAACAGGGCAACACGGCGATCTTCAGTTTGTTGTAACAGAATTGGCCGCAAATCTTCATCAGATTGATCCCGAACTTGATGCACTCATTCAATGCGCCGTCCCCAAACCTTGCGTTAGGGAACGGGTTATCATTAGACGATCTTTGTGCAAAACTAGACTGCACAACACAACACTTTCTAATAACTAGACTGTGGATCTTTATGGAAAATAAAAACTATTCGCAAGACACAAGAGCTAAATAGGACTATATTTCTTTCGTTAATGATTTTAATGAGCAGAAATTAAATTCTTCAGAAATGCATAAATCCGCAGTCTAGTTATTAGAAAGCTCCATGATCCGTGAATCCGTGAAGCAGCTTTGATAGCAATAAGTCAGAGTTGGGCAAACGCTAGTCACAATTATGATTATTGACTAATATAACTTCATAAGCTCTACAAAAGTGACTAATAATTAATGACTAAGTAAATACTTGAGCGTGACTATGAGTAATGACTACGTAAGTATTTGAGCGTAATGATTAATGAACTAGAGGGCTATTGTTGCTCGCTCGCTTCGCTCGCTCGCGAGTAGGGTTGTTTTTGCTCGCTCGCTTCGCGAGCTCGCGGGTAGGACTGCTCTTGCGAGAGGGTTAGTGATACGCATGGCTAGTAGGGCCTACTGCTATTAATGTTTTTTATTTGGTGTGTGACTCTCCAAGAGTCACACAAAGAACTTCCCGATTCGTTACGCCTTCGCCAACATCGCTAACATCGTTTTTTTTTTTTGTACTTTCATCGATATTCTCCCAAAATGTATTCTTGGGAGTAGAGATGATAAATTCACTGTTACATTGGAATAACTTTCGATTATTCCAAGCGGTAACATTAGCATCAGTTAAAAAAAAATTAAGAAAAAAATTTTTTTTATGTAATTGCGTTTGGTTCTTTGGTGGAAAATTTTCGTCCTCCCTTATAAATTGCATTGTAGAATCAACTCTTTTCGAAAAAAAAACTAAAAATCTAAAAAACTACTTGACCAATATGGACCAAAATCTAATCAGCTCTAAGTTACGACGGGGCACATCGATTGCATCATTCATCATCCTGATCGCGTTGTTACTTTTTCTGAAAACGTTAACGAAAAATTTGATAACATACAAACGGCTATACGCACACACACACACACACATACGAACATTTTGCTGAAAATAGTCTAAAATGACTGCAATGACCATGAAACGTGAAGATCTGCTAAAAAATCGATTTTCGATTTTCGGGGTAATTACAATAACTTCCCTATAAAATCGGGAAGTTAATAATGACTCAATTTTTATTAAGGATGAATATTGAATACTGACTATAACGGCATAACTAATGACTAAATACGCAAACAGATTTTCATTATGACTAATGACTAAAAATTGGTATAAGTTAAAATAAGATACAATAACAAAAAAATAGTTTATAAACATATAAAATACAGATTATGACACATTTGGTCACTGCAAATTCCGATATACATAGTTTAAGAATACATATTGATGTATGTTAATCGCACAATAGGGACTGATGACTAAAGAATGATGACTCATCATTTAAACTAACTAATGATTAATCATAAAACAAAATCTTATGATTATATATATTAATAATATATATAAATTTATATTAATCGCAAACTAACGATTACTTAGAGTTGTGACTAACTAGTGCCATGTAGTTATGACTAATCAACAAGTTTTAACTAACTTTTTTAAGTGTTGACTAACAATCAATCAGACTATTTGTCATTTCTAATTATTAGTTGATTTTTGCCCAACTCTGTAATGGGTCCCATGGAAATCACCGACACAAATTTCGCCGCCATGGTTTTCACCGACAACATTTCACCAACAATAACTTTGGCCGACAACGTCTTTAACCGAAAACGATTTTGACCGACAACGAATTTGATCGACAACGAATTTGATTCACAATGACTTGAGACGACCACAGTATGTGTTATCATACAGTATTTCTTTAAATTATTTGGTCCCCTCAGGCTTTCAAATCCATTTTACCAACTCCCTATCTTTCCACTTTCACCACTATCGCCTTTTCAGCGGGACCTACAGTTTATAAAGGTGGGTTCCGAACCACCTTGGGTCACCACAGTTTTTTAAAAAGACACATGGAATATTTCCAGAGGTGCCGGCATCGGGGGATTGAACCTGCGACCACGGAGTCCGCAGGCGCGCGCTTCACTGTGCGCCCCTTATCATACAGTATTATCATATGTATTATATCATGTATTGTATCATACTGTGGTTGGCTCAGGTCGTTGTGAATCAAATTCGTTGTCGATTAAATCTGTTGTCGGTCAAAATCGTTTTCGGTTGAAGGTCAAAGCTATTGTCGGTCAAATCTGGAGTCGGTGAAATGTTGTCGGTGAAAACCGTGTCGGGGAAATTTGTGTCGATGATTTCCATGGGACCCCTCTGTAATAGGCTAGTCACCTGTTCTCGAAGAACACGCGATACACGTCTGCAAGCATGATCACCTCCGCCAAGGAGCTCCAACTGCTTTTCTCCTCGATGGCTTGCATCATTGGCTTCTCCAGATACCGTAGGTAAGCGTGATCACACCGAAAGATGGTCACCGCGGTCAGATAGATCCTTCCCTTCTCCAGAAAGCCTCCCAAGACCCTGAAAGCGGCGTCGAAGCTCCGAACGATTATCGATTTCGCCAGTTTCGTCTCCTGTTCCAGCTGCGAAGTAAGTGTTTTCATCAGCGACACGATCGAACGACGGATCGATCTCCGATCTAACCATCATCACGGTGGCCAACCGCTGTAAACGCATCGCCAGAGTCAAATTTTTAACCGCCGCTTGACCACTGACACGGTGCAGAATGTATTTTGGCAAGCTGCGGAACTTGTGCTGCAGCTTTCGCTTGATCACCTCCAAGCAGACGGACTTGGGGGTCGTGAGAGCACCGTTTCGCAGATTCACCGCCTCCATGTAGAACCTCTTCGCTTGCCCGTAATTCCCGTAGGCAATGTACGCGTCCCCTAAAAAAATACATTCTTTTGGCGACCCAAAACGGAATACGGTAAATCCTTTATAGACGCGACAGCCTCGGGGGGATTTGGTCGCATCTATCGTATAGGCTAGCTATTAGGCCCTACGGACTCAGTGCCTACTGTCGGGGTCATGGGGCAACCAATGGCAACGAATTTCCCCTTTATCCAGGGAATCGGTAAACTATTGGGAGCCCAAGTTGGCCATCCCGCCTCATAAAGGTACCCGCCGGCTCTATCTCCTCTGTTTGGGGGACAAGAGTAAGGAAGGGGGTGGTCAGCGAACAAATGGTACTACTGAGGAAACTGAAAACTGGAAACTGGAAACTGGGCATGGACCCTACCAAAAAAAAAAAAAAAAAAACGGAATCAAAAAACGCAAACGGAACATCACTTAAAAACCTTTAAGGGAAAGGCCGGGTGGACGGAGCTAATTGCTGAACACCGACCAGAACCGAGGATGGTGGTCCCATCCGAACAATCAGCCATATTTTCTAGGATGTGTCAAGCCCACCCAAGAAGGAAGATCCCGATGAACCTGATATCAAATCTCTGAGGAGACAGATTTCGGTGAAGTTGGTGAACCCTTCCTTCTCAACCCCATCGCGAAGTAGGTCGGCAGGTGAAGACCGAATGGAATTGATATCTCTGCCCAGCCGAGATTTCGATGAAGTCGGATTGGATCCGAAGTAGCAGTAACTTCTTCCCAATGGTCAAAAACAATACGCGGTCCCTTGCATTTGTACTCCCAATAGACTCACAGCATAGGCGGGGAGGGATTAGCCCTAGAGGGTGTGGAATAGCCCTAGGGGAGGGTGTGGGTAAGTTTCTGGACTATCCGGAAACAGTGTAGGGACGGGTTCAAAAACTTGACACATTCGACATGAAAAATATGGTGAAGGGGGGGGGGGAGTCTAAAAGGGCAGGCGAGACACCCTGCAGGTCTGAAGGTGAGGGGGCCCGACGTTCACACCGAGCCGTAAAACAGCTCAAAAACTCAAAAAATTAGGTAGCATGGCCCGCTCATCAATGACGACCGACCCGTCTAGTAAGTCGACGACTCTGAAAATGGCCCGGGCCGAATAAAACAGAGGGGACGGCTGAAAAACGAGGAAAATTGCAACCCACTAAAGGGCCGAGTGCCGGCAGCGCCAATTGTGAAACTGGTGTTTAAAAACCGGTGTGCCCTAAGGAAGCGAGGGGCGGCCGAACCGCCCCTCCCCGGCAATAAACACGACTACTACTACTACTACTACTACTAGCTATTAGGCCGGAAAGAAAGTTCTTGCGGTTTTTCTTATTTTGATTTTATAATAAAAACCGCAGGGACTTTCTTTCCGACCTAATATTTTACTACGTTTTTATTACTACGTTTTTATTGGCTTGCTTTCTTATATGTCTGTCTGTTTATTCGGTACAAATTTTGCAATTGATTTTAAACTAACTTCTCGATGAGCTAGAGACTTGAAATTTTAAACGTAGCTCAGAACTGGATGACAATGCATTATTTAAAAAAAATTCTTTGAAAAAGCCTATGCGTTTATGAGATATAAACTATTACAAATTTAACCGTTACACCCTACGTTTTAATTTTACAAGTATTTTCATAGCTATTCAAAATTCACAATCACAAACTTTCAGGACTATCTGTACGGGGTTAGGAATCTGTATGGGGCTAGGAAAAATTATTTTATACTTTTTAGTCCGTTTTAAAAACGTGGTATTTTTTAAAAATTTAGTTTTATTTAAATAATTATTTTATCTCCAAAGACAGCCGAACGTAGAGGACAGCGCGTGTAAATAGAGGAGCTAGACATAAATTAAGGTATGTATTAGGGTGTTTAAATTGGGGTTTTATGATACTAGATGTATCATTCCCAGGTATGGACTAGCATTAGTACAATACAACAATTTCCCGCTTAGCACCGTCGTTGGGGGGATATTCTTGGTCGCATCTATCGTATAAAAATTGTTGCGCCTATAGAGGATTTACTGTACTGTTTTCTTTCGATATACAGGGTGTCTCAATTCATGGTACGAATTAGGTCAGGTCGATCCTATGACTGGTAATAAGGCGACAATCAAGAATAACGAAATTGTGGGAGGCTTCGTTTTCAAGAAAATTAAATTTAGATTTAAGTAGAGTTCACGCGTCCTTAAGGGTGTCGGTTCAGCAAGAGTGTGGTGGTACACTCACACCGCTAGACACTGTATACGTACACGAGAATTGCAAGAGTTCGGGAAATGACAAATCACGTCTCGCTAATGCACATTTGGGGTCCCTACGTAGTCACAATCGCTAGATGAAAGGTCAATCTAGCACGCATGGTGTCTAACATGGCCTACTTTTGCATTTTCGAGGCGTAATTTGCATTATTCAGCAGCAAGTGACTGTCGCTCGACAGCCACGATAGGCGACAGCACTGTCGCGCCGCCATAATGCTTCTCGAACTCCGCTACATGCAGCCGAATAATACAAATTACGCCTCGTAAGCGGAAGGGTAAGGGGCCTGGCGAGACTCGCAGATGGCAACCCTGGTCCCGAGTCTTATATCTAAAGAGAAACGTATTCGCGAGAGACGCTGCTACCTATCAGAAGCAACGTGATCTCTTTGTTGACTTCCTCGTCCAAGATGTCGACGTGCAGCTGCTCCTTGGCCTTGGTGAGCCCGATTCTCGCAGTGGTGTCCGAAAGGAACTTGGTCGCGAAGATCGGCTGCGCCGTCGCTATTAAACCGGCGCTGTAATCCAGCATGAACTTCGTCAGCTTCTCGACGTCCACTGAAACATCACCCACTGGGATTGAAACGTCGAGTCTGTTCCATCGATTCGAGTTTTGACCTTACCACTGTTCTCGATATGGAACAGCATCCTACTGTAGAGATAATCGACTACGTCAACGCATCGACAATTCCGATGGTCCAGGTAATTCAAGTGTCTCAGCCGATTTTCCCAAGGGATGTCCAGCTTCTTCGATCCTTCCGACGCTTGTTTCTCGAGCGACTGTGCCACGACCTCGTCTGGAGAAAAGTTTCGTGTCGGACGAGTTCGTTTCCTTCATCAGGATTTCGAGACTTACCTTCGTGCTCAGTGTTGTCGTGTAACGAAGGCATTACCGAGATTCTACGTGTGTTGTCTTTCGACTTCCTCTCCGTATCGCTTACCCCGTTGGTGAGCATCAGTACATTTCGTTTCGTCTCTCCTCTGTCCATCAGACGACTTTGCGTCCTGCGCCTCTGGATCGAGTGGATCGACGCCGATGGAGTCTCTTCGTTCTGTCGTGGTAAAACAATGATCCTTGAACTCTTCGATAGTATAATCGCTAGGATTGTCACTCGTGTGGTAACATAGACGAGAGATCAGATTATCAGGAGGAGAAGGAAAGAAGCTGGGCAAGGTTTCTACAGAAAGGTTAGAGCCAAGAACATGAGTGGATCGGGAACGATGGGGATACCTCCGCTGAATACGGAAAGCGGGACAGCGGAGGTATACATATAAGCAGAGAGGAAATGAGAGTGCTCACGCCCGGGGTTTGGCCGTGCCACTTTTGTCTCCACATCATGTTTAGCCTGGAACAGCTCCTACATCATCTTTAGCATGGAACAGAACCTATACCATCTTTAGCAGGAAACAGAACCCGCTTTACTGTTATTAAATCTGCGTAATGGATAGCTTCAACCACCGATCAGATATTATTATTTAATAGTTAATATCATCTAATAGTATCTGATCGGTGGTTGAAGCTAGTTCTGATCCATTACACAGATTTAATAACAGTAGAGTGGGTTCTGTTTCCTGCTAAACATGGTGTAGGTTCTGTTCCATGCTAAAGATGATGTAGGAGCTGTTCCAGGCTAAACACGATGTGGAGACAAAACCGGCACGACCAAACCCCGGGCGTGAGCACTCTCATTTTCTCTCTGATATAAGCATCGTTTCTCAGCAGATGAGAAAGGTCCCGTAGGTCCTAGACGGTGGGGTTTTAGTGGGTATAGGCGAAGGCGATAGGCCATATAATTCCTCCAAACAACACCTTAGGGGTGTGGGTCCTTCGTTGACCTTGGTCGAGCGACAGTGTGGTGGTACACTCACACCCGTTAGATCCAGGTATACGTACACGAGGTTGCAAGGGTTCCGTAAATACGAAATCACGTCTCGCTAACGCACATTTGGGGCCCCTACGTAGTCACAATCGCTAGAAAAATGGCCTACTTTTGCGTTTTCGAGGCGTAATTCCATTATTCGGCAGCATGTAGCGCAGTTTCACAAATATTGGGCGAAGCGACAGTGCTGCCACTGTCGAGACACATACATTTTCTTAAATATCGAGAGATTTAGGGTTCTTATAGAAAAAAATGTTTACATCCGCATATTCAGGGACACATACAATGTCAATGCAACCTTTATTATGTTAAACTATACGTGTTTAAACACACAATCTGAGAACTACGAAGTAGATCCCTATACGGAGGGTTTCGGCGCAAGTATCAGTTCCATAGCATTTTTAGCTAGGAGCGCTAGTGTTTCTAGTCACTGTTTTACCGATTCAGTCACTGTATCGGTAAAATATCGGTACAACAGTGACTAGAAACACTAGCGCTCCTAGCTAAAAATGCCATGGAACTGATACTTGCGCCGAAACCCTCCGTATAGTCATCTACTTCGTAGTTCTCAGATTGTGTGTTTAAACACGTATAGTTTAACATAATAAAGGTTGCATTGACATTATATGTGTCCCTGAATATGCGGATGTAAACATTTTTTTCTATAAGAACCCTAAATCTCTCAATATTTAAGAAAATGTATGTGTATCGACAGTGGCAGCACTGTCGCTTCGCCCAATATTTGTGAAACTGCGCTACATGCTGCCGAATAATGAAAATTACGCCTCGCAAACGCAAAAGTAGGCCATTCCTTGATACATCTAGCGATCTAGCGATTGTGACTACGTAGGCGCCCCAAATGTGCGTTAGCGAGACGTGATGTGAGAAGTACGGAACCCTTGCAATCTCGTGTACGTATACAGTATCTATTTGACCAAGGTCAAATTCGGACCGTCACCCTTAGGAGGAAGCCGAGTCCCACACTACCCTCTCCGACCACCACCGTAGGAGGGGGTGTGCGTAAGTGCATTTCCCCACCGCCCTGAAACAAAAAAAAAAGGTTTTTACAGAAAGGAAAACCAGACCAACGACTCCGGCGGTTCCTGCGGTACGTCCTCTTTGGAGAAAATTTCGAGGAACTTGCCACCACCGCAAGTGTTGCACCTGTGGGCCTCCCGCTCCAAGAGAGCCGCTATTTTCGTGTGGAAGTCTTTCTTCTCGTGCGCCTGCAATATAGAGTAGAAGAGCTTGCGATACGCCGGTATCGTGAACTCCAGGTACTGGCAGTGGGCGTACTGTGGTAAAGACCTCGGCGCGAACATTCCTGTAATCGGATTCCTCGATTACGAGATTCGAAGCTTACGAAGCTGTTCGAGGATCGATAAAAGCACGGCTCGACTAACGAGTGGGTTGGCAGTGGCAGGTTATCACGTGGTGCATGTTGCTGAAGGTTTTCCGTCTCTTGTACAGGAAGAACATCGACTCGTCGATGTGGAACTGCCTTCTCTGGATCATCGCGCACTCGAGGATTCTCAATCGTATCATCTCTGCCACAGCTGAAGAAGAGAGACAGCGTTCTTGCACCAAGATTCTGGATATTACTAGAAATCTGAATGTACTAATACTATAGGGACAGGGGGAAGTGCAAGTGCAATGTAGGAGGATACAGAGCGCAAGGATTTAACCAAAGATATACATATGTATAAAGGAACGGTAAAAATGCTTTCCTTTGCACGTGTAGAGTGGCGCGGCGTTGATCATCACGGCAGCGACCTTGCTGCGCGAGAAAACTGCGCCCAACGTGGTCACGCACTTCATAAAGTCTTGCTCGTAGGAGTTCATCCTGTTGTATATGTCGATCCTCAAACCTAATCGCAACAGAGGCAAGCGGTGAGAATACTCAACGTCTCCTTCAAGATCGTTTTCAACGCTAGGTTCTGTTCTAATATTTTTAATTGACCCATAACGTCGCGATTGATCTCGACGGTGCCTCTGTGCTGCCAGGACGGCACGCAGACGTTCACGGTGCTCATTTGCGTCCAGTTCAAAGGCGGTGCCACCTCCTCCGGTGTCATGTTCACGGGTATCTTCGCTACGAGGCCGCTTTCCGGGAAAACGAGCTCGTGAACTCTGTGGTCCATCGGCGTGAAGTTGACGAACTCGAGTGCCCCGATCTGCAAGGTGGACGTCAGGAATGCCTCGCACCAGGCGATCGAATTCTTGCCGCGTTTCTGAAGCGTCCTGCGCGGAACGACTCATTAACGGAGTAGCCTTCTCGTTTCTTGATAATGCGACGATGGGGTTTTTCAGTAGTCAAAAGCGCTAGATGAAAGATCAATCTAGGCCGCAATCGTCCTGCAAAGTCCTATTTTTACGTTTACGAGGCGTAATTTTCATTATTCAGCAGTATGTAGCTGTCGCAGCTTTATGGAAATAGCTACAGTGGGTGTACAAAGTATTCGTACACCTTTTAAAAACTAATAACTTTTTTATAATTGTACTGAACGATCTGATTTTTTATAATCAATTAGAAGCATTGGTTCACGAAATGATATGCAAAGAAGATTTTCTAAAAAATACAATTTACTTTGTAATGACTTTGGAATGACTTTTCCATTTCACCGTACTACGGTAGCCGTACTGGCATAACCTGTTGTGAAAGACTGCAGATCACATTACAGTAAATCCTCTATAGACGCAACAATTTCTATACGATAGATGCGACCAAGAATATGCCCCCCGACTTAGTAATCTGAACCAATACTACCGCGTCGCAGAGAGGCGCAGTCGCCGACACAATTCAAGCGCCCGTGCGTTATCACAATGTAACACCAATATTTAAACTTCTTTATTTTTCATTATTTCTTTATGGAACTTTCACCAACATATTCGTGGCATTTTTCTAATGCAAAATGATATTAAACACGATATAATTTCAACTGTATTTAGTGGTTTAATTGACGATGAACGTTCCGGACGCAAGGAAGGATAGCGTATAGAAAAGAAAGAGACGCGAACAGTTGCCGTCACCGGCACTGTACAAAGGCCCGCGCATTGTCTCTCTTTGCGCGCGCTGTTCTTCTCTACGTTCGGCTCGGCTTTTGGAGATAAAGAATAGCTACCCTATACGATAGAAGCGATCAAATCCCCCCAAGACTGTCGCACCTATAGAGGATTTACTGTAATGTAAATTAGGCCTCGTAAAAGATTGATCTAGCGCTTTTGTCTACTGAAAAACCCTATCTTTGCATTATCGAGAAATCAGAAGGCGCATCTCGCACCCTTGCAATTCTGAAAACGTGAGTCTACCTCAGTAGCGCGTTATAACTAGTTGGGGCCTTGGGCAAAGTAGAATTTCGGAGCCCTTAACCCTATCTAAATAACTTTCTGCGAAAAACGTAGAATTTGTATCTTGGATCTTGGTTTGTGTTCGGGGCCCCCTTTTGCCCAAGTTGCCCATAGGGTAACGCTTATAGGGTTTATCTCGACCCGTTCGGTATTAAATATTCTCTAATCGCGTTCGACTCGCCTGTCAAGCATCTTCGGGATCGCGAGAACGTTCAAGAACTGACAGGCGAACGCCGTGATGTATTTTGGCTCCAATTCCTGCAGTGACCTGTTCATTAGCCTCTTGTCCTGGCAAATGGCCTGCTGCACTTGAGACATATTGTCCCAGGACTGAGGCTCGACCAACGTCATCGCCATGATCAGGTTGTCGTTCTCCATGGCGGCGGCGAGAAACTTCCAGGAGAGCACGTCCATGTAGTGCGCGTCGTCGAGCAGGATACAGATGTTTGCCTCCATCTGCGACGCAATCGAAATACATCTAGTAACGAAACTAAAACAACCGGATTTCATGGCGGACTTCGGATAAACGAGGTTCTCACCTTCTTCACGATTGTCTTGAAGATGTCGATGGTCTTCGTGTGACGCTCCCAATCCGAGTACCTGCAGTAGTCTTGCGAGAGAGGAAACTGAACCTTCATCATGGGGTTCAGGTAGCAGAATTGGCTAGGGGGTATCAGACCGGTTAACGCGTTCGATAGGATCCTCTCGCGTTCCTGTATCGTCGTGCAGTACGACCCGCCGAACAGCTGGAGGACAACACCTTCTTTAAAACGATCGAACGAATCGAGTAAATCTAGTGGAAGTCAATTTACCTGTAGAAGCAGCTGGTACAGCACCGAGAACTCTTTCTCCGCGTAAAATTCGCTCAGGGAGAGCTTCAGCACAGTCAGTTGTCGATTCTGGGCGACATTGGCGAACGCGTCGAGGAGTCTCGACTTGCCCGATCTCTCGGCCCCCTAAATTAGGATTTTAAACTGTCGGATAACAGAATTCTGTTAAGGCTCGCTGTACACATCCGTTTTTTAAACATAATTGCGGTCTGAAGTAGGCCTGTTATTCTTACGAAGCTAATTTATTGCCGAAAATCTTGAAAATCTGCAATTTTTACCATCTTTAAACGTTTGTAGCTTATTGCAACGTCGACCGATTTTGACGAAATTTTCAGAATATGTTTAATTGACACAGATCTACAAAACGTATTTTTTAAATTTTCAATATAGGCCCACATAAAAAAGTTAAAAATTCAACTTTTAATATTTTTTCAACAGTTCCGATCAATTGCAATTTTTAAACAAATTTCTTTTCACATCCTTTAGTAAACTAATTGCTCTAGCTTCCCAAACAAGTTAAAATCGTATAGTACAACATTAAAAAAGTTATCGTCTTCTTTAGAGTGGTCTTAAACTTTTGTCCGCTACTGTATATGGCGAGTCTAACATTTCTAAGCTTTTTAGTAACCTCGATGAGCATCCCCGAGTAGGTTTTCCCCGACACTCCGATGTCGTCCAAGATGTCCTTGAACAACTCCACGTCTTTCGTTCGCCCCAGCATCGGGTACACGTAGTTAGTGGTCGACAGCTGATCCTCGGACACGCTCCAGGGTGAAGTTCTTAATTTTGATAAAAAATTATTTGTCAATCGAACGAATGATTATCGAAAATCGTATTTTTACTGACGTGTCCGTGTCGAGGATCTCGTAGACGTGCACCATGCCGATTCCTTTGAGCATCTTCATCCCCCGCGATCGGAACGTGTCCGACGTCATGGAACTGTACCGGAGGGTGTCGTAGTCGCAGGATATCTGCAACAGGCATTACTGTGCAAACGAATTCAAAACGATCGAAGAACGGCCGTATACCTTGCCGAAAGACACCGACATCAACGCCAAGGCCTTGGTCACCGGTGTCCCGAAGACCATGTACTCCTTTCTCACTGTATGTCCGATGACTCCGCAAAAAGCCATTCCTGAACAAATCGTGTGCACATTTAATGCGAATTGTTGTCTAAATTTTAATCGGCCATTTTGTTTTTCAAATTTTCGAGTTCATATTTGTAATCAGTGACCCCAAAGACCCCGAAAAGATCATTTTCCAAGCAGACCTAACAATTTTTTAATCTATATGTCCGCCATATTGGATCCGCCATTTTTTTTTTAGAATTTAAACTTCATATTCGTAATCAGCGATCCCGAAAACCCCCGAGTACGAATTTTTGGGTGCATTCAAGTACGTTTAGAGGTTTTGGCCGGTTTTTCGCGATTTGGGACCACCGTGAGTTGAAATTTTTAAACTTTGTTTAAGACCCCCCGAGTGGGTACTCTTTCGAGAGGGTATCCAAAGAGGACTAAACCCACAATAAGAAAAGTGGGGGTTAATTAGGATTATAAGCGAATTAAATAATAAAACATAGGAATTTTAGGGCCAAACCCCACTAATATTAAGTGCGTAGGATAGCGAAAGCTAATAGCCTCCGAATAGGCTATTTTAAATAATTAGGCTATACATTAGAACATTATGTAAAACGTGAGAGAGAAAAATAGGACATTCCTCATTGTTATAGTTGCGAAATAAACAAAAGAAGGAAACAGTGACTAAAGGGACCACTGTGAGTCGGCCCGGCGCGGCGCGTCAACTGTCTATTGGCCGACTGTGCCAACGCGCGTCTAGGTCGCGCTCTGATTGGTCCGTGTTTTTTGTAAATAACTCCTAAACAAAGCCGCGGATAACATTTTTGCAAAGGAAAATGTTGCTTCAGATGATCTCAGGAACCTCCCATTTTGAATGTTGAAGGAATTTTGGGACAGCTTGTATATTAGGAGTCCATTTTCATTAACGCAGATTCCCTTCCGACTTTCCAATTGTTATTATTATCCTACGACAATACACCTTCGCCGCTCGAGATGTATTTATTTAATTCTACAAGTTACGAGGCAACGGTACCATGACCCTATCCTAAATAGTGACGACCCGGTGATGAAAGAGACAACGGCTCGTCTACGTGATTCCTCGGTTTGCGCATACCTGCCTACCCTTCGGCTCGTAACACCATAAACCCGCGACAGCTACATGCTACGAATAATGCAAATTACGCCTCGTAAACGTAAAAATATCAAGAAATGAAAAGGCGCATCCCGCATTCTTGCAATCCTGGAAACGAGTCTACGCCCATAAGACTAAAATCTCTGCAATTATACTTTACGAGCAGAAGGCGGTCATTTTGGCGACCAAGACATTCTTGGAACAGGATTACAAATACTGAGCCTAATGCGGAAATAGATGGGTCAGTATTTGGCGTCTTTGGTACCAAATGCGTACGAAATCAAGAGCAGATTGCTTACTGGGCTGTTCAATTACCGGTTGAGACGCCGATGAAGATAGTCTTCACGCCTACCACGCGTTTCGCCTCGTTCAGGATCTGCGGAGCAGCCAGCACCCCACCTTTCGCTGTGGATTCGCCATCTGAATTCTCGTAGCCGTCCAGCCCGTACACGATTTCGAAAAGTATGTCTCTGGTGTAGATGTTCGTCGAGCGGATGCACCCCGCGTACTTGTTAATTATGCTTGAATATGGTCATAGTGCAATGTTTACCAGCCACAAAAAACGTTGTTCATCATGCACATGATTGCACCACGCAGCTGGGACAAGATACAACTGTCCTAGGCATATCCAGAATTGTCCCAATCGTCCCAAAAGTTTGGAACCACTTCCTGATTTATAATAAAGGCGGCTCTTAAAATGAAAATAAAATAAAAATGAAATAATACAAAATATAAAACAAACTACAGTAAATCCTCTATAAACGCATAAAATCTGTAGCAAATATCGGTGTGAACCGCTACTAATGCGACGCGGAGAGTCGCAGTCGTCGGCACAGTTCAAAGGCCCGTGCGTCCTCACAATGTAACACCAATATTTAAACTTTTTTATTATTACTTATTTTTATATGAAACTTTCATCAACATATTCGTGGCATTTTTCTGATTAAAAAAAGACCAAACACGATATAATTTCAACTGTATTTAGTGGCTTAATTGACGATGAAAGATTCGGGCGCAAGGAAGGATGGCGTATTGAAAGAAAGAGATGCGGTGAGTCGCAGTCAGCGTATTGAAAAGAAAGAGACGCGGAGAGTCGCACTCCTGTTGTCCTTCTCTACGTTCGGCTCGGCCTTCGAAGCTCAAAAAAATAGCTACTCTTCTCAGATAATCGCATACAGATCCCCCCGAGGCTTATGCGTTTATGGCGGCATTACTGTACTCGTAAGTTTTTTTACCAAATAAATCTTCCTTGGTTGTTCTAAAGACATTCAGCTTTTCTTATAAATACCCCGTTTCTTTACGCAGGGGTGTGAAACTGTCGACCGGTAGTGTCCCGTGGACGAAGTCTCTTTGTCCGAGCTGCGCGAAGCGTCCCTTGTGTTCCAAAAAAGTACTTTAACAAAACCGTGAACAACTCGTCGACCAACGAAATTAGCTCGTGCACGGAACACCGGCTCGGTATAATGTTCACGGCCATCACGGTGACTCGCTTCACTTTTGTGAGCTGCCGCAAGGGTGCTTCGTTCTTGATCTGCGAACAGGTGGATCGAAATTTAGATTCATTTTTATTTATTCGAAGTCGATACCGCATTGTGTCCCGCATTGTGTCTCTTCTGTTATTTTATCCGTTATTTCTCAATCATATTTTATTTAAGTTTGTATATATAATTAATATTTAATTATACATATAATTAAAATAAAATGAAATATTGTATATATGTAATTAACCCTTAAATGCATGATATTTTGTTTATAATTTCTATTTATCAAACATTACTAAAAAGAAGAGTGTATCACGTCTTTGTGGAAATATTTTTTATTACAAAATTATCATATGTTGCCATATTTGAGGTTAGACATCTACGACGCATGAATGGCGCGCACCGTATACAAATACATGTGAGCGGTTTGTTGCCTTCTGGCTACAATGCGTAAAAAGCATCCAAACGTTCCTGCAGTGATTGTGGAACTAGAAAATGCATTGTTGCCAAACGGCAACACAATGCATTTAAGGGTTAATATTAATTATTTAATTATATATATATACAAATAAGAGTTCCATAAATTATCAAGCCCCCAGTTATTATATCGAGGAACAATAAACAATAAAGGATTTATCGTGTTAGCTGGGTGATAATCTTGTGACCAGGCGGCATTCAAATTCTAATAAACCACCGAATCCAGCACTAGCAGGACAACTGGAAAAGGTCAACGCTGATGCTACCTGCGCCCTCCATCCATTGACATCAAAGCTAGCTTGAACATTTATCAAAAAGCAGCGGGTGCTTCAGGTGCACCGAGAAAGTTCGATGACAAGTTAGAAGAATTGCTCAACAAAAATCCGGCAGAAAGATTGGGTGTCACCAAACAAGATTTTATTACATAAAATGTGAAATTAGAAAAAATGGGGAAATAACTTATTTACACACCTAATATTTCAAATTCTATTTTACCCAGCTTTGTGAAAAATAAATATCGTCTAATAACAATCAACTATTCTATATCCAACGAGAGAGCAGTACCGTTGCGCGCAGCTTGGAATTTGTTGGAGGGGCAGCGAGCCTATCATCTCTCACTCCACTATCCACTCCCCACTTTCTTGAACCAATTAGGGCGAAGGTGCGCAAATACGAACGAAAACTGGTCTTCACGTGGTACTGCTCTCTTGTTGGATAGAGTATAGTACACAAACTTCAACGATAAGTGTCCAAATACTTTTGAGCGGGGGTGTACACGTCTGTACACGGTTAACCTTAGAATCGTAGCACACAGAGTGGAGGTTAAGTAACAAGTACCAATGCGAAATTAATTAATGTATAATAGTATAAATTAATAAATATATAAATACCTGGGTCAACACCGGCTTCGCCATGTACGTCTCCAAATGTTTGCCCAGGCGTTGCTTCAGCGCTTCGATCATCGAGACTCTGGCCGCTGGAAACGTTCAACTGGTTACTGTCCAAGGTTAACACGTTCCGTGCTACGTGTACCACCGATGGTACACGTTATACTATCCATTCAGGCCGCGTGTACCACTGGTGGTACATGGTGACACATATACGCCAGAAACATGTTTTATAACAAGTTCAACACTGTAGAACTTCTACTAAAAGAAGGTGTCATTATAAAAAATGTATTGTACAGAATAAAACACATAAATTTGCTTAATTACCGAGCAGAAACCGCTCGGCCAGGAACGCGTTAATGAAGGAATCTACAATACCGGACTAAGATTAAAAGGTGGGAACAGACCTTGCAAACGACTGTCACTCTCCGTGGAATGTCGAGACCTGGCGGAGATGGATGAAAATTGATCCCATTTGTCCTCCGCATTGCTTTCGGGTCTATCGTTCTCCGCAGAAGCATCTCCATCACTCTCGGCCTTGCTCAAATAAGCGGCCTTGCTCGGATAATCGATCCCGCCCGAAGAATCCGAGGCTACCACTTTCCGGTGAAAAGATTTCCTTCGTATCGCCGTAGATATCGATCCCATTTGTATACCGAGCACCCTGATGATCTATTATACAAATGTGATCGTCGTTGAGGTGCGTCTTTTACATTATGTCAGGTCAGTGAGAAGTCGAGTCACGCTCGACAACGGAGTTCAAAGGGTTAATACGAAATCGCGCAGGAATTTTTTCACTAACACAATAATTAAAATAACAAAATTATTGGTACCTTCACGTTACTCGAGTCCTTGATCACGTACTCGTATTGGTTAGGAGCGCAATGTTCCCACGCGGTCGAAGCCAGGATCAAATCACCAGAAAGACATATCCTTTTGGCGAATTTCAGGTCCGTCACCGGCACGCCACCGATCACGAAATCTCTGGCCTTGTCGTGGCCGATCACGGAGAATATTATCTCGCCCGCGGAGACTACTATGTCGACTATCGAAATATTATATAGAACAGTATTAGTGGTCCTCGAAGGCAACGGAATTCCAAACCAGAGTTGGGCAAATTTTATTTCGAATAACGAATAAAGAATAACGAATAAATCCCAGGATTTATTCGAGAATAACGAATAACAATTTTATTCGCTGAGAAATTAATCGTAGCTTACGAATAACGCTTTATTCGTTATTCGTTAGTTATGAATAAATCTCGGGACTTTTATTCGTTATTCGTTATTCGTTATTCTAAATGACGGCAGCGAATAAGAATAAAGACCGAGAATAAGCGCAGCCGGCGGTGGGCCGCTTTTGAAGTAGGAACCCGACGTCGACACTCGGCACTCAACACTCGGGGCCCTGAGTCGTCGGCGCGATGTCATTCGATACCTTTATTCGCTCGCTGGCTTATTCGAATAAATTTTTATTCGCTGGGTTTTTACGAATAAATTTTTATTCGCTGGCTTATTCGAATAAATTTTTATTCGCTGGCTTATTCGAATAAATTTTTATTCGCTGGGTTATTCAAATAATTTTTTATTCGCTGGCTTATTCGAATAAATTTTTATTCGCTGGGTTTTTACGAATAAATTTTTATTCGTTGGGATATTCGAATAAATTTTTATTCGCTGGGTTTTTACGAATAAATTTTTATTTGCTGGCTTATTCGAATAAATTTTTATTCGCTGGGTTATTCGAATAAATTTTTATTCGCTGGGTTTTTACGAATAAATTTTTATTCGCTGGGTTATTCAAACAAAAATTCATTCGAATAAAGATTTATTCGAACTTCTCTTCGAATAAAATTTTATTCGTAATTTTTATTCGCTGGGAATTCGAATGAAATTTCATTGGAATAACGCCTAACTCTGTTCCAAACGGAGTTCCAAAATTTCTTTCACGGCATCCTCCAGAGTTGTTCCAAATAATACAAAACAAATCTGTGCAAAGTTTGAGCTAGATAATTAACGGTTCATTTTACAAGACTTCTCTAAAATTTTTAAGATTTTGAACATAAATATAAATTATAAATATTATCAAATAGATATAAATTAATCATAAAACGTAATAAGACATAAAAGACGCAGTCTGTCCAAATCGTTCTGTTCGAAGTTTTGTTTAACATGCTTTTCGACGAGGTAAATGGTTTAGAAGATATTCGAGAAAAACGATTTTACGAGAATTAAATTAATTACAGTAATGTTTAATTCATTTGTCGCACGTTTTCCCGTTATCTGTGGGCGCTCAAACTTCAAAGCGCTCAAACAAGACGCATAGATTTTTCATTAATTACACTGTCCAACACGAAAATTGTTTCTAATATACTGTTGGATGGATCTTATAGAGTTTTTCGTGCTAATTCCGAATCTGCCCACACGCACAGTTTTTGAGAAACATGACTTTGAAAAAAAATGTATTTTTCAACTTAGAACAAATATTGTGATGTTATTATAAAAGATATTGAATTGTTCTTTACAGCAAACATGTTTAAACAATCATAATATATTAGTATTGGGTATCACTGGATTCGGGAAAGTTTGTAGAATCTTTTGCTGTAAAGAACAATTCAATATGTTTTATAATATCATAATATTTGTTTAAAGTTGAAAAATACGATTTTCTTCAAAGTCATGTTTCTCAAAAACTGTGCGCGTAGGAGAAAAATTATAGGCAGATTCGGAATCAGCGCAAAAAACTCTATAAGATCCACCCAACAGTACATTGGAAACATAAAATAAGTTGAAATTTGTTGGGCAGTGTTATTTGGAACAACTGTGCGGGGTGCCGTGAAAGATATTCAAAGTAGACTTCCACGCATGAACAAAGTATTTGTTGGTAAGGATTGGTTAATGCTTTCTGCCGAAAGCCTATTAATAGGATTTTCGGTAGTTGTGCTGTACCAAAAGGAAGCTTAAAAATCATATTTCATGTAATAATCCTACAGAAAACTATTAGATTACATTACTGGGGCTGGGTTGCAGGTTCACAATTGAAATCGCTGTTGCTGTTACAACAGCAAATATTGCTATGACTACAGACTTTGAAACAATTGGAAATAATCGTTGACAGATGATGCGATGATGAAAGACGTACTCTTCGGCACGGGTATTAAGGTCTTGAGTGCCTCGACGACTGTCTGGATTCTCTGCGCGTACAGGATCACATGGTTCACCATGCTGGAGAAGAAGTCATTTTTGCCGATCCTCCACAACACTATCAGACCTTCTACTGCTCGAAAAAAACATACTATGTAATAGCTAGGCTGCAATAATTTCCATTTTACAGTAAATGCTCCTTCGTTGTCCAAAAGCCGTGGTTTGCACGAACAACGATCGTGCCCGGACACCATTTTTGATTTATAGTCTAGATATCGCGCCGACCGCGCCGAGCGAGGTTGAGTAGAGAGCCGAACATAGAGAAGGACAGAATGAAATACGGATCGCGTGGCCGAAGCGTGTCGCCGTCGCCGGCACAGTTCAAAGAATGTCCCATTAAATTATTTAATGTCCCATTAGATTAAACCACTAAATACAGTTGAAATTATATCGTGTTTGGTGTCATTTTAATCGGAGAAATGCCAGAAATAAGTTAGTGAAAGTCCCATAAAAAAATAATGAAAATTAAGAAGTTTGAACATTCGATTCATTCCAGTCAATGTTGTGGTGTTCACACCGATATACCCGAGCTGACATCAATCGTCACCGACCTGCGGAGCGACGACGCGGCGCACAGTGGAACCTTTCGTCTAAATCGGAGACAAAATCAAAGAACTTTCGATAGAAATGAGGTAATGAAATTGTTTTTAAATTGAAGCTGAAACTTGGCAGAATATGGGAAAAATAGGAAGATTATGGTACGAACGTTTTATAACCTTGAGAAAACCTTTTATAACCTCGTTAAACAATTCGCTCACAAAAATCGATTTCTTGTAAAATCCTGAGGTCGTAGACAAATTTTGAGACCAGATTTAAAATCAGTGTGAAAAAATCTACAGGAAATGATGTGCAGCATGTTAAAAAAAAATTTTCCGTCCGTGTTATTGAAAAAACTGCAATTTTCTTGAAATTGTTAGAGTTTAACGAATTTTCTCAAGTTTATAAAACGTTCGTACCATAATCTCCCTATTTTTCCCATATTCTGCCAAGTTTCAGCTATAATTTTTAAAAAATTTCATCGCTCTACCTCATTTCTATCGAAAGTTCTTTGATTTTGTCTCCGATTTGGACGAAAAGTTCCACTGTGCGGCGTTGATAGGCAGTGGCGTGGGTAGGCGCTGGACAACGACCGTGCCCACGATTCCGAACAACGAAGGAGCATTTACTGTACAGCTAAGGAGGAAGGGGTATGCACTGGAGAATTTGAAAACGTCGCCCCCGCTGTAGTAGACTTCCTCGATGATACGGCCGATGATGCTGTTCAGCATCTCTATCAGCATGTAGCTGCCGCCATTTTCGGCGCTCATGAACTTCTCATAGAGGCCGAAGATTCGAGAGACGTCGATCATTGCCAACACCGCGTTGAACTTCCGAAAGTTCTTCCTGGAGATGTCCGTCTCGTAGATCAGCTCATCGGGAACGAAAGTAGCCAGACTCCGGATGCACTTGTCGCTTTGATGGGTGAACAGCACCTGACGCAAAAATCGTGTGAACACTTCAGTAGGACGTTGTCAGCGAAACGAGGATATCGACGCGAAAGAAAATTAACCTCTCTAAGTCCGACATTACTGTTCTTGAAAATAGGACCGATCAGATCCGGCTCCCACGCGACTTCCTTTTCTTCCTTGGTTGCATACTGCCATTCCGAAGTGCCTGTAGAATAATTCAGCATCTTTGTTGACGGACAGTCCACCTTTTCTCGATGAAATTCTATAGCTGCAGCGACAAAAGAAATCGCGACGCGCGTGCCAGCTTCAAACGAGAGTTTATTACCGACCGATGCAATTGCGCCGCTCGGTAACGGCAGTCGCACGATTTTCTTCGCCTGTATTTTGATTTTTAGAAAATAATCGTTCGAGATGGGAAACTGTACAGGGTGTCTCGTTTATCTGGAAACGGAAATATCTCGTGACGCTCGGAAGTTACGAAAAAAATTTGATTACAATACGATACGAAGGGAACAATCATATGGTGTCATTTTTTTCACGACGAAATTAATTTTTTGAAATGGGAATTAGAAATTATATTATAAATTTTTAACTTCTTAAGTAGGTAATGGTAGTATTTGGTTATTAGTAGTAAGTATTAGTTAGTTGCTGTAAACAAAGATCGATCTTCTTATGTTTTTTAAGCTTCTTAAGTTACTGAAATAAATAAAGCAATTAAATTGCTCTGTTCATTAATTAAATAATTTTATTATTTTTTGCACTTATCAATGTTTTATTTAAGAAAAAGAATTATCCTTCTACGTGTCCACCATTGTTCATAATGCATTTTTATACCCGTTTTAAAAATTCCTTCTCGGCATCTCTTAACATTTCTTCTGACTCTTCAAAACAAATGACAAGAAGGCTATTATTGGTTAATAATTAATAAGCTATTGTAGGAAATAACTTTAGATAGTTATACAGGGTGTCCCAAAATTCGTGAACTTCCCGAAAGGGGGTGGTTCCTGACACCATTTCAAGCGACATTTTCCTTTGCAAAAATGTTATCATGTTAACATGGTAAGTGTCCACATACTTTTGAGCGGCAGTGTACATATGTACCTCACTGGGCGTCGGGTTGCCCGCCGTGTTTCTTGCACCCCTTTGCCACGGCTACCGACGCGACACCTTCGTCGGCCTGGCAGAAAATTATTCGAAGGATTTATTCGAAGACTTCCCCGAATAATTGGACGAATAAACTCACTTTATTCGAAATTTTTATTTCAATACAATTTTTGCCCATCTCTGCTTGTATTACGTTATACAGGGTGTCCCAAAATTCCGTCAACAGCCGGAAATAGGAGCTTCCTGAGATGATTTGAAGCCACATTCCTTTGCAAAAATGTTATCTGCGGCTTTGTTTATGAGTTATTAACGAAACACACGGACCAATCAGAGCGCGACCAAGACGCGAGTTGGCACAGTCGCCCAATAGGCAGTTGGCGCGCCGGTCGCGCTCTGATTGGTCCGTGTTTTTCGTTAATAACTCCTAAACAAAGCCGCGGATAACATTTTTGCAAAGGAAAATGTCGCTTGAAATGGTGTCAGGAACTATCCCCTTTCGGAAAGTTCACGAATTTTGGGACACCCGTTATGAGAGAAAGGATGACTGGTGTGGGCGGTCAATAATAACAGCTGTTGACGGTGTGTAGCTGTCCGCCAAAAAGTGCGATTTATGAAGAAGCATGACCTTGACACTCCGAGCGTCACTAAGGACGCCTTGTTGCCAGCGTGTTCGCTACCACGTGTTCGCTGCCTCGTGTTCGCTACCTGCACCCTTAGATGCTCTGGGTTTTTCCCTGGACGGGTCGAGCCGCACTCTGTTCACTCTCGACGTTCGCTAATTCGATATTTCTTACTATTGTTACCTAATATGTAGCCGGTAACCAAATATTACAATTACCTATGTACTTAAGAACTTACAAATTTATAATATAATTTCTAATGTTTTGTAACAGTAAATAATATAATGTGATGTGTCGTTGAATTCGTCTCGGAAAATGCTATCGTGTTATGTCAAAAAATATATGGTTTGATTAAAAAGAAATTAATTGGACTTTGAAATTTGTCTCCCCACCATTCGGGTCCTGTAAAAAATTACATCATACGATTGTTCCCTACATACCGAACAACTTTCATAAACAAAATTTTTTCGTAACTTCAGTGCGTCACGAGATATTTCCATTTTCAGACAAACAAACACACTTTGTAGATTCGCAGGAAATCGCAGGAATTCATTTTTTATTTTGTAGGTACTGTCGCGCTGAGACTATATCGATAAACAGACTCTAATCGACGTTTTCACTCAACCCTTATGCAGTCAACCCAAATGACCATTTAAAACCTTTAGCATTTAACAGATTTGCACAAAATCCCACCTTTTTCAGAGTATAAATTCATATACTAGCGAGCAAAGAATTCATACTAAATACTACCATTACCTATGTACTTCAGAACTTACAAATTTATAATATAATTTCTAATGTTTTATAACAGTAAATAATATAATGTGATGTGTCGTTGAATTCGTCTCGGAAAATGCTATCGTGTTATGTCAAAAAATATATGGTTTGATTAAAAAGAAATTAATTTGACTTTGAAATTTCTCTCCCCACCATTTGGGTCCTGTAAAAAATTACATCATACGATTGTTTCCTACATACCGAACAATTTCCATAAACAAATTTTGTTCGTAACTTCAGTACGTCACGAGATATTTCCATTTTCAGATAAACAAAACACACTTTGTAAATTCGCAGGAAATCGCAGGAATTCATTTTTTATTTTGTAGGTACTGTCGCGGTAAGACTATATCGATAAACCGACTCTAATCGACGTTTTCACTCAACCCTTATGCAGTCAACCCAAATGACCATTTAAAACCTTTAGCATTTAACAGATTTACACAAAATCCCACATTTTCAGAGTATAAATTTATATACTAGCGAGCAAAGAATGGACATTCATCGAAATTTTGTAAAAATTTTTATTTTGATTATGTAAATTTTTTTGTCTTTGTGTTGACAGTTGTGCTATGTTTGTGCTGCATTGTGCTCGAATATTAAAACTATAATATAAAAAATAAGGGAAGAAATGTTTAAAAAACCGATTTTTTTAGTAGCCCCCCACTTTTAATTTTTAAAAGATTGTGCTAGTATTACTTTAAAAAATAATAAATAAAGGAGTTATGGTAAATAATAGTTTTGGGTATGCAATTAATGTTTACGATAGTAACAGTTATCCAAACAGCATATAATCATATTTCTGAGTTGTGCTAGCCTAGCACAAGTCAGCACAACTGCCAGTTTCTCCAGCACAACGATATTAACACAATTTCATCAATCCACCCCGTAAAGTGGGCAATTTTTCCAGATTCGTGCTTCGGAGTCGCTTTTAGAATCGCGAAAAGATTAATAATATAATTATGACTTACCTACTACATGTCTGATGACGGCTGGCGCCTAATTTTTTCCTCCGCTCTCTACCAACAGTGTGTAAAATACGCTTTTAAGGGGGTAGACCCCTTTCTCCAGGATAGCATGGGTGCGGGATTCGCGTTCTCATTTTTCGACAATACAAAAATGGGATTTTTCAGTAGTCATAAACGCTAGATAAAAGATCAACTAAGGCCGCGATCGCCCTCAAAAATTCTATTTCAGCACATACTTACTGCAACTTAGCACAACAAGGCACAATAGAGTTAAAAGCGGAGCGCTAAAAAATAAAATCGTTTCTTTTTTAATTTTTTAAATAATATTCGAAATTATTTAATTCAATAAGTGGGGCTTAACTTCTAGGAGGCGCAACATTAACACTAACCGTACCACTACCGGTTTCACATTTGTTATTTTTTAATTATTGAAATTACAAAGATGCTTCCATCAGGAATTATTTAAGAAATTTCTATTATTTACTCACGTATTGTTATAAAAGTTGTGAGAAATCTATATAAGTCTCGTAATTTTTACAAAACAATGTATATCCGACACATTTTGCAACCGGTACGGTTAGTGTTAACAAGTTAATCTGTGATGGAACGAGTGGTAGGTAGAAAGGTTGAAAGAGGAAGTACTTAGATAAATAATTTCTGTATTTTGCAAGATTGTAGTTACATACATCTTTATCTAAATACTTAAAATATAGTATACAAATAGGAATGTGTAATGGATACACTACTAAAGCTAAACTATCTTATCCTATGCTACAATTAGGAGATCCACATTTTGATCGATTCGCTCGATCGTGGAAGGCAAATGGTGACAAATGCCTTTTCCTCCGAAAATCAAAAAAATACGAAAAAGACAAAGAATGATTGGCAATTGCGCCGAAACTTTGACCAATCGACACAACGTTACGGAAACGAAACTCTAAGATTTTTCCACTCGCACATGGAAATGGTAACGAAGAAACGCATTCGCTGTCGGCGTGCGAAAAAATCAAGAAAATCAACATAAAATACGTGGTGCTCCACGTTATTGCGCGCAGGAGATTCCGGCATCATGGAAACTCTCGTATTCAAAAATATAGTCGTTCAGTATATACTATTTATATAATAATTGACATTTTCATTCTTTTTGTACTCCTCCGTCTTTTCAACATTTTCTTTGTCTTTTTAACTTTTTCTTTTTCTTTCTCTTTTTCTCTTTCCAAAAATTCTCGTGGACGCAAGCACGAGGTTGAAGCTCGATATTGAAGGATCGATCGATCCTTCGTAGAAAAAAATCGGAACTGGCTATCGCCGCGTTACAATACAGCGGCGTTACAAATATAGCCGCGTTACGAGCTAAATCCCGCAGATGGGGATCTAATAAAGACGCGGTATAAGACATCGCGGTGAACGCCGAACGGGTCGACGGATAAGAAGAAGCAAAGTAAGATGTTTAAAATGAATCGATAAATCACCGACGAACTTCCAACGCCGTACACTTCTCGTCAGTGAGGGTCGAGGGGGTGGGGGGGGAGGTGCAAATCAAAATAATAAAACATAAAAGAAGAAAAGAGAGAAAAAAATAAGAACGAAAAACTCCTGAAAGGGTTAGGAGGCTGAGAAATGTCCCGAATAGCTTCGGCTACCGGAGTGAGTGAACTTAAAAAATCTAGGAAAGCTACAAAGGCACCGAGTGATCGGCGACAACGTCAACTGGGGTGAAAAAGCTAAGAATTCGTTTCGAAGTTTCGCGTTGAAAACCGCTCTCGGGACCGACTCTTCTGTCCGCTCACGTTCCGCTAAGATCGGAAAAGAGTTGCAACAGTGGCACCTTGAAAAGGAGGAGCGCGTGGACACGCGACAGCTAAGCACATTCGTTACATCTCATCGCACAACCGTGTTTTTTGCACAGCTCTAGTTTGATTGCACACACACCGAGATCGCCGACACACAGGCGTCTCTCCCTACTTCCAATGCTTCTGACTAGAATCAAACGCACGTCTTATTTTCTGAACTCTCCGCGTCGATCCTCTATCAGCAATCTCTGGACTGTCGTCGCGTCCCCCTTTATCTCATTCGTCAGAAAAACCGCCGTACATCGTGACTAACTCGCAATCAATGCGCATCACATGAGAATCCGCGTTCTGGAACGAGAGTCTCTTGCCTCGATAAAAAATAAAAATCTGATCAACCGACCCCGGAGCCGAGCAAGACAACACTCTACTCCCCCTTTTTTTTCTACCATGCATATAGACAAGACTCTATATAAAAATAATAGAAGAACAATGGAGAAACAATTAAATGACAGTTTAGTTTGCTCGACTCTAAGACCTGTTAAAAGCTGCCGTTTCGACTCCCGTTCCAGTCCGCCTACACCGAGTATCATCAACAGCTTTCGACCCCGTTCAGACACGGCGGAAACCGCGCGATCTGCCTTTTCGATTGTTGGCAGTGAACCAATATGAAGGCGCTAACGTAAATTAGACTCGCGCGGTTGATCTGCGCGTGTTTCCATCCGCGCGCGGTCTCCGTCGTGTCTGAACGCGGTCTATATCACAGTATCTATATGTACATATATCAAAATATATATCTATGTGTGTATATGTAAATATAAATATCTTTCTCTATCTGCATAGTACAAATGAATACGTACGAGTGTGTACAAATTTTTAGATCTGATCGAGACAGAATGAAATACTCACGTCCCTCGAAGGAGCAAACGATGTACTACAGGTAGAAACGTTCTCGAGGAACACGCCCAGATCTTCTAACTTCCAGAACGACCAGGTTCCATCCAAATTGGGCTACGTATGCTTAGACCTGGCAATGTGCAGAAAAAAAGACACTTTTTCAGGACACCTCAGGCCACACATTTTGCAGGTGTGGGGATCGCCGAGACCGTGGTAATCCATGTGGGCGGTATACATCACGATATTTGCGAACCCAATTTCGCAGTACTTGCAGTAGTAATCAGTAGGACCTTCCGGATCGTTGTCGCCGTTCTCCGTTGCACCGCTGGAGCTCGGACCGCTGGTGCTCGGACCGCTCGAACGTGGAACGGAAGAACTTGCACCGCTGGAAGATGCACCGCTGAAACTTGCACCGCTGCAACCGGCTCCGCTGCAGCCTGCACCGTTGGCGCTAGACCCGCTGAAGCTTGGTTCGTTGGGTCTCGGACCGCTGGATGAGGACGGCTCAGAATTCGATGGCCCTTGCCGGGCCTGCTGCACTGTTTGCATCAGCTGGGGTGATCTCAGCTGCTGTTCCTCGTCAGTGTCCTCTTCCATCATTCTACGATCTAGCTTCACTGCTTTGCCTTTGCGTCGACTGGTCCCCGTGGCTCTGGCAGCGGGTGCAGGCGCCGGTTTGTTCTGAGCTCGGCTGATAATGGAAGACTTGCTCAGGTCCAACGGGACCGTCTTCACCTCTAGATTCAGCACCTCTGTCTGCTCTGACGGCGGATAGATCATCCCATTGGCTGCTGATGCCTCCTTGCACTTGATAACTAGATTCTGAGGCAACTCTTCGTTGCCGGTGGACTTGGCGTAGTCCAAAGCTGCAGGCTTCAGTTGCCCGAGCTGATTCTCCGCGGAGGTGGAGAACTGAGCCGGAGGATATTGCGAGTACAATTTGTTATACTGGTACGATATCATCTGACGATTCGGAACGACTCCGTTCAGACCTCCGATTGGAGTTATGCCGTTCAGACCACCGATCGGTTTTATGCCGTTCAGACCTGCGATCGGTTTTATGCCGTTCATACCTCCGATGGGGTTTATTACGTTCAGACCTCCGATTTGATTCATGCTATTCATCGAACTTATAGCATTAATGGCGTTAATGGCACTCATCCCGTTTATTGGGTTCATACCGTTAGTCGCGGTATTTATGGTATTTATTATACCAGTTATACCGTTCAGCGAAGTGTTGGGCAAATTGTCTACCATGGGCGATGATACTGGCGATGTAGAAACAGCTTGCCAATTGCTGTTGCTCGTCACTGTGCTTGTCTGGGCGATCTCCTGCTTCGGCTGCTTCGGTTTGGTCGGCTTTTGTTTAGGTCCTCGTCGCGTCCCGTAGACGTCGATGATAGGCAACGGATTTGGCGAACCGTCCGCGTTCAACACCATCGCCGGCTGGTGCGTGTACTTTCGTAGATGGAGCTTCAGCGAATGACAGTACTTGGTCGCGTACGAGCAATCCGCGCACCTGTACTGGTAGACGTTCGAGTGGGATTTAAGATGGCTGTTCAGCATCGACTTGTTCACGCACGTGTAACTGCACAGGTCGCACTTGAACGGCTTCGAACCGAAATGATTCCTCAGATGATACTCAAGGTGGTGCTTGTACTCTGTGACGAACGGACACTTCGGGCAAATGAGCATCTTCTCTATCCGGATGTGGATGCGGCTATGCTCCCAGAACTCCATCTTGGTTATCGCGATATGGTTACATTGTTTGCAACGGTACAATTTCACTTTGCCCTGCGAGTTCACGCGGGGCACGCGAAGTCCCGGCTCTTCCGTTTCCTCGTGATCATGCTCGGAACGTTTGCCCTGGCTTGGGGACGAACTAGTACCCGGCTGCTGTAGTTCCGGCTTCATCAGCTGCTCGAGCACTTTCTTCATAAATTCGGGCCCGTCGCGTTTGTTCGTGCAGTGCGTGGCCAGATGCTCGCTGAATTGCAATCTGAAAATAGAAACAAGTACGATTATTACAATTTCGTGAAACCGGTATTTGCTAAGGTAAAATATTTTCGGTGTTAGCTACTCTATATATTTTTATATATTATATATATATATATTTTACTATATATTTTTTTCTATATTTTCGGTATTAATCTTCTCTTATTTGAAATACGTATTTACAGTAGTATCAACATTAATCATTTGCAGAAACCTAATCTCATATTTGTAAGGGTTCGCCGCTGACACAATGTGTGTGTGCTGTTTAAAAAATTACTTTTCAAGAATATGCAGTTAATAAATTAGTTAATGGTTTTTTTCTATTAATAGATATTATATAATAGACTACACAACAAGATTTTTATGGGATATTTACTCTTAGTATCTATGCTATCTATTTATTCTTAGTAATTACTATCTTCTTAATAATGATACTTTTTTTCGTTCCTTTATTATATTATAATACTGTAATAGTTTATTTTTTATATTTTTTTTTAATGTGAAAAACTATTATTATGTAAGGGTTCGCCGCTGACTATGTGTGTGTGCTGTTTAAAAAATTACTTTTCAAAAATATGCAGTTAATTAGTTAATGTTTTTTTCTATTAATAGATATTATATGATAGGCTACACAACAAGATTTTTATGTGATATTTACTCTTAGTATCTATGCTATCTCTTTACTCTTAGTAATTACTATCTTCTTAATAATGATACTATATGTTTTGTTCCTTTATTGTATTATAATACTGTAATAGTTGACTTTTTATATTTTTTGTTTCTAATGTTAAAAACTATTATTTTACTGCTCTTATTAACACGTTCGCTGCCGAGCGACATTTTCAAAAACGGTTCTATCACGCCAACAAATTTTAATTAATTGTAAAATTAAAATAAAAAACATGTATGTATTTATGGGAAAGATATTGAATTTAGATAATTTTTAATTGCTTTATTAATCATACGAGTTATATCAATCGGTTTTTGCGATAAAATGTTTTATGACAAACCTAAACACAAACTTCGACCTACGAGATAACTCGTTGTTGGCAGTGAACGTGTTAATAATATTCGAACATAACATTTGTTCCTTTATTTTGTATTTGTACATAACAAAATTGTTTATATTTTTATAGTTTATTATTTCTTGTATAAATCTAATAAATATGGCAAAGAAACGACTGTGTTTTTGTATCTTTTTGAAAATTCCTTATATCGGTATCCCGGGACAAAATTTTAAAAAATACCGAATACTGGTATGGCGAACCTTAAAGAGATGTGATCACTGTAAAAAATTCTGTCGACGAATTCTTGAACTTGAACTACTCATTTTACTCAATTCTGACGATTTTCTTTACATCCACAGCGATTTTTATATTGCTTGCATCGATAGTTACCTGGTTGTCGTGATGGCCGCGCAGATAGGACATTTCATGATGTCCTCTTCCAACATTAAATCTTCGGGGCACGACTTTGCTGTGCTAGAGACAACGTCCATCGCCTGATCGGGCGGAGAGGCGTAGTTCTTGAACATAGTCTGCGGGGAATAGTCGAACGTGTTGCACTGCATCGTAGTTGAGTCTTGCGAGGTAATGCTACTCGGCGAGAAGCTGCTGTTCGCCGTCGAGCTCGTATAATGATCAGGTGACACACCTGAATCGTTGTTCTTATCTTCCATTGTCTCCTCTTTCTGCAATAACAAAATCCACCGTCAGATGATTGATTTTTCAGCTCTTCCAGTTGAATAGAAAAAATTGTGTAGAAGGATATCTTTCGGTATAGTTATTGAAAGTAGACTGCTGATACTTTGCCATCATAATACTAAAGGAGTAGGCGACATTTTAAGAAGTACACTGTGGTTTAAAAAACGCAACAGTTTCAATGTACATATTATTATCTACTTATTAAAATAATTGAAATCTTGAAAACACGTAACAGTTTCAATGTATTATTTTCTACTTATTAAAATAGTTGAAATCTTGAAAGTACTCAGGTTTAAAAAACGTAATAATTTCAATGTAATATTCTCTACTTATTAAAACAATTGAAATTTTGAAAGTACACTGGTTTAGAAAACGTAATAATTTCAATGTAATATTCTGTACTTATTAAAATAATTGAAATCTTGAAAGTACGCTGGTTTAAAAAATACGTAACAGTCTCTACTTATTAAAATAATTGAAATATTGAAAGTACGCTGGTTTAAAAAACGTAATAATTTCAATGTAATATTCTCTACTTATTAAAACAATTGAAATTTTGAAAGTACACTGGTTTAGAAAACGTAATAATTTCAATGTAATATTCTGTACTTATTAAAATAATTGAAATCTTGAAAGTACGCTGGTTTAAAAAATACGTAACAGTCTCTACTTAGTAAAATAATTGAAATCTTGAAAGTACACTGGTTTAAAAAACGTAATAATTTCAATGTAATATTCTCTACTTATTAAAATAATTGAAATCTTGAAAGTACGCTTGGTTTAAAAAAAACGTAACAGTCTCTACTTATTAAAATAATTGAAATATTGAAAGTACGCTGGTTTAAAAAACGTAATAATTTCAATGTAATATTCTCTACTTATTAAAACAATTGAAATTTTGAAAGTACACTGGTTTAGAAAACGTAATAATTTCAATGTAATATTCTGTACTTATTAAAATAATTGAAATCTTGAAAGTACGCTGGTTTAAAAAATACGTAACAGTCTCTACTTAGTAAAATAATTGAAATCTTGAAAGTACACTGGTTTAAAAAACGTAATAATTTCAATGTAATATTCTCTACTTATTAAAATAATTGAAATCTTGAAAGTACGTACGCTGGTTTAAAAAATACGTAACAGTCTCTACTTAGTAAAATAATTGAAATCTTGAAAGTACACTGGTTTAAAAAACGTAATAATTTCAATGTAATATTCTCTACTTATTAAAATAATTGAAATCTTGAAAGTACGCTTGGTTTAAAAAAAACGTAACAGTCTCTACTTATTAAAATAATTGAAATATTGAAAGTACGCTGGTTTAAAAAACGTAATAATTTCAATGTAATATTCTCTACTTATTAAAACAATTGAAATTTTGAAAGTACACTGGTTTAGAAAACGTAATAATTTCAATGTAATATTCTGTACTTATTAAAATAATTGAAATCTTGAAAGTACGCTGGTTTAAAAAATACGTAACAGTCTCTACTTAGTAAAATAATTGAAATCTTGAAAGTACACTGGTTTAAAAAACGTAATAATTTCAATGTAATATTCTCTACTTATTAAAATAATTGAAATCTTGAAAGTACGCTGGTTTAAAAAAAACGTAACAGTCTCTACTTATTAAAATAATTGAAATTTTGAAAGTACACTGGTTTAAAAAACGTAATAATAATTAATGTAATATTCTCTACTTATTAAAATAATTGAAATCTTGAAAGTGCGCTGGTTTAAAAAAAACGTAACAGTCTCTACTTATTAAAATAATTGAAATCTTGAAATTGATGCTTGAACTACTTCACGAGTAGCGAATAGAACAGGTGAAGAGAGAACAGTGTCTCGCAACTCTAGAGATGGAAAAGACTTATCGAGAGGTAGCACGGGTCCATTGAACCAACAGAAACGCGACATTTTGTCGATGGCGGAAGGGGAAGAACGAGAGGCTGGCGAAACTTCGGCGCACATGGGGATCAAAAGGAAAAAAAGAGGAGACAACGAGAGCGCGAGGGTGGCTCGAGGGTGAGATGCAAACAGAGAGGGAGAAATAGAGAAAGAGAGGGGTGAATAAAGTCGGGAGTAGGCGAGAAAGGGAGAGAGAACGAGCGGCGATTCGATCGGAGAGGGGTTGAAACGATTACTCACCATGCTTCTATCAGCGATACCCCAAGCGGGCGTGGTTGTGGCCAAGTAGAGGGGTTGACGCCGCTCTTCGTCAATGGTTTGTTGCTGCTGTTGCTGCTGCTGTTGTTGCTGCTGCTGTTGTTGCTGCTGCTGCTGCTGTTGTTGCTGTTGCTGCTGTTGCTGCTGTTGCTGCAGCTGACTGAGATTTTGTACGAGAGGTCTCGCCATATCCCACTTCCCTCGCATTTTGAAGCTCTGTTCACAGAAAAACGAGGCAACAATTAAACGAATGTTCAGCTTCATCAGGTAGACGGTTCATAGTCTTCGAAAGGCCATAAAAAGTACTTGGTAGAATCGAAAATATTTGTTCGGAACGATCTGTATCAATAAAGTAGAATGCTAAACCAATTCTCCAAGTTGAGCACAATTGCGTGTCTCATTTCCGAGTAAGAGAAATAAAATAATTACATGGGATTTCCGCGGAGATTATGGTTCGAACTATTGTCGAAACAAACGAGGAACCGCGCCGACGGATAGTAAAGTGCCGTTGGCGACCAGATGGTGAAATGTCGGGGGTGGCAATGTCGAAAAATTTGAATACCGTAAGAGGACAGGTGAAAAGCTCGGACACAATGAGAGCGTAAAGGGTTGGGCATTTACGAAGATTGTAAGAGTTTCCGCGAAGAAGGGACTGCGACAAATAACCCTGTCTCTATCTCTCTCTCGTTCGTACCGTTCTGCCTGCTCGTAGGTAACGCGCCGCGTTCTAAAGCAAATTCCCGGTAAAATCATTCGACAATGTTTGTCTGTTACCCTCGACTCGTCATTTCGCCTTGAACGCCCTACAAGAACAAATCATTCCGGCGTGCGAGAATGGCTAGGCCAATTTATTCAAGAGGGGCAACAAATAATAGTGGGAATTGTTTCGCTCGAAGTCATTCAAGGGAACACGCGTCTTTGGTATCGTTCGAATAGAGTCGCTGGTTTTTATTTGAATATTCGTTACGATCTCGACTTTGAATGTTGCGACAGAAACAAACAATACTTTCATTAATTTATGCGATCTCGGCAATCTCTTTGAAAATTATTATCTCGATACATTAAACAACCCTTTGAATCCTTTAACATTTGCAATAGAATTTACTGAACATCTTATCAATTTCCTTTGGAAAGTAAAATAAAATTTTCCTATTTTATCGATACCCGGCCGTTATAGAAAATATAGAGACTCGTTTTTCTTCTACGAATAGAAATCACATAACTGTAACAGAATATCGAGTCCGATTCTTAACGGAGAGTTTAAACGATAAGCCAAAGTAGAATTCTTATATCTTTTTCCTATGCGTTTCAGGACAAGATGACCGACGCCGAGATTTTTAACGAATAAATCAAGTTACACTAAAATGATTAGCAAAGAGCAGCGAAATATTTAATTAATTCAATTTGCTAGATTCGTCTATCGAAAGAAGGAAGTTTGCGAAAATACTAGTGTTGACAACAATTCTTTGACCAAACAAAGTAAAATTTTCGGAGCGAGTGCGTTTCGTCACCACGGCGATGCAATAACGAGTAAACGATAATTTATGGTGGTCAGTAGTTTCGGAGGATGTTTCTAGAATTGTTTCGGCGATTACCCGGCTCGAGGGTCCAACGGTACCACGGTTCAGGGCCGGTTAAGGGCCGGTTAAGACCTTCGCTGATTTATTCAAGTAGAGCACACGGTTTGAAGGCCCGTCGACAGGAGACCGGGTTGCTTGGGAGATTCCGCTTTTGACTTCCGAACAAAATTTCATTGTACCGTCTACCCCGTAAGACGACGGGTCATAAATAAAATTCGATGCAGCCGCGCGCCTGTTTTACGAGTGACCGAGCCGAAAACAAACAACCCTTGCAGAAACCGAAGGCTTCCCGCTGGATCCTGAGACGCAATTATCCGTCCACCGCGAGCAAATCTGCTTACCATGACCTCCGAAAGCGAAAGCCAGACACGGAAAAAGAAAGAAACGGAGCTTTCCCGATTTTCCTATTTTCCTCTTCGTTTAGCGAACAACTGGATCGCGGAGAAGAACGTTCTCGATCGGCGAGCTTTAAGAATCGGGACTGCGAAATTCTTTCGGCGCGGCAGGCACGTTCGCGAGAGCTCGCATTCCGTAGTAAGGACGTTTACGAGTCGATTAAAGCGTGCCACCTTCTCCCGTCTTCGGTCGAACAAGGAGAAAAAAGACTTTGGCAAAGGTCGAAGCGAAGCCCGTCTTTCGAAATTCCAACCACGATCACAACAGTAAATAGAAAAGCGGCGGGGCGAAGGCACGAAACGGGGGGAAACAGTGCTGAGAACGTCGATTCCGCGTATCCACGGGAAAAACGCGACAACGCGGCCGAGAAAACCGGAAAATCGAGGCCCGCCACGGCATTTCGACCAATCCTGCTCGAAAAAGTACAGTTCTCCGAGCTCGAGAGCGATTGATTGAAAGAACGCGTAGAAAATTTCAAAGCGAGGGGAGCGAAACCGCGTTGCCGGGACCAGAGTGACCGATCGGCGACGCAATGGCGAACGCGAAAATAATCAGAGACAATCCCGGACGAAAAAGTTCATAGGCAATCCCCCGCTCGTTTGTTTTCCCGATGCTTTCCCATCCTCGACGTCGACATATTGAATTTCCTCGATGTTTGTTTCTAACGACGACACCGAGCCCCGACACTTTTCGAAACACGCGAAACTAAACAACGGCCGATTTCGCGCGCGTGCCGCTCGCCGTGCGAACGTCCTCGAAGAATTCCCAGAAAATATGTTGTCGGAGAGGAACTGCGAAGAAAGTCGTCGATTCGATGTATTCTTTTAGCGAACTGACAAAAGAACGGCGCAAAAAACCACGCGATCAAATATAAAAACGATCATCGACCGGCCCGCGCGAAACAATCGGTGAACACCGCTCGACGATCCGCTCGCAAAGTAAAATTCACACAAAAAGAAAATATACGCACCCAAAAAAATATAGACGGGGAACTTCGGAAGGCTTCAGATTGACGAATGATCCGTGTTACACTGTGCACTGCGAATGACGGAACACTGTAGACTGGAATACTAGTCTGGTATATCCAAATGACTATGAACTGATGTGCCGATACTATTCACGAGAGATACTTCGAAGATTTTCGAAGATACTTCGATTATAGGTCGCGCGACCGACTCCTCGATCCGTCCTCGAGTTCCACAGGAAAGCTCGAGGTCGACTGCGGTACTGGCACTAAGTCCCAAACTGCGGAAGCCTCGTATTTGTAGAGCGCGCTCATCCTATGGGGGCTGCTACCCTCTCCACTCGGCCGAGACCGCCCGGCCAATCGGAGCGCCGCTTACATCCGAGTTTCCGATTCATACACCTTTTGCATAACCCCTCCTTCCTTCCACTTGCCTACGACCCGCTACCCCAAGTTTGCGGACATTTTGCGAAACGCTACCCTCCTCGACAACCTTTCACCGAAGACATTTTTCCGCCAAGCCTACACTGCCGTCGCGCTCCTTTTTACCACGTTTTTATTAGCTCGCTTTCTTGTTTGTCTGTTTGTTCGGTGGCAAATTTTGCAATTGATTTTTATCCTCCACCGGCATACCAAGAATCGTCACCTTGTTTGCCAATTGTTTTTTCTTTCCATGAATCTCTTACTCTCTCGAGGATTCTCTTTCGATCACGGTCACCTTCGACTTCGATATACGGCGACACAAACTTAACGGCGAATCGCTAGATTTATTCAAGAATTTTGAGCATTGATTAGAGCTTCTTTAATTTTAACATTTTGTAGAAATTATTGCAACGACACAATTTTTTTCCTAAACTAGAAAATCAATTTTCGCTGTAATCTATTCACACGTTCCGTTCCACGTGTACCGATGCTACGTGCTAAACTATTCATTCGGACCGCGCGTTACATTCTCTCCTGGTGGTAACGCTGACATATTTATTTAATACGCTAAAAACATATATATTTTATAACAAGTTTAACAGATTGAACAGAGAATATTTAATGTTTAACAGAGAATATCTCTCCAGCAAAAGAATAAGGCATTATAAAAAGTACAGTATAGAACAAATAACATAAGTTTGTTTAATTGCCGTACCATGATCCATAATATTGTTCACATTATTAAATATGTTGGTATCTGATCAATAGACTGCGGATTTCATGCATTTCTAACAAAAATGGGTACGAACAATGTAAAGCAGCGAGCATATTAAAAAGATTTAAGGACATCGGTTTATCATTTTCAGCTTAAAAAGAAAATTAAGCTTCACAGAAATGCTTTATTTGGCTCCTTTGTCTTGCAATCAATGCAAACATTTTTTATTTTGCAGAAAGATCCGTAGTCTACTGGTCAATTACTAAACATTCGAGTATCATATCAATTTCATACTCGTACAAAGAAAAGAATTAATATAGAATTTTCCAGTTAAAATAGTTCCAAGGGCAAAGGGTGAAATATACCAGAGATTATTAAGATCTGCAAGGTATAAGAATATTACAAAACTTATTGTTACGACAAATTTTCTCTTCTCTGTTCCTGCATTATCGAACAAGTTAGTTCATCAATCAAGATCGCTGTCGTTTTTCAATAACTTTTCATTTTCCTAATTAAATGAACGACACTTTCACTTCGCTGTGTCACAGTAATTCGTCCTGGTATAACCTACATCGTATTTACGCCGAATGCGTTAACACCCTGATCATTTCAGTTTTATTTGTCTTGCGTTAGGGCTTCGTAACACAATTGACGGTGGAAAAGTGACTCGGTAGAGAGGTCAAAGAACATGAAAGGACGCTCCTGTTTCTCGTATATTTTTGTATGTCTAGACGTAGAAGAAGCGTCACTCGCGCTGCAGAGTATTAGGCCACTCAGTGCCGTTATACTCGCGCCCCTCGCAAGGGGTTAATCGGCGTGTATGCTCGTCGGGACTGGTGCATTCGAATCGGTTTCGTTTAAAAATACGAGGAATCCTCTCTAATTGGCGTCGGCGATTTCCCTCCGGAAAAAGGAAACGCGTGCGCCGTTCTCGCCCTTTTCTTTTTCCGTCGGGGATGGTCTGCTTTCTCTCCGATCGGACGGATCGCACCCTTTCCCCGTCATCGGGAAACATCCGACAACCGAAGCCATTAGTCGAGATCCAAAATTACAGAAAAACGGGGGAAGAACGCTCCAAGGTTTCGTCCGAGACAGCTCTCACCATTTCCCTAACGTGTTTTATGGGAGAAAACGGGAAAGCGGTGAGCACGCGCGCGCGCGTCTGTGCTTCAAGGGTATCCGAGCGAGCGAGAGAGACAGGTAGGCCGAAGGAGCCTGTAAATCGTCCTTTAACCCTTTCGTTGTCGGGTACAGGGGCGGGGAGGAAAAAATTCTCGTGACCGTAAAGGCTTCATCAAAAAATCCCTTGCAACCCTTTCCCTCTAATCTGCTTTTCCAACGGGACGGAACGGTTTTCTGTCTCCCGTGTTTACGACGCTTTTACAGTTAAACTGTTACTAGGTCCGAAAACTCTGCCGCAAAAAGAGGAGCGGAAAGAGGTGACGGGGATGTACATGAATTTCTAACTGTTACCCCTAGTTTTTCACTCTGTCCCGAGCCACGCACTCGGCCAACCTTTCCTCGACCTTGTTTTTCCTCTCGGCAAAAAGGGAGAAAGGGAAAACGGCTTCGTCTTTCCGATTTTGCATCGCGTTGTGCGAGGGGAAAACTCAAAATTTGGGGCATCGCCTCCTTTGTCTCCTCCCTCGCTCTCTCCTATTCGGATTTTTAGTCGGATATTGTATACCTGTACATAATTTCTAGGGATGAGATCAAGTACCTCGCAAACAGGTTCCAACTTTGATTGATTTAATTCGAACTCTCTATAAGTACTTCGAAAAACAGAAATAGTACTCTTAAGTATACTCGAACCTATGCCAGACAATTTCGAACCTTTTACAAGTACTCTGGTAAACGAAAATAATACTTGCAAAGTATATTCCAATCTTGGTCGAACAGATTCGAAACTTTTCTGAAATACCATAATGAAGTACCATAATGTCGCTATTTCTCCGATATTCTGCAATGTTCCAGCTTTATTTAACACTAGATTTACCAGACCAGTCATTTTGACTGGTTCCAGATTTTTTCTTTTAGAAATATTGATATTATAAATATATTTTTCTGAGAAATTTGTTTAGTGAACTTCTTTGCTGAAGCACATATTTAAACAAAACTCGAACGAGATCTAAATAAATGCAATTTTGTCATTAATATAAGGCAATGCTCTATGGCAATGATCTAGTGTTAAAAATAAATCATCGCTCTATCTCATTTTTATCGAAAGTTCTTTGAGTTTGACACGGAATTCATCGCGCTGTCCCACTGTGCGACGTAAAGAAAGAAAGTTGAACATGCGAATTAGAGTTATTTGCTTTGTCATGGAATTACATTGTAATTTCAAACAATTTTTCACCGAAATGTTTTAAAACATTGTTTGTTATAGGAAGGAATCATTAAGAGTATCGATAACGAATACCAATGAAATTTTCGGAATAGAAAATTTAGCTCATATCCAACAACAGTGAACATGGTTGACTAGACAAAGATTAATAAAGGTGTTTCCAAAAATTTTCGAAATCATATTTTTGACAAATTTTCAAAGTTTGGACCTAAGAAAACTATTTCAAAAATGCACTTACAGCTAAATAATTTTTGAAGAAAGTAATATTCTGATAAACATGGACAAAATATGCAGGAAAAAGTAAGGAATCAACCAAAAAATGTTTACGTAGTTCCTGACAAAAGGACTCGAAATATAAAAATGATCCTACAGAAACCACTCCCCAGAAATTAACGATCTTCATGATAAATTTAGCATCTCCCCAGCTTTCTCCGTAGCCGTTTACGAGATTCAGAAGTTCAACTTGAAATGTATAATAAAGTTTTCGGGTGATTTTGTCTTTTCGAGGTAAGGCGTCGCTGGGTTCGTACTAATGGTTTTAAAGTCCATGTACACCCTTTTGCGAGCACGGACCGTAGACCTGCGGGCCATATTGTTCCTCGAATTGCTCTCCGTGCTATTTTCTCGCTAGCCCCATAAATACTAGAAAGGAATACCGAAAAAATATTCACCCGGTGAAGCAGTCTTACAAGTCCTGCTCGAATAATAAATAATGCAATTAACTTGCCACCGCTCTCTTTACAAATTTTCTAACCGGGCGATCCCTTTGAAGCAAATTGGTCGTTTAGCTGACCGTCCCCTGAAAGCCACGGATATGCTCCACTTTTACCCAACCCGCCCTAAACTCGACAATTGTCTCTATACAATCCTTTTAGAAATTCCCTTCCTAAGTCCCGTTTGAAATTGCCTTCCTCGACGTGTCCTCAAAGTTTCTTAGTACCATGATTTGTCTTCCTTTGGCGTTCCGTATTTTCCGGTAACACTTCTAAAGACAAATTTTTACTACCTTCGACCCGACTTCTCATTTTTCTAAATGTCGCCTCTTACTGTCAATTTTTTATTAGTTAATCTTGATAAATGTCCGATGACTCAATTATGTTATCTGGCAATGTCCAGAATATGATTCAGAACGGGAACACCTGTCTGAACTGCTCCTCAATCGTAAACGTTATCCTCCCTACACTATTAATTTTTAATTTTTAACTTTCTCATTTAATTTTTAATTTTCTCCACTTTTTAATTTTCTCTACTTTTTAATTTTCTCAAAAATTTAGCAAAAAAGGATTTAGCGCCTACCGTTTATACTAATTCCGCTTTAAACATATTACGTTATGTACTTGTCTATTTTTTTGTAAAGTGTTATAGTAATGTATGCTATGCTGGTTATATAAACCAAACTAGCTTTGCGGCATCAATAAATAAATAATTAATTAATAAATTTTCAATGAACAATGTACTACATTTTGGTCAAATCATTTGTACATTCGTGAATTTATTAAAACACTTAAGTGACCGTCAAGTGATACAATCCAATTATGTTATGACACAACGTTGATTTAACAATAATTTTTATGTGTTTTCAAAGAGTTGCGTAGCTTTTTGCAGTATAGACTTTCGATAATCTACCGAGAACTTTCTCTAACAAAACTTAAGCAGTATTCAGAACTTCACAAATTTCGATATACAAAATTTAAAAAGATTGTTTACACAAAAAAAATTGTTTAAAAGAAAAATAATTGTTCAATTGAAAAATTAATTTTTGCAGTATGGAATTTCGATAATCTACCAAACAATTTTTCTGACAAAACTTGAGCAGTATTCAGAAGTCCACAAATTTTGATATAAAAAAATTGTTTTTAATTGTTTAAACGAATATACTTGTTTAATTGAAAAATTAATTTTTACTCGGAATTCAAAAGTAGCTGCGGCCTTGTCGGTATCCGTGACTTATGATCTGAAAGCCATGAAGAGGTCCAAGCGGCTGATACCAAATAAATATAACAAAATATGGAAAGTACAGTTTTGAGACAGTAAAATTCAATTTTCGGTGAACCAGAGGGATCTGTTCCCTAAGCTTTGCATGTACATACGTTGGGTTCCGTTCAGTACAGTTTGCAACATTTATGAAAATCGGACACGAACCAGATAGTGTTTTAGGTATATCGTTTTAGGTCTGAACGTTTTACATCGTTTTAGGTCTGAACGTATTGCATCTTTAAGACGTCTTAATTGAACAATTTGGAAATTGATTAGTTCCTCTAATAATTGGAGCCCCTGATCCAGCATTCCCTCGAATAAATAACAAAAGATTTTGGTTATTAGCTCCTTCACTATTTATGTATATTATTAATAAGAAGAATTTTACGCGAATAAAATTCGATTTTCAAGTCGTGCTGATATTCGCCTCATTGTTTCGAAAAATCGACCACTGTCCGACGTACTGACTTTGAAGAGTATTTCAAAATTGATTGCAGAAGGTCAGATTATTAGGCGCGATGCGTTCACATGCATTATTGTTCGCTTTCTATAATTTCAAATTACACAGCAATTCGGCCCTTCATTTTTACTACGAGAGGTCGTTTAGTCATCAAAAGGGACTTCTCGTTTGCATCGATTTTATGCGGGACAGTATCGGGATATGGACGTATCGAAAGCTGAAGAACAAGTTCGAAGCATTTTAGCAAATAAATTCTGATGCGGAGAAATAAGATCCTGGTATTGATACTAAATTTTCTGAAGCAGAGAATGTAGGGTAAACTGTACAATGATTGACAGTCTAAGCCAAAATCATAGTAAAAATCTTTTTACTATTTATAAATTACTATAAATTTTTACTATTTATAAATTACTTTATATTTTTACTATTTATAAATTACTTTATATTTAATTAATTTTTATCTTTTTTTGAAATGTTTAAACGAGCTTAACTTGCTATTATTATAAGCTAATAGAGATTTTTCAGCAAAATCAAACAGTTTTACGGGTCATAAATCTTTTATTATAAAATATATTCAGTGAATAACGATCATAAGACAAATGGTACAGTCATTGGCACAGTAAAAAGTAAACCTAAAACAGGCTATTTGTTTTATAATTAAACATATTCGCACTTATTACATCTGTAGAACAGTCCCAAAATTAAGTTATAAAGCGATAAAGTATATTTACTCGTAACGAAAAGTTTAATAAAAAACTATTTACACTGCACAGTGGTCATCCGTCGGTCTTACTGGATGGACCAGCGTTGTTAACAGTAAAATGCGGAACTCTGTTATGAAAGCTTACAACATTGCTTTGAAATATAAATGAGAAGCAATATAAAATGAATATCAGTGTGTCTTCCGACCCCCTGATGAAGCTAGCTGCAATGCTTGCGAAACGTTGGGAAATCTCTTCCTTTAGGACACGGCTTACACCCGAAAGCCTCAACAGAAATAACTGTGTAATATAAAATGATTTTCTATACCAGGAATTGTTAATATTAAAAGTGTCAATAACTGCTGCAGTGCCAGCAATAGTACAGTTTACCCTACCTGGATCCTAAAGGAACGCGTTATTTCTAAAACGACATGCCAGAGATATTGTTTTTCTTGTGGAAAACGACGGAAAAAGTGCTGCAGCAAATAAACAAATGCGATTACAGGGTCGGCACGGTGACCACAATAAAATGATTTAACAAAGTGATGCAAAGGTGGCAATAAAAACGAGACTGCGGGCAGGTATGTAAATATTCGGGAACAATAACCCAGAATCCTGCAAACGCTTTCTGAACAAAATGTCGGGTCTGCAAAAGTAACGGAGTTTTACGGATGGTCGAGCATGGTTTTTCAGAGAACCGAGTTAGTTAACGAGCTTGTTCAGATTAACGAATATTCGTAGGACAACGTAACCGGACGCTAATTACTCCCGTCGTGTCGATAACCACGATCGTGTGTTTAACGATCACTCGCATTTTTCAATGCGTTAATGGGTGTGACGTATTCGTGATTCGATATAGCGTACCGCGTTTGGCACGCGTTTGGCACACGATCCACAATTGCTATAATTGGATTTCACCCGTGCATATTTACCGTCATTCAGTTTTGTGGCTTTTTCTGTATGCTTCGAATCACGAAATCCAATTGTAATGGGGGGATGTGGTACAGTAAAATAATCGACCTTCGTGGAACGGTCGCAAGCTATAACCTGCTATCCATTGTCTATCACACCTCCTCCTAACCCCAACGACTGCAAAGTATACTGTAGTCCAATTAGCCGGTTCCATGCGATGGAAAATTTAAATGTTAATCCACTTACGAATTCTATACTGCGTAAAATTCACTTTATTGGTGGCATTTTAGGACCAATAATTTACCACTCGCTTCTGGGGAAATATCTAATACTGTGTTCGCTGAAATCTATACAACAATGCCATACTTACTTTCTTTGCTTCGAAGCTAAATTACCTTGCCCGTTGGCCCTGGCAATCCTTCTATTCTTTCGCTTGCGTTACCTACCGTTATAGTAATTTTAAGCTACCTTTATTGCACCTCTTCTATGATGCTCGAGATCGTTAACGAGCAACGAGCAATTTCCGAAGCTACGCCCACACGACCCTGCCGCGTGCCTCAATGCTGTCCATAGTGCTCGAGCATCTCAGGGGCGTAACTTAGGTATTGCAAGGTTGCGGGATTCGCGTTCTCGATAATACAAAAATGGGGATTTTCAATAGTTAAAAACGCTAGATAAAAGATCGATCTAGGGCGCTGTCGCCCTGAAAAATCCTATTATTTCGTTTACGAGGCGCAATTTGCATTATTCGGAAGCGTACAACTGCGCATGTAACTATTTTCATAGCTACATGCTGCCGAATAATGCAAATTGCGACTCGTAAACGTAAAAATAGAACTTTCAAGGACGATTGCGGCTTAGATTGATCTTTGAAGAATCTCGCACCCTTGCAATCCTGGAAAAGGAGTCTACTCCCTTAAGGCGACACTCAAAACGCATATTTCTTCGTAGTTTCTATTTATTAATCAAAAAACAAGAATGCACACGTGAAAATAAATAATTTATGTGGTCTTATATTTTTCTGAAGAACAAATTTGCTTCAGTATAGTTGGCGTTGATTTTAAATACGAGTGAAATTCTTGGCACAATTCCTGAAAATTTACTTTCTTAAGCAAATTTTCAATGCGACTTTTCAATCTTTCAATTTTTCCGCTCGTCCATAACGTAGTCATAAAGGAACAGACCCTTTCTACGGATGGATTAGTGCCGGGCAGGCATAAAATATATTTTATAATTATACGAAAGTTTGTAGGTTTCAAATTTTTTGTATGAAAGTGGTGTGAAAATGTTATTGTTGGTAGAAGTAGAAGGTGTTTAACGATGGCAAATATTAAATACTCCATATTTTACACGATTAGAGTTCTTATTGTTTATTTTGTGTGGAATGCAGAGGGACAATTGTAATCGATGTGTAGAAGATCCAATATACAAAAATACAACTCACAGAAAACAATTCTCATCCAACAATAGAATATGTAGTTCGCAAAATGGCCGACGGAAGAAACCTAGATATTTCTGTAAAAATTGTTTCGTCACATGATGCATTTCACCATGCTTTGAAACATTCCATACAAAACAGACAATAAAAACTTTAATCATTTATCATCTTTAAGTACTTCCGACTAACGATAACTTGACTTCAAAATTGATTACTTGTGTCAAACCTGCAATAAGAATAGTTCATATCATCGCCCTCAAAATTCCTATTAGATGGTTGCATAAGTTCTTGCCCGATTTCAAAATAAAATTCAATGCTTAGATTTCGAAGAATACAGCTTTATCAATCAATTATACAGAGTGTATAATCATTTACCGGGCCACCTGGAATATCTCGGAAACTAAATGCCAGAGAAAAAAATATTTCAAATAAAAAGTTTAAGTCAAGTAGGGACTGATGCAGCAGTCATATCCATTTTAAACTTTCATCCTGTTTTCAAGGTCATTCCAAGGTCAACTTAATTTTTTTAAATGGAATGAGGTATTTTTCAATACATCAATCGATGCAGCTGGACATTCGTTATAAAAAAGTACTAACTCATGTATGTCGAAAAGTTAGTAGTTCAAGAGATATTTCGTACTTCTTAGTACGACAGTAATGGTGTTTCAGAGTTATTTAAATTGAAATATCTCCTGAACTACTAACTTTTCTACATACATGGGTTAGTACTTTTTTATAATGAATGTCCAGCTGCATCGATTGATGTATTGAAAAATACCTCATTCCATTTAAGAAAATGAACTTGACCTTGGAATGTCCTCGAAAACAGGATGAAAATTTAAAATGGATATGACTGCTGCATCAGTCCCTCCTTGACTTAAACTTTTTATTTGAAATATTTTTTTCTCTGGAATTTAGTTTCCGAGATATTCCAGGTGGCCAGGATAAATGCCCCACCCTGTATAGTCACCGTTCTTTTCTACAAGTAGAAAAGAATTACGACTATATAATATTTTTTCACACTCCGCCGTGCAGTACAGTTTGCGATGTCTATGAATATCGGACACGAACTTACACAATCATCTGATATTTTTAGGTTTACAAGGCGTAATTTACATTATTCGGCAGCATGAGGCTGTCGCAGTTTTCGGATGCTATAGGTGCAGATGTATGCATCCGAATAATGCAAGTTACGCCTCGAAAACGCAATTATCTAGCTCTTTTGGCTACTGAAAAACCCTTCCATATGGGAAAGAAAGAGACATAGTTTATAGCATTTCCCATACGCTCTCCTTTGCGTCGCAAATTTTGATCGTTCATTAATTTTTCTATGTTTTTCTATGATTCTGTCATTGACACAATTGGCTTGTGATACCTAAAATATGATATAAATATTCTTGATTCAATTTTGTCTAAATGTCTTGCAAATACTGCATCGAGAGTTGTTCCTGATCTTGTTGTCGCTTCATTAGGATTATTTACCATTTCCAATATTAATTTACTTCTAAACATTACTAGACTGCAAGAAGTTTCACTTCTGCCGCGCGTGGTTTTCCACGCGTATGTTTTTTTACTTACCCGACACCTGTCCAAATTTTTCAGGTTAGTTTAGAACAAGGGTTTGGATAATTGTTTATAAATCTTTCAGTCGGAACAAAATCCGATGAGAGACTGCATGTAAAAGTAGGTGGAGGTTGACTCTATGTTATCCAATTGCAAATGTTCACAAATTAACTCTGGTTAATTAGTTATTAACAATTGTTGCGCGGGCTGATTATTTCGGAAGTTCCCATAATGCGTAAGACAAGGAGGGCCGAACTGTGCGACAAGGACAGACATACATGACATACCACTTCTCCAAAATTTGTTAATAACTAACAATTTAAGCATCGAACCTGCATAAAACTGAAATGGGAATGTAGCCAAGGCTTCATTTTACATTCTACAATCTTAAAAGTTCACCAATGAAGTCTTTAAAGATTGAAATATGTTTCTTGATCAAAAATTGAATAACAAGAATTTATGATTTCGGCGCCAGGTTCGATCATTCATAAATATGACGCCGAAGTCTTTAAAGTTAGTAAATTAATTATGAAAATGTTACTTGCCAAACTATTCGAGGTTATTCGCGAAATTTCGTCACTTCCGTAACGCTCGACCGCGTCACTTCCGTACCGCTAGAAAATTGTAGCCCCCTCAGCAAAGAAGTTTCACTTCAACAGTAAGAAGTTTCTACTTGGCTCCTGCGTCATGCAATATATGCAAACAATCTTTATTTTGCGTAAAGATCCGTAGTCTAGTAATTTATAACGTGGTACTCCAGAGATTCAACGACAGATTTACCTCCATTTTACGAACCTCACGAGTGCATTCGCTGCTTAATAATTACTTCGATATTTTCATTTAAAAACCGAGTTCGGATGTATTCATAAGGCCCTAGTGGATCCGTCGATGTTGACGTAGGTAGGAACGATCGAATCCGATGACAAAGGACTGAAAGAGTGGGGAGCGGCACGTGTCTCGTATCCCCCGCCCACGCCAGTCATCGCGGATAAACAACAATGTAGGAACTCCCAATAATGTACACGCGTCCGTCCTCCGATTCTCTTCACCCGGGAAAAATGTCCCGAATTTTCTATTTTCATTCGAATTTTTGTCATCCACTTACTCGCACCGACACGACCCACCCTTTCAGCTGAAATACCACAAACACCCGTTTGTTCGCGAAGTGGTTTAAAAAATTATGCATTATTTTTTCGAACGCAAATAATTCCAGTTGCTCAAAAGCGGGATTGAAAACCCCGATAGCGATTATCTTCAAGAAGTAAAGGTGAATATTTCTCGATCGAAAAATGACCATAAAATTTATTTGATTTCGGCGCAAGGTTCGATCATTAATACCACAAAGCAAATGTGCAAAATTAAACTATGTTTCTTGACGTTTCGATCCTAATGTGGATCATTTTCCCAGAGACATTTTTTTGCGTCTGAAAAATAATAAATGTATATGTTTTTAACAATATTGTATAGAATCAGTGTGAGGTCATAACAGAACCTATGAAAAATACATACTTGCTGTGACAAGGATCGAAACGTCGAGAAACATAGTTTAATTCTGCACATTTGCTTTGTGGTATTAATGATCGAACCTTGCGCCGAAATCAAATAAATTTTATCTTCAAGAAGTTATCCACATTATCGCCGTTACAAAGTTATTCTTCGAAAGGGCACTTACATGTCGCCGAGGCAATTATAAGTTCATTACAGGGCCTGTCGAAGCGACGATCGGAAACAGTTTGTTGGAAACTCTTTCCCAGCACAATTTTTATGGAAGCGACAATTTGACCGCATATACCCGAGCATCGATTCTCCAATAGAAAATCAGCTAGTGCTGCAGGTAGTAAGCAAAGTACCGGTAAGCCGCCATAAATCCACTTAACCATTATTATAGCACCTCATTATCTGTTTCCAAGAATTTGCATTTGGCCTGGCTTAAATATCGCGTGCCCAATTTTATATTGCCGGTGTTCCCGAGAGTGGGAAAAACGAACCCGGCTACGTTAACAAAGACGAGAGTAACCATACCTAGTCGAAACAACGGTCTGGTTGCGCTCGAGTTATTAACCTTCGTCGCGTTAGCTGTAATTGTTTGCAGAAAATTGTATTTGAAGGAAAAGTTAGCGTTCGGATTATTTCGACGAGCATTGTTCGCAATTTTTCAACTACCTCTGATTGGTCATTTGCACAATTCTCCTTGTATGCAAGGTGAGGCACTTAAACATTCCACCTGAATACGGGTCGATTCATACTCATCCGGTTCTGAGTATTCTTACCCAGGCAGTGGTGTCAGATGGGATCGAAACGGGTCCAAATTCTCGGAAATACTCTCCTCCTTTTCCCCTTCCACTATCCCAGTCCAGCATCATGCGCACACTCCAACGTCCCCCACTAAGACCGTAGTAAAGTGACCAAACCAGCACTCGAGGGGGTACATCATCTCACCGTGACTCCCCTCATCTGGCGACACTGTACTCAGGTTCAAGTGAAACCGTTTGTAATATGTTCCTTAAAGTGTCCGTCGATATGGCCTCGTAGTCTCGAAGAAAAGTACCGGATCGGAATCGACGGACGAGTTCGGTTACGGACAGTGTTCGGCAAATTTTATTTTAAACTAGAGGGTTATTGTTGCTCGCTCGCGAGTAGGGTTGTTTTTGCTTGCTCGCTTCGCGAGCTCGCGGGTAGGACTGCTCTTGCGAGAGGGTTAGTGATACGCATGGCTAGTAGGGCCTACTGCTATTAATGTTTTTGATTTGGTGTGTGACTCTCCAAGAGTCACACAAAGAACTTCCCGATTCGTTACTCCTTGGCCAACATCGCTAACATCGTTTTTTTTTGTACTTTCATCGACATTCTCCCAAAATGTATTCTTGGAAGTAGAGATGATAAATTCACTGTTGCATTGGAATAACTTTCGATTATTCCAAGCGGTAACATTAGCATCAGTTAAAAAAAAAATTTTTTTTAAATCTAAAAAAAAATTAAGAAACAAATTTTTTATGTAATTGCGTTTGGTTCTTTGGTGGAAAATTTTCGTCCTCCCTTATAAATTGCATTGTAGAATCAACTCTTTTCGAAAAAAACTAAAAATCTAAAATACTACTTGACCAATGTGGACCAAAATCTAATCAGCTCTAAGTTACGACGGGGCACATCGATTGCATCATTCATCATTCTGATCGCGTTGTTACTTTTTCAGAAAACATTAACGAAAAATTTGATACCATAGAAACAGACATACGCACACACACACACACACATACGAACATTTTGATAAAAATAGTCTAAAATGACTCCAATGACCATGAAACGTGAAGATCTGCTAAAAAATCGATTTTCGATTTTCGGGGTAATTACAATAACTTCCCTATAAAATCGGGCAGTTAATAATAAATAAACGTGTGATTTTAGTTGCAAATAATAACTTAACTTTTTATTTAAATAAAAGTAACTTAAATAATTCCAAAAGTGATCTATTTATTATTTCTTATTTGCAAATAAAAGATTATTTATTATTTGAGGTGGAGTTTTGCAAGTATTGTAGGTTGTAGCATCGACGAGGACAGATGTTAAAAAAATCGTGTATCGAGGGACGTTGTAGCAAAAGACTGGCCCGCCGGAAAATATGCATCGCTTACCTGGGCGTGGGTGTGTCGGAAATGGTTTAAACAGCTGCTAACCCCTTCGGCACCCCAGTCGGACGTACTCGAAATTTCGGCAGAAAAATATTTTCCCGTTCCGCCCCATAGCAGCCGCGCGCGACAAACATGTTGCAGTTTTCTCGATGACGGGGAAAAATCGTTCTCCCGCTCATCGAAAATATGCTTATAAATCCGACAATGTCGACGCTATTGTCCATTATCCGGAAGAGCCCTATCGATTTCCCTGGAATTCGAGAAAACGGTAACTTTCCTCTCGGTCCGTAAACGCACAGTTTTAATGAGCCATCGGGGATAAACGAGCCGGAAAGCACACAGAACGAGCGCGCTCGTTTACGCGTTATCACGATCGGATAATGCGATTCCGTTCGTTTTTCCGCGACCCTTGAGTCACCGAAGACGATCTTCGTTTTTTTATCAGTGACACACTGACCCTCGCATTCGTAAAGCGGCTCCTGTAGTCTTGCTCGCGCAAACAGCTAGTCCGTTTATTGTTTACTTACCCCCTTGAACAAATCGACCGCCACACGGAAAATTGTTTTTCCCCTCAATCCGATGCCTCGAGTCCGACAAAGCGGAGTCCTTGACTGCGATTTCCGCCTCGAGAAAAACAAACTGACTCACCGATATACATTTTTAAGCAGTTTTTCCGGGCTACCGACTCACCCTCCGTGGTCAATTGGTATTATTTCTTCGACCGGGATTAGCCGCAACCATGAAACGATAATCTCCGGAGCGAGCCGCGAGACAATGGCGCGTTGGCATCGTGTTTTGACGTTGCTGTTTGCGCCCAGAAGGGAAAAATAGGCAATCGTCGGCACTTTTTTCCGGAAAAATCGTACTCTATACATATATATACTAGGGTAGCTCTTATTTACTCTTGTCAAAATAATTATTAAAAAAAAAATCTGTGGAAAGTTTGAGCTCGATCGGATAACGGGAAAGCGTGCCCAAAGACGATTAAACATTAAAATAATTAATTCAATGCTCGTAAAGTCGTTTTTCTCGAATATTTTATAAACTATTTACCGCGTCGAAAAATATGTTAAACAAAAACTGTAGATCTGGACAGGCTGCGTCTTTTATGTCCTATTACTTTTTTTCGTAAAACAGTTTTTCAAAAAATTGAGATAAACAGCGGATCAAAATCGAAACATTTTTTCTGACATTTAAAAATTGAAATGTAGTTTCATTACCTTTTGTATCAATAAACATTAGCGAAAAATGTGTTTTTTATTTTGAACTTGCCAAACTTATTTTGTTGTTAATTGCAATCTTTTTTTGCCGGAGATTCTATACATATGTACGTATTTTTTTAAGTCTTAACAATTTTTGAGTTCTATTTGGTTGTCATGACGTATTTTTGGGTAATTTTCAATCAATGTATTGGCCAATCCGTCATGACTTTACCGACGGCCCAATACTTTCTCAAGAGTTAGGTTAGGTTAAAGGGAACTGTGTTAAGAAACATCCTTTAAAATGAGCCGTTAGATAAATATAAGCAAATCCGTGAATTTGGCCGACCAACGCTTTATCTCATTGCATACCTCGTCCGACCGATTCACAGACACGTGCCACAGATTTGCTCATATTTATTTAACGGTTCATTTTAGAGGATTTTTCTAAACGCAGTTGTCTTTAACCCTCCTTAACGCTTGAGAAAGTGGAACTCAAAAATGTGTAAGACCCAAAAAAAAGAAAATATATAGAATCTGTGGCAAAAAAATTTGCAATTAAAAACAAATAAGTTTATAAATAAATTAAATAAGTTTAATGTTAATTGACACAAGATAATGAAGCTACATTTGAATTTTCAAATTTCAAAAAATATGTTTGGATTTTGGTCCGTCGTTTTTCACGATTTCTTCGAAAACTGTTTGTTTTACGAAAAAAGTAGTAGGACATAAAAGACGCAGCCTGTCCAGATCTACAGGTTTTGTCTAACATATTCTTCGACGCGGTAAATAGTTTAGAAGATATTCGAGAAAAATGATTTTATGAACATTAAATTAATTATTTTAATGTTTAACACTAAAGCTACCATTGCCGGTCAAATGACCGGTCCTACATTTTTAATTTTATAATTATTGAAATTATGACGTTGCTTACATGGAAAATGATTTGATAAGTTTCTTTATCCAAGCGCATATTGCAATAGAAATTGCACGAAATGTAAATAAATATTATCTATTGAGCTTTGTCATTTTTATCACCTAAAATATTATAATCGCTCTCAGTGCTTGGTAGTTTTAGTGTTAATCATCTTGGGGCACGTTTTTCGTTATCCGATCGAGCTAAAACTTTGCACACATGTTTTCTGAATTATTTGGAACAACCTTGGGCGGAGGGTGCTGTAAAAGAAATTCAAAAGTCAATAATAAGAGCCATCCTAATGCACACCCGCTTCGAATCCCGTAAATAATACATATCCTCCAATTTCCTTACACTTAGATAACAAATCAGTCAACAATTGTAAAATAAAAAAATCTGGAATCGGTCAACAATTGTAAAATAGAAAAATCTGGAATCGGTCAACAATTGTAAAATAAAAAAATCTGCCGGTAACATACGTATATGTGTAATAAACATAATCTTTTCACCAAATTCGAAGATCAATTTTTAACCGGAAGTTAGCTATCGTTAAGGTTTTTTACGGAACTCTCCAGGGTTTCGAAAGGAACGAGAGACGCTGAATGAAACGAAGACTCGTGCCCCGAGTCCTAGTTCCGGGCAACGGTCCAGGGGTCCGAGATCTTGCCGGAATGAATAGAAAAGAGAAAAACGTCGCGTCCAGTGGTCCACGGCTGCGTTGCAGCCTGCGACAAACCAAATGCAGCCCTGCGCCCTGTGCCTAGCGCCCTTCCGTAAGGACAAACAACTGACAGCTGACCCACGCTCGTGCTGGCTTGACCTATACGCGTGGTTCATCTGCTGACACCACCCTTACGGCTCACTACCATACCTCTCGCGATTTTCCACCGTGATAACCAAGTTATGGCTTTCATATATTTATATCACGAAACCTGCAATCATCCATTATATCATTAGCGACTTGTTAAAACTACATATCATGAGAAAAAATCGATGCCTGTCTAGCTCCGGCATCTTGCAATTGATGCAGAACATTTTTATTAGGTTGGAAACTAAGTTCGCGCGACCTCTGCATTTTCTGAGACTGTCATTTATATATATTTTTTAAGCATTAGTATTTTATATCAAATTCATTGCAAAATTCAGAGCTTTCCAATGATATACAGTTCAAAAGGAATGGTTACTGAATGAGCTTATAATGATACAATAAAAGAATTACTAGACAAAAGGTCGTGAATTTATTTAGTTGCCAACCTAATGTATTGTAGCCTACCGATAATTGGATAGCAGAGTCTATGCATTTATGACAAAAATATGCAGGTACAATTTGAGATAGTATAAACGTTGAAATAATTTAAAATTACTAAAAGAAAATGGAATTTTTAGTTGGTTTGTAGGTTATTTTTAGTGTTTCTTAACACTAAACGTACCGGGTACAAAATGTATCGGATATATATTGTTTTCCAAAAATTACAAGACTGAATTTACTTAGGTTTTTCACAATTTTTATAAGAATACGTGCTCGAATAAAGAAATTTATTGAATAATTTCTAATGGAAGCATCTTCATGATTTCAATAATTAAAAAATAGACAATATGAAAGCGATCATTGGACCGGTCGTGGTACGCTTAGTGTTAAAATGGACACACGAAAGTTTTATGATCCGCAGTCTAAGAAATCTCTGCTTCATTCAGCGATATTTGGCCTAAAGATTTGAAAATCCATTAGACACTTCGGACATTTAGTCCGAAGTCAATTTATATGTCGAAGCTACTCACTAATCCTTTAATGATTTATCCTCTCGTCGCGCATCGGCGAAGATGTTCCGCAAATTGCAAGATCCCTTCCCGTAAAAGTGAAGGGTCTGTTCTCGAATACACGTGTGCTATAAGTTTATTAATAAGATTTTATGCATTAATGTCGAAAATGAATTGATGCAATTGCCATGTTCAATTTTTTCAAATTATTCGAGAAAGAAAGAAGCTTCTAAGTGACTACTGTGTCTTGTAGTTGTTGCAGACAATTTTCATTTCGCATAAAGAATGGCAGTCTAACTACGAGTGTAGAATGATACTCTCGAGTCAGAGTCATTTCGAACGGTTGTTCGATGGAAGTACCTTCTGGGAATTATGGTCATGTTCGGGTAAAAATGGCGATCCGAGCGGAAGCTGGTTTGACATTAATCTCACTTTGCCGGACATCGAAGCGTTTTGTTGCGAGGCGGGCAAAAAAACCGGTGGCGTTTGAAAGAACTCTGCTAAGCGACGACTTGGCGGTCAGTCGGCCGGTGGCAGTCGCTTTTCGAAATAGATTTTTTTTCTTCTACCCCACCGATGCATCGGCGTGCTCTCCCTTCTGCGAACGCAAACGCTTCTGCAAACGGTCTGCGGACCCTCTGCGGATTGAAGGGCTCTCGATATTCAGTGGCCGAATCCACTCCGCGCCAGTTCTACCCACAACTCCGCGTGTTCGTTCTTTTTCGACCCCCTCGTCTTTCCCAGCCCTCGTTCCTTTCTTCCTTTCTCCCCCGGCTTTTTATGCTTCCCGTAAATCGGGAAAACGTCCATCCCTCCCTCCCGTCACTGTCGTCCTCCCTCCCTCTCTCTCTCTCTCTCTCTCTTTTTCTGTCTCGCCCCGCTCCCTCCTGAGGGAGGATGGTTTTTAGGAGCGCGTGGCGCGCGACTCACGGACGCTTATAATAAACACACATTCAGGGGATCGTTAGTCGGCTGTCAGCCCTCGGAACAAAACGCCTCTCTCTGCCGTCGTGAATCGAGAGTGCACGGAAAAAAAGACTAGATCGTGTGCCTTGTGCAGCGAACAGGTTTAGAAAAAATCTCACTAGCCCCTCGACGGTGCAACAGGAGAGATGCAAACATTTTTTTGTAGAAAATGCAAGGTGCCTATCGATGGAACTATGTGCGTCTTCTCTTCCAGATCGCGCCAAAATTCATCAGACCCCTTAACGTATTTCAATACTAGACCTACCGATTGTTAAAACTGACTGTTATGTGTTGCCCCCAGAGTTGGGCAAAAATTATATTTAAATACAAATTTTGAATAAAGTAGGTTTTTTCCAAGTGGGTTTTAAACCCACTTTATTTGAAATGTTTATTTAAATGAAATTTTTGCCCGACTCTGGTTGCCCCATAAAAATTACACGATCGAATTAATTTCGATTCTGTACGCTTCTTATTTTAATTTTAATAATTACATAAGTTCGTGAGTGATCTAAAAATACAATTCAATGGTTAAATCTTAAGGAATACAGCTTTATTAATCAATTATATAGTCACCATTCTTTTCTAATTGGAGAATATAATTTTTTTTACAGTTCGCCGTAAATCTATGAAAATCATTTCCATACAATCATTATACAATCATTTCCAGTGGAAGTATCTTTATAATTTTAACAAGCGCAAAGCAAAATATATCAAACCGGTAGGTTTGGTGATATGTAATACGAAATCGGGCGCGAACTTGCCCACAGGCCGAATATCTTTCAGATAAGGAGACATGGTGTTTCATACGTGTTTCTCTGCCGACCTCCGAGCATCTGGCACGTGCTCGTCCACGAACTGACCGATCATAGGTCCCATTTCTCTGCTTCTTTCTCGGGCTTCTTTGGGAAATCGGTGAAATCGACCGTCTCCTCGTAACGGTCGATTATATCGGTGTCCGGCGTTTCTTTATTCGGGTTCTTTAAAGGTCGACTCGCCTGGTCGGCAGATAAGCAGCCGAGAAACGAGAAAAAGTAGCCACGGCAAATATCGGAAGAGGAAAAGCTCAAATTACTTGGTGTAAGGAAAGTGTCACGTCCGGTGGTTCAGCCGTTAATAATAATTGATAAAATCAATCGTGTATAATTGATGACATACATATTCTGAATTTCTTTTTATACTTGCTCTAATAATGTTGTACGAGAAATAAAATATCAAATATTATAACTAATAATTAATATCGAACCACATTGCGCGCGGTAGAATTAAGAAAACTCATTTTGAATTTAAATCTTCATTGAAAAAATTAAGAAAACTCATTTTGAATTTAAACCTTCATTGAACAAATTAAGAAAACTCATCTTGAATTTAAATCTTCATTGAACAAATTAAGAAAACTCATCTTGAATTTAAATCTTCATTGAACAAATTAAGAAAACTCATCTTGAATTTAAATCTTCATTGAACAAATTAAGAATACAGCGAAATCTACTTCATGAAATAATTGAGACAATTTTAAATATAAATTGCGAGCGAGTATCCGTTGTAACCTGTTCATCACTGAAGAATGTGAAGATTCTTCAGAGGAATCGATGAGCAATAGTGTGTTCCCCGATCTATGAGATGCGCAGAGTAATATGATCCAGCCAAGAGGATGATAAAAGACGAAATGTAGACGATTAAGAGGATTGGTGATGATGCAGCCACCTCATTTTGAATTTAAATCTTCATTGAACAAATTAAGAAAACTCATCTTGAATTTAAATCTTCATTGAACAAATTAAGAAAACTCATCTTGAATTTAAATCTTCATTGAACAAATTGAGAATACAGCGAAATCTATTTCATGAAATAATTGAGACAATTTGAAATATAAATTGCGAGCGAGTATCCGTTGAATTTCTGTTCATCACTGAAGAATGTGAAGATTTTTCAGAGGAATCGATGAGAAATGGATTGTTCCCCGATCTATGAGATGCGCAGAGTGATATGATCTAGCCAAGAGGATGATAAAAGATGAAATGTAGACGATTAAGAGGATTGGTGATGATGCAGCCACCTCACGAAGATTAAGTCTAGAACAATGGATTGGCTAATCCACAAAAGGGACGCCTCTTCGTCAGGACCAGTTCAGTCTACATCAAAATTTCATCAGTTATTCAGATCAATCAAAAGTAAAAAGTTATTTATCGAATCAGTCAGTTTGTTCTTTTTTGTGTGTGTTGTTGTTGTTCTTCAAAGTGAAGTTGATCAGTAAAAGTAAAAAGTATAAAGACATGTACAACCGCCGGATGTTCATCATCTTTTATAACATTCTTGAAGCACACCCGCCGGATTGTATTGGGTTGGCAAATAAGTTCGTTCGGTTTTTACAGTGGAATAAATCACAAAAACCGAACGAACTTATTTGCCAACCCAATACATCACCATTTACAACATCCACGAAGCACAACCGCTGGATTGTTCATCACCATTTACAACATCCTTGAAGCGAACATCAAAGCAATTGTATTGAACAGCTCCGAAGCGAAAATTACGTATCGGCAAATACTAATAATTCATAATAAGATCATTACAACTCTATGTATCCGAAATTTGTTACTTAGAATATACTCTTGTTTATTTTTACTTAAATCGAAATTTCAAATCATTTTTAAAAAAGTTTACCCAACTTCGATTTCAACTAATCCTAAAACGAGGTCACTTAGTTTTAAAAAAATCCTCGATCTCCCGAACCGAAGCTGGTGAATGCAGGTAGGTTCGAAACAGCGTTTTATCTCCAATTCAAATCTTTAAATTAAACTATTCATCTTTCAAACCTCCACCTTAGGACATAAAAAAAGCAACATAAAGTCGAAGTAAAAATTGATTCTAGAAAATCGACTTTTTAGCAAACGAACAGAGATTTCCGTGTGAAAGAAAGAACTTGGGAAAAGTCATGTAGGGCGAGCGAATGTTTTGGTCATCGAACCCCTCGAAGCTGAAGATCGCAGAGTCGCGAGCGTATCGGATCGAAATCGAAGCGTTGCCCGCGAAGGGGCTGGCCGCGTGGTCAGGGTGCGACTTGTCACCAGAGAAGGGAGGGAAAATTTTTGTTGACGGGTCGCCGAATCGGCAGGAGAGGATCCCTGGATCGGTTACGAGCGGCGCGACTCGTAACCTGATAAATAAGGAAACCGGGGGTCACGGTGCCACGAGAGGGGTCAACTATTGAACAATGCCGGGTGCGCGGCCTTTTCACCCCTAGGTTAATATGCGGGCGACTAAACATCAGCGCCGGACAATGCAAGATTTATAGATCGAAGCATACGTGACCATTGTCCAGCCAGATTCCGGCCCCAATAGGCCTCGGACGCGACCGAGAGAGAGAGAGAGATTTCCGTGAGCTGTGTGCAGCAGCCGCCGTCCTGTCCGAATGTACCGAATGTGCGACGATTGTCGTCGCATCGGTGAGAAAAGCCCGGGGAATCGCATTTTCACCCTGCATTACCGGAAAACCGGACACCCCCGGCTGCGCGGCTGGCCAACTTAATGACTGACCGGCCCTAATAACCAAACGTTCCGCCATATTTATGGACCGTAGTAAAGCTGCGAACCGAAAATCAACAGCCGGCGAAAAACGCTTGAAAAGACCATGCTCGCGTTTCCCTTTTATTCGAAACTGTAGCGCTTCGATCCTCACCCTTTGCCGTGTCATTCTCTTCGCAGACAGATTCCGCAATGTCGGACGTTCTTTCTCTGATCATTGCCTAGAACAAACATCAAATTTTTATGTACTGGAGGTGTACAGAAATGGTGGCAGAGTTGGGCAAAAATTTAATCAACGATTGACGACTAAATTTCTAGTTCAATCGTGAATCGCAATTAACAATTGATCTCCTAGTTTGTCGCTAATTGCGGTTAACGATTAAATACTTATTAATCGTTAATTGCGGTCAACGAAAACTGTATGAATACTGAAAAAAATGTAAACTGAATTTAGGTGTATTGTCAGTTGTCTTTTAATCAACGATTGACGATTAACTTCATCAATCGTCGACTTTTTGGTGATTTCTTTTTTTAATAGAACACATTAATCAATCAATCATGATTAAAATTTTAATCAAGTGATGTCCAACTCTGAATGGCGGGAACAACGTACTTGATAAATAAGGTGTGTAGAAAAGTGAAAATCCTCAATGAAACAGTGTTGGACATGGCACGCGACCGGTCGTGGGTTAACAAGCATCGCGAGAGTACACGAAGCTTGTCCTCGTCCCCATAAAGAATTCGTGTCGGATAGACAGTACGGTTAACAAGCGTAGACCGGATAATCGTGTAATCCGCGGGTCATTACATCGGATTTGCGCTGCGGCCCGATCGCCGCGGGTCCTCGAGCATCATTTTTGACCGTAATCGGATTTCGTTTCTGCGAAACGAGAAAACCACGTTCGTCGGTCGTCGGTCGAGGCTTCTCTCTCCGATCATTTTCATTTATAGGGTTTTTTTGTGTCGGCCCGGAGCAGCGAGGGGCGAGCCGGCCCTCGAAGGGCGGAGCATCGGGCTACTGCACCCTACGGACACCCTATACACCCTGTACACCCCATGCACGAGGGGTGGACAACGGGGAGAAAAGAGAGGTCAGAGGGTGGCCAGGGCGCACGCGTTAATTCTGGCCACTTTTCAAACGTCCTGGTCCGGCTGCGTTTTTTTCTCTTGTTCCTTTGCCGTCCTTCTGGTCGACGATGGCCCGGTGACCCACAAGACGATCGCTGTTAGGATCGCCGAGCTCTTTTACGGTAAATGCACCGAACGCCGAAGAGCAACTGGCATCCTCCTAAAAAATACAAAATTCGTTCCACTCAGATTTTTCGCAATCTTCATAGCGATGTGTCCGAGAATGACGAAATCAGAGATCGCGGTTTTGTACACGTGGCACGTGAACCGTGTAGGAAGAATGAAGGATCTGCGAACAAAAAACAATAGCGCTTTTGTTGTCGGACTCGAATGTGCCGAACGGATCCTTGATCGCGGATCCTTAAATTCTCACTACACTGTTCATGTACCACGTGTATTTATAACGTGAAATACGGATCTCTAGAAGAAATTCATCCATTCTTTTCCGATGGAAGTATGTATGTCAGTAATTTCAACAATTGGCAAATACAACATATAAAGCAATGAATTTATATTAATAGATGCAATTAATATTAATACTGCTAGAACTGTCATTTAAAACGACTGTGGATCGCCCCGAACATATGTCGCGCCGACGTTTTTTTTTGCCGGCACGAGTCCCTGAAAATTAGAAGCTCTCAAGAATTCGGAGATCTCGAGTGCCCTAATTGGAACGTGACAATCTCGAAGAGTGCTCCGTTCGACCTAACGCGACTGCGTATAAACTGTTTCTGCCGTGGTGAAATTGCTGTGGCCTCAACAACGCGAATAACCCTTACATCAATACTCGCTTTCGTGAATAATTATGAATTGATTTAGGTTTGAGACCCGGAACCGACTGGGGATTCAAAAAATGCTTAAACTAAGACACTATAGGTAAGGCAATTGCAATTTTTCGAGGCGTTCTGGCGTTTGAAGGTATTTTAAAATCAAATCAGGCCAAACAATGATCTGAACGGTGGCGAGAGCAAGTCGAGAGGTTGCAGGGGGGAAGATGGACTATCCATGGTGTCCCGCATTTTGGACGTCCTTTTCCTCCGCCCTGGCTCTACACCCTGTTCTTTTTTTCGGCTCTTTTTGTTAGAACGCCGCGTCGACACACGATACGACCGAAAGCGCGTGCTTTCCTCGTGATTTCCGCTTTCCGCCTCAGCTGCGCCTCTTTTACCCTATTTATAGAGCCGTTTCACGTATATATCCGACGGTCCTGAAAGGAATAAGGAACTTGGCGCGAAGGTGCCCGCCACTAAATTTCCCCGGATTCCTGGATACAGGAGACACGCGTCGTCTGGAGAAACCGCGCGCGAGATCCCTCCTACCACCCTTCCAAGAGTTATCTGAGCTCCCTCCTTGTCACCGGGGATTAGCGGTTTCTCCGCCGTTCCTCTTCTCGTGATACACTGGTGATCCCGTTTAGTCGCTTCACTCTTTTATAAAAATCACAATGGCAAAATAAACCTGAGTTCGATCGTTTAGACTCATGTACCGGGCGATTCGGAAGTTGTGCAACTCGTAGAAACAAGAAAAATTCAGCGTATTTTAGGAATCTGCTAATATACGATTCTTCGGGGTGAACACCTCTTAAAGATTACGTTCTGATCCAAGTGTGAAGAATTTGCATATTTATGCATATACAGGGTGTCCCAGCTGAAGGAGGCCACCTAAATATCTGCTTTATTTTTTATGGCACAAACAAAATATTTATGGCATAATTCAGATGTTTCCTCATGTTTTCGATCGTATATTGTTGTTCAAAACGATATTATTAATGATTTCGGCGCACTGGTTCGATCAAGTATTAAGAATAAACACTATTTGCAAATTTTCACAAACTCCCTATTTCAATTTTAATTTAGATGGTATCGAAGGAGGAATCATAGAATATCATAGAATATCATAGAAGAACAAATTTTTTTTAACGGTTATTTTTTCAGTTTTTTCAAGGTCATCATTATTTTTTATCAGGAGAATTTAGTTTTTTATATTCCATCTTGTTAATGACTTAAGCATATTCAAATGTATTTTTTCAGTCGCTATAAGATGGAATAAAAGAAATAAGTTTTTTCGATAAAAAAGTAACCATGACCTTGAAAAACTATGAACAAATAACAGGACAAAAGAAATTGAATTTCTACGATATTCCTCCTTTAATGCCATTTATATTATGCTGTAAATATTTTTTTTGTGCCATTAAAAATGAAGGACATATTTAAGTGGCCTCCTTCAGCTGAGACACCCTGTATAGTTGCATAAAATTAGTGTACTCAGCTTACTAGCTATAAAATGGATACTAGAAACTTAGAAATACAGTAGGGCCTCGATTAACCGGATCCCGATTATAAACTAACGTGCGTTTAAATATGATTGTATCATAAAGGAAAATAAATTTTCGAAAATAAAAAATTTATTTTGGAACATAATGTACATTTTAATTATTTCCTCGAGTCTCGATTATCCATCAGGCCTTAATTTATCCGGGCTGTTTGTCTCCTGATCAAGCCGATTAATCGAGGTCCTACTGTAATTGCACGAGCAAAGCTAAAACAATCATAGTAGATATATTGGGTTGGCAAATAAGTTCGTTCGGTTTTTGTAATTTATTCCACTGTAAAAAACCAAACGAACTTATTTGCCAACCCAATACATAGAAGAATTACTGAAACAAACATTCCTCGGCCCATTCATGCGATCAACAACCTAAGCAATTCGCTGCTGGTTCGGGGACAGATTCGCAGAATATTTCCGAATACGTGCATTCGAAAAATTCCCCAGCGAGCCGAGAACGAAAGCTGCGAGCAAATCGTTTGTAAACGTCAAAAACCCGAAAGCGTGTCGCCCGGTTTTTTTCTCGGTCTTCTGGATACCACAGGTTTCTGCTGATCACTGCAAGGGACGCGATCTCGAAATGCCCTTTAAATGGAAGGACTCGACAAAGGACTCAGACACCATGGCCATTAAAGAATGCGTTTTAATGCAGTACAGCCGGACTCGGCGTGCAGTGTGTCGCCGCAGTGAAAGGCGGCAAAACGTTTGTTAAAAAACGGAGTCCCCCGACGCAAATCAAATCCGCATCAGTCAGGGCGATCGATCGATCTGCAACGTCATCGACCCACCAGTCGACCGTTCGACCGTCAGACCATGCGAACGTTCGTCGTTCGGCGACATATGGAGGATCCCTAACGAGCGGCTCGTTTCCCAAAAAATCGTATCGCGTTCCGCTTAACACGCGTCGCGCAGCCTGTTTTTCCGAGCTGTTATTAATGATCGGCCCTTTGGTGCCGCTCTGCCGAATTCTGATAAGTAAATAACGCGACGACGCCCACGGACGCTATTCGAAATTCAATTTAGTCGCGCTAGCCACGTTTTTCCAATTTTGAAATAATAATTAACTGCTGAATCGATCAATGCAATCTCCCTTCGTGTAATGGAGTAGTGCTCGCATCGTCCAATCAAGTTCTGCCATCTTTAACACTCAACTTACCACCACCGGTCAAAATGACCGGCTCCAGATTTTTTATTTTGCAATTATTGGAATAATAAAAATGATTTTTTATGAAATGATTGTATAGATATCTTTAGCAGAGAACGTACTACAGTAGGAGCCGCACAAAGTCTAAATAAAATCAATCTTGTTATTTTTTTAAGGGAACATGTACCACTTAGTTTTAAGCCCCGGTAGGTTTAGTGTTAATTAGCGATTTTTGATTGCATGCATGATTGCCATTTATGATGGCAAGATTTTGAGGCGAATCTGATACTTGAACTATTAACCCGTTGCACTCCTTTGTCGAGTGTGACTCGACACAGGAGAAAGGAAAATGTAAATGAAACGTGTTTTTATATGTATCTGGTTCTTCCTTTATTTGTTTAAGTTGTATTTTTTAGTTAAAAACAAATACACTAACGAGCATAACTGATTCTACACACTTTAAATCAGAATATCTTTTATTTTTGAATGGACCAAACGACTTCAATTTCTCTGCAAGGCTAGAAGAATTAGTTTAGTAAATGACGTCTAAACAATATTTTGCAAAAATTCATTTGGCCGGAATTGCGACAAAAAATAGTAAAAATTAATTTTTACTACTTTTTTAGTTGGGCCAATAACGAAAATTTAAAAGATGTGTTTGGTCAACTCGTATAAATTATATACGCTCTGAAAATTTCATTGATATTGGTTAATTGGTTTACGAGCTATAAACGATCAAAAGTGGCAAAAATGGCAATTTTTCAAGATTTGTGGCCTTTTTACCACTTTTGATCGTATATAGCTCGTAAACCAATTAACCAATTTCAATGAAATTTTCAGAGCAAATATAATTTATACGAGTTGACCAAACACATCTTTTAAAGTTTTGTTATTGACCCAGCTAAAAAAGTAGTAAATCAATTTTTACTATTTTCTTCGCAATTCCGACCAAATGCATTTCTTCAAAATATTTTTTAGACGTCATTTACTAAACTAATTCTTCTAGCCTTACAGAGAAATTGAAGTCGTTTGGTCCATTTATAAAAAAGTTATTCTGATTTAAAGCGTGTTGCATTAGTTATGTTCGTTAGTGTATATAAGTTCGACAAATATAAATCACAACAACTGTCCTTTGAAGTAAATTTCAAATGGAACACTTAACAAACAGACAAACAAACTAGAAAGCGAGCTAATAAAAACGTGGTAAAATAGTAGGGAGGTGTTGGCAACAAAATTGAAAAACAATTCGGAGTGCAAATGTTAGGTTAGGATAGCGTAATGCGTATTAGATTGTAGCGAGTATCCATTTAATTCGATTTAAATTTCGAAGAATCAACTGGGAAATAAATGGGTGGCACTGTTTTGATACGGGGGAATTTGAAAGGGTGAAAACAACTCGACTCGAGGAGGGGCCGATTGTAAAGCCCCGCCCGTAAAAGGGTCACCTGTTGCGCTTAGGGAGGTTTTAATATTTTTTTTACGCTCGCGATCGATCTCGTATTACAAGCCGCTTACACAATAGGCATCAACCTGTTGAGAGAAGGGGAGTTTTTTCGCTGCATTGGACGCGGTGCGCCATAGGGGAAGGGTGTGTGCAGTCATTTCAGATTTTTTTTCATCGAGTTTTTACCACCGACAAAAAACCACCCTACATCGGATCGCTGCGGAACAAGTGCAGCTACCTGTAATCGCGTGAGAATTAGGGGAGAGATCATCGGGGACATCGGCGTTGCATTTATCATTCGGTTCACCGTATTTTTTCGAAATCTGCTTAACCCTTCCACCAGTACACGGATATCCTACTTTCAATTTGTCTTTAGTTGTCAATTATTATGGACTTCTATCTTCTCGGACAACTATAAATTAATCTATTAGGTTGTCCGAAAAGTTCGTGCCGATTTTCGGTAGGTGGTATAAGGACAGGTCTCAATATATCAGAATGACTGAAAACAAATGACATGCGTACTTATTTTAAAAGACGGTACTTCCAGGCATATTTGGAAAAATCAAACAACAAACAAACTTTGGATGCAAACAAAGTACATTATAGACATTTAATGCTTTTCTTTTACCAGAAAGGTAAAAATATATGCTACACAAGCGCCAAACAAGATATGCGCTGTTTACGGCAAAGGTGCTGTAGCTGAAAGAACTGTGCGGAAGTTTGCTAGGTTGAAAGCTGATGATTTCAACATTGAAGATCAAAAACGCCGGGGTAGGCCTTCCACTACAGATGAAGATTAAATTAAAACACTGATCGAAAATAACACACACTATACGATCCGTGATTCAACAAAAATGTTATAAATATCCAAGTCCACTGTCCACGAGCATTTTGCGAAGCTTGGCTACAAAACCTGTTTTGATGTATGGGTTCCCCACGATTTAACGGAGAAAAATCTGATGAATCGAGGCCTCATGTATCTTTGACAACTCGACAAAAGTTGTCGGACCTCGGTTGGGATGTTCTTCCCCACCCACTATATTCACCAGACCCCGCGCACTCGGATTTACACCTATTTCGATCATTACAAAATCTCCTTAATGGAAAAAACTTCAGCTCTTTGGTCAAGATAAAAAATCATATAGAAAAGTTTTTCGCCGAAAAACCAAAGAGGTTCTGAAAGGACAGGAACAGAATGGCACCTATATAGTTTAATAAATGTATACCAAAATTGAAATGTGCAGCGCGTCAATTTTCCTTCAAAAACGGCACGAACTTTCCGGACAACCCAATACATTCAAGGCAGAAAAATTTCCGCTGAAATTGTAAAGCTTCAAGCTCGTAATATAATTAAACAACGTAAGAAATTTTAGGTATCGACGCGAGGGTTGGAAAGCTACCGAGACAGCGTTATAACACCGCGTTCAATGCGCATAACTTCTCCGTCTCTCGTAATATTGTTTCAACCCGAAGGTGAACGTTGCTGAAAAAATTCAAGAAGGATTTTACCTTGATCCTGGGAGCAAAAAGTAATTTTACTCCCTCTCCTTTTTTTCACAGATGGCTGGACCTCCGAGTTTCTCTTCGAGCAAGCTGCAGTCGTGGGTTTTTGCTATCTGCCCACGTTTTTCCGTGAACAAAAAACATCTGGGATATAGAAAGAATGTCCTTTGTCGCAGCACGGATCCTTCGGCTCTGCAATAATTGCAAAAACGTACGCAAGCTTTTACTTACAACCGGCTCTCTGGAAGGTACTTGGATTATCCACGGTTGTCTCTGGCTTGCGTCGCGCGGACAACCCTTCTCCGGGCGCTTAAAAAACTGCGGGCACACACAATCCAGAACCCTGAACGCTTCTCTTTACTGAGAGGATACACGAAGAAAGGAATGAAAAAGCTCAGGTACCCAGTCGCTAATCTCCGTCCTGCCCACGCTGCTGGTTTTTTACGAGACTAGCACTGCGGGGTGCTATTTCCTGTTTACGGGCCTGGCAGACACCAATTTTCGACACGGAACTCCTGAAAAAACACAGCCAGAAGCTTCTAAGCCCCGATTACTTTACCATTCGATCTCAAAAAAGTAACACGGATTTTCGGAGGGTACAAAGAAAGCTCGCTTGCGCGTTACGGTGCAATTCATCTCGAAAATGCTAGTTTCTCTTGCACGTCCATCTTGAAGGTGAAAATAAACTGCTTATTTAACCCTTTCATTACCGCGAATGATATATCTCGCAACCATGATGTCGAAGGAATGATGCTATGGACGAAATATCTCGTCACCATGATGTCGTACGTACGGTGCTATTGGCGAAATATATCTCTTCACTATGATTTCGTGTATCTTTATTACCGATATGAAGTATTACTGATATAGAATGCTTGAATGCATGGTTAAATTCATAATGTGACAACAATTTTTATCTAGAAATTTAAACATTTCTTCCGACCTAGAATAATTCCAACATATTTACCAACATACGCGTTGGTATTAAATACCGAAATAAAAAAATAGATAAAAATACCAACATATGGTATTACATACCAACATATTTGATAATCTACACATTATTATGAATAGTGGTACAGCAATTTTTAGTGGTGACTCTGAGTCACCCCTCGATCGACAATGGTTAAGGGGGTAGACTCGTTTCCAGGATTATATGTTGGTATTAAATACCAAAATATATGTTGGTATTTTGAAAATTAAAGATTTCTTCCGATCTAGAATAATTCCAACATATTTACCAACATATGTGTTGGTATTAAATAACAACATATTTAATAATCTACACATTATTGCGAGTAATGGTACAGCAATTTTTAGTGGCGACTCGCAAGGGTGCACGTTCTATTTTTACGTTTACGAGGCGTAATTTGCATTATTCGGCAGCACGTAGCTGTCGCAGCTTTATGAAAATAGCTACATGCGCATTGTCATATACATTGTCTGCTTCCAAATAATACAAATCACTGATTGATTGTAATAGTGATCGTAAATTGATGGTAATAGTCGATACTAGTTATTCTTTTTAATAATTCACAGACGCAGTTATTATTTTTCTTGAAAATGATCTAAACATAGATCGAAACGTCGAAAGTTTAATTCAAATTGCAAAATTGCTGTGAAGTAAAATTGGATCGAACCAGTGCGCCGAGAGCATCATTACATCTTTTAATGCAAATTACGTCTCGAGAACGTAAAAATAGGACTTTTGAGGGTGATCACGGCCTAGATTGCGCTTTTGACTACTAAAGAACCCCATCTTTGCCATATCGAGAAATGAGAAGACGCATCCCGCACCCTTGCAATCCTGAAAACGAGTCTACCGCTTTCTGAACAACAATCTAAAAAGATTCCATTAGACCAGGGATCGGCAACCTTTTGAGTCAAAAGAGTCAAAAATTACAATTTACAAAATTTCAAAGTTTTTAAAGAGCTACAAAATATTTTCTTTCCAACAATAAATAGTACTCGCATAAATAAAGTTATTTGATAAAAAAAACTAATCTATTTATTCATAAGAAAATACATCCAAAGAGCCGCATGTGGCTCGCGAGCCGCAGGTTGCCGACCTTAGACATTAGACAATATTACTTGAGATAGTTTGCCGATTTCCAAATAAAATTGGTATTAAAAAACTTATTGAAAAGGCGTCAATTGTTAGTCTGTGATTTTTAGAAGTTCTTAAGCTATCGGCAATAAACAACCGCTGTTAATTAATACATTATCGTCTATAATAAATTGTTACAAATTTTGAAGGTCCTTTTTCACGATTGCTTCGCCTTTCTGCAGTTTCTGTCCCCTCTGGAACGTCATTATCCTTTATTCTTTGTTTTGACCTTCGTCCTTCCTCTGGTCTTCTTACCGGATTAAATGCGGATTTCATGCATGTATGGCGAAAATCTCGATGATTGAAGAACGAAACTGTAGACATTCAATTGAAAACCTTAATACAAAACACCGGATAAATACAAATTTTTAAAATTGTTTAATTCTCACGTGCAACAATCGACAATATATAAAAATATGTAAATCTTCATTGAGTACAATTTTACCAAAGAAAGAATATTTCCGATTTTTGCATCAAGGTATTCGATTGAAAAGTGAAGAGAATTAAAAATATGATTAGGTAGGCGGTGGCAGCAATGCGAGGAAACTACCCTAGCAGCACAAGATATTGTATACACATTCATATAATATCAAAAAGAGATTCGATCTGCTTTTAATATTCAAATATACATACAATATTTATTTTACATTAAGTACCAAATATTCTTTTTTATCCTAACTTATAAGATAGGAAGAAATATTTTTCTCATATTAAAAAGTGTGGCTTAAAAAATATTTATCCAATATTTTTGTGCTACTAGGGTATGGATCGGAGGAAAGATACAGACATAGGCAATAGGATAGGTTGAAATGATCGACCACGTTTGGAAGAAACCATAAAAATAGCCGTGGAGCGTGCGGAAGCCGATGGGGGTCCTGTTGGATAGCTCGTAGCCACCCTCGCAAACGGCTGCCCTTTTCCTTCCCCATCAGCAGCGATCCCACCCCTTGCCAAATCAGAAATCTGCCGCTTCCATCTCGTTCGAGCTGCGATGGCTGATGGCCGCAGCTAAACCGAGTCGAGCAATCGCGTCGTGGAAAAGGCACACATTATGTTTCTCCTCCCGGTCCCGATCGATCATTCCGACGACTGGGAGACGCAATGGAAACGATGACTAACAATAACGCTTAACAGAACGTTTCCGAGAATATCTGTTTCAAACTATTGCGGAAACATTCTAATTCGAACAGTTACGAAAGAACTTTCATGTCGAACAACTGTTACGAAGATCTGACGTTTCTGGCGACTATAAATTTACTTTGATGATTACCGATTCGTTTCAATGTACAAAAAAAAGCATATACAGTGGGTGTAACAAGTATTCGTACGCGCTTGAAATAGAATAACTTTTTTATGATTGTACCAAACAACCTGACTTTTTATAATCAATTAGAAGCATTGGTTTACGAAATGATATGCAAAAATGATTTTAAAAAATTATAATTTACAAGGTTACATGCAAAAATACAAAAGGCATTTTTTAGTACTTTTTTACTTGACCCCTTAAAGAAAATTTGAAATATATAAAGTATATAAATACACGAACTACAAGCGGTTAAAAATGGTGAAAATCGTAGTTTTATTAAATCCACAGAATCGTACATCTTTCGATGCGTGTCATTTTTTCCTGGGTCAACCGATTTCGATGAAATTTTCAGCATATGTACAACTAATATAGATCTACAAAACATATATTTTAAATTTTCATTAAGGGCCCTAATAAAAAAGATTTAAAAATTGCCGTTTTTATTTTTGCATGTAACCTTGTAAATTATAATTTTTAGAGCATCTTTTTTGCATAACATTTCGTAAACCAATGCTTCTAATTGGTTATTAAAAAATCAGGTGGTCCGGTAGAATTATAAAATAGTTATTAGTTTTTAAAAGGTGTACGAATACTTTGTTTATCACTCACTGTAGGTGTGTATACGTATATATTGTATTTTCCTATTCCATTTTTATCTGATATTTTTCCATTGCAATGTATGAGATTATTATTGAAATTTGAATGCATTCAGTTGAAATATAAAATTAAGTAAATATTGAAAATGAAAGGACTGGAAATCGAGACCGTCGCCAAAAGAAATTTTACAGGTAACTGTTGTTCTGAAGTTGGAGTCACTGCTATAAAAGTCTTCAAGCGATAGATTTACAATGTCCATACAAAGGGCGGGACGCAATGGTCGCATTGAGATAAACCAGGATTACGAGGTTGTGTGCCGTGGTCGTAGAAATAAATAGACACGGAATGACATCGCTTGTCAGTACGTAAGTAAACAATATATTTATCATTATCGTTATTACTAAGGCACTTGTTACCGATATAAAAATGTACGTCACAAATTATTGCCAATGAGCATATTTAAATACTGATATTAAACAACTAATTGCTTCTCGTAGTTATAATCTCAGATATTATGGTTGCGCCGCCTAAGGGGAGTCTGACAACGTTTTTTCCTTTGTTTTCGATTTTTTTTTCATTTTCGTCCATTTTCGATACGTTTTGTTACCGGCTTCCGGTGGTCGACTTGGTTCGCTGACGAAAAGAAAAGAGAATAAGCACGCTGTCGCGCTTCGCAAAAGAATTGTTCTCCGCAATTTCTGAATCAAGGCACTTTTTTCCGAGAGGTGTGTTCCGATCCCCCCTCACTCTCTCTCGCTCCTCGCGATGCTCCCCCGATTCTCAAAAACCCCCCCTCCCCGCCCCGTTCGCCCCAGTCAACGTAAAAACTAAATTAAGTTTAGACTAAAAGCAAGATACGGTGTATGGTAATATTAATATTAATCGTTAACTAGCAATAAAAATAATACATTTAAATGTATATCTCTGACCTGCACGGATGCCTGTAAGAGCTAATCGCGTCGCGAACACGCTTGCGCGCTGAAAAACAATTGATTTTGCGGGAGCGCGCGCCGTTGATCTATTCGATCACCCGTTTCCGACGGTAACTTTCGTCGATCGGTTTTGGTTCTACACGGCAGTTCACACCTCGATCGAACGTGACGAACAGAAGACATCGTAGACGCTGCTATGTCGCGTGGGCCGATAAAACTACCATCCACAAATATCTGGACACACCTGGGTTAAACAAATAGCAATTTGTTACGATAATACAAACACTTTCCAACAATATCAACACTAGGTCCACGGGACGCGTTCTCATAGTTTTAATTTATGATTATCGAGATTGTTAAGATGCTTCCACAAGGAATTATTCAACAAAATCATTTGTTTATGTATCATCATCCCTGTTTTAACCGTTACTTTTATATAACAATGTAAAATAGTCAACTTTCGCGCTCCGCAAACCTAGTATTTGATACTTTCGAATGCTTTTATCTACAGTGCTATTCTATTTCTTTTTAAATCGAGGACGCTCGATCCTAGCACATAAAGAATTCATGTGATTTCAAATATGACATTATTCTAAGTTGAAGTTATTCTATGAATAAGAGACTTTGGCTACAACAATTACACGATTGTTCAATAATACCTTAAAATCTATAAGCTTCCCATAATAAAGGAATAAAAGATTTGATTGCCATTCGAACGTATATATGTATTCACGACGTCTGCAGGTATGCAGGTGTCCAGGTACTTTTGGATAATAGCATGCGTCCGTGGGAAACAAATAAAAGAATTTGTGCCTTTCGACGAACGTTATGACGAACTGCTACATAAAATTTAGTCCTGGCTCGAAACGAACGCTGGTCGAATTCGCGATTAAAACAGCTTTCAGCTTTTTCTATCGTCAACCTTTTTGCAGGGTTGTCACAGTATCACCGTTCGACAAGGCGAATATCTTTAACGCTCTATCTACTGGAACATCGGGCTTCTCAATGACCTCGATATACATTTAAAAATCCAACATCAACAATTGATCGAGTTGTCAAAAGCGACTATAAACCAACAAGTGAGCTGCGAACAATATAATTTCATTAGGCATTGTTACAGTCATGAAAAAGCCTGTTAACAGGTTTCCGGTAGCTACAGCGTTAACAGAGAACCACTTACTACTAGACTGCGGGGATCTTCGTACATTTGCAGCTGGTAAAAACTAAAAAGTGAAACATAATTCGAAAGACTGCAAATTGCGGTAAAACGTTTCGCTAAAATGAACAACCGAAAAATATTGAAACAGTAATCTCAGTTTCTCTAAAAATATAAAGTTGCATAAAGATCGAGACGAGTTCTCCTCGCATAACAAAACCATCGAAAACACATATCATTTTTGTTTCCTTTTTCTTTCAGTTTAAAGAAAAAACACTGCCCTGTAAAGGGTTCAACACGCCGACGATCGATTTCTCGCGGCCACAGTCTCGGTACCGTCCTCGCTTACTCGTTATTTTGATAACTGTTTATCGACACCCTCGCGTGTCGTTAGAATACTATTTAATACTATATTAGAGACGTTGATTCGCGGCGATTAGGCGACGATCGGGGGGAACCGTGGCCCGAGGAACGAACGATTCGCGGCCGCTCGACGATAAAACGTTCTCGCTCGGTTAGGTAAAAATAACAGGTCAGGTCTACCGTTGTTTCGCGTTGGCACGTGTGTAACAATGCAGGCGATCGCTTCCCCAAGTGTTCTCAGTCGAATAATACAGACAGTAACGCACAGTGTCGGATGGACATTACAATGATCGTTTTCGTTTCTCGATTAAAAACTAAAAAGAAAGAGGTCGAATTTGTGTTCGGCGCTCGCGCGGCTAACGGTTGGCAACACAACAGAAATAGTTTCGGGCCGAGCGTGCGCGAACAACCATAAACGAAAGTGTCTCGCTCTCTCCGGAGATTTTCCTCGTCGCGGGAAAAACTGGGAGAGCGGTTTCCAAAGCTCGGTTCTACCCTCGAACCGTTCAAAGGGGATCCATCGATCCTCGATGAACACGGCCACGGTGCACACTCTTTCTCAAATGCGATCCTAGCTGAGCAAAGGTCAATCAATTGCTGACAAATACGTTCTCCAGATTAACAATATTAACTGCGCATATTAATTCATGGCTCTCGCAATCATGGATTCTGCTGGTCTCGGAGCATAGTCATCGAATGGATATAAAAGGTCCTGTATTAAAATATAAAAAGAAAAACAGAGTGAGGAGAGATAAAATTAGTTTTCCTCAGCTAGAACCGCATGTTAAGCCAGTGTGCGGCGATGGCGGACGTAACTGCGACGAATCAATAACAATCAATGCTCGACGATCAACAAATAAACTTCAACAAGATAATGCTTAGATCATTCAGAAAAATAAAATTGTCTCTGGCTCTCCTCCTCCTTCCCCCGTCAACGGAGAAGGAAATAAAAAAAAAGAAAACATAGACAACGGATCAGACGGATTAAAAAATTCATGATTGCGCGATCGTTATCACTGGGTACCACTTATCAATCGTTATCGCCGCGTTTTCCATTCGGACTAACGAGCGAAGTTACGTCAACCTCTCCGCGTCCTCTCTCTCTTTCTACTCTTCTCCCTTCGTTTCACGACGTATATTTGTGTACACTTAAGCTGCCATGTAACTAAAAATATATACATATATATATAATATATTGTCTGTACGGGGTGAGTCACCCACGACCGGAAGCTGAAATGTATGCGAAACTATTGTATCGAGAAATGTTTCAGGCGAAAATCAAGTTACCTCGACGAGGACGTTGTTCGATGTAATCAGTAGACTGCGGATTTTTATGCTAAATAAAACTTGCAGGACACAGGAGCTACATAGACGCTTGTGCCTTCTTTTAATAATGATATCAAGTTGAAAACAATACAACAGTACTTGTAAATTCTTTAAATGATTCCATAAAATCCACTGTCTAATAAATTAGCAGCCTCGTAAGTGGACGCGTAGAGGATGCTTGATCAAGTGCGAGCTTTAGTAGAATCGGTATAAAAGTAGTTCTGTATAAAAATAGCCAGTTCATAGAATTGCTTTTTCACTTATGAACGCGTTAACAATATAAAAATTTACGAGTCCATTTAAAGAGAAACTTGAGCTTCCAGCGTCCCCTAAGTGTGGGCTTAGGAAAATGCTAATTATTAGACTGCGGATTTTGTGCATTTATGAGAAAAGTAACTAGGTGCAATTTAAAGCAGTGGACAGATTAAAAATATTAGTGTATTAGTTTCAGCCTATTAAAATCATTAAGAGAAGAAACATTGTGCACAAAGATCCGCAGTCTACTAATTATATTGAACGATGCGCGCCTCGGAAGTATTCGATTTCGGTGTGAAAGATTCGTCGATAGAAGAAAAAGTTTCGGAACGATTCCTGGTTGCAGTATCAGGCGACTCAGCCTGTACACGTACATAGTATTATAATAATATGTATATGCGTACGCGCGTTGTTTCTTTACCGAGTCGCTTCGATTGTTCGGTAGTTGAACGATTACTCTACAGGTCGTTTCAGCGAGAAACAGACAAGTACAAGTACAAGTTTGATCGGCCTCTATTCTTTTTTTTCTTGTCGCTTTCGCTTTCGTTTTCGTGCATGTGGCGCTCCCGTGATCCCCTTTCGAGAAGTAAAAAGGGGATCTCTCTGAGCGAAGAGAACGAATCAACGCAAGAGAAGAAAAAAAAAGAAAACCCTTACGGCTAAAGAGATATTTAAAGATAATTCTATAAATATCATATACTCTCCTTTTGTAATCTCCATTATATAACTGTATGGTAGTATAAAACGTAAGAGAATTTTACAATCTAACAGCGTTTTCAAAATACCAATATAACTGCAATTCGTAACAAGTATAGACTTTATATATAAAAAAAATATATATATATTCATTTTGTGTTCCCCTCTTCGAAGTATCGTTTAAAAAGGGGGGTCTCTCTTAAAAAACGGTGTGTTTGCTTACTTTTAACAATTATTACCACATGTTTCGCGTAAAACATCTCGTGTTTATGGACGGTTATTGCTTTGAAAGAGTTGACGATCTCAATATAGTATAGTTAACGTGTATAATATCGTCTCGTTTATAATATATATAAATCGATTGCAAAGAGAAAAGGCACTTCGTTTGATCAAGCATATGTCGCTTCTTGTAAAATAGTCTGAGCATTTATCGACACTCGATTGCAGTGTATATGTATAGTTCTGTGTGTATATGCGTCTAATATACTTTGGACACGCGATTCGACGAAATCTCGTTTCGAATCTGAATCATACACGTAACACGATTTGCTCCGTATGCCAACGTCAAGGTATAGACAAGTGTCCGTGCGTTAAAAATGCTTCGATACTTTTAGACGTTGCTCGCCGTTGCATTCGTAAACATCCTACAAAGATCACCGCGCTATATCAACCGACGTTTATCGAATAAAATATTGTTTACTCTCTAACATCATACCCTTTTTATCCCATCATTTCTTTCTTTCTCTCTCTCTCTCTCTCTTTCTCTCTTTCTCTTATATCTCTCTACCTCTCTCCACTTCTCGTCTTCTCCGTAAATAATTGCACTTGTTTTGTGTATCGTTTCGCGATCGCGATCCCGTGAACACATCAGGTATGCTGTTTTCTTCGGATTCGGATTCCAATTTCCCTATTATCCCTATCCATTCTCCTATCCGTTGAAAATTTCGATCGCACGCGAGATCCATGATCAGTTACATCAATAATCTGATACGTCATGATACCAGATATCCCCGTTTGTAAATCAATGTTATATAAATATAATTAAACAACAATTTTCTCGTTAACTTGTCTACTCTCGTACAATCGGGAAGTGCATCCAGCTCTCCTCTCGTTTCAATCTCCACGCTCTTACACCGTATGTATGCATATGTATACATATATCGATACGGTCGAGCGGGTCTAGAGCGTCTAGAGCGTCTAGAACGCCGGCTCCGTTTACTTTAAATATTATTATCAAAATATTCAGTCCTCTCTCTCGCTCTTCCTCTCGCACAGTGCTTCGACATAGAAATACAAACTTATATACAAAATGTTCGGAGAGAAATGCACTCATACACGCATACAAACACGCGAACACGTCCGAGCGATACTCTAACGGTAAGAGAGAAAGAGAAAGACCCGAATATATGCATGTGTGTATGTGGATGTGCGTGGGTGTGTCTATGTTGTGTTTGCTCGTATATGGTATAATGTGTTTTTTCATGTACACGTACGCGATGTCCCAAAAACCACGAGGGGTTCTCTTCTTCCTTTTTGCTATGTATAAGAGAGTGAACTCGTACCTCCTTGTTCGATTCCAACCAACATTATCCATTATTCTACGTGTAACGAGAGAGGTAGAAATGGTAACGAAGAAACACGGTGATTCGTTCGAAACGAAGCCTCGGGCGGTAATTGCGGCCTGCTCGGTTTATAACTCTCAACGATCTCTCTCTCTCTCCCTCTCTCTCTTTCTCCATCTCTCTCTCTCGCTCTCGCTCTATCTTTCTTTCTCTCCGGGAAGACTCAAACAAGCTTGCCATGAACACTAGAATTATCAAGGCTTCGAATTGTTTACCATTTTTACCACCAGAATCTGGAACCCAATAAGAAGCACGATTCGGCGAATCGGGCGTCAATATTTCTGGGACACTATACATATGTATATATCCGTGGATCCTCGTTCCGGATCTTTCGATGTTCCGATCTTCCAAATATTCCGTGGTATATGTACACGTGAGTGTCCGCGTTGTGGTGTGCGATCGGAAGTTGTTTCTCCTCCCACCTTGAACTCTTTAGAATTTCTCTTTGACCCCGGTACACACACACACGCGAGCATTTATTGTCGTTTCATTTCTTTTTTTTTTGTTCTTTATATATATATTCCGTGAATTTCAACTTTCTTTCGTTTGCGTGGAATAGTCGTTGCTCAGCTGGGTGTATGATCCTCCAGAATCCTTACGCTCGGTATAGACATATTGAAATTGCGATTGTTTTGTGTGTTTGTTTCGAGTCGATCTCATCGATTGCTTGCCTGTCATAGACAATCTCCGTCTCCGCACACTACAGCCACGTTAGCACGTTTTCGGGTTTCGTCGTGTTGGGGTTTATGAGCGACTGCACGTCGTCCAGAATATCGCTACTGAAGTCTTCGCTCAACTGCAAACGAGACGACAACAGACAGAGAGGCGAACATTAAATCGCGCGACGCAAGCAATTTACAGCGATTCCAGCGCGTGCGATCGATTTCGTTGCAGCCAACGATTCCGCTTCGATTCTGACTTTCGTCTCGAGTTTCTGCGATCGCACGCGCGGATCACTGTGCACAGGATCGATCTCTTAACAACTAAACTATTTGCCGCACGAAGAAATATCTCAAATAGAAGTCGCACAGATTCTAGGGAGAGCATAGAGTACCGTAATTTATTTAGTGGATCTTTGTATTTTTTTTTAGGAAGATTCAGAAAAATTCAGAGATATCGTTACTGAACATACTTATAATTAGACTGCAGATTTTATGTATTTATGGTAAAAATGTATTAGTTCCAGCTTATTGAAATGATTGGAAGAACGACAAATTTTCTGTTCGACGCAAACAATTTTTACTTTGCATAAGAATCTGAAGTCTACTTATAATTGCAATTACAGGACAATTTCTGGAAAAATTCTAAATTCAGCTGTTGATAGCCGAAGTGTTAACATTTTATCTACCGGAAGCGTATTAACAGGATCCTCGACAACTTTGCCATACCAAAAAGCAATTTCATAATCTTCTTTCATATAATAATCCCAAACGAAATTATCTAATTACGTTACCGAGCGTTAATCGTTGGTTCAGAATTAAAATTGCTATTACTCTCAAAGAGGTTGACAAATATTCCGCTACGAATCATCACGTAAATTTTGAAATAATCGCCGGTAGATAATGCGTTCTAACACTTCAATTTTCGGAGGGGGTTGGCAGTACTGTATGTTTCCCCTGGAATTATATATAACTTCTGTGCAAGGCATCCTTGGATGCAGCAAATAATCAACGACGAGGTGCTAGGAGTCTGAGCCTGTAGTTTGGGTTAGGTGGTTTTAATAAGCACCTGTAACGACGGGACGAGATCATCGGTCGAGTCGATGTTATCGCTCAGAGTAGATAGGTCTGGTGTCTCCATGGGTGCGCCGCCATCTGCAAAAAGAAAAGACCGGGTTTTAGTGGGTGGCGCGTTAACGGATCCGGTAAACAGAAACTGATGGAAAAACAAACGTTGTCTTTCGACCAGCGCTACGTCTTTACGATATAGTTCTACACCTGCGAGGATATCTCACCGCTTGTGCCATCCATATTGTCGTCGATGTTCGCGAGGAAATCTTCCGGCGTGTGTGGAAGAGAATACGCGGAGCCAAGACCCAGACCACTGTCAGCGCTCTCCTGGCGTGCGTGTTGCTCGTTGATCCCCGACAGGAACGGATCCATGGCAGCGTCGGTGGTGCTTTGTCGTAGCATCAACTCTTGCTGCGGAAATCAACAACGTTACTCCCCCGTTCTTCTTCGAACGAAATGCCTTATTCAAAGAGAAGAGGAAAAGTCGACCGACCTGACGCATGATTTCCTGTTGCCGTTGCTTAAGACGTTCGCGTTCCATTTGTAGCGACTGGAGACGAAGCTTCTGCTGACACACTTGCAACGTCTGATTGCTCTGGATACCACCACCTGTGGGCTGTTGCTGGAGCCAGTTCTGCGGCAGCATGGCACCGGAAGTGGGGGCCCTTTGAAGGTGGGTCGCTGGAATATGTTACGTTCATCTATAAACACCTTTATACGGAGTGTGGAGCCCCAGGTGCACTTGGCAATTTAACCCGTTGCTTTAATATGACGTCTCATCGACATTACATAGCGGATCTTTATGCAAAATGAACATCTTCTACCTGAACTGCAACGAACCGGAGTGGAATAGAAACTTACTTTCAATGCATTGGCGACAGGTGACGCGGCTATGCGTCATTCGAGCTTTTTACTTTGGTACGTCATCGACATCTTCACATATTGGTCTCAAAATACAATGATAGAACATTACAAACGTCTTGCAAATTAATGCCCTTCGCCAAAATTTCTTTGGGAAAGTCAAGATGTACATAAATTTCTACCTGTTCTCTGCTTCTCATGATCAATGCACATTAAAGATCACCGCGCTATGCAATACTTTAGTCAAAGGAGACGTCGAGAGAAAGGGATGGGGTGCATGAAGAGGGTGCTTACGGATTCTCGGGTCGAACCAGGAGGTGGTGCGCGTCTGGTGATTAATAAAATAAATCTCTCCTTCGGGGGTGCGGGCCTGCTCCCATCCGTCGGGAAGCGGGCCCAGGGAGTTGGTGGCGGCGCTCGATGACTTTCCGTTGTCGACGGCGGCGGCGACGGCGGCTACGTTCGCGGCGGCCGCTGTTTTTCGCGGGTCCTCCCATGTCGTGGTCCGTGTCAGGTGGCTGGAAACAGAAAATTCTACATAACAAGTTGAACACGCACGCGCCCGCTATTTTCCGCATACGGAGTATGTATAGCGATACAGTGGTACAACGCGTGGCGAGTGCCGAGCGCCGAGGCGCGGGCCCCGTCCTGCAGAAACTGAATACGCCACCGGCGCGTATACAGTTATCCACATATAGTAGGCGCATTCTAAAATTAGTCCCATTCAAAAGACGACGACGCGAACGTGTAACAGCGGCCGACCGTGCTGTGTGCGCGAGCCACGGCCACAGCCGCAACCGACACTCGTATTAAACCCATTTTTTCCACCCCAAGATCCCGCCCTTTCCTACCGTAACATTCTACTTGTTTATTCTATCAATGTTACTATGTATTGATTTTATCAATTGACCCGTCCCTAGCAAGAAGCTTCAACCCACGACTCTTTCAGACTCTTCCTTTCACTCTCGGACACAAAGATACGTATGACGTTCGAAGCAGAGTAACTTATAATTGATTTACAGCTTGTCAAATCTAGCTGCGCGGCTGACTAAAACATAGAAATGGGCAAACAAATATAAATATTTCCCCTTAAGGGGGACATTCAGCCGCACAGCTAGATTTGACAAGCTGTACTTCAGTTTAGAACTCGAGTCGTTTTCAGGTAGACGAGCAGAAAGGGCAATTCGGAATTTAATTATTAGCTGTGCTCATTTGAAGTGTGCTCATTCTAGAGCTCTTACTTGAAAAGAAATGTCTACCTTAATCGCAGCAATCCGGAGTGAAATGGAATTTATTTTCCGTCTTGTGTTTGTCCTACTTCGAAATTAGTTTCTGGCATAAATGCATAAAATCCCCAGTTTCAGGAATCGCCATTCTATTCAATCGTGTCCATCGTTCTAGTCGTATTGCTTTATCTTCCGATTCCTTTCACCTTCTCTGGGAAAGTACCTGCTTCGAAATTTGCATCCTTGAAACGGCATCTTATAATTACCGTGCTCCCTGAAACGACCGGGACGGAAGGAACGCACATTGACCGCGTAGAGTGAAACCCACGTAATTATACTGCCCTAAAAAAGTTGAAATAACTTGCGAAGAGGATACAGTGACAAGATACGCGGGCCAGTGAGAGAAGGCCCAAAGTGCGGAAGCGTTCTCGCGTTATTGGGACAGCCGACGGGAAAATTTCCCGCGTATAATTCGGACGCCGCCTACTCGTTCCTTCGGGGAAACGATATATCTCTTGGTCTTATTTATTTGTTCGTAGGATTTGTTTCGAAACGTCTCGAGAAATAAAGAGCGACGGGATACCAGCGCGCACTCGAGGACGTCGTCTTGTATTTTAAAGCCGTTCGAGGAAAGAAACCACGGGACACGTTAATATCACATTTCTGCGAGCACGAGCAAATATCGTCCACCATTAAGAAAAACCGTGCGCGAATCGGGTTCGAACGAATGAAATTTCATTATTCTTCCCCGTTGGGGCAATATACGCGTTTCGCGAATATTTCATAACTGGACTGCGGAATTTATGGATTTCTGACGGAAATTAGTAGTGCAGTTTAAAAAGGAAAACATAATTTGATAATATCGATACATTATTTTCAACTTATTAGAGTGATTAAAGAAAGAATGCATCCTTTTCAACTTATTGTAATTGTTGAAGGCGAAAAGAGCTTTTTACTGGTCCCCCGTTTCTTAAAATTAATGAACAGAATGTGTATTTTGTCTAGAAATGATAAATTCTTCCTTTTTCTATGGGCCCTTCGTGTGCATTGTTGAAAGTGCGAGTGGCTAAAGTGGAGGGATCGACGACAAGCGAACTCGAAATTTCGCTTTCCGTGGCGGGAGTCGACGATGAAGTCGTTCCGAGTGTCGAAACGGCTTTAGTCGCACGAAAACACTGCGTTTCTCGGTCCTCCGACAAAAATAGCGGCTAATGGCTGTGATTGCCGATCCCCGTCTTCGTCCTCGTGCTCGTGGCCGTCGTCGCGCGCGTATCCGTCGGCGTCGGCGTCGGCGTCGGTGTCGGCGTCGGCGTCGGCGTTGTCTTCGTCTTCCCACCAGCCTCAACAGCGTATTTACTTTACTCGCGTGTCATTTTTCAGCCGGGAGGAAGTAGAAAACACTACACCGTGCATCGAGGCCTCCGACGCCGAAGCTGACGCCGACCCAGACACCGACGCACAGTGGTCGATAAGTATGAAAAATGGGACAAAAATAAAAAAGTTGTTATATAATTTGATTTATTGTAATCTAACATGCGCAACTGACACGTTTCTTTTTTCTCAATTTAATCTCATCGAAAATAATGAAAATTTTAACAGTCATGTGTCTTTCCTACCGAACTGAATACCAGAGTTGGGCATTAATCGATTAAAATTGTAATCATGATTAAACGATTAATGTGGACGATTAAGAAAAGAAATCATTGAAAATTAGACAATTGGGTCTATCGATTGATGAAGTTGATCGTGAATCGTTGATTAAAAGAAGAAATCATCGAAAAATGGACGATTGGGTTTATCGATTGATGAAGTTGATCGTCAATCGTTGATTAAAAGAATAAATCATCGAAAAATGGACGATTGATTCAATCGATTGATGAAGTTAATCGTCAATCGTTGATTAGAAGAAATCATCGAAAAATTGACGATTGATTCAATCGATTGATGAAGTTGATCGTCAATCGTTGCTTAAATGTTTGCCCAACTCTACTGAAAACATTGAAACTGTGGATATAAGTAGTAAAATTATCAACCATTGATTTATCAGATGGAACTCGTAATATAGCCCATAATTCGTATTATAGCCCAAACTGAATCTCATCGAAAATAATTTTAAGAAAACGTGGTAATTTAATGATCATGTTTTGTTTCTATCCAACTAAATCCGTGTATAAGTGGCAAAATAATCAACTTGCCCATAAAAATACATTTTGAGACAGTCAAACCCAATTTTCGATGAGCGTAAACATGGAAGAACGGTTTCGCATGCTCTGCATTACATACTAGTCCCGTTATAACTGATGGAATTCTCATTGGAAAAACCCATCATGATCGATGGCGATGTTGCTGTGATTACTCGATAAGAATGGTACATGTACGAAGATTAACAGGTGTGTTCGACTATATTATTTGCGAATATATGAAATGTTCAAGTAGTGCTGGCTTTTCTCCCACTTTATAAGCAGATCGACCATTGTGCGACGCTACAACTTTTTATTTATCCTCGTGAAACGAATACCGAGCAAGCCGGCCACCTTGTTCTCGGCTCCACGGAAATTTTAGACAGAACATGCGCTTCGCTGCACCTAACGCCACCCTCGATCATTTTCCGAATGGACGAGAACAGATTGCAGCCCGCTGCACCGACTACCGATACTGATACACTTTTTTTACTCCGAAACCTTCCGGCCTCTCTCTTCGAGGCTCGATTATCGATGGGAAAGAAGACCTCTCAGGATCCACGGAACATGTGGAAACCCAAAAATATTGGAATCATCTTTCGCAACGAAAAACATCGAGATCGATGCTGCAATTTCTAAGAAGTGAACAAAGAGAAATGGAAAGTAGGTCACGTATCTAAGCTCCGCACTCTAAATAAAATTCATTCAACATACAAATTTAATTTTAAATTGAATTTTGATATTCTAAATTATTTAACTATCTCTCTCTTGGAGTAAAAACCACGAGGTACATAGGAGACACTTTCCTCTGTGTCGTAAATAGTAAATAATCCTGTTTATTTTAAAGTATGTGTACAACTTTGAAAATAAAATATTTTATTTGATGCAGTAATTTTTGAAAATGAAATCATTTATTTGAGGCAGTAATTTTTTTGAAAATAGTATTTTATTTAAAGAATATTGTAAATATTTATATTTCGTCTTTATTTTCAATTATAATTCCAAATATTATTGCTGAAAATCATGGTTCGAATTCAGTACATTTATGAGTGTATGTAAATCATTTTTCAACGATAAGATTGACTGTATGTTTATGCGGTTTCTCAGAGTATTCTAAGAATGTAAAATGTAAAATATTTTATTTCGTGTTTCAGATTGTTAAAATAGAAATATTTTATCTTGTGGATCAAATTGTTGAAATAGAAATATTTTATTTTGAGGTTCAGATTGTTAAAATAGAAATATTTCATTTTCAAAATTGTATATCTTATTTAAAATACTATTTTCTTTCAGCAAAATAAAATCGAAAATATTAAATAGTATTTGAAATATTTGTTTCGCTAAATAATGCTCACCTCAGCTAACAGAGGGAAAACAAAGCAGGGAACAGAGGGAAATACGTAAGCAACAAACTTTCCTCGAAAATAAGATGCTAATGCTAACACAAGGGTAGCTGTTTCGAACAGTCCAGCCCTTTTGATACACTCTTCGAAATCAAGATCGTCAAATAAATATCAACAGCTGCGTATTCGGACATTATTCCATATCGAATGGTCGCGCAAGGCGCAATTCACCGTATGTCCAAACTAAAATTTTCAGATTTTATCTGTGTCTAGATAAGGCTGACCAATGAGACCGCATTGTAGAATTAATCTTGTACACCTTTGGTATTTGATACAGCTCGAGTTCTCCTCGGCGTGGAATCGTTCGAGTCCCAAATAACGTTCAATAAAGATCGTTAACATACTGTGGGTAAAGTAGGCTCTCCTCCCACAGCCTTCAGTTGAACAGATCTTTCACGTATGATAGAATTTAATGGAGAAACAGTACAAAAGGTTATAGAAGTTTTTAAAAAAGAATGCACGAAATCGTCATTTATTTTAACTATATTTTAACTGTCACATTAGAAATAGTTGAATGAGTTACGAGAAGTTCAAAAATATCTTTTAAAAAATGGATCTGAATAGATCGTTCAAGCATCATCGAGTTTAATGTATGGTAAATTGATTGATGGTGCAATAAAATGAGTGTCAGTTAATTAAAAAGCAGCTTCCCAAATCATGGGACTGTAAAAAAGTTACGCATTGCTTTATAAAGTCAACTCGGACTTATGACAAGGATTTTGAGCAGAATCCATATTAGCAACTATTAATTTCCTTGAAACCAGAATAAAATTTCCGTTTGTCTATCATCGATACCGGCCATTAGAGAGCACACAGGCCCAAGGTAGTTATAAATTGTCCTTTCTTCTAGGAAATTACTAACGACAAAGCGCCCTAATCACCGTAACCGTAAGATAAATCGTGGCGCAGGGGGGAGTTAGCGTACAATTCCACGGCTACTAATCTTCTAAACGCAACGGCCTCGGCTTCCAAGAGGTGTTTCCATTATTTCGTCCATCTCAAAGGGTTAATTAACTTGAAACTCCCCGGCCGGTGGACAAGGATATTTCTGATTGCGAGCACACGACGACGGCCACGTTGAGTCGACGATACTGTTGGGAAAACGAAGAGAGAACCAAACGACGTCGACGACGACTACGACCACGACGAGAACGACGACGACGACGATCCTGTTACGTTCGTCGGAAGGAACGGTTTCTCGGAGGTTTCGCGAGGCGTTACGTATTCTGGCAAAATCCGTGGCCGGCTCCCGTGTGTTCTCGTTCTCATTCTCGTTCTCGTATCCCATCCCGGATGACTTAATGCGTTTCGCTTAAGTCATCGAGGCGAGGACGCAAACAAGTTCTCTAAATGGTCGGGCGGACCGGTGTGTGTTCCCGGTATTCCCTGCGCGCGGGGGCAACAGAATCTTCTTAACGCGGTTTAATAATATCCGAACGCCGGGGGAGAGAACGTTTGACGCAGTTTCTGCCATTAAGAGTATTATCCGATCGGCGTAGATCCGATCGAGCCAGCTAAGCCCGCGGTTTCCCGTGATCCGCGACCGACCAGCCGCGACGCGGCCTTTCGTTCGCGAGAGATTAACCACCGACGTATAGAAAGACCTCGCAGCTTCTTCGCAATCTTCCTGCCTTCCACAGAATTGCAACACAATCATTGTCTGGCAATATCGTGGACAAACGGCATCATCAGGAAAACCAGTCGAAAGCACCTTGGTTTTCACAACTTTCTTCAAATAAAAAATCGAAGGAAATTTCGGCCGACATTTTCGAGAGCTAGATCCTACCAGAGTTGGACACTAATTTTATTCAAATAAAAATTTTTACACAACTCTGGATCCTACATAGTTTTCGAGCCACCTCAGGCCCGCACCATGTGAACTGCGCGTGGCGCATTGGAGCGACACCGATATCAATAGGTTTTCACAGCACCGAAGAGGTACTATTGTCAATGGTATCTAGGGATTGCAATAACGGGACACCGGTATACCGAATTGTACCGGTATTTCGTGCTATTTTGCAATTTCGTGAAACCGGTATTAGCTAAGGTAAAATACCGGCATTTTCGGTATTAGCTATAAATAATAAATATTTTTCTCGGACGTCTACTCTTATTTGAAATACGTATTTACAGTAGTACCAACATCAATCATTTGCTGAAACCTAGTCTCACATTTGTAAGGGTTCGCCGCTGACGATGTGTGTGTGCTGTTTACAAAATTACATTTCAAAAATACGCAGTTAATAAATTAGTTAATGTTTTTTTCTATTAATAGATATTATATAACAGACTACTACTTTATTCTTAGTAACCAGTATCTTCTTAATAATGATACTATATGTTTTGTTCCATTATTGTATTATAATACTGTAATGGTTTATATTATATTTTTTGTTTCTAATGCTATAAACTATTATTTTACTGCTCTTATTAATAATATTTGATTATAACATTTGTGCCTTTATTTTATATTTGTATATAACAAAATTGTTAATATTTTTATAGTTTATTATTTTTTGTATGGAACTAATAAATATGGAAAAAAACAACTGTGTTTTTGTACCTTTCTGAAAATTCCTTGTATTGCAAACCCTAATGGTATCCCTTGTAGGCCTATTCCACTATGTCACACGATAATTTCGGAAAATAAATTTTAAAAATAAATTCGGAAGATAAATTTGGAAAATAGTTCTCAAGTTCAACGCGAAAATTTTATTCGGATACGGGAAAACATTTTCGCGTACATTTAGACGTGCTTGGTAAATCCAAAATATCGAATGGAAGGTTGAATGTTGCTGATCGCATTGATACGGGTGTCGCCCAATTGCGCCACGAGCAGTTCATATGGTGCGGGCCTGAGGTGGCTCGAGACACGCGGAGGGGAAAAGGGGGCGTAGCCCTAAAAAATCGGCCGAAATGAGCAGTTCTTGCCGATCTCTAATACGCGATTCGTTGTCTGGGACATATGAGGTTTTTTCGGAATTTTTAGTGGAGATCGAATGGAGAAAATGGAGCAAATACTGACCCCTCCGATTTTTCCTGTAACTTAAGTACCTCTCTAGGAGAGATATAGAGTTCAATCTTGGCAGAAAAGGTTCTAGATACTTATTTAATCAATGAGTTAGGTGCTCCGTACAGAATCCAGCTAAGAAAAATAGCAATTTTGGTACCGAACGAATAAATAAAAGTAAAAGAAGATTTCGAAGCTTGCTTTCTAAAGTCAATTAGTTGGTTTCTAGTAAAGCGCCGGTTGCAGCGTGTAAATATAGTTGCATCGGACGGTGTACAACCGCGGGATAGATCGGGAACGAAAGCGGAATTGGTTCGGCCGACGGCGGACATTCAGCGAGCGAGGACAAAAACACAGCGGCTATAGATCTTGGCCGAGAAGCATCTGTTGTTTCGCGTTCGGTGCGCTCGCACGTGGCACGAGTGCACAAGGATCCTTAGTCTAGCAATTATAAATAAATGTTTCTCGATCCGCGGCGCGTGGACGGCGTGGCTCGAAGGCCTGGACAGGCAAGAAGCGGGCGGGCTGCTCGATCGCTGGCTTGTTTATCCGAATAGAAAACCTGGCCGATATCGAGCGTTCGCCTCGAGGAGAACAGCTTTTCCAGTCGCTGCGGACGAGATCGGCCACTGCCTCTCGATGCCGTGCTGCCTCGGGTCTCTCTTTAGTATTTGCGTGGCAAGGACGCGAGGCCAGCACGAGGCATCGGTTTCCGACAGGCAATCGTGCTTGTAAGTACGTTTGGTGCTTCTGCCTCCGTATGCGTTAGCCTGCGGATCTATGTGCATGAATTGCTGGTATCAAATCGAAACTCGTCATTCATTTTTTACCACGAGATCCATTTTTATCGTCCCATAATCGTATAAACCAAATTTGGAGAGTTGAAGCAGCGTCTGCTATGTTAAATTCGAATTTTCTAGCGTCAGTTCGATCAATCAGATTATGTATTTCGATTCTCTCGGAACTTTCGGAGTTGATATTCGGCACTTGACGTGTCAACATAACATAGATAGTAAAGAAACCGAGAATCATGCGTCGAGCCAGTAGAGTTAACGCACAGATGCCAATGCGAGAACCCAACGCAAGACGCTCGTTTTGGTCGAGCGGAGAGGAGGGAAAAGAGAAAGAGTGGAAAGATCGAGCCGGAAAGAAATGGAAAATCTATCCTCCGGGGATGCGTGATCGGTGGCACGGTGGAATACAGAACGGGTCGGCGTGGAGCGTCGTCGTCGGCGTGCTCCAAAAGCTACATGTCGCTCGCGGGTCTCTCCGGAAGCTGTTGGACACGTTCCAAGATAGTCGGAGTCAAGTCGAGTTGAATCGAATCGAATCGAATCGAATCGAGTCGGGTCGAGTCGAGTTGAATCGAGCCGAATCGAGGCGGAGAGGACTAGTAGGAGAAGACGGAGTCGAGGGGGAAGGCAGGGGTGGAAGGGAAAGAAAGAAAGGAGGAAAAGAGGGGAGGTAGGGAAGCAAGCGGGCAGGCAAATAGGCAGGCGAACACAGAAGAGAGGCAGCCAGCTCGAGAGCATTGGAGAATTACAAGAGGGTTTCTGTGTGGCGCACGGCATACGGACTACGATGTATTTTTACTCCGGACATCACGGCGCCGGACAACTCGTAAATAGACACTCTCGTACCGACGCTCTCTTTCGCCTGCCTACTCTTCTCTCCCGTCGTCGTAGTCGTCTTCGTCGTCGCGATCGTCGTCGTCTTCTTCTTCGTCTTCGTCGTCGTCGTCGTCGTCGTCGTGGTCGTGGTCGTCGTCATCGACGTCGGCGTCGTCATCGTCGTCGTCATCGTCGTCGTCGTCGTGTCTACCATTCTCTTTGCCTCCCTCTGGCACCGTTCCTCTACCTCAAAACCCATCTCCTACTCCTTTCCCTTCTCCTTCTTCTTCGTTATCCTCTTCTTCTTCTTCGTCTTCTTCTGCTGTTGGTCCCGGAGACGACAAGCGGACTCGTCCGTCGCCCCTCGAGTTTATCGCCGAAACGGCCGAGTACCGTTAACATGGACTTTTAATGGCGCACGATCAACGCCGCGATCGCAGGTCCGCCTCGATCCTAGACACCCAGGGATCCGTCACAATTCCTCCGACCCCGAAGGTCGATTGTTCGATCGTAAAACGTGCAGGCGACGCGTGCAAACGCCGCCGGAAGTTGGACGCGTCGATGCTGAACACTGTGCTCGCGTTCCCTATAACCCTCCCACGCAATTCTCACTATCAACCCTTCGGGGATGACGATGGACTCTCAGCTTGCTTCTGTATGGTCGCTGATCTCTCGATGATTCTGACTTTCTAATAGTTTCCCCGACTATGTTCAGATTCTCGAGCGCGAATAATGAAACACGTTCCATCTAATCATCTGACCTTCTGTAACCAATAGACAGCGGATTTTGTGCATTTGTGACGATGATTACTAGGTGTAAAACAGTAGAAGTACTTGAATATACTGTTGTATTATTTTCAGCATGTCAAACATTTTAGGAAAGAAAATCAGTTTGTTCAGGTAGAAAATTTTTATTTTTTATGAAGATCCCCGCTGTCTAATTTGAGCATACTCCTCAGAGTCGGTACTAACGAAAGAAAGACTAAAGGAAAACGAGGTTCATTGCGCAGCGAATTTCTAAATATGTGTTTTAAGAAACCTCAGGATACCATTGCAGGATTACTCGAGTGTGCCAAATCTGCTTAGGCCTGCCACAGACTTTTCAATTTTCGCTCAATTAACCTTTCAACCCGGTGACTTCTCAATTATGAACGCTTGCGAAGATGTAACGTAAGACAAATACAATTGCCGTAACAGGAGTTCGCTATGACACGATAAACTGGAAGAATTGTCCGTCGAATTCAGAAGAAAATTAGACTGCGGAGCTTTGTGCAAAATAGAAATTGTCTAAGCCCATTCTTACGGACAGAGACTGAATAAACATGAATCTCTTCGTTTGATCATTGTCATAAGTCGAGGATAGTGTGACAATGTTCTTCAAATCTTCTAACGTCTCCACAGTTTCGTAGTTTATTCATTTCTGTTGCAGATGCATCAAATCCGCAGTCTAGTGATGACGAAATCATTCCTGATTCGTGGTTCGGAGGATTCCGCTTCTATTTTGTGGTATTCTCACAATTGCTGACTCGGCAGGGGTAATACTATCGAGAGACTCACGTCGTAGCTACTCGGAATCGTTCGTTATGTACGACTCGTTCGATAATTTTAAGCGGACGACTAACAGCATCGATAGTCCTGTGCCGTTCACGTGCAACCATTCTCCCGTTAACGCTTTGCCAGTACCAATACATCTAGCAGTCTCAAAAATAAAATCGAAGTAATGCTTCGAATGGAATAAAAATCATGAAATAAAAGTACACGAACAATATTTTAGAGTAAATCTAGAATCCTTCATTTCTAGTGTGAAGATTCATGATGCGAGAGTGCTCTTGCAACCTTCTTGCATTTAGCAGATCCTAACCTTTGCTACATTAACGTAACAATTCATTTATTAGACAAATAATTCCGTCTCCAATTTCTGGGAGACGCAGCGCTCACAAATACATAATTTCCGGAGGGAAACAAATAAATTGTTTTCCACGGTGATCCGATAATAGCGTTTCCTGGATTCGACAGCGGGAGGTGCGTATCGATCGGAGTATTTCCGGAGAGACGGTGCTGCACGCGCGGACTATCGACATCAAAGATGCGACAGACGATATTTATGGAACCGATGCTCGAAATTGTTGACACGAAACTCAAAGTTAAACGCGGCCCGGCGCCACCGACTCGATTCGTACCCGGAAATCCGTTCTCGGCCCGCGAGAGAGCAAGAAGCTGCGTTGAAGCCCGAGAAAAATCGGAGAGATTAGGCTCCAAGCAACACACGGGGACATCCTTCGATCCGCTCGAAGATCTTGCAATCGAAACGTGCTGCCACGGTCTCTGGGCTATGGCGATCGCTAATTCTAACGACGAACGGGACGACCGAGAGAGAGAGACGAGAGGAGAGAAGAAAGAGATAGAGAGAAGAGGCGAGTCGAGGACACTCGCGCTTGCCTTGAACTTTCGATACGTTCGAGGTATTCCCGGAGATTCGTCCTCCTATCCGGCATTCTGGCGCGTTCGTCGCCTAAGTCTCTCTCGCGTCCGCACAGGTGTGTCCGGGGTCTTTAGCCTCCGCGGCGAGCCGCGAGGTAAAAACGCCGATCCACGGCTGACACGCCGCACAGACCAACACTATACTAACGAACCCAGCCTAACTAACACACACTGCCCGGCAGACGCATTGTAATACTTCGCGGGAGACTCCGCCAACAGCTGGAACCCGTAGATTCGACGCAAACGCGATTACAAACCTAGTTAGCCGTCCAGTTAGTCGTTGCCCGACAAAACTCGCTCGGCTACGTCTTGCCTTGCTCTCGGACGCGGTTCTAGCCCATCAATAATTGCAAAATCGCACATTCATTTTCATTCTATCATACGCGTGATGAACACTTCCATCAAAACCTGCAAAATATGTACATTGGCGAGAATATAAATAGGGAAATTGACCCGTCTCGTTTTCTCTTTGCACATATTAAGAGTATACTCCATAAGCTAACCCTTGCCCAAAGTTTTGGTAATTAACTCAGCTTAATTGTTAGTAAAATAAATACGAAACTTAAAACAAGAAAATTTTTGGGGAGCATTTAAATAGGGAAATACAGATTTGTGTACTGAATGTATTTTATTCTACAATTTAATCAATAGACTGCGGATTTTATGCATTTATGACAAAAATGTGGACCTATGAAAAAGATTTAAAGCCACCAGTGTATAAGTCTCACGTTAATGAGATAATTAAAACAAGAAAGAAATTTTTATTCGGCCCCTGTGTCTTGCAATCAATGCAAACATTTTTTTATGAACTTTATAAATGTCGAAGAAGTTTCAATGAGTGTTGGATTTTCAGTTTATTATCAATAGACTTAATGCTTTGTATGCCTATGCCATATTACGAGTTGTTCAATCCATTATCTCTTCTCAAGACTCCAACTTTATAATGTTCACCGATTCCGCCAGTGTACTAGAGAGTCTGTCCTACCCAGAAAAGCAAGACCCCATTATCATTCAGATCTTCAATGCCTTGATCGAAACTCAAATCAACAACAAAGAAATCATCTTTTCTTGGATCCCCTCTCACGTAGGGATATCGGGCAACGAAACAGCTGATGCCGCGGCCAAAGAGGCCTACGAAATGCCTACAGAATGCTCTTTTTCGCACAGAGCTATGATAAAACAAACTAAAAGATAAATTAGAGTTGAATGGAATGCAAGATGGACTAGTTCCCCTCCCTCTAATCCAGGGGTGGCCAACCTGTGGCGCATTGGATGATTACAAGTGGCGCATTGGATCCTTGCGCCTCTATTTATTCTTTTGAGGTATAGGCGCCATAAATGAATCCATCTTCATATTTTCAACACCTGAGAGCTCTCAGTTAAATTTATACAGCCTTCCTACTCATCAATTCGTCGCAATTTTTTTGACAGTTTACAATTATAGGATAGGAATTAGAGTGTTCATGACAGTGATCGCCCTCTCGTCCACAAGATCAGTTCTCACTATTGTAGATTGGTGCTCCAATGAACGTGTGTCTTTTCAATTGGCTTAAGTTAATTAATTTAGTTGCGCGATTGAGTTATTCCTTTTCCTCCCCTAACCGAAGCAGATCCTACCCCTATTCCTATTTTCCAACTGCAACAATGAACGTAAGAAGGTAGAAAAAGTGCTCGAGTTGTATCGCGCATCTGAACTCGCATGTGACAAAAATTTACGCATGGTATGCAGAAGGTTGGCCACCCCTGCTCTAATCTATCCTTGGTAAGGCAAGACCTCCTAAATAATGAATGTCCCCAGGTTACTAACAGAAGAGATCAGGTAGTTCTCACACGACTTCGTATAGGCCACACTAACCTAACTCACTTATACAGAATTTTGAAAGATCCCCCTCCCATGTGTACTCGATGTAATACCCTACTTTCAATTGAACATCTCATACTGCACTGTCCCCTTTTCTCCTTCCAAAGACGTCGCTTGGCTATCCCTAGCAAATTAAGCCAAATTATTAATATCAGCCAAGTCATAACATTTCTAAAATCCATCGATATGTATCACACCCTGTTATCATTATATATAATAGCTGCTAATTGATCTTTCCACAATGTACTTGTAATTAGTTCTAAGTATAAGGATCTAAATTTGTAATTTACATGTTATAATGCTTGTGGTCGCTAATGACCTTGATGTTGATGTGACCTGTAAATAAATAATAAAAAAAAGCCAGGGTAGTAAAGTGCTGCCGGACTGGCCGTGGCTGGCTAAGGCAAATCAACCTTAAACGAGACTTTATACTTTACAGTCGCCAGACGTCTGGCGCAAAAACCTTTTTTTGTGCCAAGCACAGCAGGGAACCGTCAACACGCTCGAGCTAGATGGACCGACAGTCTCGAAAAGAAATATTGGAAAATTGAAAAAATGTAGGAAAATACTGGATACAAAATCAGGCTACATATGTAGTAAGATTCTGTCCGATGGCTTGTTCCGGCGACTATAAGGAGATCTAAAAACGATGGTTCCAGTAAACGGAATCCACCGTACAGAATGTTTTTATTTATTTCGCGTTCGTAGTCCCGTCTGGTGTGACTAAGAGTGATAAGAACTAGTAGAGATTTTACTATCAATCCGACCTAACAGTTATCGGTGGACCGAGTATCTTTATGCATTTATCGCACGTACATATTTGTGAAATACAAAAGAGCGTCCATGTAAAAAATTACTCACATTCATCTACTGTTCTGGCCACGAGGAATTTTCAAGTAACAAAAAGAAATGTATCTGATAAAATTCGAAATATGTGAAGTGTACGAGGCACGTGCATCGGTGTTTTTATTAATTAATTAGGTACGGGCGTACAAGTGGGTCGTATCTGGGGTATTTGGTCCCTGGAAGTAATAAGAGAGATGATTCCTTGTCGGCAGATAACGCGTCGCAAATTTTTCGAGCTTGCCGCGGATGGAACGTGACGCGCCGGTAAAATAAAGTCTGCGACGCGAGCGCGCATGCCGTTTATCTCTCTCGCGTTTTCAGTTCTCCACGCGTCACACGGCTGTTTATCGCGGCCACCTTTCCGTTTATCGGCAGAGAATAACGCGCGCTATCGGACGCACGTAATTTCGACCCGATTTCCCGAGGGCCGGACGAGAGAGACGCAGTCTGACGATTTCCTCCGGAGCCGCGGAGAATTCGCCTGACGAACACTTCAAGAATATTGGAGGAGGCACACGGGGTATGCCCACGGTGAAGGGGTAGCCAAGTTTCTTAGATCGAGACTTTACTGTACTTCCCAAAGGTTGCGTCACATTAAAACAACTGTTCAATTTTTAGCCAATTAATATATGTCTAGCTCCTGAAACCTTCATTTTTTCATCGATTTATTCGTAGACAGGATCATTATGCAAAATAAAAATGGCTTGCATTTAGGGTTGCCAGCTCTTCTATATTTGATATGAGTCTTCTATATTTGATCTTGATCTCCTATATCATATTTGGATTTTCAAAAATCTTTATTTGAATAAAAAGGTTTAAAATGTGCTGTGTACCTCTTTTACTTGAACTTCTATATATTTCGAGCCTATCTCATATATACATAATTGCAGTTTTCACTACTTCTTCTATATTTGGATAAAACATTTCTGGCAACCCTACTTGCATTACATAATTGCAAGACGTAAGAACCAAATAGGAATGTATATCTCTGTTTATTGGTTTTATTAAGTTGTAAGAAACGTGTTGGTTGTCTCGAATTCTTTTAATCTTCCCGCTGCTTGAAATTACACCCATCGATTTTTGTTAGAAACACATAAAACGGTGCAATTTGGAACAATAAGATTCAAAGAATTTAAGAATGTACTATTGTTAGGATGATTAAAAGAGGAAAACAGCTCCTGATTACCGTGTCATTCAATTGACACAATTTTTTTTTATTTTACATAAACATCTAGCGATGAAGAAGCAGGATACCCTATATACACGCGATTCAGTGCGAATATGTTGATATTTAGGACCAATCACGCCTCCGTAGCATCTTCCGAGCTCGCAACGATAGACGAGAGAGGCGGCAGACGGAGAAAATAGAGGAAAAGGTCCGTCCGCGTAGCTGATCTGACCCTGAACGCAACAGGATGCCGATGTCGCCGCGCGCTCGCCACTTTCACTGCATTCGAAAACGCATACTAAACGTCCTCGAGATGAATTTACGAGTGAACCGCTCGATACCGAGCCGAGAACAACCGGCTGCTCTATCGGCCTCGCGCAACGCTCCATTTTCTTTGGGTCGCACGAGGCAATAAAGTTTTTCGGTTCGACGACTGATGGATATTGCTCCTATACACAGACTTATGGTTACCGCACTATAGTGATCTCTCCTCCCTTATTCCTTATTACATATAGTGTACACCGAGGTTGGTTTTTGAACAGTCGTTAATTTTGGTTTTCATACCTACGACGCGGACGTTGGGTCGTCCATTGTTTCTTCGCGCTGGCTCTAACCGTGAATTTATTATAGTACTATAAATTACTGTTTCACAATGATCAGTTTCATTTGTCGATCTAGGTCAGTGCTTCCCGAACTTTATTTACTCGCGGCGCACTTTACAGCAAATGAAAAAAGGCGCATCTACAAAAAAGTATTCGTACTACCCTTAAAATGGAATTATTTTTTTATAATTGTACCAAACGATTTGATCTTTTATAATAAATTAGAAGCATTGGTTTACGACAGGGCTGAGAATTATTTACTCACGACGCCGATTTTTGAAGACTACACACCCCCTCGACCAGGCGCGCGTCTAGCTCCCTGTGGCAGTGCTATTTAGTTCTCCTAGGCCCTAGGCCAGTGATGGCGAACCTTTTTGAAGAGTCGGTCAATTCTTTTTATTTCTTTTTTAAATACTAGCCCGTGAGTCATAAGTCAGTGGCTTCAATTAGAAGGGGGGGTGTCAATTATTTGGAAACATCAAACATTTTGTTAAAAGATAAAGTTGACAATTGAATCTTTTCGGTTCTCACTTTTGGAATAATCAAAAAAGGGTTTGAGTTTCCTTTTTGATTTATAGCTTTAACTTTTGCATCTCAATATTACAATAAACGCGTGGGTCACTTACAAAGCCTTCGTGGGTCAGTATCTGAGGGTAGTATAGTATAGGTAGTGTACAGTCCCTGCTCACTTTATTAGACTCACCTGAAGAATTGGTGCTTTTTGAAATCCTATAAGGAATGCAACGCTGTTTTCAACCTATGGGGTAATGATTTCGTACTACAAGGTTGCCTTATGGGTTGCAGATCCAAGTGTACTATTTTCTTGCAAGAGCAAAAAATCCCCCTTTTACCATGGCCCGGCAACTCACCGGACATGAATCCGATTGAAGATGTCTGGGAGTGCCTGAAGAGAACTGGCCAAAGAAAATATAACAACAAAGACCAAGTTGATAGAGAGAAGAATCTATCACTGGCACCATAACGTTGCATTAAAAGAAATTGCACAAACTTGCATAGATAGCATGTCCAGAAGAGTTGCGGCTTTAAGAGCAGCTGAGGGCGGATTAACAAAATATTAGTGTTTTAAGAATTATATTGATCTATTTGTGTTTGTATCCATTGTTTTTGTAAAATAAATATATGAAAAATTCATTGGTCATCATTAAGTGATATTTGCATAAGGCTGCTATACCCATTATTCATGGTAAAACTAAAAATATCATGATTATAGAGGTGAGTCTAATAAAGTGAGCAGGGACTGTAGGTCCTTAAACTGTGGTCCGCAGACCCCTGGGGGTCCGCGTAGACTTTACCGAAGGTCCGCGAAACAATTTTGACATTAACAATATTTATTATAACGCAGTGCTTATGAGATTATTGAGCCAGAAATTAATTGGGTCTGCAAAAAAAATGTTGGTCAAGAGGGGGGCCTCGGACAATATAAGTTTAAGAACCCCTGTTTTAGGCGCTACTATAGAACGCACCTGGGGGCTCCGAACTAAGGCCGCCAGGGGGAGCGTGGCACTACATAGTAGTTACACATATGCTGAAGATTTCATCGAAATCAATCAACATACACACGAGCTACAAGTGGCTAAAATAGATGAAAATCGTAGCTTCACGTGACTTTTGATCAATTTCTGCTTAAAATTCACAGAATCGTACATGCCTGTTGTTTTTTCCTGCGTCGACCGATATCGATGAAATTTTCAGTATGTGTATGACTAACATAGATCTACAAGACGTATATTTTACATTTTCATTAAGGGCCCAAATAAAACAGTTTTAAAAAATGCCGTTTTTATTTTTGCTTGTAACCTTGTAAATTACAATTTTTCGAAAATCTTTTTTTATAACATTTCGTAAACGAATGCTTCTAATTGATTATAAAAATCAGGTCGTTTGGTACAATTATAAAAAAGTTATTCTGTTTTAAAGGGCGTAGAAATACTTTTTACACCCACTGCATGTGCATATATTTTAAAAGCTAATTATTTTAATGATTTATATTGAGAATATTATTTCATATTTTACTGATTTTTTATACAATTTTAATTACTTCGTGGCGCACCGGTTTGGGAAGCACTGATCTCTGTATAGAGTCTGTGTTTACCACGTTTTTATTAGCTCGCTTTCTTGTTTGTTTGTCTGTTTGTCTGTTTGTTAAACAATATTTTACAACCTCCATTGGGAATGTTTACTCTTCGAAGATTCATTTTTATCGGAAAAGTGAAAAACTTCGTCTGAAAAATCGTCTGTCACTCTCTTGCACTCGAAACATGCTCTCTATGTACCTACGTCTATACTCTCGTCCTCATACTAACTTCGTATATCATGAGATGCGGAAAATAAACTTCATGACTTTCGTTCACCGACAATTCTTTTTTTAAGCAGAACATTTTAGATAAACGAAGACATGCTTCTTAAAAAGCATGCAGAGGATTTTCTATAAAAACAGCGCCTACATACGAAGTCTGATAAGCAACGATTTGATTCACGGGATGACCTAATTGGCTGGGAACCACCTGAAATACATCAGAAGCAAATCAAAATAGACTTCTTACTCGTTTGACTGCCCGCGCTAGGAGCAAGGAACTTTTCACCATTTTTCAGCTAAACGGATTACGAGAACCCGTCAAAGGGAGTCTTTCTAACGCAGTTATAACTCCGTGTCAGGCGGAAAAGTCTCCGTGTGTCTTCGTCGATGAACGACGACACAGAGACCTCGATTACAGATTTCGAAACTTCCCTAGATAAAAATTGCTACATCACTATCAAAACTGTATGTTACATTATTACATTTGTTTGTATTTAATAAATTGCCAAACGTTTAAGCACTGTATCAGTAAATTAGATCAGTTTCATTAAGATGAAAAAGAAATCAAATACAGTGGCTCCCACTAATATTCGAATACTCTTATAAAGACGATAACTTTTGTAATATATTGGACATATAATGATTTGAACTTTTTTGAGAAGTTAGAATAATTGATGAGCTACGCAACGTGAACAAAATTTTAGGAGAGGATTGCAAAATTTGAAGAAAATTTCATCGAAATCGGTCGACGTTGCAATGAGCTACAAACGTTTTGATGAGCTACAAATCTTTTGTAATCGTCGCATGTAATCTAATAACTCTGACACAGATCTGCAAAACGTATTTTTTTTAAATTTTCAATATTTAGACCCACATTAAAAAGTTATAAAATGCAACCTTTGGTATTTGTTATACAAGTCCCACCAATTGCAATTTTTGAAAAAGTTTCTTTTCACAACATGTAGTAAACTAATCACTCTAACTTCTCAAAAAAGTTCAAACCGTATATTCCAACATTTGAAAAGTTTTCGTTTCTTTTTTTAGAGCGTCCGAATATTAATGGGAGTCACTGTAGGCAGAATGAAGTGTTCTTGGTCAGAAGAGATGTTTGATTTTCGAATTAAAATGGCTCCGAGTGCAGCGGATAAAAACTTGGAAAATTAATGTGCAAATGAAGTGCAGGGGTACAGTAAGAATCTAGTTCGCTTTTCCCAGCGAAATATTGTCTCGAACGTCTTGAAAAATCCCGAGCGATTATTTTCTCCGATTTCCAGCGGGAATCTATCTCACTGCCGCCCGCACGTTGACGTAACGCGCTCTTGAACGAACCGCGTCCCGATTACTCATGATGGGAAACAGGAAACGTTGAGTAACAATCGGAAGATCTGCGAAGGTTACTCATACGTCTGGAGGATCTTTTTCCCGTGTAACGCGGCGATGAACAATTCGCCGATAGCTAATGTCGATTCGCTCGCAACATACTGCGGAGACGATCGCTCCAAAATAGTCGCAATTATGAAACTTCTTCAGCTTCGTTCGAACATTCAAGTCGTACACGAACGATACACTTGCGTATGTGTGTGTACCCGCAGCAACATGGAAACGGTCGCATTGAAAATTATTACAAATTATGAAACTTCTTTGGCCGCGAACAAATCACCGAAGACGTTGATTCCTCGCAGTAACACAGAGACGATCTCTCCAAGAGTATTGCGACATGTTTACACTTTACACAGCTCGGCGACCGAGGCAGCTCAAGCTTCTTGGCCCCTCGCGGGGTATGTCTCTTCTTAGACCAAGACTTTATTGTATAACAAAAATTAATGGGTAAAATACGAAACTAAAGGGACATTAGAAGAATCGAAGGATGTTGTCCTGTTATTTTCAATTTTTTGAAGTGATCGAAAGCGAAAATGTATTTTGATTTGCATATAAATTCGCGGTCTAATTATAAAGCTTCTTCGGTGGACTCGGATTAATACGTTTTGAAAAGAGCGAACGGTTTGCCGGATTACCCTGCACGTTCAGCGGACTCCGATCGGGACGATCGTGTTTAGAGAAGATGTTGATAGCCCTCGAAAAATATCGTTCGATCCCATCGCTAGCGAAGAGGGCCTCACACGCGGGCGCGATCGCGATGAAAGCTGTTGGCAGCGTTAGGAGCACGTTTCGCCGCCAGGTGAACACACGAGACGAGACACGGCGAGCCAGCGAGCGACGAGTCCAAGGTTTTCCGTCAACTGTATCGTTTGACGAAACATTAGTCACGAGCGGAATCACACATTTTATCCGTGGAATTCGCGCGATGCTGCGCCGACGAACCCGCGGCGGCGGCTTCGTCGCGATCGACTTTTTTGGCAGGGCCGACCGAACGAACGAACGATTTCACTTGCGACCGTCTCGGCATTCCTGGAAGATCGGATACGAGCCGAACGCATGAATTAACGGGCCCGGAATAGGTCCTAGAGTAATCGCGATCACATTCATTTCGGAACGAACAAACTGGTATTTGGGACAACAAATATGCAGACCAGTTGTTTTTAAGCATGTGTACAGCTTCGATCAATTTGGATTTCGCGTCTCAAAAAGGCGTCTTTTGACAAACATATTCCATCCATCTGTTGGAACATATGGCTACCGCAGTGGGAATAGAATAATTAAATTGTTGGCTGGAACAACGTTGGATGATATGAAGTGCAAAAGTAAGACAAATAAATAAATAATGGAAGAACCGAATACATATAAAAACCCGTTTTATTGACATTTTTCGCGAAGGGCTAAGAAAATCTGACATCCAACGTGTTGCTCCAATTCAAATACAGTCTTCTAGTGAGTTATCAACAATGACAAAGAGATTCGCATTATCAAAGCCGCGAACAAACGCCCGTTGCTCCGTGTATCTCTAGCGGAGTTCAGCGTAAGAGTAATAAATAGATAAATATCGCCGGAAATACCCGTGAAAATCGAAAATGCAAGTGCCGAGTGTTTCGTAGGAACAAAGGCGGAGTCGACGAACTTTCGGAGGGCTTTTTAGGAGCGTTTACACGTGGGAACGCGGCTTTAGGATAGACGAGGAGGAGAGCGAGCCACACGCTGTTTACCCGTCCCAGCCGATGAGACGCGAAGAAAAGAAGAAAAAATGAAGGAGCGTGCTGGTTCGCGGAGCCAGCCTTCGCGTTTCGTCGGAGCACGCTCGCTCTCTCTGTCTCTCTTTCTCTCTCTCTCTCTCTCTTGGTCTCTCTCGTCCGCTCTGCCTCCTCCTCGAGGTGTACGATACGTGAACCTAGATAACGGGACCAACGTATAACATTATACGGCGAGGTAACGCGCCAGCCAGCGCAGGAGAGACGCCAGCGATCGTAGGAAAGAACAGAAAAATACGAACAACGCGACGATAATGTCCTCAGCTCGGAAAAACCGGAGTCAATGAACGATAAGTATCGTTGGCCAGTATTCTGGATCAAGGACGCTCGTTTACACGAGACGAGCATCTTCGGCCTACCGCCGCGATCGAGGATTAGCAACCGAGACCACCAACAGCTACGCGAATACCAAAATGCTGCATCTTCCCATGGAAATGTCCTTATCCCTTGCAATTTCTCCATTCCTTATCAATATATTATAACTAGACTGCGGATCTTTATGCGAAATAAAAACGTTCTTCCTGATTTGCAACAAGTTGGGGTTAATTTCTTGCTGAATATGTTTAATAGGTTGATAATAATGCAGTAGTACATTTAAATTTTTCTACTGTCACACATTACATCTACCCATTTCCATCATAAATACTTAAAATCCGCGGTTTAATTATAACTATCAATACACGTAACAAAAGCGGTTCATCCAATTAATTTCTCTCGGCGCACCTCGCTAAATTCGTTCATTTGGTCGTTGATCATGCGAGGGAAATTGTAGAGACGAGGTTCGATTGTTTATCCGACTAGAAATATCAAAGGCGGTGCTCGCAAACGATTCCGCGAACAAGTAGAATACATAACTCGATTTGACTCGTCGCTCGAAAGAACTTCTGCCCAACACTGTGCCGCTGTGTTCGAGGAGGATTTTCTCCGAAGAATCAAAGCGAGAAAGACAGTTCCGTCGAGTGTTTCTTGCGATACTTTATCAGTGCGTCACTCGACTCCCTTGGCTGGTAGCTCTGCGAAGCTGCTGGCGAAACGCTCGCTCGAAAAACTGTGAGCATCGCCGGGATCGGAACGAATCTATGAGATCGACGAACGAGTGACCAACACTTCCGAAAATAACCTGTGCGACATTGCTAATCGAGGCACTGATTAAAACAGTTATGATAAACCTTTATTCCGAAGATGCAAATGACACTACAGTAAAATCTTGCTCTACGAAAAACTCTCGGATCGGTGCTGTTTCTTAGAACGTGCGGTTCTACTTTCTTTTGTGACCACACCGGAATTATATTATGTTTAGTGTCATTTTAATCCTTCGCGCTCCGAATTATTTTCCAATTTTGTTGCCGACAACTCCCTACTATTTTAAGCGTTTTATTTGAAATTTATTTAAAAGGACAGTTCCTTGACTGCTACTTATTTTAAACAATTTTGTTTACTAATTATATTAAATATAGCTCCTAAACTTTGTTGTGATTTATATTTGTAAAACTTATATTTGCTTCTAACTAAAAATAAGAATAGATATAAACAACCGTTTTATTGACATTTTTCAATTAAATGGTTAATCAGAAAAATGCCACAAATAAGTTGGTGAAAGTCCCATGAAAAAATAATGAAAAATGATTCACACCGATATACGCGACCCCGTATCGGCTTAAGCCACATGTTTACACTCTACACTGCTGAGGGAGTAGCGATTTTCTTAGATCAAGACTTTATTTAGTATTTATCAAGTATTTATTTGTGACAAGTATTCAGAAGCCCGGATAATTGGAAATTTCGGATCTTCTTCAGATCCAAAGCCGATAGTGTAAAAGATTTCAAGGATCAGACCACGAAGAAGCATCGCGGCAAGCGTTATTATAATACAGACGTAATGATTGACCGGCTCTATTGGTTTCGGTAGTTTGCAGTCGTTTCGAGCAGAATATAGATTGAACGGAACGCGGACGGGCCGAGGCGACGCTTCCTAGAAGGATTTCAAAGAGTCAGTTTGTTCGCGGCTCGAATCACGTTTCAATTACGCAAATTAGATTCTAATAAGTCCCGGTTCTGGATAAGATCCAAAACCTCGGGGAGACGACGGCCAGAGGTAATTGGACGAACGGCTGGGAAGAGGGATAACATACTCGGAGAAAGACAGAGACCGGCGACGGAGACGCTGAACGAGGGAGAAAGAGGGAAAACACTGCAGTCATTACCGCATAATACAACACAACCGTGCGCTCTCGCGGTTGGCTGAACTTCTTTTACAAGCTGCCTCGCCGACGCGACGTGCACCGCACCATGCACCATGCACCGCACCGTGCACCATGCACTGCACACCATGCAGCATACGGCGCACCGAGAGAAACTCTCTCGTATTACTCATTAGACGTAATAAACACGAGGTGCATGGTGCTGCAACCCGAGAAAAACTCCTCCGATTTTTAACAAGGAACCAGCATCTTTTTCATTGTTAATGCTCTACTACATAATCTTCTCTATTGTGGTACGGCAACTGCAACCATTTCTCTCCGTTAGCCTCGATATCCCAGAAATTTAACCCTTTGCACTCCAAATTATTTTTAAATTTTATTGCCAACAACTCCCTACTATTTTATAAGTATTTTATTTGAAATTTACTTCAAAAGACAGTTCCTCGACTGCTATTTATTTTAAACAATCTTGTTTACTAATTAGATTAAATATAGCTCTGATATTTTGTTGTAATTTATATTTGTGGAATTTATATATGTTTTAACTAAAAAATAAGAAATTAAATAGATAAAGGAAGAACCAAATATGTACATATAAAAACCAGTTTCATTTACATTTTTCTTTCTCTGATGTCGAGTTATACTCGACAAAGGAGTGCTTAATCGTCGAATCGATTTTCGTTTTTCATTGAGGGCCCATCTCGAATCAATTCAATTCACAGAATACTATCATCACGATTTTCTCAACAGTTTCCTTTCGGAATTTACTACGCGTTCTAACTTTCTTCTTTCGCAAAACGATTCTATAAACTCTCCCAAATACGACAGAATATCTTTTTTACGAGGCTATACAGGTTTTGCCCTCCAAATTCACTCTTTAGCTAATATATTTCACCCTTTTGCAGATCAATTTGACCCATTAAGAATATTTAAGTTAGTTTAATTAAACCCTCTGACAACGGACGATTTTTATAGCTATATAATTGGCAATGCTTAGACCGTCCACAGCTCTAATGAATAATTTTAAAAAATTTACTTTTGATACTATCTCGTGTAGACACATTAGTCTTTCCGATATGCTCAACGAATCTGCTATTCAGTTAGTTTAATTGCCACAGATTGAGTGCTTAAATGACAATTTGGATGTTCCCGGTCAAAAATGACTCCGGCACAGCACTGGGAGGGTTAAATAATTAAAAGAATATTTAATTTAGTTTAAAAGAATATTTCGTTTAACCCTTCGCTGCATAGTGTATCATATCTGATACAGTTAACAAATCTGGTACATATAGTATAGTAAACTAAGAATGTGTTTTCTTACTATTCTACACATTTTATCTCATGTTGTTTTAATTTTTCTAAATATTTTTCCCTTAAATAAAACACAAAAACTGACCTTCTTTCAATTGTTTATCCCAATTTAAAAAATCATGCAGTGAAGGGTTCAATTAAAAGAATATTTACTTACATTAAACATATTTATTTAAACACACGTGAACGGTGTCATTACTTCATGTACTTTCATTTTTAAAATTGATTATATGTAATTAAAAAATGGCTACAATGAATATACACATCTACACACTTTTCGTACGTTACAAAGTCAATGATTTGGTAATTCTGATGAGTAGTGGGTGTTGAAATAAAAAGCAACTTTAAATGTCCACCGATCTAGATTCACCCTGTACAATGAAATTATTCTAGGTCGGAAGAAATGTTTAGTTTTCAAGTTAAAATAGCTCCGACCGCAAAGGTTTAATAATAATTTGTTGCGATAAATGCATAAAACTCGTATACGAGGGTCAAATTACTTTCTTCTCGGACGTTCTAAAACAGGCGGAACAAAGGAACAGCATTTCCCGCAAGCCTACCGCTTGAACGTTCGAGAAACTGTATTTTTTTCAGTATTTGCGTCTATGCTTTGCTCCTGCTGTCAGTTTCTCGCGTTCGGACGATAATCGTGCGCGCAGTAGCCGGCGAAACGATCGAACAATATTTACGTTGGATCGCGCCGCGAACAGATAGCCATAAACTAATCGTGACCGCAAAAATGTAACTCGATAAAGTCCATCGATACCGGCGATCGCGATCGCCCGGCCGTTCCTTTCTTTTCGTTGAGGTTTCCGCGCGCAACTTCCTGCATTGCAAATGCGAACGCGACGCGACCAACTCGGGATTGGTAGAGGGGCTGGCTCTCGATACCGAAAAGAAAAATGGAAACACCGTTCCACCGGTGAAAACTTCGAACAACGTAACACACCGAGGATGTTACTCGAACGTCTGGCCGCAGAACGTATATGCATACGCATATGCGCGTCGCTGCGCATCGAATGCTTTACGAAACGATTACTTTCTTCGAAGCTCGCGGTAGTACACGATCGAAAGTCTCGGACAAGACGGTTGATCGATGGCAACGGTGAGCAAATCAATTTCGAGACTACCCTTTAACTTAACAAATCTTGTTTAACCTTCAATTACTCGCATTCCACTGTCTGCGTAACTGGCTGCATGGGACTTTATATGAGTATAACATCAAAAAAATAACTATTTTATTCAAAATATTGGGTTGGGGAATAAGTTCGTAGCGTTGTATGTTTTCTTTTATTCTACAACGATTTTTTTGTTCTTTGGCAAAGTGTTGTACATCAATCGAAAGAGCTCTTTTTGCTCTAAAAAAATTGTGATAATCGTTGTTTGGAATAACTTAATTCTTTATTATTTTTCAGGCTTAGAAATGGAATATTCAGGAGGCAACAATCAACATTTTCGACACGTGCTTTTCTTCGCTTTTCATCAAGGTCAAAAAGAATATTTTACGTGATTTCGGCGCACTGGTTCGATCAAGTATTAATAATAGACACTATTTGCAAATTTTCACGATCTCTATTTCAACGTTTCGATCTTCTTTTAGATCATTATCAAGAAATATGTATAAATATTGAAGCATTTTTTGCTTCAATTAACACATACACACAAATTGTGTGTATATTGCAATTAAATTGAATGTTAATTAACAAATACCATACTTTATGTTGGTATGAGAGCAGTGAAAAGAGGACTATATTGATTGTGTTTGTCTTTGAATTTAGCGCCAAATATCGATCGTCAATGGAACGATCGATATGAGGTTAGTTTTCGATTCTATATGTTGTCACGAAACATTGGTACATTGTTACATAGTACACTGCCATAGCATCAGCACGTGTTTGATTAAAATTCAGAATATTAAATATTACTTTACATTGCACTAAGCAAATAAGTAGCATTTACTTCACGTAGTTTAAATCCACATAAATTGAATATATTACATCAATTATTACTTTACAGACACAATTGCTTTAAATATTTCTTGATAATGATCTAAAAGAAGATCGAAACGTTGAAATAGAGATTGTGAAAATTTGCAAATAGTCTCTATTATCATACCAGTGCGCCGAAATCACGTAAAATAACGTTTTTAAGAACAATATACGATCGACATAAGAATACAGTTGTCAAAAAGAATTATCGGAAAAAATGAAGACCATTCTCAACCATCTTCATTCGATGGAAATTGTCGAAAACAAAACTGTGATAATCGTTGTTTTGAATAATTTAATTTTTTATTATTTTTCGAGCTTAGAAATGGAATATCCAGGAGGCAAAAGTCAACATTTTCGACATATGTTGAGAAGCAATTTGAAGGCGATTTTCTTTTTTGTTTTCGGTAAGCTCGGGAGACACTCAAGCTCCCACTTTTTCGACAAATCCCATCGAATGAAGATGGTTGAGAATGGTCTTATGATCGCAGTTCATTTTTTCCGCTAATTCTTTTTGACCCTGATGAAAAGCGAAGAAAAGCAGGTGTCGAAAATGTTGATTTTTGCTGCCTAGATATTCCATTTCTAAGCCTGAAAAATAATTAAAAAATTAAATTATTCAAAACAACGATTATCACAGTTTTGTAGAGCAGAAAGAGCTGTTTCGATTGATGTACAACACTTTGCCAAAGAACAAAAAAATCGTTGTAGAATAAAAGAAAACATAAAACGCTGCGAACTTATTCCCCAACCCAATATTTACCAGTGTAGTCGACACCTTTGTTTATGCTTGGAACACTAAATTCTAAAGTTGTGAGGTTGTACACTGAGAAAAAAATCCTGTCGAAACAAAAAAAATATATGTTGATTCAATAAGATGTACTATTGAATAGTGCCAATATCATATGAACTTATTACCACGTTTTTTTTAATATTTAATACTATTGAATTTCAATAGCAAAACTCATTTCCGCGAATCATATAAACCAATAGCTTGACCATCAATGTTTTCAAAAAAATAAGATATGGCCTCAAACCAATTCCCAAATTTTTTTAACAACATATCTGATTGAAGGAAAAAAGAAATATTACGAATAATAATATACGGTATTGAATCAAATAATATTTTCAATCATTTCATGATAGACAATTCAAATACATCACGATTTGCTTCTAAATTTCATACTACATATTGAAAAGAATACATCGATATTCATCGAAGTAAAAAATTACAATAACACGCGTGTTATTGAAGTAACTACTTTTTTTTCTCGGTGTAAATATTATATGCGGTTACTGAAAAGTTCAATCGAAGGTCAATGAATTTTCAGCATGTGTACACACACACAAATCTTCATCACGGGCTCGGATGAAAAAATTTCAAAAAGTGCCTGATCTATTTCTTCGTGTCATTTGGTAAATCTAATTACTAAAAAAAAAGTCAAGTCGTTTGGTCCAATATTGAAATAGTTATTTTGATTTGAAGGGCGATCGAGTACTTTCGTGGGCCACTGTGTATCTTCGAATTATTTAGTGGTTTGCAAGGAGAGTGTAATAACTTTTTCGGAAGATTACGTGAAATTATGGAAATTCGTACCGCAGAGCGAAGGGGAAATTCGAAGGTGCTTACGTTCGACGGTTCGGTAATCGGTTGGGAAATTAGCTCGAACTTCCATGCCGTTCTCGAATCACGGCGAGAGATCGGCAGATACGTACTTCCCATTACGCGTTTACGTAACCGGTGAGCAAAGTGCGCGGTGAAACCGGAAGACGAAACGGCTCTCGAGGGACCGATTAAGTTCGCATTAACGGGAGCCACGTTCCGAAAGGTCAAGGATACGTTATCAGGGGACGGTCCCGAGCCTTGTCAGGTTTTACGAGTTTCGTGATTCTATCTGTTTCCAGACAGGATTGATGTCCGGGGCCCCGAGAGTTACACGCAAGGCGCCGCTCGGGAAAGCGTTAATCCCTCCACTTCCTTCCGAGAAAACTGTTCTCGATAACGCCTTTCCGCGAATACTTGAAGGATTTACGAACAACCGAAGATTACGTGCTAGGCGTCCCTATTTCGCGGATAATCGAGTACACGTGCAATTAACACGTTCGGTGACGACCACGCAGTCGTTCGTGTAGATACAAGCGTTCGATTAGCCACGATGCTCCGTATTTCACTTTAAAATGTGTTATTTAATGCAACGCGCACCCCCTTCACGAAATTTGAAAACAATTTAACAGAAGCTAGTCGTGGAGTCTCTGAATATGCAGTGTCCCGCGACTCATGGTCAACCGATTGGGAGGTGACTCTACATTTAGGTTTTGCACTCCAAATGCACCCTTGTGTGAATCAATTTCACCCTTTTGTAAATTAATTTCACCTTTTTGTAGATTAATTTTACCTTTTTGTAAATCAATTTCACCCTTTTGCTAATCAAATTCAACCTTTTGTTTTCATTAAGAATATTTAAAATTAAGGTAATTATTTACAAAGTACCACTCCTCTCCGATTTTGATGAAATATGTTATAGATTTCGACATTTTTAACAACTTTTTCCTTTTCCAATATAGGGCGATCGCTTTTAGTTTTCGAGATATTCGCAAAAAACTATTGCTAATGTAGGGGAGAGTCGTGCAGTACCGACCGGCGTACCGTACCGACCAAAATTAGTTTATGACTTTCCAGGTCAAATGGCTACACTTCCTTTACGAAAACAAATGAATATAACTATTGTGGGTAATATGTTTCGTTGCTATATTGGTCATTCGATTGTTTTCGTAGTTCTGACACATTTAGCGTGGGCGTTGATATTTCGAGTGTTAAGAGTTATTTCCTAGATCTGATAATTCGTTTCTCAGGTAAGTAAACGACTTTGTTGAATTATGTATATTATATCTAGTCTATTAAGTATAATTAACGGGCCCTGTTTTGGAATTTTCTTTGTATATTATATATACCATAACCTAAAATGTTTCCTCATGTTTGTCGTCCAGTACCGACCATCCAACTGTCGTGCAGTACCGACCAATCAATCGTCGACCAGTATAAGCCAAACTTTTCTTATCTGTAAGTTCAATCTGTTAGCATTTGAAATGAAGTTAGAAGATGTTTATTTAATCTTTCTTTTACCTTTTCCCACAGAAAAATGTCCGAAATTCCAAAGCAGAAAAAACCATCATCACCGCTCACTTTAAATATTAACGATAATTTTTCATTAACTTCTTTACCTGGTGTAACTTCAAATTTCATGGAAATAGTGAAATCAATCTCTCCTAGAAACGACACATTAGAGTTGCAAACAAAAAAGAGAAGACAACGGACGCAACTATCCGAAATCTTAACTTCGACCGTTTTTATAAATGAAGTTCAGAAAAAAAAGAACTTGGCTGAAGAAAAAAAGATAAATGCGGAGAAAAGAAAAGCTTCAAGAAACGAAAAAGTCAAAGAAGCAGAAAAAAGAAAAGTTGAAGCTCAAGTAAGGAAAGGAAATAAGGAAAGATGTAAAAACTAAACAAAAAAATGACATAATGTATAAAAATATATAATTATTTTATTATATGTATAAATAAAATTTGAATAAAAATGCGTATTCTAACATCTAAATCTCTTTTTTTAACATTATTAATGATTTAGACTGAAAAATCTACTAAATACGTAATTGGTCGGTACTGGACGACAATTCTTTGTTTCCTTCAAATTCTAATATCTTTATTTTTACAAATAATGAATACTAATTATTAAATTTCACAAAATTAATTTCTGGCGTTTTATCAAGTTCCCTTTGTGTTACAAATTCCTTTTTTTAATTTTAATTTTTACCGATTGTAGTCCACTTAATAACAAGAAAACTTAGAGCGGTCGGTACTGCACGACTCTCCCCTACTCTATTGAATTTTCCGTATTCTTGCTCGCTCCGCGGCGTCTGTTTACTTCTTTTTATAAACACGCTGTGGATATGAAGGAGAAAACAGGGCCTCGCTCTGGTCATACATGTATATAAGTTGAGCTTTCAATTTTGAAAGACTACTCCTGAATTTTCGTAAACCTCTCCTCCCCTCCACTACCTAACCACAACTCATTCAATTCGCATAATCTTTGCATTGTAGCTGTCATCCAGAATTTGAACTAGTAATTGAAAAATCATGCGAATAGCATGAGTTGTGGTTAGGTAGTGGAGGGGAGGAGAGGTTTACGAAAATTCAGGAGTAGTCTTTCAAAATTGGAAGCTCACCTTGTATATGTATGACCAGAGGAGACCCTGTTTTCTCTCTCATATCCACAGCGTGTTTATAAAAAAAAGTAAACAGACGTCGCGGCGCAGCAGGCTTACGTTGCCACGGACCGTGCAAGAATAGGGAAAATTCAATACAGTAATAGCAATAGTTTCTTGCGAATACAATCTCGAAAACTAAAAGCGACTCCCCTATATTAGAAAATGGAAAACTTGTTCAAAATGTGTAGAACAAATATTTAAATTTGAATGCATAAAATATTTAAATTTCATCAAAATCGGAGAGGAGTGGTACTTTGTAAATAATTACCAAAATTAATTACGCTGCTCAGCATGTCCTTTGAGTTTAGAAAAAGTCACCGTGGACAGGAGAGTACAGCGAAGTGCTGTGTGACTTTAGACATACGCATGAACGATGTGTGTCATTATACTGCGAGGGAAACATAAGACTCGATACTCAATACGCTTCAATAAGAACATATGTACATACTTTCATTTAAAAAATTTTTTTATCAGAAAACGGCTACGGTGAATATACATATTTAGACACAGTTTTCACAAGTTACGAAGTTAATGAATTGGTAATTACTTTGAAATACAGTGGGTGTACAAAGTATTCGTACACCTTTTAAAAACTAATAACTTTTTTATAATTGTACCAAACGACCTGATTTTTTATAATCAATTAGAAGCATTAGTTTACAAACTGATATGCAAAAAAGATTTTCCAAAAATTACAATTTACAAGGTCGCAGGTAAAAATAAAAAAGGCATTTTTTAAAACATTTTATTTCGGCCCTCAATGAAAATTTAAAACATGTTTTCTAGGTCCATGTTCTTTATACACATGTTGGAAATTTCATCGAAATCGATTGACGCAGGAAAAAACAACAGGCGTCGAAAGATGTACGATTCTGTGGATTTTAAGCAGAAACTGATCAAAAGTTGTGGAAAAAAACGATTTTCACCATTTAACCGCTTGTGTGTATATTAATCGATTTCAATGAAATTTTCAACGTGTGTATGACTAACATAGATCTACAAAACATACATTTTAAATTTTCATTAAGGACCCAAATAAAAAAGTTTTAAAAAATGCCTTTTCTATTTTTGCAATTAACCTTGTAATTATAATTTTTGGAAAATCTTTTTTGTATATCATTTCGTAAACCAATGCTTCTAATTGATTATAAAAAAATCAGGTTGTTTGGTATAATTATAAAAATGTTTTTAGTTTTGAAAAAGTGTACGAATACTTTGTACACCCACTGTACATATTTAGACACAGGTAATTACTTTGAAATAAGTATTTGATGTACATCTTTGCAATAAATAAAATTTTGAATTTCTTGAAAATTAATTTACATTTGACTCGATTTCTTTTACAAAAACTTACTTAAAAGTACTTTATTTGTGAAATGTTGAATTTGATTTGCAAAAGGGTGAAATTGGTTCTCAAACGAATGAAATTGGTTTGCAAAAGGATGTATTTTTTGCTGCATTGACTTGCAGAGGGGTGAATTTGGTGTGCAAAGCCTGTACATGAGAAAGAATAAAGTTTTTTCCTCCGTGTCTTCGTTTTCGAGAAAATCTAAGTTGACAATTTATTGGTACACGTGCACTCGGTACATGGCTACATCGTGCATGTCGCTATACGATCCAAAGCAAGAGTGTATAGCGAGATGCACGAAGTGAAATTGCCAAGTCTACGAAATTAATTAAACTAGCTTCAAGTAAATCGTAAAATTGCGAACGTCACATATGTAGGGAAGATAGTTGCGATCACGTACATATAATCTTCGAAAAAGGAAATTGAGATGACCTAGTAGAGAGAAGCATTCACGAAGAGATCATGGCCGAAATCTACGTGATGAGAACGGCTCGCAGAAGAGGTTTCCGTCGAGTGCGGGCCTGCGGTGGTTTCTCACGAGGGGTGAAACTGAGTTCCCGGTATTCCCGAAAACCGAGCCAGGTCCCGCGCAAGTTCTCACGATTTTTAGCGGCAGGTAGCGACGCGACACCCTCGGGATTCGCAGGTGAAACCGAAATGACCTACCGGCAAGCTCTGCTAAACCCGCGTCAAAGAAGACGAGCGCGCTTTTCAACCTTTTTCCGTCTCAAACCGTTCTCTCTGGACGCTTACGAACACACACAGAGAGGGAGAAAGGGGGGAAGGAACGAGATAAAGAAGAAGAGGAAGAAGAAGACAGAAATGCTCGGAAACGCGAAGAACAATAGAGGCTCGCGCGAGGCTCGCGGGACAAACGCGCTCTTATAAACGCGGCCCGCGGCAAGCACACGATGAATACATTCGCGAAACGGCTGAATGAACAGCCCGAATCCCTTCCCACGTATCCCTGGAATACCTTTTATCGCTGGAAGCATCGATTATCGGTGATATATCTCGTCGTGACGTCAGCCGAGTGGATTCGTAATGGAACGGTGCCGAGCAACGCGGAAGATACAAATTCCCTTTCTAAACGGTCAATTGTAGTCCACAAACCCTTTCCAGCTACTAAATGCATCGATCAGTTCGGACAAATCCATTTTTTAATGAAATTCTGTTTGTTGAAGTTGCACATAGCTTTAGAGCAAGAATTACGTACAGTGGGTGTACAAAGTATTCGTACAGTTTTTAAAAACTAATAACATTTTTATAATTGTACCAAACAACCTGATTTTTTATAATCAATTAGAAGCATTGGTTTACGAAATGATATACAAAAAAGATTTTCCAAAAATTATAATTTACAAGGTTAAATGCAAAAATAAAAGAGGCATTTCTTAAAACTTTTTTATTTGGGTCCTTAATGAAAATTTAAAATGTATGTTTTGTAGATCTATGTTAGTCATACACATGTTGAAAATTTCATTGAAATCGATTAACATACACACGAGCTACAAGCGTTTAAAAATGGTGAAAATCGTAGTTTTCCACAACTTTTGATCAGTTTCTACTTAAAATCCACAAAATCGTACATCTTTCGACGTCCGTTGTTTTTTCCTGCGTCAATCGATTTCGATGAAATTTCCAACATGTGTATAAAGAACATGGATCTAGAAAACATGTTTTAAATTTTCATTGAAGGCCCAACTAAAAAAGTTTTAAAAAATGCCTTTTTTATTTTTACCTGCAACCTTGTACATTGTAATTTTTGGAAAATCTTTTTTGCATATCAGTTCGTAAACTAATGCTTCTAATCGATTATAAAAAATCAGGTCGTTTGGTACAATTATAAAAAAGTTATTAGTTTTTAAAAGGTGTACGAATACTTTGTACACCCACTGTATACAATTTTCAAAATCTGGACTTGCCCTGTTCTTGCATTAACAAAGAAAGGACACCAAGTATCCGACTTCGATTTTGATGATTTTTTGTGAGATGATGGCATATGGATCCCTAATAATGTATGCAACACATTAGGTGTAGTTACCCAATCGTTTTAAAGATATAAACAATTAAAATTTCATACCTGTGAATCACGCTTACATGGCTAATGGAACTTCGAAAACTACAGCTCAAATCGTGGTATATCAACAAGCTATGAAACTTTAATTGTTTATATCTTTAAATATCTTTCAACTATTGAGTAACTACACCTAATATTTTGCATACCAACTATTCTAACTTCTCAAAAAAGTTCAAATAGAGTGGTCCAATATTAACCCTTCGCGTTCCGAATTATTTTTTAATTTTGTTGCCGACAATTCCCTACTATGTATTTGAAGTGTTTTATGTGTTTACTTGAAAGGACCTTACTTGGCTGCTACTTATTTTAAACAGTCCTGTTTACTAATTATAGTAAATATAGCTCTCAAAAACTTAACAATTAACTTAGTAGAAGGGACACTGTGTAACATTGCAATGCGCTTGAAAGTGTTACAGTTACAGGTGTCTAAAACTGATAAATCACAAGATGAAGAAGTTACATCTTACGAAAATTCAAAATCGTCTTCTTCAAATGAAGTGTTAAACTTCGAAGCGTATTTAGATAAATTCGAACGTTCAAGAAGAAAACGAAGACGTTTAAATTCAAAAGACGAACCGGTAGACATTGAAAAAATCAAATTTCAGCAAGAATTTTATGATGGCTTAAAAGATGGAAATAGATCGAATATTAGCTATTTATTTATGTATACTACATAGACTTATTAATGATTTATAAACAAAAGAGCCAAAGTTGGAGTCTGAGTCGATATATTCGATATATCCGACTCCAAAGTCGAGCTTTTTCTTACTCCGATTCCAGTGATCAGCACTTGTTTATATCTTTAAATATCTTTAAACTATTGAGTAACTACACCTAATATTGTGCATTCATAATTAGGGATCCATATACCATCATCTCACAAAAAATTATCAAAACCGAAGTCGGACACTGGGATCCTTCCCTTCTAAGGTCTTCGATATCCCCAGGAAAATCCGTACAAATGAAATAACGTTCGACTACAGTGAGCGCGTTTCAAAGGATAGTTCTGCGGGTCAAAATAGTTTCTACGGGTGTAATATCCCCCGTAATGTAAAAATGCCGGTTGTAAATTTTAAAAATCTGTGCAAAAAATAGACGATAAAGCGGAAAAGGCAAACAATGGCGAGAGGCTAACCCGAAAGTCGGGCATAATCATCCCCGTGGGTAAGGTCCTGTGCGGGTCAAAGACAGGTGGGTGGGAGGAGGAGGCGAGCGAGGCGACAAAGCACACGGGGAGCGTTTCCCACGACAGGTGACACGTGGGAATCCTAGTCGCGGCGCAGGTGGATCAGGTTGGACGAGCGGAGGAGACGAGACGATGGCGTGGCGAGGCCAGGCGGGTCGAGGCGAAGCGAAGCAGGAGAGCCAGAGGAGGTGCTAGGGACGAAGACGGTATCGAGTAGGCGTCCCGAACGATTGACGAGGAGAAACGACCACGCGGGAAAAGAGAAGAGAAGAGAATAAGGGTCGGCGGGGACCCAACGATACTCGGCTGGGAACAAGTGGGGGCAAACGCGACCGAGAAACGGAGGAGCAATCGGAGAGACGGGACGAGACGGGAACGGAACGAGACGAGACGAGCCGAGTGAACCGAGCAGGCGATAAAGACGGTGACGGCCTTGAGGTATGTGGGACCCTAACACACGGACGCACGACCAAAACGGATCGACGTCGTAACTACGCAGATTCTCCGATAAATGACCCGAAACGATTCAGATTGCTTTTGAACTCTCTAGATCGGTCCCGGTCACCGAGAATCCGGACCGCGAGAGATCGAGTCTACACGATGCGCATAACATTGTTCCAATGTGTCGAACTCCTGAACGATAAGCTCCCTGAAATCCGGCTAGGTAGATAGGGTCCGCAGGTAACAGAACCAGCGAAACCGACACGCAAACACAAACGGAAGCTTCGTCCGAGGGTGCGGCAGTAAATAAAGCCGACCCGGGTTTTAGAAGTTCCCGGAATCGGGCTCTACTTGGGGTCGCCTTATTGAGGTTCGCCGTTTGTTTATAAATTTTAATTGCAATATCGCGGTACATGTTAACGTAAAAATAGAAAGAAATTATTCTGGATATTCCGTGAAAGAAAGCACTAATTCATGGTTGAGCGGTTCGCCCGTTCTGGAACAAAAGTGTCCTAACCCAGACCTGCTGTAAAAGTCAGGTCCCATCGAGATTTACTGTAATTGAGGGGTTTACGTTGTAACAGGACATAGTTGACCTTCAGAAGAGCCTAGTCATTTTATGCATTTGTGACCAAAACAAGCCGGTGCAATTCAGAAATTTATATAGGCTGAAGCTATTTGGAAAACTGTATATGTAGATTAAAGCACTTGAGGAAGTAGGTCGAAGCAGTTAAAAGGTAAAGGTTTCAGTTTATTGAAGTTAATAACAGTAAATTTACGAAGCACTAGAAGTGACAATTTTCACTCCCATTAACACTAAACCTACCACGAGGGGTCAAATGACCCTTTTTAGATTTTTTAGTTGACAATTATTGAAATTGAAAAGGTGTTTTCATGGGAATTTATTGAATATATTTTTTTACTCCAAGAATATATTTTAGTAAAAATCGCACAAAATATAAATAAATTTAATCTTGTTACTTTTACAATACTGTACACATCAGTCACTTTTGATGGTCCGTAGGTTTAGTGTTAATACTCGTATTAGGACGCTTTAAAAAAAACCGATAACTTTTTTGAGAAGTTAGAATAATTGGTTTGCTACACAACAGAGAAAATACTAAAAGTTGTATTTTGCAACTATTTTATGTGGGCCTATATTGAAAATTTAAAAGATACGGTTTGTAGATCTCTGTCAATTATATGCATTGTGAAAGTTTTATCGAAATCGGTTGATGCGGGAAAATAAACGACAGACATTGAAAAATGTAATAATCCTTAGATACAATACACTCCGCGACAGAAAAATGGCACACCACGAAAATTCAATGTTTTCATCATTTGGACATAATAAATGTAGTCTTTCTTGGTACTTGTACATTTTTATTACAAAATAAACTACGTTACAAACAATCAAATTAAAGAAAATGTCCGTTCGTTTATGGAAACAGAAAATAACAAAAATCAGTACAACAGAATGATGGCACATATACAAGAAAAATGTGATTTACACACACTTAAGTCAATAAAATATATATCACTACTTTTAATACTGGCTTTCTTTATTTGCTAAAACAGCCAAGATTAGGAAAAGACTTAAACAACTTTTTTAATATATTTTTGCCATATTTGTGTCCATTTTTGTTCAATGCACATTTTTAAATCGTTAAGGCACTGAAATTGTTGGCCGCCTTCATAAACACTTCTTGACAGTTCTGCCCAACAATTTTCTATGATGATGAGATCTGACGATCTCGCAGGAAAATTTTTTCAAAAATTTGGTTCACGTTGTGAAGCAAACCAATTATTCTAACTTCTCAAAAAAGTTCAAATAGAGTGGTCCAATATTAACCCTTCGCGCTCCGAATTATTTTTTAATTTTGTTGCCGACAATTCCCTACTATGTATTTGAAGTGTTTTATGTGTTTACTTGAAAGGACCGTTACTTGGCTGCTACTTATTTTAATCAGTCCTGTTTTCTAATTATAATAAATATAGCTCTCAAAAACTTAACAATTAACTTAGTAGAAGGGACACTGTGTAACATTGCAATGCGCTTGAAAGTGTTACAGTTACAGGCGTCTAAAACTGATAAATCACAAGATGAAGAAGTTACATCTTACGAAAATTCAAAATCGTCTTCTTCAAATGAAGTGTTAAACTTCGAAGCGTATTTAGATAAATTAGAACGTTCAAGAAGAAAACGAAGACGTTTAAATTCAAAAGACATTGAAAAAATCAAATTTCAGCAAGAATTTTATGGTGGCTTAAAAGATGGAAATAGATCGAATATTAGCTATTTATTTATGTATACTACATAGACTTATTAATGATTTATAAACAAAAGAGCCAAAGTTGGAGTCTGAGTCGATATATTCGATATATCCGACTCCAAAGTCGAGCTTTTTCTTACTCCGACTCCGACTCCATTGATCAGCACTTACGCCCAAACTCTGACTCCAACTCCGAAGCCCTGATGGGTAGAAAGCGAAAGGAAGATCGCGATCTCGAGAAGGAGCAAGAGTAAGAGGAGAACGCAAAGGTGAGAGAATGAGGATACGTTTGAGAGAAACTATTCGTTTGCTTATTAACCCTCTGATGCACGGATTGGTCGATGAGATCTATGAATTGAATTTGTGCTGTTTAAAATGTCTTTTTATTATTTTGGAATTTCTCAACCAATTCTTGGGAAATTTTACATACATTTTTTTTAAACAAAAACTTACTTAAAAATACTTCATTCGTGAAATGTTGAAATTGATTTGAAAAAGGGAGAAATTGGTTTGTAAAAGGGCGAAATTCATTTACGAAAGGGTGAAATTAATTTGCAAAAAGTCGAAATCGACTTGAAAAAGATGAATTTGGAGTGCAAACCCTATACAGAACTTAGTTCTCGATTTTGATAATCTTTAAAAGTATATACATATATGTACATACATATGTTGTAAAGGTCAACATTCTGAAGAACTTTTCCAAAAGATTCGAATCTATCTATAATATACATGATCCTATCTCTACTTGTAACGCGCTTGCCATAAACTGCGGTATGTACGAATTAACCCCTTCCACTAAATTTTATACACGTATTACTAATTTCGTTTAAATCGGAATAAAATTTCATTTTACTGTCGTTAATATATGTGTAGTCATTAGACAATACATACATAGACATCCAGTAGATATCAATTTGATAGAAATTCAAATCATTGTAACCATCAATGAATCATATTGCAAGGGGTTAATAGCGTTGTAGAAGGGTTGACTGTACGATGGAGTTGCGACACTAGCGAAGAGTGCGCGACGCGTGGAAATAGAATGTAGGTATAGTTTTATAGTGGGAGCGTTCACGTTGAAGCGGCGAGTAGAGGTGCGCTTAGTCAAAAGCGACGCTCTGACGACGCTCTTTTCGCTAGCAACTCCGTTGTGCTGGTACCCTATCGACTGGCAAGCGCGCGCGATCAACAAAAGCGCCGCTCTTTTCTCTAATACCGCAGCTCCGTTGTACTCGTACCCTAAGGCGAATACATAGTGCGAACAGAATGGATTAGTATAAGGAATGTATATCAAAGTAGTACTCACTTGAGGAAGTAGATCTGTCCCTCGGGGGTGCGCGCCTGTTCCCATCCGTGCGGCAGGGGACCCAGGTCGTCGACCGTGCTGATGACGTCGTAGCTGCGTTGCTTCTGGTGATGGTGGTGACGCGCGTGCGGTTGGGGCGCGTGCTGCGGCGCCTGCTGAGCGGACGCGTACGTTTGTTGCAGCGATGCTGGGCTGCTGAGGGATCGAGGATGAGCGACCGTGAGGCCGGCGGCGGCCGCGACCGCAGCCGCTGCTGCACCTGCGGCATTCGTCCCGGTGGCGGCACCGTTCCCGCTGGCAGGTTGTCCCGAGGCCGGGCCCGGGCCGGTCCCCTGCGCGCCGGTCCCGCCGGCGTTTCCACCGGTCCCGGGTCCGGCCCCCCCGCCCGCGACAGCCACCACCGCGGCCGCGCCGAAAGCAGAATCCGCCGAATTCTCCCGGGAATGCGAGATCGAGGGGCTCTTGCTGCCCGTCGACGGCGGATTGAAGAAGGAATCCGGTAGATTGCGCATGCGTAACGGCACTTGGAGCGGACGTTTCGACAGATCGGGCTTCAGGACGCTGTCGAACAACGCCTGCAGATCCGACTCGGAGTTCTGATCCATCCTCACCACGAGAGTACTCAACGGGTCCACGTCCTGGTTCAGCGCCATTTTGGATCACGCAGCTCTCCCAGCTCGCAGATCTAACGCGGTTACTTCGCGTGCCTGTCTCTCCTTCCTTCCCTCCCTCGTGTCCTGTTCTACCACTGGACTACCTTTCGTTTCTTCTCTTTATCACCCTCTCTTTCTCTCTCTCTACCTCCCTCTTTCTCCGTGCAACCGTCTGTCTTTCCTTCTTTCTTTCTTTCTCTTCTAGCTATCTATCTATCTCGTGTCCCTTTCGGTCCCGTTCCGTTCCTGTCGTTCTCTTTCGCGCGAGCCTGTTCTTGCCTCAACACAGCCGTTCCTCTCTTTCTCTGTGTCTGTCTGTCTTGCTCTCTCACAATCTCCTTCTGCCTCTGTCTGTCTGTCTCTCTTTATTTCTTTCTTCCTCTTCCTCCGATTCGATAGCCGTCTTTCTTTCCTTCTTTCTACCTTTTACGATCGCCTCGCCGTTTCCTCGAGTTGTCTTCTTTTACGGTATGTACACCTATGCCAGCGCGTTCCTCTACACGACGGAACAGCCAGTCGTCTGCTCTAGTCGTACACACACCGTGTCTCGCTCGCCTCCGTCACTCCTCTCTCGGGTCTCTCGACGAACGCGATCGCTTCCTCTCTGTTCCACCTGTGCGTTTCACGCGAGACAACAAAACAAGCAGGACAATGCCGCCGCCGTCGCCGCTCCGTTCGTCGTCGTTTCGGATCCAACGGAGATTCCCCCGTTTTTTGTTTCGTTCGCCCTCAGCCCTCGACGATGCCTCGCGCGTACCCTACGATATCCCACGACGAGCAACGACGTCTCTCCTCCACCGTTCTACCGCGAAATCGCGCACCAAGAGAAACCGACTCGTTTTGCTAGCCGGCCGTCTAGCAAACGAGTGCTAGCGTTCACCGTGCGTGGACACGCGATTACGTATAGCGCCTAGAAACTCCCGTGTGTTCGAATGATGCATGCAACATCATCGCCATCCTGTGGCTGTGCCTTCTACCAAAACACACCAGCGGTAAATTCAAACTTGAGATCCATGCACTCCCGAGATCGATTCTCGATCATTCGATCTCCGCGGTTCGGCCGAACACCACGAAAATCCCGATGAACGATCGTCGTATTCCTCGTTCAACAATGCAAAAAGCTGCGTCTCCAGATTGGAACGTGGAAATGATCTCTAGAACGAAAACTCCGCCCCAATATTCGTCGTTTCTAGCAGTTTTTCTTACGTAACGACCATGTTTCGGTATTTTGAAACTTGTTCGGAACGATGACGTTGTTTCTAGATCATTTTAAGAAATCGATCAACGATTTAAACTAAATTGCCAATTTCAGCTCAAACTGTTCGAACTCGTTTAAACTTATCTGTGGATACTATTTTTAAGGTAATGTTAGAAACAAATATACTTTTACCCTGTTGTTCATTATCCGTTGAACACTGACTCGCGTCGAAAGACGAAGATATTCTTCGGTCCATTTTCATTCTATATATAAGAATGATTCTTGAGGCAACAACATTTTTCTTGACACTTCTGCTACACCAACCGCAATAAATACGCAGAGTTTAAAGTACAGTTTACAAGATTGAGAAAATTGGGATTGTATCCTGATTGGCCAACGATCGATTCAACTATTTTCAAAATACAAATTTCTTACGCGTCGAACGCGTGCGTCTTCACTGATTTTTTCGAGTTTCAATCGAAATAGAGACTCGTGTCTATTTTTGAAGGCTCTATTTCCGTTTACCTCGCTTATCGTGGCGAAAATTCGAACGGCCATCGTTTCACGCACGCGTTAATCCACCCATAGATCACAATACAGAGTCATGTAACTCGATACATTTTTCTGTTAACACGATACCATCGTCCAATCGTCCCCTCGATAATGCGTGGGAAATATAAAATTTATACTGTATATGCATCCCTTGCCCGTTTATATTTTTTATCGAAAGAATTACAAATTTGGAACTCATCATAGTAATAAAATGCAATTTATTGAACAACATTATAATATATATAGTGTATGTAGCTTGCACATGTTATTGATTTCAACCTTCGACCATATAAACCTATAGACACGACACAAATACTTTTCCTCGTGCGCCATGTACACAGTACACGGAAAGAATGAACAGGATAATTTCAAAGAATTTGGCATTTTATCATGAAATAATCAATATATAAAGTATATTTGAGATACAAATGTTTATTCTATATGTTTTATTAAGGTATTACAATAAAGTATATGAGGTAATAATCCTATTATGTATTAACTATTTTAAGAATCGATATTTGATTTTGAAGATTAACAACTTTCGTATATTATGCAGGTTACAGAATGTTTTTTATAAATCAATCACATTTACAACACGCGTCGGTCTGCCGTATCAGCCATTTTGAAATTATCTTAAGAATTATCTTGTGACGTCACATTTTACCACTGTCTTTGTCTCACTGGACTCTCGGCTTTCCTATACACATATCATGCCTATGCATAGGACGCAGTGTTCCAAGATAACGGAGTACTGGTGCCCACAAGTCACGTCACAAGATAATTTAAGACGATGGATAACGATATAAAAGCGAGGACACAAGTATATTTATATGTATTGTTTCGTAAAAACACGGACCAATCAGAGCGCAACTACAGCGGGCGGATTCTGGCTTGGCCAATGTCAACGTGACGCTCAGCGGACCTATCGCTGATTGGTCCGTGTTTTTCGTTGATAACTCGAAAATAAAGCGTTTCGGCGCGAATTGGCAAAGGAAAAAGGTGCTCAGAACCACCTCAGGAATCATCATCTCTGATCGCAAGATTAGAGATCTCTTTCGACTGAACCCGTGAACAGTGCTCGTATTATTTGAACGAAACCATCCCTCTCCGTGCAATCGGTGAGCCTGTATGTATTTAGCTTCGCCATCTACTACTGCACCGGTTGGTCGATGGTTTTCGATATTTCGGTTGTGTGGTTACTTTAATTTATTGACAAAAATGTAACACTTCTATTTTAAATTGACCATGTTTTCGCAACCGGAATGATATCTGTTTTATCCAAGTTAAGTTATTTGTGTACATATTGAAGGTGTTTTTATTCAAGTAGGAACTCGTTCACGCGAGAAAGCGAAAATGTCTTCGAAGAGGTATTTAATTGTTTTTACTTCGTGTTTTTCAAACTGGCAGAACGTCGCCAACTCACCGATGGAAGTTATTTGTAGCTAGAATGAGTCGGCCCCAAGATCCATTGCACGTTTCTCTTATTCGGCGAAACAATCGCGCTGTATCGATTCTTTGTTTCTTTGTTAACCTGCATTGTCAATTTCGTTACATTATTTATTGAATTTCTAATTACCTTCACTTTTCTCAAGAAACCCCGGTCACCGTTTAACCCTGAGATCCTTTCGAAGTTTGTTTACAGTAATGAGAGTCCGTTGCTCGGTACACTTAATTCCCTGTGCTAATGCAAATCAAAACATGACTTTGTAGTATGGAGTTTGTCATAAACGTCCTTTCCTAATACAAACGTTGTTATGTGAAAATATATAGTCTACAAATATCTACACATATTATACAATCAGAAATATTCAATTGTATTCCATTTACTATTCCATGTAATCTATTTTTTAGTGAATTGAAAAAGTTGTCAGAGGAAAGTTTAACAAGACAACCGGAAGAGGTGTTCGACATAATATGCAAGTTAGGAGAAGGGTAAGTTGTTAATCATGGAAGAGAACTATTATATCGATCGTTATATCATGCTAATTTTCCTTGTGCAGATCCTATGGATCAGTTTACAAAGCATTGCACAAAGAAAGCGGACAGGTACTTGCTATCAAACAGGTACCGGTCGATACAGACTTGCAGGAAATTATAAAAGAAATTTCTATTATGCAACAATGCGATTCTCCATATGTTGTTAAATATTATGGAAGCTACTTTAAGAACACTGATTTATGGGTAACTTGAAGCATCCCTATGTTGGCGAGAACTATCGCATCGATCTAACATTTATTTGCACTTATAAGGGTACAATTTCACAGATCGTGATGGAATATTGTGGAGCAGGATCTGTTAGCGACATCATGAGGTTAAGAAAGAAAACTCTGCAAGAAGACGAGATAGCAACAATCCTCAGTGACACCCTGAAGGGTTTGGAGTACCTTCATCTGAGAAGAAAAATACACAGAGACATTAAAGCAGGAAACATCCTGCTCAATAACGAAGGGCATGCAAAGCTAGCAGATTTTGGTGTAGCAGGACAGCTAACTGTGAGTATCTTTATGTAAAATAAAAATTTTCTAACTGAATTGCAACAAACTGGAGTGAAATGAAAATTTATTTTTTTTCTTAATATGTTTAATAGGTCGAAAACAATATAACAGTACTTTGAAATCCTTCTAATCTTTTACTGTTTTAAATCACACCTACTCATTTTTGACATAAATGTATACAATCCGCTGTCTAGTAATAAATTATCGATTATTTTTCAATTAGCAAGGAGGTAATGACGAATACTTTTTCCCAGGATACAATGGCGAAACGTAACACAGTGATAGGAACTCCATTTTGGATGGCTCCAGAAGTGATTCAAGAAATTGGATACGATTGCGTCGCGGACATATGGTCGCTCGGTATAACTGCCTTGGAGATGGCAGAAGGAAAACCACCATACGGCGACATACATCCGATGAGAGCGATATTTATGATTCCAACTAAACCTCCACCTAGCTTTCGTGAGCCTGATCAGTGGAGTCCCGAATTTATCGATTTTGTCAGCGGGTGCCTTGTTAAAAATCCAGAAGAAAGATCTACAGCTACCGAGCTTTTGAATCACGAATTTATAGGTAATGCCAAACAACCCAGTATTCTAAGTCAGATGATCGCAGAGGCTCATGAAATACGAGAGAAACAGAGCGCGCATCGTGCTCACGTAATCAATAACGTTGCAATAAAGAACCAAAACCAGACGGAAGATTCGGTACTTATCCGTATTTACGTTTATTACGAATGACCGTAAACTTGCGTATCGATATCCATAATCAAAATTTCGTACTCGCAATTAGGACGAAGAAGACTGTAGCGGAACAATGAAACCTCTGCCAGAGGATACAGGAACTTTGGTACCAAGTCATGATCTTCCAGACACAGGAACACTTGTTTCCGCAATGTTGGACTTGGGAACAATGGTTATCAATAGCGACACGGACACCGAAGCAACAATGAAGCGTTAGTAAAAACATTTCTTTCGATGTATTTCAATGTAAACGACTAAAATGTAATTTCCTGACAGGTCACAATACAGGGTCAGTTGAATCCGGTAAGAAGTACCGACCATTATTTTTAGACCATTTCGATAAGAAAGAAGCGCCCGAAATAGGAAAGGTAAGATCAATATGCGTTACGTCATCCCATAAGTCGTGTCGCTTTTTAACGCCAACTATCAGCATATATATATATATCGTTTGTTAATTATCAGGGTAATGGACAAATCCTTGGAGCACATAATCCAGAGAATGAAAGTAAATTAGAGTTACGAAGCCCTTCAGAATCTCAAAGGTTTCAAAGCCATCTACAATTACAGCTTAACCAGATCTCTCATCCTGTGCAAGAACAACCACATAATAACATATCGAAATTTCAAAATGTCTTCACGGAACGCGATTTTGATTTCGTAAGTAACAAACTCTTACAGATTTTCAAACAGTATATAAGACAAGTGTGGCTTTAATTAGTTTCTGCTGGTCGCGCGCGCATTTCTTTGAGCTTAAAATCGATCGACGTTAGTGCCACTTTAGGCATCATGTAAAAGAAACTTGAATATAGATAAACAACCATCTCCTGCAGCTGAAGTTTCTCTCATACGAGGAACTACAGCAACGAATGGCTAATTTGGACGCAGAAATGGAGCGGGAAATCGACGAGCTAAGAAGAAGGTACCAAACAAAGAGGCAACCAATTCTTGACGCTATGGACACCAAACGGAAACGTCAACAAAACTTCTAACAGTTCGGTTACTTTTTCTATCCGGATAAGCGTGATGACGATAGATAAAGGGTGTACAGTTGTATAAATGAATAGATTTTATTCATCTCGTCCTGAGTTTCATCAAAGAGAAGAACATTGCCCGGTGAAATTGTTTACCCAAACGGAAAGAGTAATAGCAGTTTTAAAGTATTTTCTTCTCTTATGAAGTCAATGTCTTCCTCTTTGTGAATCAGATACGAGTAACTAATACTAGCCAATAGCCTCACGTCATCAATGTAAATTATTTTACATGATTTAGGTGAACGATCATTATACATACTTAATTTTTTTACGATTACGTTTACCTACGCTACCGGGACAAAAAGATAGCACGTGTACATATGTTATCTTTTCGACCAGGAGTGTGTATACTGTGAAATATGGTATTACAGAAATATTATTTAATAATCCCGTCAGCATTCATTTACAAACGGATGCCGAAAGAAACCTTAGAAATCGAATGCAATCGGGGATAAAAGAATAATTCGAATACCATGCTTGCATTTTCTTTCCTTTTCTCTTCTGGTTTCGTTGAGGAAAATCGTAGAGGTGCCGACATAAAATTGATATTTGGTTTTTATCTTACGCTAGTCACCTATTATGCCATTTATTCTATCCATAATATTTTACATCAAGCAAATATTATCACCCATACGAAATACAAGGACGGAGTTGATCACCCCGAAAATATATTTATAGACTTTTGCGCTAACATATCGTTTACGTGCGAAATAATTTCCAATAAGTAAGCAAGCTTTAGAAGGTATTAAAGTTTTTACTCCTTTTTTACTGCCATAGATATTATTGCGCGTTTACCTACAGATATTAACATTAGGTTACGAGATATACGTTCTTATGTCGGTTGACTTACGTTTCATGAATTTGTAAGGGATCGCGAATTGTTTGGTAGTGTTTTATATACCATGCAAGATTACAAATGAAAGTGAGAGCATCTTGAAGTCAAGTATATATGACGAATGAACTTACTAAAATTAGTCTTCCGTATTAGAATGTATTTCAATATTTTGCTAATTCGTTAAGCCAGTATTGAAATTGTTGAAAATAATCATCATGAAGCAATGGCAAGATTTATGATATTTTTTAGATTCGTGTAAATGTGTATTTTTATTGAAACGCATTCATCATGTTTGATCATTTTTTTTTTATTTGAAATTCGCGAACACGTGTTATCATTGTACTTTCTATTAATAAAATTTTCAGTGAATTTCATTAGCATACAAAATATTGTACCAGAGGAACAGTAACGCATGTACGCACGGTACTGTTGACAATGCTTCAACATAAGTGGAGTAATTCTTTGCTGACGTTGGGCTATTTTAAAAGTAGCGAAAATAGATTTATAATACTTAAATGCTATAGCCAGAACTGACCTTTCTGTTTATTTAGAAAGTAACAATACAGAATTACAACATATTTTTGATATAGAAAATATGCACATTACAATCGAAGAAGATTCGAATATTAATGATTAAATCCAGTCTTTATATGGCCCTACCATGGTACACAATATTATCATAATAATAGCGTTGGGTTCCACTGTTAATACGAAGAGCAGATAAAATAAGTTACAATCTAAAAAGTAATATTTCTACTGTTTGATGAGAAGTAGAACGCACCATTCACTGCGATATGCGACTTCATCAACATATATGCGTTAATAATGTAACAGAAACGAATAAATTTTATTCCTGCAAACTTAAGCATTCGATCAAACATAAATCTACATTTAACCACCCAGTCGCTAATTTGTCTCGCTCCAACATTGTGAAACATCGTCGCGAGCCTGCAGACCTCTTTTAGGATAGAATACGCTGCCTCTTACACTTGGTTTTTTAGTAATAAAATACTGTACACTGTGATTTCATCTATTTTCAATTCTTTAATTCATTTAATAATTTCTTCCATCACATATTTTCATTATTTTTTCAGATAATATGTAAGTACATTATGTAAACAATTATACTTTTTCACAACATATTCGTTTTCTATAAACGCACATCTTGTATTCACACTTATGACATTATAAAGGATTAAATTATTATTGAACTTAATTAGAAGAATTCTTTCTATCTAGTTAATGACCAAGCATGTAGTAAACATAATTGTTACAACGTCGGTATATAAATATAAAATTCTCTTTGTACACGTTATGTGATAGTTTTACAAATTTACAAATTTGTCTTATCAAAAATATAATAACGCCATCTCGAAACCTTAGTAGCTTCGAAAAGCTATATACAGAAGATATACTTTATTTTTCACAATTATAAATCATCATCGCCGATCGTGTGAAACGCATTGTTCTCCATACCACATTCTGATACATATCGCCTTTGAATTTTATCGATTGGATTACTTCTAACATCCACAGACTTTTTCATTCTTACTGCCGAGAATCTATCAGCTAGTTTCTTCATGATCGGTTCGGATTTAGAAGACTCTTTAATATCTTGACTCTGAAATAATATTATCAGATCAATTCAGAGTTGTCATTTATTATGAGACAGCGGATCTTAATGCAAAATAAAATTTTTTTTACTGAATTTCAACAAATTGGAGCGAAATAGAAATTTATTTTCTTTCTTAATATGTTTAGTAGGTCGAAAATAGTATAACGATATTCTTAAATTCTACTAACGTGTTTACATACTATTTTAAATTACACCTACTCGTTTTTGTCATAAGTGCATAAAAACCGCTGTCTATTTATTATTAATATATACGCACCTTCCTATTTTCATTAGCTTGTTCACCAGAACTTGTTCCCATTACGATTGTTTGTCCATCTCTCATGACATACGTCCATGATTTTCCAGGTACCTCCTACAAACCACCTTCCAAAAATTAAATTTTATTTTGCAATAATAGCAGTATGAATAACAATATTCTATTAACCTGAATCCGGCTACCGCCAGCATGTTTTAAGAGTAATTCATCGATCATAGCTTGCAAACATACGGACATTAAAATAGCTTGTTCCGACGTGATGGTAATCCATTGTAATTGATTTTTAGCTACCAAGTATTCGAAAGATAGTTCTAAACTCAAATCGTCGTTATCTTCGCATCTCTCGGACCCCTAAAAAACAGTCGAGAATAGGAAATTTATATGGCAATTCGAGTGCAAGCATTTTCATACTAACTTACATTCTGTACAGTGGTTATTCGCCAACAACGCATCTGAGAAACGTTAAAGACTTCTTCGTATTGTTCTCCGTCGGATAGTATGCGCAAATTTAATTCATTCCTACCTATAGCAACTAATACTTTTGAATCTGATTGAGGGTAATCGCATAAGCATGGAGCAAACTGAATATAACCATAATACTTTAAAGTACGCACTACATCCAGGTACTACAATAAAAATAATGAAAAATAAATCACCTTACAGAGACATTAGAACCATGACAAACTATAAAGCTCTAGAAGAAATAGATCGATACGAGAAACACCAGATAGACTTCTATCTTGATGTTGCATTATGCACTGAAACTTACTTCCTTCTTCTTTCCTTGATTTTGCAAAGTAACCAAATAATCTTTCGATTCATCTTTAGTTATAATCCATCCCCTTTGAGTCTCTGCCACAGCTTGAACATACAACAAGTTCATAGCTACCGCATTGTTCATCAATTCAAGATCATATGCTATGTCCCAGTAATTTTTTCCAAGTACAACCTTTTTACCTATATTGTGCATATGCTTGTTCGTGATAAAAGGTGACTCAAAATTCTGTAATTTGCGTAGCACTGACAACATAAATTAATTTCAACAATTAGAAGCTGCAAAAGATCTGAATGCAACGAATAGGTCTGCTGAATTATACTTACGATAAACACTATTGCCCTCATCCTGAGCAACAACAAACAATGCAAAATAGGAATAATATTGTTCTGGTAGCTTAAGATGCTTGTAGACTTTCTGTCGAATAAAACAACTTCGATAAAATTTTGATCAATTACATATGCACAATTATTATTCATGAAATGTGTGCTACCTTTAAAACAACTCCAGTATGGTCACCCAACGAAACACTTATTACTATTTTACATCCATTCATTAGGAAAATATCTATACTCTCATTATTGGAGAATCCACCGATAGTTTCATGTTGAGCATTTAATAAGAATGCATTTAGCATTCCTGAATGACTAATAACTTCATTCTGTCCGATAGATTGAATATATTTTTCCAAAGATAATCGACGTTCTTCTTGTTGATTTGTTGTTAAGGGAAAAAATTTTTTTGGTGGAAACAATGGTAAAGATAGATCCAAGTCCTTGGCCAATTGTTCGTGAAAATTGTGCAATTGTTTGTATCTGACATTGCAGTGAAATAATCCATTGATATGAATGTTATAACCCTGGAAATTTCAATTAAATAAGAAATAAATATATCAATAAATTCCAATATATACACGACATAAAAGAGAAATACATTACCACATATGTATTGCCAGCAGTGTCAATAAATTCTTGTGTATCCGGTATAGAAAAATGCATTTTTGTAAAATAATTAATATATACACGATATTGCAATAAAATTCATTTATAAAAAATTGCAATTTATCTGGTGTGTAAAATATATACAGAAACTAACATGTGTGAAAATACAATTGAAAATGTACAAAAATAATTGTCTAAGCACCTCGTCATATTTTCAGATTAAAAAGCAATTGTATTTATAAATGCATGTGCATACAGCTGCAAAAACGTCGCTCCATCTGAAAATTAGAATAATAAAAGTATATATAAATTTATATATTAATATACGACAGTTTCAGAAAAGATAAAAATCCCGTAAATGTGAAATACTTCGAACGATTTCATTGTTTCTGTTTTTGAAAGATTCAATTAATTCGTTGCGTTTGCTAAATATATAATTTTCGACCATCAGGTCGTTGCTATAATTATATCGAAGTACACAGAATATTTATACATACTTACACGTATGGCTCGTTTTTTCCTCTACGGTAGGCGTATACGTTCTACACCCACTCGACAACTATATTTCAGGCGATTAACGCTGACGCATTTTTTTCGTGCTTACATTAATAGAAATGCTCGCATCTATACGCGAACAGATACAGATTTTCAAAAGTGAAATTCCTCGTACAATTATGCATATGTATGAGTCGATGATTCGTGTTTCACCGTTGAAAGTTCTAAATGCGATCGTACGACACGCTTTGTTGCATGCTCGTCATGCAATTTGATTTTTTCATTTTTCAATGCATTTATAATTTTCTCTCATCCACGACATTTCGTTTGTAATATTGTGGGCGCCACGGCGCTCGCATTAACAGATGCTATTTTTAAATATCTGGTTGTACTAGATCCTAGATCCGATACTCGATTGTAAATTTCAAATACGGTGACGTTTTTTTTTTATTACGGCAAATAAAAATATCAAGACACGCGTATAAAGTTATTATATACTCACGTTAAATCTATCTAACGTATTGTTTAATTACGACACACATTTTATTTATTTCAAGATAATTTTCGAAAATGACTAAATCATCGAAGAGACTGTTCTCGGGTAGAACTGTTTATATTTTGTCGAATACACTGTGTCCGTACGATATGAGAATACAACATGAAAAATTTGTATATACGCTTTACAATTTATTTTGCGCGACAATATGTTGTCAACTATTTCATCCTATATATAATATGCGTACACTACTTCCGGTTACTCTCGAACGATATATCGATTCGTGCATACGATAAATCGCGACCAATGTATTTTTTTGTCTCACGTTCGCGGGGCTCTAGAGCCCGCTTACCATTCCGTGTCACATCCTACCGTATCGATCAAAACTAATATTGTGGAACTTATATACGCATATACATATATGTATAGCGAACAACAAAAAGTCAAATTCACACACATGAGGAATTCATGCTAAAAACACAAATCAGGGCTCGGAATTATTTACTCGCGAAGGCTACGCCCGCGCGCACATGGGTCAGCTCAGGTCAGAATGTCCCGTGACGGGACCCCGTCCCGAGTAGATTTCGGATTTCGGCTGATTTCGGTATTGCCAAATAGACCAACACGCGCGGCCATTTCACGTTTTTTTCCACCCCTCTAGGAGTAGCGAAACTTACCAGGGGACGGGGACGGGGACGGGGACGGGGTTTTTACCCACAGGCCTGATGATCAGGCCCTGATCTGAATTCTGACTGGGAATTTGTCCGGACGAGGCAAACAATAAAGGTTGCCTCGCTAGGCCGCCGCGGCAAACGCGCATTGCTTGCCGCGTCCAGCCGATTCAGACCACGGATTTGCTCATATTTATTTAATGGTTCATTTTACATGATTTTTTAAAACGTAGTTCTCTTTATAAGACCCTAACCCTTGAGAAAATGGGACTCGAAAATGTTTAAGACTTTAAAAAAGCACATGTATGGAATATCCTGCAAAATAATCCACAATTAAAAAGAATTAAATTCCGCAAGTTAAAAAAAAGACACATTTTTCACTAATGTTTATTGATAAAATATAGTGAAACCGCACCACAAAAAGACGCAGCCTGTCCATCTACAGGTTTTGCCTAACATATATTTTTCAACGCGGTAAATATATAGTTTAGAAGATATTCGAAAAAGATAATTTTCACAATAAAATTCGTTATTTATTGAATAATTTTATGACAAACGGTTTCGGTAACGAATCCTGCTGGGAGCGGACGAGACTGATCGAGCTCGATGAATTAGTGTCTGAATCTGTACGTGTCGTACTGTTGCATATCTAAAATTTGGTATCTATATTTATTAATATTGTACTGATAAACATAATTATAGATATATAATATAATCACATCAATTTCATCTCTCTCACGAACACAACTTGTTAGCCATTTGTATTTGATTGTTTTTGTGGATTTAGTTCCAACATTTATCGTTCGTCAGCGTAGAGGGCGTAAGAAAACCAGTTGTTATTGTGTGAGACACGAAACTCCATAAGGTGATTGGTCTACTCTTGTACCTCGTCTGTGGAGCAAAGTTTCTTTTCGATAAAACGCTCGCGCTGGAACGTCAAGTATGTTGAGCCTTTTGCAATATCCATTTTAATCCTAGCTGTATAGAAATATTGCGAGAAAGTAGGAGGTTTGTTAGATTCTTTAATCTCTGCTGAACCAAAGAATTTTCATATGACACGAATATTTTCATTGTAATTCGTGTTGAACATTATTGACATGTACCTAACCAAAGAAAATACCCGCATCATTCGTTCGCTATCAGCACAAACTTATGTTTTACTCTGTCTAAATTCTTTATTATACAATCGAAAACAACATTATATTCAATGACATAACATAAACGTCAACATATTTCTTTCATAAAACATTGACTGATATTTTGTATAACCTGTTAACATGGTTGATTCACTCCTAAAATTTGAAAGAATTAGCACATTCAGTTTCAAGAGATTTTCATCGGAATATATTTTTACTCGAGACACTGTTATATAGACGAGTCTACTGATATATATAAATTTACAAAAACAAATATAACCTCTTACTTTCTTTCCTATACTATCGGAAGGGAAATGTGTGCATTGTCGAAAGAACTTCTTCTAAAGTGTTGCTTTATTGTTTTCAGGATGTTGATGCCAAAAAAGAATCGTGTAGCAATCTATGAATACCTCTTCAAGGAGGGTGTTATGGTAGCTAAGAAGGACTACCATGCACCAAAACATCCTGAATTGGAAACCATCGCGAATCTCCAAGTTATCAAAGCAATGCAGGTAAGATTCACACCTAATTCAATTTGTCAATTCATCTGTATATTTATATACTCCCATTACGAACCTCGATAACTCGAATCTCAAGGGAAAAACTAAAATCTTTGAGTTATAGAAGTTACGACTTATCGAAGTCTTCAAGTAAGAGAGGTTTACCTTACGAAAATTTGACTTACAGGGGGTTTGTACAGGAGTTAATAAATTTGCTGATTGTAATACTTTTAAAGAAAAAAAAGTTCAATTTTTGGAGATGAGTTATTTATTATTAGACTGCGGATTTTATGTATTTATGACAAAAATGAGTAGAATATATGTAATCTAAAACAGCAAAAACATTAGACGAATTTATAATACAGAATATATTAGACTAACTGTTATATTATCATCAAGTTATTAAACATTTTAAGAAAGACATTGTATTTTTATCTCAACCCAGTTTGTTGCTATTCAGGTAGAAAGTTTTTATTTTGCATAAAAATCCGCATTCTATTATATACATAATACATTATATAGTAAATATAATCTACTAGTATTTAATTTACTAGTATCTTCAATGGTAACCATATAACCAAAGCAGAGAATACATTTTCTTCAATATCATCGCATCTTTCTATGGAACTTCGTAAAACATTTACTACTATTTTGGCTTGTTTAGCTTCCACACTTGTAGAAAATAATTCGAGTTAAGAGAGTAGACTCATTTCCAGGATTGCAAGGATGCGGAGTTCTCATTTCTCGATAATGCAAAGATGGTGTTTTTTAGTAGTCAAATGCGCTAGATAAAAGATCAATCTAGGCCGCGATCATCCTCAAAAGTCCTATTTTTATGTTTATGAGGCATAATTTACATATTCGACAGCATGTAACTGTTGCAGCTTTATGAAAATAACTACATATAGTGCAAATGCGCTGCTGCATAATGCAAATTATGCCTCGTAAACGTAAAAATAGGACTTTTCGGGGCGATCGCGGTCTAGATTGACCTTTCATCTAGCCCTTTTGACTACTGCAAAAACCCCATCTTTGCATTATCGAGAAATGAGAATGCGTAATTGCAATTCTGGTAAAACGAGTCTACCCCCATAAAGGAAGTTTTATTTCGATTTATAGGGGTTTTTAAAGTACAGCGGAAGGGAATGAATAAAATTTTTGTCTTATAGAGGTTTTTGAGTTAAAGAGGTTCGAGTTTCGAGGTTTGACTGTAGTAACATTCGATGTTCTGCAATATAAGCGACAAGAAATAAAGTAATCATGAAATTCTGAGAGTCTGTAATCGGTGATAGTGTTGAAAGTATTAAGACATTTAAAATCACGACTTCTAGATGGAAGTCAGATTTCTCATAAATTCGTATTTGCAGTCTTTGAAATCCAGAGGATACGTCAAAGAGCAATTTGCATGGAGGCATTTTTACTGGTACCTTACAAACGAAGGCATTGAATATCTTCGTGGTTACTTGCATCTGCCTCCTGAAATTGTGCCCTCCACATTGAAGAGACAGGCTAGAGCAGAAGCATCCAGACCGCGACCAGCTGCAGCCACAAGAAGCGAAGCATCTAGGCCAACAGAAGACCGTGCTGGATACAGGAGAGGACCCGGAGGTCCTGGTGGTCCCGGTGATAAAAAGGCTGATGTGGGAGCTGGTACAGGTGATGTCGAATTCCGTGGCGGTTTCGGTCGTGGGAGAGCACAATAATATTTTAATGTAAAATAAATAAATCTTTCGTAATCAAACAGTATTATTATTTCAGTCATTCTCAGTACATTAACAAGTCACAAAAACAACAAAGCATGAAAGCTAATCCTTTCATTCATTGTTCTATTACATTAAAAAAGTGTATGTACGGTATGTACATTCGCTTAAAATTCGACAGTCGTTAAATACATGAAATCACGAATGGAAGCAAACGGTAGGCATTTAACATTTACAGCTAGGAAGTATAGGTACTGAAAAGTTTTTGCAGGTAAATCGAAGTATTTTTGACAAGACGCAGAATTGGAAGCATCACAGACACACGTTTGTGCTAAAGCAAAAGCTCTAAACGAATTCTCAATCCCTTTATTATATTAAATTAACGCATTTTTGATGATTTGAAAAAGTCGTTTTAATCATTAATATGCTGTGAATTTGAACAGACAGAAACATTTTATAAAATACTGTATGTATAATATATTACAATAAAAACGTATTAGTATGTGTCCCGCATACACAATGCGTTAAAACAGTAAAATTAAATTTTCTTTCTGTTTGCTCTAAGACAAAAGACATCGTTCTCAGTAGTAGGCTTCCCTTTTGCATTTTCTAAAAACGCACGAAACTCGTCATCTACGTACTTTAAAGTTTATCCATTGCTATAATAAAAGGCACTGTTAAGTTACATTTCGATGTTCACTACATTTCTTTTTGTTGTATGAAGTATATTTATTTTATGAACAAGTCAAGATTTTGCATGTAGCATTTCTAATATAATACATGATAGAATGAAATATGTAGAATTCATGCCTTAGCACAATACTCATTTCTATTGCTTGTCATATTCGATCAACGAATAGCGGTACGGTATGTTTCTAACGTATGCATGCTTTGATATTACAATTCACCATGTATTCGTTTCGGAACATCATTGGTTATATTTTAGTTGTATCAACAATTGGTGTATATATGAGAAATACTAGTACATTACAAGATTCCTAAGAGAAGTTAAACATTGTAACATCTAAATGAAATTAATGGTGAACTCTTCCGATAAAGATTTATTTCGATGAAACAAAAAATTGTAAAAGAAAGTCTTTGCTTCTAAAGTATACAATTTACAAAAGAGTTTACAACAGTATTCTGATTGGGAAATAATGTTATATACACCATAATATGATTAGCTAATACGCTTAAACTAATTAAACTCAAATTTAGTTATATGTACAATGATTATACGATTTAACCATTATATAATTTTGAATCGTCGTGATCTTCTACACAAAGGTTTTCCAACTCTCTGTGTGCACTACGTTATGGCTTATTAGTTTTACAGATTCTTATACTCAGTACGCATAAATACATCTACAAATGTATGTATATGTACACATATCAATTTGCATACGTACATATATAAACATGTATGTGTATCAATTATAAGACCTGTAGTAACTACATTGAAAACCATACATGCATAATACTGAAACAAGTATATGCATATATATAATGGTTCACTATCAGGATATCGTAAAATTATCGAATTTTCTACACTCTTTGAAAAGAAATATAAAAGTATGTAATGACAATTGTAGAACCTAGAACCGATTGTTCAAATAATCTTAACTACTATCGCATCTCACTGTATCACAATTTGTACTCCAAAGGAGACAGTTACCTATGCCGCTGTAACAAATCAAGAAAACCGCGGCGAGAAATACTAAACTACAAATAGTGCATGGTTTTCGTTCGAGGAAGAATCCAATTAGATATAGCGTCACGAACATGACATGCGTTTGCAGCAGCGTCGGATTTACTGGCTTTGGTATTAGCAACACCGGAATCAACCACTGTAGGCAATACATCCTTTTTTCCTTTTGATGTCAAAAATGCGTTTTCGACTTCGTCAGTCTAACTCTCTCATCTATGACAGAACCTATCTGAAAAAGTAACACGCGTAATTAGTTTCCTGTCTATTTGATCGTAAATCTATTCCGACGATTGATGTCACCTTAGGTAGTTTACTTGGAAGCACTGTAAACGTCTCGAATCATTTTCTCCCTGCCAATTTTCACGATTTAACGATATGTATTCATGCTAAAGCAACTATTTCAACTCTGAATTTTTGCAAATACGAGATTACGTACGTCCATGAATCAAATACATAGAAAACAGACGCCGTTCACTTCAGTCGTTCCTGACGTTACTAGGACAATATTCCTAGAAATTTCCAAGTTGTTAGAGACTTTATCTTTGTATGCAAGCATGAAGGCCTTAGACCAGCCTTAGACCATATATACTTATAGACCGGACTTCAGATAACAATTCTTTTTTGCATATACACTTTTTCCAAATGCTCTTTGTGTTGAAATATTCTGTATTATTTATTGCGGGGTAGCATACAGAGCCCTTTTTTGAAAAAAGTGTACAGAAAAAAATTTCTTCTCAACACAACGAGCATAAAAAATATTGCTTCTTCGCTAAATGCAGTTGAACCGGGTGATCGAAAAATCAAGCTGTTTCATATTCTCTGTCAGTGTCTCTCTTTCTGTCTTGGTTTTTAGTTCACCTGTTCGCCGGTGGTGGTATATGTTCGTTCCAGCGCGTCCAGTTTCCTAGGCAACGCGGGAGAAGTAGGGGAAGTTCGTTTTAGTGGCGGGTAATGAAGTTTCTGTAAATCGCATTACAACACTTTTTACGGCGTATTTGTATAATTAATATTTCTATAAAAGTAGTGTCATACTAGTGTACAAATTCGTAACGTGATCCTAGGCATTCAATTCGCATGGAATATGTATCGAAACAATCAAGTCAAAGGTTTCAAATCTGTTCTAAAGTGTCAGCAATCGACAGGTAGCAAAACGAAAGACAATCAAGAAAATATTAAAAAGATAGTCGAAAACTCTGAAGAAAATTGTCACAGAAGTACTACGAGTATTCTTAATTTATTTAAAACACCTGTTGAGGAATCTAACAAAAGAACACACGAGGAAAGTGATCGAAGAGAATCTAAAGAACCAAATAAAGACGATGCGAGTGGACCATGCGAAACCATCGAAGAAAAGTCGTCCACTATTATTGACAATGGCAAAATGTAAGAATTTGAATGCTTTGATTAACAATATAGTCATTTAATATTTAATTATTCATTTAACAATTGTTTTATGCCTAGCATTTACAATGTAGTGATGGCTAAAAAATCCACAAGGAAACATAAAAAATGGGAAGATGATGGGACATTAGAAGTTTCGGGAAAGCATGGGATTTTAAAGGTAAAACACTCTTAATTCTATAGCATTTACATAATTTTATATTAAATGATTAATTTAATAGGATTCAGATGGTAAAGTTATCCATAGGACAGTGGTCGATCCAAACGTTCTTGTGGAAGGTTTTAGGATGTTTGTAAATAGCAAAGAAATTGAGGTAAGAGAGAGAGAGAGAATGGATTTTATTTATCTTCATGTTTAATATATATATGTTACCCTTCCAACTCCTTTTTTGAGTGTGACTCGACATCAGAGAAAGGAAGATGTAAATGAAACGTGTTTTTATATGTATTTGGTCCCTCCTTTATTTATTTAAGTTGTATTTTTTAGTTAAAAACAAGTATAAGTTCCACAAATATAAATCGCAACAAAGTTTGAGAGCTATATTAAATATACTTAGTAAACAAAATTGTTTAACCCTTTGTAGTCGGAAAATTTTGCTGATGGGAGTAGCAGTACTTCTACGACGATTTGCGACTGCCGCCACTGTGGCGGCATCGACTGCAAAGGGTTAAATGAGTAGCAGTCAAGAAACTGTCCTTTGAAGTAAATTTCAAATGAAACACTTGAAATAGTAGGGAGTTGTTGGCAACAATATTGAAAAATAATTATACTTCCTCGCAGATTATTGATAAAGTAATAGGTAGCCGATCAGTGCCAACAAAATTGGTTAATGAAACAATTTCAGAACCACCTGCAAAGAAACTAAAAACCTCAAAGTCTGGCCAATATGTCCCCCTTGCCTCTTTAAAAAAAGGTTGGCTATTATTTAATTCTGTTTGTTACCCACAGTCTGTTAATAATGATACAAACTAAATATGCAAAGTGTATACTTTCATTACTTTTTAGGCCTGATATTATCAACTAATCCACTGATAATGCCTTCCATGTATACCTCGCAGGACTGGGGAGAAAATGATACAAAAGAAAAAGAAGTATCCGTGGATGCTTGTTTAGCAAATACACTTAGGCCGCATCAGCGCCAAGGCATTATATTTCTTTATGAATGTATTATGGGCCTAAAAGTACCCGATTGTTTTGGTGCCATTTTAGCTGATGAAATGGGTCTTGGTAAAACATTACAGTGCATTACTATTATTTGGACATTGTTGAAAAAGGGACCGCATGGAAAGCCAGTCTTGAAATATGTATTGATAGTAACTCCTAGTAGCCTCTGTGATAATTGGAGCAAAGAATTCAGTCATTGGTTGGGTTTCCATAGGATCTCTCCATACGTTGTAAATCCGAAAAATAAACCAAAAGACTTCAAAAAACAATCGAGGAATTCGGTAATGATAATTAGCTATGATATGCTTATTCGGTGTCCAGAAGAAATAGAGCCGATACAATTCGATTTGATTGTATGTGACGAGGGTCATAGACTAAAAAATAATGATATTAAAGCAGCAAAGGTAACGTTACCCGATCACGCTTATTCGCAATTTAATATTTAAGTAATTTATTCTGAAAAACACGTGTGTTTCTTTTTAGATTTTAAGCAACATGAATTGTAAAAGAAAAATCCTCTTGAGCGGGACACCCATGCAAAATGATTTGCAGGAATTTTTCGCATTAGTCGACTTTGTAAACCCAGGTATATTAGGTACCAGTTCCAACTTTAAAAGGTATTATGAAAACCCGATTGTGGCATCACAATGTCCCCATGCACCTGATAGCGTGGTATCTTTGGGCACTGAAAGAGCCAGTGAATTACAAGAGAAGACAAAATGCTTTATTTTAAGACGCACGCAAGATACAATCAATAAGTATTTGCCGTCTAAGCACGAGTTAGTTGTATTTTGCCGTTTATCGGACGAACAAAAAGATTTATACACGCGCGTTACGGACGCGTGGTTTGATAAAACCGTACTGCCGTCCAACACAGTGCCCCATTTAACGGTAATAACGATGTTGAAGAAAATATGTAATCATCCAGACTTGTTTTATAATGAAAAGAACGATTTTTTGGGGAATGAGTTTAAAAGTACAAAAAGAAACGTTTCGAAGAGTATATCTGGAAAGATATCGGTTGTACAAACTTTAATGAGAAATTTGAAGAGAACCAAGGAGAAACTAGTACTGATATCATATTACACGCAAACACTCGATTTATTGGAAACTACTTGCAACAGTGAAAACTTGAAATTTCTTAGATTAGATGGTAGTACAGCAAGCAGTGTCAGATCAAAAATCGTTCAGCAATTCAATTCGGGAAGCGACGAAAGCAGTTAGTATATATATATTATAAAACATCTAAATCCATAGAATATTTTATGTTCTGAAATAATCATTGCAGAAGTGTTTTTATTAAGTGCAAAAGCTGGCGGAGTCGGTTTAAATCTTCCTGGGGCATCTAGATTAGTATTGTTTGATTCAGACTGGAATCCGGCGTCCGACTCTCAAGCCATGGCAAGGATTTGGAGAGAAGGCCAAAAAAAGAATGTTTATTTAATCCGGTTTGAACGTTTTATATTCGTATAAAATATCTGTTACATATTTTCATTTTACGCTTTTATAATAAAATAGAGCATTTGTAGTTTGCTAACAACAGGAACGATCGAAGAGAAGATCTTTCAGAGGCAAGTTAGCAAAGCAAACTTGAGCGAAACTGTTGTGGATGTGAACAACTTTGCTTCTTTGAAATTGTCCATGAGTGAATTGAAAGTTAGTTGTTTCATATATATATGTATTTCTTTAAACTTATTATGGAATTATTATTCACAAAAATAATTATTGCAACATTTTCAGGACCTCTTTACGTTGGCGACAGAGACGAATTGTTTAACGCACGATCTGATCAAATGTTCTTGCAATGGACGCAAGGAAGTAGGAACAAGATCGGAAAAATGTGATAACGAGAACAATCGAGAGCATCAGTTAGTTCTACAGGATGAAGTAACACAATCAAATATAACGATAAATCAGCTTTTAGAGTGGGAACACTATCAACAACCAATTCCAGATAAAATACTGCAAGTAAGTACTACTATTTCATACTAGATGTACACAATAGATTTCTCTTGACATAACTATGCTTTCAATATTCTTGTAGGAACTTATGTTACCAGAAATATCTGATAATATAACATTCTTGTTTAAGAATTCTACTATAAATGAAGTTGCTTAATTGCTATTTATTATGTAAAAATAATCTTGTGTAAAAATTCTTTATAAAAAAGTTTATATAAAAGTGTTCACACGCTATATTTGTTATTTTTGATTTTGAAGGGCAACTGATTTTAAATTTTACTTTTACGGGCCATTATAGTGGCGAGTCTATCGAAAAAGTCAGGCGATTGTAAACGTTTCACCAATTCGTTTACTTCTTCTGCATGAACTTCCAATAAGCGTTTCTCATTCCATCTTTTAGTAAGACGTTTAATCGCCGATATTGACTAAAAATGAATTACGTTTCATTAATAATTAATATTCATTGTCAATACTGTTTATTTTATCGGACAAAGATACCTCTGCTGAAAGTGTGGATATTTTCCCCACATACGTCATTACATCATTTGGTTTTCCATGTTCGAATATTTCGCTAACTAAACCATAGTGTTTAGCTTCAAGAGCATTCATTTTATATCCTAGATACAACATATCACCAGCCTAAAAATGTGTGCAAACATTACAAAATTTATAACTTGTATACAGGGTGTCCCATTACACTCTGCCACTCCTAATAACTCAAGGACAACTGCAATTGAAAATTTGTATCTGTATAGATAACAAAGTATTAGGGGTAGCAGAGTTAAATGAGACACCTTGTACATTATAGTAGTCAATTAAAATCAATGAGCTAGTATTTCATGTACCTTAGATTGCCCTAATATTTTTGGGAATGTATATGTAGAACATCCTTCTGCAACAACACCTATATGCGTAAATGGTGTGTGGAAGTAAGCCTAAAATAACATAAAGGGTCATATTGTATGTACAGTTAGTTTGAATAATATTATGTTCTGTATGAAATTATTGAACATTACCTTGTCAGAACAATATACCATATCGCATAATGGTAGCATAGTTGTTGCAATACCAATTGCAGGACCATTTACAATAGCTATTAGTAGCTTAGGATATGTAATTAAAGTTTCCACAAAATTTCTAAAATATTTCGTCAGTTTAAATCTGTAATATGATCTAGCAATTATACCGTATAATAAATGTTTACTTGAAACTAGAGATTAAGCTGTCAACACCAGAAGAAGTTTCATCTTGAGTAACCATAACTGAAGTAAAGTCATTTCCACTGCTAAAAAATTCTCCAGTTCCAGTAAAAATAACTGCCTGTATATTACTGTCTTGAATAGAGTCTTGCAGGATCTGTGATAATTCTTTGTACATCTGTAAGGCAAAGGTATATCATTTGTTTTTAATCAATTATTTTAATGTTAAATAGCAGAATTAGACAATAATTTACTGAAATGTTGCATTTTAAGTTAGTCGTTAAACGTAATCGATAATCAAATGTTTCAATTGTACTTATGTAGTCATTAATTGTTTCAATTCTGCTCTTTATGCATCTCAACCTAAAAATTGAATTTTCGATAAACGTTGTATTTAAAGACTTACAGAAATATTGATGGAGTTTAGTTTTCGTGGTCGATTTAACACAATCTTTAGAATTTTATTTTCTACAGAATGTAAAATATCGGGTGAACTTTTATTTGCCATTTTAAAAAATAATTTGTACAATCAACAAATCGAGTTCCGCGTTATTTGTCGAGCCGCACGACACCACGGAGATTATATTATACGTATCCGGTCTCTTATTTCAAGAGTGCATTTATCAAGGACAATTTTGTACGATTGCATGCATGATTCTGAGTGATTGGTTTCAAAGTTCATTTTTTGCACGTTTAAAAAATGTTTACATGTATATAATTGTTATTAGGTGATAAAAAGAATACAAATTGTAAATGGAAGTGGTAACAAAAAATTTATTAATACATCGTTAATTCTTGACAATAAATTAAAAGAGAATAAATAACGAATTAAAATACAAATTTTTACAAATAATCTTAAAAATATATGGTAACATTTTGTGTTTTCTAACGTTTTCCCAGAAGCAGTAACCTACTTAACAAATCTTTTTAAATGCACTTGTTGTATATACTTTGTACAATGTTAAGTTTACTTTTTGCTGTTGAAACGTTAGTAAACCACAGCCATTACAATTTTCGATTGAATAGTTTAACAGAAATTCACAACTTTACAATTTAATTTTTCATAGATTTAATATTAGTTCGGGAGAGAACTGATTGTATGATTATAATAGTTCTTCAACGTAAAACGTCCTGTAAAACGGAGAAAAATATTCATTAAAACAACTTGAAGTTTTTGTAGTGTGAATTAATGATACAAACGATAATACCTATGTATCATTATATAACTAGTATTGCTTTTCAGTCATTCAATTTACAACTTACAGTACTCATGATATTTTCTCATTTTCAGTAGTACTATTAGAATAGATCTAAAATAAATACTCTGGAGATAGTACTCCTATATATAGTAACACGTCTGTGTTATTTTACTAATATACATGTCTTTTTCGACTGATATTCACAATTACAATGTCCACCAAAAATTATGAAGTCTGTTGATTTCGAAACTATATTTTGTAACCATAAAATACATGGTTATATACTGTTTTCTAGACAACAGTTCTACAAATTCATTGATTTGTATGCAGTAATGTTTGTACATTAAACATAACTTATATAAAATGGAAATATTGTAAAACATATCTAAATGTTTCACCACGAATGTCTTTCAAAAATAAAAGTAAATCCAATTATAAATATTACATTTACAATGATGAACTTTGTATGTGTGCAGAGATAGATTGGAAGAGTTTTTTTCTAAATAATTCATCTACTAATTTTAAATTAATATCACGCGATTTTTATGAACAAATAATCGAACTGTATGTGGAATATATAGAAGACAGTTTGATATTCTCGAATGTTAGCATGGGCTATGTGCAACAAAATATTTCCTCTTAAGAATGCTAATAATTACAAATATTTCTTATGGAATTAAAGACATAGAATGTTACGTTAACAACTTCGGTATATGAAGAAGGCAATTAACAAACAGAATTAGCAATGCCACAACCGAGTCAAATTTTTTACTAGTACTGTTTTTTTTTTCTTGATGTTTTCAATATTTTTACCTTCTACTGCGTTTCATTTATTCTGTAGCCAAGCGCTAGATTTAAGTAGCGGTAATGTTGGAAGTAATTTTAATAAAGAACGATAAGATCATAAGGGTAACACTTAAAACAGTGATGTGGTTTGCAGAACTATTATGGCAATACTTTTTCGACGAATTTCTTCATGTCGCTCATTTCCTGCAAGAGTAATAGTCATCATCAATAATTACAGATATCTTTAAAATATTTTCAGCAGTCGATTTATGGTGTATTAACGGATTGTATATAAATCTGCTCACCTCTTCGTAAAACGTATGCATCATTCCTCTGTACGTTCTAAATTCTGTTTGTGTCATGAACTGTTTGAGATACGAGGCTGTCATTTGCCCCCATCTATATGGTACTATTGGATCGCAATTGCCATGGCATTGTAGCAACGGGGTATTTCTATTTCCTATTGCTTCCTAAAAAAGTACAGAATAGTCACATTAATAAGTAAATATTATAATTCAACGTGCTATTATATTTTTTATTATATTTTATACATACACCAGGGAACTTTTGATGGAGAGGAAGCCAACACGATAAAGCTACAATACCAGCTAAGGGTTCTGGAAATGTGAGAGCACTATATATAGCTAGAGCACCACCTTGACTGAAACCACCAAGCACAATGCGCTTCGTAGGTATTCCCGCTGCAACTTCTTGTGCAATTAAAGTGTGCACCATTTCTGCAGCTTTCTTTATGCCTTCTTCATCTTCAGCTCCACTGGGATCCAGTGTTCGTAAATCAAACCTAAATTTATCAATGTATAAGTCTTTCGATGCTGGATAATTGAGAAATATACAGGCTGTCCCAAAAAATAGAATCACCTAAATATCTATCTTCTTGTCAAGAAGTCTTTTTTATACAATATGATATAAAGTATTCATTGAAGGGGGTAAGATGCGCCTTCTCATTTCTCGATAATGTAAAGATGGGGTCTTTTAGTAGTCAAAAGTGCTAGGTAAGAGATCAATCTGGGCTGCAATCACCCTCAAAAGTTCTATTTTTACGTTTACGAAAAAGTAAGTAGAGTTCTCCGTACCTCACACGGCAGATAGTGCCATTCATTTGCATGACATACTAGACAGAAAAATTACCTAATAAATATTACAGTTTAGTGTATCCAACCTCTGGTTTTGGATATCATTTAAGTATACGTATAATTGAATCAGAATAAATTTCCTTTACATCTTAATCTTATCTTTCCTTTACATCTTAATCTCTTATCAAGATCCGGCATTTGAAATTTACGCTAACGAATGTTTGGTATAATAGATCTTCATTCCATAATGAAAATGATCAAATGTAATGATAATACACATGAGCCGTTTAGTGCAAAAATGGTGCAAGACAAAACAGTTAACCATTGTATAATGAGAAATTAAGTAAAATACATGATAATATTGAAGGATATTGTTTTGTGCAAGCCACGCTAAAATTATTTATTCGGAAGCATACAGCTGCGCATTAGTAGCTATTATCATAAAGCCGTGACATCTGCATGCTGCAGAATAATGCAAATTACACCTCGTAAACGTAAAAATAAGACTTTCCAGGGCGATCATGGCCCAGATCGATCTCTTATCTAGCGCTTTTGGCTACTGAAAAACCCCATCTTTGCATTATCGAAAAATGAGAAGGAGTCTACCCTTTTAAGTGATACCCTTCACATTATAGCTTACTTTATAAATTAATACTGTACACTTACCAAGATGGCATTATGAATCCTGCATTTAATGACACAGGCATTGTAGGCCTAACATAATAGAACTGGATTATGTATCTATTAGAGAAATCTATAGTAGAATTACTTTTTTTAATGAAGCTATACATACGCAGTAGGACAGATAACTTTAATGTGAGGTAATCGTACTGCGCTCATTGAGCTGGCCCAGCCATGCCTGAAAGTCAGAATGGAAATTAAATCGACATATTATGCAAATTGGCATTACTACCACAGCATTACATAATTCATTAGCTCACCCTGTATCACCCAATCCATGGAAAAATATCAGCTGTAATAACAACACAATAATTAGCTGTCCAAGTCTTTCCGCATATATGCGACTAATATAATTTAATGTATTGAGATTTTAAATAAACAGGTTCAAAGAAGTCGTCTGCTGTATAAATAGGGGTGTATCAACTTTCGGTAACAATAACAAACGTTGGTCGGGGAGTAAAAACTAATACAACGTGGAATTACGTTCGATATTTCAAAAACGATAATATGACAAGAATAATTGACTTATAATTAATTGAATGTCGTTTTGCACTAGATATAACCAAGAAAGATATTTTTGTACTTACCGTAGCCGTGTGCCTGGCTGTAGCCGGTATCACGACAGGACTCGCCGACGACATTGTCTCTTGTGTTTTTGGACGGACTGTGCAGAAACAGGCAAAATGTATCCAGCTTTCGCAAAAATTCGGAATATTAGAATGGCGGATGATTCTATGCTACCTCTTAAAATCCCCAAAGTGATCAAACGCGGAATAGACGGAAGTCTTGCGCATGCTTTACAAGATTACATACATCTACATAGTCTCATAATGGCACACGCTTTAAATCAAAATAACTTCTTTACTAATTAACCAAACGACCTCAGTTTTTCTGCCATGCAGGGCGGGTTAATTTACTATTTAGGCGGTATATATGAAAATTTTGTAAATAGTGCGTTTAGTCTGAATAAGAAAAAAATTGAAACATGCAGTTGCTTTGTACAACTTATTCTTCATTTGGGCTTGTAACGAGAATTAAAAAATCTGTTTTGTAGATTTTTATAAGTTATGCGCATATGCTGAAAATTTCATCGAAATTGATCAAATGTTTTACGAATTACAAACGATTAAAAATGGCGAATATAAATTTTCATTACATATCGTCTAGTGAACTAATCTATTTAGATTAGCAATAAAATTGACGTCGTTTGGTCTACTTACAAAAAAGTCATTCTAATTTAAAGTGTGTGCCATTAATTATAAGAATATAACTGTACATTATATTTTCAAACCAAAATCAAAACTATTTCACGAATACCTGCATAATTGTCCATCATCAATAACTTGAGCGTTAAATACTTTAATATCGAGAAAAGATTCATGGTAGCGCACTCGAAATGACAATCTGCATTAACGACAGATTTAGGAATAGACTGCGCGTTTAGAAAGTTAATAAAACCATACTCGATATTGACATTTACGCAACGATGCATGTCGGGGAAAGCACACAAGTATATACCTGTCTTTCCACAAGACAATGCAATTTTACGTTTTACATGCTTCTCCGAAATTAAATGATTGTTCCTGAAACTTTCCGAAAGCTTTCAACTTTACATGCATGGACTGGATTCACATAGTATACATATATTTATTAAAAATTCAACTATGAAGTGTTATTCAATGTACACTCATCTTGGAAATGTTTAAATATTCATTGATATTAATGTTTTTAATCATTTTTTTAAAATAACAATGCCACGAGAACGTGCGCATTGTATATAAACTCTATTGCTTGGAATAACTTCTTCGTTACTGATTGAAATTGTTATTGCTATTGGGGAGCTGATTTTCGAAATGTTGATTAACCGGTACTACCGTCTTATCCGAAATGGAACGGTGTACTGTGTACGCGCTCTTTTCATATTTCAGTGCAGGAAGGAAATGCACAGGAACCCCTTCGTGTAACATCTCGACCAATCATAGGCGAGGACGTATTCAGTCGAGCTTGCGATACTGTGCACACCAGTGGCATAGCTGGGATATTGCACGGCTTCCTCGCGCATGCGCGACGATTTTTAGCATCGGTAAAGTATAAGTTCGGCTAAAATGGGGTACCTTGGTCACCCCGCATAATTTCGCAAAATTCTGTTTTTATTCGATTTTGAAATATGAATGTATAACATGTACCCAGACAACCAAAAATCCAAATTTGGACGACCTCCAAATTTTGCGGTCTTCGTTCAGAAACGCGTTGGTAAGCCTAGATTAAAATTCATAAATGATGTATGTATACATACATGGTATACATACATACGCATGTAAGTATGTGTACGTTATTTGAAACATATCGTATTTTGAGATTATACGTATATACGTATACTCATTTGTAAATGTAAATAAAGTTGGTCATCAACTGATAGCGATCAGTTTACGAATTACAGATATCAATTGTATGGACGTGCCGCTACACGTATGATAATTTTGCGTATGTGTTTATATATGTGTATGCGAGCGTGTAAACTCGACGAGTTCTTTCACCACCAGTGCTGTATTCTGTATTTACCGGCACGTGCAATGCATGGATTGGCTACTGATGTTATTTGATTCTCTTTCGTTAATATAATTTTTATTGCAAATTTAAAGGTACGTAAGATTATTAAAGTAACATTTCTTCACGTATTGATATTATTATTAACATTTCGAACTGTGTAACATTAGTACCATTTCCAGTCGTTTTCGTTGATTATGAAGTTACTTCGCTCCATTTGTTACTCTAACAAACGATTCGACCAGTTTTTGAATTATTCTAACAGTTAAATATGAAAGAGAACGATATTAACCTTACCATAAATTGATATTATGCTACAGACGCGTTTGACGTGTCGTTTGTTCGGTTGGACGCGTAACCAATATACCATCACTTTTTCGGTAATTTATTGCATCGTTGAAAAATCTCTCTATTCAATTAAATCCTTCGAAGTATAAAGATACTATTTACGTAAAATTGATTACGATAGTTAACGATTTTATCGGTCGGATGTCTCTCGTTTATGTTTTTTCCTGGCATACGTGGCATTGTTATTAACAATATTTATGCTGTTTACAGATGTGGTCAAGTATAATTATTTATCTGCTGCTTTTGTGTACAACGCATCTCGAAGCAGATAAAAAGGTCAATAAATATGTGACCACTTTAATAGACGCAAAGTGGAAGGAAACACCATTGATACTCGAAGCCGCCGAGTATCTCAGTGATGAAAATCCAAATTATTTTTGGAAATTGGTAGACACGTTTGCCACCAATGATTTTAGGAATGGTAATTTCGATCTGTCTTCTATTATAATTGTTCTTTAAGTTGTTACATTTTTCAATTTTCTGTTGCAGTTGCAGAAAGAGATAATTATAATAACATTATTGAATTTGCTGAAAAGTTTTTATCATTGTCAGAGGTAGCACTACTTAAGCTAGGATTATCTTTACGTATTTATTCTGCACGAGTCGAAATGTTCACTCAAATGGCCCATAATAAAAATATTTCCAAGTTTGACTGTTATAATGTAGTGGACATTGGTGGAAGATTCACGTGTTCCATAGAAGAATTAGATGAATTACTTAACCAGGTAAGAAATAAATTGGTATTCAATAAAATTATGTATATATATACATATCTAACGAGCCACATGTTTTGTAGGAGACATGGGTGAACCCTGATACTTACAGTGTAGATCATAGCTATCGTATGTCTCAACAGTCTGAGAAAGTTGTTATATTATATGGGCAAGTTGGATCTCCAAATTTTGCTAGTTTTCATGAGAAGTTGAAACACCTTGCAGACACCAAAGGGTTCAATTACATTTTACGGCATTATTTAAAGGTATTATCGATAGATAATAGTAATCGATTTGATATATTTGTATCATTTAGATGTTCTTTTTTGTATAATTTTCATAGGATAGAGCAAGTGAGAATGTACGTTTATCGGGATACGGTGTGGAGTTGCAAATGAAGTCTACAGAATATAAAGCTACGGATGATTCGGACATTAAAGATAATGCTGACAAAGATTCCGAAACTTCTGGCGACAGTACAGAAGAAATAGATGGAATCAATTTTGTGACTCTAAAGTAAGGTGGCTACGTATTTGATCTATATCATTTACAAATTCTAATAACAATTCCATCGCCTTGAAAAAAATTAATGTACAGAGTTTTATCGATAAATGTCCCAAGTGTCTGGCCTGTAATTGTCACAGTACTATTCCCATTATCGCGGGGTATACCTCGTCAGGGTCCCTGAAGCTCTGGAGGACTTTCATCAACATATTCGTGGCATTTTTCTAATGCAAATGATACCAAATATGATATAATTCCGATGATATTAACTCGAGCTTCGTTGTCCTTCTCTACGTTCGGCAAAAGTAAAAGAATAGTATCCCTGGCCGGACCCGTGTTTTGGACAATTATCGATAAAACACTGTATCGGGAACGCCAGTTTAAATTTTATTCGGTAGAACATGTATAGCTATAATCTTTCTAGGAATTTGTACCCTGATAAGCAAGCAGAATTGGATAAATTGCAGACTCATTTATTGGAAACTAGTCACGAGATCGGTGCTTTGAAAGTATGGCAATTTCAGGAACTAAGTCACCAGGCAGCTGAAAGGATAATGAACTCCCCTATGAGCGAATCTATTAACGTTCTGACAGATATTTCCCAAAATTTTCCCATGCAAGTAAATATATCTCTACAAACTTGACAAGCTAGGTTTCGTTCTGTTTGAACAAGTGAACACTGATATTTGTTCTTCTCCCGCCAATAGGCAAAATCCTTGATTAGAACGAAAGTGAACAACGAAATGAAAAAAGAGATGAAAGTGAATCAAGCAATTTTCTCTTCGAATTTGAACATTCAACCCACGGATACTGCTCTTTTCGTGAATGGGTTGTTCTTCGATTTGGACGCCGTCGACGTTCTCAGTCTTTTGGAATCGCTGAGGAGCGAGCTCAGATTAATGGAGTCTCTTCGTAAAATCGGTACGATGGATCCTTTATCGGGACATAACGCGTCGTCGCATTACATAATTACTAAATCTTTCGTATGATTCATTGATAGGATTCAGTAATACGAAGATGAGCAAATTACTGTCGCTAGATTTGTCTACGAATATGGATGAGCAAGAGTTCGCGATGGATATAAGAGATACAGCTATAATTTGGGTAAACGATGTCGAACAGGATTTAACGTACGCGAGGTGGTCGGCATCGTTAACAGAATTACTGAGACCAACTTTTCCGGGGATGCTCCGGAACATTCGAAGGAATTTATACAATTTGGTTTGTACATACTTGGAAAAAATTCTATGTATTATCGCACGGAATTTCACGTAATTGTTCTACAGGTCTTGATCGTTGATCCGTTGAGCGCGGAGTCTGCTCCTTTAATATCTCTCGCACAGTCTTTGTTCATGCACGCTGCTCCATTGCGAGTGGGCTTTGTATTTGTAACAAATTATGACACTTCGGTGAATGGTTTAACGGATGCCAGTGTCGCGGTGAACAATGCGTACCATTATTTTGCTGAGGTCAAAGGATCGGTACAGGCTCTACAGTTCCTGGTAAATGTAAGTGTTCTTTTTTTGTGCTTCAATCCCCGAGTTTGTTAGAAACGGGTACCATTGCGTAACGTTTCGTTCTAGATGGGAAATCACATGGGACCAAACGGAGCAGACCTGGACGACGTAAAGAAAGCCATAAAAGCGCAGGATTCGTCGGCTAATATTAACTATATTCTGGGTGAGGAATCCGAGTACGACGTAGGGCGCCATTTGGCCAGTGATTTCGTGAAGCGATCCGGCTTCAACACATTCCCGCAAGCTTTAATGAATGGCGTACCTTTGTCCGCGGAGCAACTAAACGCCGATTCGTTTAAAGAAGCCGTTCTCTCTACCATCATGTCGCAAACACCGGCGTTACAGAAAGCAGTGTATCGGGGCGAAATAACCGAAGGAGACGATGTCGTTGATTACATTATGAACCAACCGAATGTTATGCCACGGTACGATCTCTTTGTCTGGCATCCGTAATTCGTCCAATAATAACTTATCTTTAACAATTTTGTAGCCTAAACGAGCGAATTTTGAAAGCAGAGAAGCATACGTGGTTGAACTTGATCGGAACTACACCCAGCGATGAAGACCGCGCCAAGTGGAGTCCCGAGGACTTTTCAACATGGTTGATGAGCAGACTACGTTATGTTTACGTGCCACGCCGTACTAGCATACACCATTTGTATAGCTTCTGGGTGGTAGCAGACTTAAAAACTCCGGCAGGCAGAGTATTGTTACGCGAGGCTTTGGACTACATAGTAAGTCATACGTCTTCGCATAAAGATTCGCATAAAGATTCGCATGTAGTTGTTACGAGCCAGGGCCGCGAGCAGCACAAGTAGCCGGCGAAGGGTTGTTACCCTAGGAATATAGTTGCAATTTGATAGTTAAAGGTACGCGAACGAACCTGATGTAAAATGAATCGCTGAGGTTGATAGTGGGCCTCGTAATTAGTATAATTTAACCGATACAACCCGAGCGGTACGATTGTATCGTGCGGGGACGTTCAATTAGTCGATTAGGATTTTGCACAGCACGAATTACGTGTGGTCACGTAGTCGTAGAAGTAAAGCTTTAATTAATTAATTGCTCGCTGTAACTCATCAGGAATCCAACGTCGACGTCAGAGTTACCGTAATCGTGAACCCTACGACCGATGAAAACAACAACTATCAGAGCATCACGACCGATATCAATCAAGTAGTGTTGGCTGCTTTGAACAGTTTGCCTGCAGAGAAGGCCAAGAATTTCATTCGTCGCGTGATTCAGGAAAACGTGGCTAGCGATATTGCTAAGGGAGATTTCCAAATAGAGGTGAGGACAGGGATAATAAATGTGTCCGTACATTAATGTTAAACTACTACAGAATACGTTAAATGAAAACTAGGAGGAAGCTGTGAAGGAACAGTTGAAGATGCAAACCGACGAGCCCGCTATCCATCGACAATACGTTAAAGCAGTATTGAACATGGAAGAAGGCGTCCGAGGAATTGTATGCAATGGAAGATTGGTCGGACCGTTCGACCACAACGAGGAATTCACGAGCGAAGATTTCTCTTTGTTGGAAAGATTCAGTCATTCCAGTTACGGCGAGAAACTATTTAAAAAATTGATCAAAGAACAGTTGCTCGAAGACGACGAATATGGTATGTGATAATTCAGCTGATCAGCGAATACGTATGTTCTCGAAAATTAATGTTCGCGCTTTCTTCGCCGCAGAAAAGAACGAAGTCACGGACGACATGATTATGAAAATCACATCGTTGTTAGTGTCGCACCCTCAGACACGAAGTAGATTCGATGTACCCTTCCACAGTGACGATCACAGGTGAGTTCTGCTACGCCTAGTTCAGATTGTACCGACAGAAGAATAATTACGACACTAACAAGTTACGATATTCAGCTCCATCAAGATTCCAGCAGCGAATCAGGACCAAGTGGCATTCACTTTGGTCGCCATCGTGGATCCTGTGTCCCGCGGCGCTCAAAAGTTGGGTCCCATTTTGAAGACATTACAGCAGTCTCTCAATTGCAACATCAAAGTTTTCCTGAACTGTTTAGATAAGAACAGCGACATGCCGTTGAAAAGGTACGGAATCTGTTGAGCAATAGACGTTCAACTGCTCTGAAGTAGGGCTGTTCCTTTCCTTCAAAGGTCGAAGATTTTGAGGCTTCAAAGATGATGAGTAGATCGCGGATCTTTATTTAAAAAATTGGAAATTTGAAAACTTCGAAGTTGCCTTCGTTCCTTCGAATCCTTCGAATCTTAGAAGAGTCGAAGTTTCGGAAAAGTAACAGACCTACTCTGAAGTGCACTCCAATATGGAATGCACTTTCTTCCAGCACAACTCAATGTCCGGATGTTGACTTGACTTGGCATCTTTATTATTTTAGTTTCTATCGGTTCGTATTCGAGCCCCATTTACAATTTCACGCCGATGGTCGCATTAACGGAGCAATGGCAAAGTTCACAAAGTTGCCCACCTCCTCTTTGTTGACGCAGAATATTCACTCACCCGAGAACTGGTTGGTAGAAGTAGTCAGAAGCGTTTACGACTTGGATAATATTAAATTGGACAACGTTGCAATGGGAGTACACAGGTAAACGTCGCATATATCGGGCTGTTGCTTGAATCCTGTGCTTATGTTCCAAATGTAATTTTATATCGAATTGTTGTAGCGAGTTGGAATTAGAGCATCTACTGCTAGAAGGTCACTGTTTCGAAGCGGTGATGGGAAATCCTCCTCGAGGATTGCAATTCACTTTGGGTACGGAGAGGCAACCATTAATGGTAGACACTATAGTTATGGCGAACTTGGGATACTTTCAACTGAAAGCCAATCCTGGCGAATGGCTATTGCGGCTTCGACAAGGCCGGTCAGCTGAAATATACGATTTCACTAGCGTCGGTGGCCAAGACGTTATACAAAACGGCAACGACGTCAAAGTCGTTATAAGCTCGTTGAGAAGTCACGGGTTAAAGGTTAAAGTGTCCAAAAAACCGGATAAGGTTGGAATGGATCTGTTGTCGGAGGACGATAAAAATTCCGGATTTTGGAATTCCATTTCGAGGTACGCGATACTCTGGCCCTATCCGATCTATTTCGAGCGATCTCGCGTAGACTTTGTCGATCACCGTAGTCTTAAATTGCTTGAACGATTCAGTTGCCCTCGAACTTTAACTTTTACTTGTTCTCTGTTTTTTAGCTTTTCCAAATTTTGGTAAGCTTCTCATGTTTAAATAAATTGCGTCGCACCGCGTACTCTCGTACTCTTAAATGTTGTCTAGCACACGTTCGAACGACAACGTTTAACTCCCGCTTACGGAATGTCATTTCCTTCGTTTTGTTCAATCGATTTTGTTCAAATCAGGCCATTCACGACAAACGAAGAGACTGACGAGGAAGATGAGAAGTTGAACATCTTTTCCCTGGCGTCTGGTCACTTGTACGAAAGGTTTCTGAAGATCATGATGTTGAGCGTTATAAAGCACACCAAGACTCCCGTAAAATTCTGGTTTCTAAAGAATTATCTTTCGCCAACGCTAAAAGTAAGAAAAGAAATTCTATGAGCGCGGGTACGCGTGACTGAGAAGCTGTTGCAACGTATGTACTGCTTTTAGGATTTCTTGCCGCACATGGCCAAAGAGTATGGTTTCGAGTACGAGTTGGTGCAGTATAAGTGGCCCCGTTGGCTTCATCAGCAGACCGAGAAGCAGAGGACGATATGGGGTTACAAGATCCTATTTCTGGACGTACTCTTTCCGTTAAGCGTGAAGAAGATTATATTCGTGGACGCCGATCAGGTATAAAAAGAAGTTTGATAACACTGTCGGAGCAATCAGTGCACAACAACATTCCTCATTTTCCAATTGATTAGGTTGTGAGAGCGGATTTGAAAGAGCTGGCGACGATGGATCTGGGAGGGGCACCGTACGCGTACACTCCATTCTGCGACAGTAGGACTGAAATGGACGGATTTAGATTCTGGAAGCAAGGCTATTGGCGGAACCATTTGCAAGGTCGCGCTTATCACATCAGCGCGTTGTACGTGGTGCACTTGAAACGGTTCCGACGTATCGCTGCCGGTGACAGATTGAGGGGACAGTACCAAGCTCTGAGTCAAGATCCTAATAGCTTGGCTAATCTAGATCAAGTTTGTATTTTACGATAACTGTAATGATGTCCTTGTCTCGTTTAACGGATCGTTTAACTAAACGCTCGTTTCAGGATCTTCCCAACAACATGATTCATCAAGTGACCATAAAAACGTTGCCGCAAGAGTGGCTGTGGTGCGAGACCTGGTGCAACGACGCATCCAAGAAATACGCGAAAACTATCGATTTGGTAAATGCAAACATTTTATATCGAGTCGTAAGAATAGCGAATTTTCTTCCACATTGTCGGAAGGTAAAACGCAGATACGTTTAGCGTTGTATAATGCTGATTCGCAATATTTTATATGGCAGTGTAACAATCCGATGACGAAGGAAGCCAAGCTGCAAGCCGCCATACGCATTTTACCGGAATGGGTGGGATACGACGAAGAGATAAAGGCCTTGCAACAGCAAGTGGAGAACCAAAATAGACAAACTGAGAAAGAGGAGCACGGTACATATACGCGCGATCGTGGTGTTTTCGATACAGTAAACCCTGCTATAACGATTTGTACCAAATTGAATTTAGTTTGATCTAATTTGTATCAATTCTCCGAGTATCTTATAACGCGGTACGAATTAATCGTGTTATAGGAGTGTTGACTGTACATTATTGATTGGCTAAAACATCATGATTTCGTTCGTTTTAGAAATTTTCGAAGAAGAATCTGCGGAGAACTCGAAACACGAAGAGCTATGAGGGCGACGTTAGGCGCGCAGCACTCGCGAAAATAATATTGCCGATACGGTAATAAGGTAATTTAACATTGTTACAAAAGTTCGTCGGCATTGGGAAGCGTATGGTGTCTGCGACCAATTTGGTTCCCAATGTTGATCGATCGGTGTCCAATTCCATCGTAGTCTGCGATCGATCGTAATGTAGTCGCGACACCGTATCCAAAGTCCGTTAAAGGATCGAAGGATACGGACGAGAATGAATATCGAAAATAAAATGAACAGCATCGATCGCGGTATCGTGGTTGGTCGTGGACACGGGGATCTGCGTTCGTAAGGAGAGCGCGATTGTGATTTTGTATCGTCTACTGCATAGTTGTAAGAAATAAACACGTAACGTTTCTAACTGGTTTTCACAAATACTCATTTCTGCGATGAATGCGCGTTCGACACGTTGACAATATTGATAGAAAGGAAATATACAAGGAACCTAAATACCAACGGTCGCGCGTGTTCGTCGCAAGTGTACTAAAAATTGCACCGTCTGCTTTGTCGGCTCCAGGAACGATCCCGATATCAAAGACGGCGCATCCGTCAGTTTCGCTCCGGTATTGGTAAACTTGCTACGATTTCGCGGTAGCAGATACCGAGAGTGTTTAGTTTGTCGCTAATGACATCTCTCGCCGATAGAAAAACACGTTGATCGAGTCGCGATCCGACGCGCGCGAGACCGTGTAAACTGCTCGGCGCGTTTATTGTTTTCTTAGACACGGTTGGATTGTTTGTCGAATTGAAGAGGAACTCGGACGACACGCAACACATCGCGACGATGAACGAAGCAGCTCCAGGCGATCGACTATCGTACGTAGTTTCATCGAATTCAGTAATTTATTTAACTAGATGATGATTGTTTGTGTTCTCGTGTCCTCAATGGAATGTTCAACGGGTTCCAAGTCGTATCGACGATTCAGAGACTACGAAGGTCGAGTGTCGAATCGGTAGCGAAAGAAATTCGGCGATCGATGTTTTCACGTTCTTTTTCTGTCGCATTGTGTGTGTATATGTACAGTACGCCCCTGTGTAAATATCTGTACATCTCGTAGGTATTAAGTGGGATTAAGATGACGCGGATGCAATATGCTCGCGTTCCTTCAGCCGTTATCTTGTTTCGTTCGCTGCCTCTTGCCCTGATATTTTCGAAAGTGATAAGTGCACGTAGAATATTTTTGGACGAGAAAGCAGTGAGCTGAACCGACGCGCAGTGATTTGAGATGTAATTGTACGTGTACACGGATATTAAAAACGTGTATTTATTTCTTAACAAACAATTAGCAAGCAATAAGGGAAAAGACAACTTTTGCAGTAAGATTTCTTTCGTGATCCAACGAGTTGTAAGTATCCGGTAACATATGGAAATAACTTCTCTCGACACTATTATTTGACAGAAAATTATCGAGTTTCTCATAGATATCGCAGAGTCATTGAAACGCCTACCAATAGGTTTCCGGTAAGCTGCTGAAGCGTCGACACGTCTAGCCAAGAAGAATTTATTATACAAGCAATTCGACTGTTAACTATTTGTAAATTTATAATGAACCAATCGACGATGCCTGAAAAATAAATTATACCGAATTTCTTCGGCGGGAAGTAAACGCGTTTAGATTTTCGATCGCATAAAACAGACACTGGTCGTCTCGTTTGTTTCTCGATCGGGACAAACGAGAGATTGTCCGCGTTCGATCGCATACGCGAGTTGGTGCTCAAATGCATTGAAACAATAAGACAGACGGCCAGCGTGTGTCCTTTGGACGGGCGTGCGATCGATGGATCTGTGTCGATCGAAATCGCTCGGAAGGGCGTGCACGAGCTACGGTCCGTTCGAACGGAAGCGATCGTTCGGAAAAAGAAAGCGGCGCGTTGGTAGCACTCGATGCGAGGAGTACGCGAATACTGGAACGCCTCGCGAAGGAACGAGACAGATGACAATGGACGAGTACTCGTGTTGACAATGAGAAGGCGAGGGAGAGGGAGAGGGAGAGTACAAGTAGATAGCAGGTTCGAAAACTGAAGAGGCAGATAGATAGAGGATGCGAACTCGCTCGCACTCGGATCGAAAAAGGAGAGGGTGAGCTGGGTCCGTTGGGGTTGGGGAAGGGGCGGTCGCTGATCGGGGGAAGAACGGGAGAGGAAACCGGAGAGGAACGGGAGAGGAATCGAATCCGTGAATCGGGATAGGACGGAGGGGCAAGCGCAGCGAAGCGAGAAGGTGAGCGAGAGCAACAGAGAGCCGAAGGAGAGAGTGGGAGAAACTCATCGAGAGTTAAGTTATCTGGTAAAACAAACCGACTAGACTGGACAGAGGATTTTCTACTGAAAAACCGACGGCATGAAGTGGCAGGCGGGTTTTCTTGTTTATGTAACTAGTGACGCTTGTACAGTCCATCCGTGTCTGTTGGTCGCTGGTCGACCGCGGGGACCTAACGGCTCTCGAAATCGTTCTCTCGACCGACTTCGTTGCTCGTTCTAGCGTTGTGACGCGTCGCGGCCCCCTCCTCGACCGTGTTTTGTATTTCGTACTCGTTTTAGCGTTCGCGCTCGAGCTCGCGATCACCTTCGCGAAGGCTGAGTTCACTTTCGCGTCTTCGTTTTTCTTTCCCATATTTTCGTCCCGCTGATCGATCGTTCGCATCGGTCGCATCGTCGAATCAATTGCCTGCGGCGAACCTCACGATCTAAGGAGACTGCGTGCCACTGCGCATCGACCCGAGGAACATGGACGACGAGACGATCAAGCTGTGAGTTCCAATATACAACCTTCCGGATCCGTTTCGGCGTCGATCTCATCGCTCGATCGATCCTAGCCTGCATCCCCTCCTTCCCGCCCCAACAGGCCACCGGAATGGGGAGCTCGAGCGTACAGTTTGCGAATCGGGAATCAGGTACTTCGAGCGATTTTCACCAGGGAAATATGCCTAACCGAGCGGTTTCAATTTCTTTCCCGACACTCGCGCTTTCTCCTAACGAATGTTCCCTCACGCGATCTTACCGTGTTATACACCTCACGCTCTTCCTGCCTTAACGATCTGTACGTCCGATCGTAAACTACGGTATTGCCTCGATAACGCTGGCACCTGTTTTGCATTCCGGTAAACCATCGATGGCTCGCGGTAAATCTTCAAGCTCTAAATCATTTTAAGTAATAACTCCGTTAACGTTGACAATCTCTTCGCTCTCTGTTGAAAACGATATGTGTTATAACAATAAATATGGTAGTAGAAACAGGATGATAGTGTTGTAAGGAACGTGAGCCGGTTCCCCAACCCTGTCGCAGTTTCGTGTCGCTGCAAAGTGCACCCGCGACTGTTATCCAGGTAGTACTGTACTTTCCTCTTGAACTGCTGCAGGGGGAGTATATAAAGCCCACCAAAACTGGTTCCCGCGTCCCCTATTGGTCGACTGTATTTCACGTAAATACACAATTTCGTGACACGTAAACTCCGGACGTTACGCGAATACAACGTTCATGTTAGGTACAATCGTACAAAGTTCGACGTTTCCTTTGATCCTACCGATCAAATATTTGTCGTACGGACCACAGTTTTCTTTTCGATGAATCCAGGAAAAAGTGTCCCAACATGGAGGACACTACATATGCTTTGATAAGGAAGTAGTTATGAAGTAAGATTGGGTGCAGTGCGTCAAATGCGTAGGTTGATTCTACAGATAAAAAAGTATCGGTCATTCTATCTGTGACGCCTGTCGGAAACTAAGATTTCATATAAAGATTCTCCGTTCTAATACAATTTTTCAGGTGATTTAAACTTGAAAGTCCTCTTGTAGAATTTCCAATAACGTTAACGTCTAGTCGAACTTCGATTTTCCTATCGAGAAGGCAATTCTTTACCACCTGTGCAATACGAATTGCGGGTAATTTATCTTCTTCAGCAGTAGGTTGCCTACGTGCTTCTATTTGTGAAATAAACATAAACCTACCACGGTCAAATTGACTGGTTTTCTATTCCATAGTTGATGAAATAATAAAAACGCTTTCATAGGAAATGATTGAATCGACTTCTTTATTTAAGCACATACTGGGTATTTCACCTAACTTGACCACCTTAAATATCTTTGTTGCTTTTAAAGATACGTCAAATGTCTGCGGGACAAAGTTGAATAGTAAAGTGGGGCTCATACGATACAAAAAAATTTTTGTTTCTATGTCATTCTTTTTAGAGATATGAAGGTTACCTTCATTTTTTTTAATGGAATGAGGTATTTTATTAATACATCAATCGATGCAGCTGGACAGTACATCCTAACCTATGCATGTCGAAAAGTTATATAGAAGTTCAGGAGATGTTTCAATTTAAATAATTCTAAAACACCATTACTGAACTACTAAGACGTTACACTAGTAAATAAAAGCTAACGTCTTAGTACGACAGTAACGGTGTTTTAGAGTTATTTAAATTGAAATATCTCTTGAACTACTAACTTTTCGACATACATAGGTTAGTATGTACTTTTTTTGTAACGAATGTCCAGCTGCATCGATTGGTGTATTAAAAAATACCTCATTCCATTTAAACAAATGAAGGTGACCTCCATATCTATAAACAAAATTATTTTTGGTATCATCAAAAACAACAAAGATATTTAAGGTGAAATTCAAGACAGGTGAAATACCCGGTATATTATAGTAAAAACTATACAATCTTCTCATTTCTGTAAGTGTTTTATATGTTTTGGGATTGGTAGCTTTAGCGTTAAGTAGTTCTCATATCCTTTTTCTGCTTCTCGCGTTCTTCTGTTAAGCGAAACTCTATCGTTATTATCGAATCGGAGGTAGCGGAACTCGAGGAAAGAAACAAGATAGTTTGCGGGACACGCCAACAGGATCGAGTTACGATCTACGATCGTTGTTGATGCGGTTGAGTTCGCGATTAAACGACGATTACCCGTGTTCACCGATGTCTGCGCGATCGGTGATACGCGTCGCGACGAGTACCAGAAAACACGTTCAATTTCCGCAAGCCTGTGCTCTTCATCATCCACACCGAAGGGGTGCAAACAGCCCCTCAGCATTGATGATTGAAACCACATATTTCGAAAATCAGAGAACTCGAAAATATAATTTCTTGTTCGAGTTGCGTTTTTGAATGGGAAGACTAAGGAAAATTTGTTTAAAGGATGTATGGACCCTTTGCATTCCGAATTATTTTTCAACTATATTGCCAACAATTCCCTGCCATTTTAAGTGTTTTATTTGAGATTTATTTCAAAGGGCAGTTCCTTACCTGCTACTTATTTTAAACAATTTTGCTTACTAATTATATTAAATATAGCTGTCAAACTTTGTTGTACTTCATATTTGTGGAACTTATATTTGTTTCTAACTAAAAAATAAGAAATTAAATAAATAAAGGAAGAACCAAATACGTATAAAAACCCGTTCCATTTACATTTTTCTTTCTCTGATTTCGTGTCACACCGACGAAGGAGTGCATAGGGTTAACAATTTGAATATTTGAATATACAGGGTGTCTCAGCTGAAGGAGGCCGCCTAAATATCTCCTTTTGTTTTTAATGGTACAAAAAGAATATTTATGGCATAATTTAAATCGTATCGAAGGAGGAATATCATAGAAGAACCATTTCTTTCGTCCGGTTATTTTTTCAAGGTCATCATTATTTTTCTATCGGGAAAACTTATCCTTTTTTATTTCATCTTATAGCGGCTGAAAAAATACATTTGAATGTCATTAACAAGATGGAATAAAAAAAATAAGTTTTCCCGATAAAAAAAATAAGGATGACCTTGAAAAAACTGAAAAATTAACCGGACAAAAAATTGTTCTATGATATTCCTCCTTCGATACCATTTAAATTATGCTATAACCATTCTTTTTGCGCCATTAAAAATAAAGGAGACATTTAGGTGGCCTCCTCCAGCTGAGACACCCTGTATATTCTATAAATAATTGGCCTCGGCATGACAAGCTCCGATTTTTTAATTTTTTATTTAAAATATTGTTATCGAGAATTGTTCGTAACAGAAAATCCGTTCTTTTTTCAAAACTTCGCCATTTTTGCCATTTCGCAAATTTCAATAAAAGATGAATGTCATGCTGACCGTTGTAGCATAAACTAACGATTTATTTTGATTTTTTTGTTTCTTATCATTTTTGTGCATTGTATGCTGATCGGCGCATTAACAGGACGCCATTTTCAAGCCACCATTGCACCATTAAACATAAAGGAGATATTTACGTGGCCTCCTTCAGCTGAGACACCCTGTATACCGATATAACACTAAACCTTCCGAGCACTAAAAGCGATTATTTATGTTTTTGCTTATAAAAATTACAAGGCTTTATTTATTTAAATTTTGTCCAATTTTTTAGTACAATATAAAGAAACTTATTGAATCAATTTCCATGTAAGCAACTAAATCATTTCAACAATTGTAAAATGAATGTTGAGTGTTAAACGCCGGTGTATTATCTCTGAACCAAAATAGAAAACACGTATTTCTTAATTTTTCGCCGTTGAACAATAATTATTCGCAACGAATGATACTCTTTCACCTCCTGCGAAGAAAGTTATCAATTACGGCTTACGTTTTTGTAGGACATGGTGTGAGCGAAAAGGTAGTTGACGGTGGTGATCAAGATAAATAAATATAATAAAAGAAGACACGGGTCGAATATTTTTCTAGGATCAACGTCTCTTGTAAGTTCGACTGAGGAACTTAGAACGAAATCGAAAACCGCTCGAAGCGACGCGCGGATTCCCATCCTCGGTTGCGGGATTCCCGGAACGCGGCGCGCATTTTTCGTATTTTTATGTTTTCGCATGTCGCGATTCTTTCTGGTTGTTTTCGGGCCACCGCGGTGCACCGGTCGGGGCAGGAAGAGGGAAGATAGTTGACGGCGCGTATCAGCGAACGCGAGAGGAAACGCAAAGAGGCGTATAATTTGTTTCTCTGTTTTCCCCCTTCTTCCGTTCGTCTCCATCGTTGATAGATCGGCTTTGATGTTTCGAATATAATTTTGCACACGAGGACGCATGGCGTCGCGCGTGATCGAGCTCGATCGGATCGTTGGGCCGTGATCGCCGCCTTCCACCGCGATTGGAAGCCGATAACGATTGAAAGAACGGCTCTTTGCACACGGCATCGTCGCTATCTCGCCGTCGGATAACGACTTACGCGACAGGTATCGATAGCGATCGCAGAAACGACAGGCCAACGATAAATTGAGTCACGTAAACGCATTCGCGAGATTCCGCAGGCTCGTATCTCACGATTGCGGTTCCCGACGCGCGATTCGTGACGATCGGGCCAATGGTCTTCCGTCTTTCCGAGGACGGTGTCCAACGATCCGAGTCGGCCGATCGACGTGTCCTTGATCGACTGGAATCTAGAGATGACACGCGATCTACAACACAGATTTGGAAATCATCGTCTTTGAATATCATTGTCTCCACGTTCGCGATTCTATCTCGATCGCTTTCGCTGTTCTCGTATTCCCGTGTTTGTACCCGTTCAGGGGTATTTAGTTGACCGCAAGATGCGTAGAAAGTCAACGTCGAGCACTCTGCTCGAGTTGTCGCCTCGAAAATCTCAGCCTCGCGAGCAGCGAGCAGGAAACTCGGAGATTTCGACGGGGCAGCGATGGAATATCAGGGACTGGAGGATGCTGCGTCGCAGAACGATCACGCGGGGTGCGATACAGTTTTCAGAGCGATTCACTTTCCGATATTTTCTGAATGTCTCTTCCTACTTTGGATCGGCGCCACAAATATCGAACCACCGTGTATTTCGAGAAAGAGAAAGAATCTGTAACCCGATAGCAGGCAGCTCGGATCGATAAATTGATTTCGAATGTTTCACAGATTCAAAGACAAAGCCGTGTATGGATACGGGACGAGTATTCCGCCGAACAACAACGATCTCGAGGAAAACGGAGCATCGTCCCCTAGGAAGGTGATCTTCTGCGTCCACGGGAAGCTCTCCGGTTGCTGCACGGTGGTGAAAGGCGGTGGTGGCGGTCCGATCGAAGAGATGTCAGCCACCGATTACCGAAAACATTCTTCGAGTAAGAGCTCTGTCGAAATTCGACCATGTCCAATCAAGTATTTCATCTTGTAATCCGATCCGCGCGTGTTTTACAGTGATACCGGAAGATCATTGCCACAGGGAACGAAATGAGGAGATCGACAAGAAAGCGAGAAAGAAACTGCTGCTTGCCAGCATACTTTGTGTAATTTTCATGATCGCGGAAATCGTAGGTAATATTTCGCGCGCAGCAGTACCGTAGAAAAACTGCGTGACCGTATACGGATTTAACAGAGAATTCCTTGTTTCAGGTGGAATATTGTCGCACAGTTTAGCCATAGCGACGGACGCTGCGCATCTGCTAACCGATTTCGCGTCCTTCATGATCTCTTTGTTCTCTATATGGGTCGCGAGTCGACCGCCAACTAGGAAAATGCCGTTCGGATGGTACAGAGCAGAGGTGAGTATAGTAACATGAGCCCCTTATCTCAGTGGTCGGCAAACTCATTAGTCAAAAGAGCCAAATGTCAACAATACAACGATTTAGATTCCTTTTGAGAGCTAAAGTTCTTTACAAGAACCCTGTTTTTAGAAGTCGGTTAAAACTTGGTACACTGAATAAAACTGGATATAATACTTTATAATAATCTCATTTATTGATTAACACGTTCCGTGCCACGTTTACCACTGATGGTACACGTTAAACTATTCATTCAGGCTGATGTATTTATTTAATGCGCTAGAAACATATATTTTATAACAATTTTAACGCTGTAGAATATACAGGGTGTCTCAGACCACCCGTACCACTCATTTATAATCTAGAAAATAGGTTATTTTCAAAAATTGAAAGTGTTTCTTTTATAAATCAGATGGTGATATTTTTAACTTCCGGTTTCGGCCGGAAATAGGTGATTGAGACCGGAAGTTAGCTTTTTCAAATGGAACATGGTATTTTTTATCACGGATTCGGATTCTATGCGAAAAAGCAAGAAACTTTTGTCTGATACATTTTTTCAAGAAATGTCATTTTATGTTGTTTATGTAACCCTCAAAATGAGTCTTGGCGAAATAATGTTTTCACTATCTGCTCTTGGCATAACCCAGAAAGATGGCGAAAGATCATCGAACAAAGTGGAAAATATTTTATTGATAAAGTTCATTGCTTGCATAAAAAATTGGGCTATATTACACAGATAGTGAAAACATTATTTCTCCAAGATTTATTTTGAAGGTTACTTCTTTAAGTAACCTGACATAAAATGACATAAAATGACATTTCTTGAAAAAATGTTTCAGACAAAAGTTTCTTGTTTTTTTTGCATAGATTCCGAATCCGTAATAAAAAATAACATGTTCCATTTGAAAAAGGTAACTTCCGGTCTCAATCACCTATTTCCGGCCGAAACCGGAAGTTAAAAATATCACCATTTGATAGAGCGCATCTGATTTATAAAACACTTTGAATTTTTGAAAATAACCTATATTTTCTACATTATAAATGGGTGGTACGGGTGGTCTGAGATATCTGTATTTACACCAAAAGAATGAGGCATTGTAAAAAATGCAGTATAGAACAAAGCACATAAGTTTGTTTAGTTGTCGGGCAAAAACGACTCGGCACGGAACGTGTTAAAATTAAGTAGAAATTGCTCTTTATTCAAGTTTAGACATAACACACTGACTGATCGAAAAAATTGTATTAAAATACCGTTAAATTAAAATCAAATAAATGTATTTTGAACACGTCATTCGTGGAAGAGCCGCACTCACGTATCCAAGGAATGGCTCGCGAGCCGCAGTTTGCCGACAACTGCCCTATATCAATAGAGATTTATTTTTAGAGATATCTCGGTTCCCTCTAAAAACGAATTGTTGCAGGTGATCGGAGCTTTGACCTCCGTTCTATTGATATGGGTGGTAACCGGAATCCTGTTCTATCTAGCAGTAGAGAGGATCATCCATCAAGATTTCGAATTGGACGCCACCGTGATGTTGATCTCTTCCATCGTTGGCGTCGCGGTAAATCTAGTGTCAGTGATAGGATATATAGATAGAATTCTTTTCCTGGGAATCGTTCGTTCTTGAAATCTACGAAAAATTGTCCCGCAGAATGGGCCTGTCGTTGCACCAGCATGGCCACAGCCACGGTCACGTGCCTCATGAAGAATACGAGCACCAGAAATCAGGCCAGCTGGAGAACATGGAGAACCAAGGAATTGACCACGATCCTCATCAGCACGATAGGAAGAACATTAATGTGCGCGCCGCTTTCATCCACGTTCTGGGAGATTTCATTCAGAGCATAGGCGTCTTTATCGCGGCGTTGATCATTTACTTTAAGGTACACGCGAATTTACGATACAGTGGAGAGTAGCCGAATATACTCCTGCTCCTGGGTTGGACCTAATTTAGGGTTGATTAGTACCACTATTTTTTGCTTAATTTTTCATTCTTAAAGGGGTGGACTCGTTTCTCATTTCTCGATAATGCAAAGATGGGGTCTTTCAGTAGTCAAAAGCGGTAGATTAACCTCTTTTGAAGGCAATTCCTATTTTTACGTTTACGAGGCGTAATTTGCATTATTCGGCAGCATGTAGCTGTCGTAGCTTTACGAAAATAGCTGCATGCGCAGCTTTATGCTTCCGAATAATGCAAATTACGACTCGTAAACGTAAAGATAGGACTTTTGCGACCGTGGCTCAGATTGATCTTTTATTTAGCGTTTTTAACTACTGTAAAACGAGTTTACCCCCTTGAAATATGGAGGTCTCGCCTAAGTTCTGGTCCAAATTATGTCACGATAATGAGAAGCCAATCTTAATCTTGATTTGTATATTTCCAGCCGACCTGGAGAATCGTAGACCCGATATGCACTTTCCTATTTTCGCTCCTGGTTATATTAACCACGGTTGCCATAATCAAGGACGTGATGAACGTCCTGATGGAAGGAATTCCGAAGGGATTCGATTACTCGCAGGTCGAGAGCACGTTTACGCAGATCAACGGTGTCGTTAAAGTACACAATCTTCGCATCTGGGCGCTTTCTTTGGACAAGACTGCGTTGTCCGCGCATCTGGCGATAAGTATGCAATTGCAATCGTATCATCGAGCATTGTTAATCATCTAAATCTTGATATTAATGATTCTTTCTTTTCCATGTTTAGAGCCAGGCACGAGCCCACAGGACATACTGCGTATTGCCACAAGGAACATTCACGACAAGTACAGATTCTTCGAAATGACGCTACAGATCGAGGAATTCGACGAGAAAATGGAAAACTGCAAACAGTGCAAAGCGTTGCCACAGTGATCGCCTGTGCAATTGAGTTTGCTTGATCACAAACAGCTAACATTGGACAGAGTGCACGCTGTCTCTCACCTTAGTTCTCGCTATCGTGGTCTCAAGTTCGAACTTACACCTTGAAACGACTGCTAACCGGAAATGCGAGACACAAAACGCGTAGATACGAATCGTATCTTTGGCAAAACATCCATCCATCCCGATCGTGCCATTTCCGTTTCATCGTAGTCGTGCCAAACTCCAAACTCATCGCGCACTACTACAGTTATTTATTTTAACGGTGACTCTCCATGAACAGAGTTACGACCAAATGTTCCAGACACGCGAAAATTTCGCTCCGAAAGCGAAGCGATAAAGGCAGAAAAAGGTGGCAAAATATTAAAAAAAAAAATGAAAATTTCCGAAAGAATTGTATTTGATTTATTTGCAACCTGACACAAAATTCGCTTCATACTACCCGATCAACTTTTCATGTTTCGATCGCGAGTTTGTTTCTTCGGTTCGAAAGAAAGTACCGCCTCTGGTACTATCGATAGTATCGCAGTCTTCCTATCGACAGCTGTTTGTGTCGGCAACTTCGCGTCAAACTTACGCTGACCATAACCTCCCGTGCAAACGTTTGTTTTGTGCGGTACGAGCGATCTGTGAACGGTGAACGTGAACTGTCAAACCGACAATCATGTCAGAAGAGATTATGCAGAATGATGCCGCGACGCTGTCGGAATTGTTCGATAAAGCGTTCGAGCTGTTTAACGAAATTAACAAAACGGACTTACCTACGAACAGTACGAAAATTCAGGTATTAAACGTGAAAGCTTTATCAGTTTTCCATTCATTATATTTTTGCCTTTTTTATACTAGTCCGATATTAAACGCGCGATGCACATGCTGGAAGATGCGACAAGGTTGGTCTCCGTAGTGGATATGTTCAGCGAGAACGAGGGCTTCGAAGAAGTGGCCACGGAAAATATCAAGTATTTGTTGCTTCCGGCCCTCCTCGGTACGCTCGCTACGAAACTGTGTAACTTGGATGATCGGATGCATATCGTAAACGTCGCCGAGATTTATTTCGTTGACTTCTTGAAGCGGGTGAAGGCATACGGTTTGACGAACGTCAGCTTGCCGGAGAATCAGGAGGAGCACGATTCCGTGAGGAGTCGCTCGAACGCGGAAGCAATCACTGAAATGGTATTTTTCAACATTCTAATCGGTTTCGAAATTATTGCTTATTCGGGATGGTTTTTAGGTATCCCGTAGAAACACTAAACTGCAGAGATACAAAGAACAAAAGGAATTAGAATCACAACTTCAAAACCTGAAGGATAATTTGAATAACCCGAACATCGATGACGAGATGAAGCGAGAGTATTTTACGACGCTTGTCAAATTCTACGTGAACACAGCGATAGAGGAGTTAAGCATGCTAGCAGCTGAGAAACCAATTCTTGAGCATATGAAAAGTAAAGGAAAGAACGAAACCATGGGCTCTCATGCTCCGCGAAGGCCCAAACCTCCTGCAGCCAAATTACAGCCGATCATTATTACACGAGACGAAATACAGAAACAAGTGTATGGAGCTGGTTATCCTAGTTTGCCTGTGCTCACGGTCCAAGAATTTTATGACCAGCGGGTAAAGGACGGAGAGTAAGTATGAAATTCTGAAACTGTTTCTGTTGTCGACAAACTCTAATCGTATCAATGTTTCTATCTCGAAGCTGGCCAAATCCGGCACAGGCTAGCACTAAGTGTCTGCAAGACATGGCAGGCACAAGTGGAAACGATGCTGAACAAGAGGAGGTCAAAAAAGAAGAACTGCTCGATGCCGAGGATGAAGAAACATTGATGGAGATGCGGGCCATGGATGAGTACAAAGATACTTACAGGAGAGGGTGGGGCAACCGTGCAAATAGAAGTTGAGCTTTAAGACTGTTACATACAGTCATTGTTATCAATTTGTTGATTATATACATTGTATAATCATTTCAATTGATTGTTTTTCCTTTTTTTTGAGAACGCATGAAATATGTGATTTGTATGACATTTATTTAAGAAACAATTTGTATGATAATTACATAGTAAAAGAATTTGAAATCTATATCCTCCAGTTTTTACTTCTTCCAACAAGTTTTACAATTAATTGTGTGTGTGAGAACTAAAAAGTTATATTCGTCTGTTCTGGATCATGGTGCGCATTTATAAAAAACAAGTCAGTCTAACTGGATAATATGCGACTATTCGAAATGCAAACGACACATCGAGAATATATTAGAATAATAGTGACATGAATCTGAAAACATTCACTTTATAGAAATCTAGGTGCACGGTAGTGTACCAGCCAAGTTCTCGCACTACCTCCTTTTACATCAAACAACTTAGCCGTTTTTTAGAGGCTTATAACTCGGCACTGGAGGCAGATGGAGAGATATAATTTCGTACACTTGTTAAATGCTATCATGTCTCAATATTGACAAAACATTAATCTTCCAACATTAGTAGGTTCCGAGATATAGGACCTCAAAAATCGCTAAATTTGTCACTGACTGACTGACAGATCATCAAAACCTTTTGGGTACTTCCCATTGACCTACAAGCTTGAAATTTGATAAATAGGTCCACCATAACAAACACTCAAAGAAATAATTATCAAAGTTTAAAATTTTACACCTTAAAGGGGTTGTATTGAGAAAAAACATTACGAAATAGGTATGTAAGATAGAACATATAAAAAATGGCTGTATCTCGGGAACGGTGCGTCCTACCGCAAAAATAACGAAATTTTCGAAAGGCACAACCGAAAACGGGTATGCACAACCATATGACGTAATATGTGGTCTTTTGAATTTAAAAAAAAAAGAAAAAAAACATACGCGTGGAAAACCACAGAAAAGACAGAAGTGAACTTCTTGCTTATTGGGTGTAGATACAGATTTCAACAAAAATTGATGAAATCCCAACAAAAACATTCTGTAAACAGGAGCCAAGTTTTTATGGCCGTAAAAAGTTATGAGATCAAACAAAATACGGCCAAGTTCGTTAGCTTAGAAATACCTCTTGCAATACTGAAAAAAGCCTTTGTAAAAATTAGTTTAAAAGAACGCTATTTAATTTTTAAAGAGTTACATGGAGGACTAGATTATTCAAACTTGGCCGCTACCTAACACCTTTTATGGCCATTGGTTTAAAAAGTAACGGCCAAGTTTGAATAATTTAGCCCTGCATGTAACTCTTTAAAAATTAAATAGCGTTCTTTTAAACTAATTTTTACAAACGCTTTTTTCAGTATTGCAAGAGGTATTTCTAATCTAACGAACTGAGCCGTATTTTGTTTGATCTCACAACTTGGCTCCTGTTTACAGAATGTTTTTGTTGGGTTTATATTTCCGCGCCGATTCTGACACTGCCGCAGCGACATCTACGGTGGCGGGTTTGTGGCAAGGACAGCGAGGACAGCGATAGTGTGCGACAAGGATAGGCAATTTACATAGTCTTCTGCGAGATTTCGAGTAGGGCCTTCAGAAGGTCCACCGTGAACCTGAAAACAGTCTCATCCAGGAGGCGAACCACCAGGACACCTTGAAGCTTCCGGAGAGTCCGTCGTGTTTGGAGGCACGAAGGGAACTGACGATTTTTGACAGCGCACCTCATCCCTAAACAATGTTTTAATTGATCATTCTCAGGGGCACACAGAACTGGGTAGACGGTGTAAATAATTACATTTATTTATTTATCAATTTTACAGAATAACAGTGTATACGATACGCTGAATATAGAATAATCTCTGCTCTTTATCCTTTACTAATTAAGGCGATTAGTATGTGAGTGATCGGTAAGAACATACAATAATATAGCACGTGTAATTTATTGGTCATCGGTGATCACGGTTCTTTATTGTTCGCGTCGAACGATTCATCTTTTAATCTATATTAATTCTCTCTCTCTCTCTTTCGCCTCACCTTTCTGTCAACATCTCACTTTCTCTCTCTCTCTCGATACACTTCGCTTGTAGAAGTATCGTTCGCTTGTTATCTCGCGCGCGCTCTTTTGTTGCATATCGCGGGCGGGTTAACGCAATAAATCTCTACATATATCGAGTACCATGCAACAATCGTTGCGTCGCGAAGACACTTGTTATTCCTATGTACTCGTGCGGATAAGGCCACAAATAGTGTGTATTCCGCGTGTGCGTGTGCGCACACACGTCCAGTATGCGTGCGCGGGTGCGTAGGAGGCTCCCTTTCTATCTGATCTCCTCCATCACTTTCGAATAATAATTTTCGGGATCGTGTGCGGAGTCGCGATTGCTTCTCACGAAGAACATGGAGAACGCGTTGCTTCCCGATCATCCTGGTCCTCGGAGAATTTCCAGGAGAAATCGGTTCCTCGAACAGCTCCCGATTCTCGAAGTTCTCGATCTCGGTATCACAAGAGGCAAGATCTCGGCTCGACAAGCACCAAACCGTAGATCCCAAAATGGCTGAGATCTCGGCCGATCTCGTGGCTTCCGGAAAACGCTCGGAGGTACGAAAACGGGATGGAATCATCGCTAAGAACTGTCCACACGAGCCCACACTTCCAGTTAATTGTTTATTAAAGGTTGCACGATCTCGACACGCGTCGCACGCGCTACATGATCGCCCGCAACACAGAGTGACAAAATGTGGCGGCGGAGGACGCGTACGACGCGCGCTCCCGTGTAAACAGCGTACACATGTATTCTATCCGCGTATGTATGCGCGCGCGCGCGTGTGTGTGAGTTTTTTTTTGTTTAAGTTAAATAAAAATAACATTATTCGTTATACGTATATCAAATTTAGTTTTCCATAAGAATATATAGGACTCATCTTCGTTTTTCCTCGCGTTGGTCGCGCGATCGTTCCTCTCCGGCGCATCACTCTCTCCCTCTTCCTCTCCCTCTCTCTCTCTCTCTCTCTCTCTCTCTCTCTTGACTTTCTCACACTTCTCTCTACTCGTTGTACAAAGCGGAAGAAAAAAGAAACGAAACGAAAAGGAAATAATAATAAAACAATAACGTTAATAATAATAACAATCACGACGGCACGGTACGGTAGGCTTCGTTCTCTTCTAATTCAACACAGCGTAACAACTCGGCGACAGTGATTCATTTACAATTTAAGGCGGTTTGATTCTCGGTTCTTATCGAGGTACCGACCTCGTTCCTCCTCGCGGGCGACCGTCACCGACGGTCACGGAGGAGTCGAGGTCTCGAACGACTACGGTCTCTCTAGAACTACAAGATTAGGAAACGTCCCCGCGAAAGAAACATCACGAGGAGATGGTCCTAGAGGGTTCAGAGGTTTCGACGAAAAGTACCGCGTTCTCTCGAGCTACGGTTGTTTCAGGGTCGTATATATATTTTGTTCGAAAGAGGATGGCCAAGGCTTGGGAGGAGGAAAGGAACACGGTAATTTTGATCGTGGTTCTCCCTGGTTTCGAGAAAGGCGAACGATTTTGAACGAAGCTTCCCGCCGGTTGAACTCGACCGTGGCTTCTCTCTCTCTCTCGATCTCGTTTCGTGGAAACGAAGCGTTGTTCTCGTTCCAGGGGATGATCGCGGGATGAGGGTGGTTTGATTCGGTCGCGCAGCAAAGCCGGACCGGTGAGATCTGGATCGGTCCGTGCTTCTACTTTTTCTTCTTCGTCGTCTGCTCGTTCGTTCTTCGTTCCCATCGACCGACGCCAAGAAACCCTGGCACGCTTACATCAGCTTCATCTTGGCGCACTCCGGGCAGATGATGTCCTCGTTGTCGGTGATGAAACCGCGGCCGACCAGCGAGGTCTTGCAGCCCGCGCAGATGAAGCAGTCGTTATGCCAATGCCTGTCCTCGAAAGAGATGAAGCGGGTGCCGCCGATGCCTGCGAAAAAATCATTTTATCAGTAACACTGCTTGAGGACAGATCTCTGTACTGTCACGTCCGGTGGTTCAGCCATTGTTACTAATTAATATAATCAATGATGTATTACATATACCTTTGAATTTCTTTTTATGTTTAATCTAATAATGTTGTACGAGAAGCTAATATTAAATAAACGCGTTAGAAAAATTAGCGAAAATAACATATTTTTGGTGAAATTAACATAAAAAGAAATTCAGAGGTATATGTAATACATCATTGATTATATTAATTATTAACGATGGCTGAACCACCGGACGTGACAGTACGTTTGTGGATAATGAATTCTCAAGGACAAGTATCTCCAACAATTTTCTCTTCTCATTGATCTCAAAGTATAAAATGGAAATGGGCGAAGAACCCAAATTTTGAGTATGAGGATTCAGCTAACAGGAGTTTCTTTAATTTTTAAAAGGGGATATGTTCTTAGTTCAGGCAGTTCCAACGAGTAGCTCCGGAGCTATTCGAGGCACCTTCCCCGCTTAGGTTCTTCCCCCACATTTAGACTTCATCGGTATAATGTATAGTAGTGGGAAGCTCCCCCCACGAGAGCCTCGCGACGCGATGCACACGCGTACATTGTAAAGAGGTTCGATGGAGGGGGACCTTGCAGTTGTCGGAGGGGAATAGGTTGGAACTGCCTGTTCTTAAGTTGATACAAGAAAGATTCTCGTCCCCATTTGATAATTGTATTCATTGGTTGTTTAAAGGGATCGGTTACCGGTGATCGGTTTGGAGCAGGCGGTGCACTTCTTGGCGAACAGCTCGCCGAAGCAGTCAGCGCAGTACGGCTTGTCATCGCGGGAAGTAAATCGCTGGCCAGCCAGGGAATTGTTGCAGTTGCTGCAGGTGAAGCAGTCTCTGTGCCACGGCTCGTTCTTGTACGTCACGCCGCCGCTAGTGATGATCTGCAATTACAGAAGAATATAAATATATCGTTCTAATTTAGGCGATTACTTAAAAACGAGACAAACGGCAAAGACAATACCTTGTTACACTTGACACACCGCGTGGCGAACTTGTCCTCGTAGCAACCGGCGCAGTAGATCTCCTGCTCCCGCGGGATGAAGCTCTTCGTTCCGATCGGGTTCTTGCAGACCACGCAGCAGAAACACTTCTCGTGCCACTGTCTGGTCTTGTACTCCATCTTCTTCGTACCTGCAACCACGGAAACCCCGTTAAAATCTTTGTCGAACATCTGTTTAAAGAATATTGAAGGATCATGGCTAACTAGATCCTCTAAGATGTTACGCCTACTCCTTTTTGTCATAAATGCATAAAATCCGCAGTCTAGTAATAACATCCTGTAGCTACCCTAAGTTTAAGTACAGTCAATTTTCTATAAATGCGAAAATTTTTGTACGACAGATGCGAAAAAATATTCCCCTCAACTTAGTAATCTGATCTCGGCGCGGTATATCGGTGTGAGCCACTACTAACGCGACGCGGAGAGTAGCAGTCGTCGGCACAGTTCAAACGCCCGTGCGTCATCACAATGTAACACCAATATTTAATCTTCTTTATCTTTCATTATTTTTTTATGGAACTTTCAGCAACATATTCCTGGCATTTTTCTAATGCAAAATGATACCAAACACGATATAATTTCAACTGTATTTAGTGGTTTAATCGATGATGAGGGTTTCGAACGCATGGAAGGACAGCACATCAGAAAGAAACAGATGTGGACTGTTGCCGTCGCACAGTGGCACTTTTCGTCCATGTCGGAGACAAAATCAAAGAACTTCCGATAGAAATGAGATAGAGAGCTGAAATTTTTTTTAATTGCAGCTGAAACTTCACAGAATATGGGAAAAATAGGGAGATTATGGTACGAACATTTTTTAACCTTGAAAAAAATGGTCAAACTTGCACAATGTCACGAAAATTGTGGTTTTTGCAATACCACGGGTAGAAAAAATTTTTTTTGTAACATGCTGGCCTCAAGTGTGGGACCTTTCGTTCAAATCGGAGACAAAATCAAAGAACTTTCGATAGAAATGAGGTAGAGCGATGAAATTTTTTTTAAATTAAAGCTGAAACTTGGCAGAATATGGGAAAATAGGAAGATTATGGTACGAACGTTTTATAACCTTGAGAAAATTCGTTAAACAATTCGTTCACAAAAATCGATTTCTTGTAAAATCCTGAAGTCGTAGACAAATTTTGAGACCAGATTTGAAGTAAGCATGAAAAAAATCTACAGGAAATGATGTATGGCATGTTACAAAAAAAATTTTTTCTACCCGTGGTATTGCAAAAACCACAATTTTCGTGACATTGTGCAAGTTTCACGATTTTTTTCAAGGTTAAAAAGTGTTCGTACCATATTCTCCCTATTTTTCCCATATTCTGTGAAGTCACAGCTGTAATTAAAAAAAATTTCAGCTCTCTATCTCATTTTTATCGGAAGTTCTTTGATTTTGTCTCCGATTTGGACGAAAGGTTCCACTGTGCGTCGTCTCTCTTTACACGCGCTGTTCTTCTCTACGTTCGGCTCGGCCTTTGAAGCTCAAAAAATAGTACCAAATGCGATAGATGCGAAGAAATCCCCCCAAGGCCTTCGCATCTATAGAAAATTTACTGTATTTTTCAGAAAAGTTGGACAACTGTCACCGAAAGAACCCCTACAATATTATAGAAAACTTATGAGCGAACGAGGGTAGTCATTATCGTCCCATTCCACGGTGTCCTAATCACAGTCAGGGGATGCGTGCAACCCTACTTCATTCCTAAAAGCCTTCGCCAGTCCCCAATGTCCCAAAGCATTCTCATAGGGGATGATAACCCCTTATTACAGCTCCCGAAGTTGTCCGAGCTGTCGCAGCCTGCAATTGCATTTCAACTACAGGAAATAACAGCCTCGGGAAGAATGGGCGGAATATTTTACCGGAGTCTAGACAACAGGGCAGGTTTGCGAGCTTGCATTTCTGCGTCTGGAGTCTAGACGATCGCGTGAGGCGCCTGACGAGGCGAGCTTCGCTCGCGTGCATGCTCGCACACATCCGCCTCGCGCCGACAATATCCAGGGGATGAATTTCCCGGCGTCGCTTCCGAGGAAAAGCAATCTTCCAAGCTCGCGAGCGATCTCACGCGTTCCTAGATATTCTCGCGAGGAACACCATCGATCGATCGCTTCCGCCTGGTTTCCGAAGAAGTCGCCGAATGCAACTCTCCCGGTGGCCTAGAAACTTTCCAACGAGACAGGTGTAAAAAGTCCCACGAGACCGGAAGATCCACACCGAAGATACGGGTCGTCTGCAATGCGGTTTTCAAGTTTTGCCTGTGAGACTTTCTAGTTGCTAATAACCTACATGCGGCTCGGAGTGTTCGCCTGAGAGTGTGAACTGTTTTATAGAGCATCGATCACGATTGTTACAGAGAAAGACAAGCTGGTTGAAATAATACAATGATGGCGGGGAGAGTGTCTATCTGGGAATGTCAACTGATCTGTCAAGGACCCATCACTTTCTGCCATCGTCTCCCATCTCCCATCAACTTTGAAAGTTCAATGATGATGGTAAGGGTGTCCACCTGGGAAGTGTGAACTGATCTATCGAGGACCTATCACCTTTATTATGAAGAGAGTCAAGCTAGACGAAATGTTGGAGTAGAATGATGGAGATCACGTTGCTAGATCAGCTACAAGAAGCTGGCTTTTAAAGTTTAATGATAATGGCAAAAGTGTCCACCTGGGGAGTGTGAACTGATCTACCAAGGACCCATCACCTTTATTTTTTAAGAGAGATAGGCTCAAATGTTAGAGTAACGTGATGGAGACCATGTTGCTAGATCAGCTACAAGAAGCTAGGTGACTTTTAAGTTTAATGAAGATGGTAAGAGTGTCCACCTGGGAAATGGGAACTGATCTATTGAGAGCCCATCACCTCTGTTCATTTCAAAGAGAGTCAAGCAAGATGAAATGTTAAAGTAGCATGATGGAGACCATGTTGTTAGATCAGCTACAAGAAGCTAGCTGGAATTTTAAAGTTCAATGATAATGGTAAGAGTGCCCACCTGGCAAGTGTAAACTAATCGATGGAGGACCCATCACCTTCATTACGAAGAGGGCCAAGTTAGATGAAATGTTAAAGTAGAATGATTGAGATCACGTTGCTAGATCAGCTACAAGAAGCTAGCTGGAATTTTAAAGTTCAATGATAATGGTAAGAGTGCCCACCTGGCAAGTGTGAACTAATCTATCGAGGACCCATCGCCTTCATTACGAAGAGAGTCAAGTTAGATGATATGTTAAAGTAGAATGATGGAGACTATGTTGCCAGATCAGCTACAAGAAGCTAGCTGGAATTTTAAAGTTCAATGATAATGGTAAGAGTGTTCTCCTGACAAGTGTGAACTGATCTACCAAGGACCCATCACCTTTATTTTTTAAGAGAGATAGGCTCAAATGTTAGAGTAACGTGATGGAGACCATGTTGCGAGATCAGTTAGAAGAAGCTAGGTGACTTTTAAGTTTAATGAAGATGGTAAGAATGTCCACCTGGGAAATGGGAACTGATCTATTGAGAGCCCATCACCTCTGTTCATTTCGAAGAGAGTCAAGCAAGATGAAATGTTAAAGTAGAATGATGGGGACCGTGTTGTTAGATCAGCTACAAGAAGCTAGCTGGAATTTTAAAGTTCAATGATAATGGTAAGAGTGTTCTCCTGACAAGTGTGAACTAATCTATCGAGGACTCATCACCTTCATTACGAAGAGAGTCAATTTAGATGACATGTTAAAGTAGAATGATGGAGACCATGTTGCTAGATCAGCTACAAGAAGCTAGCTGGAATTTTAAAGTTCAATGATAATGGTAAGAGTGCCCACCTGGCAAGTGTAAACTAATCGATGGAGGACCCATCACCTTCATTACGAAGAGGATCAAGTTAGATGAAATGTTAAAGTAGAATGATTGAGATCACGTTGCTAGATCAGCTACAAGAAGCTAGCTGGAATTTTAGAGTTCAATGATAATGGTAAGAGTGTTCACCTGGGAAGTGTGAACTAATCTATCGAGGACTCATCACCTTCATTACGAAGAGAGTCAATTTAGATGACATGTTAAAGTAGAATGATGGAGACCATGTTGCTAGATCAGCTACAAGAAGCTAGCTGGAATTTTAAAGTTCAATGCTAATGGTAAGAGTGCCCACCTGGCAAGTGTAAACTAATCGATGGAGGACCCATCACCTTCATTACGAAGAGGATCAAGCAAGATGAAATGTTAAAGTAGAATGATGGAGACCATGTTGTTAGATCAGCTACAAGAAGCTAGCTGGAATTTTAAAGTACAGTGATAATGGTAAGAGTGTTCTCCTGACAAGTGTGAACTAATCTATCGAGGACCCATCACCTTCATTATGAAGAGAGTCAATTTAGATGACATGTTAAAGTAGAATGATGGAGACCATGTTGCTAGATCAGCTACAAGAAGCTAGCTGGAATTTTAAAGTTCAATGATAATGGTAAGAGTGTCTACCTGACAAGTGTGAACTGATCTATCGAGGACTCATCACCTCTCTTGATTACGAAGAGAGTCATGCAAGATAAAATGTTGGAATAGAATGATGGGGATTATAGTGATGATTTACAATGATGATGGCAAGCTTCGAAGATTGAAATGATTGACGCAAGCAAAGCACGATGGCTGTCTGGTCTTCAAGACAGATCACGATCGAGGGATCGATGGAGTTATCCAACAAGTCCGCTATTGGCCCGCCAGTAATTGCTCGGAGATCGCGAAGGAGCGTTTACTCCCACGCGACCTCTGGTTTTCGATCATCTCCGCGGTACCGTTTCCATATTGAGGCGGTGATTAATCGTAGTAGGATATGGAAGCCGCGTTTATGGTCACGAAGTAACGTAGTCGTTCCATTATTTGCCCCCCCCCAACCCCGACTTACTTCAGGACGAAGGTTGACTTCGTTACTTGAGAACGAAGTACTGAAGAAAGCTCAAGACTTATTAACATAATCATTCCTCTCGAACCGAGTGGATTGGGGACCGGTTCTGGCGACGTCTTATAAGAATCAGCAGAGGAAGGTGTTCGATTAATTATTGGATCATTGATCAGTAACTTCGTTACCTGACAATAAAGTACCAAAAAGAACACTAATCTTCTCAGTTTAAATATTCTTTCTGAACGAAAAGATCTGGTAACCATTTTAGGTGACGTTTTTGAAAAACCAGTGGAGTTGTTCTTCGTGGTCCTGCAATAATTGAATCATTGATCAGTAACCTCGTTACCTGACAATGAAGTACCAAAAAGAACACTAATCTTCTCAGTCTAAATATTCGTTCTGAACGAACACAACTGGTGACCATTTCAGGTGACGTTTTTGAAAAACCAGTGGAGTTGTCCTACGTGGGCCTACGATCATTGGATCATTTATCAGTAACCTCGTTCCCTGACAATGAAGTACCAAAAAGAACAAAATCTTCTCAGTCTAAATATTTTTTCGGAGCGAAAAGAACTGGTAACCATTTTAGATGACGTTTTTGAGAAGCCAGTGGAGTTGTTCTTCGTGGGCCTGCGATCATTGGATCATTTATCAGTAACCTCGTTCCCTGACAATGAAGTACCAAAAAGAACAAAATCTTCTCAGTCTAAATATTTTTTCGGAGCGAAAAGAACTGGTAACCATTTTAGATGACGTTTTTGAGAAGCCAGTGGAGTTGTTCTTCGTGGGCCTGCGATCATCGGATCATTGATCAGTAACCTCGTTACCTGACAATAAAGTACCAAAAAGAACACTAATCTTCTCAATCTAAATATTCTTTCTGAACCAACAGAACTGGTGACCATTTTAGGTGACGTTTTTAAAAAACCAGCAGAATTCGTGGGTGTTTCATCATTGGATGATCAGTAACTTTGTAACCGGACACTAAAGTATCGAAGATATCTCCAGATTTGTTAGTCTAAATTTCTGAACATCAGTGACCATTTCGGGCGACGTTGGAAACCCCGAGAATTATACATCGTGGGCGTTTGATCATTTCTCTCGCTCATTAGCTCCTCCAGCTTTCGTTCTCTCTCTCGTACCAAGGGCAAGTTGGATTAATAAAGAGCCGCTATTCCGAAAGGTGATCTAACAGGGCCTAAACAGCCGGAACGAAGATGGTCCATGACTCACGGCCACAAACACCTTCTTCCGACGCCTACCACCTCGATATTTAACCCGTTAAGAAAGACGACTCCTCCACTCATCGAATTACGATCTACCTGTACGTTCTCGTAACAGATAACTTCGACTACGTTAGCAAGTGCAATGAAGTTGACAGTGTCTGCATTGTTCAGCCCCAGTACGTACTGACTCATCGCTGTATCGCGATTCGCGAAATTCCTTGAATTTTCGCGAAGTCTTGACGCATCGATTCAAGGATAAAGATAAAGTTCGGACGTGCCGATTGTTTGACGGTCGATAAAGCCAATCGATGTTCTATCCCCGGAAACTGATACGCAAACGTCGAACTATATTTCTTAATTGCTCGGCAAACGTTCGGTTACGATGGCGCTGATTAAGGGGACATTGAAAGCGGGAAAGAATCGTCTGCGATGGGAAGGACGAATGAAATTGCTATTGCTGTTATGTTAAAAATCGTCAAATTCATCAATAGACAGCAGATTTTATGCATTTATGACAAAAATGAGTAGGTGTAATTTAAAACATTGAAAACATTAGACGAATTCCAAAATAGTATGATATTATTTTCATCCTATTGAACATATTAAGAAAGAAAATGAATGTCTGCTCCACTCCGGTTTCTTTCAATTCAGGTAGAAAATCTTAAGTTTGCATAAACATCCACTGTCTATTCATCAAACTTGATCAATTTTAATCACTATACTGCGGATTTTATGCATTTATGACAAAAATGGGTAAGCACCTTTTAAAGCAGTGGACATATTAAAAAGATTTAATATCTCCATCTTGGTTTGTCTGAATTGGTTTCAGTTTAATTAGATAATTAAACGAAGAAAGAAATGTTTATTTCGCTCTCTTGTGTCTTGCAATCAATGCAAACAATTTTAATTTTACATAAACATCTGCAGTCTATTAATCACAAACCATTAAGCAAATCGAATTTGTTCAGGACCTATGAGGTGCTAGAAAGTGACAAAAATAATTGCTGGAATAAATCTTGCATTTATTCACATATTAAGAAATATGACTATCAAATCATCAGCATGAATTAAAGGCGTTAACTTGAGTGGCCAGATGAACAGCCTCAAATTTTCACAAAATCAAAGTATGTAGTCTATTCAATAAAACAAAAAATTTAACAGTGAAGATTCATGATACCGAGAGTATCTTTCTCGTTGTCTTACATTTACCTCAAACATTCATTTATAAATATAGAAAAATAAAAGTGCTAACCCTTTGCACTCGGAGCTATTTTAACTCTAAAATTAAACATTTCTTCCGACCTAAAATATTTCCATTTTCTACGATCTTTTAAATTTGGTGAATATGAAATTGATATAATACCTCATACAGTACTCAACTGTTTAGTAATTGATTACTAGACTGCGGTTCTTGATGCATTTATGAAGAAATTGGTTGGGCGAAATATAAATCAGAAAAGCTTTAAACAATTCAAGAATGTCGTAATGTTGTTTTTAATGTAACAACGTCGTCAAAGGATGAAATCAATTTTTATGTTACTCCTGCTTCCCACAATCAATGCAAACAATTTTAATTTTACATAAACATCCGCAGTCTATTGATTAGATACCAACATATCTTATTAGATATAAACAATATTTTAAATAATGGTATAGCAATTTTTAGTAGCGCCTCAGAGTAGGGATGCCGATAATTTTCAAATAGATCGATTTTTCTGAATCGATTATAATCGAAGCTTCAAGAATCTATATCCACTAAAAAATCGTTTCCAAAAAAATCGATGTTTTGAATAATCGATTTTTTTTAATTTAAAAATTTTTAGTCTAAAAATGATAAAAAAACGAAGATTAAAATGTTCTTGGACTCTTTTATTAAAGAAATAAAGTAATAATAATTATTAGACTGCGGATCTTTATGCATTTATAGCAAAATTGAGTATATGAAAATCGAAGAAGTTGAAAACGTATGTATTTGTTTCGCGCATGTCGTTGCGCGTCAGCCAATGGTCGGCCGAGTTCGAGTAGGGAATTAGCCAATGAACGAGTTCCGTTAGAATCATTATGCGCAGTAGAATTGTCGCGTTTTAGGAACATTTATATAGTTACTTTTGATGCTAGTTGGATCTCTTTATACAGTCTCCACAGTAAACACTCCACGGTCTCCGCGTACAGTCATACAATTTGCCATAAAAATCGATTATTTTTACTATTTTAGAATCGATTATTTGTAAAAATCGGATATTGAAGAATCGATTCTAAAAATCGATTTATTTTATGAAAATAATCGATTAAAAATCTCTACCTCAGAGTCACCATTCGAGTGCCAAGGATTAATTATGTTCGCGGACTTTCCACAACAACGAAACAATTTGTCCGATAAATCCTAACAATTCGAAGCTCCTCGATCAGTATGCACGTAAAAAATCGGTAGTGTACAGGCAGAATAGTGGCGACCGATGACAGTAAGATAGTCTCCGGCTGCCAGTTCAAGTTTCTTTCGTTGATTGGCTTGCATAACGCGAGCCGCACGTGGACCGAGCTCGTTTAAACAAATAAATAGAGAGGTTAAGCGATCCGAGCGAGGTGGTAGGTGGTTTCGCGATCGGTCTCGCGGGTCGGAGACGGGATAGCCTAGATTCCAGTGGCCCTCGAGGAAAGGAGCGATCGCTTTGGTTTTCGTGCTCGATTCCTCGTGGTCCACCGTGAGTCAGGAGGAGAGGCCAGTGACGTCAGAACGTCCGAGCAATAGCTCCGTATAAGTATAAAGTCGGATGGTCCAAGGCCGGCGATGTGGTAATCTCGTATTATGCGTCGCCTTAACGCGCCAGGCCGCGCATTGGCTTAAAATGCAGCTCTAGCCACGCGAGAACCAAAAATCCACCATGTTCGCTAAAATTCTTCGTCTCACGATTCTTCTCACGAAAATTCTCGCGATTGTTTAACTCGATATTTGCAATCCTGATCATTTTCTATGTAATCTATAGCACACATGTAATTATATTATTAATGATTTGTCTGCCAGATTCACCGGCTTCCATCCGGTCTACGATTCCGCACGCATTTCCTGTCCCGAACGCAGACGTCCATTATTCCGCGAAGCTTTCGAACCGCTCGACAAGAGTGCAACGATTCGCGGATTCGCAGAACGATCGTCATTCCGAGAACGTGGAACGATCGAGAGAGGGTCAAAGCTCCGATCGACGGCGCGCGGAATCGTCGATCGTTTCGATCTTTATAGCCCTCGGATCACCGGGCCGGCGCCGATCTCGCGGATCGTGGGATTCCCAGACGTAGGTGGTGCGAATACAATTTCACGAGCTGCGAAACGAGCGTTGGATAACTTGCGCTTTTCGTTTGTTTAAGGAATGCTCGTAAAAGTAGTGGAGCGTGAGGAAGTCCGGAGGAATGCCGAACGGGACATAAATTAGTTAAAATATAGCAAAGCTCCCTCACGTTGGTATAAGTTCATTTAGAGATTTCCTGATTCGGTGTTCTTCGAATTGGACTTCTATCGGGAAGAAATGATCAGAAGAATTAGAAATGATTATCATGAAATTGATATCACTATCAACTTATGAATGCAGAAATTAGTTATTCAGCTATTCAGCAATTGTTAGTTAGTTATTCACTGTAATCTAATTTCTGCAGTCATAAGTTGATAGTGATATCAATTTCGTGATAATCATTTATTCAGTTATTCAGCTATTCAGCAATTGTTAGTTAGTTATTCACTGTAGTCTAACAATTGTTATTAATAGCCTTTGTTATTAACACAAATTTCAATACAAAAGGACTACGTTCCCATTTACCAATACTCTTCTGCAATCCGCGATCGATTGAAACAACTATAGAAATTGTGGATTGTTGAAAGGCTTATTTTATAAAATCTAGGATGAGGAATAAATTCAACCTATCAACTAGAAAATGGAGTAGAGATGTTAATGTTCCTTTGTGTTTTGAATATACTATAAATGCATAACGATCCACTGTCTATTAATCACAGTGGGTGTTTCTAAATGCTTTTAAAATATATAAAAATTCTAAATGCTTCGGATGCATATTCAATTTGACTTATAATCTCGAGTCAGACTCGCAATGGACGATAACCATCAGCGAAGACATGTGAATAGAAACAATATAAATGTTCTTCTGTAACCGCGGATTTTATACGTTTATGATAAAAATGACTAGGTGTAATTTAAAACAGTGAAGTCATTGGAAGAATTGAAAAACACCATTGTATTATTTGCAGCCTATCAAATGTATTAAAACACAAAGTAATATTTTATTTCATTCCAGTTTGTCGTAATTCAGGTAGAAAATTTTGATTTCGCATAAAGATCCACAGTCTAGATATTAATAATCTCTATGCAGTTATAAAAAAGGGTAGAGTATAAAATTCGACAGAATTTAGTACAATTTTTTATTAATTTCAGATCTGCAAAGGCTGCAAACCACTGGAAATAATAACTGTTTCCTTATGTTTTCGATCGTACATTGTTGTTCAAAACGATATTATTAATGATTTCGGCGCACTGGTTTGATCAAGAATTAAGAATAAACACTATTTGCAAATTTTCACAAACTCCCTATTTCAACGTTTCGATCTTTATTTAGATCATTATCAAGAAATCTTTAAAGAATTGCGGCTGTAAAATAATAATTGATGCAAGAAAACTTTTCAATTTATGTGGATTTAAACTAATGTGAGAACAAAGCTACTTACTTGCTTAGTGCAAAATAAAGTAATAATTCATATTGTAAAGTTTTAGAGAAACACGTGTTGGTGCTGTGGCAATGTACTTGGTAATGATGTATACTTGAATCAATAAGACACATAGAAACGAAACTAACTTCATATCGATCGTTAATACGTAGTCGAAATTTGGCGCTAAATTCAAAATCACACATAGCCAATATAGTCCTCATTTTTCTGCTCTCTTACCATATTACGATCTGGTAATTATTAATTAACATTCAATTTCATTATATTATATACAACATATGTGTGTATGTGTCAATTTAGGCAATGAAGCTGTGTCAGGAATTTGTTTAGAAAAACTGGAAATAATATTGCATTTTGTTCCACTTTCGTCAAATTCGCCTACAAAAATTGAAAATGGCATAACGTTGTTTTTATTAATAAATTAATAAATAACAATCGCTTCTACGATTGGAATAGGCAAAACTGCGAGAATCGCTTAAAATAAAATTTGCATTCAGTCAACGTGTTAACAAAGGTGATTTTATATTGTGGAAGTTGTGTATTATTCACGAGGGAACATAGCGATGCCCCGTCCCGCTCCGGAACCGACTTAGGGTTATCAATAATTGCGCAATGAGGAATATAGATGATCCTAATAGCTTTTGTCACGCATCGCACCCGTTCGATTGTTACGTAAATCGTTCTCCGTCGTCGCAGTATTGCGCTCATTGTGCGCCTCGAGTTGATTTTTCGTTTTCTGTCGCGCGACCGGTTGACGTTCCCTTTCCCTTTCGTCTGGGGCAATGAGGATCGATTTTAAACTCGATTTGCAACGCATTAACCGGCGCTCCCGGACGCTGCAACCAAACTGATCGGTGTCGATGGACCGCAGCTTTGGTGACATCATGAGTATTAATACTTTAATACGCTCACCCAAATTTCAATACAAAAGGACTTCGTTCCCGTTTACCGATACTCTTCTGCAATCCGCGATCGATTGAAACAACTTGTAGAAATTGTGGATTGTTGAAAGGCTTATTTTATAAAATCTAGGATGAGGAATAAATTCAACCTATCAACTAGAAAATGGAGTAGATATGTTAATGTTCCTTTGTGTTTTGAATATACTATAAATGCATAACGATCCACTGTCTATTAATCACAGTGGGTGTTTCTAAATGCTTTTAAAATACAGGCTGTCCCAAAATTTGTGAAAATCCCGGAAATGGGAGGTTCCTGAGACCATTTGAAGCGACATTTTCCTTTGCAAAAATGTTATCCGCGGCTTTGTTTAGGAGTTATTAACGAAAAACACGGACCAATCAGAGCGCGACCTAGACGCGAGTTGGCACAGTCGGCCCGGTGCGCCAACTGTCGATTGGCCGACTATGCCAACTCGCGTCTAGGTCGCGCTCTGATTGGTCCGTGTTTTTCGTTAATAACTCCTAAACAAAGCCGCGGATAACATTTTTGCAAAGGAAAATGTCGCTTCAAATGGTCTCAGGAACCTCCCATTTCCGGGATTTTCACGAATTTTGGGACATCCTGTATATAAAAATTCTAAATGCTTCGGATGCATATTCAATTTGACTTATAATCTCGAGTCAGACTCGCAATGGACGATAACCATCAGCGAAGACATGTGAATAGAAACAATATAAGTGTTTTTCTGTAACTGTTTCCTTCATCCCGATCGACAATTTGTTAATAACGTACACTGAGAAAAAAATCCTGTCGAAACAAAAAATATATATGTTGATTCAATAAGATGTACTATTGAATAGTGCCAATATCATATGAACTTATTTTACTATTTAATAGTATTGAATTTCAATAGCAAAACTCATTTCCGCGAACCATATAAGCCAATAGCTTGACCATCAATGTTTTTAAAAAAATAAGATATGGCCTCAAACCAATTCCCAAATTTTTTTAACAACATATCTGATTGAAGGAAAAAAAGAAATATTACGAACAATAATATACGGTACTGAATCAAATAATATTTTCAATCATTTCATGATAGACAATTCAAATACATCATAATTTGCTTCTAAATTTCATACTATTGAAAAGAATACATTGATATTTATCGAAGTAAAAAAATGAAGTAACTACTTTTTTTTCTCAGTGTATATTAATGTTTTTAGAGCACTGGTTCGATCCGATGCTACTACTTAAGCAATTTTGCAAATTACCACAAAATTTTCAACGTTCCGGTCAACTATTTAGACCATTTTCAAGAAAAATTTTTATATAATTGCGTCTGTAAAAATGATTAGATTAATATAAATGTAATTCTGTAAATTCACTCTACTCGTTTCTCTCTAGTAAATTCACATCATCACGTTGCAAAGGTAAGCATATTTTACGACTCGAAGCGATTTTGAGATCGCGCAGAATTTCTCCGGGCCGCATATTTATTTGCATGGACGCGCGTGACATCATTATTGAGTCGCACCGCAGCGAATTCCAGGCTGTTTCGCAACCGACGACAAATATTGCGGACCCGCGATGTTGTCCTACTCGGCCGGACGGTCGAGGTGTATTTAAATTGCCAACCGCGTCTGCAAACAGTCGAAATCATCGAGCTTCCGCGACGATAGATTTCGAGGAAACTACTGCGCTGGTCGCCTGTTGCATGCATCGCGAAGCAACCGGAAGCGAGCGTCGCTTGAATAAAGCAACGCGTACTGCTGATCAGCCTCGCGACTTCATTAATCATAAACCACTGGACTGGCGAGATCATCGTAAAACTGGTTAGATCGGTTGTCTTCCGTGTTCCCTAGATCGCTATCTCTTTCTCGTAGCGAGCCAATTCCGGAATCTTCGTCAGAGATTCGAATCCTGGCGCGTGGTGGAGCATATTGATATCTTACTTGGTGCTTGGAGACATCGATCATTATTTCTTGTTTCAATCTTGCGACATTCTAGGTCCTAGGACGGGCTGGGATAGTTCTAGACTCTCCAAACAGGTCTCACCTCCAAAATTAATTGGTTCGAACTTCTGGGGTCCAGGACCATCCCCAAAATTAATTGATCTAACCTTCTATGGTCTAGGATTACTATACACAGAGATAATTGATTCAATCTTCTAGGAACTAAGGCTATCGTCTTCCAAATTAATTGGTTCGAACTTCTAGAGTCTAGGGTCATCATTTTCAAAATGAATTGATCCAAACTTCTATGGTCTAGAATTACTATCTACAAAGTTGATTGATTCAATCTTCTAGGAACGAAGGCCATCATCTTCCAAATTAATTGGTTCGAACTTCTAGGGTGTAGGGTCATCATTTTCAAAATGAATTGATCCAAACTTCTATGGTCTAGAATGACTATCTACAAAGTTGATTGATTCGGTCTTCTAGGAACTAAGGCCATCATCTTCCAAATTAATTGGTTCGAACTTCTAGGGTCTAGGGTCATCATTTTCAAAATGAATTGATCCAAACTTCTATGGTCTAGAATTACTATCTACAAAGTTGATTGATTCAATCTTCTAGGAACTAAGGTCATCATCTCCCAAATTAATTGGTTCGACCTTCTATGGTCTAGGACCATCACCAAAATTAATTGATCCAACTTTCTATGGTCTAGGATTACTATCCACAAAGTTAATTGATTCAATCTTCTAGGAACTAAGGCCATCTTCCAAATTAATTAGTTCGAACTTCTAGGGCTTAGCACCATCATCTCGAAAATATATTGATCCAAACCTCTAGGGTCTAGGATTACTCTCCACAAAGTTAATTGATTCAATCTTCTAGGAACTAAGGCCATCATCTTCCAAATTAATTGGTTCGAACTTCTAGAGTCTAGGGTCATCATTTTCAAAATGAATTGATCCAAACTTTTATGGTCTAGAATTACTATCTACAAAGTTGATTGATTCAATCTTCTAGGAACGAAGGCCATCATCTTCCAAATTAATTGGTTCGAACTTCTAGGGTCTAGGGTCATCATTTTCAAAATGAATTGATCCAAACTTCTATGGTCTAGAATTACTATCTACAAAGTTGATTGATTCAATCTTCTAGGAACTAAGGTCATCATCTCCCAAATTAATTGGTTCGACCTTCTATGGTCTAGGACCATCACCAAAATTAATTGATCCAACTTTCTATGGTCTAGGATTACTATCCACAAAGTTAATTGATTCAATCTTCTAGGAACTAAGGCCATCTTCCAAATTAATTAGTTCGAACTTCTAGGGCTTAGCACCATCATCTCGAAAATATATTGATCCAAACCTCTAGGGTCTAGGATTACTCTCCACAAAGTTAATTGATTCAATCTTCTAGGAACTAAGGCCATCATCTTCCAAATTAATTGGTTCGAACTTCTAGAGTCTAGGGTCATCATTTTCAAAATGAATTGATCCAAACTTTTATGGTCTAGAATTACTATCTACAAAGTTGATTGATTCAATCTTCTAGGAACGAAGGCCATCATCTTCCAAATTAATTGGTTCGAACTTCTAGGGTCTAGGGTCATCATTTTCAAAATGAATTGATCCAAACTTCTATGGTCTAGAATTACTATCTACAAAGTTGATTGATTCAATCTTCTAGGAACTAAGGTCATCATCTCCCAAATTAATTGGTTCGACCTTCTATGGTCTAGGACCATCACCAAAATTAATTGATCCAACTTTCTATGGTCTAGGATTACTATCCACAAAGTTAATTGATTCAATCTTCTAGGAACTAAGGCCATCTTCCAAATTAATTAGTTCGAACTTCTAGGGCTTAGCACCATCATCTCGAAAATATATTGATCCAAACCTCTAGGGTCTAGGATTACTCTCCACAAAGTTAATTGATTCAATCTTCTAGGAACTAAGGCCATCTTCCAAATTAATTGGTTCGAACTCCTAGGGTCTAGGGTCATCATCTCCAATATTAATTGATCCAAACTTCTATGGTCTAGAATCACTATCTACAAAGTTGATTGATTCAGTCTTCTAGGAACTAAGGCCATCATCTCCCAAATTAATTGGTTCGACCTTCTAGGGTCCAGGGCCATCACCTTCAAACTTAATTGATTCACAGACCTGGAGTCTGGGACCATCATTCCCAAAATGAATTGAATAAGACTTATAGAGACCAGGATCATCATTTCAAAATTGTAACTACTGGAGTTCAGGATCATCATCCACAAAGTTAATTGAATACACTTCTAGGTTAGGTCTAGAACTATCATTCCAAAATTAATTGGATAGAACTTCTAGACCCTAAGACAGTAATCCTCAAAATTGAAACTGCTAGGACCCCCTATCTCCAAAACTAATTGAACTACAATGTAGAAAGCGAATCCTCAACTGATGAACCAAGGATGTATCATTTCTTGAGAGTCTTTCTATTCCAAAAGGACGTTGCTTAGGAGACCTATGGTGCTAGCTCTCCAGGATCCTCCCATATTAATGGCAGACAACCTCGGATAATTAGCCAGTTCGTTAGCCAGGTGCAGCGAGGACAAGATCGCGTGGCCGTGCTCGTGTTTCCAGATAAGGTCGCGGTCCCATTCGGGTTTCTTCCTTCTCCATGAGCCTTTCTCTCTCTTTTTCCGAGTCTCTCTGTTCCCCGGCGGCTTTGATCGCCTAGTTTATCGGCAGCCGGTCGGCCCACGATCGGCGTGCCGACGTCGACCTTAGGGAAACTTTGAGAACGGGACGTCATGCGCCGCCCCCGCTACAAGTTTTGCAACGTTCTGGCGACCCGGAACGCGACAAGGCAATCGTCTCCTACCGACAAGCCTCTTTACCCTTTTACAACCGATTGGGATAACTGAACGGAAACATCCTGATTAAATCCGAAAGACCGATTAATCCTCCGGTGGACAGGGAAATATCATTATTTAGCTTCTGCACGATTTTATCACGATTTTATCACGATTTCTGACACGTGATTTCCAATTATACGATCACAACACTAGTTTTACGGAGCACTTAAAGTGACCCATTATAATTTTTAACGATACCTTATGTACCCAAAGAAATAGATTTGTTGAACAATTCCTCATGGTTCTTTACAATTTGAATAATCGTAAATTAAAAATATTAGAATCCGTCATTCGATATCACGATCGCAACACTAATTTTATGAAGCACTTAAAGTGACTCATTGTAATTTTTAACGGTACCATATGTACCCAAAGAAATAGATTTGTTGAACAATTCCTCATGGTTCTTTACAATTTGAATAATCGTAAATTAAAAAAAATATCAGTCATTTTGATATTACTGCTATAAATCCAGAAGTTTTTCAGAGTTGGACAGAGGTTGAAATCGACAGAATTCGACATCTCCTTCGAAGGAGATTGATATATCAATGAGAACTTGATTATCTCGAGCGGTGCAAGGCTCTAATATCTGACTACGAGTGTCCTAATCTCCTGAACAGTGCACAAAGATGAAGCTTTATTAATCTGATCGTTGGCGACTCCTAATTGGTAGAAAGATATTTGACGAGAGGATGGTCACCTGGTTCCGCCTTCTTCGGGTCGCCCAACAAACAATCCCTTCCGAGGCAGCAGCGGAACTTAGGGTCACCCTCCATAGGGAACATGCTGAATATCGCGACATCCTCGTCCTTCTCCTTCGCCCTTTTTATCCTCTCCTCGCCCACTGTCTTCGTTTGCAGATGGAGCTTGCTGGACAGCCTCTCGCTCAACGTGTCGGTCGCCATTTCCTCTCCTTTGCTCGCAGTTCTTTTAACTTTTCACGGAACAACAAACACTGGGGGACCAATGAGGAACCCTTCACTCTCGATTCGATTTCAAGATCTCTTGCACTATTCTATAAATTATTTTATTCGATCCACTCTAGATCACTTCTGCAGCTGTTTTGCTTCGAAAACGCTTTGATCTCATTCGATGAAAATAAGACTGTTTCTATTTGCTGGATTTTAGGTATAAAGGCATAGGAAATTCGAATTTTTTCTAGTATTATCTGCATTGGGTTATTATCAAATGACATTTAGAAAAGTCAAAGGAAGGTTTAAGTTTCTCTGCTGGAATAGAGACTGCAATAATCTAAGTTTCTGCGCTAGTTTTGTTTAGTATCCCATTCTGTCATCTCCCGACTATCTTTCACAAACAATCCTATATATCGCAGTCAGTGACACGCGATATCTATCTTTATCTTATTGATTCTTGTTGTTAGACTTCGAATGGAAAGTTAGTAAAAAGTACTAAATATTTCCAACTATCAACCGTCGTTTCTATACTACTGTGTTTTTATTATCTCTAAATAGTTTCCCTGACTGCAGACGTCGAAGACGAAATTATCGGTAATTCTTGTCGAGTTCGAATAAAAAGGAGAGAATTGACAAAAACCGAAATCGAATCGAGGTGATGAGGAACCTGAAGAATGCGTAGCCGGTCGGACGCGTGATCCGCGACGAAAAACACTGTGGAACCGCGACGAAATCGTGGAATCGTGCGATTGGCCCGGAGTCTTGTTCGCCACTGAAGCATCGGAGCAATACACCGTTCGCTGGAGTCGGCGTGTACACGCCGCGCGAGCACGCGCACCATGTCTTCGACTTCGCTGATAACTCGAAGCCCGCAGAACCACTCCGCGCTATCCTGAAACGCATCCGCGGAATATTTATATATTTGTGGGCCACGTCTACTTTGCCAGGCCCGGTCTTCGTCCGGAGGATCGTTCTTTTCTTCCTCGCGCTCCTCCTGTTCTCGTTTCACAGAGAAATTCTGCTGGTCTCGCGTATTTCGAGCCCGAAGTTATCCCTCGGCTGTTTCTCTCGTTAATTTTCGACATTTTCCCCCGCTTCTGGAAAAGCTGCGGGCTCTACGCGTCACTTTCTTGTCCCTGATCGGTGCCAACACTCTTGTTTCGGTTTATTTCAACGTTCCTAGCTATTTATTGGTTCAACTAGTCTGGGATATTTCGAGTACAAAGTTAACCCTCGGTCGTTCCTCTTGGTAATTTTGTCCTGCTCAAAGGAAGCTTAGCTTCCCAAATTAATGGTAATCCACGGTCTGTACTCGTTTACTCTGTTCATTAATAACAGTCTTTAGTAGTCGTTGGTTTATATCGTGCGCAATTACATAGCTAATTCAATTTGCTTCGCAAATCGGCTTACGCCAAAGCGGCAGCTTCCTTCGGAGATTACGACGCAGAGCTCTCGGCAAATTAGCACCTGCATAATTGCACGGAGCGACGGGAGTCTCGAGCAAACATCATAATCTTTGTAATTGGAAGAACCGATCACAGAAATCCCTCAAATTAACACTAAACCTACCATCATCGCATAGCAAATACCAACCTAGCGGGTCAAAACTATGTCAGCAGTATTTTAAGATTTAAAACCGTAGTAAAGTGGGTCATTGGGTTCATTTTGACGTTAACTACAACAATATGTAATAAAGAATGCATAGCGGCATTTAAAAAATTTAGGTGACCATAATTTGGATCCAATAATTTGTTAAAAATGCTTTTTGGCGTTTCGTATACTTATGATTCCAGCTTTGAATGGTGATTATTTTTAGAAATAGTATTATTATTATTATCAGAATATTATTATTAGAAAATTATAAAGTGGTATAATGTGTTAAACGACTAGTAGACTTCGGAATAGAGATAAAATTAGGTTTAAAAGATAAATGAAACGTAAGGTGGACAAGAATAATTTGTAAAAGTATCTCCAAAATGGAAAATAACAATGCATAATTTTTAAATAGCATTGTTCGATACGGTGCAACGCGATTAAAGAGAATTTGAAAGCCGTAATACAGGACCACAAGAGTAAACAAAGTGAACTACATTTTTAGATACTATTAATATATCGTTATAGATTATGTTTGGCAGTAATTTTTATATTTCCTGGCTAAATGGGCATTCTACTATCAAATTCTAATGCGATCGGAAGAATTGAAAAACGCCGTTGTATATATTATTTGCAGCCTACTAAATATATTAAAAAACAAAATAATACTCTATTTAACTCCAGTTTGTCGAAATTCGGGTAGAAAATTTTGATTTCGTCTGTGGATCTTTATGCATTTACAAAAAAGAGTAGAATATAAAATTCGACAGAATTTAGCAGAATTTTTTTTGGTGGTAGTAGCGCGTTACTGTATGTGCAACTTGGGGAAATGCCCGGGGCCCCAAAGCGAAAGGGGGCCCTGGAGCAGAAAATGTTTAACTTGTAAAATTGTGGAACACGTCTGGCTTCTGCTAACAGATACTTTTGCAAAAAAAGGGTCATTCATTGTGTTTTATTTTATTCTCACACAAAATGTAGAGTTTCCTGGTGACATTTGCTGCAGGCCCCGCGCTGGGCCCCGACGCGCTACCGTACATTGGCAATTTTATACGTTCAACTCGGCCCCCCGCAAGATTAAATCCTGAGTGCGCCCCTGACGTTATCAACGTGTTAAAATTGCTAAATAAAAAGAAGAAAGACAATTTTCATTTTACATAAAGATCGATAACACTGTCCAACAAATTCAAACTTTTTTTTTACCTTTCGATTCTCACGATGCGATTCTTATAGAGTTTTTCACGCTGATTCCGAATCTGTCCTTAATTTTTCTCCTAGACCCATAGTTTTTGAGAAATTTGGGTTTGAAAAAAAACATATTTTTCGACTTTGAACAAAGATTGTGATGTTATTATAAAAGATATTGTATTGTTCTTTACATAAAAAGATTCTCTAGACTTTCCCGAATCCAGTGATGTGCAATAGTAATACATTATGATTGTTTAAACATGTTTAAACATGATTTTTGGCTGTTGGACAGTGTAATCTATCGGCAAATCTGGAAGGCCGATTGAAGACAACATTTTCTTCAGTATTTTCGCGAACTGCCAGTCAATCGTGATCCGACGCAATTCTCAAAGAAGAATTTCCTAGACCTTGGACTTTAAAAAAAAGTCCATTAAATCTATCGACAAAACAGCGACGGGATGGCGCGGCGTGCGATTCTCGAAGAAGCTCCCGGTGGAAAGGTCGAACGGATCGTGATCGTTCCGCGATGGATCGCGTTAGATCGCTCGATGCGTTACATTCGCGGTTCGAAAGGTCGCGATCCGTATACGGACACGCGCTGGCACCGAGTCATTTTCACGGACGATTCCTCGGCGATCCTGTCGCTATCAGCCGGTCTTTATCCACGGCCGGGTAACCGAAGATTTAACGAGACTCCCACGCGCGTCGCGTCGCGTGAAGCCAAAACCATTCCGCAGGCACGAACTTCTTCGAGAAATCGATGGCCGTATCCCTTTCTCCCTTTCCCGTGTTCACAGGCGATATTATCAGCGCCGTTTCCTCGCGGAATTTCGTCGCTAGATAAATTCGCGACAAGTCCGAGTGTACTTGACCGAATTACTGAGCTGCCTTTCCGCAGAAGCGGGCGCCCTCGAACGAAGGAGCTTCCTTCTGCTTTGAGAAATTCGACCTTTCTGCAATGCGATGGAGAAATCGCCTTATACTCCAACGAACGTAATCGATTTCCAGGTTTTCGTGGTTTGCTATCGGAAAAGACTGCAAAGGACCCTGCAGGTCTTTAACGTCGTCGCAGGGGCATTTAGATTCGCGATTTTTAGAAGGATTGCGAATTAATACATTGTGGAATGAACACTTTTCCATGCACTGCAGGAAACAGAAGACAAGTGGACATTTATTTTCACTGTTAATCATTTCAATTGCAGATCGTAATTAATAGATTGCGGAATGAGCAGATCAACATTTTTGCATCGATTGCAGGAAGCAGAAGTCGAGCGAAAAATCTTTCACTCTTAATCATTTTAATTGCAGATGGTAATTAATTGATTGCGAAATGAGCAGCTCAACATTTTTGCATGAACTGCAGAAAACAGAAGTCAAGTGCTAATTTATTTTCATTCTTAATACTAGAACTACCGAGCACTAAACGCAATTGGCATACATTTATATTATGTTACATTCAATTATTTTAATGACAAAATTTCATTCATTTAGATTTCGTTTGAGTTTTGCTTGAATATGCGCTTCACTAAAGAAGTTCACTAAAAAAAATTCCCAGAAAAACATATTTATAATATTAATATTTTTAAAAGAAAAAATCTGGAACCAGTCATTTTTACTGTTCTAGTATAGTAGTTCTAGTGTTAATATGATTTCGATTGACTATGCTACATTCAGAATTGGGCAAAAATTTTATTTAGATAAAAAGTTTGAATAAATTGGATTTTTTCCAAGTGGGTTTTAAACTCCAACTCTGGCTACATTCTACAGAAGCTTCGAAATCTTTTTGTAAATAATAGTTCCACGAGACATTATTAAATTATATTACTTGACGCGACTCGTTCAGCTCGCGAAATAAATTGCTATTGTATTTTTCATTCTTAATATGATTTCGATTGACTATGCTACATTCTACAGAAGCTTCGACATCTTTTTGTAAATAATAATCCCACGAGACATTATTAAATTATATTACTTGACGCGACTCGTTCAGCTCGCGAAATAAATTGCTATTGTATTTTTCATTCTTAATATGAGTTCGATTGACTATGCTACATTCTATAGAAGCTTCAAAATCTTTTTGAAAATGATAACTCCACGAGACATTATTAAATTATACCTATTACTTGACGCGATTCATTCAGTTCACGATTGAAATTACTACTATCACTGAAAAATTCATTATGAAATCCTCAGATGTTTTAATTCATTGGTAGATGTTCTAATTCAGAGTTTGAATAGAATTAATTGCAAGCATAGTCAACGGACGAAATTGAATGAAATATGACAAACTGTGATACCATTATCTACATTCATTTCATAATTCCAGTGGTACAAATCGAAAGTAAATTGCTACTATCACTGAAAAATTCATTATGAAATCCTCAGATGTTTCAATTCATTGGTAGATGTTCTAATTCAGAGTTTGAATAGAATTAATTGCAAGCATAGACAACGGACGAAATTGAATGAAATATGACGAACTATGATACCATTATTTCATAATTCATTTCATAATTCCAGTGATACAAATCGAAAATAAATTGCTATTGTCACTGAAAAATTCATGATGAAATCCTCAGATGTTTTAATTCATTGGTAGATGTTCTAATTCGACGAGTTTGGATAGAATTAATTGCAAGCATAGTCAACGAACGAAATTGAATGAAATATGACGAACTATGATACCATTATTTCATAATTCATTTCATAATTCCAGTGGTACAAATCGAAAGTAAATTGCTACTATCACTGAAAAATTCATTATGAAATCCTCAGATGTTTTAATTCATTGGTAGATGTTCTAATTCGAAGAGTTTGGATAGAATTAGTTGCAAGCACAGACAACGGACGAAATTGAATGAAATATGACGAACTATGATACCATTATCTATATTCATTTCATAATTCCAGTGGTACAAATCGAAAATAATCATCCCAAAGACTTGTGTTGACCTACTCTTTTCTCCCATCATCCTCTAAAATTATTGAAAAAATTCCCTGAAGATGAAAGGAAGATCGGCAATCTCCCCTGTTAGAAACACACTCCTAACAACCGTGAAGTAGTATGAAAGAGCAACAAAGAGTCGTAAACTCGCACCTTATCGCACTCTAGACCTCGGCGGGAGGCTTCCTTTTCATTTATGGAGCTGTTACTCGATAATGATTCGTTGATTCACGAAGTTTGAATTAGAGGCGTGGGTGTGCGCAGGGTTTCCTTTTTGGAAGGAGTCGCGATAATTGGCCCCGGTCTGGAGTCACAGCCTTGACTCGGTTACCTTAATAAGAAGCGCCGAATAAGAGATCTATGGCCGGCCTCCCCCAGCCGTGATCGTGAATCATTGTTCGGGACTCGATCGCAAACAGGTGGTCTCGAGGCGTAGTCGAAGGACCGTTTCGAAATTGGACAACAGAGTTCTCGGGCAATGATAAAACGAAAGATTATTATCAGACACAAGTGAACACTTTGCCCTGGAATGAGATATAGATCTGACGGACGTAGATCCGGAGAGATAGAGAAACATCATTTCATAAACCAATACTTCTAATTGCTTATAAAAAATCAGGTCGTTTGGTACAATTATTATAGGGTTAAAGTACGAATGATGTGTGTGTATTGTATGTATGTACGTGTGTGTATTAACAGACAACCCTATGTATAGTTAAATTTATAAAATAGAGAATCGGAACAGAAAAATTCTAAAAATTGTAATTGCCAACGAATTATAAAAGAAGATCAGATCGAAACGAGCTCCCGCGACAAACACGTCTGTCACGACTGGTTATCCGTGTGTCTTGTTTTACAAATAAATACGGCTTATTCCTTACAAATAGAAAAAGTTATTCTGTTTTAAAGGGCGTTCGAGTACTTTCGTTACCCACTGTATCTTCAACTGAAATTGTGTTGTGAAAAGTGCGGTAGGAACAACTACGATCAATTCTGTACGCATAAGATGGAAATAGATCGTGTAGAGAACATTCTCGATCGGAAGAACTGTGAATGTTCTGCAAGTTGAAGAAATCCCAGCAGCGGTCAGAGAACGAAAATTAGTTCTAACACGGGGATTCCTCGAAATGCGTCTGCGGAAGTGTAAATTTGCACTTCCGCGGTGTGACAATGACACAGGCGGCTCAACCGAGAGTCGAACTACCGCTCATGTGAGAAGTACAGTAAAAAAACATTGACATTTCTAATTTGTCGCGTATTTATAGCCGACGGAGTTGGAAAAACTGACTGTTTGACAGTACTCGATCAAAATAACGGGAATACGTTTATCTCCAAATTTTTATAATTATAACTAGACAGCAGATTTTATGCATTTATGACAAAAGTGAATAGGTGAAATTCAAGACAGCAAACATAGAAGAATTTAAAAATACGATTACCAGACTGCGGATTTGATGCATTTATAACAAAAATGGGTACGTACAATTTAAAACAGTGGAGGTATTAAAAAGTTTTAAGACCACCAGTGTATTAGTTTCACCTTAAAAAGATAATTAAAAGGAGAATGAATTTGTTATTTGGCTCCTGTGGCTTGCAATCAATGCAAACATTTTTTATTTTGCATAAAGATCCGCAGTCTAACAATTACATTATTGTCCACTTATTAGGCATACTAAGAAAGAAAACCCAATATCTATTTCACTCCAGTTTGCTGCAATTTAGGTAGAAAAGCTTTAGTTTGCATGAAGCTCCGCTGTCTAATTATAACCTATACCCAAGTAAATGATGCATTTATGAGAGATTTGAGGCTTTCACGGCCCGGCATCATACAGTTATTTCTGTTGAGGTTTTCGGGTGTAAGCCGTGTCCTAAAGGAAGAGATTAAAAAATTTTTTTAATTGTTCGGCCGCCCAATTAAAAGTCTACTTTGATTGGTGCTCACTGAACCAGAACATGAGCAACCTCCACTATATAAGTGGAGCACAAATCAGGCGCACACCAGTATCAGTGTGTCTTCCGGCCCCCTGATGAAGCTAGCTGCAATGTTTGCGAAACGTTGGGAAATCTCTTCCTTTAGGACACGGCTTACACCCGAAAACCTCAACAGAAATAACTGTATGATGCATTTATGCATTATGATGCATTATTTTTTAATTATTAAAAATATTAAAAATAAGTGAAAACAAGTCATTGCGTAAAACTAGCGTTAATTTTCTATTTCCGAAGATCGACAGGACTCGCAGCCGATTTTCCCGGCCGGGATCCCAGTCGGATCTATGATCTACGTACCAGCACGGAAGATCTCTCCGCATCCATCGCAGCGGCTGGCGAATTGGGCGTCGTAGCAGTTGCCGCAGTAGATCTTGTCCACCTTGCTACCGAACTGTTTGTCCACCAAGGACACCCTGCACCTGTTGCAGAGGAAGCAGGCCTCGTGCCAGTGCTTGTCCTTGTACGACAGATCCTGGAACCAAACATCAAACGATCGAGCATCGATCTATCTCGTAGGAACGTCGCAGAAAGGAATCGCGAAACCGTGAAAAACAAGTCTCGGCTCTTTGAGAATTATGCGACCGATGGAAAATATTGACACGCCGAGCGGCAAGGTTTCTGAACGAGGTCTCCCGCGTCGCGGAAAAACACGACGATTCTTCTCGATCGCGACACGGTGATCGATGCGCCGCGCGATGACCAAAATATTCGCGAGACATGTGGACACGCCTCGAGCGTCGCGAGCGTCGCGAGCGCCGCGAATTCGAACGGGTTTCCGTATCTGGATCGATTATAATCGATATCTCGACGACCTCTACGAGCCTCCTGCGTCGCGGAACAAATAGTTCTTCGCGTGACAAGCTAACTCCTGAAGAACGAGGACTTCGGAAGACGAGGACTTCGTTTCAAGGACGTGAACTGCGACGGCTTGGATAATAGGATCACCTTTGCGAATTCCTTGAGGCGCCTATGGCAGGGGTCGGCAACCTGCGGCTCGCGAGCCACATGCGGTTCTTTGGATGTTTTTTCTTATGAATAAATAGATTAGTTTTTTTTATCAAATAACTTTATTTATGCGAGTACTATTTATTGTTGGCAAGAAAATATTTTGTGGCTCTTTAAAAACTTTGAAATTTTGTAAATTGTAATTTTTGACTCTTCCGACTCAAAAGGTTGCCGACCCCTGGCTTATGGTGCCAGTAGGTGAATAATCTTTCCTGCGTTCGATATGCAAAAATACATTTTTTCCAAAAAGCAAAACAACTCGGAAGATGCAGACATTGTTTGGAGAAGGTGATCTGAGACGGGTTAATAAGTATTGTAAAGTAGCCCCTACTCGATCAATAATATTGTCAATGTTCGCGTCAATATTGACGCTCTATATTGAAGCGCGCGTGAATATGTTTTAATATAAAAACATCAATATTCTCAGCCAGCGCTCGGATTTACTTAGGCCCTCCACACACGGGTCGATCGGCGATTCGGTCGACGCGATTCCAGTCGCATGCGATTCCTCCCTCCACGTGACTTCCAATGCAAATGGATGGAGAGCCACACACGGGTCGATTCGTGGTCGACTGAAATCGGCTCGACTGAAATCGCCGCGGTTGTAATCGCGTGCGATCGGAAGCGAAGTTCGTCCACACACGGGTCGATCGGCGATTCGGTCGACGCGATTCCAGTCGCATGCGATTTCTCCCTCCACGTGACTTCCAATGCAAATGGATGGAGAGCCACACACGGGTCGATTCGTGGTCGACTGAAATCGACTCGACTGAAATCGCCGCGATTCTAATCGCGTGCGATCGGAAGCGAAGTTGGAAAATCGCGTGGATCGTACGATTCGCGCGACTCCACAGGAGACGATTTTTTCACTCTCTTAAATCGCATTTCTGAGGTAAAAAAATTGCTTAATTCGATGTAGTATCACTAATTAGAGCTTAATATACCCCCACGGTAAAACCTGCAAGTCTAGCTTTCCTTCTAGCAGCAAAAACGTCGAAGCAGTTTGGTTTTTATTGTTTTTGACAATGATCTCCCACAACAAAAAATCTGAAAAAAATCGAGGACACCGCTTTTGATGGTAGCTTATTCGGGCACTATTAATAGCATGTTTTCATATTTTTGAGTAAAAACGTGAAAACGTAATTCTTGATGTTTGAAAAACACAAATTGACTACAATCGACCCGTGTGCAAATGGCAATCGCGTCCGTCACATGAATCGTATATGACGATCAAGACGTACGAACTTCACGACGCGATTACAATCGACTCGTGTGTGGACGACATTCGCGTCTGTTGCATGAATCGTACGACGATCAAGACGTAAAAACTGCACGACGCGATTACAATCGACCCGTGTGTGGACGGCAATCGCGTCCGTCGCATGAATCGTATTTGACGAGCAAGACGTACGAACTTCACGACGCGATTTCAATCGACTCGTGTGTGGAGGGCCTTACTCGCGACGGCCGAGTTTCGAAGGCTACGCCCCCTTGACCCGGCCGCGCGTCTCGCTCCCCGTGGCGGCCATAGTTCTCCTAGATTCAACGAATAGCGAGTATGGAGACGCGCGGTCGGGTCTAGGGGGCGCTCATCGGGGGTTTCGATCATCGAAACCCTGCGCCGCGAACATAACCCTAAACCTCCTGGACGTTCAAACGGTTCTTTAATATTGACAGAAAATCTAATTTTCTATCAATATCCGTCAATGTTGATAGGACGCTTCAATACGCTCCTAGGCGATCAATATTTCCATCAATATGGTCCTCCGTTAATATTAACAATATTATTGATCGTGACGGGCCCACTTAACCCATCTTTGTGAATTTTTTGCGACACCTATGGTGCGAGTAGGTTTACTATTTTTGTTGCGTTAAATTAATCTACTTTTCTAATCTACTTTTGTGTAACTAATTTGCGAACTAGGGCAGGTACTCTTTGCAAAGTCGAATGTACAGATTATAGATCGAAAACTCGTTAAGGTTGATTTAAATTGAGAAAATTTTGATTGTTTTCAAACGTGTGAACGTAGTTTTAGGTGTACTATACTAAGTACACTCTCAGTCAGACGTACACTCAGCACGGACTTGTTGATCCATTATTTATTTACAGCAACTTTCCGGCAGGAGTGTTGTGTTTGGCACGATTCCGACAGTGTGAGTCCAATTTCGATGTTCAACATTCTTAAAACATCCACCAGTGACTTTAACGTTCAACAGTGGCCTGAATAGCAGTGTGTATGTTCTTTACAGAGTTTGTATTTCGTCTAACTGCCCATAATAACTACATACGATTAATCATGTAACACACGGGGCCAAATATAAAAGACTGTTTGTGTACAGGCGTAAATCAGGACCCGGGTCGATTCTGACCCAGTATTTTAAAGCCGTTACCTAGCTATTTTGCTTCCTATTCGAATCTATAAGGAGATCAGTTATCAATCTAGATAAAGTAGAATTAAAAATATGCTTCAAATAATTGATGAACTGTCTACATGGAGTCAGAGATTGCCATCTATACAAATATAATTAAAACGAATTTTATCAGAATTTTTAGAATACCAAAGGGTTAAACTAGCAATCACTGAATTCTTAAATTCTATTAAAAATATGTTTAAAATAATTGATGAAATGTCTATATGGAGTCAAAGATTGCCATCTATACAAATATAATTGAAACGAATTTTATCAGAATTTTTAGAATACAAAAGGGTTAAACTAGCAATCACTGAATTCTAAAATTCTCTCTTCAGTTGTATTAATTAAATTACTGTTCGACTCTGTAAGAATTTCCGAGATTTTTATTCCGTATTCACCATGTTGTTAAAAATTACAAAAATTGAGAGTACGTTCATTCATAAGAAAAGTGACACAGCTCAAATATATATTTCTAAAACAAGTATAATAATTAATGTATTAGGTTGCAAAGAAATAAATGCAGGATTTTTGTTCCTTTGTTTTAATTGCAATTTTATACCAATAAATATTTACCTTAATTTAATTAGTTATGTGTCAGTTTAAAGCTTGTTTTGCGCTCTATTTAATTATGCTTTTGATATTTAATTTTATTAGAATTTCTATTAAATTATCTGACTTTTATTTTAGCATGTAAAAATTGCGATTTTCGCATTATTTTTTTCTATGAGTTCAAACTAGGCCGAAGTGCCGCTCAAGATGCTCGGAATATAAACGAAGTATGAGGCGAAGGAATGCACAGTTTTATATTTTTAAATAATATTAAATTCTCTGTAAAATTAATTTTAATACCATGCCCCTCAATAATATTAAAATCAATTCTCATAATAATTTGACGTTATTATTAAACAATATTAAATTTTCTATAAAATTAATTTTCATATTATTTTTATTAAAACAATTTTAATAAAATTTTAATAAAATTGTTTTTTATGTGAGTTATAACTAGACTGCGGATCCTCATGCAAAATAAAAAATGTTTGCCTTGATTGCAAGACACAGGAGCCAAATAACAAATTCATTCTCCTTTTAATTATCTTTTCAAGCTGAAACTAATACACTGGCGGCCTTAAAACTTTTTAATACCTCCACTGTTTTAAATTGTTCGTACCCATTTTTCTCATAAAAACATAAAATCCGCAGTCTAGTTACAACACTTTAAAAACATAGATTTAAATCCTGCATTTATTTCTTTACAACCTAATATAAGAAGTGGTGTACTTGACAACTGATGTACACGACAATTAACCCAGTATCTAAATAACAACAAACAATTTTACATTTCTAAGTTGGTGATACACAATAATTGAGTAGGAAATTTTAGGTAATTCTCAAGTGGCTCTCCTGTAAAATTTCCTACAAAATTTGTTGACTTGCGTCACTTTTTCTAATGAATGAACCAGGGGCGGGAGAAAAACGACTGCAGTTCCGTCATTTTTGCGAATTTCAAAAAAATTCTAAGTTGGCGATACACAATAATTGAGTAGGAAATTTTAGATAATTCTCAAGTGGCTCTCCTGTAAAATTTCCTACAAAATTTGTTGACTTGCGTCACTTTTTCTAATGAATGAACCAGGGGCGGGAGAAAAACGACTGCAGTTCCGTCATTTTTGCGAATTTCAAAAAAATTCTAAGTTGGCGATACACAATAATTGAGTAGGAAATTTTAGATAATTCTCAAGTGGCTCTCCTGTAAAATTTCCTACAAAATTTGTTGACTTGCGTCACTTTTTCTAACGAATGAACCAGGGTCGCGAGAAGAACGACTGCAGTTCCGTCGTTTTTGCGAATTCTAAGAAACCATTTCACAAAGATATCCTACACTTTGGAAGTAAGCATGGAAGTCCGATTCCTTTTGAGCCGACACAGTGTTTGCTCGTCTGAAGAGGCGTGTTCCACAGTTTCCGAGGTAGGACAAACGAGATTGAATTTCAGCGAATTTCCGGCGAAGCTGGAGGTAGGAGGAACAGGGACGGCGAACGGCCGAGAAACGGAAATAAGCTCTCGAAGCCGATATGGCCGGCAGCACCTGCATCATCGTTTCTATTTCTAGGAATGAGTAAGTCGACGCCCATGCCCGCTCCTCGCTCGTTCGCCTGCTCTCTCGCTCGAGGATCGCCGCCTCTCGACACCCATCATTATACACGAACCGATAATTAACGATTTTTGCGCGGAAACCTCGCGGACCGTGTCTCCGACCGACACGTGCCCAACTAGAGAGACGCAAATCTCTTCCGGAAACAAGCGGACTGTACGTGACGAAACTGGCGGAGCGAGGTTTGCATATCTCTGTACGGTATCGGGTTTCAACAGAGATTTAATATTCCGAGGAATAATAACTGGCTGGAGATCATCGGTTCGCGGTGAATGGAATTATCGTGCTGTCTTTTCTTTGATTTATTCGCATGTGGGACTCTGTGATGGAGTTTTAGGAGAAATTTATTTTTATGGAGGATGATGAATTATTCTTCTTCGTGTTTGGTTCTTTGGTATTTTTATGGGAATACATTGGTATTATTGTTCAAGTTTGATTGGGAAGAATTATTGAAGACAGTGAGATTTTTATGATGCACTTCACGAGGCTGTTTCTTTGCTGATTTATTCAGGCATGTTGTGAGAGGGTGACTCTGTGCTGAAGTCTTAGAAGAAATTAATTTTATGTGGACGATGGAGGGAGTTGTCCTTCGTATTTGGTTCTTTGGTATTTTTATCGGAATACATTGGTATTGTTGTTCAAGGTTGATTGGAAAGGAATATTGAAGACAGTGAGATTTTATTCAGGCACGTTGTGAGAGTATGACTCTGTGCTGAAGTCTTAGAAGAAATTATTTTTATGTAGACGATGGAGAGAATTGTCCTTCGTGTTTGGTTCTTTGGTGTTTTTATAGGAATAGAGTGGTATTGTTGTTCAAGGTTGATTGGAAAGGATTATTGAAGACAGTGAGATTTTATTCAGGCACATTGTGAGAGTGTGACTCTGTGCTGAAGTATTAGAAGAAATTATTTTTATGTGGACGATGGAGAGAATTGTCCTTCGTGTTTGGTTCTTTGGTATTTTTATTGGAATACATTGGTATTGTTGTTCGAGTTTGATTGGGAAGAATTATTGAAGACAGTGAGATTTTTATAATGCACTTCACGAGGCTGTTTCTTTGCTGATTTATTCAGGCATATTGTAAGAGTGTGACTCTGTGCTGAAGTCTTAGAAGAAATTATTTTTATATAGACGATGGAGAGTCTTATCCTTCATGTTTGCTTCTTTGGTATTTCCATCGGAATACATTGGTATTATTGTTCAAGTTTGATTGGAAAGGATTATTGAAGACAGTGAGATTTTTATAATGTACTTCGCGATGCTGTTTCTTAGCTGATTTATTCGGGCACATTGTGTGAGTGTGACTCTGTGCTGAAGTCTTAGAAGAAATTATTTTTATGTAGACGATGGAGAGTCTTATCCTTCATGTTTGCTTCTTTGGTATTTCCATCGGAATACATTGGTATTATTGTTCAAGTTTGATTGGAAAGGATTATTGAAGACAGTGAGATTTTTATAATGTACTTCACGATGCTGTTTCTTTGCTGATTTATTCAGGCACATTGTGAGAGTGTGACTCTGTGCTGAAGTATTAGAAGAAATTATTTCTATATAGACGATGGAGGGAATTATCCTTCGTGTTTGCTTCTTTGGTATTGTTGTAAGAATTGGAGACATACATTGAGAAATAAAGGAGCTTTATCCTTCCAGAAACATGATTTACAAAGAGACAGTAAGAAACTAGAGTATATATAAAGATTTGGAAGAAATTGTAAGAAACAAATAGGTATTACACTAAAATGAGACATAAAGTACAGTATACTTTCTGTTAAACAAATAATAAACTGCAAAGAAACAGTAAGGGCATGCAAATAGAAGTTCCAACCGAACTATGAAGGATAATGGATATCAGAAACGTGATTTACGAAGAAACAGTAAGAAACTAGAGTACATATAAAAATTTGGAACAAATTGTAAGAAACAAAATAGGTATGACTAAAATGAGACATAAAGAATACTTTCTGTTAAAAACATAATAAACTGCAAAGAAACAGTAAGGGCATGCAAATAGAAGTTCCAGACGAACTATGAAGGATAATGGATATCAGAAACATCATTTACGAAGGAACAGTAAGAAACTAGAGTATATATAAAGATTTGGAAGAAATTGTAAGAAACAAATAGGTATTACACTAAAATGAGACATAAAGTACAGTATACTTTCTGTTAAACAAATAATAAACTGCAAAGAAACAGTAAGGGCATGCAAATAGAAGTTCCAACCGAACTATGAAGGATAATGGATATCAGAAACGTGATTTACGAAGAAACAGTAAGAAACTAGAGTACATATAAAAATTTGGAACAAATTGTAAGAAACAAAATAGGTATAAGACTAAAATGAGACATAAAGAATACTTTCTGTTAAAAACATAATAAACTGCAAAGAAACAGTAAGGGTGTGCAAATAGAAGTTCCAGCCGAACTATGAAGGACAATAGATATCAGAAACATGATTTACGAAGAAACAGTAAGAAACGAGAGTACATATAAAAATTTGGAACAAATTGTAAGAAACAAAATAGGTATTAGACTAAAATGAGACATAAAGAATACTTCTGCAAATAGAAGTTCCAGAGGAACTATGAAGGATAATGGATATCAGAGTAACTTCACTGTTTGGACAAGGACTACCCAAACGAGCAATCGATGCACAGCAGGTAAGTATCAGCGATAAATGAACATACTGGCTCTCTCTATAGTAAAGATACGATCGGCGAAGGACGAGGTAGCGATACGATATCGAACAAAACGGAAAAAATCTCCGTAAAAACGTGGTCGATGAATCAAGCGACACTCATCGCCAAAACCTATCCGCGATATCTAGGAATAACAGAGGATACTGGCGTCGTAGCATACCTTCGAGTCGATACCGATGATTTTGTTGCACTCCTCGCAGCTGTTGGCGAAAACGCTCTCGTAGCACTTGATGCAGTAAGGGTGCTCGTCCCTGAGAACGTACCGCTGCCCGGTCAGAGACTCGTCGCACTGCCAGCAGCAGAAATGACCGCTGTGCCAGTCCTTGTTCATCGCCTTCGTGTACTCGCCACTGAAAATCAACTGGAAAAAAGAAGGACACCCATCCAGTTTAGATAAGACGTTCGAGGTCCACTGAAATCATTGTAACATCCCTCTGACCCAGGGCTTGAACTAAAACAATTGTTCTGAACTGTTGTAGAGCGATTCTAATTGAAATCATTGTAAAGAACTTGAGTCACTGTTCGGAAGAACAGAAATTTCCAACTATTAGTGGCTTCAGCAAGTGTTGGATAAGATTTCGACAAATGGCTCGATTTTTACACTGTTGTAATTTTAAAAGAAGGAGAGCCGTAGAATAATAAAAATCTCAATTGACAATAATCACTAATTTTCTTCCAAAATGCTTTTAAACGACACAGAAAATTCTTCTCACAAAGTACTACATATTGAAACGCCTGTAAAAACATAAAAAAATTTTCTGTTGACTGAATCCATCACCGAATTGAAGATCGAAGCTTTATCTTTCCAACGACGCCTTAAAAATTGATCTACAATTTTTTTTAGCCGAATTATACAACAAGAACGATCAACAAGTTCATTGGTGTACCTTGTACATATATGTGGCGGTACACCTTCCATTCAAAGCTCTGTAAAACGGACAAAAAGAATCGTACGTCAATTTTTAAGGCTCCGTTGTAACTGGGAAGCTTCGCCCTTCAAATCTACGGCGAACTCATTTTCGAGAAAAATTTCTTAACGTTTCTATAGCCAGTTCAATTTGCAGTTTTGTGTCTCAAGTTGGCTGCAACAGAATAGCTGAACATTCCGGTTCTTCCATAACAGTTATTCGGAATAAATGTTCTGCACAACCATTTAAAGAACTTGTGCCGCTGGTACAACAGTTTTCAAGCCCCCGGAACCCCGTTAGATCCCCATAGATTAGTTACAACTGGATCGTCAGCACGATCCACAGAGCGGAAGCTCCTCGTCGACGGTTCTCAGCGACGACGTTCGACGCGATCACACGCGATTTTTCCTCGGTACAAACAAGGCTCGACGAGCTTCTATCATCCGTGAAACCGAGACACGCTCCTCTCGCAGCGTGCTTCTCGTTTATTTCCGTGCGCGATTCCCGAAAAGCTCCTCGCGATCTCTCTCTTTCTGTAGTGTTCTCGCGGGTTCTCTGGTAAATATGTACCTTGGTTGAGTGCTGTTGTATGTGCTGGCTGAGTATTGTTTGTAAGGGAGGATATCAATTATTCTGTGGCGTGAGAGGCATATGTATCGCGCGGATTCTCATCCTGGAGGATGAGAAGAGGACCGGGTCCTGCGAGAGAGGGCACGAGAGGCTGCGCCGCCACCCTCTGGATCCCGAAATCGGCAGGGAATTCGTTCCCAACGCAATCGACTACAACAATCCCAGGACTCCCATTCCCTCGACCTTAAAACCTTCGAAAACTCGAGAATTCCGCGAGAAAGGGTGAGATCTCGGTTCGGGGGAAAACAGCGAAGAGATTTTCCTCGACCGGGGAAAGTAGGTCGCAAATTCTGGCAGAAGCTTGCAGCTTGTTTTCGCAGTTGGCAAAAGGGAAACATCGATTCGTTTCTGGGCGTCTACCCTTGCGCGTGTGTATGCAAACGTTCGCCAAAATCCCGTGGGGATTCGGAGACTAAACCGTTATGGTTGTAAACGATTGCACCGGGGGTTGGCACGAGGTGATGGATTTGGATGATCGGCCCCGGGTGGAGATCGCGATCGTTCGGGTGGCGAGCGTCGATCGCAAGCAAGCGTGAGGGTATCGCGATGGGGGCTGATACTCGGCGCATCTGCAGCCAGCACATACTCTTCGATGGCGTGGTGGTTCTGCGTGCTGTCGACCTCGGTGATCGTGACCTCGGCGTTCTGATCCTGGCTCTCCCTGCGCTTGGTCGTCTTCTTCACTTTGCGAACCTTGCGCTCGGTGGTCGTGTACACTACACTGTCTACTTCCGCCATCGTTCTATCTCGTTACTGCTGGTAATCGGTTCTCTGTGTTTCCGGGGATATACTCTCTCTCTCGAAGAGACTCTGGATCACCGATCGATCGCGATCTGGAGGACTTCTGGCGAATCCGTGCACCGATGGGGAGAGGACTGACCGGGTCCAGGGAAACGATGGGTCCAGATACGAACGGCGACTGGCGCTCCAAGGGAACAAGAGTCGCACAGAGTGAGAGAGAGAGAGAGGGAGAGAGTGGTGGTATGTGTGCGTGCGTGAGGTGGTGGTGGTTTTCGTCGCTATGGAAATGGACGATGGAAACCGGAGCGGAGCGTGCGACCAGAGAGTCTTCCTTCCGTGTTAACCAGCAGCTTTCGAGCTTGCGAACCGACTGAAATCTAGGATCGGCCCGCTCCGGGCGTCATCATATCGGGACGCTATTTTCGGCGTCCCGACGACTCCAGAAACGCGCCTCGCCGCTCAGCGTCGCGACACGACGCGTCTCCGCCACCCTCTTCGCCCGCCGGGAACCCCTTCCGCTCCGTATTTTCTCCTACTTCTCCGAGATTCGAGTTGCAGTGTGCCGGGTGCAACTTTTCTACGACACCCCTCTCTCATTCTCTCTCTCACTCTCTCTCTTTCTCTCTCTTCTTCTGGTTCGCGAGGTCTCTGCTGTGCTACCTCTTCTTCGTCGTCCACCGAGACAGCGATATGACCCTCGCCTCGCGACGGGTTCAGGGCACCGTCAATGATCCACGCTAATAAGGCGAGCTTCCCGCCTCGTAATTGCTAGACTGCGGATTTCTATGCATAATTTCATTTGTCTGCATAGACACGTGTTTCTAGATGTAGTTGTTTTTTTTTAAATTGTTAAGTTAATTCACCCGTTTGTGTTGTAACCACACAAGGTCCGCAGTCTAATGATTAGACTGCGGATTTTTATGCATAATTTCATTTGTCTGCATAGACACGTGTTTCTAGATGTAATTGTTTTTTTTTCTAAATTGTTAAGTTAATTCACCCGTTTGTGTTGTAATCACACAACGTCTGCAGTCTAATGATTAGACAGTGGATTTTTATGCATAATTTAATTTGTCTGCATAGACACGTGTTTCTAGATGTAATAGTTTTTTTTTCTAAATTCTGAAGTTAATTCATCCATTTGTGTTGTAACCACACAAGGTCCGCAGTCTAATGATTAAACTGCGGATTTTTATGCATAATTTCATTTGTCTGCATAGACACGTGTTTCTAGATGTAATTGTTTTTTTTTTCTAAGTTGTTGAGTTAATTCACCCGTTTGTGTTGTAACCACACAAGATGCGCAGTCTAATGACACTGTCCAACAAATTTCAACTTCTTTTATGATTTCAATATACTGTTGGGTCCTCCTTATAGAGTTCTTTGCGCTGATTCCGAATCTGTTTTTAATTTTTTTCCTGTACGCACAGTTTTTGAGGAACAAGGCTTTGAAAAAAAGACATATTTTTCAACTTTAAACAAATATTGTGATGTTATTATAAAATATATTGAATTGTTCTTTACAGCAAAAGATTCTGTAGACTTTCCCGAATACAGAGATATCCAATATTAATATATTATGATTGTTTAAACATGTTTAAACAATCAATAAAGACGGAGAGACACCACTTTTGCACCAATTTTTGCGGATATTTTTATCAGCGGCAACTCATGTCGGGCGAAGATATTTTGCTTTCTGGTTCGGTAAAAACGTCGATGTTGCAAACTTCCAAGGGGGGGTTTTCAAGATAAAAGTCCGCTCTATCGCGTGGTATAGTTCGATTTTCCGCTGGACCCTTATTTGTTGAGATAAATTGAAAAATATCCGCAAAAATTGGTGCAAAAGTGGTGTCTCTCCGTCTTTAATGATTGTTTAAACATATTTAAACAATCATAATATATTAATATTGGATATCTCTGTATTCGGGAAAGTCTACAGAATCTTTTGCTGTAAAGAACAATTCAATATCTTTTATGATAACATCACAATATTTGTTTAAAGTTGAAAAATATGTTTTTTTTTTCAAAACCATGTTTCTCAAAAACTGTGCGTATAGGAATAAAAAATAAAAACAGATTCGGAATCAGCGCAAAAAACTCTATAAGAAGGACCCAACAGTATATTGAAAACAAATTTGCTGTTGGACAGTGTGATTAGACTGCGGATTTTTATGCATAATTTCATTTGTCTGCGTAGACACGTGTTTCTAGATGTAATTGTTTTTCTTTCTAAATTGTTAAGTTAATTCAACCGTTTGTGTTGTAACCACACGAGGTCCGCAGTCTAATGATTAGACTGCGGATTTTTATGCATAATTTAATTTGTCTGCATAAACACGTGTTTCTAGGTGTAATTGTTTTTCTTTCTAAATTGTGAAGTTAATTCACTCATTTGTGTTGTAACTACACAAGGTCCGCAGTCTAATGATTAGGATTGTATGCATTTATGAAAAAAAAAACAGTCGGACAGACAACAATAAAGCGAGCTAATAAAAACGTGGTAATGAGTAGGTGTAATTTAAAACAGGAAGAAGATTAACAGAGTTTAACCGTGCCAATATACTACTTTTAACATATAAAAATCATTAATGATGAAAGTAAATTTTTATTTAGATCCTATAGCTTGCAATTGATGTATAAAAATACTTTTTTGCATAAAGATCCGCTGTCTACTAGTGATTATTCATCGGAATATGTAGCGACAGTCTCGTTATTGCCAATAAAGCGCGAAGGGTTAACAAGATAAGGTTGACATATTAATTGTTTTCCTAAATTCTCTGAATATGTTCACCGTTTCGTAAGTAATTTATTCATTCTTATTGTAAATGTTCAAGGTCCGCAGTCTAACCATTGTTCAGCCGGGAAGCTACCCTTTTAAGGCCCGTTCCACCCCCATTTTTGACGGTGTCACTTCCTTTCGGTTTTTCCTCTCTTCTCTTTCTTTTTATTCGACACTTCTGGCCGCGGATATTTCGGGACCCTGACGATGCCTCTCCTCTCCTCTCATCGAGACGAGAAACAGAGGCGAGTTGCGATTCGCGGATTCCAGAGCGCGATCGACGATCCAGAGCTTTTTCATCGAAAGGGAGCGCTGAACGATGGGGGAACCGTGTCTTTGAGTATTGTCGTGTTGAAGTGTTCGTGTAATCCTTGCATGGTGGACCTTCTGCAGAGTTTTGTTCGCCAATCTTTTAAAACGTGCTTTTTAAGGGATATTTTCTAAGCATACCTCTTCTGCCTTGAATGGAACAAAGTCCAATGTAAATCTGGCACCAGAAATTCCTAATTTTACGAATGCTAATTTTATAAATACTAATTTTATAAACGTGATAAACTTCTTTCGTGTTGTTGATGCGATATTTTCTAAACGCGTTGGTACCTCCTCCGCAACAAATGGAACAAATTCCAATTTGAATCAGCAATCAGAAATTGCTAATTTTATAAACGCTGGTATAAGTGACAAACTTCTTCCATATTTTTGCTCCTAATATAACATCGGCCAAGGTAAATCAATTACGAAAATTTGTTAATTTCATACAAGTTTGTACGAACGAGTTCATTCGCCAACAGATTCCTCGAGGTAGGAATGAGAATACTATTTATTGTCTACATGCTCGTTTAAATGTGTCATAAACGCGTAACGATTATTTTTGAATGATAAAATCGTGGGTGTCATACGTCTATGACGGTATCTAGATTTTCTGAGCAACATGACTCATTTCACTGTATACACATTGTAGAATAAACACGTTGAAATGTCTCGCTTGCTCGTTCATCAAATTTGGATTCTCGTTCATAAACTGCTCGCTTAACAGTTTCTAAGGTGCCTTAATGGAAGCATTTATCGAGAATCGTGTTCCACTTGCAGTAAGATTATGGGAATTAGGTCCGAAATGCCAGAACCGGAGTCGAGAGCTCGCAGTATTTCCGTCGGCGTTCAATCGACGGGAATAATTCTCATTGTCGGGCCGGCTGGCGCTTTAGCGCGGAATAGAGCGATAAACATTGTTCACGGACTAACGTGGATCGTTTATGGTTCGCCGAGGTCGCGAGCCTCGGGATCCGAGGTCTCGAATCCAACATGTATCCCGCCAACGAACTCGAATCTTCTCCCGGAACAAATGCCTCGCAGGCAACAGGTTCAGAGCAACGAACAGGCGGTACAACAGCCAAAAATATTCGTCAAACATCGAATTTTGACTTCACGACTGGAAATAAACGCTTTCAATGCAACTAATTTATTCAGCATCGATTGGCTTCCTGAAAGATTCAGTGTCAAAGATCCGAATCATCTTGCAGCTCCTCCACGACTGAATACAAATGATCCTCAAGGAAAAGGTCAAAGGTAACTAACTGATGACAGCTGAACAAATTTGTCAATTTGTCATTAACCGGTTTCCTAAAACGTCAAGCTTCGAGGTCCTAGGTCTCAGATAAATCAGAAGACAAGAACAGGAGTGGAAGAGATCCGAAGACATTGCAAGTCGCAATGTTCATCATTCTTTGGTCCTGTTGGAGGTGGATAAGGTTTCAATCTTGAGTCCTGGATTGTTAGATCTTTTTAGTGGGTATGGGCCCGGTACATCTGAGAGTACCGTGTCGAGCCTCGCACTTTCCCCTCGACCGTCATTTTTTGATAACAGTCCTTAAACTACAATAAAAAAATTTCTTAAAAACCACGCTTATATTAAAATGCACTAAAAAGGAGAAAATAATATTTTTCCTGGTTCTCCCAGAAATTTAATATAAATTTAAGGATGTTCTGGAGGTATATAAAAACGCAACAGAATTTTGGAAAATTTGATAAGGTATAATTCTTACTAAATTAATGCAATTAGCAAAGTTTGGGTTCGATTCACTGCACCGTTTAAGAATTATAGCAACTTAAAGTTTGCACATTTTAACACGTCTTCTTATGGAGAATTCATAAAATTCCACTTCAAACCCTATTAAAACCTTGAAAAAACGCAACTAGAAACTCCAGCCTTTTTGTATATGTAGTAAAAATTATGTAATTAATTATATTCAAAATTTATTAGGATTCACTAAACAGTTACGGAGCAAAAAAATTATAACCTGTTACAAAACGTCAAATTTATCGTGTTGTCTCTCACTAGCATGGAAACGCGATAAGTGTAGACCACTGAATATAGCTACAGAGGGTACAGTATTCGCAAAAGTTTCATGCAAAATATACTCATGAATGGCTTTCATTGCCATGTATTGATGCATTTCGAATTTCTTATACTTTTGTCTCCCATTGTACCTCCAGAACATCCTTAAATGAAATCGTGAAATTAGTGACTATAAAAATAAAAGCCTGGAGTGTACACGAAGATTACGTCAATATAGTTTAGCACTCCACGCTTTTATTTTTAAAGTCACTAATGTCATGATTTTATTTAAATTTATATTAAGTTTTTTGGAGAACCAGGAAAAAAATTGTTTTTCTAAGATTTGTTGTATACATTTTTTTATTTTCTACTTTTTAGTCTTTTTTAAATGGAGCTCAATCTTGATATCTAGTAATCTAGTAATACTGGTATGAAATAGTAAGATATAGAAACGCAAGATATAGAAATACGTGAGACATAATGAGGGAATGTCTTCAAGAGACGACGTCTCTTGATGGAGTCCGAAATTGTCCGAAATGGAACTGAATGAACGGAACACCACACTGAGCTCCTTCGGTGCGAAGTGGGTCAGTGGAGTGGGGATGAGTCGGAGTGGGAACGCGTAGCGGAGTAGGGAGCGCTGGCCCGCGGAGTGGGGATCGCTGAACGCGATCACGTACTACCCGATCGTCGCGCGGCGAGGTGTGACGGTTAATATTTAAGTATTTTTTTTGTCCTAGACGCACAATTTACTTTTTAAATTTGTTTTTTTAATATTGCATTGTCATCTAGTTCTGAGTTATGTTTAAAGTTTCAAGTCTCTAGCTCATCGGGAAGTGGTTTAAAATTCGATTACAAGATTCGACGCATACAACAACGACACGGCAAGCTAATATAAGCGTGGTAAACAAAAGGTCTCAAATAGATCACGCAATTCATTTGTGACGGCTATCTCCTGCGCTCGCCAGCAGATGAACAAGTAGTCAACACCTTTCTCGCTTTTCTACGTGATCCGTCACTGATCCCTGTACATACCGTCCTCAACCGTACTCCGATAAGTCCTCCCTTTCCCCTTTCTCTCACACTACATCATCCATCGTTAAAAATTCGAATCAAGTAAAAGATTCATGATTAGTATTAGGAAAAAGGACTAAAAAAAACACTGCTGACGACAACAGAGATTTCTGAAAATACACATCCTCTCTAGATCCAAGATCTCCAATACGCAACTCCAGTAAACTCCTCCGAAACTTCTCTGTGACCAATGCTACCAGGAAGAAGATAACGAATTAGTACCTCCTCCGTGACCAAATGCTTCTCATGAAAGAGATCAAAGGCAACGCTAACGAGAGAACAAATTTGTCAATCATCGATCTCTTAAAATACCAATCCACCAGATCCAAGATCTCCAATTAAACGCGAGTGAACTCTAAACTTTGCCATGCACAAATGTTATCAGGAAGACCGCCGAAGGTAACGAGTCTTCCCCACGAACAAAAGCTTTTCAAGAGAAAGGTCATAGGCAACGCTAACAGCCGAGCAAATTTGTCAAGCATCGATTTCCCGAAACACACATCCTCTTCTAGATCCAGTATCTCGAATTAAACATACCGCTCTGAACACTAAACTTCTCACCGATGAAATGCTACCGGATGGAAGGTCGAAGGGTAACGGATTGATAAGGAATCGAACAAATTAGTGAAGCATCGACCGGCTCCCTGAACCATCGTCAGAGGCGACGCCTTGATCGCGTGCCAAACAGGTGGTTGCTGGTGTCGAGCCGCGCGAAAAATAGAGAAGAAATCCACCGAGTGTAATTGGGTCGGAATGTTTCACACATCACCAATACTTGCGTGGCACCCACTCGCGATACTAATCTCTCCCCCGCCACCGGAATCAATTCGACGAATCGTTTTTCTCGAAAATAAACCCCCAGTTCTCTCCCTCTCTCTTCCCGTGACATTTATCATTTGTACCGCTGATTGATCGTCTTCCGCGAGATTTATTGTTTACTGTTTTCCACTGATTCTTGGACGTGACATTGGCGCGATGAGTCGTGGCTAAATAAATAATATTTATCACTTTTAGAACCGGTTTTGTGCACAGTCAATTCCGTGTTCTTGTTTAACGTCAATGGAAGAAATTCTGCGACCAAAAAATTGTTTAAGATTACTGTACAATATTATAATTTCACAAACAAAATATATTACATACAAATATATATAAATATATACATACATATATATATTACATATATATTACAAACAATTTATATATATTTGTATGTAATATATTTTGTTTGTGAAATTATAATATTGTATATATATATGTATATATGTATATATGTATGTATATATACAGGGTGGCCCACATAACTCTGAACAGCTCAATATCTCCGTTACTTTTCGTTGTACAAAAAAGCTTCGTAGGACAAAGTTACACTGTTTGAAGGGCCACATATAACGGTGTAAGGGAAAAAAAATTTCAAGGTCATTTTTATGAGATTTCAAGGTTATCGATGTTTTTTTTAAATGGAATGAGGTATTTTTTAATACATGAATCTATGCAGCTGGACATTCCTTATAAAAAAGTACTAACCTATGTATGTCGAAAAGTTAGTAGTTCAGGAGATATTTCAATTTAAATAACTCCAAAATACCATTACCGTCGTACTAAGACGTTACACAAGTAAGTAAACACTAACGCCTTAGTACGACAGTAATGGTATTTTGGAGTTATTTAAATTGAAATATCTCCTGAACTACTGACTTTTCGACATACATAGGTTAGTACTTTTTTATAAAGAATGTCCAGCTGCATCGATTGATGTATTAAAAAATACCTCATTCCATTTAAAAAAACATCGATAACCTTGAAATCTCATAAAAATGACCTTGAAATTTTTTTCCCTTACACCGTTATATGTGGCCCTTCAAACAGTGTAACTTTATCTTACGAAGTTTTTTTGTACAACGAAAAGTAACGGAGATATTGAGCTGTTCAGAGTTATGTGGGCCACCCTGTATATACAGGGTCATCCGTTTTTAAACGGACAAACGTAAACCAGCTATAAAGAACCCCAAATGGAACAAGTTTTACCCCTGCCACTTTTTTTGTTTCGGCCTTGATTTCTAGAAAATTGCAAAAAACCATAATTTTTTTAGTTCACATAAACTTGAATATCTCAGGACTCCAGTGATGAATCTTGATGATTTTTCCTTTGTTTGGTTTAAAATAAATAGGGGCATCTTTTTTGTTAACAAAATGTTTTTGTATGACCTTCGGATCTTTGTTTTTTTGGCATAGGGCAAAATTGCAATTTTCTAGAAATCAAGGCCGAAACAAAAAAAGTGGCAGGGGTAAAACTTGTTCCATTTGGGGTTCTTTATAGCTGGTTTACGTTTGTCCGTTTAAAAACGGATGACCCTGTATACAAAATATGTATATATATAACTATGTGTATGAATTAATTGTAAAGAGGGAAAGATTGTGAATCAATGAACCGTTGCAACTTTGTTCCATAATTTTTATACGTTCATATTCTGCCATGTTTTTAAACAATTTACTTGGTCGTGGAGATCGACTATAATTCAAACAATTTTTATTTTCCGTACTTGAGAATCGTGAGTGTAGAAATGAGTGGCAATTGGACTCTTCATAAAAAAGAATTTGTTGTATAGTATAAGAATAGACTGGGGATCTTTACGCAACATAAAAACTTCCCATCTTTAATTTTTTCTTGAATATACAGTGTCCCAGCTGAAGAAGGCCACCTAAATATCTCCTTCATTTTAATGGCACAAAAATATTTATGGCATAATTTAAATGGTATCGAAGGTGGAATATCATAGAAGAACAATTTCTTTCGTCCGGTTATTTTTTCAGTTTTCTCAAGATCATCGTTATTTTTTTATCGGGAAATTTTATTTTTTTTATTCCATCTTGTTAATGACTTAAACATATTCAAATGTATTTTTTCAGCCGCTATAAGATGGAATAAAAAAAATGTTTTCCCGATAAAAAAATAACGATGACCTTGAACAAAACTGAAAATATAATCGGACAAAAGAAATTGTTCTTCTACGATATTTAATTATGCCGTAAATATTTTTTGTGTCATTAAAAATAAGGGAGATATTTATATAGAGAAGACATATACTGAGAGAGATGCATAAAATCCGCAGTCTAGCGATGAAGTTTTATATTTTCCAGAACTTTCTGGCTAGAAATGACGAGAATGCTACCGATCGAGTAATAATACTAGTTTAAATAATTTAATAAAAGTAAATACATAATTATAAATAATTCTTTTGAGGTAGCAGGAAGCCATTCTACAAGAGTATTCTTGGTTTACGTTTATGGAGGTCTTGAGACTCTTCCGATTTTTCAGTGGAGATTGTTGCTGAGTAAATGGAGGCTGAGGTTTCCGGTGGGTCGGTCGGATATTTTCTCAGAAAGTAATCGCGATCACACGATGTATCGTTTCCCCATCGTTGCCAGAATGCGCGAGGAACGCCGCGCCGCACGCCGGGCCCGTTATAAATAGCTGGAAAATGAAAATCGCCCGTGACAGGAGAACGCGATCGCCCACGCGAATCGAGGATCGCATCGGGTGGTAACATAATATCGACGAAGGGGTCCGGAAGAGGCGCGCGTCGCGTGATTAAAAATATATCCTCCATGAAAAAGCGGGTCGACCAAAAAAGAGGGATACCGAGAAGCTGGATCTCTCGATCGCAGTGGTACAGCACCGATTTTACTCCGGCGGGAACGTCGATCCTCGAATGAACTAGAAATCCACTCGATCTTCACCATCAAGCTTTCATCAACTCATTAACATTCACACGTTTGGCCTCGGGAGACCACTAAATCAAGAAAATCTAGATAATGAGCACCAACGTGAAACAAGTTGGCAATTATAGTACAAGATATACAAAATTATTGTCTCGTGTGATCCTTGTCAATAAAATGTCATAGCAAATCTTCCATAAATACAGTAACGATCTTCGTAAATAATAAATAAATGAATGAACGCGTTCGAGTCGCTGATCTGGCAGGTGATGTGACAAATGTCACCCGGTGCAAAGAGTTAAAGCTTCGAAATTGTAATAAACTTCGGCTTCATAGGTGACTGAAGGACTGTGTCACTGCATGCGACTGGCGTGGCCTATAATACCGTGCCAGAATCATTAGGAAAGTATTCGAGAAAAGTTGCTGAATACAGACATTATGCATTTCTTTCAAATCAGAATAAAATCCTATTTCCTAGTCGGGAAGGCAATAAGTGTAATTTTGATTTCCCTTGTAACAAAAAACGATGAAGAAGCTATAGTCAGTAGACTATTCGTTTATGACAAAAATGGAACAATATAGAATAGAATAAAAATTAAGATGATTCAGAAATATCAATTTGTTATTTCCAACATAGTAAAAAAATATTTTGTGTGGCCCTCCTTAAAATTAATGCATAAAATTTTTACTAATCAGTAGATTTCATACATTTATGATAGGAATGACCAATTTAAATTAAAATGAAGATTAAGAGGGTATAAGTAATATCAATTAGTTATTTTCAACGTATTAAAATGATTGAAGAAAGAACTTTCCGCGTGGCTCCCCCTTCAAATTACTGCACAAAATGTTTACCAATCAGAGATCTATAAAATAAATCTTAGTGCTTCACTTTCCAGAACGGAATAATATTAAGATAGAGGATTAATCTTCATCTAGCGTAAAGAATGGTCTAAAGGGCATCGTAAAAATGTGTAAAAATTCCCCGAGATCCAGAAAACGTTTTTCAAGATTCCAGAAATCGAAGGAACGCGGGTCCCACGCCGCTGCAAGAGGGAAATCCTGCCGAAGTGTCTCCTCTCGTGTAAATGGCTCGCCTCGGCCACGATATATGCGTATATTATTTGCAGACGGGCATGAGATTGATATTTTGGGAGACCCCACGCGAGCCACACGGCACCAATAAACGCCACGGGCCGCGAGGCTGTTTCGTGCGAACATCCGCCGGATTTTCTTGCCCCGTCCCCGGCTCCATTTTTCTTTCCCCATCCACGGAAAAGCTCCAACTAATGCGGTTGCCCAACTTTAGATAACAATAGAAGGAGAGCGGGACCACGCATGCTGGCCGCACCCTGTCATCGCGGGTCTCTCCGTGCCAATGGTTTTTAATCGTTCCGAGTCGCTGATGCGCTTGGATTTTCCTCAGTAGAACGAGTTCGGTCTAAGATGCCTCTCAAAAAGACAGACTACGGTTTCGTACAGTGGAAATTATTTTTTGGTTTGTTGCTGCACGTTCAGAGCGATTTTCATATGAGACGCTCGTGAGCGAAATCATCTTTGGTTTTGTTGCTGATACAGAACGAAGAGCCTTGTGAGTATTCACGAATTTCGATAGAACATTCAGGTTAGTGTGCTCAACAGAGAAGTGGAAGAACAAAAATGGAAACTGAATGCTGAATTTTGGGAGTATTCGAGCTGAAAATTTTTACTGAGCAATTTTAGTGTGTCGAACAGGTGCGAGCATGAGGACACCCCTGAAGAGTGTTATTTACACGAATGAAACGAGAACTGGAAGAACGAAAACTGAAACTGAATGTTGAACTTTGTGAGTATTCGAGCTGCAAATTTTTATAGAGCAATTTTAGTATGTCCAACAGGTGCGAGCAGGAGGAGAACCCTGAAGAGTGTTATTTACACGAATGAAACGAGAATTGGAAGAACGAAAAGAGAAACTGAATGCTGAATTTTGTGAGTATTCGAGCTGAAAATTTTTATAGAGCAATTTTAGTGTGTCCAACAGGTGCGAGCATGAGGACAACCCTGAAGAGTGTTATTTACACGAATGAAACGAGAAGTGGAAGAACGAAAACTGAAACTGAATGCTGAATTTTGTAAGTATTCGAGCTGCAAATTTTTATAGAGCAATTTTAGTATGTCCAACAGGTGCGAGCAGGAGAAGAAACTCTTCAGGGTAAAGAACCCTGAAGAGTGTTATTTACACGAATGAAATGAGAATTGGAAGAACGAAAACTGAAACTGAATGCTGAATTTTGTGAGTATTCGAGCTGAAAATTTTTATAGAGCAATTTTAGTGTGTCCAACAGGTGCGAGCATGAGGAGAACCCTGAAGAGTGTTATTTACACGAATGAAACGAGAACTGGAAGAACGAAAACTGAAACTGAATACTGAATTTTGTGAGTATTTGATCTACAAATTTCTATAGAGCAATTTTAGTATGTCCAACAGGTGCGAGCAGGAGAAGAAACTCTTCAGGGTAAAGAACCCTGGAGAGTGTTATTTACACGAATGAAACGAGAATTGGGAGAACGAAAACTGAAACTGAATGCTGAATTTTGTGAGTATTCGAGCTGCAAATTTTTATAGAGCAATCTTAGTGTGTCCAATAGGTGCTGGGAGGAGGAGAACCCTGAAGAGTGTTATTTACACGAATGAAAAGAGAACTGGAAGAACGAAAAGTGAAACTGAATGCTGAATTTTGTGAGTATTCGAGCTGAAAATTTGTATAGAGCAATTTTAGTGTGTCCAACAGGTGCGAGCTGGAGGAGAACCCTGAAGAGTGTTATTAACAATAATAAAACGAGAAGTGGAAGAACGAAAACCGAAACTGAATGCTGAGTTTTGTAAGTATTCGAGTTGCAAATTTTTATGGAGCAATTTTAGTGTGTCCAACAAGTGCGAGCAGGAGGAGAACCCTGAAGAGTGTTATTTACACGAATGAAACGAAAACTGAAACCGGATGCTGAGTTTTGTAAGTATTCTATGCAAATTTTTATAGAGCAATTTTAGTGTGTCCAACAGGTACGAGCAGGAGGAGAACCCTGAAGAGTGTTATTTACACGAATGAAAAGAGAAGTGGTAGAACGAAAACTGAATGCTGAATTTAGCGAGCATTTGCGAATTTTGATAGAGCTTTGATAGAGACTGAATTTTGATTTCAACCAGTTCAACAGGTGCGTGCAGAAGAACCCAGATAGGAGAACAGAAAAGTAGAAGAACGAAAGCCGAAACTGAACGCGGAGCCTTGCGAGCATCCCATCTGCAAATATTGATGGAGAACAGTTTCAACAAGTTGAACAGGTGCGAGCATTACGAGGACCACTGTTAGTAACAAGAATGAAACGAGCAGAGAAGTGGAAGGACGAACGAAAAACGATGCCGAGCGAAAGGATGAACACGTAAGCGTTAGGCTGTGTCCTTAATCGGATGTTGCATACAGACAAAATCCTTGTTGTTCGGTGGGCTGTGACTAATCCGACAAGAAACAAACAAGACTATGGTTGCGTCCAAATTGGCAACGCGTGCGATGCGACAATGATGTATCTGTCGGTTGCGTTGCATGAAACTGAGACTCGTTTGTTTTTTGTCGCATTCCATCTTATAATTTCATAGAGCTACTGTTTCCCGGAGTCCAAACAGACATGTTTTATGAGACACTGATCGATAGACCGCGGATTTTATCATACGGATGAGTAGATCGAGTGCAAAACAGTGACGATGTTCGAAGAATTCAAAAACGATGTAATAAATCCAGTTTAATTACTTAAACAATCGCCCGGGGCGATAAAAATACATCAAACATTGAGTTCACGAGTCGAAACATCATCAGCATTGAGACATTGTCCTTAAGAGAGATTGGGATATTTTAATTATAATTTGTCCAAAAGATTAGAATGAAATATCCGTCCACCGACCAAATAGTCATCTCCGGAGAAGCAACCTCTTCAGCTTAGGACACAGCCTGAAAAATCTCTATTCAAAAAGGGTCTCTCCTACGGGTGAAATAAAATCTCCACTTTCTCTAGGGTACCACTATCCTCACGCCATAATCCCAGGGGCAATCACAAGATTAATGTCGCCACAGTGTTACGAGTCGAGTGCGGTGTCTTAAGGTGTCTGTTTAAGTGTGTGAGTGACAAAAAAGGGTTGTCGAGGTGTGATGCTTGGAGAGAGAGACACAGGAGGACCTTGGTTTCATCATTACCCAGAAAGCTTTGTTCCGATCGGTATCCGGGATCGAGTACTGTATCGGTCCAGAGGCCGCACTCACATCCTCGGCGTCCCAATAATCGGTGTCCTCGTCGTAAGACGAGGACCAGGCGGCGCCCTTCTTCGATTTGTCGTTGCTCTCCGGCCACGGTAAATTGTCTTCGGTAGTCGTCAGGATGTCTCTGATCCTCTCGTAGTCCTCCAGCTCGGCCTCTTCGAAGCTGGATATTCTCAGCAGCCTCGCAGTATCCTTGGCCCCCTCGACGGACGAGTGCGCGTTCGTCGGACTGTCATTCCTAGCGTTGTCCTTTGACTGGCTTCCAAATCTCTTGTTCTTGAAGGTCCTGCGGTTGAAGCGATCCCGGGACATCAGGTCCCTTCTGCTCTCGGACAGTCCCAGCACCGAGCTCTCGCTCAGAGGCTCCTCAAAGTCGACCAGAAGCTCCTCGAAGCTGGTCTGAGTTAGCACCGACACGCTCTTCCGGCTCTCAGACCTAGACAAGACTGGACTTCCCACAGGAGAGGTATTCGTCGACTCGTCCCTGTACAATCTCTGCATGGAAATGTCGGATTTTCTTCTCTCCGGCTCCCGGTGTCTCTTCGATCGTCTAGCTGTCAGATTCTCCGCAGACTTGCTCACTTCGGACGTCTTCGACTTGAGTCTCGTTGGTTTCCTCACGATGGTGCTCGAAGATTTTATGTTTCTCTTCCTCTGGCTCACTCTGGTCCCTTCTGCCGGGGCCTCTGACTTGTTCTCCTCTCCTGGAACAGCCTCAGTGTTCACCGCTTGTTCTACGGAGGCTTCGATTCCTATTGATTGTTGGTTAGCTGGGTCGGGAGATCTCGAGTGCGATTTTCCCAGCGGTTTCCTCGAGATCCTACCGGTCTCCAGGCTATCCGATTCATCCCTCGAGGACCCGCCTTCCGAAGGACTTTGCCGTCGTTTCAGCAAAGGTATCGAATCCAGAGTCTTCTTCGTGGGCGCTTCGTTCCCGGAATCGTTGTCGAAGGACGTGCCAACGTCGCTGGATGCGTCGGAACTCGAATACGTCTCTATCAGGCTGAAAGGGATCGGCGTGGGTATTCTAACGTACTTGTCGGGTTCAGGGGCTGCTAGGTTCAAGGGCCTGTCCCTCGAGCTCCCTTCAACTCTTAAATTCTCCCCCGCATCTTCGTACGACGTCTCCCTATCGAATATCTCCTGAATCTCTAAACTCCTGTCGTCTCTCTCCCCTGATTCGCTGACCTCTACGAGGTAATCGAAGTCTGGACTTAGTCTAGAGTCCGGCGTGCATCCGGCTCTCAAGAAGAAGTCCCTAGGGCTGTACTCTGATAGATAATCAAAGTTCTTGTCCTTGGACTTCAGCTCCGCCCTAATCCTCAAGCTATACTCGTGCAGGTTCTCCAGCTTCTGCTTAGCGCCGCGCGGCAAATTCGCGTTGTCCGTGTGACTGTAGCTGCAGATGGAGTCGACTGTGCTCACGTTGTCGTTGGCTTGCTCATGATAGGACAGGCACGGGGTCGCCGGCGGGTTGATCGTGATGATCACCCCGTCGGTGACGTGTCTGAGGCACGCGAGCAGCTCCAGCACGCCCACGCAGCCTATCAGCACCGACATCATCAGACCCATCCCGAATAATCTCGTGTCAGGCTTAATCGACGGAAGCCGTCGCGAAGGGTCCCCGATCACTTTGGCGAATTACTGTCACGTCACGACGAGGAGGCTTGTCATTCCATCCTTCATATCATCGTTACGATACAATCCTGTTCGTTGGTGGAGGGTGTATCGGTTCGAGGACTCCTCTAGATGTATATGATGAGGAACGTGACGGGTCGGGGCTCCTCTTCGTCGAAGAGCGAGGGGAACTTGAGCGTCCTGCGAGGCCAATCCATCGGGCGTCCTCGGGAATGGATCCTCTGACGCCGTGCGGTGACGTCACTCGCAGAGAGAAGGTAGAGAGAAGACACGAACAGAGAGGGGGAGACGGAGAGAGATTTTAGAGGGGGCACCCAACACCCACGCGCGACCACTTCTCTCCACGGCGGCGGGAGCACGTTTCAGCACACGGTTTCGACGGTGTCTCGCGGTGCCCCGTGTGATCCGCGTGGATCCTGATCGATGGACGATCGAGCGACGGAACAACGACAGGGCGAGGAACGCGCGACGATCATCGAGGGTGGCTATCTATGCGGCCGGATGGCGGCCAGAGAACTGTTTTATTTTCTGCGGGCAAAACCGTTCGTTCGTTCGTTCCTTCGGACACCGGGGCAAACTGGTGGCTGTTCGGCTCTCGTTATGTCTGCGCTCGCAGATAGATAGACAGAGAGTGAGAGAGAGAGCGAGAGAGAGAACAGACATCGACTGCGAGAGGCGGCTAAGGCTAAAGTTAGCCCGAATGTCCCTGGACGCGAATCCCTGTCCTTAATGCCGCGTGTGTACGCGTCGCGCGATCGATCACCGCCCGGCCGGATAATTAACGCGGCCCGATTTGGCAATCGTCGACCGATTACCACTGACAGAGCCCCGCACACACCGACCCGAACCGATTATTGGCTGACGCCCCGCGCGACACACCAGCCGCCGATCACGACCGACGCACGATGACGCCGCGCCCTAATGACCCGATCATTGAACGGCGTGCCGAGCGTGTTCGACGCGTAGGCGCGACGCGATATTTCTACGTCCGCGCGACCAACAGAGACGAGACGAGACGAGAGTTTGGCAGCTCCGGGGAAGAATCGCCTCCTGCTACGTGGAAACGCTACGTCTTCTTCTTGGCAAGATTATCGGTAACCGGATTCCTGCGGTCCCTCGCCGTCGATCGAACGCGGATCTTCGTTCGAACTGCTTTTGTCTCGTTTACGCTCCGCTCAGAATTCAGTAGAAATTCCGAGAGCGTAGATGAAAAATGGTTTACCGAACGATTTTCTATTCGAAATCCTAGTGGAAGACTACCTCGATTGACATGACAAGAATTTGATTATGATCAGTGTATGTACGGGTGATATAATACGAGGACATTCTACAAATGAACTTGGATGATGAATTAACACGATAGGCCAAAAATATTTGTCTTTGGTGTATTTATACTGAAACAATATTAATGGCACAGTTAAATTCGTTCATTAATTTCACTACGTACAGCAGAGCTTCATATAGCGTGCCAAATGTTTGATTTTCCTCAGCGTCTATTCCACTATGTTATCCGAGACAATATCAATTTTTGTTTGGTCGCACGTACTGTATTTGGTCCGGTCTTTGGACTCTTCTCTCAGAGAGGTCTGGTTGAAAGGACGCCTGAGAAGGGCTTTGTTGACGAGGTGGCTGATAAGAATCTGGTTAAATTGGTTGCTAAGGAGGGTCTAGTTAAGAGAAGTCTGGTTGTCAGGTTGCCTGATAAGGATCTGGCTGAGAAGGGTCTGGTTAAGAGGGTGGCTGAGGAGGGTCTGATTGAGAGGTTGGCAGAGGAGGGTCTGATTGAGAGATTTGCTGAGAAGGGTCTGATTGAGAGGTTGGCTGAGAAGGGTCTGGTTGAAAGCGTTTGGTTGAAAGAGTGGTTGAGAAGGGTCTGGTTGAGGGGTTAGCTGAGAAGAATTGGTTTAAGAGAAGTCTGGTTGAGAGAGAAAGAGTGGTTGAGAAGAGTCTGGTTAAAAGAGTGGTTGTGAGAGGAGTCTGGTTAAAAGCATCTGGTTAAGAGAAATCTGGTTTAGCGGTTGACTCGGAAGGGTCTGGTTAAGAGGGTGGCTGAAAAGAATTGGTCTGGTTGAAAGAGTGGTTAAGAAGAGTCTGGTTAAGAGATGTCTGATTGAAAGAGTGGGTGAAAAGGGTCTGGTTGAAAGAGTCTGGTTAAGAGAAGTCTGGTTGAAAGAGTGGTTGAGGAGAGTCTGGTTAAAAGAGTCTGGTTAAAGGATTCTGGTTAAAAGAGTCTGATTAAAAGAGTCTGACTAAAAGAGTCTGGTTAAAAGAGTCTGGTTAAAAGAGTCTGGTTAAAAGATTCTGGTTAAAAGATTCTGGTTAAAAGAGTCTGATTAAAAGAGTCTGGTTAAAAGATTCTGGTTAAAAGATTCTGGTTAAAAGAAGTCTGGTTGAAAGAGTGGTTGAGAAGAGTCTGGTTGAAAGAGTGGTTAAGAAGAGTCTGGTTAAGGGAAGTCTGGTTGAAAGAGTGGTTGAGAAGAGTCTGGTTGAAAGAGTGGTTGAGAAGAGTCTGGTTAAGAGAAGGCTGGTTGAAAGAGTGGTTGAGGAGAGTCTGGTTAAAAGAGTTTGGTTAAGAGAGTCTGGTTAAAAGAGTCTGGTTAAAAGAGTCTGGTTAAGAGAAGTCTAGTTAAGAGAAGTCTGGTTGAAAGAGTGGTTGAGGAGAGTCTGGTTAAAAGAGTCTGGTTAAAGGATTCTGGTTAAAAGAGTCTGATTAAAAGAGTCTGACTAAAAGAGTCTGGTTAAAAGAGTCTGGTTAAAAGAGTCTGGTTAAAAGATTCTGGTTAAAAGATTCTGGTTAAAAGAGTCTGATTAAAAGAGTCTGGTTAAAAGATTCTGGTTAAAAGATTCTGGTTAAAAGAAGTCTGGTTGAAAGAGTGGTTGAGAAGAGTCTGGTTGAAAGAGTGGTTGAGAAGAGTCTGGTTGAAAGAGTGGTTGAGAAGAGTCTGGTTAAGGGAAGTCTGGTTGAAAGAGTGGTTGAGAAGAGTCTGGTTGAAAGAGTGGTTGAGAAGAGTCTGGTTAAGAGAAGGCTGGTTGAAAGAGTGGTTGAGGAGAGTCTGGTTAAAAGAGTTTGGTTAAGAGAGTCTGGTTAAAAGAGTCTGGTTAAAAGAGTCTGGTTAAGAGAAGTCTAGTTAAGAGAAGTCTGGTTGAAAGAGTGGTTGAGAAGAGTCTGGTTAAGAGAAGTCTGGTTGAAAGAGTGGTTGAGGAGAGTCTGGTTAAAAGAGTCTGGTTAAAAGATTCTGGTTAAAAGATTCTGGTTGAAAGATTCTGGTTAAAAGAGTCTGATTAAAAGAGTCTGGTTAAAGGAGTCTGGTTAAAAGAGTCTGGTTAAAAGAGTCTGGTTAAAAGATTCTGGTTAAAAGAGTCTGGTTAAAAGAATCTGGTTAAAAGAAGTCTGGTTGAAAGAGTGGTTGAGAAGAGTCTGGTTGAAAGAGTGGTTGAGAAGAGTCTGGTTGAAAGAGTGGTTGAGAAGAGTCTGGTTAAGAGAAGTCTGGTTGAAAGAGTGGTTGAGGAGAGTCTGGTTAAAAGAGTCTGGTTAAAAGATTCTGGTTAAAAGATTCTGGTTGAAAGATTCTGGTTGAAAGATTCTGGTTAAAAGAGTCTGATTAAAAGAGTCTGGTTAAAGGAGTCTGGTTAAAAGAGTCTGGTTAAAAGATTCTGGTTAAACGAGTTTGGTTAAGAGAAGTCTGGTTGAAAGAGTGGTTGAGAAGAGTCTGGTTGAAAGAGTGGTTGAGGAGAGTCTGGTTAAAAGATTCTGGTTAAAAGAGTCTGGTTATAAGAGTCTGTTTAAAAGAGTCTGGTTAAAAGAGTCTGGTTAAAAGAGTTTAGTTAAAAGATTCTGGTTAAAAGAGTCTGGTTGAAAGAGTGGTTGAGAAGAGTCTGGTTAAGAGAAGTCTGGTTGAAAGAGTGCTTGCGAAGGGTGTGGCTTAGCGATTGACTGAGAAGGGTCTGGTTGAAAGAGTGGTTTCGAAGGGTCTGATTGAGAGGTTAGCTGAGAAGAGTCTGGTTCATCGATCGACTGAGAAGAGTCTGGTTGAAAGGGTGGCCCCATAAAGTCGCGATCACGTGTTACGGATCTGATGTGGAAATTCCGCGGTGGATTACGCAGTCGGCGATGGCCGAATTTCTGGCGTCACGCGGAGGATTTTATTTCGGTTACCTCATCGGTTACGATTCTACCAACGGGACCGATCTTCGATACACGTTTTGCGCGCGGTACGCATCTGGCGCGTCTCCAAAGAGATATCGAGACGGCCAGCCCGTCGCTTATCGAACCCTCGATGATCTATATTCGCGGGAACCCAACACCGGTCGATTCCTCTCGCAAGCAAATTCTCCCATTCGCCTGCAATTTCTCCGTCCATCTTTCGACAGAAGGGAGCTTCCACAAATCGCTTCCCGGTCCTTTGAGGTCTACCCGTTGACGATGGTTATACTTATATAACCGGACGGATGTTTATGCGTTTAACGAGGATCTGTTTGCGCAGAGTATTGGGAAGCAAACTTTGTGGCTTTGAGTACAGGGAAAATGAGTTTTCAGTTGGTGTTGGCAGTGAAAAAGTCATTAGACATTGAATAAACATCCTCCAATATATTCGTAACTTGTCGAACTAGTCGGAATCGTTTGTGCGAAGAAAGATAAATTTTGTTTCTCACTGTGTATGTTGATTATGTTAGCACACAGAATAATGAGTTTCTGCTTGATACCGATAGAGAGTCATTTCAAGTTGCATACATGTCCTGAAATTGTTCTTGGTACGTAGTCAAACCAGCCACAATTGTTTGTGCCAAGTGTAGGGAGGCAAACTTTGTTACTTTGAGTATATACAACGTCGATATAAATGATACGAAAAAGCTTTTAGACGATGTCGTCATTCTCAGAAAACTATTACAGATTTCATGAACTTCTACAAACATCTTCAAACATGTTTAAACATTTTCGAACGTCTTCGTTAGCTCATCGAACTTCCACTACAATCAAAAGTAAAGCGTTTTCGAGGTTTGAAGAATTTCAGGAACTTGAGAACCACAACTGGATAAATTGGCGAGCTGAACTGGACAGGTTCAGGGTCGGTGAATTTTCGCCAGGTTCGTGCGACTGGAGCCGCGTTACTGAATGAACTCGGGAGGAAGAGATCTGCGAGAACGTAGCTATGCCGAGGAACACGGAGCGCCGGCTGCGTAATCCTCGTCCGGACTACTTGGTCCGCGACCGAAATAAACGTATCGTCGACGACCTATCGGGACGCGAGCCGAAATAAATCGCGACAGTGTCCGTGGCGGTTCTAGCTGGACCGTTGACGGCACACTACCGTAGACGACAGTCTCCAAACAACATTATCGTATTGTCCGCGGAAAACACCAGTTGCTTCTTTCGATGGATCGATCCATCTAGATGCGTTCAGCGATGAAGAAAGGCATGTCTAGTCTCCGGTTGCTAATAGAAAGATTTCTGCGCATTCCTACAACATTTTTGGCAGCTGTTCGGACAGTTAAACTGTGGACATGTGGGTTGCAGACCTCGGGAATTTCGGTAGTCTGACTTGCTTGAGAATTAGTGTGTCGATGTCGGCCAACAGATTAGAAAGATTTGGTTAATGAAAGCGAAATAGTCAGGTTAAAATAGGAATCGATAGGCAGAATTAAGTAAAAATGGTTTTGTGGAGCATGTGAAGACCAAGGAACTTAAGAAGAAGATAATTCTTTGATAACACTGTCCAACAGCAAATTTGTTTCCAACATATTGTTGGGTCCTTCCTATAGAGTTTTTTGCGCTGATTCCGAATCTGTTTTTAATTTTTTTCCTATACGCACAGTTTTTGAGGAACATGGCTTTGAAAAAAAGACATATTTTTCAATTTTAAACAAGTATTGTGATGTTATTATAAAAGATATTAAATTGTTCTTTACAGCAAAAGATTGTGTAGACTTTCCCGAATACAGAGATATCCAATATTAATACATTATGATTGTTTAAACATGTTTAAACATGTTTAAACAATCATTAAAGACGGAGAGACACCACTTTTGCACCAATTTTTGCGGATATTTTTCAATTTATTTCAAAAAATAAGGATCCAGCGGAAAATCGAACTATACCACGCGATAGAGCGGACTTTTATCTTGAAAACCCCCCCTTGGAAGTTTGCAACATCGACGTTTTTACCGAACCAGAAAGCAAAATATCTTCGCCCGAAATGAGTTGCCGCCGATAAAAATATCCGCAAAAATTGGTGCAAAAGTGGTGTCTCTCCGTCTTTAATGATTGTTTAAACATGTTTAAACAATCATAATGTATTAATATTGGATATCTCTGTATTCGGAAAAGTCTACAGAATTTTTTGCTGTAAAGAACAATTCAATATCTTTTATAATAACATCACAATATTTGTTTAAAGTTGAAAAATATGTCTTTTTTTCAAAGCCTTGTTCCTCAAAAACTGTGCGTACAGGAAAAAAATTAAAAACAGATTCGGAATCAGCGCAAAAAACTCTATAGGAAGGACCCAACAGTATATTGAAATCATAAAAGAAGTTGAAATTTGTTGGACAGTGTAATTGGTCTAATTGAGAGTCAACGACGAATAGAGGTATCATCATTACACATAAACATTTTCTACCCGAGTTGCAAGAATTTAATTTTCAATAGGTTGAAAATAATATGATAGCATTTTTAAATTATTAATGCTTTTACTGTTTTAAACCACACCTACTTATTTCTGTCATGAATACTAATTATCATACTTCATCTACAACAACGTCGACATGAAACAGTCCTAAAATTTGAATTCAATGTTTTTCTGTAAATGATTATAATAATATATAGCAAGCTTCAATACAATCACAAGGTCCAGCAAGAAATAATTTAATACTTCTCGGTTGCTTCATTCTCTGCAACATTGTTAAACATCTTCCACAGAAATCCAACAGATTTAGCTATTACTACGTTTTAATGGAATGTGGCGGAGACAAACTCGTTGTTATCTGGCCAATTAATGAAGAGACGAGAAACAGACAATCCTATTGTCTCGTCCAAATTTACAATGCATACAATGAGACAATTTTAGATTGGCGGCAATGATTCTTCCCTCTGTACACCATTATAATTAGGAGTAAAAGATAGTCGGTGTACTACAAGGTCTGTCCGGAAAGTAATGCGACCACATTTTTTAAAAAATCTATTGAACATACGAGTACAAACTTTTAAAATTCTTCAAAGTAGGATCCTTGGGCGTCGACACATTTTTTCCAGCGCGATTTCCATGCTTCGTATGCTCCCTGGAAGGCGTTATCTGGAGCCTCTCGTAGTACTCTCGTCGCAGCCTCGTCGAGCACTTCCAACCAAAACTTTTCCGTAGATTATGGGGAAAACAGTAAACGGTACTTCTTAGTTGGATCACAACACCTCCTCAACCCCCGTACAGCCCTGACTTGTCTCCCGCCGTCTTCTTCTTGTTTCCAAAAATTAAAAATGTGCTAGAAGGATGCCATTTTGAAAGCGTGGAACGCGTCAAAGAGGCTGTGACGAGGGTACTACGAGAGGTTCCAAAAAACGTCGTGTAGAGAGCATACGAAGCATGGAAATCGCGCTGGAAAAATGTGTCAACGCCCAAGGATCCTACTTTGAAGAAATTTGAAGGTCTGTACCCATATGTTTAATAGATTTTTTTTTAACTTCCTGATTTTATAGGGAAGTTATTATAATGACCCCGAAAATCGAAAATCGATTTTTTAGCAGATTTTCACGTTTCATGGTCATTGCAGTCATTTTAGACTATTTTCAGCAAAATGTTCGTATCAAATTTTTCGTTAACGTTTTCTGAAAAAGTAACAACGCGATCAGAATGATGAATGATGCAATCGATGTGCGCCGCTGTAACTTAGAGCTGATTAGATTTTGGTCCATTTTGGTTAAGTAGTTTTTTATTTTTTTAGTTTTTTGCGAAAGGAGTTGATTCAACAATGCAATTTATACTAGAGGACGGAAATTTTCATTAATAGCAGTAGGCCCTACTAGCCATGCGTACCACTAACCCTCTCGCAAGAGCAGTCCTACCCGCGAGCTCGCGAAGCGAGCGAGCAAAAACAACCCTACTCGCGAGCGAGCAACAATAACCCTCTAGTTTTAAATGTGGTCGCATTACTTTCCGGACAGACCCTGTATGTTTATTCGCCAACTATTAAGGATGTACTGGAGGTACAATGGGAGACAAATATACAAGAAATTCGAAATCCATCAATACATGGCAATGAAAGCCATTCATGAATATATTTTGCATTAAACTTTTGAGAATACTGTACCCTCTGTAGCTATATTCAGTGGTCTACACTTGTCGCATTTCCATGCTAGTGCGAGACAACACGATAAATTTGACGTTTCGTAACAGTTTATAATTTTTTTGCTCTGTAACTGTTTAGTGAATCCTAATAAATTTTGAACATAATTAATTACCTAATTTTTACTACATATAAAAAAAGACTGGAGTTTCTAGTTGCGTTTTTTCAAGGTTTAAATAGGGTTTAAAGTGGAATTTTATGAATTCTCCATAAGAAGACGTGTTAAAATGTGCAAACTTTAAGTTGCCATAATTCTTAAACGGTGCAGTGAATCGAACCCAAACTTTGGTAATTGCATCAATTTAGTAAGAATTATATCTTGTCAAATTTTCAAAAATTTTGTTGCGTTTTTATATACCTCCAGAACATCCTTAACATGTTCGCTACCACCGTCACAAATATGTGACATCCATAATCTGACTGTTCGCTTAAAAACAGTCAAATTAATTTGATGCACTTCGTTGATTAAAGTCAGAGTAGAATCCGTGACTTTCTTCTGCCAAACTGTTTTCTATAATTCAAAGTTGGGTACGTTGCATTTGATTAAACTTTCGAACAAGGAAGGCAAGCAACGAAGAATATGTTGGTAGCGAACGTGTTAAAGTTAGAGCCATAACAGGACCGTCGTTTCCAACACTCGTGATGAAATCACCCCGGCAAGGTCTCTCGCAATTAATGACGCGAGGATCAAGCGAATTTTTGCGTGACCCTTGACACAGGTACTCCAATCAGTAGCCAGTAAACGCATCGGTACCAGTCACGAGTCGCGGTGCAGTATCCCAGAATTAATTTCTCGTTTATAACTGTTGGTTTGGCAGCCGGTCACCGGGTGGGCCTTGACCTCCCCGTTCGCGGATCGACTGGGAACCGGCGTTCCTCGAAAGTCAAGAACGATCGATGGCTCAGTGAAGAACCGAGGAACTGGTTCGGAATCGATTCGCAACCGTAGAAGGCTTTACATCGCGACATCACACGGTCTTCGTGTCCCACTGTGGTCCGCAATGCCAATTTGCACACGAATCAAAGAATATTAATTTCAGGGGAGATAGCTTTTAACAGTAAACCTACCACGAGGGGTCAAATGACACATTTTAGATTTTTTATTTGACAATTGTTGAAATTGAAAAATTGTTCTCATGCAAATTTATCGAATATATTTTTTGACCCAGGATATACAGGGTATTTCACCTAACTTGACCACCTTGAATATCTTTGTTGTTTTTAAAGATACGTCAAATGTCTGAAGGACAAAGTTGAATGGTAAAATGTGGCTCTTACGATACCAGAAAGATTTTTATTTTTATGTAATTTTTTTTAGAGATATGAAGGTCACCTTCATTTTTTAAAAATTATTTTTTAAAATAAAGGTGTTCTCATGGAAATTTATCGAATATATTTTTTGACACAGGATATGCAGGGTATTTCACCTAACTTGACCACCTTGAATATCTTTGTTGTTTTTAAAGATACGTCAAATGTCTGAAGAACAACGTTGAATGGTAAAATGGGGCTCTTACGATACCAGAAAGATTTTTATTTTTATGTAATTTTTTTTAGAGATATGAAGGTCACCTTCATTTTTTAAAAATTATTTTTTAAAATAAAGGTGTTCTCATAGAAATTTATCGAATATATTTTTCGACACAGGATATGCAGGGTATTTCACCTAACTTGACCACCTTGAATATCTTTGTTGTTTTTAAAGATACGTCAAATGTCTGAAGGACAAAGTTGAATGGTAGAATGTAGCTCATACGATACAAACAAAATTTTTATTTTTATGTAATTGTTTTTAGAGATATGAAGGTCACCTTCATTTTTTAAAAATGATTTTTTAAAATAAAGGTGTTCTCATGGAAATTTATCGAATATATTTTTTGACACAGGATATACAGGGTATTCCGCCTAACTTGACCATCTTGAATATCTTTGTTGTTTTTAAAGATACGTCAAATGTCTGGAGGACAAAGTTGAATGGTAAAATGGGGCTCATACGATACAAACAAAATTTTTATTTTTATGTAATTTTTTTTAGAGATATGAAGGTCACCTTCATTTTTTTAAATGGAATGAGGTATTTTTTAATACATCAATCGATGCAGCTGGACATTCGTTATGGAAAAGTACTAACCTATGTATGTCGAAAAGTTAGTAGTTAAGGAGATATTTCAATTTAAATAACTCTAAACGATAGCGTTTTGGTACGACAGTAATGGTGTTTTAGAGTTATTTAAATTGAAATACCTCCTGAACTACTAACTTTTCGACATACATAGGTTAGTACTTTTTTATAACGAATGTCCAGCTGCATCGATTGATGTATTAAAAAATACCTCATTCCATTTAAAAAAATGAAGGTGACCTTCATATCTCTAAAAAAATTTACATAAAAACAAAAATTTTTTTGGTATCATATGAACCCCATTTTACCATTCAATTTTGTCCTTCAGATATTTGACGTATCTTTAAAAACAACAAAGATATTCAAGGTGGTCAAGTTAGGTGAAATACCCTGTATTATAATAAAAATCGCACAAAATGTCAATAAATTTAATCTTGTAATTTTTATAACAATATACACATGGATCTTTCATCTTTTAAATTATCAACATTAGACTGTGAATCTTTATGCAAAAACAGAAGTTCAACAATATTTCTTGTTGTAAAAACGTTGAAAGAAGTCAAACGTATAAAATAAAATAATTTCAAGAGCCTCGAGAAAATCGTATTTTAAAGTTCCTCCGATTCTCGTGCAAGTAGAACCGACTGGACATGATCAGACGCGCCAGCCGATTCCTCTTCAATAGCACGCGTGCTTGAGGTATCTTCCAATTCGATTTTCTCGAAAATGACCTTGGTCGACCTTGTGTTCCTCACTCTCGATTTCTTTTTACATCCAGATTCAGTTCCATTCCACAGTATAATTGGACCGTTTATTTCGAAAGTGGTGTAAGTCCATTTTCTCTTGTTTTTTTAGTTTTTCTTTTTTAATTTTATTTACATTAAATTAAGCATGAATTACGTGATATCTCATTTTTTTCAAAAATGGACTTACACTACTTTCAAAATAAACGGTCCAATTATTGATTGTCTCAGTAGAACCGAAAACAAAACGATCTGTACCAAAGTGAAAATGAAATCCAACCTAACCCGTATAAAATGCAGTTCCCTGTGCTACCGACACTAAAGTAGAGACAATCAAATCTCAAGTATGTGAAGTTTTAGTTATTTTTTCGTTCGTGGCCAACAGGGAAGACATAAACAGTGGTTCCTCGTTTTCTTCAGTTAGTAAATCGGGATTCAGGCCGGCGTCGAAGGGTCGCGTTGGAATTAGCGCCCGCGAGTTATGGTCGCGACGAGAGCCGGTTCCTCTGGAGGCAAACGGAACAATGCCAATGGTTATTTCGGTCGGTGATCGAACGTGTATGCCACGGTCGGAGAAAAGCGTACCACCGGATCTCGGTGGCGAAGCCACTTCGCAAGTCGACCGAATTAGACCGTCGGAAACTTCGCAGCCGTGTCTGTCGACCGTAGGACGACCTTTTCCCTTCCCGTCCCTACTACCTCTTCTCCGGTCTGTGTCATTAGTTCCGTTTCGTACCAGCTGGATACAGCGGCTTTTTTAACCTCTCGGCCGGGTTTCCAGCCGCGAACCACCAGCTCGGTTGCTCCATTCTTGCGCAACACATTTCGTGATCTGGCCACGTCTGTCGTTGAACCACCGCTACTACTTTCGCTCTGCCTCGCCTCTCGCACAGTGGTCCGAGTGCGGCCGGCTGATCCAGCAGTTAATTTGGTGAAAAATGATTCGTCTCATATCGGTATTTAAGGATGTTCTGGAGGTATATAAAAACGCAACAAAATTTTTGAAAATTTGGCAAGATATAATTCTTACTAAATTAATGCAATTACCACCCTAGTAGCACAAAAATATTGGATAAATATTTTTTAAGCCACACTTTTTAATATGAGAAAAATATTTCTTCCTATCTTATAAGTTAGGATAAAAAAGAATATTTGGTACTTAATATAACATAAATATTGTATGTATATTTGAATATTAAAAACAGATTGAATCTGATATAAATATTTATCCAATATTTTTGTGCTACTAGGGCAAAGTTTGGGTTCGATTCACTGCACCGTTTAAGAATTATAGCAAATTAAAGTTTGCACATTTTAACACGTCTTCTTATGGAGAATTCATAAAATTCCACTTCAAACTCTATTTAAACCTTGAAAAAACGCAACTAGAAACTTCAGTTTATTTTATATGTAGTAAAAATTATATAATTAATTATGTTCAACATTTATTAGGATTCACTAAACAGTTACAGAGCAAAAAAATGATAAACTGTTACAAAACGTCAAATTTATCGTGTTGTCTCTTACTAGCATGGAAACGCGACAAGTGTAGACTACTGAATATAGTTACAGAGAGTACTGTATTCGCTAAAGTTTCATGCAAAATATACTCATGAATGGCTTTCATTGCCAATATATTGATGGATTTCGAATTTTTTGTACTTTTGTCTCCCATTGTACCTCCAGAACACCCTCAATGCATCCACATTTCTTGCTAAATATTGGGTTGGCAAATAAGTTCGTTCGGTTTCTTACAATGGAATAAATCACAAAAACCGAACGAACTTATTTGCCATCCCAATATTTAGCAATGCCAAAAATTCCGGTATTAATGAAATTTAATAATAATTATTATTAGAAAATGAACATTTAAAAATGAACATATTGTGAATATGATTTTCGATTCAACAAATTACTAATCTTCTGTTGTGAACCCTAGCGAACTTATTTAATATTTCTAAATAAGGTGGAGTGGGGTAAGTCCGTCTACGGGGCAAGTCCGTTAATTGGTTACTTTTATTATAATATGAACGAAATTTCTCTAGGTTGTATTTATTGATGTAGTATAAGTTAGTATAAACTATTCTACATAGATGTTGGCCAAGAATAAAGGTGTTTTCCTCGCTTAAATCAACCAATGCCAAACAGTCACGTGCGAGGTACACGTACAACTTTGATGTTCCTGAACGTGCAATAGTTTACAAGCTATTAATATATTCTGTGTTGTTATTTTAAGTAAGTACGACAAATATTCATATGTAGGTTTACATTAAATAAACTGTTTGTATTGTATTTTTTTAATTTATTGAGAAAAACACTAAGATGATCTTGCCTCGTGAATATTACTACACGGGGCAAGTCCGTACTATCACGGTGGGGTAAGTCCGTACTGTATGGGTAACTATAAAACTAAACAATATATTTAATGCAGAAAAAGCATTTTGTAGCAGGCTTGATAATTCTTTTCTTGTCCCTTAGCACTTGAAACAAGATTCGAAATTATTTTTAAACTTTGTTTTAATAACACTGTATCCCCTTTCATATTTCAGCATAAAAGTACTTGTTCGTTTAAAAATGGATAACTATAAAACTAAACAATATAATTTAATGCAATGAGAAGCATTTTAAAGCAGGCTTGTTAATCATTCTTTTCTTGCCGCGTAGCACTTCAAACAAGGTTCGAAAGCATTTTTAACTCTCAGAGACGGACTTGCCCCATTTTCGGGGCAAGTGCGTCCTAGTTGACACTTTGTACAATATCCTATCGAAATGATAATTTTCAAGCAAAATTAGAATTCTACATAATACTAATTTATCTGTAATAACTGCGGCAAGAGTTTTATACCAAGAGCGTTAAGTTTTTACATATCAGACTGAAAATACATCAGTTTAAAGTCCAACTTTGCAAAACCTAGGGCGGACTTACCCCACTCCACCTTAATTCCTGCACTAGACAATTAGTGATATGTAAAAATATGTAAAGCTTCAGCAAGAGAAGTTCGCTAAAAAATTAGCTTAAGTTTTATATATTTTTACATATCCCTGACTGTCTAGTTCGAGAATTATACAATTCTCAAATCTTGACTGTGCTTGCATCAAGGTCTTAAATTGAAGATTGATCTACGAAGATTTAGTACTGTAAAAAATGAAATGAGCAAAATGAAAATGCACAGAGACGATGCAGATCAATGGACAAGTTTTGATAAAGAGAACATCACGTATTAAGCGCGGTTTCGAGCTACATAGTTTATTAGTCGAGAAGATTTTAATAAAATCGCCACCGAGAGTAAATGGGGCGAGCGTTTCGCGGAGATGAATGGGATAAAATCGGATCGCCGGGGCCGCTCGGCAAAAATAATGAGGCAAGTGTCGACAGGGAAAGTCACGTGAAGGGTTGCGTGGCTGGCGAGCCGCGCGTTCTGCGTGGGTCTTTGCTCTTGACCGCTTCCGGCTGTGATGGGTTTCCTGTCTCTCCATCTCAATCTATCCGCTGCTCTCAACATACTAATCTCTCACAAATTGTCTACAAGAGTTGTATAAATCTCGAGGACCACTGTTTTTCTAATTAACACCCTGGGAATCACCTGGGAAGATGAGGAAAATCGAAGATTAAGCTTTAAAAATCAGCATCGATAGATGCTGTGGCACTTATTTTAATCAAAAGTAATTCAACTTAAAAGAACACCGTAACAGTTCTTCTGCTTAGACTACGAATCACAAGATCGATCCAGGAAATTCTATCGTTTCGTTCTTCGGAGAGATCATTAAATGGCGCCGAGACACAGTGGTCCGGGCGGCCGATCTAGCAGTTCATTAAGGTTTATTTCGAAGTTTAAGGGTATAAGAGTGTATGTCGTTCGATTCGTTTTGACAGAATCTACAATATTATGATGTCGAAAACATACAATATATTGATTTTTAAAAATTAAAGGTGAACTTGATTTTTTATAGAATAGATATTATTTAAAAAATTGTTCGTATTGAAATTTATAGATCACTTGATTAACTTTCGTTTAAAACATTTCTTTTATCTCATTATCGAAACTGACTGAAAAATCATGTCCGGTTTTAAAATAAACAATAATCCATAATGGTATCCATAAACTGTTGATTTTTAAATGATTATACAATTTTTAATAAATCTCATTGGATTGCAGTAAACCATTCGATAAAAATAAATACCCAGTGAAGTATCTGTGACACTTTAAACAATAATAGTTGGTCTTTGACAATTGTGTAATTCTTGCGCCAAACAATCAGGATATGTGAAACTTCAGCAAGTGAAGTTCACTAAAACATTAGCTCGACTTTTAAAATTATGAAATCGTTAAAAATCGCTAAAAAAATTGTTACTAGATCGTGGATGTTGCAAATTTTTACCCTGTGGTGCTTCAGTGTGTTTAGAACCGCATATTCTTATTGTCATGCGGTGCTGCAATTTTCACTTTATCGTGTCCGTTACGTTAATCTTCAGTATTCTACTGCGGCAATTTTCATTGTACTCTGTCTCCGTTATTATAGTGCACTAATCTGTTTTATTGCCTTTAGCGTGTAAGGAAGAGCTATAAATACACAAACATCCGCAGTGCAATAGCCACCATCCACGTGATGCGAAATAAACCTAGTTGTAACAGGTTTCTTGTATCCGTTTCATCGTCTAATGCAAGTGGATATTATTATTCAACGTAAACAATTGTGGTCACGAACTAAAAATATAAAATGTACGACTTGAACGCAACCGATAAGTATGATACGGTAAGTGATTATACATACTTCTGGTCATTTCGAAAAATACATTCCAGGAAAAATGGTCCAGGATACGAAGAATAACCACAAAAAAAATTAATTTTCCTGACACCAGAGTGCTAATTGAATTACATTGTATTTCATATACACACTATTTGAATTACATGGTAATTGCATTACCTAATTAGAATCTTTCACTTCATTTAATTGCTATCTACGCGAATCATGAGTGTAACGAAATACAATATAATGTAAATTACTCAATGTGTACATTACTCGCTTAATGCGAAAAATATCTTTCACTTTTTATCCGTGTTTCTTCCGTTTCGTATTTGCAGACAACTCAATTTTATGTTTATGTTTGCGAGGATGTTTTTTTATGCGACGATGACAAACCTTCGAAAATGCAGCAATCTTAATGACAAGATGTTTGAACTGTGTTCACTAAAGCTAATTTAAAACTTGATGACAATTGCTACCAGTGAATATGACCGCATAAGTGATTAGTTCCGCATGAAGAATTACTTTCTTTTCTGTAGTAATTTTGACCTATGTCTTTCTACAATTTACAGTGGGTGTACAAAGTATTCGTACACTTTTTAAAAACTAATAACATTTTTATAATTATACCAAACAACCTGATTTTTTATAATCAATTAGAAGCATTGGTTTACGAAATGATATACAAAAAAGATTTTCCAAAAATTATAATTTTACTGTATATTTCTTTTCTGGAACGAACGTAGTAAACAAGTTTATTTTCGATCACACAATATGCATTTATGAATAATACCAGGTATAATTCATAATTACACTGAACTTTGTAATTGTGTTTCAATTGTGAAATCCAATTACATTGTAATTTAATTGAACAAGAGGCCAGAATTACAAGTTACATTGTTGTTTTGTCGCGGAACTGTGGGTTCGCGAATGTTCCGGATCACTGCCCGCCAAGTTAATCTTGGGCAGCTAGTTCAAGGTTTTGATTATCGCAAAAGACAATTATCGATTCGCGTGACAATGAAATACGCATGAATACGTTAAAGAAAGCGTTTCGTCCCGGACCTGCTAGTGGACTCGTCAGTAAGGCTGATCTAGCAGGTCCTGCCTTATACGCGCGCAGATAATGAGATAATGATTCGCGTTTCTAATTGTAGCGCACGCAAGGGATCTCGACTGATGTGATCCCGTACGCGAGGGATCTTGACCGACGCGATCCCGTTTTGTTGAGTGTCCTAACTGCTGGACTACGAACTACCGTGATGCTAGTTTTATGTGTGATTAAACAATTGACAAGACAACGGCTCGTGCGTTGTACTTGTCTACCCGAGGACTAGAGAATGTCGCGACGTTAGAGTGTAAGACTCAACTGACGAACGCGGTCTCAACGCGATGTTCGTCAGGCTTCTCGAGCAGGAAATAAGATGCACTGATTGGTTCCTGCCGAAAGTTGCATTTCCCAATCAGTACACTTTTGACTATTGGAACCTCCTTCCCGTAACTCTGAATGAGGCCCTGGAAGGAGGAGTGGGGCGATATCTTACTCGGTCGACGACGCGACGGGTCTCGGTAATTCGACACCGTGCGTACCGATCGCGGGCGGTCCTTCGGAGGGACTAGATTTATGACACTTTGTATTTTCGAGGCTGTATAAAAACTAAACATTAGCCAGATGCCTTGACTGGTCGCCGAATGACCCTAGTTTGTTTAATTCTTGAAGAGGATATTTACGCACGTTCGCATCATAAATCTTGTCCGAAGGAAAACTACGAATTCTGTTCCTGCGCGACGGAACAATTGTAATTCAGTCAAATGAAGCGAGTGAATTTCGAATTGCGAAATAATTGAATACAACGTAACTGAATTACTCCGTAATTATAATTCGTGAAGTAATTCAATTGTAATTCAACACAACTCTCCCTGCTACCATAAGTCAAATCCCACACATTTATTTATTTTTTAACCCAGCAACAATCCCAGAAATTCTCCACTCAGAGAGTGGATCCACGACCAGAACATCAATTCTGAATCTCCACCAGCCATGCACGAAGACCATCAACGCAGTCTAGCCTTCCTAGAACCATAAAAACCGCGGGATCTTGGCTCGACCGTTGTTTCGGTTGGCTCGTCCATCCGTTTACAATTATTCATGATGTTTCTTGTCATCGATCGTAAATCATCCGGAACGATAAATCGTGCCCGCTGTTCTAACTCGACGCGCAACACTCGGTGTCATCAAAAACTCAAATTTTATAGGCCCTAAGTAGAACGGATCGGAAAAATCCAGTTTTTCCTGTTGACCATTCAGGGACGCTGTTCTATAAGAATCGGAAAAGATAACTGTGGACGGGAGACAGTGTTGGGCATTTAAATAAATATTGAAGTTATTTGTTACTTGGATATTCAAATAAAAAGCAAAAATAATTATTTAGTATTTGAGCAAGTCTAAATGAATTATTTAAAATAATAAAGTTAATTGTTATCTATAAATACAATTCCAATTATTATTTGTATTAAAGAATTGTTATATCGATCGCAAATGATTTTTAAATTCATAAGATTTTTGTTCTCGGCGCCAAGGTTCGATCAGTTATCTACACACTTAAACTAATATATGTAATACTTATGTGGACTACGTCTTAGCTATCTAAAAATATGTGTGTTTCTTATTGGAGGAACTGAAGGTGGTGTTTCGTCCTAGATATTATTTGTATTCATTGTATTGACAAATAATAAATTAATTTTGGAACTTGGAATAATGTTCTCGGCGCACGGTTCGATCAGATTCTACACTATATAGCTATGTTGTAGTAAAACTCAAACATTCGATTCGGATGTGAATCTGTTACATCATGAGACCACGTTTGCTATAGAAATGTGTTCTATTAGAATAAAAGAAAGGGGCTGTCACCCCCTAGTAAAACTCAAACGTTCGATTCGGATGTGACACCCCCTTTCTTTTCTCTTAATAGAACACATTTCTACAGCAAACGTGGTCTCATGATGTAACAGATTCACATCCGAATCGAACGTTTGAGTTTTACTACAACATAGCTATATAGTGTAGAATCTGATCGAACCGTGCGCCGAGAATATTATTCCAAGTTTACAATTTACGATGAACAAGAATCTCTCACTTATAATAAATTAATTGCTTTTTTTATGGGCAGCTAGGCCCTCCGCAGAGTTGTGCAGAATTACAATTGAATTACTCCAGAATTATAATTACAAAGTAATTGAATTAAATTGTAATTCAATTATGTTGTAATTTATAATTCAGATCTTCAGTCAATTAAATTACAATGTAATTCGTAATTGCAATGGAGCACAATTATAAAATACATTGTAATTGAATTATGGAAAATGAAGTAATAGGCAAGAAAAGGTTGAAAAATTCATGTAAAGGTTTCAAACAGAAGGAATTTATTACTTATAAATTTACTAGCTGCTCGTAACCTACTTACGGCACACCTTCGCAACCAGTTCAAGTATATTGTATTTCAAGTATATTGTATTTCAAGTATATTGTATTTCAAGTATATTGTATTTCAAGTATATTGTATTTCAATTATACTGTAACTCAATTATAAATTGCATTTCAATTATATTGTATTTCAATTACATTGTATTTCAATTACATTGTATTTCAATTATATTGTATTTCAATTACAAATCTGATTAAAATACTTAGTAATTGAATTACAATGTAATTGAATTAGCACAACTCTGGCCCTCCGGACCGGCCCGACCACTGGCGGTATACTTGAAAAGGTTGCTATAGCAGACAAAAAAAGCGCACGTGTTCATTGTACATACAAAATACAAGAAATAAGAGAAGACCAAAAACTACTTCTTTGATTTCCACCTCAATCCAAATAATACATAATCTTTTATTTGCAAATAAGAAATAATAAATAGATCACTTTTGGAATTATTTAAATTACTTGTATTTAAATAAAAAGTTTAGTTATTATTTGCAATTAAAATCGCACGTTTATTTATTATTTAAAATAAAATTTGCTTAACACTGAAGGGTGTCGCCAATGGACATCTTTTTATTTGTCATCTTCCAATCGACGTTTCCAAACATTGATGTAGGGAGATGTCGATTTGCATCTTCAATGTTTCTAGCGATCACTTTGATTGTTAAGGTAACTGTTTAGCACCACATCCCATCAAGAAACATCTTTGTAGACTTCACAATGCTAGGATCAACAAATTCATAAAATTTAACTTCTCAATTTGCGATAACTTCTGAGTACCATTGTTCAAAATATTGCACAACATCCAAAATATTCATATCTAATCAGTTACTAACCATTTAAGTATTGTATACGATATTACATCAATTTTATATCCGAAAAAACAGAATGGAATTATTCTAGGTCGGAATTTGCGCTAACTTCCGAGTACGATTGCTCAAAATATTGACATTATTAAATATATTGATATCTAATAAATTACTCTATACATTTTTAAGTATTGTACGAGGTATTATATAAATTTCACATCACAAAATAATAAAAATTATATAGAATGGAATTATTCTAGGTCGGAAGCAATGTTTACTTTCCGAGTGAAGATAGCTCCGACTGCAAAGGGTTAAGATCACGCACGTACGACAGCCTAACGTGTCAAGAGCGACATTCTTACAACTATTCCTAATATCTGGAGTTCGCAGACAGCAAAAAGGCTTAAATTTTCAAATCGCGGCGACATTTTCAGCATCGTCCAAAGATAAACTGGCAGTGGCGCTCGTCCCTGAAGGGTCGAAATCGAGGATTTAGCGGAAGTTGCGAAGGTGAGGGATAGTCGGGAGCCAAGAAACTTTCATATGAAGACATCGGTGTCTCGTAGAGAGGTGAAACCCGACGACAGGTCGAGGAGCACACAGGCCAAAGCGACGATTTTTGCGCAGCAGGGACGAAGCACGTGAACCGCGACGGGACGGGACACGCTCGAAATAGACAACGCCGGCCGGAATTTTACGGCGACGTTGCTATAACGGCCCGTTGCGTCACTGTTACGCCATGCTTTTCTATAAAGACCGTTTGTTTCCCGTCCAGATGCTCAGACCGTCTTGCGAGATGATCGACGGTTCCTCGCGGCGCGCGCCTAGCTGCTAAACGTCTCCCGAACGCGTCATTGTTCTCTCCGTCCGCTAACCACGAGCCCGATAACATTCCCCTAACGAGATTACACTAGAATCCTCTCGTCACCTGGTAGCAAAAGTTCACATCGGAGAACAGGTAGCATTTCAACACGTGTTTGTCAGGTGTCTCTCCGCTTTGTCTCGCGGGATTAGGTTCGTCGAATAGTAAATCGACGGGTCGTTGTGTGGGTATGTAGAGTCGTTCTTCATGACGTGCTCCGGTGTGTGTCGGTGTGATGTGCACACTGGACTTACCAAAATCGATCGACGAACGGTTCACGCAGCCTTCGGTCGCCGCGGGAAATATCGGGCCGCGATCTAGGCACGGGGATCTTTCTCGATCGAATGAATGATCCGGAATTCGGTAACGATCAGATCGGGGAAGATCTTCGATCGAATTCCCGCGGTTCGCCGGACTCTCGTTCGCTTCCAATTGACCGACTCTAATAAAAGACGGGAACGGTTCTCTACTCGCGGTGTGTCTGGACACGGGAGTTAAACCGCGATCGTGGTGGGAGCTTCGACAAGAAATCAAAATAGATTACCGACAGACCACGATGGCCACCGTCGAAACCGCCGGTTTCCGGTTGGAAGAACACCAATTCGCAGACGCGTTACACGAGGAACGACGCCGGTAACAAACGACGGCAGCTGATGTTGCGCGGCCCGAGGAATATCGGAGACCGAATACCGGTCTATATTTTCAGGCTTCGATGTTGTGCCGGTGTTACGCGACCGGTTCTACCGGCGATCTAGTCGTTCGTTAAGATTTTAGCAGTATTTCGAAGTTTAACCCTCATGCGCTTCTCAGGAATAGTTGCATAAAGGAGACTAGGATAATATAATTCACCCACGTTTTCTCTACATGTGAAATTAACAAATTATGTTCCATTTGTAACGTCACATTTTACAGAAATATATCTCACAACATAGACATAAAGGGGTCAATGATTTCATAGGATGTGAAAATAGTAAATGGGTGAATTTTTACCCTGAGGATCGTGTTCACCCACGTTTGCTCTAAACGTGAAACCAACAAATTATGTTCCATTTGTATGGTCACATTTTAAAGAGACAAATCTCACAACATGGACATAAAGGGAGCAATGATTTTATAGAATGTGAAAATAGTAAATGGGTGAATTTTTACCCTGAGGATCGTGTTCACCCTCGTTTGCTCTACACGTGAAATTAACAAATTATGTTCCATTTGTAACGTCACATTTTAAAGAAATACATCTCACAACATAGATATAAATGGGTCAATGATTTCATAGGATGTGAAAATAGTAAATGGGTGAATTTTTACCCTGAGGATCGTGTTCACCCACGTTTGCTCTACACGTGAAATCAACAAATTATGTTCCATTTGTAACGTCACATTTTAAAGAAATACATCTCACAACATAGATATAAATGGGTCAATGATTTCATAGGATGTGAAAATAGTAAATGGGTGAATTTTTACCCTGAGGATCGTGTTCACCCACGTTTGTTCTACATGTGAAATTAACAAATTTTGTTGCATTTTTAAGGTCACATTTTAAAGAAATACATCTCACAATATAGATATAAAGGGGTCAATGATTTCACAGTATGTGAAAATAGTAAATGGGTGAATTTTTACCCTGAGGATCGTGTTCACCCACGTTTGCTCTAAACGTGAAACCAACAAATTATGTTGCATTTTTAAGGTCACATTTTAAAGAAATACATCTCACAATATAGATATAAAGGGGTCAATGATTTCACAGTATGTGAAAATAGTAAATGGTTGAATTTTTACCCTGAGGATCGTGTTCACCCACGTTTGCTCTACATGTGAAATTAACAAATTATGTTCCATTTGTAACGTCACATTTTAAAGAAATACATCTCACAACATAGACATAAAGGGGTCAATGATTTCACAGTATGTGAAAATAGTAAATGGGTGAATTTTTACCCTGAGGATCGTGTTCACCCACGTTTGCTCTAAACGTGAAATCAACAAATTATGTACCATTTGTAAGGTCACACTTTAAAGAGACAAATCTCACAACATGGACATAAAGGGAGCAATGATTTTATAGAATGTGAAAATAGTAAATGGGTGAATTTTTACCCTGAGGATCGTGTTCACCCACGTTTGCTCTACACGTGAAATTAACAAATTATGTTCCATTTGTAACGTCACATTTTAAAGAAATACATCTCACAACATAGATATAAAGGGGTCAATGATTTCATAGGATGTGAAAATAGTAAATGGGTGAATTTTTACCCCGAGGATCGTGTTCACCCACGTTTGCTCTATATGTGAAATTAACAAATTATGTTCCATTTGTAACGTCACATTTTAAAGAAATACATCTCACAACATAGGCATAAAGGGATCAATGATTCCATATGATGTGAAAATAGTAAATGGGTGAATTTTTACCCTGAGGATCATCGTGTTCACCCACGTTTGCTCTACACGTGAAATTAACAAATTATGTTCCATTTGTAACGTCACATTTTAAAGAGACAAATCTCACAACATGGACATAAAGGGAGCAATGATTTTATAGAATGTGAAAATAGTAAATGGGTGAATTTTTACCCTGAGGATCGTGTTCACCCACGTTTGCTCTACATGTGAAATTAACAAATTTTGTTCCATTTGTAACGTCACATTTTAAAGAAATACATCTCACAACATAGATATAAAAGGGTCAATGATTTCACAGTATGTGAAAATAGTAAATGGGTGAATTTTTATCCTGAGGATCGTGTAAGAGTTAAGAGTATAACAATGCAAGGCGTGGGATTCGTTTTGACATCGGCTGCAATATTATGAAGTCAGAAATATATAGTCAAACCTCGGTGACTCGACCCTCTTTAACTCGAAAACTTCTATAAAACGAAAGTTTTGTTCATTCTCTTCCGCTACACTTTAAAAACCTCCATTCGATCGAAATAAAACTTCCTTTAACTCGAATTATTTTCCACAAGTGTGGAAGCTAAACAAGCGAAAACAGCAGTGAATGTTTTACGAAGTTTCGTAGAAAGATGCGATCTGTTAATTCATTAACGTAGAGTAAAATCACAGATTTCTTTAATATGTAAGAGCCTAGTAGATTATATTTACTATATGTAAATCATAAATAACTCATCTTCAAAAAATGAACTTTTCTTTCTTTAAAATTATTACAAAATCAGCAAATTATTATCTCTTGTACAAACCCCTTGTAAATCGAATTTTCGTAGGGTAAACCTCTCTTAATCGAAGACTTCGATAAATCGAAACCTTTATAAATCGAAGATTTCAGTTCCTCCCTTGAGATTCGAGTTATCGAGGTTCGACTGTATACTGATGTTTAAAAATTGAAGGTTAAAAATTAAAAGAAAATGTTTTTAATTTGAATTGAAATATACTACATTTGATTATTTTTATTTGTGAGAAGCCAGGACACGGAAGAATTCAATAAAGAGGTTTAAAAATTGAAGGTTAAAAATTAAAAGAAAATGTTTTTAATTTCAATTGAAATATATACTACATTTCATTATTTTTATTTGTGAGAAGTCAGGACACGGAAGAATTCAATAAAGAGGTTTATGGAGGGTTGTTCGACCCTCAAAAACGATTTATCATGACTAGGGACAGAAATCGTTGGAAAATCGAACGACTTCAGCTGCAGAAATGAAAGAAATCGATGGTTCGCCGATTACACGTGATATTATAGTAAAAATGACTAGTAAAAAGTTTATAGAGAACGTATACCGATTTTACTCCTCACGCAAGAGGACCTAATTGCGAGGAGGAACAGAAATCGTTGAGCGATTTCCCTTTCAGGGACGAAACAAATCAATTTCTCACAAATTGCATGAGGAATTGTTGCAAAGATAGTTAGTAAAAAGTTCGTCAAGAATGTACAGCGGTCGTTCCACCCCGAAAGTGGGCTGAATCGCGGACAAAAGAGGGAATCGTTAGACGATCGAACGATTTCAGTTCCAGACCGGATAAGAATCGGTGAGTCATCGATGAAACGGCGCAACAAAGACGATTAGTAAAGAGTTCATCGAGGTTGTAGTTAATCGGGCCATTTATTTCGCCGAGGAGGCGAAGCACGCTGGCAATGAGTTCGTGGCGAGATAAGCGCAGTAACTGACAGTGAGCAACGCTTAAAACTGTATCGGTGACTCGATAGTATCGTTAGTCATCGAGAGGCGGGTAACGGAAAAAGACAGTGAGCAGCGTAACGCGGCAGCTTTGGCCAAATCATTGTCGGTTATTCACGTTTTTGCGGAGCATAATTCGCATTGCGCAGTCGGGCACCGGTGACGGAGAGGCAGCTTCTATGATACCCGATTCCTATTTCCGTCCATCTAAATAAAGCCGAAAGCGGCCCAGTTCCCGCGAAAACCCTGTCGGACAACGCGTGTCTCGCAGATTGCGCGACACTTAATATCATTATGCTCCAGATATTTCCGGCGAAGCGTACTGTTTACGGATTAATCGCGATCAGTTGAAATCGTCGGCGCGAGCCACGGCGAGGAATAACTCGTTTCGAGAATTTATCCCCACGGACAGATCGTCAACGATGTCTCGCGGACTTACGAGCTAGTAAAACGACCGACGCTGGCATGATCTCTAATTTATGCGCACCTTGACAGCCGTCTGGACATGAGATTTGGGTCGTCGGTAATTTCGGGGTTGCCTAACGCGATCGTAACGCGGTCTAAGCTATTAAACTTTTTCCGTTATCTGGTACAACCGTCATCTGGTTCGTTCATTCTTAGTTCCAGGGTGGCGTCTATAAACAGTTGGTTTAATCGAAGCGATAAAAGGCAGACGACTTTTATATCGTCCATTCATTAAAATCGTCTGGGGACTTCGTTCCCGCGCTATAATTTTAAAAGGATCAGCCTCCGTGGGTAAGGTAGAAGATGGCAGTGCTCGCTTGTCGATAAAGAAGGATTCCGCAGTGGGTACAGACAGCAGTCGACTGACGGTCGATTACCGGCTGAATATCGACCAACGGTACGTTGTCTGACCAGTGCAGACTCATTCTACTTCGCGCTCTTTGCCATGCCACTTTTTCTTGCGAATTAAAGGAGCATGTTCTTCTCGTCTTTTGAGAGAGATTTGGCTGAGAATCGTCGTCGATGTATGTACTGTAGTTTCTGTTAACCTTCAGTTAGTCAGGTGGGTTGTTCTTGACATGCTAATAATTTTTTTAACCCGGCTACGCTTTAAAAAAAGGAACTTAATAAGTTGTTAGGGGTCCATTTGGACTCTAAATGCCTTACGTGTGACAATTTCTATTACAACTATTCCAAAAAGGATTTTCAATATTTTTTTAAGTGGAAGAAGGATTTTAATTAATTATTTCCGTTTCGAAATTATAAGCGCGCAAAGAACGCTTTGGGTCCAAATGGACCCGATAAGCGTAGCCGGGTTAAATGATACTCCCACTAATATTCGGACACTCTTAAAAAGACGATTCTTTTTCAACACTGGACCATACGATTTGAACTTTTCCGAAAAAATTTTTGGAAAAAATTGCAAGTTGTCGGAGTTGCAGAGAACAGACTACAAGATCTAATTTGCAACTTTTTTCTGTGGGCTTATATGCAAAATTTAGAAGACACGTTTCGTAGATCTGTGTCAATTAAACATATTCTGAAAATTAAATCAAAATTTTTCACGATTTTCGGCCTCCAACTGCAATAAATATAAGGATTCTTACATCTTCCAATGCCTGTCGTTTCCCCCGCGTAACCGATTTCGATGAAACTTTCGCAATGCATGTAATTGACACAGATCTACAAAGCGTATTTTTCAAATTTTCAATACAGGCCCACAGAAAAAAGTTGTAAACAGCAACTTTTAGTATTTTCTCTACAATTCCGACCAATAGCAATTTTTGAAAAAATTTCTTTTCACATCATGCAGTAAACTAACTGGTCTAACTTCTCAATAAAGTTCAACTCGTATAAGCTGAAGTACCCTATGCCTGGACAGCATGTTTTTCTATTTTAAATTTTATCACTTTAAATAAACAAAAACAATTTCTTAAGAGTTTTAACAAACAGTTCAGAGTTTGTAAAGTAATTTAAAATAAAAAATTCATTGTTTAGGTTAATATCTTAATTGTATTAACAAGAATAATTCAAACCTATAGTTGGACATATTAAATCCAATCTAAGCTAGTACCTGGATAGAAGTAAATCGGGACAAATTCAATTTACGAGTTGATCGAGCGAACATAACCTAAAACGTTGGTTGGTGGCGCTGTTGCGCATCACGAATAGAAGATGCTTTGCGTAATATGTAGTATTCTTATCATAGATTATAGTATTGTATTATTTAACCAAATATATATTTATTTTCATTTACTGTTTTAATAAAACTTGTCATAATACAACTTTTAAGGTTAAGTAGTAATATTGATAGATTTAAGATGTAAACACAAAGTATTATTAACGTCACAACCGGAATACATTTTCTACATACGTTATTCAAGCTAATAGAAGACTAATTATACGTACATGTAGTTAAATAATTTGCAAACAATGCGTTGATTTTATTCACAAACACGTGTCCGGCTTCAGGCTTAAACACATTGCGTATAAGCTTAGAGTGGGACAGCTACCATCGCGTCCTAGTATGGAGTACTTATATTTGAAAACAGTCCTAATCTTGGACATCTAATATTTGGATTAATAATTATTATTTACGTTAAGTTTGATTGCCAATTTATTTTAAAATATCAATATTATTATGCGTGATAATTATTTTTTGTCTGAGGGCTTAAATGATATCTTTTTTTCTAACAAAAGTTCGAACTATAACTGTACATGATTCGCATGTAAATAGACTATTTTGTATACTGTTTTCAGATGAACTTTGAATTCATTTTTAAATTTCAATTGATGTCTTAATGAAATAATATTCACACCTACTTGTAGCTAAGGCCTCAGAATATATAATATAATTATTTAATCTCTTAATTACTGATTTTACTATGAAAATTCAATTGTCCAGATTTAGGTATCACTTTTGGACTGTCCAGACTTACGGCACTTCACCTAGTCCGATATTAAAAAAGTTAAATATGTTTCTTCTATCGATCGTATTTGCTGTTAAATGTTAAATGCTTTCGGCGCAACGGTTCGATCGTTTATTACTAATTATGAAGTAATTTTGCTAATTATCAAACAAAATCAACGTTTCGATCCTAGTTTGGATCCTTTTCAAGATTTATTTGAATCGCGTCTGTAAAGTATTAAAAAAGTTATCGTTTTTTTAGTGTCCGAATATTAGTGGGAGTCACTGTATCTTCCATACTAAAATTGTTTGAATACTTAATTCCTACGTATTGTCAAAATATTCTTATCCAAACGACAACATCGAAGGTCAACATTAACCACCTGACTACCTAAGTAAGCGTTAATCAAAAAAGACGAAGGACACTTACCTCGTCGCAGGCCGCACACCTGGGCTTCAGTTGTTCAGCGTAGTGCCTCTCGCAGAACAAGGTGTCGTCGTGAACACAGTATGCGAGGTCGACCAGCAGTTCCTTGCAATCCGTGCACCGGAAGCAAGCAGGATGATAGAGGAGGCCTAGTTTACTCGTTGATACGGCTAGACTGCCGTATTTGAGGGGCGAGAGACAGGCACCGCAATGCTGAAAGGGGACCAGATAAGTTAAACAACAATATTTGATTGTTTCATAGCAGATGGATTATCACGACACTCACGAGATCCCTTTCGAGCACTTCCTGCACGTTCCCTATGTCGAGGGCGATCTCGTTCCTAGCGGCCATGAAGTCGTCAGCACTGCTGGCATGTTTCGGGTTCAAATGCCGACAATAGGTTCTGGCTAAGTCCTGCTTAGGCAGCTGGATCGCCAATTGCCGGTCCCTGTATCGCTCACCGGGTGTGCCCAACCTGGGCACTGAGATCTCCGGCAACATTGCGAAGTACTCGTCCACCTGCGATTGCAAAAACAATCAGTATCGAGGATTACATCACTAAAACTTTAAGTAATCACAGATTAGCAATCTCCATTCTCTATCTTATATCCAATCGTCGGCTTTTCATCGAGAAATAGTAAACATGCTGTGTAGCTAGCCACACTCTCATATATCCACTAAAAACTACTGTACCTACATGGTCAATCTCTTGTACTATAATACCGAGTGATGAAAAACTCCAACAAAGGCGCAAGTTAATAAATGCCCTACTTAGTATGGGCCTTCAACCTCCTCTTAATGTAGACAGTGTAGACACGCTCATAACCGAGCCAAATATTGGAGCTTGCCTTAGTATTCATTCTTTTTTCAGAGATTGTAATTTACATATTTAGAGTTAACGGACATTCACTTGTAATTATTATTGTATTATTGCATTCACTTGTGGTATTATTATATTCTTATTGTGTTATTACTGCATTATTATTATTATATAATGTTATTATTGCGTTCACTTGTATCATTATTGTATTATTGCATTCATTTGTATTATTATTGTATTCTTATTGCGTTATTACTGTGTTCTATATTATTGTATTCGCTTATATTATTCCTGTAAAGCGAAATAAACCCAGAAGGGTTTAAAATGCTTACAAATAAAAAATAATGTACTAAATATTACATTACTTCGTATAGAAAAATTGAAAAAGGATATTTGCAACGAAAACATTTTAAAGTATTAAGAATTGTCTATTCCAATGAAAAGTCGTCAATTTATACACGTGACTCTAACAATTCAATCTACCTCAGCAGACTTGCTACTCGAACCGACCCTCAGCTTCCTAAAAATCCCACGACCTAGTAAAATCAAGAAAAACGGATTCGATCACTGTCTCCTAAATCAAATTACTGTCCCCAGTCAGTCCCACTCTCCTATTTCTCAAACCTCGTCTGATACATTAAGAAAACTCGTAAAACGAGAACGTCTGGCGACAAAAATCATTTATCTGAAGCCGACGATAAAAGACTCGTAAAGTACGAATGTGGGAGAGAGATTGAGGAAGGGAGAGAAGGGGAGAGGTCCCGTGAAAACGATGAAGCATCGATGCATCGCTGAGGCAAGCCTCAACTCGCTAATTCACGGCGGTCGCTTTGTACAATATTGGAAGCTGGAAGCCTGCCAAGCGTGCGTGTGCACGCAGCCGGCTTCTCGGACCGTGAACGGCTGTGTAACAGCCTAGTCTCGGCGATCATAATCTCATTAGTCGTGGTTTCCCCGCTGATCCGTAACGCGTCGACGCAATACACCGATCGGGCCAGCCGGACGATTGAACTTGAACGTTCGTTTATTGAATCTGAGAGCGATCAGGAGATCGGATCGAATCGCGCGGAGCTCTCGCTAGTCGAGGAACAGGAAACGAGCCGCGAAAACAGGGTCGTGTAAACGTCCGAATTTCAGAGATGAGGTTTTTGCAATGAACGAGGTGTCCGCGATCAATCGCACAAGATTCAACACCTATAGCTCTCCCACTATTGGATGCATCCGCCATCAATCTGTACAGGGTGTATAAAAAGTATTCGTCGGATTCTTATGTGACTCGACACTGCAAAGGGTTAATTGTAAGCAATGGAGGCTTACATCGCCATCAAAGTGGAAACAAAGTGCATCGAATGAGTTTCGTGTATAGGTAAATACTCTATCGCTAATGTTCGATAATATTTAATGACCTTGTGTGCTGGCAGCCCTGGAGGAGCCCATGCGAGGCCCTTCGCTCGGGGATCGAAGCCGACTGGCGAAGAGGACTCCTCGCCCTTCAGGCCCAGACGAGACCTCACCGACACCCATTCTTCGTGGCACACGTCGTGCGCTTCCCTCGGACACTTACAGCTCGTGCAGTTCTTTCTGGAAAGAAGAAAATTCATGTTAACTCCTCAGCTTCAACTTCAGCTAGGACTTTATCTTTGTGCTATGATTTTTGAAGATTTTTAACCTTTTTAACTACAATGGACGAGTTATCTAGTTTCTACGATGTCGAGAAACGATGCTATGAACGAGATATCTCGTCACTACGATTTAGTGTTGATATGAAGTGTTTTATTTGAAAATTTGACACGAATAATCGATTTTTAAGACATGCCATCGTTGGTGGAAAGTGCTTGAATATGATAAATATAAAATACTCCATATTTTACACAATTACAGTTTTTATTGTTTATTTTGTATGGAATGCAGAGGGATAATTGTATTCGATGTAGAGGATCTAATATACAAAAATACAACTCACAGAAACGTTCGTCACATTATGCATTTCACCATGTTTTCAAGCATTCCATACAAGATAAACAATAAAAACTACAATCGTGTCAAATATGGCGTATTTAACACCTATCATATTTAAGTATTTTCTACCAACGACCAACGTCTCTAATCCTTTGCATTCGGAGTTATTTTAACTCTAAAATTAATCATTTCTTCTTAGATAGAATTACTCCATTTAATATGATGTTTTCATTTTATGAATATAAAACTGCTATATTACTTCATACAACACTTAAATGTTTAGTAATTGGTTAGATCCCAACATATTTAGTATTTAGGAAAATGATCCACATAGGGATCGAAACGTCGAGATACATGTTTAAATAATTGCACATTTACTGCCTCTTTATGATTGATCGAACCTGGTGCCGAAATCATAAATTCATATAATTCAATTTCGATGGAGAAACAAATTTCACCTATATTTAGTAATGTACACAATATTGTGAATAATGGTACAGCAATTTTTAGTGGTGATTCTGATAAGGGAAGGACCCCAAGTGCCCAACTTCGATTTTGATAATTTTTTGTGAGATGATGGTATATGCATCCCTAATTATGTATGCAAAATATTAGGTGTAGTTACTCAATGGTTCTAAAGATATAAACAATTGAATTTCACGCAACCTGCTTACACGGCTAATGGAACTTCGAAAACTTGAGCTTTAATTGTTTATATCTTTAAAACTATTGAGTAACTAAACCTAATATTTTGCAGACATAATTATGGATCCATATACCATCATCTCACAAAAAATTATCAAAATCGAAGTCGGCCACTTGGGGTCCTTCCCTTGTGAGTATCAAACTTGCAATTTGCAGAAAACACTTCGTATCAATACGAAGATTGTGAACATCAAATAGACATCGTGGAAGCGAGATATCTATACTCGCTATGGAATAAAATGAATGGTGGTGATTATGCTAAAATTGTTGTGAAAATGAATACACTTTCGCTTAGGTGTAAGGTGAAGTGCCCTAAGTCTGAACAGTCCAAAAGTGATACCTAAATCTGGACAATTGAATTTTCATAGTAAAATCAGTAATTAAGAGATTAAATAATTATATTATATATTCTGAGGCCTTAGCTACAAGTAGGTGTGAATATTATTTCATTAAGACATCAATTGAAATTTAAAAATGAATTCAAAGTTCATCTGAAAACAGTATACAAAATAGTCTATTTACATGCGAATCATGTGCATTTATAGTTCGAACTTTTGTTAGAAAAAAAGATATCATTTAAGCCCTCGGACAAAAAATAATTATCACGCATAATAATATTGATATTTTAAAATAAATTAGCAATCAAGCTTAACGTAAATAATAATTATTAATCCAAATATTAGATGTCCAAGATTAGGACTGTTTTCAAATATAAGTACTCCATACTGGGACGCGATGACAGTAGCTGTCCCACTCTAAGCTTATACGCAATGTGTTTAAGCCTGAAGCCGAACACGTGTTTGTGAATAAAATCAACGCATTGTTTGCAAATTATTTAACTACATGTACGTATAATTAGTCTTCTATTAGCTTGAATAACGTATGTAGAAAATGTATTCCGGTTGTGACGTTAATAATACTTTGTGTTTACATCTTCAATCTATCAATATTACTACTTAACCTTAAAAGTTGTATTATGACAAGTTTTATTAAAACAGTAAATGAAAATAAATATATATTTGGTTAAATAATACAATACTATAATCTATGATAAGAATACTACATATTACGCAAAGCATCTTCTATTCGTGATGCGCAACAGCGCCACCAACCAACGTTTTAGGTTATGTTCGCTCGATCAACTCGTAAATTGAATTTGTCCCGATATAGGCTTTACTTCTGTCCAGGTACTAGCTTAGATTGGATTTAATATGCCCAACTATAGGTTTGAATTATTCTTGTTAATACAATTAAGATATTAACCTAAACAATGATTTTTTTATTTTAAATTACTTTACAAACTCTGCACTGTATGTTAAAACTCTTAAGAAATTGTTCTTGTTTATTTAAAGTGATAAAATTTAAAATAGAAAAACATGCTGTCCAGGCATAGGGCACTTCACCTTATACACCATGACAATTTAGCAACGTTACGTCTATACACCATGTTCAATTTCCAATAGAGTCCCAAAGTGGTTCTCAGTGAAGAAGAAAGACGTCGCCATGTTGGACGAATCTATTAAACCGAGGATATCACGGACGATAAATATTTGTCCCCGGCGCTTCATTAACTCCAGGTACACGCGACGGCCCTGTCGGAGCCTCTAATCAAGTTTTATTGCAGCCAGACGCCGTGACGAACCTCCCGCTAATCGCCTAATTAATTCTCGCATCGAGTCTCCCTCCTCTGCGTCCCACGTTTCCGATATTTATCAAACATTGCCGGTTCACCTCGCGGAAATCGTTCTCGTTCAATAAACTTCTCATCGACCGGGCAACTATAAAATATCTGGCAAGGCTGAAACCCATAGAACATGTGCCGGCGACGATGAATTATAGTCCTCGAGTATTACGTTTCGCGAGGTTAACGAGGCGTCAACGTTAATTTGCATAGTTCCGCGGCGATTCGCGGACCTCGTAAAATATCGGTCAGGCAGCTTATCGTGCCCTAACAAGGACGGAAAAAGGAAGAGCGCGTGAATTCTTTATCGTCACGGAGCTGTTTTGCGAGCATTCGCGAGCGCGGATCAAGCGAGTTACGGTCCGCTAGCAAACAAGGTGACCGTTCCACTGACATTACGGGCGTGACATTATGCTAAGCGATTCGCCGAGCCCCAGGGGACCGTTCCCGAAAGGCGCCGCGCCGCCTTCGAGGAAAAGTCCCTAATCATTTCTCAGCGGAGATAGCTTCATCGAGACGGGACACTTCGTCTTGGCACGATTCGAAGAAAATCGGTCAATATACACTGTCGATCAATAGTATGTGGTTTCAAGCTGAATACAATGATCTATTATAAAGGTCATTCAAGGTCACTCAAGGTCAACTGAATACTTCGAAGATTCACATGTAACATGTTATTTACGTTCTCACTGCTGGTATAAATGTTCAAAATGACGACCTTGGTACATTGTCTAAAACGTTGCAATGCTGATGACCTTGTCTGATGAATTTCATTTGCATCTACTACTACGTTTATTTATTTAATGTTGCTTCAACATCAAAGGTCATTAGCAACACGGTACACACACACTTTCTTACAATATTTTATACATTTTAGTATGTTTGATATACTGGACAAAACTGGCGACATACTCCTCAGAACCTAACAAAATGGGTAAGGATCCAGGCAACTTAGCATTTTTCTTTCATTCTCACATTTTTTGCATTCTATTATTAGATGATTCATGTCAACTGGTACTTTACATATATCGCAGATCGTGTTTTCTTTTTGTTTAACAAAAATGAATGGGTTATTTCAGAGTGCCCAATTCTAATTCTAGAAATTGAAGTTTGAATTTGACGATCTACTGGACTTGGAAATTTTCGTTTGTATCTGTGTTACAGAGCAAGCTCTGCTTCAAGCATGTTTTTGCATGTCAACTTTGGTTATTGGTCCATACAGACAAGTGTAGAATGTGATTGAATGTTCGTTTATGTTCTGTGACCCTTATCAATAATTACAAGAGCGGTATGCCAACAACCAGAGAAGACAAACAAGTATTTGAAGACTGCTTTGAGACAATGTATTTTCTATTGTAGTTGACCTTCAGTGGCCTTGAATGACTTTCATATATATATATATATCATGTATGAGTTGACCTTCATATCTCCTTGACGTATCCACCTATAAAAAAATTGGTAACTTCAGATTATGAACGCTTCGATACCAATTAAGTTTGCTTTGATGTATTTTCTTCCATCTCCAAAAGCAAGCGAGTTATTCAGGTGACATATTTATATCGCCGCACCCTGTATATAGCTTTCGCAATAAAAATTCGCTCTTTTGCAATTCAAATACATCCTTTTGCAAACCAATTTTCCCCTTTTGCAAATCAATTTCAACCTTTCGCAAATAAAGTATTTTTAAGTAAGTTTTTGTAAAAGAAATCGAATCAAATGTAAATTAATTGTGAAGAAATTCCAAATTTTATTTATTGCAAAGATGTACATCGAATACTTACTTCAAAGTAATTACCAATTCATTAACTTTGTGATGTATGAAACCAGTGTCTAGCTATGTACAATATATTCATTGTAGCCATTTTCTGGTCAAAAACATTTTTTAAATGAAAGTACCTACATACGTTTTTATTGAAGCGTATTGAGTATTGAGTCTTATGTTTCCCTCGCAGTAATGACACCGTTCATGCGTGTATCTAACGCAGAGTTATTCTAATTCAATTACACAATTGAATTACATCGTATTTCAATTACATGATAATTCAACTACGTCGTAACTGAATTACATAATTCAAACATTTCAATTAAATCAATTACTAAGTATTTTAATCAGATGTGTAATTGAAATGGAATATAATTCAGCTCTCCAAATTATAGCCCAGAACTTTGAAGAAGTGCGATATGTTTTTATATTTTTCTATTAAATATTATATTTTCTAAGTTTCTATTCCTCTTCCGCGTTTATAATACGTAACGCTATTTTATAATTGTACTCCAATTGCAATTACGAATTACATTGTAATTTAGTTGAATGAAGATCTGATTTATAAATTACAATATGACTGAATTACAATGTAATTCAATTACTTTGTAATTATAATGTCTGGAGTAATTCAATTGTAATTTTGCACAACTCTGATCTAACGTCACGCAGCACTTCACTGTACCCCTCTTGCCCATGGTGACATCTTCTGAACCCAAAGCAGATGCTTTCAAGTGTAATTAATTTTAAATATTATTAATGGGTGAAATTAATTTGCAAAAGCTTAAATTTGATTTGCAAAATGGTGGAATTTATTTGCAAAAGGGTGAAATTGATTTGCAAGTGCAATTTGAATTTGGACTGCAAAACTTGTATATATGATTACTAGACTGCAGATTTTATTTAATATAAAAATAGATACGTACAATTTAAAGCAGTGATTTGAATTGTTGAAGATTTAAGGACATCAGTGTATTAGTGTCGCCACAATTCAGCGAAGTGATCATCGACAAAATGATTGCCAAGAGTGACCCAAGTGCCCGTTCCTCATTCTAGTGATCTTAGAGTATCGAGTTCCCGATCGACGAAAATATCGGTGTACGCGCTCCGGGATTCGCGCTTCTATGAAACCCGATTTTATGGCGGCCCACCATCAACGCTTCCGCTGCCACTGTTAAATTTAACGAGCTCTCATCCTCGTCCCTTCCGATTTCGTGGATTTACGAGCGACTCGGAGCATCGTCCTCCGCGCCTCCATTTCTTTTGCTACCGTCCCCGCGCTTCTTTTTTCGCGACGATAAGGGAGCCCCGACTTATCGGCGTCCCCTTATCGTTCGGTTATCGACGAATGCAGAAAGGAAGGGAGGCTGTTAGTATTAGCTCGACCTTCGAGCTGACACCCGGAAGGGTGCGGTAGAGCGAATGCCACCGGCAAATGCAACCCCCTTCGTTTACGCGATTGACGTCCGACCATTAGCGTGTGCCGCCTGCAACAAGACTTTTGCGCAGCGACTCGCTCTCCTGATGCAATCGATCAGACAGGGGAACGCCTTCGACCGTAAAAGAACTATCTACGGCTGTTCGAACTATCTACGAACGCTTTTGCGGCTGGACGTTCGGTGTGTGTGTCCGTGGGAGGCTCGGAAATTGACATAGTACGCAATTGGTGCCAAACACCAACCCCCCTAATATCAACAGGATGCACAGAGCCATCGTCGTAAGAAACGCTCTTTTTATAGAAATATACCAGACCGAATTGGCAACCAGTACTTCTTCCATAAGGTTAAGGGGTGTAAGTTCCTCTTTGTCGATCGTAGCTTACTGAATAAACATTAATGAAAAGTTTGTTAAGGGGTATTCTTATTTACCAATATACAGGGTGAGTCCGAAGAAACAGAATACTTAAATATCTCCGTTACTTTTCGTTGTACAAAAAAACTTCTTAGGACAAAGTTACACTGTTTGGAGGGCCACATGCAACAGTGTAAGGGAAAAAATTTTCGAGGTCATTTTTTATGAGATATCAAGGTCATCGATATTTTTTTAAATGGAATGAGGTATTTTTTAATACATCAATCGATGCAGATGGACATTCGTTATAAAAAAGTACTAACCCATGTATGTCGAAAAGTTAGTAATTCACGAGATATTCAAATTTAAATAACTCTAAAACACCATTACTGTCGTACTAAGACGTTACACAAGTAAGTAAACGCTAACATCAATTTCAATTTCAATGTCAATTTTTCAATTTCAATATCAACTCTTCAACTTCGTTTTCAATTTCAATTTTTCCATTTCAACTTTAATCTCAACTTCAATTTTAACTCTCCCATTTCAACTTCAATTTCAACTTCAATATCTACTCTTCCATTTCAACTTCAATTTTTCAATTTCATTTCGTTAATTTCAACTCTTCAATTTCAACGTCAATTTTACAATTTCAACTTCAATTTCAATATCAACTCTTCAACTTCGTTTTCAATTTCAATTTTTCCATTTCAACTATAATCTCAACTTCCATTTTAACTCTCCCATTTCAAGTCCAATTTCAACTCTTCCATTTCAACTTCAAGTTTTCAATTTCACTTCGTTAATATCAACTCTTCAATTTCAACGTCAATTTTTCCATTTCAACTTCAATTTCAATATCAACTCTTCAACTTCGTTTTCAATTTCAATTTTTCCATTTCAACTTTAATTTCAACTTCAATTTTAACTCTCCCATTTCAACTTCAGTTTCAACTTCAATATCTACTCTTCCATTTCAACTTCAATTTTTCAATTTCATTTCGTTAATTTCAACTCTTCAATTTCAACGTCAATTTTACAATTTCAACTTCAATTTTTCAATTTGAATTCGTTAATTTCAACTCTTCAATTTCAATTTCAACTTCAATTTCAATATCAACTCTTCAACTTCGTTTTCAATTTCAATTTTTCCATTTCAACTATAATCTCAACTTCCATTTTAACTCTCCCATTTCAAGTCCAATTTCAACTCTTCCATTTCAACTTCAAGTTTTCAATTTCACTTCGTTAATATCAACTATTCAATTTCAACGTCAATTTTTCCATTTCAACTTCAATTTCAATATCAACTCTTCAACTTCGTTTTCAATTTCAATTTTTCCATTTCAACTTTAATTTCAACTTCAATTTTAACTCTCCCATTTCAACTTCAGTTTCAACTTCAATATCTACTCTTCCATTTCAACTTTAATTTTTCAATTTCATTTCGTTAATTTCAACTCTTCAATTTCAACGTCAATTTTACAATTTCAACTTCAATTTTTCAATTTGAATTCGTTAATTTCAACTCTTCAATTTCAATATCAACTCTTCAACTTCGTTTTCAATTTCAATTTTTCCATTTCGACTATAATCTCAACTTCCATTTTAACTCTCCCATTTCCAGTCCAATTTCAACTCTTCCATTTCAACTTCAATATTTCAATTTCACTTCGTTAATTTCAACTCTTCAATTTCAACGTCAATTTTTCCATTTCAACTTCAATTTCAATATCAACTCTTCAACTTCGTTTTCAATTTCAATTTTTCCATTTCAACTTTAATTTCAACTTCAATTTTAACTCTCCCATTTCAATTCCAATTTCAACTCTTCCATTTCTACTTCAAGTTTTCAATTTCACTTCGTTAATATCAACTCTTCAATTTCAACGTCAATTTTTCCATTTCAACTTCAATTTCAATATCAACTCTTCAACTTCGTTTTCAATTTCAATTTTTCCATTTCAACTTTAATTTCAACTTCAATTTAAGTCTCCCATTTCAACTTCAATTTCAACTCTTCCATTTCAACTTCAATTTCTACTCTTCCATTTCAACTTTCATTTTTCAATTTCACTTCGTTAATTTCAACTCTCCAATTTCAATTTTTCAATTTCAACGTCAATTTTAATATGAACCCTTCAACTTCATCTTCAACTCTTCAATTTCAATTTTTCAATTTCAATTTCAATTCGTTAATTTCAAATCTTCAATTTCATTTTCAACGTCAGTTTTTCAATTTCAATTTCAACTCTTCAATTTACACTAGCAAGTAAACGCTAACGTCTTAGTACGACAGTAATGGTGTTATGTAAATTGAAATATCTCCTGAACTACTACTTTTTCGACATACATGGGTTAGTACTTTTTTATCACGAATGTCCAGCTGCATCGATTGATGTATTAAAAAATACCTAATTCCATTTAAAAAAATACTGATGACCTTGATATCTCATCAAAAATGACCTCGAAAATTTTTTCCCTTACACTGTTACATGTGGCCCTTCAAACAGTGTAACTTTGTCCTAAGAAGTTTTTTTGTACAACGAACAGTAACGGAGATATTTAGGTGTTCTGTTTCTCCGGGCTCAGCCTGTATTTAGGAATTTTTCAGAAAAACTACCGAACCCCTTGCTTTGGGACTTTCTCACATATTTATTGGCATTCAAGATAATCAAAAATACATGTGTACCTCAAATGCCAATAAATATGCGTGATAATCCCAAAGCAAGGGGTTCGATAGTTTTTCTGAAAAAATGCCTACATATTAGAAAGTAAGAATACTCCTTAATCTTGTAACTCATGTAATTTCGATTATTTTTAATTGAAAAAAATCATACGTGTACCTCAAATGCCAATAAGTGTGAAAATCCTAAAGCAAGGGGTTCGATAGTTTTTCTGTTAAAAATTCCTAAATATTGGAAAATTAGAATACTCCTTAACCTTATGGAAGATGTACCTACCGGTTGCTAATTCGGTTTGGTATATTCCTATAAAAAGAGTGTTTCCGTAAAAATTGTTCCGTCACGTTATGCATTCCGCCATGCTTTCAAGCATTCCATACCAAATAAACACTAAAAACTTTAATTGCACCAAATATGGAGTATTTAATATTTGTCACCTTTAAGTACTTTCCACCAACGATAATATGTCTGTAACTCCAAAATTAAACATTTCTTCCTATCTAGAATAATTCCATCATATATGACTTTTTTCATTTTATGAATACGAAACTGTTATAATACCTCATACAATACTTAAATGTTTAGTAATTGGTTAGATCCGATATTTAATAATGTAAACATATTGTGAATAATGACGCAGCAATTTCTTCTTGAGTGAGAAGGATTAAAATCGATTACTTGTATCAAACTTACAATGAAAACACTTCATATCAGTAATAAAGATACACGTGATATCTCGTCCATAACATTGAACGACGAAGTCATGGTGACAAGGTATCTCGATCATAGTGACGAGATAGCTCGTTCATAGCATCGTTTCTTCGACATCCTGGAGGCGAGATATTTCGTCCACGGTAGCGAAAGGGTTAAGCACACGAATTAATCATCGAATAATAGAGACAGTGGCAAATGTCTGATTGAACAATGTTCCTTCCGGGACCGACAAATTGGGTCACTATATATTTTCTATATTTTCGTACCTCCCCTAAGCCATCTCCCGAACTCCCAACAATATCTACTACACTTTCTTTCGCCCACCCTTCAAATCTCGAGTGACTTGTCTCGTAAAAAGCAACTGCTCTCCGAGGGAACCGTTCTACGCCTAGCATTCTCCCGAGTGGACTACTCCTGGGTAAATGGCAGCAATCGTGAGAAAAATTGGAAGGGAGGACACCTAAACTGCGGCTCTTGAAACTGTGGGGAGACTCGATGAGATACAGGGTGTCCGGAAATGATTTATACGCTTCGAAATTGTCTACCAGCGAAGTGTCTCCATCCTGAAGAACTTGTGAAATTTTCGGGCAGAGGAAGCCTACATGGTGACTCATCATTAAACAGCGGATTATATGCATGTGTGACAAAAATGAGTAGGTGTAACCTCAAAACGTGAAAATGTTAGAAGAATTTAGAAACACTGTTGTATTATTTTGAACCTATTAAACATATTAAGAGAGAAAATGAATTTCTATTTGACTCCAGTTTGTTGCAATTAGGGGGTAAATTCTTATTTTGCATAAAGATCCCCTGACTGCTCGTCATGTACAGGGTGAGTCCGAAGAAACAGAACACTTAAATATCTCCGTTACTTGTCGTTGTACAAAAAAACTTCTTAGGAAAAAGTTACACTGTTTGAAGAGCCACATGTAACGGTTTAAGGAAAAAAATTTCCAAGGTCATTTTTTTACAAGAATTCAGGGTCATTGATATTTTTTAAAATGGAATGAAGTATTTTTTAATACATCAATCGATGCAACTGGACATTCGTTATAAAAAAGTACTAACCTATGTGTGTCGAAAAGTTAGTAGTTCACGAGATATTTCAATTTAAATAACTCTAAAATACCATTACTGTCGTACTAAGACGTTACACAAGAAAGTAAACGCTAACATCAATTTCAATTTCAACATCAAATTTTCCATTTCAACTTCAATTTCAATATCAACTCCTCAACTTTAATTTCAACTTCAATTTTAACTCTCCCATTTCAACTTCAATTACAACTCTTCCATTTCAACTTCAATTTCTACACTTCCGTTTCAACTTCAATTTCTACACTTGCATTTCAACTTCAATTTCTACTCTTCCACTTCAACTTCAATTTTTCAATTTCACTTCGTTGATTTCAACTCTTCAATTTCAACGTCAATTTATCAATTTCAACTTCAATTTCAATATCAACCCTTCAACTTCAATTTTAACTCTTCAATTAAAATTTTTCAATTTCAACGTTAATTTCAATATCAACCCGTCAACTTCAACTTCAACTCTTCAATTTTAATATCAATCCGTCAACTTCAACTTCGACTCTTCAATTTCAATTTTTCAATTTCAACGTCAATTGTTCAATTTCAAATCTTCAATTTCATTTTCAACGTCAAGTTTTTAATTTCAATTTCAGCTCTTCAATTTACACTAGCAATGGTGTTTTAGAGTTATTTAAATTGAAATATCTCGTGATCTACTAACTTTTCGACATACATGGGTTAGTACATTTTTATAACGAATGTCCAGCTGCATCGATTGATGTATTAAAAAATACTTCATTCCATTTAAAAAAAAAACGATGACCTTGAAAACTCATGAAAAATGACTTCGAAAATTTTTTCCCTTACACCGTTACATGTGGCCCTTCAAACAGTGTAACTTTGTCCTAAGAAGTTTTTTTGTACAACGAAAAGTAACGGAGATATTTAGGTGTTCTGTTTCTTCGGACTCACCCTGTATATTAAAATTAAAGTTTACCAAATTCGGGGAAATGCTAAGGCTTATGGCATCGCACCATGAAATTCAAAATTTGGCAAACCCGTAATGCACATAGAATCGCATGGAGACTGTTAGATCGGATGCTAGATCCGGTTTTACAAGGTTGTACAAAGACCATGCGATTCTATCATTGTGCATTACAGGTTTACAAAATTTTTAATTTCATGATGCGATGGCATAAGTCTTGGTACATTCCCAGAAACTTTAATTTATTTAATTTATTTATGTTAAACTTTAATTTTAATGTGCATGGTGCGTCGCCATATTAGCTACCTCCGAATTGTAGAAACTTGTAGAACCTGATCTAGCACATGATCTAACAGTCGCCAATAAAATCGAGCATCGAAACTGCTAAACGGTGTCTACTTTATCTCCGTACCATTTTGCAATAACGCCATTTTTAACGGACGTAAAGGAAAGTTTGCAATTTCTATGTATCTTACACGGTCGTTATTTCAATGACAAACGAGTTTCGCACATGCCGAACATACTCGGTCACGCGAAAGCGAGTTTCCGCGGGAGATACTATTCTCGAAAGTTCCAGATTTCGCGTCGGCGACAGACAATATGGCGTCTGACCGCCAACTTTGAATTTTTCGTTATCCTTTTCCTTGCACATTGTCTTGCACTCTAAAGGTGAGATCTCCTAAGCGCGTCTGAACGCAGCGTTTTCGGATATATACTGTATTCGCGTTCAATTTGCGTTCATGACAAAGGCCCATTCTGAAGAAATCCAGGAGGGTTTTCATGGAAATTTCCATTTCATGGGAATGGAAAAATTAAAGACATATAAATGAAGACTACACACAATGAAACTTTAGTGAGCCAACCATTGCGCGCCAGTAACAAATTGATAATATATACAGGGTGTCCCACGCAACACTTGTCACGATTTTTAAAGTACTTGCGATAATCTGACAAAAATATTTTCAACAGAAGTTAATCAGTTTTCGATTGGCTATACATTGCAATAAAAAAAAGTTAGAAATTTTTCTTTTTTTTTAGTACTGTCAAGGCCACATTCATTTTTTAAAAAATGGCACTTGGTATTTTTGACTTAACAGTATTGTGTAGCCTATATCAAGACGAATTCAACGAACTAGTATACCATGACCTTCAGATGACCTTGAAGTATCATTTAAAAAAATGAAAATGGCCTTGGCAATAATTAGAAAGGGAATTTTCGAACTTTGTTTATTGCAATGTATAGCCAATCGAAAACTAATCGACTTTTGTTTAAAATATTTTTTTGTCAGATTATATCGCATGCACTTAATTGAAAAATCGTGAAAAGTGTTACGTGGACACCCTGTATATGCATAAATAAGAGAGAAAACAAAAAAATCAATTTGGAATATAATAATTAACAAGTTTTAGTTGTAGCAACATTTCTAATGTTTGTAAGACGTACAATATTTGGACCGTTTATTTTGAAAGTGGTGTAAGTCCATTTTCTCTTGTTTTTTAAATTTTTTAAAAAATTTTATTTACATTAAATTAAGCATGAATTACGTGATATCTCATTTTTTTCAAAAATGGACTTACACCACTTTCAAAATAAACGGTCTATTTAATAATTGGTAAGTTTCTTGTTAAATAACCAGCTATAATAATTGCAAGCCCAACGTTGGATATTCATTGGCAAATTGTCATAATTTTCGTCGTGGCTCCTATGTTGGGGATTTGTAGACAAAACCATCGACCATATACCAAGCAACTCCCAGCCGTTGGCCAACCATAAATGCTACTAGGGACAGGATGTCCCGGGATCGTAACACGCTGCGTTCATACGCGCTTATGAGACCCCACCTCAAAGCAGATTTCTTCGGAACACCCAGTAGAGAACTTCCCAAGCAGGGCTCTTTCCCGAAGAATGCGTATAATCGTTTAGCGGGAGGCAGTCGTGCTCAAAGCATCGTCAGAGCCGTGTGGCACACGCGCTCAGTTCTTTCTGTCGCCGTAAAAATTTCTCTAAATAATTTACGAGGTCTCGGGGCCGTCACGGCCCGCCTATTTGCGTCGTTTGGGAACTATGCCGGCGCAATTAATTCCTCGGACGATGTATAAACCGAACGATTTGTCGCGGCGTTCCGCGAGCGAAAAAGGAACGGACTTGTATTAATGGGGCACGCGCCGCGAAAAGAAACTCCGAGGGAAGGACACCCTTCAGAATCTCTAACACGCACTTCATCCTTCAACAGCGACGTTGCGCAATTTCGCAAACATTGTTACAATCTTCCATCGAGCTGCGCCAGTCAATAGATGTTAAAGAATGCTGAAGGTTCAAAATCAATAGTTTAACTTTAATTAGACTCCACCCAGAGCCACGCCTCGAATTACCTAACGATCAGCTCGAACAGCTCGAACTGGCCAAAGACCTTGCAGTAAAGATGCAGGACCCTGACGCAGGCCCACTTCATGCCAGGCCAAGGTGCCAGACTAAGGTCCAGGCCCTCCTCCAAAGGACACTTGCCAATCGCAAGGCTCCTCTTCAGTTCCGCGCCGGAAATCGTTGGGAATCTGTTCTTCCTGTCGAGCATGGGGTTCCTCTTGCCCCTAGGCATCTCCAGAGATCCAGGGATGAGACCTCTTTTGATCTCAGCGCCGGATAAGGTGGGATATCTGTCCCTGCGGTCCAATGACGAGGTTTTCCTGTAGTAATCCTTTTCTGAAGCCTTCCTGGCACTCATCGTTTCCAGGATCGGAGGACTCATCGGACGCTTCTTAGGTTCTGGAATTTTCACTCTGATGCCTTGAGGCTCTGCGCCAGGTGTTGGGACGCAGAACACTCGCACCTCCATTTTCGGGCCCTCCTGGCTTGGCCCCTTCGGACTCATCCTGGGGCCCGCCGAGGACAGTAATTGCGGCGTCGTGTGACGCCTCTGCAGTTTGTCGTTCAGGGTGACGAGCTCAACACTGATCCCTCCGACTTCCTCATCTCTGACCCCCCAAAGATTCTCTCAAGATGATTTGTGTTTTGATGCGGCTTGCTCTGCTATTGAAATTGTTGATCAGCTGCTGTTATCTCGCGTTCTTCGTGGAGAGCCCTCAGCCGACTCCCAAGTTCCCCCTGTCATCGGGATGACATCCACATTCCGGGGATAGACGTTGTTCACGGCCGAGGATTCTGGAAAATCACGCGCGAGATACTTTCTCCGGGTAAAAAGTTAATTGCCGAACGAACGATGGAAAGCGGCGAGCGCGATCGAACGTTCCTCTAGCGTGCGAACCGTAATACCATCTCCTCGATTTTGCGCGGGAAACGACCATTAACCCATTCAAGACCGCTTTTTTTCAATGTGCAGAGTGATTTATAATGCTAAACGCTGTCGGCAGAAATATGTAGTTATTAGACTGCGGATTTTTATGTGCAATTTAATTCTCTATATCGGTTGCAAGAACATTCATTTATTTTCTTGATCATTTTACGCGTTCAAAATAATAGCATTTTGAAATTTGTTGAACACTTTAACTGTTTTCGATCTAGTCGGTTCTGTCATGAATGCGTAAAATCCGCAGACTACTCGTTATGCATCGACTTTATCGAAAAATGGAGTACAATGTTAAAGAATTGGAAGAACGAGGAGATAACGAGGTAAGGACAGGATGAAAGGAACCTCGCGATTCGAAAGAGACTGGCGCCTCGAACTTCCGCGGGGGAAGCTTATACTGTGTATACACAGTTCCGTATGGAGTACGATTGTTTGTTTGACCGTCGGCGAGCGGTCTCCAGAAAAATTATAGCGACTGGACGCGGGCGGATCGGCGGCGAACGAGCTTGTGCGGTTGGATTTATTTTCATTGCGGAAATCGCCACGGTTCACGAAGTCGCTCGGTTATTTATAGAGGATCCTCGCAACGAGCTTCGCTGTCGGACTCGCGAAAAAGGGAAATCGAAAGGGCCTTACGAAAAATCGAGAAAGGGCTTTGGCAAAATCGTGATAAGAAATGAAGCGCGTTCTATTATTATTCCCGTCTAAAATGCAGTAGATGAGACAACTTTGAAGAGTCTTTGACAATGTTTTATCGCTGACATCGCTGTGCAACATTCACGTGGGATTAGATTGTAGAACTGCGTTCGAGATAAAGATGTTCCACATCAATTGCGACAAACACGAGTACAGTAGAGATGTACTTAAAAAATGGACCAGTTGGAACAGTTCATTACAACCTTCTTTTAAAATGAATCATGTGGAACCATGAATTAGAACATTTTTTAAAAATGATACCATTTGAAACGGTTCATCAGAACATTTTTTAAAAATGAACCATTTGCATTGGTTCATCAGAACATTTTTTAAAAATGAACAACCTAGAACCATGCATTGGAACATTTTTTAAAAATTGTGCCATTTACAACGATTCAACAGAATATTTTTAAAAAATGAACCATTTGCAATGGTTCATAAAAACATTCAAAAATGAGCCATCTAGAACCATGCATTGAACCATTTTTTAAGGATTATATCATTTAGAACAGTTCAACAGGACATTTTTAAAAAATGAGCCATCTAGACCCATGCATTGGAACATTTTTTAAAAATTGTACCATTTGCAACGATCCATCGGAACATTTTTAAAAATGAACCATTTGCAATGGTTCATCAAAACAATTAAAAATGAGCCATCTAGACCCATGCATTGGAACATTTTTTTTAAATTATACCATTTAGAACGGTCCAACAGAATATTTTAAAAAAATGAACCATTTGAAATGGTTCATCAAAACATTTTTTAAAAATGAACCATCTAGAACCATGCATTGGAACATTTTTTAAGAATTATACCATTTAGAAAACGGTTCAACAGAACATTTTTAAAAAATGAACCATCTAGACCCATGCATTGGAACTTTTTTTAAAAATTGTTCCAATTTCAACGATCCATCGGAACATTTTTAAAAATGGACCATTTGCAATGGTTCATCAAAACATTGAAAAATGAGCCATCTAGAACCATGCATTGAACCATTTTTTAAGGATTATATCATTTAGAACTGTTCAACAGAACATTTTTAAAAAATGAGCCATCTAGACCCATGCATTGGACCATTTTTTTAAGAATTATACCATTTAGAACGGTTCAACAGAACATTTTTAAAAAATGAACCATTTGCAATGGTTCATCAAAACATTTTTTAAGAATGAACCATCTAGAACCATGCATTGGAACATTTTTTAAGAATTATACCATTTAGAACGGCCCAACAGAACATTTTTAAAAAATGAACCATTTGCAATGGTTCATCAAAACATTTTTTAAAAATGAACCATCTAGAACCATGCATTGGAACATTTTTTAAGAATTATACCATTTAGAACGGTTCAACAGAACATTTTTTAAAAATGAACCATCTAGACCCATGCATTGGAACATTTTTTAAAAATTGTACCATTTAGAACGGTTCAACAGAACATTTTTAAAAAATGAACCATTTGCAATGGTTCATCAAAACATTTTTTAAAAATGAACCATCTAGAACCATGCATTGGAACATTTTTTAAAAATTGTACCATTTTCAACGATCCATCGGAACATTTTTAAAAATGGACCATTTGCAATGGTTCACCAAAACATTTAAAAATGAGCCATCTAGAACCATGCATTGAACCATTTTTTAAGGATTGTATCATTTAGAACGGTTCAACAGAACATTTTTTAAAAATGAGCCATCTAGAACCATGCATTAGAACATTTTTTAAGAATTATACCATTTAGAACGGTTCAACAAAACATTTTTTAAAAATGAACCATCTAGACCCATGCATTGGACCATTTTTTTAAGAATTATACCATTTAGAACGGTTCAACAGAACATTTTTAAAAAATGAACCATTTGCAATGGTTCATCAAAACATTTTTTAAAAATGAACCATCTAGAACCATGCATTGGAACATTTTTTAAAAATTGTACCATTTTCAACGATCCATCGGAACATTTTTAAAAATGGACCATTTGCAATGGTTCATCAAAACATTGAAAAATGAGCCATCTAGAACCATGCATTGAACCATTTTTTAAGGATTATATCATTTAGAACGGTTCAACAGAACATTTTTTAAAAATGAGCCATCTAGAACCATGCGTTGGAACATTTTTTAAGAATTATACCATTTAGAACGGTTCAACAGAACATTTTTTAAAAATGAACCATCTAGACCCATGCATTGGACCATTTTTTTAAGAATTATACCATTTAGAACGGTTCAACAGAACATTTTTAAAAAATGAACCATTTGCAATGGTTCATCAAAACATTTTTTAAAAATGAACCATCTAGAACCATGCATTGGAACATTTTTTAAAAATTGTACCATTTTCAACGATCCATCGGAACATTTTTAAAAATGGACCATTTGCAATGGTTCATCAAAACATTGAAAAATGAGCCATCTAGAACCATGCATTGAACCATTTTTTAAGGATTATATCATTTAGAACGGTTCAACAGAACATTTTTTAAAAATGAGCCATCTAGAACCATGCGTTGGAACATTTTTTAAGAATTATACCATTTAGAACGGTTCAACAGAACATTTTTTAAAAGTGAACCATCTAGACCCATGCATTGGAACATTTTTAAAAATGGACCATTTGCAATGGTTCATCAAAACATTGAAAAATGAGCCATCTAGAACCATGCATTGGAACATTTTTTAAGAATTATACCATTTAGAACGGTTCAACAGAACATTTTTTAAAAATGAACCATCTAGACCCATGCATTGGAACATTTTTTAAGAATTATACCATTTAGAACGGTTCAACAGAACATTTTTTAAAAATGAACCATCTAGACCCATGCATTGGAACATTTTTTAAAAATTGTACCATTTGCAACGATTCATCGGAACATTTTTAAAAATGGACCATTTGAACGGTTCATCAGAACACTTTTTAAAAACGAATCATTTGGGACAATGAGAACATTTATTAAAAAAGAAACCAGCCCATTAATTTATTCAAAACAAAAGTATAAAGTACGAACTATTTAATTTTCTGCTACACGCTGAAATCGAGTCAGACGACGGGCTAAACACCCACAATCAGTTAGTCAAGATTAACCGGAACACATTTCCGTTGCTTTTCCAGGAGCGACGGAGTCGCTCGGTTCGATGAAAAAGAACGGATTACGTTGAACAATGATAATCCTCGCGTGGTACTAGGTCTTCTGTCCTTTGAGCGAGCGAGCGTGCGCGCGAGGTCCACCGAGGCAAGGATCGGCTGGCTAACCAATAAAATCGGAGTGCTATACGCTGTCGTGCTGAGATTATCTCGATAAATCCAACACGGTAGATAACGGTACGGCTGGTCAGTCTCTTTCCTTAGAGGAGTTGAGCTATCTATCGACCGGTTTGTGTGTGGAGGGATCGGAATAGAGACGTGTCCGTCGGTCTCTCGAAATCTAGCTTCTATCTTTGGTCGCCGAGCCGTCCCGGTTGCTGCTTAAAGCCCGTAATTACCGGCTGGTTACGGAAGAAGCGGGGTTTAACGAGGCTCCATGGAAATTATAGGATGATTAATTGGCTGACTTCGATCGTGACTGCCAGGAGGCGGTGGAACAGCGACTGCCGTTGGTTTTCTGGCTCGTCTTCGGACACGCGTCGATACAAATTTTGATCGTCGTAGCTCCGACATATAAATAAAACGATTTGGACAGCCGCGTCGGCCGCGTGCCGCAACCTCGGAATTGACGTAAGCGAAATGGCAGCGGGTATAATAACCGTGTTCGAGCGTGCAACAGCAACGATACGCACCCGGGGGCCATTAATGGCTTAATATAATCGAACACCGGTGACGGGGAACGCGACTCTCTTTCTTCCATTTCTGAAATGGCGTTACCTGGAAACCGGCTATTCCATCACAGGTGAATCATCCGAGAAGAGAGAGAGAGAAAGGACAGAGGTCAGACTAGCTTAATCGACGACAGAATTGCAAGCCAGGCGAACTCGTTTGCCAGGAATACTATCTCGAGCTGCTTTGGGCCTGATCCATTCGATCTCACTCGACAGAGAAGAAAAGAGAGCACCCGTGAATCATCCGACGTGAAAATTCACGTGGTCGGTGATCCCGCGGGCTTTTCGCGGAGCTTCAAGGAGGACGATAAAAGCTTCGCTCCGCTCGATAAGGCGCTTCGCTCGCACGATACCACGCGTTATCGGTACACGTTCGGCGAAATTGCTCCGATGTTTGCCATTCGCTGCACCCAATGCCTTCGGGCTGCTCTGTATCGCGACGAGTGCCGGATTCTTTGCTTGTTTGACCGCGATGCACTCTGCGTTCGGCTAAAGCAATTTGTGGATGTTGTGTAGAAGGGTTTACGGTATGGCGGAGAACTTTTTGGGAATTATTTGACCAAGGGAAATAGTCTTTTTCGAAGGTGGACAGTACTCTCTCATGTAGGATTAATAGGATTTCCACGTGTTATTCTTAATTTATATACGCTGCTTTGCAGATCTGGCAATTTGGGTTTGCGAATATCAAACTGGATGCTCTGAGCTGTGGTGGAGAATTTTTTGAGAATTTTTTATCGTGTCTTTTATTTTAGCTAGGGCTTCCTCAATGTACTATTCACTTATGCAAAGTGCACAGTAGAGGCAACAATTATAGCACGTGGGTATGAAACTAGAAAGTATACTCTGTAATGTATCATTTTTTGAGAACCTTTGACCGCAGGAAATCATTCTAATTATTTTCTAATTATTTTTTACTTTAGCTAGGGCCTCCTCAATCTACTGCTCACTTATGCAAAGTGCACAGTAGAGGCAACAATTACAGCACGTGGGTATGAAAATAGAAGGTATACTATATAATGTATCATTTTTTGAGAACCTTTGACCGCAGGGAATCATTCTAATTATTTTCTAATTATTTTTTACTTTAGCTAGGGCCTCCTCAATCTACTGCTCACTTATGAAAAGTGCACAGTAGAGGCAACAATTATAGCACGTGGGTATGAAACTAGAAAGTATACTCTGTAATGTATCATTTTTTGAGAACCTTCGACCGCAGGGAATCATTCTAATTATTTTCTAATTATTTTTTACTTTAGCTAGGGCCTCCTCAATCTACTGCTCACTTATGAAAAGTGCACAGTGGAGGCAACAATTATAGCACGTGGGTATGAAACTAGAAAGTATACTCTGTAATGTATCATTTTTTGAGAACCTTCGACCGCAGGGAATCATTCTAATTATTTTCTAATTATTTTTTACTTTAGCTAGGGTTTCCTCAATCTACTGCTCACTTATGCAAAGTGCACAGTAGAGGCAACAATTATATATCACGTGGGTATGAAACTAGAAAGTTATACTCTGTAATGTATCATTTTTTGAGAACCTTTGACCGCAGGAAATCATTCTAATTATTTTTTAATTATTTTTTACTTTAGCTAGGGCTTTCTCAATCTACTGCTCACTTATGCAAAGTGCACAGTAGAGGCAACAATTATATATCACGTGGGTATGAAACTAGAAAGTTATACTCTGTAATGTATCATTTTTTGAGAACCTTTGACCGCAGGAAATCATTCTAATTATTTTTTAATTATTTTTTACTTTAGCTAGGGCTTTCTCAATCTACTGCTCACTTATGCAAAGTGCACAGTAGAGGCAACAATTATAGCACGTGGGTATGAAACTAGAAAGTATACTCTGTAATGTATTATTTTTTGAGAACCTTTGACCGCAGGGAATCATTCTAATTATTTTCTAATTATTTTTTACTTTAGCTAGGGCTTCCTCAATCTATTGCTCACTTATGCAAAGTGCACAGTAGAGGCAACAATTATAGCACGTGGGTATGAAACTAGAAAGTATACTCTGTAATGTATCATTTTTTGAGAACCTTTGACCCCAGGGAATCATTCTAATTATTTTCTAATTATTTTTTACTTTAGCTAGGGCCTCCCCAATCTACTGCTAACTTATGCAAAGTGCACAGTAGAGGCAATAATTATAGCACGTGGGTATGAAACTAGAAAGTATACTCTGTAATGTATCAGTTTTTGAGAACCTTTGACTGCAGGGAATCATTCTAATTACTTTCTAATTATTTTTTACTTTAGTTAGGGCTTCCTCAATCTACTGCTCACTTATGCAAAGTGCACAGTAGAGGCAACAATTATAGCACGTGGGTATGAAACTAGAAAGTATACTCTGTAATGTATCATTTTTTGAGGACCTTTGACCGCAGGGAATCATTCTAATTATTTTCTAATTATTTTTTACTTTAGTTAGGGCTTCCTCAATCTACTACTCACTTATGCAAAGTACACAGTAGAGGCAACAATTATAGCACGTGGGTATGAAACTAGAAAGTATACTCTGTAATGTATCATTTTTTGAGAACCTTTGACCCCAGGGAATCATTCTAATTATTTTCTAATCATTTTTTACTTTAGCTAGGGCTTCCTCAATCTAGTGCTCACTTATGCAAAGTGCACAGTAGAGGCAACAATTATATATCACGTGGGTATGAAACTAGAAAGTATACTCTGTAATGTATCATTTTTTGAGAACCTTTGACCGCAGGAAATCATTCTAATTATTTTCTAATTATTTTTTACTTTAGTTAGGGCTTCCTCAATCTACTGCTCACTTATGCAAAGTGCACAGTAGAGGCAACAATTATAGCACGTGGGTATGAAACTAGAAAGTATATTCTGTAATGTATCATTTTTTGAGAACCTTCGATCGCAGGGAATCATTCTAATCATTTTCTAATTATTTTTTACTTTAGCTAGGGCTTCCTCGATCTACCACTCGCTTATGCAACAGTTATAGCATGTGGATGTAAAACTAGAATGTATACTCTGCAATGAATAATTTTTGTGGAATTTTTTAACCGGAGGGAATCATTCTACTCTCCTTAACATGTGCATTTACTGTGCTTCACTGACTGTAGCAATTCTAGGACTTCCTCGATCTACCACTCACTTATGCAAAGTGCACCGTAGACCCAGCAATTATAGCACACGAATATTAAAGTAAAAGCTATTCTCTACAATAAATAATTCTTCGAGAATTTTCTAAGCAATTGCAACAGTTCGAATCGACACTGATTTGCCTACCAACCGACCTCCTTCGCCAAATTCTAAAAGCACCAAGCAATCGAAGCGACTCTTTCGGATTGTTTACTGGAGCTATAATACGTTCAAGCGCACATAGGCAAATTTTGCGTAACCTTTGCAACGAATTGAACAAACAATTAGCCATGCACAGGAATAGAATGAAGTGATTTTTCGCGGCCAAGGGGCTGCAGCGATGGGCAACGGAAGAATTCGACAGGAATTTCGCTCCTAATTTTAAAGAGTCGGAGGGTAAGCGTTTTCGCAGCCTTGGAACTGCAACGCGAACATTTTCCACGGCGTGCACGTCGCCTCGGGAATGCTTCGGCAAGCAGAGAGCACACGGGAGCGAAATGTGTGTATGCGTTATGCGACGAGCAAAAAGATTCGACGATCGAGGAAGATCCGAATCGCGGTTATTTATACCGTCTCTCGCGAAGACATCGACGATGCTCGGCTCTCGATGGACGAAGGATGGGGAAATCGTTCGACGACGCCGGTGACAGGTGTCACTTCAGGTAGACGAGGGGCGAAGAGGGGGATGGATGGGGCTAGAGAGACAGGAAGCTTTCGGGGCTGGGACAACACGTCCAACTAGCAAAGCGGAGCTAACCATCGTCGCGGATCGGACGGCGCGGCTAATGGCTATTAATTAGATAAATGTTCGCTATATTAAGCGGCGCTGATGCTCGCCGTTCAAAATAGCTCCGTCCTCGGATAACACGCAGTTTCGCGTTGTTTCGTCTAACCCAGACCTGGCGGCGCGGTGTTTCGTCTGCCGCCTATCATCGGCTGTCCTCGACCCTATCTTTGATGTACTCTTTTTCGCGAGGCGCCTCCGCCACTTGTTCCACCGAGCGAATTCGGCCCTAATCGTTAAACTGGCCCCTACACGATCAGTAATATTGTCAATATTCGCGTCGATATTAACGGAGGACCATATTGATGGAAATATCGATCGTCTAGGAGTGTATTGCAACGTCCTATCAATATTGAAGAACCGTTTGAACGTCCAGGAGGTTTCTTGTCAATATTTCCTTCAGTATCAGTTGCTTCTGAGTACGTGACGGCGTAACGTGAGGACCACGGCGAATTTCTCCGCTCCGTGAATCTACAATTGAGTGAAACAAACAAATTTTCTGACAGCGTTGTTAGACTCGGGTAGCCCTGTAAATTTTGTTAAAGAAAATTTTGTACCGAAAGATATTTCTAGAATTACACTGTGGAATTAAATTATGGTTCCAAATTTTGACAATAGGCCCGGTGTGAAAAACGTTTCGAAATTCACAACAAAAACACTACTGAAACAGCTCCACCATGCAGCACGAATATTTTTGCCAGAATGAGTATTGGTGAGAATTTTTATGCGTTTATATTGAAGCTTACTGATGCGCGCTTCAATATTGACAATATTATTGATCGTGTGGGGGCCACTTAAGAGTAGTTCATGTTTCACCCTTTGCACTAGGCTCTTTTGCCCTCTTTAACGCCACTAAAAATTATTTCAGTAAACTTCCATATTACGCGAAGTAAACATTGCGATTTGTATCAAATTTAATTTAATTTGATCCGGCGTATATTAATTCTGTGTTTTGTCAAATTGAATTTAATTGAATCTGATTTTTGTATTAATTCTACGCGGTACCAATTTATTCCGTTGTAGGAGGGTTGACCGTACACAGAATAACTTAAAATAATTCCCACTTGGATTCCCACATCCAAGTGTTAAATTATAAAACAATAAAAATAACGAAACCAATAAATCAAGAAAAATCGAAAAGCGGTGACAATCTTCCAGCCACTCATAAACATAAAATAACGAACCTAAATCAGAAAAAATTGTAAAGTATCTGCAATGTTCTCGCCAATAGACAAAATTAAAAAAAAGTGCCAATAAATCCGGAAGTCGTTTAGCAGTCGTTTAGCCGCCAACAAAAATCAAACGACGAACGAATAAATTAGGAAATATCGCCAAGAGGCTGCAATGTTTCAACCAATTATGAAATAAAAAATGGAAAGCCAATGAATCCGAGAAAAATCATCAAATAAGTTAGTTTAGTCGCGCACAAAATCGAAAATGAATGTACCATCCACAAAACAAGTCTGGAAACATCACCGAAGAGAAATAACCAACAATAACTACTTAAACTAACCTACAATTACACGTTCAACCTGTAACAACCTACTTAAATTAACTAACTAACTCCGAACTAATAATCCAAAATCATATGAACCGAGAGGAACGTTCGACCAGTTCTCCGCAGAAGGATAAATCGCGACGCACGTGTGTACACACAGGTATGACGCACAGTTCACGTTGATCACGGTCTCTGAACAGCACAGGTGCGACAACAGAAAGCTCGAAGCTTTCTCGAAGGCGCGTCGAAACCGTATGAGAGCTTGAGAAACAGTTCAGATGGGGTTCAAGGGCGCGTATGGTTCACAAAGCGCGTTCGCGACGGCGCGGGAGATTCAAAAGTCGTCGACGATAGCTGGCGGGACGGGCCACGCGAGACTGCATTCGCAGAAGGAGCGTACTTCAAACTGGCGCCATGAGATTCGACGGGGACGCAGATAGGTGTGTACCTATAGTTAATACCGGGTGGCACGGGAAACAGGAGCGCGAGCAGAGTGTGGCGCACGCGCGGATCTCTTTGGATCTTGGTTGTCGTCGAAAGCTCGCCGACACGCGAAGCTCCCACCTTGTCGTGTGGGATTGCAACCGAGACACGAGTGGAATTAGAAGCGGGCCGGCCGCGGCGGGCGATTTACTGCGACCCGCGGCGATCCTCGATCTCTTCTGGATCGACGGTGATGACGGAACTCTGCTCGATGCGTGACTGGTCGCTCCATTCATCTTATTACTGGACTGGAGATTTTATGCATCTATGTATAACGAGAACGAGTAGAGACAATTTAAAGCAGCAGACAAGTTGCAAAGATGTAAGAACATCAATGTAGTAGGATCAGATTATTAACGCTAAACCTACCTAAGAGCGATTGAAAGGTTTCAGCTTATAAAAATGACAATGCTCTATTTATTTAGATTTTGTGCAACTTTAATACAATATTTGCTTGGATAAAGGAATTTATCGAATCAGTTTCCATGTAAGCAACTTCGTAATTTCAATAATTGCAAGATGAAAAATATAAAACCGGTCGTTTGACCGACAGTGGTAGGTTTAGTGTGAAAATTGTAAAATGAAGAATGAAACTGCTATTTGACTTCTAGTTCTTGCAATTGATGCAAACAATTTTTATCTTGCAAGGAAATATTAGTACTTAATGCTTATCAGATTATTAACGCTAAACCTACCTAAAAGCGATTGAAAGGTTTCAGCTTATAAAACTGACAATGCTCTATTTATTTAGATTTGGTGCAACTTTAATTACAATATTTGCTTGGATAAAAAAATGTATCGAATCAATTTCCATGTGACCAACTCCGTAATTTCAATAATTGCAAGATGAAAAATATAAAACCGGTCGTTTGACCGACAGTGGTAGGTTTAGTGTTGAAATTGTAAAATGAAGAATGAACCTTCTATTTGGCTTCTAGTTCTTGCAATTGATGCAAACAATTTTTATCTTGCAGGGAAATATTAGTACTTAATGCTTATCAGATTATTAACGCTAAACCTACCTAAAAGCGATTGAAAGGTTTCAGCTTATAAAAATGACAATGCTCTATTTATTTAGATTTTGTGCAACTTTAATTACAATATTTGCTTGGATAAAGGAATTTATCGAATCAGTTTCCATGTAAGCAACTGCGTAATTTCAATAATTGCAAGATGAAAAATATAAAACCGGTCGTTTGACCGACAGTGGTAGGTTTAGTGTTGAAATTGTAAAATGAAGAGTGAAACTTCTATTCGGCTTCTAGTTCTTGCAATCGATGCAAACAATTTTTATCTTGCAGGGAAATATTAGTACTTAATGCTTATCAGATTATTAACGCTAAACCTACCTAAAAGCGATTGAAAGGTTTCAGCTTATAAAAATGACAATGCTCTATTTATTTAGATTTGGTGCAACTTTAATTACAATATTTGCTTGGATAAAGGAATTTATCGAATCAATTTCCATGTAAGCAACTGCGTAATTTCAATAATTGCAAGATGAAAAATATAAAACCGGTCGTTTGACCGGCAATGGTAGGTTTAGTGTGAAAATTGTAGAATGAAGAATAAAACTTCTATTCGGCTTCTAGTTCTTGCAATCGATGTAAACAATTTTTATCTTGCAGGGAAATATTAGTACTTAATGCTTATCAGATTATTAACGCTAAACCTACCTAAAAGCGATTGAAAGGTTTCAGCTTATAAAAATGGCAATGCTGTATTTATTTAGATTTTGTGCAACTTTAATTACAATATTTGCTTGGATAAAGGAATTTATCGAATCAATTTCCATGTAAGCAACTGCGTAATTTCAATAATTGCAAGATGAAAAATATAAAACCGGTCGTTTGAGCGACAGTGGTAGGTTTAGTGTGAAAATTATAAAATGGAGAATGAAACTTCTATTCGGCTTCTCGTTCTTGCAATCGATGTAAACAATTTTTATCTTGCAGGGAAATATTAGTACTTAATGCTTATCAGATTATTAACGCTAAACCTACCTAAAAGCGATTGAAAGGTTTCAGCTTATAAAAATGACAATGCTCTATTTATTTAGATTTTGTGCAACTTTAATTACAATATTTGCTTGGATAAAGAAATTTATCGAATCAATTTCCATGTAAGCAACTCCGTAATTTCAATAATTGCAAGATGAAAAATATAAAACCGGTCGTTTGACCGACAGTGGTAGGTTTAGTGTGAAAATTGTAAAATGAAGAATGAAACTTCTAATCAAAACAATTTTTATCTTGCAGGGAAATATTAGTACTTAATGCTTAATGCTTAAAGTGCGTAATGGGTTTACTGAAATTTCTTCCTATGGCTTTTAAAGATTATTATTGTAATTAGAAACTAAAAATTAAGAATTCTTCGTTCTTTTTTAAAGACGATTGATTGTACTCTGTCACTTCTGAATCATTGATCTGGATGGAGTCTAGGTCAATATGTAACAAAACGTCTCACAAGTCGTATTGTTTCTTAATATACATTTAAAAAAAAAATGTTTGTATCGGTTTTGTGCAATAGTTACGTACAGAGACCTTTCTCTACGTCTTTCAAGAAGTTTCCTTGTTTCGATCTTTTCTCCTAACTCTTTCCTAAAGATTGTATATTTAAATTCGTTCCTGAAAATCTTTTTTAAACATCGTTTCTGAAAATCGTTTTTAAAATTCGTTTTTAATAATCATTTGTAAAAATCGTTTCTGAAAATCATTTTTAAAATTCGTTCTTAAAAATCATACATAAAATCATTTCTGAAAATCATTTCTAAAAATCGTCTTAAAAATCATTTGTAAAAATCGTACATTTAAAATCTTTAAAAATCGTATGTTTAAAGTCTGTTTTAAAGCTGTTTTTAAAAACCATTTTCAAAAATCTTTGGTCTCCTTGTTTATTTATGCCTAACCTTTCCTATTTCGATCTTCTAAAATCGTGCTCTGTTCCGTCTGTCATTGATTCGCTTCTCCAGCTCTGTCAACCCTCTTCAGCAAAAAACGGAGGACTACCCCCAAGGAACACGATCTCTCAGGGATTCCAATGATGCCTTTCTAACGCGGCCTCCCCCGAGACGATCAAGAGAATCCCTTCGAAAGAACTTTGCAAGCGTCAGCAGACGACCGTGAAAGAGCTAAACTGTTCTAGAAGCTCGATTTAGAGACGGATCGGTAAATCCTGTGACAAGTCGTAAACCGTTATTTTTTCACCGTGGGAAGTAGACGATTACGCTCCGGGGAGACTCGATAAAAAGATGTCGAGCGTGTAAATCGCGGTGTAAAGTGTAAAACGACGCCTCGGCATTTCGCTATCAGCGCTTTCGATTGCTGTTGATCGTAACCATCGATTATTCCGGTTCTACAAACGTCGCACAGTGGGGTTACGGCCCAGAAAACCTGACAGAAACTCTAAATATGAAAATTCAAGAATTCATAATTATCCATGAGTAAGTTTACAGTTAAGAGAATATGCTCTTGTAGAATCAGTAAAAACTAACGATGTTGAAAGTTGTCGTTTCTATTGAGTTTAGTTATGGAGTGAAAAATAGATGTTCTAATAAGTATATTTTTATGGGCACGCACCAATATTTATCAACCAAATTAATACGGCTTGTTCGTCTAGTGAAGGATTACATATCGTAATCGAAGGATTACATATTTAGAAAATACTGTAATATTTCGTTACAGTGTACTTTTTTGTTACCTTGAAGAATTGACAAAATTTTTATACATTCCTAAGGTTTTAGTTATGTTTCAGTGCGTCCCAGACAATTTCTTTTGTAAACTGTCGAGAATTTATCTAACTTTGATGCTAGGAATTAAAAAGTTGCAACTTTTTTGCACTTTTTGTGAAATTTCATTTTTTTACTGCTTTTTTTGCTGATAAAAATTAATAATTACCTATTAAAAAGCGATCTACGTATGTGGTATTAAAATAATGAAATTATTTAATTAAATAAGGATAAAATTGTTCCAACAAAAGGGTTGAACAGTATTTAAACATCCACAAACTTCTACATATGAAATTACGAAAAAAAATTTTTCGACAAAAAATGAAGATCATTTTGATTTCTTAAATATTAATATGTGTTTTTGATTTCATAATGATATAGCTGACGTTACGACAAATTCAACGACTTACATACTATGTATATTATGACGTGGACCCCATAAATAACGCTAAAATAGCTTTTCCCGACAATTTGGGCCAAATGTCCCACTTTGTGTCATGGAACGTTTCCGCCAAAGACATTTTCCGTCTCGCTGCAACTAACCAGTGCAACAACATGAAGACATGTTTGAACATGTTTCAGAATGCAACAATCTGAGGCATGTGGCGGGATCTGATAAAATGGCGTTTCGCAAAACACGTCCCATTTCCCGAGCTCCACGCCGAGACGCTCGGCGAAATTATGGGAGTAACGTAGTTCCAGCGGGGATAAATGCGCGTTTACCGTCGCCCCGTTTCGCTATTAAGATGCGTTCCGCGAGAAGATAAGTCTCTGGCATTCTGCTTTAATTATCGCGATTACCGTTTATGCAACACGGTTTCACCGGGACGCGGAAGAGACGAACGTTGTCTTCGAAGAGTATCCTACGCTGTGCAAAACATGGGCGCACAGTAGCGGATCTGCTTACAATTTTGCGGCGTAAACCGTGCTAAACGCTGTTTAAATTGAAGCTCCGATAAACCGCGGCGAGGAACATGTGCGTCGGACGGTCTCGGGATTTTCTTTTAATCGCTCGTTATGCGAAATTGCGGGGTGAACGCACCCGGAGAAGTTCACGCCTCATTTCCGATGGAAACCGGCGCGGCGGATCTGTCGGGGACATGCGTTTTCCGTTGATCTACGCGTTTATGTAAGACTTTTGCTAATAACGCGAGATCGCGAAGAAGCTTGCGCAGAATCGCCGCGAAAGCATGACATAACTCGACAAGAGTTTGGCATGGTTGGCCGGCGACGTCGTGACACGCAAGACAGCCTGTCGTAAACATGCGTGGCCTCTTCTGCGTTTCCCGTTGAACTCGCGAACGTCTCCGACAACTAGCCGAAATCTACGACTCTGCATTCTTCCCTGCTTGATTCGGCGATGCTCTAAATCCTTGTTCTGAGATGACGTCCGCGAAATATGGATTTCGGATGCTAAACTCGATTATGACGGCTGTGAGTCATTGCGCGATTCTTAACGTTGACGTGTGTACAAACGCGTTTCTAGTACGTCATCAGTAGCGGATTTTTAAGTAAAAATTCTCTGCATTTATTACAAGAAATTTCTGACGTGAAATTTCAGATTTCATCTACTCAATTTTGCTATGGGGTAAGGTTACTCAAGTCGTACCAATGCTGAAGTCGTACCACTTGAATTTTGAACGAACTACGGCGACAACAGCACATACAACGGCAACCAAATATACATCTGAGTCAACCAAGTTGCTTTACGTATTATTGTCTGCCATAAACCAACCTCGTTATAAATCCTGTCATCAAGTAAGTTTATTTCAATTTTCTTATAATTTTCTGCATATGTGTGGTAGTTAATCTTGCAATAAATTATTGATTTATGTTCCTTATTAAATATAAATTCGGTAGAATTTACATGATCGCTTGGTCGAAACGAAATCGTATTAATTTTATTCAGTTAGGTTATGTTGACTTTTTAGAATTAACTTGTGCCGTGTCTTAAGTCGTATCCATATGAGATTCCTAAGTCGTACTACCTCGTCAGTCGAAATAACGTCAACGCAGAATAAAGAAAACATAAAAATGCAGCAAATAAAAGGAACGCAGTGATTAATAAAAAGGAATTGACATTAAAAATTGAAAAGAAGAATAGCGATTGGTTTTGTTTTATTTGTGGAGAAGATCGGGAGGAAAACATGATTCAATGCTTGAAATGCAAATCATGGGTGCACGATGTATGCGCTGGAGTTGACAAAAGAACCAAACAAATTTGTGTGTGATGTTTGTACTAACTAAATACCTACAGTAGCGGACAGAAGTTTAAGACCGCTCTAAAGAAGACGATAACTTTTTTAATATTGTACTATACCATTTGAACTTTTTTGGGAAGCTAGTGCAATTAGTTTACTAAAGAATGTGAAAAGAAATTTTTTCAAAAATTTAAATTGATCGGAATTGTTGAAAAAATACTAAAAGTTGAATTTTTAACTTTTTTATGTGGGCCTATATTGAAAATTTAAAAAATATGTTTTGTAGATCTCTGTCAATTGAACATATTCTGAAAGTTTCGTGAAAATTAGTCGACGTTGCAATGAGCTACAAACGATGAAAGATGGTAAAAATTGCAGATTTTCACGATTTATTGCCGAAAATCTTGAAAACATGTAATTTTTACCATCTTTCAACGTTTGTAGCTCATTGCAACGTCGACCGATTTTCACGAAATTTTCAGAATATGTTTAATTGGCACAGATCTACAAAACGTATTTTTTAAATTTTCAATATAGGCCCACATAAAAAAGTTAAAAATTCAACTTTTAGTATTTTTTCAACAATTCCAATCGATTGCAATTTTTGAAAAAATTTCTTTTCACATCCTTTAGTAAACTAATTGCTCTAGTTTCCCAAAAAAGTTCAAATCTTATAGTACAATATTTAAAAAGTTATCGTCTTCTTTAGAGCGGTCTTAAACTTTTGTCCGCTACTGTATGTGTCATGTAAACAGATTAATAAAAAATACGTTTTAATTATTATTGTTAATTGAATTCTTAGGTACAGAGGTGGTACGGCTTAGGAAACCTGTTCCTTTAGTGGTACCGATGTAAGTTCTTAAAGATTTAGTTTGTTTTCTATTTTCAAGATTTATTTTCTAATTTCGTTCTAATAAATAACAACAATAATAGCACAAGTTTTGCGTAATACATTTAATTTTTTTTCTTAAGGGGTACGACTTGAGCAACCTTACCTAGTTATCAGTACAGACAATTTTTACTGTGCATGGATATCGTCTACTCGTCAAGCTAAATTACAGGGTTAACAAACTGTATATCACTTTTGTACTACCCCTAGTAGCACAAAAATATTGGATAAATATTTATATCAGATTCAATCTGTTTTTAATATTCAAATATACATACAATATTTATTTTATATTAAGTACCAAATATTCTTTTTTATCCTAACTTATAAGATAGGAAGAAATATTTTTCTCATATTAAAAAGTGTGGCTTAAAAAATATTTATCCAATATTTTTGTGCTACTAGGGACTTCTCAACACTTAATGAAAAATCATTTGCACGACCAAATTGCAAATTCATTGAAATCCAACATTCCATATTACACGATCGAATTATAATTAGACGAATAATCGCACTAATCAAATTTCATTGGGATTCGAAGAGTCCAAAACAGTTAAACAGATATACCAAAAGAATCGAAGAAGTATTCAAAAGATTTTGACTTCGATTTCACCAGACTTGTCCAAGGTATTGATTCGGTAGTCAACATGTTAAAGCCATCCAATACATCTTTTCCGATCGTTCGGAAGAGAAATGACAGTGATTAGAGTCTCGAAGGTTTCGAAGCCCGAATTGTCTATTTCGATCCGAAAAGAAACGCATCCCGGAAGTTTTGCGACTCGTGTGCCATCGCTCGGCACAAGACCTGTGAAAATAAACGACAGAGCGCGGGCGAGCGGAAAGGTGTGCTTCGCGAGGATGCTCGAGAATCGAACGTTACCGGGAACAGAGTTCGAATCACCTTGGCAATGAGTCGGTGACTTATTCTGGTACGGACGTGAGTAAGATTTATCTGACGGGGTCATATATTTTGGCTTTGCCGCGGTTCTCTAGCTAGGAGCTCAGTGCCGAACGGCAAACAAGCCGCGAATGGCTTTGTAACAATAAGCTTCCCCCCCGTAATTTCGAGCGGCGAACTATACCGTGACACTGTACAGACCGAATTCCATTCAACATGAAGGAAATATGTGTAAGAATTTAGTACAAGAAAGTGCAAGTTCTGCGTACGAATGTATAAGAATGAACGAAAATATATACGAATGTACGCAAGAATGTAATACAAGAATGTGTGCAAGAATGTAATACAAGAATGTGTGCGAGAATGTAATACAAGAATGTGTGCAAGAATGTAATACAAGAATGTGAGCAAGAATGTAATACAAGAATGTGTGCAAGAATGTAATACAAGAATGTGTGCAAGAATGTAATACAAGAATGTGTGCAAGAATGTAATACAAGAATGTGTGCAAGAATGTAATACAAGAATGTGAGCAAGAATGTAATACAAGAATGTGTGCAAGAATTTACAAGAATGTGCAGGAATATCCAAGAATTTATAAGAATGTGGGCAAGAATTTACAACAATGTGTAGGAATATATAAGATTTTATAAGAATGTGCAACAATGTACACGTATGCAGTAGTGCATTATAACTAGTTGGGGCCTTAGGCAAAGTAGAATTTCTTAGGAAAAGTAGATTTGGATCTTGGATCTTGGTTCGAGTTCGGGGCCCCCTTTTGCTTTGCGGTCTGGGCATTTGCCCAAGTTGCCCATTGGGTAACACGCTACTGCACGTATGTATGAAAATGCATATGTATATGAATGTGTGCAAGAATGTGTGCAACAATGTACGAGAATGTGTGCAAGAATGTGTGCAACAATGTACGAGAATGTGTACCAGAATGTGTGCAAGAATTTACAAGACTGTGCCGGAATATCTAAGAATGTGCAAAAATGTACACGTGTGTATAAAAATGCATAAAAATGTATATGAATTTGTGCAAAAATGTGTGCAAGAATGTGTACCAGAATGTGTACCAGAATATGTGCAAGAATGTAGAAGAATGTGTGCAAGAATGTGTACCAGAATGTGTACCAGAATGTGTGCAAGAATGTAGAAGAATGTGTGCAAGAATGTAAAAGAGTGTGTGCAAGAATGTAAAAGAATGTGTGCAAGAATGTGCAGGAATATCTAAGAATGTATAAAAATGTGCAGGAATATCTAAGAATGTATAAAAATGTGCAGGAATATCTAAGAATGTATAAGAATGTGCAAAAACGTACACATATGTATAAAAATGTGTACAAGAACGTGCAAAAATACGTTCTTTTGTAATTGTCTTTGCATTTTGCAGGTTCTCGCCACCATTACGACTCACACGTCCGTCACAGAATGAAGTAGATTCTACCAAAGACCTGGAACAGTCTGAGCGCCCCTGTGATTTACGTCGAGGTGCAAACCGTCGCTAATCCGACGTCATGAATCGCGATTGAATCACAAGAGGCCGCCGATAAGGGCACGAGGACCAGTGTCCCGATCCGCACTGGCGATTACGCAAACTTTCAAGAGCCGCCCGCAGGTTCGCAGAACCGCTGTTTCAAATACGCGGAATAGAGTTGCAAAATCTGTCCGCCTCGTCACGACCTGGAAATGCCGGCCCGCCGATAAATTCACGGCGAAACGTTTAAATTCCTGCCCGGTTAATTTCTGCGCGTCTCGAAACCGCGTTACGGATTGACGTTGACGAAATCCGCGGAAATGTAAACGCGATTGACGCACACACCAACCAGAAATATCTTTCTCAGTCATGTTCACGAGTGCTCGGATGATAATTCGAACTTGTGTACGTATGCGAGTTTCCCGGTCACAGTCGTGTCCTCGTCCCTCTATCTCACGGGTCTTCGGTGTTATCAGTTCGAGGAATTTCTGAGAAGAATAACGTACAATTGATAGGAATTTGCTGCTAATAAGGGTCCGTGAACCGTGAAGAGAGGTGATCGATTACTGTCCCCAGCGTTTCTTTTACGACCCCATTAAACCTGAAGACCGGAGAACGCCGAAGACGTTGAACGAGCTGTATCCCCATTTGCGGCGATAATTCATTTTAACAGGGCTGGCGTCAATCTGGGAACGAACTGACGCCCATTCTGCCCGCGAAATTACTGTTTTCTAGACAGTGTTTGATCTATGGTCGACGGACAAGTATTAAGTTGTCCGTAAAGCTCCGGAATGCAAGTTCAAAGTAGTTCTTCGAAACTATTAACAGCGGTCAGTTCCGGATATTTTATTTTACCATTGTTCAAATTGAGAACGATTCAGTTTCGTCAATTATTGCTTAAGGGGGATCTATACCCTCAGATTTTGGGGTATTTATCAATGTTATCAACCTCTGTGAAGAAAACAAGTTTGGTAACATTGATAAACACGCAACTGCATAATGAACACGAGATGGAGTTGCTTGCTATTTCCATATTCTATTCATCTCGTCGCGAATGCTGTTATACAGGGCAGGTCGCACTAATATTAGTGCCACCGATGAGAATATGTACCTCGTCTGTGTCAGTTTTGCTATGATTCCACATTGACAGCAGTGCAGCAGTGAAATGTTGCTCAATATCGCAGCACTGATTGACAGTCCTTCTGACTAGGCACCATCTCGTCTAAACTAACTGAAATAAAATTGGCTCTAGATTGGCTCTACATCAGAGAGGACCTCTGTCTTCATGAACGTAATATGGGGAAATCTATGCTAATATGAATGAAATCACGCGCATCGATTTTTTGTCCTTATACGAGCATATTTTGAGCTGCACAAAGGCTCATTTGATAGAGGAAGGTTCATCACGGCGTGCTCTGCTCATCATATCAGTCAAAAAAATCTCTTTGAGACAGGAAAATACATTGAAATCTGCGGTTATTTTTCTAGATTTTTTCTCCACTTTGGGCACTCATATTATTAGATATAAACATAATCTCGTTAAATCAATAGCAGAGCGCGCCGGATTTAACCTTCCTCTATAGAATTAGTCCTCACCCAGTCCAAAATCCGCTCAAATAAGGACAAAAAATCGCTGCGCGTAAACCCATGTTTAGACCCAAAATCTAGTAAGATTCTAGTTCCTTTCTAGTTACTTCAGTAGGGTATAGATCCCCCTTAAGCTATGTCGACTTTGATGCCTTCTTCAGCGTGGACATTGCTTAGCACTCTAGAATTTTAGAACAGCTATAGAGTAATCTAATTAATTAACATGTCATAGAACATCAATGATACGGAAAGAGACCGAGAATTACACGTCGTTTCTGAAGGATAAAAGTAGACAAGTGTAAGTATTCTTTCGAATTTCAAATAGGAGTTTTAATGGAGTTCGTGCTAGTTGCAGTACATCCGGGTACCAGCTTGACAACTTGAGAATTATGGTACCTGTATGTGAGCTACGAATTTTAACTAACTAATTTAAAATGACCACTTGTGTCAACACCTGGGCTCCAACTTTCAATTTCTATTTAAAATTATATGTTCTATACTATGAAGTCAAATGTTATTGACACATAAGGTTTCTAAAAATGTAGATAACCTAGTCCAAGTCATTTGATTGAAATATACGTAGTTTACCAATATTTATGGGATGTTCAGGCAATGATTACCCGCAGGAGTATCAATAAGAGAACGAATGCTTCTTGCTTCTAAAATTGAACACTCTTTCAGTTTGGACAATCATCCCAAATGATTCACCCACGATGAAAGATGAAAGCAGATGAAGTGTTTCCCCATGAATCAGCCAGGATGATCATCAAAAACGAGCAGGTGCGAGTTCATCTATACTCTCAAGCCCCCAAAGAATCTTTCTGAACTGCTTCCAACGACGCCGGCTGTCTCGATCATTTAGAAGAAAAGGGTCTTACTCTACGGGCACGTTATTGTTGGACGAGTCGTCGGCGACGTAATCAGGACGATCCTCTTCTTGGATATCGGGCGGACCAGGAACAGGGAACGCGTTCCCCAGTCCAACAGAGAAAGCTCTTCTGCCCCCTCGTCTTCTCATAGCGAAATTCCGTTCCCTCGAAGGGAACCTAGGCGTTTTCTTCCGCATGTCGAAGAGCTCCTTCACGGACAAACCGTCGTCCCAGACCATTTTGTATGCACTCGCGAAAACTTAGAGATCCCAAAGAAACTGAATGTTGTCTCACTGTAACGTGTCCGATCGAGGTCGGCCTCGAGTGGGGAGCCGAACGGAAACTTTTCACAAGTGCGGAAAGGAAGACAGTCTAATCCCCGAACAGGCTGACACCGGTGTTTATCGGTCGACGCACCGGCGTTATAGTTATCGCGAGATAACGACACACGACCGTCGAGCAGTCTCCGGAAGTGAGAACGAGCTGGTCCGACGACCGGCAACGACGACACTGGAAAACGAACACACGTTCGTGAGCATTCAGCTGTTGACGACGACGAGAAGCTGAATCCCGTGGCCAGCAAATCGAATTAATTTAATGCGGTTATGGAATCTGCCGGTTGTCCCCGCTTCGCCGCGCTTTGCTTTGCTTCGGACGAGTGTCCGGCCGGCCGCGTGACGCACGTGGCGATCGTTCTAAGAGAAACACAGCACGATCATCGTACGTAACGTGGTCCCGATCGCGATTCAGCAGTTCAGAATCGATAGATAATTGTTAAAAGTTCGGTAGAAATATCGTTGAAAATGTCTGATAGTTGTTAATAATTTTTGGAGCAATGGTTCCGAATAAAGTGGGATGGGGAATAAATTGAAGAACGTAGACACAAAGTACGCGGTGATGAAAGAGTTCTTTTTAGACGGCGTTTCGATAAAAATCGTAATTAAAGAATTGTTTTGGACTATCTTCAGAGGGAAATTAAAAATCCACTGAGTATTTATAATATGGTTTATAAGAAAATAATTTTCCGTCTTTTGATGTGAGTAATCACTATATTAAAAGCCAGGCGAGTCAATTCAATTCGCTTTCGTGTCAAACAAAATTAAATTTCTGAACTGCTGAAACGACGTGATCCACAGTATAGATCGCCAACGAACTGCGGCCACTACGATCCTCTAATTACTCATCGTTCCAAAGTCGAACTCAACATCTTTGGACGATACTGAAATCGAAATCGCCGGCCTAGCAAACAGCAAATTGCACACTGTCAACGCTTCAGGTGTATCAATTCGATTCCTAGATTTACGCTTCTTATCGATTCCCAATAATACGGTAGATTTGCTGCAGAAAATTTATCGAATGGATTTATCACAATTTTTAATCGTGTTCATAGAGATCGATAAATGAGTAAAAAGTCCTCGTGATGATTCAGCGATCGCGAAAGATTCAGGTTTTCTACAGGTTACCGATTTTCAGCAGCCAAATAGATTTTCTTTGGGAAATTAATCAAATTGATTTGCCATAATTTTTAAGCGATAGGAAACGATGGATGTGTAGAAGATCCCAGCGATGATCCAACGATTTTGTGAAATTTAGACTTCTTCGAAGTTACCGATTTCTCCAGAAGATTGAAGGTAAAAGTGATTCGATTTACAAAATTGATCGAATGGATTTATCAAAATTTTTCATCATGCTCATAGAGATCGACGAATGAGTAAAATGTCCTCGTAATGATTCAGCTATCGCGAAAGATTCAGGTTTTCTACAGGTTACCGATTTTCAGCAGCCAAATAGATTTTCTTTGGGAAATTAATAAAATTAATTTGCCATAATTGTTAACCGATAGGAAACGATGGATGTGTAAAAGATCCCAATGGTGGTCCAACGATTTTGTGAGATTTAGACTTCTTCCAAGTTACCGATTTCTCCAGAAGATTGAAGGTAAAAGTGATTCGATTTACAAAATTGATCGAATGGATGTATCACAATTTTTCATCATGCTCATAGAGATCGACGAATGAGTAAAAAGTCCCCGTGATGATTCAGCAATCGCGAAAGATTCAGGTTTTCTACAGGTTACCGATTTTCAGCAGCCAAATAGATTTTCTTTGGGAAATTAATCAAATTGATTTGCCATAATTTTTAACCGATAGGAAACGATGGATGTGCAAAAGATTCCAGCGATGATCCAACGATTTTGTGAAATTTAGACTTCTTCCAAGTTACCGATTTCTCCAGAAGATTGAAGGTAAAGGTGATTCGATTCAAAAAATTGATGGAATTAATTTATCAAAATTTTCAACTGCGCTGATAGCAAACGATGGGTGAGTAAGAGATCCCAGCGATGATCCAACGATTTTATGAGATTTAGGCTTCTAACAGGTCACCGATTTCCAGCAGACTGATAGTAAAAGTGATTCGATTCAGAGAATTGATCGAATTGATTTATCACAATTTTTAATCGTGCTAATATCGACGAATGAGTAAAGAGTCCCCGTGATGATTCAGCGATCGCAAAAGATTCAGGTTTTCTACAGGTTACCGATTTTCAGCAGCCAAATAGATTTTCTTCGTAAAATTAGAATGAGTGAATATGATCCCAATGTTGATCCAACGATCGCGCAGGATTTAGGTTACCGATTTCCAATAAAGCAGATTGAAGACAATAATAAATGACCAGTGATTAGCAGCTTGTTTAACTGCTTGTTTAACTAGATAATAATATAGCGATCGAGTGAAATTTATGCTGCTCACGGCCAACCGATTTCCAGCAGATTTCAAGAAAAAGTCACTGGTTCTTTGATTTGTCGTGACGAGTAAGAGGTCCCAGGGTCCTCCGGGAACGATCCAGCGATCGCGTGAAAACGAAAACACCTTCCACGCCGATCCACGCGCGAGTTTCAACTGGCTGGGCCGGTCGTCCTCGTCCGTGCGGCACATCGCGTTCCGCTCGAGATCAGAAGCCACGACGATGACGACTGGCGACCTTCGCTCGGCAGTTTCCATTACCGAACACCGTTGTTCCCCGCGTGGTACCCCGTCACGATCGCTACCGTGCTCGAAGGCAGCACAGTCTGTCACCGGCTGCCCCCGAACGATCGATAGTCGAGCTCCGGAACGGGTCTAGCGTCCACCTTGTGCAGATGGACCATTATCTTCGAAGCATCGCGCAATACGGTTTAACTAGGTAATTTTCTACAGACTTTGTTCGTTTATCTCAAAAACCATTCGTGATTAAATGTGTATTTAACACCAGGTTTACGGGGCACACAAATTACTATTTCACATTATCTTATCGATAGACTGCGGATCTTTATGGGAAATAAAAATTGTCTGCGTCGATTGCAAGAAATAGAAACTAAATTGAATGTTATTTCCTCCCTTAATGATTTTAATGGAGGAGAAATTATATATTAACATCTTCAGTTTTACAAATTTTTCAACGATTGTCGATTTCATCTACTCAATTTTCCAATAAATGCATACAGACCCACTTATCAATATATCAAGAATGTATCTATCCAAATTTTCGGCAATTTGTAGCATTTTCAACAACTTGACACGATACCTCGAAAGACAATCGACCATTTGCACTGATCGTCTTCATCATTTTCACTGTACACCCCTGCCATTTTAGCGAAACTAGCTGAACGAATAAGGAGTCCTCGAAACGGAGCGCAAGAGGCGCTCGACCCCCCAGATCACATGGACCCAGAACGTCCTGGCAGCAAGGGTCACATTCCGAAAGCTGTACGGATCAACTGCCACCGCACTCAAGCCTAATCGGTCAGTGAAACGCGCCCGAGTGGCACCGGTTGGGCAATCGACAGGAAAACCTTGTTGCTCGACATTGAGTCGGACTTTGACTCTCGGCTGCGAGCGTCTGGCAGCTGCGATCGTCAGCGTTCCCTCTCGTAAAATCAATCCGTGGAGTTCGAAGATCTTATCGCGGTCGGTTTATATTTACGGTCATTGATGCGGATCGCAGAGCGCTGACGCCGAGCCGCGATTAATTCGCCCGGGAGAGACACGATTGTGTTACACACGCGAGAAACCGTTCTTCGCGAGAGAAGAGAGGAGAGGCTCCTGGGATCTCGGAGCGTATCCACGGGAGCACCGAGCGAGACTGAGGCTCACAATGCCGGCGGTATCCTCGTCGATAAGGATTATCACGAACGAATAACCTCGTTATCTCCGGCCTCGACGAGCCGCTGCGTCCCTCGGAAACTACGGCACACGGCACCGTTCCGAACCGTCATTTGCATGCAACGTTGCCTCTTTATCACTTCTTCTTCTTCTTCTTCTGTTTACCCAGTTTACTACGGTTCCTCCTTCGATCGTGACACGCCTCGCGTTTCCGTCAGCTGTTCGGACACTTCAGCGTCGCGGGATGGGAGTCGAACAAAAGCGTGCCGGGATTCATTCTGTTTCGATAACCATTGTCGCTCTGAAGTTCTGAATTTCAAATGGTTCAGGATTGATACACTGTGCACCGAGCTTTGTATACTCGTCAGCTGCCGGGAATTTTTACACTTGAAGCTGTGTTAATGGGAAATTGACTGGCTTCGCGTTAGAATAGATAAGAATATTTCGCGACGGTTGGTGTCCTAGGCCCGCTGCAGAATAGAATTTTGACTATTTTTTCCGCACTAATAAGTGCATTAAACTACTAAAGTTTCAAAGTAGATTAGACTGCTAAATAGATTAGAGTAATAGATTAGAGTAAATAGATTAGTAAATAGATTAGAGTAATAGATTAGAAATAGATTAGAGTAGACTGCTAAAATGCATGTCTCATTACTGTTTTTCAAAATACCTTGGCCCAGAAGTTGCATATTTTAACCCTTTGCACTCGGTGCTATTTTAACTGGAAAATTAAACATTTCTTCCGATCTAGAATACTTCTATTCCCTATGATTTTTGAAATTTTATAGATATGAAATTGGTAGATACCTCATACAATACCTAAATGTTTAGTAATTGATTAGATACCGATATATTTAATAATGTAAACAATATTTTGAATAATGATACAACAATTTTTAGTGGTGCCTCAGAGGGGACAACCGAGTGCAAAGGGTTAAAGGGCCAAACCTCTACTCTCCCTCCCCTCAGATTAAAAATTTTCAAAACCCTTTTCTGTTGGAATGCAACGATACCATAGCCTCTTAGATATAAGTGTCTATGCGTAAGGGGCGGTTTTCTCAAGGTTGGAATTGCGGGACATAAAGTCAAGACTGTCGCCAGTCTGATAGAGATACAGTGACTCAAACAATTGATCAAATGTTTAATTTTTATTTAATTGAACACATGTTAATAAGATATGTAACAAAATATTTTATTATAATACATACATAGTTTTCGTAGTTAATATAATACAGAATTAACTTAAATATGTTACACTTTTTAAACAAAATTAAATGAAATTAACAAATTATGTAATGATCAAATTTTTGAGTTTGAGAAAATGAAATATTAGTACTTCGTATACCCTCCTTTCGCTTTCAGTACAGCTTCTATGCGTCTTGGCATACTATCTACTAAACTTTTACACTGTTCAGCCTTGATATTTTCCCAAGCGGTTTTAACTTCTGACCACAATTCAATAATACTTCTCGAATTGTGATTGAAGTTGGCAACTGTTTTTTTTAGTAAACCCCATATGTGTTCTATTGGGTTCAGATTAGGAGACTGTGGGACCAGTCTAAAACAGTAAAACCATAGCTGTTAACCATACTTTGGTGATTTTTGCCTTGTGTTTAGGTTTGTTATCGTGCTGAAAAATGACTTCTTCTGCGTTCTTATTCCATTTTACCAAACTTCCAATTAAACTTTTCTGCAGGATGGATGTGTATGACGTTGCAGTCATTCGACCTTTAATTTTTTTAACGCATCCGACGCCCTCAGTGGTCATACAACTCCAAACCATGATATGGCCTCCTCCAAATTTCAGTGTTGGATGAACTTGATGCGACCGTACTTGTTCTATATTTCCTCGCCATGTCGATTCGCGTCCATCGCACCCAAAACAATTAATTTTCGTCTCGTCTGACCATATTACCCGGGCCCAATCGAGATCTGTATAATTTTTACATTTCTCGGCAAACTGTAGTCGAAGCTTCTTGTGCCGCTTTGTAAGAAGAGGTTTCTTTATTTTTGCACGTCCTCTTAAATTCACTTCTCGCAGTGCATTACGCACTGTCTCAGCGCTTACGTTAATTTTTTTGCATTTGTACGGCACTTTAACGCTACCATTACGGATTGATCGTATGATTCATCGCTTTGTAATAGTGGATAACTTTGATTTTCGTCCTGCTTTATTTTATAGTATGTTTTCTTTTACAGTTTTACGTACTGAAGACACAGCACCAACAGAGCACAGTATCTTCTTAGAAATCTCGCGATGAGAAAGCCCAGATATTAATAGTTTTTTCATTTTTGATATTTTACTTGCTTTTATTGGTCTCATTATGAAATATGACTAAAAATATCTTTTTTATTCATTATTTTATTACAAACGTATTCTCGAATGTTTAAAAATAACGTTATGACTTACCAGTAATTATATTTGTGCTAAGAAATGCCAAAAATATAAGAATTTTTCACAATTGAGCTAAACACAAATAATTGATCAAGTATACACAGAATATACAAATTCGTAGTACACGTCCGCTTTATACGATTACAGGGCTTAAACTGTCGTAAAGTACCGACGCAATGTTAACATTTTTCGTATATGTCTCAACAGTCTTAAGCAAGATTCTGAGAAAGGTATACTGTGACTTGTTTCCTTTTTGTTCGAACATTTGATCAATTTTTTGAGTCACTGTAGCTAGCCTGAGCAGGTCGCAACTTCTACATTTTTTCACCATTTTCGCGTGTTAGGTACGGAGGCTTTGCCTACGTGACTTTTGCTCTCTTCTTGAAACCACGTGTTCATGCAGGAGGTCCAGATCCCTTATGGAAAGTGCATACATCTGGGAAACGTAGACAATCTTCCAGATTTCCGTTTACCCCACTACCATTTTCTGAACAATTTCACTACTATATAAAGGGCTCGAACTTGGCCACCACGGGCTTAGTTAAAGACTGAACACGAATCTGTACGCGTCTATAGTGAGATTGGGTCTGATTCCCTTTCGATCGTTTTAATTTGAAAGAAGTTTCGAAATTCAGTTCTTAAGTCAAGTCAACTCACTTACCCCCGCATTTCTCAGTGCGTCGAAACCGAGAGGTCGGGAATTAGCTTCCGCGAATAATACAACACACTACAAGTGTATTTCCATTTCTCTAAAGAATATACATATTGCACTCTTTATATTAGATAATTGAGAGTCTTCAATATCTTTCCTACATTCTTTAAACTCCAGTAACTAGCATTTCACTCATATCGATAAACCTTTACCGCTCGAGTATTATCAACAATTCTATATAGAGTTACGAGAGCTGAACTTCCTAATACCTTACCTCTTTCCGAAATCCTGTGACACCCGGTGATGAAACAGGCATCGGCTACTTCACGAATTCCTATCTAGTGGCGACCCGGTGGTGAAACAGACATCGGCTAGTCCACGACTACCCCTTTCTCCTAACCTAGTGGCGACCCGATGATGTAACAGGCATCGGCTAGTCCACGAAAACCCATCCTGTGACACCCGGTAATGAAACACGTGTTCACACGAACAAACCTCGGCCACGTCTATCCGCCAGCCCTCGGCTCGTAACACGCGTAAATAAAACACAGCAGACGCGGAAACACTGCGTTGTCTTTAAAGTAATCAATGAAATATGGTTCCTTAAAATAACATACCCATTCAAAGACATTTCCAACACTTTCTATTAAAACCTGAAACGAAAAATCCAACTTGCTTTCCGTTCTCGAAATTCGTATAAATCCGAGCGATTCTGTAAAGTGAAAATTCGCACAATTACCTACTTAGGCTCATTATAAAATGCAGAGAAATGCTTTCACTCCCTCTAACTGAAATTTTTGAAAGTCACCTGGCTAAAAACCGGATTGCAGAACCAAGAGATCCAAGCTTTCGCAGTGAAAACTCGTATGAATTCGAGCAATTCCGCGTCCGCGTGAGAAACCGCGTCGGCGCCGCGCCGTGAGAAAATGCTAAGTCCTTAATCGTGAAGTCACGTTCCGCTCGCTCTGTATCGGCAGGAGCGAAGCCTGCTGACGGGTTTCTCAGACGAATCCCTACTGCGAAGACTTCTAATCGAGTTATTAGGATTAGCGACAACGACGGCGACGACGACGGGGGAGAAGAAGAATTTTCGTCGTGAAAGCGGGTAGACGATGACGGCGATTCGACGAGCGCTCGAAAAATCCACGGAGTCGCTTGTAAAATGATCGCACGAGATGCAAATAGAGAAACGGAGCCGTGGTGGATACACGGCCCCGAACGTCGACGTATCCTGTCGCAATAGCCGCGACGTGTTTATTTGTTGTAACCGCAAAGAAACTTACTCCATTACGGAGATGGCCGGCTGCCAGCGGATTTACAAGTCGGAACGTGACACAACGCAAACACCGGCCACCCCTTCTCGGCGCAACGAACCTTCGACTTTCGCGCGTGGATAAACCAAATTCGGGGAGTCTGTTTGCCAATGAAACTCTCGCGAGTCTACACTGTATCGACTGTCACACTCGAGTCACTTTAGAGTGCTGGGAGTGAATGTATAAAAATGTCTAAAAATGTACGAGAATGTGTGCCAGAATGCACGAGAATTTGTGCAAGAATGTACGAGAATGTATGCAAGAATGTATGCAAGAATGTGTTCAAGAATGTGTTCAAGAATGTCTAAGAATGTCATGGAATATCTAAGAATGTGATGGAATGTGCAGGAATCTGTAGGAATGTCCAAACATGTTTAATAATGTGTAAGAATGTATATGAGTGTATAAGATTATATATGAATGTGTGCAAGAATGTGCAGGAATGTCTAAGAAAGTGCAAGAATGTGCAGGAATGTCTAAGAAAGTGCAAGAATGTGAAGGAATGTCTAAGAAAATGTAGGAATGTGTAGCAATGTCTAAAAATATATGAATGTATGCAATAATTTATGCAAGAATTTCCAACAATGTGATGGAATATCTAAAAATGTGATGGAATATCTGAGACTGTGCAAGAATGTGCAGGAATGTACTGGAATGTCTAAAACTGCTTAAGAATGTGTAAGAATGTATAAGAGTGTATAAGATTGTATATGGATGTGTGCAAGAATGTGCAGGAATGTCATAGAATATCTAAGAATGTGAAGGAATATCTGAGGATGTGCAGGAATGTGCTGGAATGTCTAAGAAAGTGCAGGCACGTGTAAAAATGTCTACAAATATATGAATGTATGCAATAATGTGTGCAAGGAAGTCTAAGAATGTCATAGAATATCTAAGAATGTGAAGGAATATCTGAGAATGTGAAGGAGTATCTGAGAATGTGCAGGAATGTGCTGGAATGTCTAAAACTGTTTAAAAATGTATAAGAGTGTATAAGATTGTATATGAATGTGTGCAAGAATGTGCAGGAATGTCTAAGAAAGTGCAGGAATGTGTAGCAATGTCTAAAAATATATGTATGTATGCAAGAATGCACAAGAATGTGTAGGAATGTCTAAATATGTGCAGGAATGTACAGAAATATGCAGAAATGTGCAGGAATGTCTAAAAATGTATAAGAATGTATAAGAATGTATAAGAATGTATAAGAATGTATAAGAATGTATAAGAATGTATAAGAGTGTGCAAGAATAGACACTGTACTGAGAGTCACACTTGAGTCACTTGAACTACGCTGAGAGTTACCCTCAGCAGAGTGTCCACTCGCGAGAGTTTCACTCTCGAATATATTCCTGCGGGTGACACAGTTCTTCATCTTTACCAATTATTTCTGTTCATAATTTTGTTGCTTAATTTCAAGAAACAGGAGCTACATATTTATATCTTTTCTCCGTAGACTTTGTGATAAAATAGTGACTTGAAAAGAATACAGCTATGTTTTTAAATTCTTTAAATATTTCTTCTGTTTTCCTTACAAATTATTAAATTGCTTGGATTTCGTTTGCATTTTTTCGGGCAGGTCGTCGACGGTTTATTCGCGGTTCCCGACGAGATTGGTGGATCGAATCGAAGAAGTTGCTGGTTTGTTGGATAGACGTGGGTCGATTTTGACCCGAAATCTCGGTGCTCCGAATCGAAGTTTTATGGAGATTGTAATGTACGTGTTTTTATGGCATGAATAAATGGCTTCTATTCATGGACGCATTTATTCCTGAGTGATTCATGGCCCCGGCGAGGGCTCAGTCTTTCTGATTCACTGGCATGTGTGATAACATCGTGTGCCAGTAACATCGAAAAGTTATAATGTTGTTGTTGCTATTTGGATTTTTGGGGGATGAGATGCGAGCGATGGTTGTGAGTTGATGTTTAGTTCGGTGTTGGAATTGTTGAAGAAAAGTGAAGTCATCAAACTACTTAGTATGTATCGAGCTATTTGTAAATGCTCGTCTGAGTAGAAGTGGCCTTCGGAAATGCTGATCCAGTATGCGAGTCGAATGTATATTAGGAAGATAATGTGGAGTAAGTACATTGATAAGGGTAATTGCACGACAATGAGAAACAAGATAAGGAATTATGAAAATTTCTTAAGAAAAATTAACTGAATGCAGATTATAATGTGTAATACGAAGATATCATTATGAATGTGATACACAATAAAACGAAACAACAGGATTACAAATGGATGGACTGTTATCTGCTATCACAAATTCTTCCGAGATATGCAGTGCTGAATTAATCACTTTTAGCCTCTAATAAACAATACTTAATAGAAAGAAATAATGCTCGTCAAAATGAAAATTTCGTCGATTCTAATGAACAGGAAACAGTTTCTCATAAAATTTTCTCTTCAAGGCCAACTAGTTTACATGAAAGAAAATGGCAACAACCCGTTCAGACTCAAATAAATAAATGTATTCAACAATTTCCCACAAAACCTACATTCTGAGTTCAACAAATTGATAACTAAAAAATGGGAAACCTCTGTGCTGGAATAAATCGATTTTCTCCGAGGCTATCTCACCAAAGAACCCTTACTTTGACCTTCCCACAAAACCTTCATTCTTAGCTCAAAAAGTGACAACTAAAAAACACTTCTGTGCTGGAATAAATAGATTTTCTCAAACAAAATTATTCGACAATTTCCTGCAATATCTTTTCTCCAAGTCCATCAGCACCCTTACTTTGACCTTCCTGCCGAACGTAATGCGAATACATCAACTCACCGAGGCCCAAAACAGAGATACCGCTCGTCGAATGCCCGACTCTGTTCGTATCCCTTCGGTTCCCATTCAGCTGACATGGTGTTTCGCCTCGCACGTGCTCGCCACGTGTAAACGCGACACGGTTCGCGAACGATCGCAGCCGGACTGGGTCGTGCGCCGCGCACATCGGAAGAAACTCCACAAATGAAGCAAAACCGCCTCTGCTCCGAGGTCGAGGCTCGGTAAATCGCGGATGAGCTCCTTTCCGTCGACTGACCGCGATACTACGGAAAGGAAGAAGGGGCCTCGCGCGGCCGCGAAAAAACAAACGAAAATACGGTTGAGCGCGCACGCGAAAAAAAATGGGGAGGAGAGAAATTTTGACAGACCCGACCCGTCTCGGGTTTACAGCCCGGTCCCGGCCGCTCGAATGACTTTATCGCCCGGTTATTTGTCCCGATAGCGCGAACAAGCGCTCGATCATGCTCTAAATTTAGCCGAGCGATCGGTAGAGAGACAAAGACGATCGATACGCGCGCCTGTGAACACGCACGTCCCCGGGAGACGGCTGGAATGTACGCACTGCCGATCGGAATCGTTCGACGGATGAAGCTGAGAGAAGCTCTTCTCTTTCTCTGCACATTCGTGCGACGTCAATGCCAGCTGATCGCGAGCTGCCATGAACTGGTGAGTCGTGTATCGCTGCCCGAGAGCATAATGCACCCGTTCATCGGGTTCGCTGGCCATCAGAACGGCGGTTTTGTGAAATCCGAGGGATCACTGCATCCCAAACCGCCTATAACTGCTCCTGAACGCAACACACTTTGCGAGGATAAAGCTGGGCTGATGAACTGGTGGGAAGCTTGGCAGCAATCATTTTTATTTTCGTTAAACTTTCACTCAGGGAACTGAAAATTTTCAACTTTTCTGAATGTAATTGGTAATTATACAAAAAAACGGTACATCTCACCGATTTTGATAACGTTGGTATAGGTTGTCAAACTAATCATTCTGAACATCTTTTCCTTATACGTGTTACCGCTGCTTGGCCTTACTTTCATAGATTGTATTCGAAAAAAAACTTTTTAAAATCCACGCTTATATTAAAGCACTAAAAAGGAGAAAATAATTTTTTTCCTGATTCTCCCAAAAATTTAATATAAATTTAAATAAAATCATGACATTAGTGACTATAAAAATAAAAAGGTGGAGCGCTAAACTATATTGACGTAATCTTCTGGGGCGCTCCACGCTTTTATTTTTATAGACACTAATGTCATGATTTTATTTAAATTCATATCAAATTTTTGGGAGAACCAGAAAAGGAATTATGTTCTCCTTTTTAGTGCATTTTAATATAAGCGTGGTTTTTAAAAAGTTTTTTTATATATTTTTTTATTTTCTACTTTTTAGTCTTTTTTAAATTGAACGCAAGATATAGTAATACTGATATGAAATAGTAAGATATAGAAACGCAAGATATAATCAGGGGATGACTCCGAGAGACGACGTCTCTTGATGGAGTCCGAAATTGTCCGAAATGAAACTGAATGAACGGAACACCACACTGACTGAGTTCCTTCGGTGCGAAATGGGTCAGTGGAGTGGGGATGAGTCGGAGGGGGAACGCGTAGCGGAGTAGGGAGCGCTGGCGCGCGGAGTGGGGATCATTGAACGCGATGTCGTACTACCGAGTGTCGCGCGGCGAGGTGGTCGGTGAATATTACAATTTTTTTCTCCTAGACGCACAGTTTTTTTTAAATTTGTTTTTTAATATTGCATTGTCATCCAGTTCTGAGCTATGTTTAAAGTTTCAAGTCTCTAGCTCATCGGGTAGTAATTAAAAATTCGATTACAAGATTTGACGCATACAACAACAATAATAACAACTCGGCAAGCTAATATAAGCGTGGTAAAAAAATGATATGACGACTATACCGAACTCGTCCTTTAGGGCGGAGCAGGGGCTCCACACGTCTCACTACTACAGAGCTGATCAAAATTCATTTAAAAGCTATATGAACTTAACGCTCTGTGGGATAACAATCTAGAAACGGAGTTCCTTACCGATTGTGATGAGCTCCGAATATATTATCTAAGATGTGAACTCCGCACACTACAACTTAGATTCCTCCCCCTAGAATATAAAGTTTCATCATTTTTCGTCGAATTGTATAATAGTTCGAATTAATCGAATTCATAAAACTTCAAATTTTGTACCCTCTGAATGAAAGTTTAGAAAGTTCCAAGATTTTCACTTTTTTGAACTAGTTCCAAGAGAATTTTCTAAAGTACACAGTACAGGACTGCTATTTCTGAGTCCGTGGACGTTTGTGAAAACAATTGTCTGCAATGAGCAATTTATTGGACAGCCGTTGAATTTATTATTAAACGTGTGTCTTGCAAACGAGAAATATTTGCTATTTTATGTAAATCAGTTCGTTAGCAACTAGGAACTGTATTGGTGTCATCAAGTATGAACTGTGGCTTTGATCCAACCCAGGAGCGTCAACATTACACAGTGTGGGTGACCATCGCGAGGTCCTATGTAGAATAGGTAAATAGTTAGTGGAAACTTCACGCCCTCCGTGGTGAATTAGCTTCCCTAGATCGTAATTGATGTATAAAAATTTTATTTTGCATAAAGATCCGCAGTCTAGTAATTACCATCACGCAATAAAAAATAAAGGAACGTTACCATTAAGCTGCTTTATTCCCCACGCAAGTGATTTGTATCAAACCTTTCCTCTCTCCATCAACAGAAGTACATGTACAATGAACTACAGTAATATTCGGACACTTTTAAAGAGACGATAACTATTTTAGTATCTGATTATACGACTTGGATTTTTTTGAGAAAAAGTTAGAACAATTAATTTACTATATGACGTGAAAAAGAAATTTTGAGAAAATCGCAATTGGTCGGAATCACAAAGAAAACAAAAAATGTCGTTGTTAAACAAACATTTTTATGTGGGCCAACATTAAAAATTTTTTGCATACGTTTTGTCAATTATACATATTCTGAAAATTTCATCAAAATCGGTAGATGTGGAAAAAAAGTAGAAACATTGAAAGAAAAAATCCATAGATCTATTTCAGTTATAGTCATATTCACCATCTTTAAACGTTTGTAGCTATTGCAACGTTGACCGATTCTGATGAAATTTTCAGAATATGTAAGTATAATTGACACACATATCTACAAAATATATTTTTTAAATTTTCGATATAGGCCTCCATAACAAAATTATAAACGACAACTTTCATTATTTTCTTCGCAACTCCGACCAATTGCAGTTTTTCCAAAATTTCTTTTTCACATTACATATGTAGCAAATTAATTGTTCCAACTTCTAAAAATATCCAAGTCGTATGATCTGATATTAAAAGTTATCGTCCTGTTAGAGTGTCCGAATATTACTGCGGTTAATGTTGTAACAAAGAATGTTTCAGTATGAATAACGATGTATTCAATAAACTTGACGAGAAATTAGCGATTGAAGACCACCTCGATCCTCCAGTAGGATTGATCTCCCAAAGCAACGAGCATTTCGCAATCCAGCACGAATGACTGTCTCGTACTGAGCGTGGCGCGAAAAGGCGACAACTCCGCGCGTAATTGAATTAACAACATCGCAGAAATGTCGATAAAAGGTAGGCGTGTTTCATTATCCGAGACGTCGCGCGACGTCGTCGACCAGCGACGTCCGATGCCACATTCGGAGAAATGTCGCACGAATAGACAGACACAATCGGTCTTGCGAAAGTGTCGCAATCGGCACGCAGAAAATATCATCGGCGAGTGAATGAACCGCCCACGGTGTCTATGTGTGTGCCTCTCGCGCTCGCCGCCGCTGGTCTTTCAATTTCTTTAACGAGAGTAATTTATCAGAGCCCGGCGATGGAGTTGCCTCATGCTTTGCCCCGTTGCGCGATCGGGGAGTTAATGAAAATCATGACGTCCCAGGATTCATAGACGCGTTTCGATTCAACGAGCACGGAATGGACCTCGCCGGGCTCCATCGAGGAATTCTATACAATTATGAACATCGTTCCGAGCGACTGATGTGGAGCATGAATCTACTCGAGCTTCTGCGATAGTTGCTTCATTCTTGGGTTGGAGGACGAGCTTCGGGGCCAGAAACTTCGGGAGGATACCCGAGAGACTTTCACAGATCGTAACAATTTTTAGAATAATTATTTAAATAAAAATAAATTTTTAAAAAATACCACGTTTTTAAAACGGACTAAAAAGTATAAAATAAAATTTTAAAAAACGCCACGTTTAAAAACGGACTAAAAAGTATAAAATAAAATTTTAAAAAACGCCACGTTTAAAAACGGACTAAAAAGTATAAAATAATTTTTTCTAGCCCCATACAGATACCTAACGCCGTACAGATAGTCCTGAAAATTTGTGATTGTGAATTTTGAATAGCTATGGAAATACTTGTAAGATTTAAAACGAAAAACGTGGGGCGCAAGATAATACATAGTAAGGAGTGTAGAGAGTAGCTGCCGCTGAGGAAACTCGCAAAACAGTTCATATCATTTGCAGTGGAATAAAATTGTTAGTGATTTAGGTGTTCATGCATCAATTATCTATTGCATGCACCCCACGTTTTTCGTTTTAAATCTTACAAGTATTTTCATAGCTATTCAAAATTCACAATCACAAATTTTCAGTCTTTTTCAATTGATCTGAAAAATTGGTTTGAAAATTGATACGGCCAGAAAAGAGGAGATTTGGTGAAGCTGTCAAGCTGGATCAAAATGGATCTTCTTCGCCCGCTAGCTGAAGAGACATCAACGGTGGAAGACGAAGCAGATGAGAATTAGAGAATCGGTGAACTGAAAGATCGAGTTGCAGCAGGAAACCGGCGCAGGCCGAGCTTTTACCAGGAATTCGAGTCCCTCGCGTGCTTTCCACACCCACGCATCGCATTCCCATACGACGACAGAGCGACGACGCGACGCGATTACGCGTGCAAGTCGGCGAAGAACGCGAGTGACCGATCGAGAGTCTTGATACGGCCCGGCGAGTAAACGCTCTTTACTCGGGCGACGATAACATCGCGTTTATTGTACAACGGTGTCGCGGCTAATACAAACGACGCTTCCGACCGAATAGAGTACAATTCCGCGTTCTTCCTCGTTGATAAACCGAGGTCTTAATCACCTAGGTTCCAGGAACGAGCCCGATGTGTCTGTATCCGCTTAAACGCGACAAATCGCGGGTTTTGCACGGTCTCGATCGTTTAACGGGCTCGAGAACGCGTCGTCGAAATTTACTGGTTTGTTTGAAGCGGCCGGGAACGGTTCCACGAGTGTTTACCATCGTGGGAATTACTGCCGGTTTACGGTGGATAAATTTCGGGGCACTTTACAATCGGTTAAGTCAAATAAATTGCTGCCCGGTCGGGAGTGAGAGAACCGAGATGGAGAGAGAGAAAGAGTGGTGTATCTCGGAGCGGGCCGGAGGCTCGGCGCATTAAATATAGAGCTTTGACACACATAGAATGTCGCGTAATAATTTCACGCGGGTAAGCGCGAGCGTTCCCGGCGATCGTAAATAAATATTCGCGAGGCGGCGGCGCGCGGAATATGCATTTTTTGGATCAACAACGGAACCCGTGCCAAGTCCGCGGCCCGTCCGAGAATTTGCCGCCTCGCGTTTGATCCGAGGTCCTACGAAATAGCGTGATGCTGCATAGGGGACAGCAATATAAAGAGGATAAAAGGGCTGGAGTCCCTCTAGTTATGCAGATAAGGACACTAGGTCAGGGACAATTATGCTTTAGAACGCGCTAGGAAGGCTCCATGTACTTTGAGGGCCATGAAACCACGCCCACAATGTATTATCTATACGGGATGAGCAAAATTTTTAATCAAAGTTAGGTTCATGAGGGATATACAGGGTGAGTCCAAAGAAACAGGACACCTAAATATTTCCGTTACTTTTCGTTGTACAAGGACAAAGTTACACTGTTTGAAGGGCCACATGTAACGGTGTAAGGGAAAAAATTTTCCAGGTCATTTTTTATTAGATTTGAAGGTCATCGATATTTTTAACTTCCCGATTCATAGGGAAGTTACTGTAATTACCCCGAAAATCGAAAATCGATTTTTTAGCAGATCTTCACGTTTCATGGTCATTGGAGTCATTTTAGACTATTTTTATCAAAATGTTTGTGTGTGTGTGTGTGTGCGTATGTCCGTTTGTATGGTATCAAATTTTTCGTTAACGTTTTCAGAAAAAGTAACAACGCGATCAGGATGATGAATGATGCAATCGATGTGCCCCGTCGTAACTTAGAGCTGATTAGATTTTGGTCCATATTGGTCAAGTAGTTTTTTAGATTTTTAGTTTTTTTTGGAAAAGAGTTGATTCTACAATGCAATTTATAAGGGAGGACGAAAATTTTCCACCAAAGAACCAAACGCAATTACATAAAAAAAATTTTTTCTTAATTTTTTTTTAGATTTAAAAAAAAAATTTTTTTTAAATCTAAACTGATGCTAATGTTGCCGCTTGGAATAATCGAAAGTTATTCCAATGCAACAGTGAATTTATCATTTCTACTCCCAAGAATACATTTTGGGAGAATATCGATGAAAGTACAAAAAAAAAAACGATGTTAGCGATGTTGGCGAAGGAGTAACGAATCGGGAAGTTCTTTGTGTGACTCTTGGAGAGTCACACACCAAATAAAAAACATTAATATCAGTAGGCCCTACTAGCCATGCGTATCACTAACCCTCTCGCAAGAGCAGTCCTACCCGCGAGCTCGCGAAGCGAGCGAGGAAAAACAACCCTACTCGCGAGCGAGCGAAGCGAGCGAGCAACAATAGCCCTCTAGTTTTAAATGGAATGAGGTATTTTTTAATACATCAATCGATGCAGCTGGACATTCGTTATAAAAAAGTACTAACCTATGCATGTCGAAAAGTTAGTAGTTCAGGAGATATTTCAATTTACGTAACACCAAAACACCATTACTGTCGTACTAAGACGTTAACGTTTATTTGCTAGTGTAAATTGAAGAGTTGAAATTGAAATTGAAAAACTGACGTTGAAAATGAAATTGAAGATTTGAAATTAACGAATTGAAATTGAAATTGAAAAATTGAAATTGAAGAGTTGAAGTTGAAGTTGAAGGGTTGATATTAAAATTGACGTTGAAATTGAAAAATTGAAATTGGACAGTTGATATTAACGAAGTGAAATTGAAAAATTGAAGTTGAAATGGAAGAGTAGAAATTGAAGTTGAAATTGAAGTTGAAATGGGAGAGTTAAAATTGAAGTTGAAATTAAAGTTGAAATGGAAAAATTGAAATTTAAAACGAAGTTGAAGAGTTGATATTGAAATTGAAGTTGAAATTGTAAAATTGACGTTGAAATTGAAGAGTTGAAATGAACGAAGTGAAATTGAAAACTTGAAGTTGAAATGGAAGAGTTGAAATTGAAGTTGAAATGGGAGAGTTACAATTGAAGTTGAAATTAAAGTTGAAATGGAAAAATTGAAATTTAAAACGAAGTCGAAGAGTTGATATTGAAATTGAAGTTGAAATGGAAAAATTGATGTTGAAATTGAAATTGAAGAGTTGAAATTAACGAATTGAAATTGAAAAATTCAAGTTGAAATTGTAAAATTGACGTTGAAATTGAAGAGTTGAAATTAACGAAATGAAATTGAAAAATTGAAGTTGAAATGGAAGAGTAGATATTGAAGTTGAAATGGAAGAGTTGAAATTGAAGTTGAAATGGGAGAGTTAAAATTGAAGTTGAGATTAAAGTTGAAATGGAAAAATTGAAATTGAAAACGAAGTTGAAGAGTTGATATTGAAATTGAAAAATTGACATTGAAATTGAAATTGATATTAGCGTTTACTTTCTTGTGTGACGTCGTAGTACGACAGTAATGGTGTTTTAGAGTGATTTAAATCGAAATATCTCGTGAACTACTAACTTTTCGACATACATAGGTTAGTACTTTTTTATAACGGATGTCCAGCTGCATCAATTGATGTATTAAAAAACACCTCATTCTATTTAAAAAAATATCGATGACCTTGAAATCTTGTTAAAAAATTACCTTGAAAATTTTTTTCCTTACACCGTTACACGTGGCCCTTCAAACAGTGTAACTTTGTCCTATGAAGTTTTTTTGTGAAACGAAAAGTAAGGGAGATATTTAGGTGTTCTGTTTCTTCGGACTCACCCTGCATAATCTGAACATGAGCGAAGATTAATTCTGCACAGAGTACCGTATTCATTTTGGCATAATAGAGGGCCACGAAGCCACTCCCACCCTGGATTCTCTATAAAGACTGAGCAAAATTCTCTTGACGAATAAATGCGAATTAAAGTTAGACTTTTAAAAGATGCAGTATCCAAGCTAAATATGGATGAAGATTGCTTTATGAAACACTGTCCTAGCTTCACCATAATTGAAGGCCACGCAGCCACGCCCATTCTGAGCACTCTACACAATGGGAGCAAGATTGCTATTAGTCTTTCATTGCTACTTCCTCGTAATGAAAAGAGAAAGGTTCAGAGTAGAGAAACAGGGCTAGACAATGGATGGAGTCCGCGTTGAACAAAGGCAAAGATTACTGTAGAGAGTGCGGTCCTAGGTCTGTCAGAATTGAGGGTCACTAAACCATGCCCTGGAAGCTTCGCACAAGGTGAATAAAATTATATTTATAACAAAGGATTGAAGAAAGAGAACCAGAGTTAGATATTTAAAAAATATAGAATCTAGAGTATGAACATTGCCCTGTAGAACGATGCAGCATCGTAATGGAGAGCCACGAAGCCACGCTCATTCCGAGCGCTCTCCAAGAACAAGTTTAAGTTGACGAAAAGAGAGAAAAATCGGAGAAGAGAGGCATTGTGTGATAAGTAGGTTGCGAATTTTATGCATTTATGGCAAAAATAGGTACGTACAATTTAAGACAATGGACATACTAAAAAGATTAAAGACCAACAGTGTATTAATTTCACCTTAATAAAATAATTAAAAGAAAGAAATTTTTATTTGGCTCCTGTATCTTTCAATCGATGCAAACATGTTTTATTTTGCATAAAGATCCGCAGTCTAATGATAAGTAGGCTGCGGATTTTATGCACTTATGAAGAAATTAATTGGATGAAATACAAAACAGTGAGAAGTGTAAAAAATCTAAGAATATTATGTTGTTATCAACGTAGAAAGACTTATTAAGGGATGAAATTAATTATTGTTGGTACTTTGGGATTATCCCGTCGACCATTTTCGCCAAACACGGAATTATTATTATATTATTATGAAATTATTATATTATTTATTTTGGAACTTGTTTTTCATTATGATGGCGCGAGAGGTCGACGGGACAATCCCAAAGTATCATTGTTTAATTATTGAAGTATTTTTGAAAGTAATTATTGAATAATTACAGAATTTTTTTATTTTGAATCAAGATCCGCAGTCTGATGATAAGGTACTACGAAATCGAGAGCAACGTAGTCACGCACACTCGAGACATGCTGCATAGAGGGCGCACAAAGAAGCATGCATATACTAAGTGTCCGAAGAGGTATTGTTCCAGGCATTGTGGCTTTCGGGATGAAATTGTTAAAGCATACAGAATCTGTATCCAGTATAAATTAAAATTGTCTTGGCTCCATAAATGCTTCAGGCCGGCGACTGATTCGCCGGGACCGAATTAGCCGACTGACAGATCACCTCAAGTCAAACGAGCACATCATTACCGCGAAAATTGTAACGATATATCCGTCAACGTGCCGGGCAATCTACAAAATTTAGATAAACCGCAAACTCGACGGACATCGCCTCAAGTGACAAATCGCTCGGTTAGTTGTCGTCCAGCGCGTACGAATGTCACGAGACGTTTTAATTCACGAACGAAAGAGAGCAAGCGAGCGAGAGAAAGAGAGAGAGAGTGGCGAGATGGGCGTGCAGTGACAATGCGAGGACAATAATAACGGGACCTCCGGTGACTTTAACGCGCGAATTGATTTATGCATCGTGTACCTCGGACCGTGAGCACACAGCGGAAAGATCGAGGAGGCGCCGCGCCGGGTTGCGGATCCACGAAGGCGCTATAACCGGGCCATTTTTAAATGATTCGCGACCGTATATAGAGCCTCCTCTCTCTTCGGCGGATCAAGCTCGTTAGGCGCGTGTAACTCGAGCGTTTCAGGGTAAGGGTAGCCGGTGACATTTCTGGTAAATATCGCCGCCGAATCACTTTGCCTCGTTCGGCAAACATACCGCGACACGGGAGACCTTTTTCAAGGATCCGCGGAAATGTCTCGTGTATCGAGCCGTTTAAATCGCACGACCGACATTTCCGCGAGAAATTACGTACTCGCCGGTAACTCTTTACTGTATCTCCCACGGGAATTTGCGGAGGTTGATATCGCAGCTCGATAAGGCCGCTATCAGCTCTGTCACTGCGGAGAAGTACCGATATCTCTCGGAAACTTTATTGTTATTGTATCGGTGCCTTGCATCCAGTTAACCCGGTTTTCGCTGCAACACGTATTTTAATATTTGCGAACGAGGCGAGTCAATCTTATCTGAAGCCTTGCAGTAATACAGCGCAGGAGACTGCAGAAGACCTGCGGACGACCTGTAGACTTGCAGGAGAATTTCCTAGATCTACGTGGAACCAAGCATAACTCAGACCAACAAGAATTTATGATTTCGGAGCCAGGTTCGATCATTCATAACTGACAGCAAATGTACAATTATTTAACCATGTATCTCGACGTTTCGATCCCTATGCGGATCATTTTCACAAAGAACATTTATTGCGTCTGAAAATAATGCAAAACAATTATAATTTGGCAAAAATGTTATAACACAGCCGTGTAGATCCAAAACATCAAATAAAAATAATACACTTACTTGCTGCGGCAAGAAAAGGAAAAAACAGTTTAAACGAAAATTATGAGTTACACAAAAACAAACTTCCATCCATGGTGCCAGATACAGTGGATGTACAAAGTATTCGTACACTTTTTCAAAACTAATAACATTTTTATAATTGTACCAAACAACCAGATTTTTTATAATCAATTAGAAGCATTGGTTTACGAAATGATATACAAAAAAGATTTTCCAAAAATTATAATTTACAAGGTTAAATTGCAAAAATAAAAAAGGCATTTTTTAAAACTTTTTAATTTGGGTCCTTAATAAAAATTTAAAATGTACGTTTTGTAGATCTATGTTAGTCATACACAATGTTGAAAATTTCATTGATATCGATTAACGTACACACGAGCTACAAAGGGTTAAAAATGGTGAAAATCGTAGTTTTCCACAACTTTTGATCAGTTTCTGCTTAAAATCCACAGAATCGTACATCTTTCGACGCCTGTTGTTTTTTTCTGCGTCAATCGATTTTGATGAAATTTCCAACATGTGTATAAAGGACATGGATCTAGAAAAAATATGTATTAAATTTTCATTAAGGGCCCAAATAAAAAAGTTTTAAAAAATGCCTTTTTTATTTTTGCCCGCAACCTTGTAAATTGTAATTTTTGGAAAATCTTTTTTGCATATCATTTCGTAAACCAATGCTTCTAATTGATTATAAAAATTCAGGTAGTTTGGTACAATTATAAAAAAGTTATTAGTTTTTAAAAGGTGTACGAATACTAGTACTACTACTTCGTACACCCACAAATAAATGCACATTTGCTGTCGTTATGAATGATCGAACCTGGCGCCGAAATCATAAACTCTTGTTATTCAATTTTCGATCGAGAAAGATATTTCAACCATAACTCAGACCCATTGTGTTTTTACATATGTAATTATTGAAAAGAAAGGACACTATCAAACCTTTGCGGCCGCACTAATTTTAAGTACTTATACTAAATATTTTTTTCTGATCTGGAACATTTCTATTTCAAGTCCAAAACGAATTGAAAAATTCACAGCCCATTACTTCGACGAGTTCTACAGCTATTAAGAGTATGGTTGAACACAGCTCGAATTTGCGGGCGTGAATTCGCAACGAGACCGTGGACGTTGCAAGGACGATTCTATAAAAACGTTCTATAAAAGGAAGGACACTATCAAACCTTTGCGGCCGCACTAATTTTAGGTACTTATACTAAATATTTTTTTCTGATCTGGAATATTTGTATTTGAAGTCCGAAACGAATTGAAAAATTCACAGCTCATTACTTCGACGAGTTCTACAGCTATTAAGAGTATGGTTGAACAGCTCGAATTCGCGGGCGTGAATTCGCAACGAGACCGTGGACGTTGCAAGGATGATTCTATAAAAACGTTCTATAAAAGAAAGGACACTATCAAACCTTTGCGGCCGCGCTCATTTTAAGTACTTATACCAAATATTTTTTTATGATCTGGAACATTTCTATTTCAAGTCCAAAACGAATTGAAAAATTCACAGCCCATTACTTCGACGAGTTCTACAGCTATTAAGAGTATGGTTGAACAGCTCGAATTCGCGGGCGTGAATTCGCAACGAGACCGTGGACGTTGCAAGGACGATTCTATAAAAACGTTCTATAAAAGGAAGGACACTATCAAACCTTTGCGGCCGCACTAATTTTAGGTACTTATACTAAATATTTTTTTCTGATCTGGAATATTTGTATTTGAAGTCCGAAACGAATTGAAAAATTCACAGCTCATTACTTCGACGAGTTCTACAGCTATTAAGAGTATGGTTGAACAGCTCGAATTCGCGGGCGTGAATTCGCAACGAGACCGTGGACGTTGCAAGGATGATTCTATAAAAACGTTCTATAAAAGAAAGGACACTATCAAACCTTTGCGGCCGCGCTCATTTTAAGTACTTATACCAAATATTTTTTTATGATCTGGAACATTTCTATTTCAAGTCCAAAACGAATTGAAAAATTCACAGCCCATTACTTCGACGAGTTCTACAGCTATTAAGAGTATGGTTGAACAGCTCGAATTCGCGGGCGTGAATTCGCAACGAGACCGTGGACGTTGCAAGGACGATTCTATAAAAACGTTCTATAAAAGGAAGGACACTATCAAACCTTTGCGGCCGCACTAATTTTAGGTACTTATACTAAATATTTTTTTCTGATCTGGAATATTTGTATTTGAAGTCCGAAACGAATTGAAAAATTCACAGCTCATTACTTCGACGAGTTCTACAGCTATTAAGAGTATGGTTGAACAGCTCGAATTCGCGGGCGTGAATTCGCAACGAGACCGTGGACGTTGCAAGGATGATTCTATAAAAACGTTCTATAAAAGAAAGGACACTATCAAACCTTTGCGGCCGCGCTCATTTTAAGTACTTATACCAAATATTTTTTTATGATCTGGAACATTTCTATTTCAAGTCCAAAACGAATTGAAAAATTCACAGCCCATTACTTCGACGAGTTCTACAGCTATTAAGAGTATGGTTGAACAGCTCGAATTCGCGGGCGTGAATTCGCAACGAGACCGTGGACGTTGCAAGGACGATTCTATAAAAACGTTCTATAAAAGGAAGGACACTATCAAACCTTTGCGGCCGCACTAATTTTAGGTACTTATACTAAATATTTTTTTCTGATCTGGAATATTTGTATTTGAAGTCCGAAACGAATTGAAAAATTCACAGCTCATTACTTCGACGAGTTCTACAGCTATTAAGAGTATGGTTGAACAGCTCGAATTCGCGGGCGTGAATTCGCAACGAGACCGTGGACGTTGCAAGGATGATTCTATAAAAACGTTCTATAAAAGAAAGGACACTATCAAACCTTTGCGGCCGCGCTCATTTTAAGTACTTATACCAAATATTTTTTTATGATCTGGAACATTTCTATTTCAAGTCCAAAACGAATTGAAAAATTCACAGCCCATTACTTCGACGAGTTCTACAGCTATTAAGAGTATGGTTGAACACAGCTCAAATTTGCGAGCGTGAATTCGCAACGAGACCGTGGACGTTGCAAGGACGATTCTATAAAAACGTTTAATCGCATATCCGGAAAAGTCGGACTGCTCGCACCGCGCCGGTGTGCAATTTCGAGCGATGATGTCAGGGAGGACGGAACATATGCAAAACGATTGGTTTTGGCCGCGAGGCTTTCCAGCGAATCGAGGCGACAAAAGGCATTGGTTTTGAGCAGAACAGGCGACACGGGCCGACAACCGTGACTAAGAAAGTCAAAGTATAAAGGTGATCTCACTGGTGCGCGCGTGGGTGACCGACATCTCGGACCCACACGCGTGTTATTCGCTCGCACCTGCGCCTCGCAGCGTAATAATCGCTTGGCGATTATCGGTTTATTTGATGAGTGTGCTGGAACGATAATAGTGCCCGATATTACGCGATTTTATCGCGACGATCAACGAAGTGAAAGAGAAGAAACTCTATTCGATGTTTACGAGATAGCCAATATAGAAGCATGGAAATTCCTAATGCAATCTGCATACTCCCCCTCCTCGCGTCGCGCGGTTCAAAGAATTAGTGGCACGTTATCAAGTGGTTGATATAATTCTTCGTTGGCTGATAATGTAAGTCAATCTATTGACTCCCACTCTACCCTTCGCCTTCTACGACGCTGTTCCCCCACTTTTCGGCGCCGATCATCCCCACTCTTCCGCCACAGCGCGGTCACATGACGTGTCTTCGCCGCAATGTCACGTGACTAATCCAGTAATGACAAAGAGGGGGTAATTATATTCCCCTCAACTTCACCGGTCCGGCGACACTGACGGCAGAGTTGTGCTAATTTAAATACATTGTAATTGAATTACATTGTATTTTATATACACAGTATTTGAATTTCACTTCATATAATTGTTAATTGCGCGAATCATGAGTGTAATCGAAATACAATATAATTAAAATGAAATGAAACGTAAATGAAACACAATATAATGCAAATTTCTCAATGTGCACATTACTCGCTCAATGTGAAAAATATCTCCCATTTTTATCCGTGTTTCTTCCGTTTCGCGTTCACAGACTTTTATGTTTATGTTTATGAGGATGTTTTCTTATGCGACGATGACCAACCTTCGTAAATGCAGCAATGTTAGTGACAAGATGTTTGAACAATGAGTGTTTATTAAAATTAATTTAAAATTAGCTGACAATTTCCATCAGTGAATATGACCGAATAAGTGATTAGGTCTGGGTTAGGACACAGGAGTGGAATAGAAAAGAACAGCAGTGGAGTAAGCCATGGAAAAGAGACAGTCAGGAGAAATATTAATATCGGGGCTCTAACTTTCCGCAAGGGCACTAGAATGAAAGAAAAGTACGGTTTTCTTTTCGCGGATTTTCTTAACGTATTTTTTCCGCACGTCTTTAAAGTAAAAAAAAAACTTTTTAAAAACCACGCTTATATTAAAATGCACTAAGAAAATGACAATATTTTCTCCTTTTTCTACTTTTTAGTCTTTTTTAAATGGAACGCAAGTTATAGTAATGAAATTTAAGTTATAGTATGAAATAGTAAGATATAGAAGCGCAGGATATGGAAATACGCGATAAAGAATGAGGGGATGATTGTCCGAAATGGAACTGAATGAACGGAACACCACACTGACAATGACTCCTTCGGTGCGAAGTGGGTCAGTGGAGTAAGGATGAGTCGGAGTGAGAACGCGTAGTGGAGTAGGGAGCGCTGGCGTGCGGAGTGGGGATCGCTGAACGCGATGACGTACTACCGAGCGTCGCGCGACTTATACATTTTTTTTCTCCTAGACGCACTGTTCTTTTTAAATTTGTTTTTTAATATTGCATTGTCATCCAGTTCTGAGCTATGTTTAAAGTTTCAAGTCTCTAGCTCATCAGGAAGTGATTTAAAATTCGATTACAAGATTTGACGCATACAACAACAACAACTACAACATCGACAACTCGGCAAACTAATATAAGCGTGGTTAAAAAAAAAGAAAAAAAAGGGTCTGGGTTAGGTCACTTGTGATTCAACAGAATAGTGACTGACAGTAGGAGTAGGACTCTCCGTCGTTAGGAAGAGCATCAAGGAAGAGAGCTTCTCCTCGTTAACGTCGCTTATCTTAGAGAAACAGTGAGACACTATGGGCTAGTAGACGCTATTTTGAATTGAAGTTGTGCTTGAATCTTTTTTCTTAGACAATTAGGTATCATTCTAGCAAATGCAGTGTCGACAAAGGCGTGACAATTCTATACTTTTGTCCGCCAGAGAATTGTTTTACTATCACACCGCATACGGAAGGAATGATGTCGACCCGATTATCAAAATCGACGGAGGACGATCCCGACGCGGAGCGATCTAGATCCGCGCGATCAAAGAGAAAAAAGAGCGGGAACTTCAAAGTCAGCGGCGTTCGGCTGCGAACGGGTAAAGCAAACATTTATTCGCCGCCGGCGGGAGCCAACGGAATAACTGTCGATAACATTTTCACGAGACCGAACCGTGGCGCCTGTCGCCGCCCCCGCAACTCGACAAGCAGACAGCGACTTCGGAAAAAATCCTGGTCACGGTTTCCAGCGAACTTGCAGAGGTCTGGAAGTGTCAACGGGATCTCGCGAATGATCGAGACGTTGGCCGTGGAGGTACTTAGCCGTGAGTTTTCGTCGAAAAGGCCAGGGCCAACGCTGGAAATAGTGTTTTATCGCGGGGGTCTACGGTGGAGCGGCTATAAATCACCGTTTAGTGCGTTTCAAAACGAGAGCGATAGGTGGCCCGATTTAAAATAGACTCTCTCTCTCCTCCTATCACCAGCAGGAGGGAGAGAGATTGACTGGACGGAAAGAAACGCGAGCGACTTCTCGTCATACGATATTCCGACGTGCAAATCGAGAAGCCGCGGTCGGGGAGGTACCACAGATCGCGAAACTCTGTCGATAGTTTTACAGAATTTCGCAATTACCGAGCACGTGGCGAGGGAACGTGTTCGGGCAGGGAAAACTTATCGCTCGAATATTAATCGTCCGTTTCGAGCGGTTTCCGCTCGAAATACACTGGACAACGTCACGGACACTAGAAACAAATGTTTCGAATAAAAATAGCGACGCTGCTTCGAAATTAATGCGTTAACAGGTTATTTAATGGCGTTTGTAACTGTACGGTTTGTTCGAGTCAAACGAGACGGTTCTAATGACAGTGTATGGAATATCTGTTTAACTAAACCTACCACTGCTAGTCAAATGACCAGTTTTAAATTTTTCATTTTGCAATTATTGAAATTATGAAGTTGCTCAGCACATATTGTGTTAAAAATTGCAGAAAATCTAAATGAATAGAGCCTTGTCAATTTTGTAAGCTAAAACAGTTCAATCACTCTTAGTCCTGGGTAGATTCAATATTAATGTTAAAATTCAGGGGGCGGGGTGGAGACAGCTATAAGAGACGAGGGTTAGATACATTTCTTGAAATGACTCGGAAACTGGAGAGTACGAGTCAGTCAAATTTCAAAGCAGCATAAGAAAACTTTTTGGATAAAAAGTTGCTCCTTGAGTTGGTGTGGATCGAGCTTTATGCGAATCCGCGTCGGATGTAGCATAAAGACGAATGTTAACGGTGCGCGACCGAGTTTAACGCGCACAATAACGCGTTAGTCGCGCCGCGATCCGCGACCATAACGGACGACGGTATCTCCCGCGTCTGGTTTTCGCATAAACGTTCGCCGCGAGATCGTATCTCCGTGAATCACGGACAGTGACGAGCATCGCGCTTGTATCTCGCTGTTTACAACCGCCTTAAGGACCGCGCCACGCCACAGGTATATACGGGAGAATCTCTGCGACACACACAGACGCACACACGCGCGCGTAAATACGTCGATTAGGTACGCGTGTCCCCGTGAATCAAGACCGATACAGTTAATTGCGTCGCGGAATCTATGGAGATGGTATTGGTCTGTCGCCGCGATCCGCGAATCTCGGATTGCAAAATCAGTTTTACCTTCTGGCCTGGTCTCGGAACAGCGACTGAGCGAGACGGAGCAACAGGTGTCCGCTCGAATCGATCCGAGTGGTCCCGCGAGCTGAAATACAAACTTCTCAACACTTTATCTACTGGCAATCACTTGATAGTTGGTCAAACTCGATGGTAATTCGCTTGGAGAGTTATTCTGGAACGATGAGGCAGAACTTTTAAGCAAGCATCCAGTGATAGCATTGAACAATCTCTTTTGGAGTTTCTGTGTGACGATGGCGACATGATTAAGCTTCCTTTGACTTTTGAATGTTAACCCTCTTCGAATTTATGGGTTTTCTTAGATACGAATTTATATATCTGTCCCTTGAGGGTAAATTGACGCAGTGGTAAAAGGATCAAGAGAAACATGCATAACAGAATGAATATTTTTCACTAATTTCGAGAGTCACGAGTTTGACATTTCATAGCTTCCCTCAGGAGAGCATGAAATTCGCAGTCTGCGACCATTCCCGTCGTTCCACGTTCAAACTGTGTCAAATTGCCACGAGGGACGATCGAGGGTTAATAGGCTTCCAGTAGCTAAAGTGTTAACAGCTGCACCTTTCCTCCCTTATGATTCCGTGTCACCTGCACACTCACAGCAGTCGTCGCAAACAGGTAGAACGACTCTGATCGAGTCAGTCTGCTCAGCAGTTTTTACTGCAATTACTACAAACTCCTGTTTCGCAAGTCTAAAACTGATCAAGTATTCTTTGGTGATTCAAGTGTCCTTTGACTCTGGCGCTCTCCGCATCACTTGGGTTGATTATAGATCGAAGTTTTTGCACCCGGGAGAGTCGTGCAACAGGTAGAACAACTCTAATCGAGCCAGTTTCCCCAGCAGTTTTTACTGCAATTAGTATACAAACTCAAAAACTGATCTAGTATTCTTTGGCGATTCAAGAGTCCATTGACACCAACACTCTCCCCGTCACTTAGGCTGATTATAGATCAAACGTTCTGTATCTGAGCAGGTCGTGCAACAGGTAGGACGACTCCAATCGAATCAGTTTTGACTGGAGCTACTGCAATGTCTCTTGCAGTTCCAAAACTGATCAACTATTCTCTAGCGATTCAAGAGTCCATTGACAGCACTATCACCTAGTTCGATTATGCATGAAAGTATTTTTTTCTGCGCCTGAGCAAATCGTGCAACAGGTAGAACGACTCCAATCGAGTCACTTTGCTCTCTAATTGGTTTTAACTGCAGCTACTATAATGTTTCTTGCAGTTCCGAAATTGATGAACTGATCTCTGATGATTCAAGAGTCGATTGACACCAGCTCTATCACCTGGGTTGATTATACATGAATGATTATACACAATAGCAAAGTCTTCTGCCTTCAACGTCATCCAACACTCTTCACATCACTTTTCCCGATAGCAGCCCAGATCTTCCGCGATCATGCAACAGGTACAGCTCCTCGTAGTCTGTGCTCGTCCCACGCACTCACTTGCGGGCAGCTTGCATAATCGCGACCTAGCAACGAAGACGAAGACGTGGAGGAACAACTCTTGGGAGAATCGTCGTCGGTTCGTCGTCGGTTGTTTGGCGACAGGTGGCAAGGGGAGTAACGTCGACGGCGACGTTCGCCGAGAATACGCGAAAACGGACTCGCGCGCCGGTGCTGTTCGACAGCGACCCTGCACTGGCACATATCGGAGCACGTGCACTCTACACGCGAGGCGTGTGCTAGCCGCGAGGAGGAGACAAGCGATGCAGCCAGTCGGCCGAGGTAGCTAGCTCGCTCGCGAATGACTCACGGCTTCTCTCTGCTGCCTTTACTCTCTCTTTCTCTCTCTCTCTTTGCTTTTGCTCTCCTGCTGCTGAGCCCTGTGCGCGCGCGATCCGCTTCTTCGACTGCGTGACTCGGGTTTCGAGCTACTGCTACTTCGAGCTAGTGCTACCGGTTGCTGGACTCTCTGCATGATCCTTCGACGACCCTTGATCCTTGAAATCACGAACTGCTAGATCGTAGCGCTGATGTACGCACGATTGGCTGTGCGGATTGTGGTGTTAATGATTGAGCTGTCGTTGCTGGTATGGAGGAATTGATTGGTGACTGATAGTTGCAATTGATGAGCCGATTGGTTTAGGAATTGATGATGATGTAGTGATTAATTGAGGGTTTACGTGAAGTACGAACAAGACTCACCGGCTGGGTATAAGTTGTCTTGCGAGGTAGTGTTTTGTGATTGACTCTGTTTGAGGCTGGAGCAAAGAAGCCACGCCTACTTAAGACAATTTGTGTACAGATAGAATAGAGATAAAGGTTGAGATAAGATACCGGTTAGATGGAGGTAAGGTTAGCTAGAAATAAGATTGCCGGATACTCTAAAGAAGTCTCGCCCAAGAGTTGGGCAAAAATTGTATTTAAATAAAAATTTCGAATAAAGTGGGTTTGAAACCCACTTGGAAAAAACCTACTTTATTCGACATTTTTATTTAAATACAATTTTTGCCCAATTCTACGCCCACTTACAACAAATTGCAGGGATAGAGCACGAAGAAGCATTCATGTAAATACTAACTGTACCACGCGGCATTGTTTCAGCTCCCTTTGAAATTGGAAATATTTAAGCCACGCCTACTCAACACAGTCCCCATAGAGATCTCCGACAATCTGTCTCCAGAAAAATTAAGAGCACCGTAGCCACGCCCATTTGACACGATCTCCATAGAGGGCGTACAAGAATGCACTGATTACCCTGTGGAACACTATGTCAACTCCGTGAAAACCGGCGGAAATTAAGCCACGCCTACTACAGAGACTCTCCACATGCAGGGAGAGCAAGATAAATATTTATGGATTACTACCCTAACTCCAAGATCGAGAGCAGTACAGCCACGCCTTCTCAGAGGATTCTGCAAAGTAGAATCTAGCTCCAGGAGGCGGTCCCAGGAGCTCCGGGAGCAAAGAAGGCGTGGCCATGCTACAACTACGACATTCGTTTCGAGAGAGAAAACCCGACAGAAAAATTTCTAAATGACCTTTCTAAATTAACAAGGAATGCTAACACGCTTAAGACGATGCAACTGGGGTAGGTTAAGAGTCAATTACGCCAATTTCCTCAGCGCGACGACAGAAAAACGGAGCCACCGGGTTTCCAGTGAGCCGACTGCTCGAGAGATTACAGCCACTTCCCCGGCGAGCTTGTATCGAATTAGGGCTGGTTGATTCTGGGCTAATGGCACACGCGTAATCCAATAGTGACTTGGAAAGTCGCTGGTGGCCGTGGCACGCACGAGCTCCTTCTCGGCGAGCGTCGCGCGTCGTCGCTAATAGGCGCGTGCCTCGCTGTCGGTACACATTTCGCGACACAATCAGTTACCTAGAAGTCTCGTTTACACGATCCTCCGACGGTGGGATCATCGACGGGAAACCGGCGCGGTCCGTCGAGAACCGGAAAGCCTTGATCTTCGGAGTTCTCGAATTCGCGGTTGCGAATCGAGGCGATCCATCTAGCTCCGAAGCCTCTGTTACACGCCCACGCGCGGACGCCAGTCCAGCTCGAGGTTAAACGTCAAGCCTGAACCGTGCTAAACCTAGATCACGCTGGATCGAGGGTGGTGCTCAAGGCCTACGACTAGGCCGAGCGACGCGTAGCCTAGACCTAGGCTAGCTGCGGCTGGAACAAAGGACGCGGGAATCGTTGTTCGAAGCAGAACGAACTCGGAAGTGGAGCCACGTGTGGCCTGGCAAGGTGGCAACTGAACGATTTGCTTCCAACCCTCCGTCTGCAATCAGCGTCGTTTATGTCCGGAATCAATGCGTGTAGTAACAAAAATTAGTTGCTCACATGAACGACCCAGTTGCAGGCGGCATCGATGAAAATAAGGTTGCAGATGATGTGTTAATTATTGTTTTAAGTTGAATTAAACTGCATGTACAGTCACATGATCTGGACTAGGTCCTGGCTAGGTGTTCAAGTCACTTGGAACGCGACGAGCTCGCGAAGTCCGCCTGCAGCTAATGCAATCAAACGATTCGCTTTTAATCCTCCGTCTGAACCCAACGTCGTTTGTGTCCGGAATCAATGCGTGTTGTAACAAAAATTAGTTGCGCACATGAACGACCCAGTTCCAGACGACGTCGACGAAAATAAGGTTGCAGATGATGTGTTAATTATTGTTTCAAGCAGAAAGAAGCTGCATGTAGAGTCACGTGGTCCGTACTAGGGGTCCTGGCAAGGTGGCAACTGAACGATTTGCTTCCAACCCTCCGTCTGCAACCAGTGTCGTTTATGTCCGGAATCAATGCGTGTAGTAACAAAAATTAGTTGCTCACGTGAACGACCCAGTTGCAGACGGTGTCGATGAAAATAAGCTTTCAGACGAAGTGTTAATTATTGTTTTAAGCAGAACGAAGCTGCATGTACAGTCACATGATCTAGACTAGGTCCTGGCAAGGTGTTCGAGTCACTTGGAACGCGACGAGCTCGCGAAGTCCGCCTGCAGCTAATGCAATCAGACGATTCGCTTTTAATCCTCCGTCTGAAACCAGCGTCGTTTATGTCCGGAATCAATGCGTGTAGTAACAAAAATTAGTTGCGCACATGAACGACCCAGTTCCAGACGACGTCGACGAAAATAAGGTTGCAGATGATGTGTTAATTATTGTTTCAAGCAGCAAGAAGCTGCATGTAGAGTCACGTGGTCCGGACTAGGGGTCCTGGCAAGGTGTCCGAGTGATTTGGAACGCGATGAGCTCGCGAAGTCTGGCCGCAGCTAATGCAATCGAACGATTCGCGTTCGCTTATCGCCGCGAATTAAGATCCCCCGCAAATAGAGACCGTGGCTGATTAACAGCTTTCGGCTCGCTTCCGCCGGTGTTTGGCAACTGATAAATCTATAAATACGAGCACGTGCTCGCCGCGCTGCCTGGTGCTGTGGAAGCATAGAGAGACGGCTGTCTTCGATAAACAGCTGCCCAAGCTATGTAGATTACACGGTACATACTCCTCTCTGCCAGTAAATCAGCCGTGGCACACATATTCCCGACCGGCGCGAATCGATAGAAATTTATTACGACGCCTATGCGAACGCAACCCGATGGCCGACGACGGCAAACGAAACATCGGTCTACGGGGGTCTGCCATTGCGCAAATTATCGCCGAGCATAGGCGTAGCCCTGCTGCACCTCGGCAAACCCAGGCGTGGCCTGCAGGCTTGATGAGGCAGTGAATTTACAACGGCTACTGTCTCGCTGGCCTTCTCAGGACTCGCCTAATCCTTTCAGAATGCAGAGAAAAAATCCTTAGCCGAGAAATCGTTGTATTTGCCCCGGCTACCACAGTTTCATTCCGTTGCAAAAATTGCTCGGTGCATCTTCCACATCTTTTACTACAGAACTATGCGAAAACTTCAAGGGGAACTTAATCTAGATTCGTCATCAATCGATTTTGTTTGCCTGTTAAGTTTAGATAACTACTGACCCATCATACTCGGGAATCAATCGTTTCATTCAGCAACAAAAATATTTGATTAATTTATTACTTGAACATTTGGCTAATCTCCTGATATCACGTGAGTCAAATGGTACGATCATCATTTTTACGAAAGACCAGTTATCTGGAGTTCAATATGTATTCATGCTTACTCACATCTGCTACGTCGAAATTCTATTTTTCCGCTATGAATAGCCAGGCAATAAAGTAGCTGTAATTATAAGATAAATGTAAATGTTGTTTGTATTTCTGGAATCCTACTTCTCGAAGCTGTGGACGAAGTGGTACAGCAGTGGAGGATATTTATGAATATTTTCAGCCCACATCAGTTCGAGTATTATTTTATAGTCGTGAATACCAAAGGTGTACAGTAAACAGACACCTACGACGAATACACGGTGTAAAATTCACGTAAAATTGATTTCAGCACAAAATTCTGGAATTTTTCCCTGAACTAACAGGCTGGGTCTACCGATGGTGATTATCGAAGGCACTATGCCTCTCGTCTGATGACCCTAAATCGAGTTAGACCCCCGTCGTCCGGTGACCGGCGCGTCGTCTAAATTCTGTGAAGCTTATTTCTGGAGTTGTCGGTCTCCTCGCGGAAGCCTGAATGGCATTACAAGCAGAATGTAGGCCAAATCGAGCATGCTGGAAACGAAATCGGGCGTTGTTCGGTACGCAAGACCCATTTCGCGACGACGCGCTCTCCTCGTGAATGGGACGCAACACTGTAACAACGCGGGAAGAGAAATGCCAATCGAGTGTGGCAGATTAATTATCTAAATTTATCCGGGAGCAGAGAGACAAGCAAAACCGGACGACCGGCTAGTAGCATCCACGCTCGCGCATGTCAACGATTTATTTTTGAAGTCGAGCCGTGCCCCGGAATCATTGTAACAGTGTCCCTAGCCTTGCGGACCTGTTTTTACAAACCCACGTAACAGCAGAATTTGTAACGTCGTGCACAAAGAAAAAGAACCGCCGGACGCCTATGCTAATGACGAAGAAGAGTAACGAGCGAGCTCTCCGAATTTTTATAAAAATCAAGATTGATTCATTTAATCTGTTTGTTGGCGGATTTGGAGAGTGTCTACGTTCTGTCGCAGAAATTTATTAATATTCTTCTCCCTTTTATATCATCGTTCTTGGTAAAATATTAGGTTGTACTGCATTAAAAGTGCGTTTTAAAAAATTGTCAAATTAAGCAATGTGTGGTCCTAAACGCCATCAATTTGTATAGTTACGAGAATGGCCCGCCCTCTGGGGGTTAATAGAATTGTTAATAATTTTCAAGAGTTCTGCTGTACTGAAAGGGAGATTAAAAATCGTCTCTTACATAATAATCCCAAACTGGACTTGTTGATTCACGAGAGAATCCTCATGGGCCATAGACCTTAAAAAAATATGAAATCAACGCCAGTCAATAGTCTGTTTAAAAATGGACTTGTTGGTTCACGAAAGAATCCTCATAGGCCATAGACTTTAAAAAAATATTAAATCAACGCCGGTTAATAGTCTGTGTAAACATCGTGATGCTCAAAGGGTCAACTTTTCGCGGATTCGATGTCCCAGGAGGCTGTCATCCCACGCGGTGTGAAATTGAATTCGAAAGTCCGGATATAGACACGTGTCGCCCGGAGACGGGACGCGTGAGCGAGAAGGTGAGGCCCAGGTAGCTTTCATGTCGTTTTGGTCTCGTTCGGCTTCGGATGGCTTTAGGTGGCATATAACTGTGAATCCATCTGTTCGATGCTATAAATGCACCGGGCGGTGCATGCACGGTTGTCCCACCTTTCTCCTCGACTCGCTGGAAGGAGCGACTGGTCCCTCCCCCGCACTCGCTACTCCTCTCTTACCCCCTCCTTTTCTCCCCCCTCCCGGCCCTGTGTTCTCCACCCGAGGCCAATTAATTCGTTATTACCGCATTGCTGGCCCGTAAGTCACGGAGGGTAATTACCGGCCGGTAATTTCACCGCTGCTCAGTTACGCTTCGGATAATGGACGCGCCGTGCTGCACAGCCTCTCTCGGTTAACAGTTCCAGCACGATCCGAGGAACGATACGGTCTCGTCGATCGACCATTGATTCCTCGCCTCTCGCTTTCTTTGTCTCGCGACCTCGATCTTACGATCCTCGATCCCTCGGTCTTACCCGCGGACCCGCGGGACCGTGAAGCATCGTCACTCCAAAACTGTTATAATATCGATTTCATGCAACAATTCTGCAATACTCCGATTAGCAATGCAGGGTGTCTCAGCTGAAGGAGGCCACCTAAATATCTCCTTTATTTTTAATGGCACAAAAAGAATATTTATGGCGTAATTTAAATGGTATCGAAGGAGGAATATCATAAAAGAACAATTTTATTTTTGTCCAGTTATTTTTTCATAATTTTTTCCAGGTCATCGTTATTTTTTATCGGGAAAACTTATTTTTTTTTATTCCATCTTGTTAATGTCTTAAGCATATTCAAATGTATTTTTTCAGCCGCTATAAGATGGAATAAAAAAAGATAAATTTTCCCGATAAAAAAATAACGATGACCATGAAAAAACTATGAAAAAATAACCGGACGAAAGAAATTGTTCTTATTTATATTATGCCATAAATATTCGTTTTGTACCATTAAAAATGAAGGAGATATTTAAGTGGCCTCCTTCAGCTCAGACACCCTGTATATCGTTCATTCAAAAGAAAAGTGACATACAGCGAACCAAAGTATTATTCGGACGCTATTAAAAGAACAATAACTTTTTTAATATGAATTGGTTTACTACAAGACGTGAAAAAATTTCTGATAAAATTGCAATCGGTCGGAATTACAGAGAAAATACTGGAATTTGTTGTTTACAACTTTTTTATGGGGGCCTATCAACGTAGATCTGGTCAACGTTGCAATAAGCTACAAACGTTTAAAGATGCTTTAAATTTATAACTAAATTTTTGCATCTTTCAATGCCTGTAGTTCTTTTCCGCATCTACCGATTTTGATGAAATTTTCAGAATATGTACAATCGATACAGACTTACATAAAATTGTCATACACAACAACCTCTAGTATTTTCTCTGTAATTCCAACCGACTGCAATTTTTCCTAAAATTTTTTTCACGTCTTGCAACAAACTAATTGGTCTAACTTCTTAAAAAAAAAAATCCAAGTCGTATGATCTTACATTAAAGAACATAGCGTCCGTTTAAAAGTGTCCGAATATTACTGTGGTTTACTGTAAGTGAAAAAAAGGAAATTGCCATTTTTTTTATTGTAACATATATAACCAACTTAGAAATGTAAAATAATTTATTGTTACTTAGATACTGGGTTAATTGTCATGTACAATAGTTACAAAGTATGGGCCCCACAATTTATATATTTGTTATTATACTTGTTTAGAAATATATTTTGAGTTGTGTCACTTTTCTTATAAATGAACAATACGTACCATTTTAAAAATCGTAAAATCAACGTATTCAGAGATTTTAAGTAATTCAAAGACTGCACATTGCACATCATAAAAATTGTTGTAATCGTGATTGAAATAGGTAGGAGAAACACAAACCACTTCAAACATTAGAAGAGTATAGAACTATTGTCAAATTATTTCCAACCTATTGAATCTATCAAGAAAGGAAATCAATTTTTATTTTGCTCCAGTTTGTCGGAACCGAGGTAGAGAATTGTTAATTTGCGTAAAGAACCGCGGTCTAATTAAGTTTTATTTCGTAAATTGGTTGTTTTTACACAGTAACTATTTATACAGTTACGTATTTGAAAAATTCAAGGATCGTTTCATGCACAAAATATTGATGCACAACATACGACACAAAATGAGCAGACTATAGTGGTAAGAAGCTGCCGTATACTTCTAAAATTGAATTTTTTGCCGGTAACGTTTCCTTTTTTTTCCGCAAGGCGAGTCTGCTCCGCGCTTAATCGAACGCCTTGAAAATTCCGCGTCGCGGCTAATGGACGCGGATAATTATCGAGGAAACCCGATATCTTGATTAGAGGGACCAAGGATATACCGTGTTAAACGGCGCGCACGGCTAATTGACCGGTGACGGGATTCATCGATCAATCCAGTCGATCCCGACAGGCGTCAACAAACGTGGGAAAACGAGAGACGCCGAAATGTGTCAGCGTCGACGCCACTTCCAAGATAAAACATTTTAATCTAATGGAAGTGCACGAAGCTGCTGCGAATTAGCTGGGAATACTGGCGGGAATGGCAACCATCTTGTCCAATTTTTACGTGTTTGGTCCTCTTACTGTGTACAGTTCCCCGCGTTCTTTTCGAACCACTTTTCTAATGAGTTTGACCGACATAATGGCCGTACTGCTTTGTACTTAGTGAATGATCAATATTTTTGAAAAAACATGAAAAATATTACTCTCTCTGTCCCATAATAATAGTAGCAAGTGAATATTGAAACGGGAATTACTGGCGAATGCAGATGTAAGTAGGTTTGACAGATCTTCTATACAGGGCGAGTACGAGGAAACAGAACACCTAAATATCTCCGTTACTTTTCGTTGTACAAAAAACTTCTTAGGACAAAGTTACACTGTTTGAAGGGCCACATGTAACAGTTTAAGAGAAAAAATTTCCGAGGCCATTTTTTTATGAGATTTCAGGGTCATCGATATTTTTTAAATGGAATGAGGTATTTTTTATACATCAATCGATGCAACTGGACATTCGTTATAAAAAAGTAACCCATGTATGTAGAAAAGTTAGTAATTCATGAGATGTTTCAATTTAAATAACTCTAAAGCACCATTACTGGCATTTCAACTTCATTTTTTCAATTTCAATTCGTTAATTTCAAATCTTTAATTTCATTTTCAACTTCAATTTTTCAATTTCAACTTCAATTTTAACTCTCCCATTTCAACTCTTCAATTTCAATTTTTCTATTTCAACGTCAATTTTAATATCAACCCTTCAACTTCAAATTTTCAATTTCAACGTCAATTCGTTAATTTCAAATCTTAAATTTCATTTTCAACGTGAATTTTTCAATTTCAATTTACGCTAACAAATAAACGCTAACGTCTTAGTACTAACTATAATGGTGTTTTAGAGTTATTTAAATTGAAATATCTCCTGAACTACTAACTTTTCGCCATACATGGGTTAGTACTTTTTTATAACGAATGTCCAGCTGCATCGATAGATGTACTATAAAAAATACCTCATTCCATTAAAAAAAATATCGATGACCTTGAAATCTCATAAAAAATGACCTCGTAAATTTTTTCCCTTACACCGTTACATGTGGCCCTTCAAACGGTGTAACTTTGTCCTAAGAAGTTTTTTTGTACAACGAAAAGTAACAGAGATATTTAGGTGTTCTGTTTCTTCGGACTCACCCTGTATTTGATATGAGTCTTCTATATTTGAACTTGATCTCCAATATCATATTTGAATAAAAAATCATCTTTGTTTGAATAAAAAAGTTTAAAATGTGCTGTACCTCTTTTACTTGAACTCCTATATTTTGAGACTATCTCATATACATATGTATACATAATTGCCGATCTCACTACTTCTTCGATATTTGGATAAAACATTTCTGGCAACCCTAGCTGTAAGCTATGTTGTAGCGCAAAATTGCGAAGCCTTCAATCAGAATCAATGTTTCATGACATCAGTCATTTGTTTTGACACTTCTTTCAATTTTGATGTTAACCCAATTATTGCGAATTACAACTATTTTTCTAATTTCATCAGCTGATCGAAATCATTGTTTCATTTCAGTTGAATATCAACCCAGTGTAAAAGTAAGACGAAAAAATAAACAAGTTATGCTGGAAGCAACGAAGGACGATGGCTCCAATAATTTTAAGCTCACGCAGGAAGGGAAAGCAAAGCTTCGCAGCCAAGGGATCCTACCGACAAGTTAAAAATGCAGTAACGAAATTATTGAAAAATCCAGAAACTATCTGAACACTCAAGATAAAAGTTACGAGTAATATTTTCAATTTATTGTTTAATGTAATCTATTATAGTTTTTTGATAATAAATGCTGCGTTCTATATTTATTTTCTTTTGCTACTATTATTATGGGACAGAGGGAGTAACACGTTCCGTGCCTACCCGTCTTTGCTCGACGAATAAGCAAACTTATGTGCTTTGTTATTGCATTTTTTATAATGCGAATGGTCAGTTAGGGCGCGTGCCCATCAGGAATCAGATTGGCCAGAGATCTCCCGATCTCCGCAGGCGCGTACATTGTATTTGAACACGACAGCGCCGTTGTTAAATAAACTTATCGAGCATCGGTCCCCAACTCGTCGAACCGGCTCGATCGCGATCGACGATCCACCGCTGAGATAACGCGGTTGGCGTCCGGAAAGCTGGCGCCTTATCATCTTTGCATAGTGGACCATCCGGCCGGCGCGGCGCAGCAACAGAGCTTTTATTTTTCCTGTATCCGGCCGTTTGCGTGCGATAATAAAGCTTACCTCCACGTGTGCGGCGAGAATCCTGAACACGTTTCCCCGCACTGCAAACAGGGCTGGCCCTCCTCTACGTCCGTGATCAGCACGCCCTGCGAAAAACCAAGAAAACCCCTGTCAAAGACGCTCGAAATCCGCCAACTTCACACGCGCCGAACATTCGAACCAGTGAACTCTGTCCATTAAAACATACATTTTTAACTTATAATTATTAGACTGCGGGTGTTTATGCAAAATAAAACTTTTCTTCGTCAACTACAAGATTGTGGAGTCAAATAAAAATTGATTACTTCCTTTAATACTGTTAACAGGATTAATATGTCCGTACCCTTAGATTCTTTGAATGTTCTACCGTTTAAAATTGCGACTGTTCATTTCTGTTATAAATGCATAAAATCCGCAGTCTAATAATTATATGTACATAGTAGACAGTGGAAATAAACAATGGGAAGGAGAGTGATGAGTAGACAGCGGATTTTATGCATTTATGACGAAAACAAGTAGGTGTAATTTAAAACATTGAAGACATTATATTGTATATTATATACTGTTATATTATTTTCAACCTATTAAATATATTAAGAAAGAAAATAAATCTCTGTTCCACTCCAATTTAATTTGTAATTCTCATTTCTTATTTATTCAAACGAGCGAATGGGAAAATGAAAGATTAAGATAGTATTGTATTGGTTCGGTTTATGTAAACCAAATCTAGTTTCTTAGCCATAAGGCTGAAATAACATATATACATATTATTATTGTTATTATTATTGTTAAGTAAATTTTTATTTCAGGATTATATAAAAACAAAAGTTGAAAATTTTCGGTCCCCCAAAGTGAAGTTTAATACATTTTTTAGATAAATGCATAAAATCTGCAGTCTGATTATGAGACTCATGCTTGTTAAAAATGACGGAGAACCTCGCGATAGTGTCATGATAATTACGACACGGTGAAAGGTCTGGATCATCAGAAATGTCAGTCGATGAAGGATTAGAGGAAACCTTCGAATCGATCGAGGGGGATACGGTTCATGGTTTTTATAGTCCGTTTATGGAAAGAAGGGGTGTGAGAGGAATTTTTAATGACAATCGTAATAGGTGTGTATTTCACTCGTCTTCAACGATGACAGAATGGAGTGAACAACTGCTGTGATCATTAGATCGTGGATCTTTATGCAGATATAAATTGTTTAAAAAGCTTCATTCTTCTTGACGCGTTTATGTTCTTAAATTCTTTTCATTTGCCTACTGTGCCAAATTGCTCTAATGATCATTCCCTAATCAAGTGGTCGGCAAACTGTGGCTCTTCCACGAATGACGTGTTTAAACTTAATTTATTGTACTTTAATTTAATAGTATTTTAATACGATTTTCAATCAGTCAGTGTGTTACATCTAAATTCAAATAAACAGCAATTTCTACTCTATTTGAATCAATAAATGAGATTATTATAAAGTATGCGTAGTTTTATTCAGTGTATCTAGTTTTAATTTCTAGAAACAGGATTCTTGTAAAGAAATTTGGCTGTTAAAGGAAATCTAAATCGTTGTATTGCTGATATTTGCCCCTTCTGACTAATGAGTTTGCCGATCACTGGCCTAATCTAATCATATGATACTTTTAGAATGTTCATAGTAGTTCATTCCGACCTTACAACATACAGCCTATTATCCTAGAGCAGGGGTCAGCAACCTTTTGAGTCGGAAGAGTCAAAAATTACAATTTACAAAATTTCAAAGTTTTTAAAGAGCCACAAAATATTTTCTTGCCAACAATAAATAGTACTCGCATAAATAAAGTTATTTGATAAAAAAAAACTAATCTATTTATTCATAAGAAAAAACATCCAGAGAGCCGCATGTGGCTCGCGAGCCGCAGGTTGCGGACCCCTGTCCTAGAGCATGAGGAGTGGGGAATTAGACCAATCATCATTATATATCACTATAATTTCGAAACACGGAGTATAGCAGACTCTTCACTAGAGCCATTCCAGGATAACAGCAACTAAGTTACAGGTAAGAAACATATGTTACGATCATCGTTAAGGTATCTCCTGTTCCCTGCTCCCATTCGCAGCCGAACAAATTTTTTCCATAATCCAGTTTCACAACGATTTATGAAAATGAGAACTTCTAATCCACGGTCTGATAGTTTAACCCAGCGAGAGTCGTGGAGAGAGAGAGAGAGGGAGGGAGGGGGGAAAAAAGAGTATAGAGGAAAATTGAATCATCCTCTGGCGGCGCTCATAATAACGTGCGAAGCGGGACAAGGTCGGAGCTCGAGTCCGGTAATTGGGAAAAGTTTTTAATTGTTTAGCCGCTGGCTGCCAGCGGCTCGCCACGTTCGACGATCGCGACCACTTTTCGACTTGTCCATTCCGCTTTCGTGAGCTCGGCGTAATCGAAACTCGGGATCAATCGTTTCCTAAACCATCTGTTATCAATAGACTGCGGATCTTTATGCAAAATAAAAAATGTTTGCAAATGATTGCACGACACAGGCAGCCAAATAAAAATTGTATTCTTCTTTTAATTATTCTATTAAGCTGAAACTAATACGTTGATGTGCTTAAATATTTTTAACATGTCCACTGCTTTAAATTGTACGTGTCCATTTTTGTCATAAATGCATAAAATCCGCAGTCTAGTTATCAACAATCTTTCGATTTAATGAAATTATAGTAAAATTATTCGGAGACTCTATGACTTCTTTTTTGGTACATTGTTTTATCGTCCCGTAAAGAAGGTAACGCACCTTCATCTAATGAAACATTTTAATGATGGAAACGTGATAACTAATTTAACCCTTGTGTAGCCAGTGGTATCCGGGTACCCATTTACTGCATTTCTTTCAACAACTTGTTCATGTTCCTCTAAAAATATTATAAAACTTCTGTGAATGTGCATTCTTTGCTCGCTAATATATTAATTTATAGTTTTAAAATAAGAATTTGTGTAAACATATTCAATACTCTATTATTAGATGACTCTATTACTCTATTATTATTATTATTATATTTATTATTATACAATTACTATATAATTAAGTAATCAATACATTTTGGTTGGCTACATAAGGATTAACCTACCACTTCTAGTAACACCAGCAAACCAAATGACGCGACACACAGCAGGCGAAACTGCCAATCTAGCGGGTCTGTTTCAACAAAACTGTTTCAGCATAATTTTAAGATTTAAAGTCATAGTAAAGTAGGTCAATGTATTCGTCTTGACGTTAGCTACAACAATATGTAACAAAAAATACACAGTGGCATTGAACAAATTTAGGTGACCATAATGTTTCCTAATTTTTTTCTATTCAGGTTTATAGACGACAGAATATCGATTAACTCGGAAATGCTCGATTAACCCTCTCGGTCACGAATTATTTTTTTCAATATAAGGGCAACGTTTACAAACAATAAAATTTACCGGATTTAGATACACCAAGCATGTCGGCATCCGGTGCATTTCTCAAAGAAGAATTTCCTAGATCATGGATTTTAGAAAAAGAGGCTCGGTATCCGATATGGAATTACCAACGTGCTAAAATTGCTGAAAGAAAAAAGTAGTCTATCGGCAGATGTGGAAGGCCGCCTGAAGACAACAAAATATTTCTCCAGGTTTTTTCGCGAATTGCCAGTCGATTGTGATCCAACGCAATACTCTAAGAAGAATTTCCTAGACCTTGGACTTTAGAAAAAGCGTCTCAGTATCCCAGGATTCTAAATCTATCGACAAAACAGCGACGGGATGGTGCAGTGTGATTCTCGAGGAAGCTCCCGGTGAAAAGGTCGAGCGGATCGTGATCGTGATCGCTCCGCGCTGGATCGCGTTAGATCGCACATTACATTCGCGGTTCGAAAGTCATTATAGATTATATTCGGCAATAATTTTTATATTTCCTGGGTGAATGAACATTCTATTATCGAATTCTAATGTGATTTCACACATCTGGATCATCATCAAAATTGAACTTTGTCCAGATAGATGCTAGATCGTGGAAATAGCCCACTGTGCGGCAGACCGATTCGACGAAAGAGTAGATTTCCTCGGTTTTATCTTACGGGGAGCATACTGTGCGACACTTGGAGGATCTCCGGGGTCTAGCAAAATCGTTTGGCGAGCCGTTTATCGGTAGATAAAGGGAAGATGGAAACGGCCGAAGCGCGTTGGATGCGTTCAAGAACCTTCCGGCCGGCATATATGGTCGGTCCGCCCACGTGGAACGGCTCGGCGGCAGCCGCATCGCCAAATATCGAGTAGACGAGAGGCACACACGCGATGGAAAATATGTGAATCGACGGTGTCTCTAGCTGTCTATATATAGTAATCCTGAATAATGATCTACGCGGCCGAGCGCCGGCTCGGTCCCCTCCGTCTAATTAACATATTTTTCGTCCTGACTCACGAGTGAAAGGACCACGGGTACCCCCGTTTTTCTCCGACACGGCCAGCTGGAGATCACCTGGGACACCTTCTCGCGTATCTTTCCGCTTGAATTATTCATTTGTGTCCACGGTTTCGGGCGGATCGCCGCTTCGGAACGTCCACGCAGATTAAAACGATGCTACTGAAAGAGAACTGGACCGGATGTGTACGAATAAGATCTCATCTAACTCCTCTCATCTTCTCGAGCCAATCAAACTTGTGTCGAACATACCTCTCTTCTGAAATGTTTCTAATTAACTTTCTATTGATTCAATCAAATCTTTGCCGTTATTAGAAAATGATGAAAGCTCCGATAGGATAAAGAATGTTCGCAGTCTATTGATCAGATTAATTGCAAGGATCTTTATGCAAAATAAAAATTGTCTTCATAAATTGTACAACACAGGAGCCAAATAGAAATGTAATTTTTTCTCTAATGATATTAATCAGCTGAAACGAGTATACATTGATATTTTTAAATCCTTTTGATCTGTCCACTGCTTTGAATTGCACATACTCATGTTTGCTATAAATGCATAAAATCCGCAGTCAATCACTATTTTGTATTTGATATACTCATTTTCTACTTGTAGTCTATTCACTTCTTTCGCTATTAATTTTAATCAGCTTTCTGTCATCCTATTTCGTTCTGTCCATTTCCAAAGAAGCAACGTATGAACTTAGTTATTCATTTTTCCATCGTATTGTTCTTCGTGATACATAAATCATGAGTCTGCGTAACAGGAAAGTAGGAACCTTGGGCAATTAATTATGTCATACTTTCGCAACGTATAGATCCAAGCAGAATTAAATTTCAAAAACGAAAGATACCTTCCTGAACCAACTCAATTTTTCATTTGATTTCAACTTGGTCCCTGGTAGAAACAGAACCTCACTCTTTCAAAACCAAAAAACTCTCAATCTACAAAATTCAAACTCTCAAACAAACAAGACCCATAACGAAAGAAGCAGTGTACAATTATGAAGCAGTACACAATTACAATAGAAGATCGAGTAAACTCCTGCGATTGGCGAATTATAGGATCGGGCCTATCTATCGGGATTCCTCGATCCGCAGGCCTGTTAATTCCGACTTAAATCGTCCGGGTTTGTTGTTCTCTCCATTCTCGGGTACGAGAATACGCGTGACGCAGCTTAGTATGCGAACGGAGGCAAACGATTGCGTCACTGCTCTCCCTGACGTGGCAAAAATCATCGAAATTAAAATTCCCCGACATCGTATGATTCGACTAGAATTTCGAGCCGGTTCCATCGGCACTCGCGTCATCGATTGCAATGGCAGACGCCGATCATCCCGATCCCGGACACAAAGGCTGCGGAATTTTTTCCACCGAGAGGAAAGATGTGATCCGCGGGCTGCGTGCGTGTCCTACACGCGGCGCGACCATTCCGCTTGTGGGCGGCCCGCTGACATTTCCATGACGCGTTGCCCAATAGACCGCGGAATTACGTAAGGACATTGAAAACCTGGGGGCTACTCTAGGCTACCTGCTCGACAAAATCGGTTCTCTGCCATTTTTTCAAAACATAGAGAAAATTGACCGAACTACGGCGCTTTGAAGCTTAGAAAGTGAATTTTGTCAGTGTTAGGAGAACTGACTGCCACAGTGTTGAAATTTGAAGAGTCGACACAAAATTTCATAGTCACCTTTAGTACACCTGGAACTACCGGTAGAACAATAATTAAATGCAGGCAATCTTCTGTCTGTACACCTGGAGCTACTGGTAGAACAATAATTAAGTGCAGGCAATCTTCTGTTTTAATTTTATAGATCGCAAAAGATCAAAAACGATGAATTTGATCAGTACTGTGTTGGTAAATTGACTGCCACAGTGTTGAAATTTGAAGAATCCACTCGAAACTTCAAAGTCACCTTTAGTATACCTGGAGCTACTGATAGAACAATAATTAAGTGCAGGCAATCTTCTGTTTTAGTTTTATAGATCGCAAAAGATCAAAAGCGATGAATTTGACCAGAATTGCTGGTAAATTGACTGCCACAGTGTTGAAATTTGAAGAATTGACTTGAAACTTCATAGTCACCTTTAGTACACCTGGAGCTACTGGTAGAACAATAATTAAGTGCAGGCAATCTTCTGTTTTCATTTTATAGATCGCAAAAGATCAAAAACGATGAATTTGATCAGTACTGTGTTGGTAAATTGACTGCCACAGTGTTGAAATTTGAAGAATTGACTTGAAACTTCATAGTCACCTTTAGTACACCTGGAGCTACTGGTAGAACAATAATTAAATGTAGGCAATCTCCTGTTTTCGTTTTATAGATCGCAAAAGATCAAAAACGATGAATTTGATCAGTACTGTGTTGGTAAATTGACTGCTACAGTGTTGAAATTTGAAGAATTGACTGAAACTTCATAGTCACCTTTAGTACACCTGGAGCTACTGGTAGAACAATAATTAAGTGCAGGAAATCTTCTGTTTTCATTTTATAGATCGCAAAAGATCAAAAACGATGAATTTGATCAGTACTGTGTTGGTAAATTGACTGCCACAGTGTTGAAATTTGAAGAATTGACTTGAAACTTCATAGTCACCTTTAGTATACCTGGAGCTACCGGCAGAACAATAATTAAGTGCAGGGAATCTCCTGTTTTCGTTTTATACATCGCAAAAGATTAAAAACGATAAATTTGATCAGTACTGTGTTGGTAAATTGACTGCTACGGTGTTGAAATTTGAAGAATTGACTGAAACTTCATAGTCACCTTTAGTACACCTGGAGCTACCGGCAGAGCAATAATTAATTGCAGACAGTTTCTTGTTTTACGTTTACAGGCCGCAGAAGATTAACATCGAGCGAAAAGATCGATACGGTAATGTTCGAACAGTTATGATTTCTTTAATTCTTATTCCCTTTTTATTGTGGCATTCTAATTGTACCCGAGCCATACTAATTATACCTGCGGTACTGATTACAGCTACCGTTACAGCAATCATACCAAATAAGACGCTAAATTCCAGTCGAACTGAAGTATAAGGCTCGTAGTAACCATTTGAGCACTCCTTTTACTACTACAGCTCAATTTGAATTTGATCCTAATCAAAAAATTTAATCTTGCTGAAACCTGTACAAAAGAGAGTATCTGAAAGTTTTTAAACTGAAAAGTTTCACAGTTCTCCGCGGGAAAAAATCGCAATGTCCACGTCATCGATCCTTTTTTCCAAAAGAAATGTTCATCGATCAATAGAAGGATTATCAGTGATTTTCATTGGAGAATTCCGAGGAGAGATGGTGATCAGGAGGCCGAAGCTTGAAAATGGAAGGAGAACGGTCGCGAGAAAGTAAACGTTCGCTATCAACACGAAAAAGAAGTTCGACTACCAACCGTATCGATTAAAGGATTAGCGAGACCGTTGACAACCGGGCCACCGGACGGTTCACTTTCACCCCGATCGATCTATAGCCGGCTCTCGATTATGATTTCGGTGTGCGCTATCAAACGAAACATTGCGCAGGAGAGGTAGAATTGCACGGTTCTTGTTTGGTTGTTTGCCCGCGCGCTCGCGTTCGCGAGAAAACCAGTCGCATGGGGTTGGATTGGAATGAAAAAAATTTCACTCGTCTACTATGAATTTAATCAAAACTTTCTACATTGGCTCCGCTCATATGCGCTCGTATGTCCGATAATCCTACAGAGATAAACGAGTAATTACGTTCATGATTACTTTCACTTGTTTCGTACATGTTCGGTCGGTTTCATCGCGGCCGGACAGCCGAGTATCGCGCGGATGCGAGCCGCGTGATGCAACTCGCGGAAACCGTTGCTTTGAAGTGCACTTCTGGCTGAGCAAAAGTCGAAATTAAGGTTTTGGAAATGTGCATTATACTACAAATAACTTGCTTCGAAATTTATAGCAAACTTTTGTAGATTTACGAATAACTAGATCGGTATCGATCGAACGGTGCAGAGAAGATTGGTAAATGCACATTAGAAAGTGCAACGAACAGAATTTAAGCACAACGTTTCCTGTGTTATTGTACGTCAAAGTGGGAAGAAAATGATCGAAAGATATTGTAAAAATATTATGAAACACAGTAGAAGAAAACCGATAAGAAATATTGTGAAAATATTCTGAGGAACAATCTTCAAATACAAAACCAGCATAAAAAAAATTGACAAAGATCATTTTGCTCAGCTAGAATCACATACTGAAGCAGTGCAATGTTAGGCACCAGTGAGAAACTCGCGATTCGATCGGCGAGCTGGAGGGTTACATATGTTTGATAGGCATTAAACGAATCTATCTTGAACTATATTTTTGACTAATTCTTGTATATTGTCTATAATTCAGAGAAAATATAATTCCAAAATGACCGATAAAATTCGCCCAATCTCGCTGAAACTTTAAGGAAACCCTCTCCGAAGACAAAACGCGTATACATATGCTGCTTCTCAATGAGCCCATCCACACAGAAAATCAAACATACGTAACCCCGGAGGAGAACCGTTCACAGCATGATCCACCACCACACTCCGCGCACGTAAGCTTGTTCCGTCTTTAGGCCTGGGTAGCACCATGATCACCAGTAGCAGCATCGTCATCGATGAAAATCAGAGGAACCGAAAATCCTGACTCGACCAATGAACGACTCTCCCTCCATCCCTCTCCCTCTCTCATCTCCTCCATCGATTAATGAAAATCGCTTCTCGCTTCTGAACCATAAACGACTGATCGAACGCGATTGACTCATGAAAATGCCATACCCCTTCGCGATAGTTCCAGATTCTCCGGGACGGTGTGGTAACGCCTCGTCCCGGGGGGAAAGGGTCCCTGGGCCTCTGTCGACGAGGATCCTCGTCGTCGTCCTCCTCGGCCTCGTCCTCGCTGTCCTCTTCGTCCTCGAAACGCCTGCGTCTGCCCGCGTGCAGCTCCTGCGCGGGACGTCGTCGACGTCTTCTCTCAACGGTGGCCTCAGGACTAGATCTGATCCTGATGATCGTCGCGCCGTTCCTCTCGCGAGTCGACGACACTCTGCCATCCGGATCCTTCGATTGATCCGCGTCCCCCAGAGCATAAACAGTGGAATACTCATTCCGCTGTTTCTCATCGGTCAAAACCTCGCCGGGTCTCTTCTCTCTAATTTCGAGGTAGGACCCCATTTCCGGGGAAGGATCTCGCTCGATTTCGGAATGTCCTTCGGGATTAGATCGATACTTGCTGTTCTCTCTCAGATACGTCGCAGCGAACAGCCTGTTGCTCTCGTGCCAGGAGTTGGAGTCGAAATCCTCTCGATCCTTGCAATTTTCTCGACAATCGTCTCTTTTCGGGGGACTCAGGGGCTTGGAGTGTCTGTCCGACTTCCTATCGAAGGAGTCATGGCTCTTACTCCGGAGGGACGCTCTCCTCTTTGCAGAGGAGTCCCGGTCCTTCGAGGGACTTCTTCTGTCTTGATCCAGGACCTCCTCGTTTAAAACCTCGCCTTCCGTTTGATACGAAGCCGGGAGGAATTCAACGTAACGACCGTTGGCAGAGGTCCTTTGTCTCGAATCGTCCAAACTGCGGAAGACCACCTTGCCAGGCTCGTTGCTATCATTTTTGTAAGAGATCCTTTGACTCAGATCCTCCTCCTCGTCGTCGTGGTCCTTGTACGAAATCCCGGCGAACTCCACCGTTTTCTCTTTAAACGAGTTTTTCTTGGCAACGTCGCGATGCTTGAAACCGACTCTGCCCGTTTCCGCCTCCTGCTCCTTCAACGAGTGGACCCTCTGCCCCTCGTCCTGCTCCTTGAACGTTATCTTGCTCACCCCGTGTCCTTTCGCGTTCTTTCTCTCCTCCTCGTTCTCGCAGTTCCGCGTCGAGATTCGCCCGTAATCCGAGCCCTGATCCTTCAACGAGTTCTTCCTGGCCGGCTCGAATACTTGCTCCTTGAACGAGCCTCTCCTCGACACCTGTTCCTGATCCTTCCGAAAGTACTTCTCAGTGTCCTGGTTCTTGAACGAGTTCTTCCGGTGAACGTCGTTCTCCTTCAACGAAGTTTTTCTGTTCAAGCTCGACTCTCGACTTTTCTTCGCGTCCCCGCTCTTGAAGGAGCTTTTCCTCGTTACCTGACGATCCTGGTCTTTGAACGACTCTTTCCTGCTTAGATCGCCGGCTGAGTCCTTCAAAGAAGGTCTTCTGGGCGAGTCTAGGTCCCTTCTAGGCTCCAGAAGCGCCCGCTCGTATCTCTGTATCCTAATGTCGAAATCTTCAGGGTTCCCTTCGTAGGCGTAACTCCTTCGTTTGGGACTGTCCTTTCTGCGAGGAGGATCGTCCTCCATCTCTCTAGATCGCCTATGACTCTTCTCCAAACCGTACAGATCACTTTTATGTCGTAATCCCCGAGTCTCTTCGCTTTTCCGCGAGTCCTCGTTCTTTTCGCCAATTACTTCGCCGGATTTGTCGAGCCTCCGATCGACGGAGCGACTTCTGCCGTCCTCGAGATCGTTCCTGTCACCTTCCCGCACCCTAGATCTCGCCGTCCTTCGATTCTCCCTTCTATCCTCCTTCTGACTCCCGAATTCTCTGTCGCAGTCCTCGCGATCCACTCGATTATCGCCTCGACTCGTGCTCTTCGATCTATACTCGTCCTTCTCCGGGCTGAGGGAGTCCCGATCCCTCTTCGACTTCATCTTCTCCTCCTCCCGACACTTGAACCGCTCGATCATCGCCCGGATCCGTCGATCGGGCGATCTCCCGTCCACAGCCAGGCTCTCGATCTCCCTCAGAAGCAGGTCCCTTTCGTCGATCGGCTGGGAATCGTTTTTCCGATGCGTTTTCAACGATACCTTCGCGTCGGATCCTTCCCAGGTGTCTTTCCTCCTGGATCTGTGCGACTGGTCCCGATCGACGGATTCGGTTCTTCCTCGATCATCCTCCCGACGGTCGTGTTTCGCGAAATCGTTCTTGGACCGTCCGTTCGTCAGACGCGAGTCCTCGAAACGATCCGGTTGCTTCCTCGAGCCGAGTCTGTCGTCCTGAACGATGTCCTTGATGTCCCAGGCGCCGAAGTGCTCCCTGCTCTTTTTGTAGAGCTGATCCGCGTCGTCGGGCGATCGGTCTTTATGGTCGCGGCCATTTTTGGCCTCGTCGTTCTGCCTGGTCATCCCGAAATGGTACCGATTCGTGCCGTTCTTGTACGATTTCAAATCCTCGCGGAAATGATCTCTCCTCACCGCGACGTCGGAATTATCCTTCGCGGAACCTCGTAGCCTGGACGACATATCGCCACTGGTTCTATCACTGCAGCCGAGTACGATAGGACAACGTCTCTCACTATAACTGTCCACCGTCACGCTCGAAACTGTTCAAGGCTCCGTGACGGTTTGTTCGCGACGGAAGAAGTGCGCACGGTCCCGATCACCACATGTCCACGTCGCGGGGATCGTCCGGATCCAGGGATCTATCGATTCCTCGACGTTGCGAGCGGCATCGACCCGTCGAGGAACTGGTCGCGCGTTTCGAATCCACCGAAGCCAACGGGAACGAGTGACGACGATCGATCGTCGACTTGGTCGTCGTCGGTCTCATCGATCTCCGCGGATCGACTGATGGAGATCTCTCGCGATCGAGTCCGCAAAGGAGCAGAGGACTCTTTCCAGCTCGTGCTGCTCGCCAGGCGACGAAGGATCCCTTTCGGTGTCTGGGCCTCCTTTTTCGCGAGAGACCAAGCCGGCTCTGTTCTGAAGGAACGAGCGGAGCAGACGACCCTGAAAGTCGTCTGTGGACTTTCACGAACGCGAGCACTTTGCCGGTCGAAGTCACCACGAGAGTGTGCACCGGAGGAGAGCGTGTTCCTCCTCTCCCTCTCCCCTCGACATGGACGGGGCTCCCTTCCTCGATTCCTTCTACCTTCCTCCTCCTCCTCCTCTTCTCCTTCTACTCCTTTTCCTCCTCCTTACCCCTTTCTCCTCCTCCCTCCCCAAAGTGCCCCCCTTTCGTCCTCTGGCAAAGCGTATACAGTATACAGTATACAGTATAACAGCCGCCGCCGCCTCCTACTTCTTCTTCTTCTTCTTCCTCGCTGTCCTCTGTCTCCAGCGGACGGTCGGTCCTCCTCGAGGCGAGGCAAGGTAAAGCGAGGCGAGGCGGACCACTCGATTCTCCCGTTAATCCAGCTCCTTCGCGGTCTCCTCCCGATATCAACCGCGACACCGGCCACGTGAGGTCGAATTCCCCCGAGTTCACCGGGATTCTAGTATTCCCGAGGATCGACTCGGAATGCCCTCCGAATTTCGTGGAATACTTCATTCGTTTTGGACCTTTTTTCCCGGATGTACTGCGAACCAGTCAAGTTTGATCGCAGGTACGGCGAAAAGCCAAACCGGCAAACAAAAATTCCAGAAAGAGAAAATGCTGGACTAAACCATGGATAGTGCTTGCGGTCGGATCTAACGAATGAGTATATTGTACAAACAATACCACTCCTAGAGTATAATTTCTATATATTTAACGATATACAGGGTGTGGCGCAGGACCGGCTCCACGATTTTTCAGGTACTTCCGAATAATGCAAATTACGCCTCGTAAACGTAACAATAGGACTTTTGAGGGCGATCGCGGCCTATGTTGATCGTTTATCCAGCGCTTTTGACTACTGAAAAATCCCATCTTTGCATTATCGAGAAATACGGAGGCGCATGCAATCCTGGAATGTTAAGGAACATCAGACCGTTTAAGGGATGAAGGGTTTCAAATAATAGTCTAATTAATAGTAAAAATTGTAATTTTTGGGCTAGAGGTAAGCCCCGTTGCTTCAGAGAACATAATTTTCAAGAAAAATGTACAATAAGCAACATCGGTTGATCAAGCCCAAATTTCTGAAGTCTAGATCATCTGAAGGCCATAGAAGGTCGTTGAATTTGTTTCTTAAACAGCAATAACCCTACGAAGTCAAACATATAGGGTACCATTTAAAAAAGTCAAGGTGACCTTGATTTCTTATCGAACAAAATAGTTCCTGTAATTTTCTATATTTCAACATGTAACCGACTAAATATTGATTAACTTTCGTAGGAAAAATTTGTTGTCAGACTCTTGGAAGTACATGAAAAATCGTGGCGAAGGTTACGTGCCAAACCCTGTACAATAATAATAATTTGGTCAATTAATTTTGTAATAAAAATCAAAAAATCGGTGTCAATATATAAATATCATTAAATTGTTAATATATTTAAATTCCCGCCCATTGTTCGATTTATGTATACAATGTGTAAATATATGTATACAATGGCATATAAAACTAACCAGAAGATTCACAGCTATACGAATGGCGTTCGTGTGCTGATAGTTGCTCGCCGAAAGAAAAATTGAACGTGTCCATTTGCGAGTTTCAACTCATTGTTCGCTCTCCGAGAGAGTTCTTCGTGCAGCTCTTCGATAGTTTTACTCTCAGATGGACACGTACCTTTAGACGTGGCCCCAGACTCGTCCCTGTCCCCCTGATCCTTTTTCCCGCGAGTGTCTCCGGATCACCGGTTTCCCCGTCCTCTTATCGACAAGATGTAATCGCGTAATTATCGCTCGCGCGATCGGAAGCCGCAAATTACACCGAAACTGCGCCGGTAAATTGATACAGTGTCCCGTACGCGGAGGCTGTCTAATTACAGTGATCTCGCTCTCGACAGCAGCCCAGCAGCTCTTCTAATCGGCTATCGTTTTCTATAGCGCTCCTGGAGAGAGAGAAATAAGGAGACAAGCTTTCCATCGGTGTTTTCTCGTCCCACGTATCCCGGGAGATCGGAGTCGAGGACCTTGGGGAAAAATCGCGGGACATCGTCGCAGCTGACGAGAGTCCCTAACGAGTCCTCGGACGAGTCCTCGGACGAGTCCTTAACGACTCCTGGAGGACGGGAAGGACGAAAGTATCCGGTTGGATCGACGTTTAATACCCGTTCGAAGCAGCGACGTGAAAAACGTCGCCTATCCACTCGCCAGGATCCTCGAGAGCCGAAACACCTCTCGAGGCTCTTCAACTCTTATCTCGGAACGATAAAATTCCGCGTTTCCACGGTACAACTATGCTCGACCGTAATGGGAGAGTCTCGAAATCTCTGTAAGCGGAAGAGGAGACTCGCGAAACTGGTTGCGAACTTCTTGACTCACCGGCTCTCAGAAAAATCAACCAGGAAAACGAACGAGAAAAATCACCGGGCCTTACTCGGAAACACCGTCAAGGTGGATTCTCTTTCGGGCGAACGAACTCTGATGATTCATAATTCGAAATAAAGTCCAGAGGAACCACTAAAGAACATTCTTTCCTTGTTCTCTAGCCATTCAAGGACGACATCGGTTCACTATACTCCCTACTAGCTTTTATGGTTGGCCAACGGTGGCCAACGATTGAAAGTTTTGTCTATCCCCCAACATAGGACCTACGACGAGAACTTATGACGATATGCCATCGAATATCCAACGTTGGGCCTACAATTATTATGGTTGGTTAATTAACAAGAAATTTACGTACGATAATACTACGTTGGCCCAACCAATGTTTACTAACATTTAAATATCGTACTTCTTACAGACGTTAGAAACGTTGCTTCTACTAAAAGTTTATTAATTAATATATTCAAAATTGATTGTTTTGTTTTCTTATTTATAGGATATATTTGTATATTCGCAATTTTTTACTGTCGCGCAATGGTGGCCCACTAAAGTTTTATTGTGTGCAGCCTTAGAATTTGTTTATGTAATATATTTATGTAATATATGAAAACCCTTTTAGGTTTCTTCAGAATGGTCCTTCGTTTTTTAGATATTTTTTTATTTAAATTTGTTGGCGTATCTAGTAGCTCAGATCATAGCATCTACGTGCAAACACCTGTGTCAGGTCCGACGTGGCTATTACGTTTTTTCCTTTTTTCCCCCAACTTTTACCGTGGAAATACCTCGTTTATATGTACAGGGTGTCCCAAAATTCCTGAACTTCCTGGGAATGGCAGGTTCCTGAGACCATTTTAAGCGATATTTTCCTTTGCAAAAATGTTATCCGCGGCTTTGTTTACGAGTTATTAACGAAAAACACGGACCAATCAGAGCGCGACCTAGACGCGAGTTGGCACAGTCGGCCTGGCGCGTCAACTGTCCATTGGCCGACTGTGCCAACTCGCGTCTAGGTCGCGCTCTGATTGGTCCGTGTTTTTCGTTAAAAACTCCTAAACAAAGCCGCGGATAACATTTTTGCAAAGGAAAATATAGCTTAAAATGGTCTCAGGAACCTCCCATTTCCAGGAAGTTTAGGAATTTTGGGACACCCTGTATATTATTTATGATATGCTGAACAAATGACCGCGAAAGAAAAGCTTAGAATAATATGTTACTAGGGCTACCTCTAACAAATATTTAAAAATTGATTGTGCGAGGTCAAATTGTTAGATACGATACACTTTCATACTTTAGATTTAGATCATCTCATTTTCGTCACAATAAAATCGGCGATCTACAATCGACCCTGAGGCCCGTGGTGCCTGGGTCGAGGAGTACGTCGATGGCTGGTTAATGAGACAGGATAATTCCATTTAAACGGAGCGAGGCTCTCGTTAGGGCCCGAGACAATGAGGCCGGTGAGGGGTGAAATATTGCGCCGTGTCCTCCGCCGATCGTCGATCGTCGATCGCTGCACCTATGGCACAATTTACAGCGGGCCGCGATTTATCGCGCGTGGGCGACCGGCTCGTTGTAAATCGGACACAGACGGATAATTTTCGACCGGGTTCCAACGGGCGTGCCTCGGCTTCAAAAGATACTGGTGTATGTGTATGTGTGCGTGTGTGTGCTCCCCTTCTACCGATATATATTATATATGTATATACCGATATACTATATGTATATCGCTCGTTAATCGGCGCAGCGTCCCCTAAGTGGGCTTTCACTGTTGCGCCACGGCGAACAATCGCCCGTGGCTCGCGTTTCTCGTTCGCGATATGAATTACGACAATGACACGCTGATATCTTGATCAATCTCGCCGATCCGAGTAGTCGGCTGCCGTGTCGCGTGCCCTAGGACCTTGGAAGCATATTTCACGGTGCTCCAGAACAGCCTATTAACAGCTCGGAATCGATCCTGCCTCTGCTGTCTACTCGCCAGTTTGTTGTCCCCCAGTCATCATTTATCTAGTATGTGAACAGGGCTTGTGTCTTTCTCAAAGTCCTGAAAGTCTTGAAGTTCTAAATGTCCTGGAAGTCTTGAAAGTCTTAAACCCCTGAAAGTCTGAATACCCTGAAAGTCTTGAAGTCATGACAATCTTGAAGTCCTAGAAAACTTGAAGTTCTGCAAATTTTGAAGTCCAGAAAATTTTGAAGTCCTGGAAATCTTGAAGTCTTGAAAATCTTGAAGTCCTGAAAGTCTTGAAAATCTTGAAGTCCTGAAAGTCTTGAAAGTTTGGAAAGTCTTAAAGCCCTGAAAGTTTTGGAGGTCATGGAGCCCTGAAAGTCTTGAAAGTCATGAAACCCTAAAAGTCTTGAAAGTCTTGAAGTCCTGAAAGTCTTGAAAGTCATGAAGTCCTGAAAGTCATAAAGTCCTGAAAGTCATAAAGTCCTGAAAGTCATAAAGTCCTGAAAGTCATAAAGTCCTGAAAGTCATAAAGTCCTGAAAGCCTTGAAAATCTTGATACCCTGAAAGTCTTGAGGTCATGATAGTCTTGAAGTCCTAAAAGTCTTGAAGGTCTTGAAACCCTGAAAGTCTTGAAAGTCATGAAGTCCTGAAAATCTTGAAGTCCTGGAAATCTTAAAGTCCTGAAAGTCTTGAAGTCCTGAAAGTCTTGAAGTCCTGAAAGTCTTGAAAGTTTTGAAAATCTTAAAGCCCTGAAAGTCTTGAAGGTCTTAAAGCCCTGAAAGTCTTGAAGGTCTTGAAGTCCTGAAAGCCATGAAAATCTTGAAGTCCTGAAAGTCTTGAAAGTCATGAAGTCCTGAAGTCTTGAAAATTTTGAAGTCCTGAAAGTCTTGAAAATTTTGAAGTCCTGAAAGTCTTGAAAATTTTGAAGTCCTGAAAGTCTTGAAAGTTTTGAAAGTCTAAAGCCCTGAAAATCTTGAAGGTCTTGAAGTCCTGAAAGCCTTGAAAATCTTGAAGTCCTGAAAGCCTTGAAAATCTTGAAGTCCTGAAAGCCTTGAAAGTCTTGAAGTCCTGAAAGTCTTGAAAGTCATGAAGTCCTGAAAGTCATAAAGTCCTGAAAGTCATAAAGTCCTGAAAGTCATAAAGTCCTGAAAGCCTTGAAAATCTTGATACCCTGAAAGTCTTGAGGTCATGATAGTCTTGAAGTCCTAAAAGTCTTGAAGGTCTTGAAACCCTGAAAGTCTTGAAAGTCATGAAGTCCTGAAAATCTTGAAGTCCTGGAAATCTTAAAGTCCTGAAAGTCTTGAAGTCCTGAAAGTCTTGAAGTCCTGAAAGTCTTGAAAGTTTTGAAAATCTTAAAGCCCTGAAAGTCTTGAAGGTCTTAAAGCCCTGAAAGTCTTGAAGGTCTTGAAGTCCTGAAAGCCATGAAAATCTTGAAGTCCTGAAAGTCTTGAAAGTCATGAAGTCCTGAAGTCTTGAAAATTTTGAAGTCCTGAAAGTCTTGAAAATTTTGAAGTCCTGAAAGTCTTGAAAATTTTGAAGTCCTGAAAGTCTTGAAAGTTTTGAAAGTCTAAAGCCCTGAAAATCTTGAAGGTCTTGAAGTCCTGAAAGCCTTGAAAATCTTGAAGTCCTGAAAGCCTTGAAAATCTTGAAGTCCTGAAAGCCTTGAAAGTCTTGAAGTCCTGAAAGCCTTGAAAGTCTTGAAGTCCTGAAAGCCTTGAAAATCTTGAAGCCCTGAAAGTCTTGAAGTCCTGAAAGCCTTAAAAATCTTGAAGCCCTGAAACTCTTGAAGTCCTGGACGTTTCCGAAGTTTCTTCAGCGGAGACATTGAATCGAAAATCTCCAGCAACTTATCCAATGATAGCGAGCAAGGACCATTCGTCTTCCGTCGAAGAAGATGCACTGAGAGACGGCCTTGATTTCTCGTTTCTGCGTACGGGAAGATCGTTCGTGAAATCGATCGCTGGCTTTAGCCTACATAACCAATACGCCTCTCTCTCTCTCTCTCTTTCCCTTGCTCTCTTTTCGTACTCTCAATGCCGCGCGCACTTTTACCTCGGCTCCTCGCGAACAATTAACCAGGACGCAAAAATCCGAAATTCGCCGTCCGTCCGTATTCACCGTTCCGAATCGCACGTTACGGTACCGGGAATAAATCTACGGAGTCTCCTAGCCCGAAGCAGTTTCTGGAACTGTTAGATTCAGTCGTTGACAGTTCGCGGACTGTTGAGATTGCCCCGCGGTCCGCGATTCACAGTTCTCTCGCGGTTGGAAATTCATCGGGCAATTAGCGGCGAGCGGAGCGCGAAGCGGAACTTAATTGCCGCGCGTTTAGAACGCCGCGCCGGGGACCCGTTAAACGGTCGACACGTACTTGGAAACGGGTCTCCTCGGGTTCTGGGGACCGTAGAGCAGAATCGAGCCTCGCCAGTCCACCGTCCCTGACCGGCACAGGAAACAGGGTGCAGCCTTCTGTTCGGACACCTGCTCGCTCGTTCGCTCGCTCGCTCGTTCATTCGATCGCGAAGGGCTTCGAGGCGTCTCGGCACACGAAGCTGTGTTCGATCACCTGGCTTCGAAACGCATGTTGCTCGATACGCCTTCGCTTCCGAGAGAAACAGGTGTTGCCCCTGGGTATGCTCGCGCGAGCGCGACCATCTTCTTACCTTCCAACATTTCTTGATCTCCGGAAACCACATCATGTGCTTCAGCATCCGGAAAATTCGGGAATGTTTACTATCTCGCAGTTAGAGTGGGATGAACAGCTATGATATTCTCCCAGAAACATTGTTTATCTTACTACAACTTTAAGTCCGCGTAGAATTTTGCAGGAAGTTCCTTCAAAGAACAGATCTGGAAATTCTGGATTGACGAGTCGAATGGAAAAGGACCTATCGCAGTGGACGGTCTGGGGATTTTCTCCAGCCAGGAGTCTCAGATTGTGATTTCTGTAGAAGTGTTGGGTACAGCCCTGCGTGTGGGCCGCGACAAGGTCCTGTCACAACGCCCCCGCCGTTTCGCGCCGAGAGCTCTCTAACCGCGGCGGTGAACGGGGCCTTACGCTCGTATCGACCTTTTCGCCCGAAATGGTGAGACCGAGGGTATCCATCGAATCGACGGTTTACTCTTCGATTATCTGTGTCACGGAGAGTAGTCCCGTCCCCGACGCGACGCGACACTCCGAGCAAAACGATCGAGAGAGGCTCCCGTCGCCCGCGACATCCTTCCGAACACATACATATCGATTCCTTTTTTTTTCTACCTCTCTCGAACTCGTGCTCCGTCTCGATTCCAACACGCTCTTGCTCCGCCTAGCCAGAAATGTTTATAGAGATACCATAGTTCGAACAGTTTACTCTTCGTTCAAGCTCGCAATGGATTGCGTGTCCCGCGGCGTAACAGAATCTGCACCCACATGCATATTTCTCGGATTCAAGGGCGGGAGTTGCCACCATTTCAACGCGTCGCGTCGTCGCGTCGCTCTCTCGCGTTCCCGCGATAATTAGTCGCCGCGCGAATACCAGACCAGCCTGATAACATGATCGCCGATCGACGTGTTTATCGGCGCTCGAGTTTATCGCCGCTGCGCTCTTGAAATCGATCGTTTCCGAGAAACGTGGAATCATTTTTGAAAAGCGCACCTGGAGAACCATTCGTTTCCTGCTATGGAATTATTCTCTTATCTCTGCAGTCTCTACGAGCTGCACTATTTTTAACCGAGTACAGAAGTGTTTAAAAAATCGTACATATTCTCAGACTTATCTTTTTAGCCTCAACAAGATGAATTTTCTTGAACAATTTTCTACATTAAATTGGTCCTCTGCAATCAAACTGTTTTTCCATCTTGTCAGCCTTCTCCAAATGGATTCTTTTTGACTAAGCACAGTTTAAACAAAAAATTATACACATAGAACCGCGAGTTATATTCTGAGATTTTTCTTTTATCGTTTTAGCCTCAACAAGATGGATTTTCTTGAATAATTTTCGACATTAAATTGGTCCTTTGCAATCAAACTAATTTTCCATCTTGTCAGCCTTCTCCAAATGGATTCTTTTTGACCAAGCACAGTTTAAACAAAAAATTATACACATACAACCGCGAGTTATATTCTCAGACTTTTCTTTTATCGTTTTAGCCTCAACAAGATGAATTTTCTTGAACAATTTTCTACATTAAATTGGTCCTCTTCAATGAAACTATTCTTCCATCTTGTCAGCCTTCTCCAAATGGATTCTTTTTGACCAAGCACAGTTTGAACAAAAAATTATATACATAGAACCGCGAGTTATATTCTGAGATTTTTCTTTTATCTTTTTAGCCTCGTCAAGACGAATTTTCTTGAACAATTTTCTAAATTAAATTGGTCCTCTGCAATCAAACTGTTTTTCCATCTCGTCAGCCTTCTCCAAATGGATTCTTTTTGACCAAGCACAGTTTAAATAGGAAATTATACACAGAGAGCCGAGTAAAGTTTCTCCGCAGTAAATTTGCTAGATGTTTATAGAGTCGGGAGATGATTAGGCGTTATTAGAAGAGTCGGAGTAGGCGCCTGGTGCGGTACAGTCGGGAGGACGACCAGGAAGGAACGAAAGCTCTAATTGAATTCAATTTGCCGAGATACCGTTCAACAGTTAGCGGCGCATGTCACAATTGTTTAGCGTCGGCTCGTAATATAACGATGAGTCACTCGAACCCGCAGCCGAATGTTCCCGTTCGGTCGCAGCATGCTGGACCATGCACCGTTGCGTTGCAGCGCGTTGCCTGCGTTCCTTGAAACCTCGCCGAGGCCTTCCAGATCCACGGACTTTATCGGCTCTCACGTGATCGTCGATATAAATAGTATCAACCAGTTGAGAAAGTTTTCATTTTCGGGGTCCTCGAACCGTGAACCCTGAAAACTCCGCTGACGAAACGATGACACGAGGAACGTCGCGACAAGATTTCTTCAGAGGATCTCGAGAACTTCGGCTGGCAACTAACGCTGTCTGTAGAATGCTTTCTTCCTAGACTTCGCATCGAAGCTAATGTTAATTGGACTCAATGATCAGATTTCTATAGGCGAATAATATTTCAATGCGAGAGACTCTTTTGAGACTAATCTCGTTCGGAAGGTCTAAAATAGATCTGTATGTACTGTCTGCAATTTCTATGTCAATAGTCTCATATTCTTCAATAGATACAATCCAAAAAGGTTTCATCTTCTTGTAACAACTTGTAATAATTTAACATTTAGACGATGAATTAATTTTCAGACTTCTATATACGAATAATGTTCGAAAGAAATCGGGGAACTGGAGAACAGAAGTACCCAAAGCTGCTATAACATTACTGAAATGGGAAAAGAAAAGTTTACAAGTGCGCTAAGAATTTTGCAGGAAAGAAGGATAGGCTTTCTAAAGTGCAAGTGAACGTGCAGGAGTTTCGCTGCGCGGCAACAGCTTGGGCTCGTAAAACTATAATAGAACATAGTGCACGTAGATGCTCGCAGATGTACGTATACAGAAAACTGAAGAAAGTACCAGGATGACAATCCTGTACAAATAAAAATTTCTCACATTCAAACAACGCAATAATTCCAAACAATGTAATTACATAAAATCCTATTAATCCTATTAACTGGATTCTCTTAAAAATCGCATATTTTCTTTAAAATCGGTCCAAATGACTTGAATTTTGTAAGATGTTAGACGGACTAGTTTGCTAGAAAATGAGTAAACAAATATTTGTTTAGATTGCGATTGGTAGGAATCACAAGAAATTTTAAAAATGATGTTTTTACAACTTTTTTATCTGAGCCTGTAACGATAACTTAAAAAATGCGTTTTGTAGATTTCGGTAACTAATATGCATACTGAAAATTTCATGGAGATCGGTTAATGTTCCAATGAGCTACAAACGTTTAAAGATGATCGCATGGAAGGGCGAAATGCCCCGACAAGGCCGAAAATCTGCGACTTTCATCCTTAAGCTCCAATCTTTGAACGTACTCGAATTAATATTCGGACGCTCTAAAAAAGACAATAACTGTTTTAATATTGTACTATACGATTTGAACTTTTTGGGGAAGCTAGAACAATTAGTTTACTGCAGGATGTGAAAAGAAATTTTTTCGGAAATTGCAATTGATCGGAATTGTAGAAAAAATACTAAAAGTTGCATTTTACAACTTTTTTATGTGGGCCTATAAAGAAAATTTAAAAAATTCGTTTTGTTGATCTCTGTCAATTAAAAATATTCTGAAAATTTCGTCAAAATCGGTCGACGTTGCAATAAACTACAAACGTTTAATTTTGACATCTTATTCTTTCAATTCTTACATCTTTCAATGCCTGTCGTTTTCTCCCGCATCAACCGATGTTGATGAAACTTTCACAGTGCATATAATTGACACAGACCTACAAAACGTACTTTTTAAATTTTCAATATAGGCCCACATAAAAAAGTTGTAAAATATAACTTTTAGTATTTTTTTTCTACAATTCTGATCAATTGCTATTTTTGAAAAAAATTTTTGTCACATCCTGTAGTAAACTAATTGCACTAGCTTTCCAAAAAAGTTCAAATCGTATAGTACAATATTAAAAATATTATGGTCTTTTTTAGAGCGTCCGAATATTAATTCGAATAATTGTATGTAGCTCATTAAAATGTTGACCGATTTTGGTAAATCTTTCAGTATGCTATAAGTTACCGAAATCTACAAAACGCAATTTTTAAATTATCGTTACAGGCTCAAATGAAAAACTAGAAAAACATAATTTTTTTAATTTATTACGATTTCTACCAAACGCAATCTTAACAAAAATTTCTGTTTACTCATTCTCTAGCAAACTAGTCGGTCTAACGTCTTAAAAAAAGTTATGCGATTTTTAAGAGTGTCCACTTGATATTGTCCCCGACTGTATCTTATCAGGAATTGAGCAGAGGTCGACATTGAAGTATTTCCTCCAGGCTTCAACTTTTAAGCTTCATGGAAGCTGCAGCTGACCGATAGAAGAACAATCCTGTTCAATGACCACCATGCTCTTTTTGCCATTGCTCTCGGTGCACCTTGGCGGACGTTGATTGATAAATATGTGCCAGGTGGGAGGGAATGAGAGTGCACCGTTTAGAATCTAAACCCGGATAGGTTTTTGTCTGCGGTGCCGTTAGCCACTCGCTCGAAAAACTGGACGACGTTGTGTCGGAAAGCCGCACGAATACGGTGTTTCAATCGAATGCTCGTGGCTTCGGGTATGATTTCTATCCGCAAAAAAACCGCAGAGTGAACTTTTGCACAGCTCCCGTGACGCGTTCCATGTCTCGGTTGTTCTGGATCGTCCGTGCAAATCGTTTTACGCGCGTGTAAATCAATCGATCCGGCCGACTTAATCCGAAGGCGACATCGGCCGGTGATTGCGAGACCGTTTCGATGAACATCGACCGTATCCGAAGCCGGTGTGGCAGGAAACTGCAATACTGGTAACAGCAGTTACGTTCGATTTTAATTCGTTTTACGTGAAATTGATCTCCATCTTTCAGATAATTCGACCCCGAGATTTTATTTTACAATTAATTTGAATTTTAAAAAGGTTTTTATGAGAAATATTAGACTTTAATCTTTCGGATAATCGGATAAATTTTATTTGAGCACACACGTTGTAATACGAATTCCGGTTTTCAAAACAGAATCTAAAAGCATAAATCCCACGATTTATTTGATGATATGTAAACTGAGAAGTTGAAATTTTTATAGGTGTGATTCTGGACTGTGGATTTTACATATTCATGAGAACATTGAGTGGGTGGAATTTTAAGCGTGTGTAGGAAGATTAGAAGAATATTTAGAAATAGCAATATACTATTTTCGATTTATTAAAATTGTTGAAGAAGAAATTAACTTTTTATTTCATTTCTGACTCTTGCATCTACCGTAGATAATCTTTATTTTGTAATTATTTGTTTCATTTATTGAATTCATTCATTGTGTAGTCCACAATATTAAAACAATAATAATATCGATAATAAAAAGATCGAGATTTATAGCTGAGACTTATTTTGCAGCTCTCTAGTGTCTCGTAGATCCCAAGCAAAATCAGTGCACTCGACATCATATTATTCAACTCATTCATTCTGGAATCGGTGATATTGAAATCCCCGCGTAATTAAAGCAATTTATTCGATAATAAATGCATTGAGGTTTATCACTCTGGTCCACTTGTCAACTGTTTAGTGTCTCGCAGATGCCAGCAGAGCTCGGTGCACTGTGATCGACATGAAAATTAATGTTCAAGCCTGAGTAAATAAATATGTCTCTCGCACACGGCGGCACTAACATTTTATTTTACGATTCGACACGTTTCCGCCAGTGTAATGCACGCGCCGCGACGATCTCGTATTCCGCATAAAGAAAGTCGAATTATGTTTATGCAAGCTGTTATTTAATATTGCAACGCATGAAGTAGTTTCACGCATGAGGATTCGCGTTGCGTTTGATAAAACATTGCAAGTAAAACTGTCGCCGTCGCGAATTCTAGGCTACGATGTTGCTGCGACATATATTCCAGAATTCAGCGGTTTTATATGATTAATTCGCGATTATTTTATCCAATCGAAGACCTTCATCGCGAAAATCAGCTATATTCGGATACTTTATAAAAATATATTTAGCGATCGAATAAAGGCATTTTGTAAAAAATATATTTATTATCAAGTTGACAAATATTCCCATCTATAGTCCCGCATGTACATTCTTTATCTGTGATCGTGAATATTTAATTAAAAAAAGAACATACACTGCCGCTCAAAAGTATGTGGACACTTACCATGTTCATGTGATATATAATGTATATTTTTATTATCAAACAATATTTGTTGCTAAAGTCTATTATGAATATGTATGTAATGTATTCTAATAGTACCAAAATAAACAATTTAGTTATTGAATTTTCTTAAATAAATAAAAGAAAAACTATGGGATCACATAGATAGATAAGTCCGAAGACGATGTCCCAAGTCTGAAAAACATTTGTGGGAAATATTAGAATGTGAGTGGAACCTTATTGAAAGTGGAGTAATGAAAAAGTTAATAGCCAGAATGCCACGACTAGTAAACGCGGTCTAAAAGCACGCGGTGGATATGTAGACGAAAAGAAAATATAATTATTTTTTATCATTATCGGTGAGATATTTAATAAATTATTATTAAAATATGTTCTCCAATACTGTACGAACTGAAATACATACAAGATAATCAAATTTACCAAAGATATCATAACTTTTTTCAGGTAGTTATAAGAATTAAGGAAGTGTCCACATACTTTTGAGCGGCAGTGTACATGTTGATCAGAATGAGTAACGTCTTGTTTTTCGGTTTCTGTCCAGAAATAAAAAATATTTGGTGCACCTAGGGTTTTATTTAATAATGAATTGTTTGATTGGAAACTTCGATTTACCATTTGTCTCCCACTCTTCTCTTCCCCTTCCACACCACTACTGGACTACAATATTCCTCCCTCACGCTTGGGCTCCGGCCCGGTCTAGTTGTCACTATAACTAATCAAAAAGTTTTGACTAATGACTATTTTGCTATGACTAACATTCAGAAAGACTATTAGACATTTTTAAATATTAGTTGATTACACTGCCCAACAAATTCCAACTTTTTTTTGTATTTCGATTCCCAGTATGCAATTCTTATAGAGTTTCTCGCGTTGATTCCAAATCTGTCCTTAATTTTTCTCCTAGACGTACAGTTTTTGAGAAAATTGAGTTTTAAAAAAAGACATATTTTTCAACTTTGAACAAATATTGTGATGTTATTATAAAAGATATTGAATTGTTCTTTACAGGAAAAGATTCCGTAGACTTTCCCGAATACAGTGATATCCAATATTAATACATTATGATTGTTTAAACATGTTTAAACAATTCGCCGCGTCATATCACATGGAACGACCGTTCTAGTGGTGAGCGCCACTGGCGGTAACTCATGTCGGGCCAAGATATTTTGCTTTCTGGTTCGAAAAAACGTCGACCATGCAAACTTGACAGGGTGGTTTCTCAAGATAAAAGTCTGCTCTTTCGCGTGGTGTACTTCGATTTTCCGCTAGACCCTTATTTTTTAGATAAATTCAAAAATATCCGCAAAAATTGGTGCAAAACTGGTGTCTCTCCGTCTTCAATGATTGTTTAAACATGTTTAAACAATCCTAATGTATTAATATTGGATATCACTGTATTCGGGAAAGTCTACGGAATCTTTTCCTGTAAAGAACAATTCAATATCTTTTATAATAACATCACAATATTTGTTCAAAGTTGAAAAATATGTCTTTTTTTAAAACTCAATTTTCTCAAAAATTGTACGTCTAGGAGAAAAATTAAGGACAGATTTGAAATCAGCGCGAAAAACTCTATAAGAATTGTGTAGTGGGAATCGAAATACTTTTTGGTTGTTGGACAGTGTTATTGCCCAACACTGCTGTATTCCCCTCAATTCGAGTCAATTCCCCTGACTAGGCGAGACATTGACAAGTAGAATTTTTAAGTCTTATCTCCCACTCTTCCCTTCCCCTTCTACACCACTATTCCCCCACGCTTAGATACCGGTCTCTGTCGTGCCACACTGTCACGTGACTAATCCGGTACTGGCAGAGAGAGGGTAACTGTATTCCCCTATGAATTTTTTTTCGAGTCAATTCCCCTGACTAGGCGAGACTGAGCTCAGCATTTCCGTGACGTGAAGTATTGCGTCAACGGTTGCTGACCAATTTTTCAAATTGCGATAACGTGTGCGGCCGGAACCGGACGCAGATAGAGCGCAAGGTTACTCTATTCAAACGAACTTTCCTCCGGCAGAGACGGGAGAATGGATGCCACTGCGTGTTGCCCGTTTCCGGCTGAAAACTACCCCTGCGTGTCACGGATCCGTTATTCCTCGATCCGAATTTTGCGAAAGGGAAGCACCGGTGCATCGGTGTGCATTACCGGTGCAGCGAAGAGAAAAAAATCGCACCGCGAATAAACGTCCCTCGAGTCGCATTCAGCTATCGATCGAGCGAGGAAGAAGATACTACAAGCCTGTCCAGGTTCTCGAGCGTTTATTCGCGACGATGATAATTTCGCGAGATATCTTTGGGAACCAGTGTCGTCGGCATTGAGCGACGACTCAATGATGTCACTCGCACGGAAGTGGCGTCATTTCGCTGCTCAATTTAAGGAATAAATAATTCCTGTCTGGCCGCGACGACCTTTATTTCGAGTCGACGCTCGCGGCATGATAATTCGTTCCTCGAATTCGTTTGCCAGCGAATTAAGACGATGGACGTGGAACATACTGCTCCGGAGAGCACGTGTAAACCAACCTTAATTGTCATTGCTAGTTAATAAGTAACTAGCTCTCGGAATGTACTGGGAATTGTAAACAATGGCAAAATTAATCTTTTTCATATTGGACGCTGGTAGCAAGCGTGCTAATTGTATGGAATAGTAAAAATTGCTTTGGATCGAAATTGTTAGGATTGATAATATTCCTCTGAAACAATTAAGACTATTAAAAAATATACGAAGTATCGTTTTTATACTTCCCGCCCTTAAGAAATTCAACCCTACAATATTTTATATTATGAAAAATATTAATCCATCTGCGTCATGTAACTCCTTAAAACTTTCAAGTTAATGAAGAAATTATTTTTCGATCGTACATTTTTAAAATGAATTTTAGGGTTATGTTTGCGGCGCACAGGTTCGATCAAGTAATAAATTATTAATTCAAGATTTCAAGTTAATGTCTGTATTAGCCTTTAATATTTCAAACGCAACACCCTGTATTTTCAATGTATCAACCCTTTGTACTCCTTTGTCGAGCGTGCTTCGACATCGGAGAAAGAAAAATGTAAATGGAACGGGTTTTTTCATGTATTTGGTTCTTCCTTTATTTATTTAATTTTGTATTTCTAGTTAAAAATAAATAGAAATTCCACAAACATAAATTACAAAAAAGTTTCAGAGTGAGAAAACTAATAGCTTTTTTATAATTGTACCAAACGACCTGATTTTTTATGATCAATTAGAAGCATTGGTTTATGAAATGATGTGCAAACAAGATTTTCCAAAAATTATAATTTACAAGGCTGCATGCAAAAATAAAAAAGGCATTTTGTAAAACTTTTTTATTTGGGCCCGTTTATTTGGCAACAAAATTGAAAAATAATTCGGAGTGCCAAGGGTTAAAACCAAAAGTGCTGTTCAGTATCAGAAATCTAAATTTTTAATATACACTTCTTCGAATGAATTATTTTGTTTGTACGGGATTGTCGAGGTTGCTGGATTTCCAGTGGAACGTTTAAAGCGATAATCGAGGTGTCCCGTTTTAATTTCAGCTCTCCATTCGCTGCGATGAAAGGAACGCGAGGCGATCCCGTTTGATAGAATCATTTTTGGAGCGTGCCGCGAGATAAGAATTCCATTCCCGCGCGATTGATATTTTCCGCGAGCCATCAGTCCGAAGAGCGGGAAAAAGGCGAATGGCTGCGTGCCAACTGCAGCGTTACAGCATCTTTCTTCGATCGCTTTTTTGCCCCGGCCTTTTAATCTACATATGCGTCGCGCGCCTCGTTTCTCTCGCGACTGGAGCCGAGGATTATCCGTTTACACGTGTAACGGACGATTACGTTCGCCGGGAATATTTGCCCATAAAGAGAGACGTACATTTACAGATATGATGAAAAATAATAAAGTTCCATTTAGAAAATTGATTGCGATCTTCGCGAGATTCGAAGCAAAAAAAAATCACCGCGAAACAATTGATGTGAAATTTTATTCGATACCGTGCAACGTTTGTCTGAAATATTTTTTCGTGTTTGTATCACTATTTTGTAGACATATTTTAAGAACGCAGAATCAAATAACATTTCATCGTACAAATAATTTAAATATCGTACAAAATTTTGTCGAATTTTGTATTCTCGAATTTTTTAAACATTTTTAGAAGTCATAAATGCTTCCGCACTTTCTTTCAAATGTTTCTTTGCTTCCAGGTGAGATTAAACGAAGAGACAATGCTGATAAGCATCAATTCATTTTTCCGTCATCTATTCTCCTAAAAATGTAAATACACCAGTGTCTGAAATTAGGTGTACAACTATGGTAGGTATACAGAAAGGGAGGATGGACGATTTTGAGAGAGCATTTTCAGGTGTCGAGTTCTCGGATAATACAGTTTTACGAGCACGCGGAAAAACTGAGCGAGGCAAATGGAATCCGCTGTCGATCGGCGGCTCGTTAACGAATCTCGCGAGGTGATAACGATTCGATGAATCATCGGCGAGCCGAGTGCCAAGAGCCGAGCGCAAGAAAGGGAAAGCCCTCGTTGTTGCACGGCCACGGAGAGGGATGACGTAAAGGAACTGTGTCGATCGCCGGTTTAATCCTTCGCCGATATTTCGTGCGCTACAGCGAATCGAAAGTAGGGCTCTGGTTGCTGCTCGTTTTCGCGATTAAACGTCCAGCGCTTACGCGGCTGCGAATCCGCTCATAGAAACTAATTCAACTATGGAAAAGGACCACTTTATCCAACCACAATCAGTCATCGTAAGTTTAGCAGTGACCAGATCGCAAATTTTATAAAAAAATGATCAAAGTAAAGTAGAATTATCGACTCTTAAATACGTTACAAATCAATAAATTGCGGATTTCATGTGAAATTCCAAACAGCGAAGACATTACAAGAATTAAAAACTATTGTTGCGTTCTCTTCGATTCAATAAAATTATTAAAAGAAACACATTTTCACTGAAACGTTGTTCCCGACGACGTAGACAATTTTCATTTCGCATAAACATCCGCAGTCTATAAATGAAACGTAATTTCTTGATTTAAAGTGTAGAGGAAAAATGGGTGAATTATTACAAGCAGTATAAATTCACTTTTAATGCTCGGTTGTTCCAGCACCAATTCTTCAGTCGCTCGCAGATCATAGCGAGCAAGATTGCTGTCGCGTGAGGACTCGAAATCGCACGGGAGGCAGAGAGGAAGAGAGAGAGAGAGATCAATCGCGTAATATCCGGAAACGTCCCACAAAGGGGCCGCGCGGCTGGATCCGTTTAAAATTCGAGGTTATCGGATGAGGCAACTCCGAAGGCGGAGCGAGACGAATCCAAGAGGCAATTTCATGGTTGTTTTCGTTTCTATCGCGTTCGGCGAGACGCGAAGGACAAGAGGAGACTCTACGAGGAAACGCGTTCAGCTCGCAAACGCGAACGCGAGCAGGATCGCGGACACGGTGGGACCCGACGAGGACCTAGGGCCCTCCGACACCGACATTCCCCAACGATTGTGTCACGCGTACTTATAGGCTCCCAATGCATTTTCGTCCGGTCTGTACGCGCTCGCGCTGTCACCTCGCTGTCACCTGTGCTCACTTTCACGTGTCCGACACACACCGGCCCGGAATACCGTTCGAATGATACCACGCTTGAGAATGATTTTACACAGGAAATAATTACCTCTAGAATGGTATTCTATCTTTTATTAACGACTAACTACTAACAGATTTTCAACGAATCTTCATTTTCGAATTTAAAAGGCTGAGTTCGCACGAGCCCTTCAACCTTTTAACTACGGCTGTCGTCAATAGACGACGGTACGAAACTTTTGTGAGATACGGCCGTCGTCAATAAGCGATTTGATGAATTATGCCGGGAACTATTTTATCGAGATTTTATCGGGAATTATTTTATCGAGATTGCGTCGATGAAACACGTGCGTAGAGTGTTTATCAGACGCGTAATGAACACCGCTTTGTATGCCGAATGTATGCACTTGTTTACATTGCCTTCCTCTCAGCATTTGTGCAACTTTTCTTTTTTGTTTGCTTCGCGTTTAGACAGACATATTTGTGAATATATACCTGTAGCTAAAGGGTTAATGTTTTCCTATCCTCCTCTACGTTCGGGACACTACAAAGAACGCAGCACCTCTTCCATAACTGTGACTCGGCAGACCCGAAGATTTCACAGTTACGGAGAGAATACGTTTGGAACACTATCAAGAACGTAGCACCTCTTCCATAACTGTGACACAGCAGGTTTCACAATTACGGAGAGATACGTTTGTCGCCGCGGGTCGACGCGCGTTCAGCTCGCGGCGGGGAACATGAAAACTCGTCGCCGGCATTTTTCTATCTCCGATACTATCCTCTAGCTGTCTCCGGTGGTACCCCGGACCACGCGGCCGATAGGTTGTCGCGTACTCAATTAAAACTCGCGTGTCTAAATATAGCGGGCCGGAGTGGCGCAGCATTCCGATCGTGGACATTGGTCGCGCGCCGGGTTCGAGCGAAACTGCATTTTCCCCGTGCACACGCAACAAGAAAGTTCACCGATGCGCGCCTCGCCTCGCCGCGCCGCGACGCGACACTAGCCAATCCGATCGGAAAAATCCAGAGGCGTAATTGAATCGCACGAGAATAAAACATCTGGAACGCGTCAACGAGCATCCCCGCAGTTTTATGGCGCGCGTACAACGCCCGGAAAGACGGAACTCGCTCGACCCAGCTTTCTCGCGTGCAATCCGCTCGATCAACAATAAACTCGACTTTTCGTCGAACGCTCCTCTTCTGCGATAAATTCGCATCACTCTACACAGGCTGATTCGGCTCTTCGTCCCCTCAAATTGCTTTCGCCTGACATATTCCTGTGCTCGGATACAAACAGAAATGAGATTGCTTTTTTAGCGGAAATTTTACAGACTTTTATCTTCGAACGGCTCTACCGAGAACCAGGAATTTTTCTCGCGCATGATACAGAGATGAATACGAAGCTTGAAGCCTCCTTTTTGCAACGAGCACACCAAACTGGATGTACGATTTTTTTCTACTTTTTTTGCTTGAAGAGTGTGCGGAATATAAGCGGAAACAGGGATATCAAGATAGCTCTGATTGAATGAATGAAAATTGAAATGATCGCTACCCTGTATCTGCCCCATAAATCCATATCGAACAATCCTGGGGAGGACTAAAGGAATATTCAACGACCTCGCAAGTGACCACAATTAACCCTAATCTCACTGTCAACTGGACCACGGATTAGCAAATGGAGTGGTAAATCGGTTCTTACGGTTCTATCGCTTCGATCCAATGGTCGGAGCGAATCGACGAGATCTTCGTGATCCCTCGATCAACAAACCGTGGAACCGTTCGGACTCTTCGTGATCAATTTCGGCATCGAATAGTAGGAATTGTAAAAGAAGGAAGATTGCTGAGCTATAGAGAGAAACGCGGGATTTTGACAAACCCTTCATGCAGAATTCCACCAAAAATCTGAGACGAACGATTTTCGATAATGTAACTCGTGCTTTCCGATCAACGCTCGTATTATAAGATTCCTACTGTTTTAATGAATCCGTTTCGTTCATCTCTCGTATTATTTAATCGATACTGTTTTAATCAGTAACGCAGTCCAGCGATTACAGTGTTCATCAGCGAGAACGTCCATCAAATTTTGGAGATAAATTAAAACTAGGTGAGTGAGAGTCTATAACTACGAAACCTGGAAACTGTGCGCGAACTGTTCGCCGAGGCACAGTGAGAAACTTCCCAACTAACTTCCCGAAAGTCGAAAAGTTCTCAGTCGTCTTTTTAAGAGTGTCCGAATATTAGTGGGAGTCACTGTACCTTCCATTGTGCTGTACATACACCTCGTGATGAAAACTTCGTGATACTGACGATTTGCAGTCAAGGTTCCGTGCGATACTGAGGTTCGCTTTTTCCGAGGGTCGCATGTTGCATTTCGCTAGTTCTTAACAGGTATACAAAAATTTTATAACAAAAAATTAAACCGACTTCGAAACAACGCACTAAAAAAATACACTAAAAAGTATGAAATAATTTCCATTTAATTTATGTGAATACACACGAACTTAAATACAATACAATCTTTTCGGAGGCGGCGCAAAATTGAAAATTTTCAACAATGGAAATTAGGAAAATCCTTAAATTCTTCTACATGCTTTTACATATTAATGTATCTTCTCTTCCCTTCTACTGATTTCCAAGTCCATCATATTACAATAATGAAATCATAATCGGCAACATCTGTCATTTGGAAAATTTTCAATTTTGCGCCGCCTCCAAAAAGATTGGATTGTATTTAAGTTCGTGTGTATTCACATAAATTAAATGGAAATTATTTCATGCTTTTTAGTGAATCTTCTAGTGCGCTTTTTCGAAGTCGATTTAATTTTTTGTTACAAAATTTTGTTGTTTCACACTTTTTAGTGAAACGAGCAGAATTTGTAGAACACCATAGGATGATTTTCCGGTCTTATTGGTTATTCGCAATAAAAACCGCAAAGAAAGAAAAAATGGAAAATTTGTTTTTCGCGGGACCACTCCGGGGACATACTCTACAAGATGCAAAAGGTTTCGTTCCGATTGGTCCATCCATCTCGACGTAATCTCTGAAAATTCATTGTCGATAATTTTCGACAATGGAAATTACGAATATTAATGTATCTTCTCTTCCCACCTACTGATTTCCAAATTCATCATATTACAATAATGAAATCATAATCGGCAACATCTGTCATTTGGAAAATTTTCAATTTTGCGCCGCCTCCAAAAAGATTGGATTGTATTTAAGTTCGTGTGTATTCACATAAATTGAATGGAAATTATTTCATGCTTTTTAGTGAATCTTCTAGTGCGCTTTTTCGAAGTCGATTTAATTTTTTGTTATAAAATTTTGTTGTTTCACACTTCTTAGTGAAACGAGCATAATTTTTAGAACACCGTAGGATGGTTTTCCGGTCTTATTGGTTATTCGCAATAAAAACCGCAAAGAATGAAAAAATGCAAAATTTGTTTTTCGCGGGACCACTCCGGGGACATACTCTACAAGATGCAAAAGGTTTCGTTCCGATTGGTCCATCCATCTCGACGTAATCGCTGAACATACAGTAGCGGACAAAAGTTTAAGACCACTTTAAAGAAGACGATAACGTTTTTAATATTGTACTATACGATTTGAACTTTTTTGGGAAGCTAGAGCAATTAGTTTACTAAAGGATGTGAAAAGAAATTTTTTCAAAAATTGCAATTGATCGGAATTGTTGAAGAAATACTAAAAGTTGAATTTTTAACTTTTTTATGTGGACCTATATTGAAAATTTAAAAAATACGTTTTGTAGATCTGTGTCAATTAAACATATTCTGAAAATTTCGTCAAAATCGGTCGACGTTGCAATGAGCTATAAACATTTAAAGATGGTAAAAATTGCAGATTTTCAAGATTTTCGACAATAAATCGTGAAAACCTGCAATTTTTACCATCTTTAAATGTTTGTAACTCATTGCAACGTCGACCGATTTTGACGAAATTTTCAGAATATGTTTACTTGACACAGATCTACAAAACGTATTTTTTAAATTTTCAATATACGTCCACATAAAAAAGTTAAAAATTCAACTTTTAGTATTTCTTCAACAATTCCGATCAATTGCAATTTTTGAAAAAATTTCTTTTCACATCCTTTAGTAAATTAATTGCTCTAGCTTCCCAAAAAAGTTCAAATCGTATAGTACAATATTAAAAAAGTTATCGTCTTCTTTAGAGCGGTCTGAAACTTTTGTCCGCTACTATACATAGAAAAAAAAGACATACAGATCGAATTGAGTTACCTCCTCCTTTTTCAAAGTCGGTTAAAAAGGGCAAAAGACAAGTATATTCCTTAAAATATTGTACTAGGATATTTCCGCTAATAAACTGTATCCTCAAAATCACGATTGGGGTGAATTGGGGTGACCCACTGTACGAGGTTTGCGTCACCGGGCCGTTTCGCAGGGCGAAAAGCGGGTGAGAGCGCTGTTAAAAATCGCGAGAGGAAAAGGACCGAGTCGTCGGGTCACCGGACGGGTGCACAAAGGGTCCACCGAGTGCGGTGTGAGTTATACGTATAAAAGATAGAAGCGCGAACACTCGGCCGAACGTAAATCTCGGCGAGCAGATTTACTGTGACGGAAACACCGAGCGGAGGGATTAACTTTTAAGATATTACCGACAGCGTTAGACTGTCGAGTATTTAGGAGGATGCGGCGTTCGTGTCTCGAACGACGATGAAAGGAGAGAGAAAGCGAGCGAGAAAGAGAGAGAGAGATACGGAGGAGGACGGTCATAATTCATAAATTATGCAATGGCGTGCTAACATGGTTGACCGGAGGGTAATTGACCCTTATTAAATAAAGTGGTACGACCCTGACTCAACCAGGAACCACGGTCAGCCCTACGTGCCTCGTTGCAGTGTAATCCAATAGCGCTCTTCCTCGAGATTACAGTCGAAAACGTGCGGCCGAAATGTTTCGAATCCATGCCACAGTCCGTTCGATAAGGTTTCTCGATCAATATCTTGACAGAGAGAGGCACACAGGGGTTAGTTTACCCATCCCTCGGGGTTAGGATAGGTGTGCGGCTTAGCCCTCGTACTGTAATCTAGGTGTTTGCCAGGCCGCGTCTGGTATAGCCGTGTCCTTGCATAATCGAACTGTTCCTAGAAAAGAACCTAGATTCCTAACGATCCCCGGCACACCGAGTCCGAGGCTCGACGCGAAAAATTTCACTAATGGAGAGAGACGACGAGACGGGGAAAAAATCGAACCACCACACATCCCAAGAACAATGAGCGCGTGGGTCGCACTTATCGAGTTGTCACACCTCGGGAAAGAATGCGTAACTGAAAACCGCAGAAGCAACGGCCCTAAATTTTTCTACGGTCGGTCCGACTACGTGCCGCGCCAGCACCGTGCATCGCGTGCTTCAAACTGAAACAAACCAACGAGGAAAAATCGTACGACGAATTTTTTCAGCTGGTTGGACAGAGGAAGCTTCAAACTTCCGATCTGGAGTAATCTGATCGGCGAGAAAAATGTTTCAAGGTCTGTAGAAACGTTTGAAGATGGAAATCTGTAAAATTTTCAAGTGGAAAGGCACCTGCGATTTTGATCTGTCTGTTGGTACGGACATTTTTAAGGGAGAAACGATTCGAGGGAGTGAAAGTAGAGGCTTCGCCTTTTAAAAAAAGACTATGCTATGTGAATGAGCGAACGCTGAGTAAATAAAAATCGAACGTTGCATCGAAGTTATATCGCGCGAACAAAGTGAAAAGTTAGAGATCTCGGCGATCGCGGAGTATTCTCTGGGGATCAGCGGTGGTTTTGAATTGTTAATGTATTATGCTGTTTTCCGACGATGTTCTCATACATTTCGATGGAAATACTCAGCGGCGGGATTGAGAAGCGGTGCTGTTCTCGCGACGGACAGTTTAAACGACGCGTAGCGGTGCGGATGTTCTCGGAATCGGTGGCGGCATGATTTTCATGGGATCGCGGAAACATTATGCGAACGATAGGAACGGTTCAGCGCTTGGCGATCTCCCCGGATGAAAAGGCTTCTGTTCTCCGAGTTCCCTCTGTTCTCGTAGAAGCTTTTTCTTCGAGTGTCTCCCACGGCCGTGTCGCAGTGTGTACCGCTCGCAGCTCCGCGTTCATTCCACTTCCCCCGAATGCATCCGCGCTCGATGATCACCAAAAAGGGAAAACCCGGTGGTCGGATGTAAATCAGGCCGAATGGCCGTTGGCGATGTCACGTGGTCCAATCCGGCCGCGAAACACACGCCACAGGGAGATCTCAAAGTATTGTTTCAAGCGTTACGCCGCCGCGACCCCGATTTCTCTATTACGAGCGAGCGAACAGGAGACAAAGAGAGACGGAGACAGCGATAGAGAGAGAAAGACAGATTCCACGGATAAATAATCGAGGAACATTGGGAAAGGCTAAATAACCGAAGGACAACTCTCCGAACCGAGTCTAGATCCGGCTCCCCTCGAACACCCTCGAATTCCTTAGACCCTGGACACGTGTTCAGCCTTGATCGGAAACCGTGCGAGGATCAGCGCTGCATTGTCCTGCACTTGTCCCTGGAATCTCGCCCTCGCTACGCAATGCTCATTAATTAACTATTACGACCGAGGCACTGCTGTTCACGTCTATTCGGAGAACCGTTCGGACGCGGAGACGGGGATTAGGGGTGCTTCAAAGGGAACTGTCAGATCATCCATCCTCATTTTCTTAGTTTCGTTGAGTTGGGCTGCATATCTCGAGTTCTGTCGCTTTCATTATGATCGTCTATCAATTCAAAGAACATTAAAAGCCTAGAATTTCTAACAAAAATTGTCTCTTATTCAGATACATTCCAACAAAAATTGATTCCTCGGGCTGATCTGAAAATGATCGTCTAGAAATTCTAATAAAAATCGTCTCGTACTCAGATACATTGCAACAAAAATTGATAAAAACTAGGAATAAATATTGTGTTAATCAAAAAACGATCATCTAGAAATTCTAACAAAAATTGTCCCTTATTCAGATACATTGCAACACGAATTGTATCTTGAGCTTATCTAAAAATAATCATCTAAAAATTCTAACAAGAATCCTTTATTCAGATACGTTACAACAAGGATTGATTGCTCGAGTTGATCTAGGAACAATCATCCAGAAATTCGAAGAAAAATGGTCTCACATTCGGGCCATTGCAACATTGATTTCTCGAACAGATAAAGAACACGATCACGGTACACACGACGCTCATGACTTCGACAGTAAGTGAAGAAATCCGAAGTGGGTCATTTTGCACGGTTTAGTGTCACAGAGAACCGAGGAATCTCTCGGCGTTCTTGGAAAAAAGGAGATCCTGTGCTCTGGAAAAGCGACTTTCCCGGAGGGACAGGCTCTCGTCCTTCGTTCAAGGTCGCACGACAATTATTCGAATTCCACTCCCTCGGAAAGCCGATTCGCCCCTCGGGACTAGTTCCTGTCTCTCTGGGCGAGCCGCACACAGCCTTTCCAGGTTACGAAAAGGATCGAAGGGTGCAGCCTAGATAAGGACTGCCGAGGGCGTGGTTGATTATACTCTTAGCTATACACCTCGCGGAACAACGTGTTCACCGTCCCGTGGCCTGACACCCTATCTCGAAAGTTCCGATCCAATTAATCGCGCCCGAAACCCGATACTTATTGGAAAACGTTTAGGCGAGCGAAGCACACGCGACGACGGTTGTCGGTCCAAACCCTGATCGCTGAAATTCTCGCCCCACGAGACCATGATTTTCGCGGTAACGGCGTCGTAAACGTCGCCGGGACTCGCATAACGTCGTGCATAGTGGTCTCGGTGTCAAACTTGGCTCGTCAGGCTTTTAAATAAACAGGCCCACAACTCTTCGAATAACGAGGTGTTTATCGTACCTTTTGATCTTACATCAAAAGTACATTAGCCTCTTATGGCTGGTTCATTAATGAATTATTAATGAGTCAAAACGCCGTGCTTCTGATTTGTTCTTTTCGAAATATTAAAATTATAAATATGTTTTGCTGAGAAATTTTTTTAGTAAACTTCCCTGTTCAAGTATACAGGGTGTTCACGCTATTACTAGCCAGCGTTTTCTTGTAAATAGCAAATATTAGAAAAAAATGTAAAAGGAAAAAGTAGTGCTGTTTTTTGTATGCAACACAATGACGTATGTAACTTTTTTGTCTTTATACTATTTTGTTAGATATGAAGGTCACCTTCATTTTTTTAAATGGAATGAGGTATTTTTTAATACATCAATCGATGCAGCTGGACATTCGTTATAAAAAAGTACTAACCTATGTATGTCGAAAAGTTAATAGTTCAGGAGATATTTCAATTTAAATAACTCTAAAATACCATTACTGTCGTACTAAGACGTTAGTGTTTACTTACTTGTGTAACATCTTAGCACGACAGTAATGGTATTTTGGAGTTATTTAAATTGAAATATCTCCTGAACTATTAACTTTTCGACATACATAGGTTAGTACTTTTTTATAACGAATGTCCAGCTGCATCGATTGATGTATTAAAAAATACCTCATTCCATTTAAAAAAATGAAGGTGACCTTCATATCTAACAAAATAGTATAAACACAAAAAAGTTACATACGCCATTGTGTTGCATACAAAAAACAGCACTACTTTTTCCTTTTACATTTTTTTCTAATATTTGCTATTTACAAGAAAACGCTGGCTAGTAATAGCGTGAACACCCTGTATAGTTAAACAAAACTGGTATAAAATCTAAATAAATGCAATTTTTCATTATTATAATTGCGTTAAGTCCTCGGTAGTTCCAGTGTTAATTTATTTGACTGGAGTTTTCGTAGATGGCCAGCGAGAGTGTTATACATTTTTAACTCATTGTACTCAAATCTCAGAGTTACCTAAAAATTTCTGTACTTAAAATTATTAAATACATATGTTGGTATCTAACCTAACCAATTACTAAGCATTTAAGTATGATAATTTCATATCCATAAAATGATGAAAATCATACAGAATGTAATTATTAGACTGCGGATTTTATGCATTTATGATAAAAATTGGGTACGTGCAATTTAAAGCAGTGGTCGTATTAAAAAAATTTAAGGACATCAGTGTATTACTTTCAGTTTGATACGATAATTAGGACAAGAAAAAATGTTTTATTTGAGTTCTGTGTCTTGCAATCAAACATTTTTTATTTTGCATAAAGATCCGCAGTCTAGTAATTATTCTCGGTCGGAAGAAATGTTTAATTTTCGAGTTGAAATAGCTCCGCCTGCAAAGGTTAATAAATTATGAAAAATATTCATCTGTAAATGTTTGTTCTTATTGCAGAGATCCCTTTCGATCTCGTTGCATGTCTTAAAAGGAATGGACATTTAGACAGCAATTTTTCTGGCTGAAAAATGGTACCTACAGAATGTTCACACAGTTTTAGATAGAACTTCAAAGAATGTTCTTTTTCGGAAAATGGAGTAAATTTTCGTTCCAAACCTGAACATGCACGCCACCATTCGCGAAGGCCGAGAAACGTCGAGCGCGCTCCACAGCTATCAGTTGATATTGCGAGTTTTACGAGGGGCAATTCCGCAATGGCGCGGCGTCACGAGTTACGATTTTCCCCTAAATCGCGAACGGCGAGTGCACGCGGTCAGCCGAGCCTAGACGGTCAAAGAAAGGATTGTAAAACGACTCGTTGGACCATGAAATTATAAATGAGTCGGACAATCCGGCCAGTCATTCAATTCGCTCCGAATCCCACGAGCGAACGGGAAACGCGGGTTTACGTTGCCGGCGCTCGCAATTAGAATGCTACTGATCGTTAACGGGCTGCAGAGATTCTGTGCATAATGGTCTACTGTTTGCGAAATTTCAGGATGTTTTCTTGCTGCTTCTGCGCTGCCGATTTGTTCGATAACGGAGATAAATTTACAACTGCCGGTCATTTGTTAATTATAATTAGGCGGTAGGTGTTTATGTCTTGATGGCGTCTTGTACGAGATCGTGAAATTCAGGGGAACGGGTGAACGGGTTTAGTAATGAGGTCTCGCACTTCGTCTTGGATACTTAGTGTTGCTTGAACAATTTATTTCGAGTGACCTGGCAACTTCTGAGATTATTATTGAAAAGAAAATTATCCAGCTTCTTGTAGACATAGCACCGCCATTACAAAAACTATTAATCATCGTCATAAGCTGTTGCGTTCGTTCCGATCTAATGCTGCAGCGTATAGAAAATGTACTTCTAAATTACTCCAGAAGAATAAATAATCTGGGCGCTAAGAATTTCGTCCGGAAATAATTGCACAAGCAAAAGTGAAATGAGTCTGGGTCCTCGTGGACCCGGCATGCGTTTTTGCAAGACTGTTACGAGGATTAAGTCTTCCGGTAGTCAAGTGTTCCCAACATTTCTCTCCCACTTCGATCACAAGAAACTCCCCCGAAAGAAATTATTACAACATGCTTCTATAAAAGGATTTATAAAAATTCGGATTTGCATAAGAATGCGCAGCCTAATCGCAAGTATGTGGTCCTTTGATAGACAAATAATCACATTGATCCTGAATCAAACATTTACATAAAGCTTTAATCGCCGGTAATGGTCGCAGGATTTCATTGGCAGACATTCGACCGTCGAAAAAACGGAGATATCGGTTCGATACGTGATCAGATAACAGATATTGCGTCGCCGATAATTGCAAGCATTATCGAGCGGATAACACACAATTTACGGGATCCCGTTCGCTGTCGATGCACGAATTAATCAGGAATTGTGCTAATAAAAAAATATCTCCGCCTCTCTCTCTCTCTCTCTCTCTCTCTGTCTCTCCTCGATAAGCCAACAGTGCCGAGTATTTGCAACACGTTCGAATGCATTAACCGGCCACTCCTGAAACGCGACAGTCATCCATCTTGTCCGTTTATGAACGCGTCTCGTGGGATTGGCGTTGTCGCGAACCCGACGACGTAACTCCGCGTCGCATTATGATTCTTCCACGAGCGTTAGATAAGCTTCCCGAGGGAGTCACGCGACTCCCGATGGATCCCGAGTGACGACAGCCACATGAACTATACCGCGAACACCGCCTTTCGAATTTCCGCAACACGCGCCGTTCTGCAGCCCCTCATGTTTTCACCCTAACAGGACTTGCAGAATGGAGTTCGAAAACGCGAGGACTCAATCATTTAGCCCTTGTATGGTTGTCTACGTTGTGTTCACAATTTTGCCCAGAATATTCTTGCAATACTTGCGTCATATTTGCAATATTTTGTCTACAATATTTCTGCAAATTGTATCCGGCTTATTTTCGAAATTCTGTCCGCATTATATTCGCAATTTTTCCCCTGATATTTTTGCAATTTTATCCATGTTATATTCGTGACTTTGTCCACGACATTTTTGCAAAAGGTCTTCTCCCGAGGCTTTGTTTTCTAAGAAAATTAATTTGAAAGTTTACGAGACCGGTTTGTTCATGGTTTGCCGTTTCTACTTCTTGCCTGTACAGATGCTACATCGATCCACGCGTCTGATCGCGGCTCACCATTTCCACTTCTTGTCTGCCCTAACTCGCGCTTCACGATCTTTCGCATACAATTTTTTCGGGAAAGAGGCCTCCAACGAGAAAATTTCTCGCTCCTTTTCTATGCATTTTTTCTATGTATAAACTTCATCGAATTAACTTTTGTTATTTTAGTGCGTTACACCCGAATCTTGATTATTTTATTCGTACAAACGATCGGAGTTATTAACAATTAACTGATAAGTGCGGAATTAAAATCAAGCAATGGCGAGTATACACGTCGAATGCAGAGTAAATGGTCCCCTATTAAAAATTTTACGAAAAACGTGGAAGGATTACATTTTTATTTGATAAAAAATTAACAATTCATTCTTGAAAAGGTTATTGTTATTACACCGTAATAGAGATTTGGATTGACGTGTATACACGTGGAACGCAGTTAACTGGTTAATAATAATTTTTTAGCGGGTATGGGTCGCCGAACATCTGCGACCCGAGCCCCGCACCACGTGCGTAAGGCATTTTTTTTACCCCACTCCCTTATAAAAAAAAGGAAAGTTAACTGGTTAATATTGGTTACGTGGTAAGAAATTTTTCACCTTACTCCAAGATTTATTTCAGACCGAATAAATTGGTATTCAGTAGCCCCTCTGCGAAGGGATGATCGTGTACCGTTCTCGGTACACGCGGCAGGGAATGGGTTAGGCAGCAATCACAGTGGATCTGATTTCGTCCGACATATGTACAGTGGGTGTACAAAGTATTCGTACACCTTTTAAAAACTAATAACTTTTTTATAATTGTACCAAACGACCTGATTTTTATAATCAATTAGAAGCATTAGTTTACAAACTGATATGCAAAAAAGATTTTCCAAAAATTACAATTTACAAGGTTGCAGGCAAAAATAAAGAAGGCATTTTTTAAAACTTTTTTATTTGGGCCCTTAATGAAAATTTAAAACATATGTTTTCTAAATCCATGTCCTTTATACACATGTTGGAAATTTCATCGAAATCGATTGACGCAGGAAAAAACAACAGGCGTCGAAAGATGTACGATTCTGCGGATTTTAAGCAGAAACTGATCAAAAGTCGTGGAAGACTACGATTTTCACCATTTTTAACCGCTTGTAGATCGTATGTTAATCGATATCAATTAAATTTTCAACATGTGTATGACTAACATAGATCTACAAAACATACATTTTAAATTTTTATTAAGGACCCAAATTAAAAAGTTTTAAAAAATGCCTCTTTTATTTTTGCATTTAACCTTGTGAATTTTAATTTTTGGATAATCTTTTTTGTATATCATTTCGTAAACCAATGCTTCTAATTGATTATAAAAAATCAGGTTGTTTGGTATAATTATACAAATGTTATTAGTTTTTAAAAAGTGGACGAATACTTTGTACACCCACTGTATATAGATATAATTAATACACATGAATCATTCCATACGAAATGGGACTACTGTTTCGAATTTTGTTCAAATTTGGATATGTTACAGTCTTTAGTAATAGATGAACGTATCTCAAAAGATTCTTTGAAATCTTGAAAATTGATAATTTTACAGACGTGTGATATAGGATGACAAACATTTTTCATTAAACTATAACGGCCGAACTAATCAAACCGATGAAAATGAGTTTTGTGCTTATAACGAATATATAAAAAGCTGCAATTGTTTTAAACTGTTACAATTATTTCAAATAATTTTTTAAATTATTATCATGGCGCCAGAAAATATAAGATTGAGAAAAATTTTAATATAGCCCCAAGTGTCCTCTTTACAGATCCGCTTTTAAAAATACAAATACTGTAAAATTGGGGACATGAAAATTATTTGAAGCGAACGCTGCACCGAAATATACAATAGCATCGCGCGTCGGCCGATACTAGAAGGGTCTTATACACGGACCTACGTCAGACGTCGCGTCGGCCGAACCGTCCGACATCACATCCGCTGTGATCGCGACCTTAAAGAAGTCGAAGATCATTTTCCAGTATCAGGACCGTGTCTCCATCATTCTCGCAGCGATTTCCGGCGAATGGACGCCGGTCTGTTCTCTCGAAAAATCATTAACGGTATAAATCGACGCGGAACATTGTCGGCTGGCGGCTGTAAAAAACCGGAACGCCGCCGATTGGAAGACAGAGGGAGCCAGAAGGTTGTTTTATTACCGGCAATTACTTCGGTCGATCGTCGCCGCTAATTGAAATCTGTTCGATAACGGGTACACGTGTAGCCACCCACAGAAGTCCCACAGATGCCAGAAAGGGAGAAAGAGAGAGCGAGAGAGGAGAAGTCTGTGTCGCCGTCGATTCTCCTTCGTCTCCTCTGTCTCCGCTGGCTGCCTTCTAATACATCAGCGACCTCGCCGGGCGAAACGAGCCGAATGCTACGAGAAATTCTATTATCGCGGACGCTTTGCAGTCCCGCGAAACGGCAACGGGATCGCAATCAAGCCCACGCCACCGTTTTAACGGTGGAAACTTCAATGGGCCAGTCTCTCTCGCGCGCTCCCGGCGCACGGATCATCGATTTTAGACGCTTTATTGCATTCAGCCGCGCTCTCTGCTCCGCATATGGAATCCACGATTACCGGCGGAACGTTGTACAAGTCCCTGTGATTAGCTTGGAAACACAATAATGCGCTAGTCGAACGGATGAAAGTATTGTCATGTACAGATGCACGCTCTCTTGTCCACCCACCTGCCGCGATCGACGATATTTAAACCGCGGAAGCCTGCGCGGATTCAATGCTTTTCGTTGCAATAGATCAATCTCTGTTCTCTGACATTTTCTGCACAATGATCAGTAGTTTTCTCTGTTTAACATTGCCGACGCCAGTCAAACACGACCGGTCTCCGATTTATTATTTTCAAATTGTTGGAGTTACGGTATACCGCAGTAATATTTGGACACTTTTAAAAGCACCATAACTTCTTTAATATCAGATCATACGACTTGGAATTTTTTAGTGAAGTTGGAACAATTAATTTACTACGTGACGCGAAAAAGAAATTTTAAAAAAATTTCAATTAGTCGGAACTACAAAGAAAATAATAGAAGTTGTAGTTCACAACTTTTTTATGCGAGCCGGTATCGAAAATTTAAAAAATACATTTTATAAATCTGTGTCAATTAGATGCAGATGAGAAAAAAATACAGGCATTAGATTTATTTCAGTTATACGCTGACAATCGCGAAAAACTGTAATTTTTACCATCTTTAGGTGTTTGTAGCTTATTGCAAAGTTCACCAATTTTGATGACATTTTCAAAATACGTTCCATTGACACAGGTCTACAAAATTTATTTTAAAAATTTTCGATATAGGCCCACATTAAAAAGTTGTAAAAAACAATTCCTAGTATTTTCTATGTAATTTCGACCAATTGCAATTTTTTCAAAAAATTTTTCACGTCTTGTAGTAAACTAATTGCTTTAACTTCCCAAAAAATTTTCGAGTCGTATCAAATATTACCGTGATTCACTGTATACAGTCTCACTCGTACGAAATGAACAAATAAATTTCTTAAATCAAGCATATAGTGAAAATAGCAAAATACTCAATCTTGTCATTTTTACAAAGCAGTTACTTCTAATGCTTGGCAGGTTCAGTGTTAGAAAGAGGAAATTTATTTAGGTGTCGAAGAAGTGGGTACCATTTATATTTAGTGTACTCAGAAATCTTCATTACGAAGTCTGAAGATCACTGACAATGCATTCTTAAAATCGCCAGATAATTAATACCGAATTCACCGAGCACCAAAAGTGACTAAATTGTGGTACCTTATAAAAATAACTATTTATTCATATTCTGTGCGATCTTTATCGCAATATGAGGTTGGATTGAATCACTCCTCATTTCTCAATTTTCAAATTTCGCATCTCACTTTCTTAATTGTGGTAGGTAGACTGCGGAACTTTATGCAAAATAAAAATTATCTGCATCGATTGCAAAAAATAGAAACCAAATTGAATGCTATTTCTTCACTTAATGATTTTAATAGAGGAGAAATCATATATTGACATCTTCAATTTTTGAAATTTTTCAACAATTTTGAATTTCATCTTCTCAATTTTGTTATAAATGCATAAAGTCCGCAATCTAGTGATAGGTGTTGAGCTATCATCTGCAATGAGTAGGCTGCGGATCTTTTTTAAATGGAACGCAAGATATAGTAATACTGGTATGAAATAATAAGATATAGAAACAGAAGATATGGGTAATACGCGAGATAGAATGAGAGGATGACTCCGAGAGACGACGTCTCTTGATGGAGTCCGAAATTGTCCGAAATGAAACTGAATGAACGGAACACCATAACCACTCCTCCTCCATACAGCTCCGTCGCACAGTGTGACGAATGGCCTTTTTAGGTGGACAAAATTCTAAATCGCCTATTTTTCTATATTTATCAATTGATATGTTTACAGTTGTATAAATTATGAATAATTATTAACTTTTTACAACATTTGGTTGCTTTTTGTTAATTAAACAATATATTTTAAGTGATTTATAAATAAATATAATATACAACGAAGTTAGTAATGGATCTATGTAACACAGAATGATTTAACAAGTAGTAGATATTATCAAAGAAGACGTCATTTTTAATTATGGACAAAAAGAATGTTAATATAATTTACTAATTTACTTTTTGGAGATTCAGACATACGGGAAAGAATTATTCTCTGGTTTAGTATAAGGTTTCAATCTATAAATAATCTGCTGCATATTATTGTTTATTATTTTAATATAATAAAAAATTAAAAATATAATAACATAAAAATATAAATAAAACAAAAGAAATAACAGAGATCAAAATGAATGTATTAAATAGGAACGTTCGGTTGCTAGAAACTAATAATTTATAAACTAATAACTAAAACTAAGCCCGGCCCGGGCTGTGATTGTCACGAGCGTGAACGTAAAACGACGTAACGTCATTGTAAAAATTATTATAGTATAGCAACGTATAGCAAGCCAATTTTGGTACTACAATAAACTAGAGAATCTCTACTTTATAATAATGTAAAAATCGTCGCGTGGGGCGACGTGGGGCATATACTAATTCATTAACGAAGAGGAGTAACATGGGCGTTTCTGTGGAAAAATAAGTACCGTCTTTGACACTTAATTTAAAAAAATAGAGGAATGTTATCGATAATTTGGAATTACTAAACTGAAAATACATGTTTTGAGATGCTATATCCATCATACATAGGAAATTTAAATACTCCTTAGTACATTTTAACATATTTCTAGCGCGTATGGCAATGTGCCCATTCATTTATAGGTTAGGCGTCCGCCTTTTAGATGAAGTTTACACGCTCTGTAAACATTCAACAAAAGAATTTTAAGTTTTAATATTCAAGTGTTTTAATACATGGTTATTTTAGATAATATTGGCACAGTTAGTTTTTGTTTATTTGAAAGTTAATTTTGTCCATCTAAAACGGCCATTCGTCACACTGTGCGTCGGTGCGAAATGGGTCAGTGGAGTGGGAATGAGTCGGAGTGGGAACGCGTAGCGGAGTAGGGAGCGCTGGCGCGCGGAGTAGGGTCGCTGAACACGATCGCGTACTACAGAGTGTCGCGCGACGAGGTGTGACGGTTAATATTAACATTTTTTTCTCCTGAACGCACAGTTTTTTAAAAAATTTATTTTTTAATATTGAATTGTCATCCAGTTCCGAGCTATGTTTAAAGTGTCAAGTCTTTAGCTAATCGGGAAGTGGTTCAAAATTCGATTACAAGATTTGATGCATACAACAACAACTCGGCAAGCTAATATAAGCGTGGTAAAAATATCGAACGTAAAAAAACAGTGTACGTGGACTGAAGCAGTTACATTTGCTCCTGAATTTATGAATTGAAGCATTCGCCAGATCGTGACGATTATTTTACAGTTAAGTGTCGTCTGGTTGTTCTGGCGTTTCCAAGGAGCGTGGATCGCGTGTCCCGGTCGAGTGCCGTAATAATTGATGCTAAAACCGCAGAGATTCTCGGATCTTCGAGAGACCGGGGATCGTATATCTCTTGCGATCCGGTGAAACGCGACGATTCTCTAGTCAACACAAGCTAGTTAACCATGTTGGTCTCGTCGGAGGACTCGTTTAGCCGTAAATGAAAACACGACGCGCAACATTGGCACGATTCCTCTGGTATACAAGACCCGCGACACTGTGTGGCCCCCGTACGATCCCCGTCGGCGGCGTTTCGAAACGACGAATCCACTGTCGATACACGTTCGATCAGAATTCGCCACCAAAAATGGACACCGGCGTAGATCGTAAAACCGCTTCTGTTCGCGGCTGTAAACGTTAACCAGAGAGAGCGTGTTCGAGAAACGACTCGCGGCGAGTTATTGGACGTCGCGGCATAGGATACTTCACGGTGATCGTCGAGAATTAAAAGATCGCGGAGGACCGCAGAAAACGCGAGCGCGACCTCCCGGTTTACGACCCGACCCGTCCAATGATAATAGTTGATCTAATTGCGGCAAATGAGTCCCGTTCACTTAAATACGCCGCGGCGCAGTGGCCCGCGATCTTTGCAGCCTGTCTGTCTGTCTGCTTGCTCGCTTGCTTGCGAAATAAGATTAATAGCACCCTGTCTTCCGCGGAGACCGGTGATCGATCGCGCGTTTTACGACCGCAATTTCGTCAGGCAACAATGGCCCTTTCTTTTTAACGAGCGAGCCTAGTTTAGGCGACCAGAACGCGGAAACCGAGCCGGACCAGTCCGAACCATCGATTTCCGAACCAGAACGCCAGCTCCGTTTCAAGTAGCAGCAACGACGGGAATTTTTTTAATTGTTCCAGATGTAATTAAAAGACAATCTTTGCTAGGTGTATTGAATCTTCGAACTCTGCGGAGATATTTCTAATGCGATTCATAATGCGATGAAAGTGTATGCATAGATTTGTACACATTTTTCATTCCTACTTTTTGGAATGAACAACGTGTATGAGTTTCGCTCTATAGTTATTGAAGTCTCTAATAGCGCCAAGGACTGCTCAGAGTGCTAAAGATTAACCCCTATTTTTTGCAATTGATACGAGAAATTATTCTATTGTGGATCCTCAACCTACTTGTTCGGATAGTAACATCAAACTGTCCTTTGAAAAATTGTAACTCGAACAATAACACGGATATCAGCATCGGACAAAGTGGATTTTACGTGTGAAACATCGAGGTTTCACTTAAAAATTCTAAACATTACGACACAATTGTGAAATTGCTTGAAATCGTTTTTTCCACGCCCACGAGCAAGCGTTTGAGAAAATTGCAGATGTAGAACGAACTTTCTTTTGGAAAATTGTAACTCGAACAATATTGCAGATGTTTGCACCGGAGAAAGCGCTATTCACGTGTGGAACATTGAAGTTTCATTTAAAAAATGCTAGACTTCAACACGCAATTGTGAATTTGTTCGAAATAATTCTTTTCATGACCACGAGCAAATATTTGAGAATTGCAGAAGATATACGTAGGACCATGTTTCTTTTGAAAAATTATAACTCGAAGAATGGCAAAGTGCATTTTTCCTGTGAAACATTGAAGTTTTATTGAAAAGATACTAAACGTAGGAGCATCTCCGGAATCTTCCTAAACAATTGTTTCGACGCGGCGGAGCGCACAAAACGCGCCCGGAATGGCCCATAAACGGCCGCGAGCAGACAAACGAAGTTCCACGGTGCGGTTCGCGTAACGATCGACAGATCCGTGCGTCTCGATCTTCGATTTCAGTCACGTAGCTGTCGTCGTTCGATCGCAAGCACACACGACCGGGAGGCCTCGTGAAAGTCCTCGAGACTCGGTAACGCGAAACTGAAGTTCGATCGTGGAAAAAAGGAAAACGAACGAACGTAACGGAACGGGGGAGGAGGGGGGAGGGGGAGCAGAGCCGTGGAAAGGAAAAAGGAGCCCCGGCGAATGGGTTTCCGCAGCTTTCACTCGAACTTTAAAAGATAGAGGCGGCCAGCCTTCGAGCGTGGCCGCACGCGCGACTGGTTTATTGCATCTTAATAACGGGGGACCTTGCTGGCCGGCCTGATCGAGTCTCGTCTAAGCGAAATATTGAAACGAGATCCTTCGCCGCGCCAATTTAATTAGCGACCACGCCGACGCCGCAGACGACAATCGCGTATCCGTCGAGATATACCCGCGAAACCGGAACCGGTGGAGGAAATCGCAGATTGAGAACCGGAAACCAGAGGAGACGTCAGGAAATTCGGTTTTACTGTGTATCAGCTGACTCTTCCATTCAATAAATCCTTTCGGAGATGTTTTACTCGCGTGACTCTCGGAGCAATAAAGTCTGCAGTCCTCTTCCGCTATTTACATATGTTATGAATTCGAGCACCTCGAATATTTCTGTTATTTATAATAATACGGAAGAACGATGTGTATAAAACTTGCATGGTATAGAGGAGGAAATATGTTGATGGTAACATTTGTTTCGGAGATTTCAAGGTCACCTTGACTTCTTTCGATAGAATAACCTAGATTTTGTATCGTGAATCGGAACAGTATCAAATCGAGCAGAATCGAGCAGAATCGAGCAGAATCGAGCAGAATCGAGCAGAATCGAGCAGAATCGAGCAGAATCGAGCAGAATCGAGCAGAATCGAGCAGAATCGAGCAGAATCGAGCAGAATCGAGCAGAATCGAGCAGAATCGAGCAGAATCGAGCAGAATCGAGCAGAATCGAGCAGAATCGAGCAGAATCGAGCAGAATCGAGCAGAATCGAGCAGAATCGAGCAGAATCGAGCAGAATCGAGCAGAATCGAGCAGAATCGAGCAGAATCGAGCAGAATCGAGCAGAATCGAGCAGAATCGAGCAGAATCGAGCAGAATCGAGCAGAATCGAGCAGAATCGAGCAGAATCGAGCAGAATCGAGCAGAATCGAGCAGAATCGAGCAGAATCGAGCAGAATCGAGCAGAATCGAGCAGAATCGAGCAGAATCGAGCAGAATCGAGCAGAATCGAGCAGAATCGAGCAGAATCGAGCAGAATCGAGCAGAATCGAGCAGAATCGAGCAGAATCGAGCAGAATCGAGCAGAATCGAGCAGAATCGAGCAGAATCGAGCAGAATCGAGCAGAATCGAGCAGAATCGAGCAGAATCAAGCAGAATCAAGCAGAATCAAGCAGAATCAAATTCTGCGTAAAAATATATATATCCTTTCATATGGCCTAAGTTTAACAGTCAACGAATAATTTTCTGAACGTACAGGGCGTCCTAAATGGTTGGAAATACATATAAGAAACTATTATAGATCAAAATTAAATGGTATCAGACGGTGCATATGCCAACAACTTGTCTGTAATTCTAAAAAATTAATTCACGAAGATCCACAGTCGCGAACGATGTACCGAAAAGCGTTTTTCGACGGGATCCTCGAACTCGCACCGCTCCGAGCTGTATGATCAGTGAGTCACCGTAATTTTTCGCTTCCTGGTCGATTAGCGTCCCTGAAAAATATCCTGTCGGTTATAGAGATCGACAGGAGGTTTCCTATAGTCGGTCGAAGGATCGACGAAGCGGTCGAGCGTCTCGAAAGTTAGAGCAGCTCTCGACCCGTGACAGAGCGACCAGAGCGACGGCGAAAAGCGCGAGAAATCGCGAGGCGATCGCGTTACGAGATTGCACGGCGTTCGTCAACGCTATTTATATCGGTTACGCCAACTTCCTCCCTAGGGGTAATGTTATCGTCCAACCGGTCTGCGTAAATAGCATTTCGGAGACATTGGACTAGGCCTTCTTTTCTTCTTTTTCTCCTCCTCCTTCTGCTGCTTCTTCTTCTTTTTCTTCTGATTCGCATCCGAGACACGTCGCGTCGCATCCTCGTTTTACGCGCAACTCGCAAATTCCACTACACGGGCGAAACCTTAATCCGCGACCGACACCGTGTGCTACAACACCGTTCGGAGCTTCTGCCAGACACCATGGGTCTGGGAGAGTTTCGCCGGCGTGCGATTAACCTTCCGGAAATGCCGCTTGATCTCGCCGGATGCGTGAGAATCTCTACACTGATTAAACGCTCCGTAAATCTGAACTAGTTCCTTCAACTAGCGAATTGCTCTGGAGAGTCAAATCGTACACAGTATTCGGAGTGCTGGCGGAGAGCTGCACGAAAAACTCTCCGAGAACCAGCTGTAGGTTGATACTCGCAAAGGACACGTTCAATTTTTCCCTCGGCGAGCAACTATCAGCTATACCCGTGGTCGTCAAACTACGACTCGCGAGCCACATGCGGCTCTTTGGCTACTTGAAGTGCGGCTCTTCCACGAATGACGTGTTTAAAATAAATTCATTTCATTTTAACTTAGTGGTATTTTAATATAATTTTGAGTCGGTCAGTGTATTATATCTAAATTGCAATGAAGATCAATGCTACTATATTTTTATCAATAGACTGCGGATCATTATGCTAAGTAAAAATTGTCTGCATCAATTGCAAGGGATAGAAACTAAAATGAATGTTATTTTTTCCCTTAATGATTTTAATAGAGGAGAAATCATATATTGACGTCTTCAATTTTAGAAATTTCCAACAATTTTAAATTTTATCTACGGTGGGTGTACAAAGTATTCGTACACCTTTTACACACTAATAACTTTTTTATAATTATGCAAAAAAGATTTTCCAAAAATTATATTAATTTACAAGGTCACATGCAAAAATAAAAAAGGCATTCTTTAAAACTTCTTTATTTGGGTCCTCAATGAACATTTAAAATATATGTTTTGTAGATCTATGTTGACCGATTTCTATGAAATTTTCAGTTGTATAACTAACATAGTTCTACAAAATATATATTTTAAATTTTCATTAAGGGCCCAAATAAAAAAGTTTTAGAAAATACCTTTTCTATTTTTGCATGTAACCTTGTAGGTTATAATTTTTGGAAAATCTTTTTTTCATATCATTTTGTAAACCAAGGCTTCTAATTGATTATAAAAAATCAGGTCATTTGGTACAATTATAATAAAGTTATTATTTTTAAAAGTTGTACGAATACTTTGTACACCTACTGTATTATGTTAGAACGAAAGTTCATAGCGTTTGTAAATTAAAATTGAAAGCTAAAATTCAGATATTTATTAATATTTTCCATTCTGTTCTATTACTTTTTGCCACTTTCGAGGTAACTTCTCGCGTTATTGAATAAGCATATGAATAAATACCTTAATTTTATCTTCGATTCTTAATTTAAAAACACTACGAACTTTCTTTCCAACCCAATACTACACTTTGCTACAAATACATAAAGATCCACTGTCTATTCATCAATAGATAAGATTATACCGGTATCGTACCGGCTCACACGTGCAGGAAGTACGAGGAAGTACGATAGCATCAACTTGAACTTGGTAATCAAGTGGAATGAGCTTCGACGAAGTCTTAAAAGTCTTAGAAATTCATAAATCCTACGCCCGCTGGAATCAAGTGGAACGTTGAGGGGTTCAAAGTCGAGGATCTAGCGTGTCGGCCAGCTCGAATCAACCTCCGCCTCGATGGAGTCGCGTTGCCATAGGCTGGCACAGGTATCGCGTTACCTCGGTGCACCGGCCTCGGTGTTAAGACACCTAATTGCACGTTATGTTCGACGCGCACGTACGCGCGCGGACACGCAAACGCGCGCCTGCCTGCCTGCCTTGCATGTCCCTTGCCGAATGCTAACACGCCACAATAATAAACACGTAGAAAAACTATGGAAATAGACAAAAGAAGGGTATGACGATCCCCCTCTTTAGCCCCACTTAAGTATTTACTACCAGGTCGATCAATTAACGCGGACCCCTCAGAGCCGATATATTTTCGCGTCCCAACATTCGGGCTTGTTGCGTACTTTTTCCTTCTTGAAGGAATCATAACCAGACATGCTAAACAACGTCATTCGAGCCGCGTTTTGTAACATAATGTAAATTACGTTCAGCTGTGTGAACCTCACTTAGAAGTCTGGATAAGCTTAAATAAAAGAAGAATTAACGTGAACAATACATCGAACACAGTGATCACTAGATTGCGGATTTTATGGGTTTTTTTCACGACCTAATAAAATTATTAACAAAAGGAATAAATTCCTATTGGGCTCCTATGGTTTGCAATTAATGCGAACGATTTTTATCTGGCATGAGATCCACAGCCCAATCAAAACATTTGTAACTACATTTGACAAATAGAACATCTGTGCTCAAGTAACAATATTTCAACGTGATTATTAGACAACGGATCTTTATACAAAATAAAAATGTTTTACCTGAATTATAACAAACTGGAGTGAAATAGATATTTATTTTCTTGGTCATCATGGATAAAAGGTTGAAAATAATATGACAGAATTTTAAATTCTTCTAATGTTTTTACCGTTTTAATTTCACCTACTCATTCTTCTTATAAATGTATAAAGATCCGCTGTCTAGTGATGACTCTAGACTGCGGATCTTTATGCAAAATAAAAATTGTCCGCATTGATTGAGGAAAGCAGAAGTAAAACGAAAATTGATTTTATCCCCCAATGACTTTGTTACATTAAAATCAATATTGCAATGTTCTTGACATTTTTCTGATCTTTTACTGTTTTATATTTCAGCCAACGAATTTTTTCATAAATGCAGAAAGGTTCGCAGTCTAATGATTACGAGTTAGGGCAGAGTCGTGCAGTACCGACCGGCGTACTGTACCGACCAAAATTAGTTTATGACTTTCCAGGTCAAATGGCTACACTTCCTTTACGCAAACAAATGAATATAACTATTGTGGATAATATGTTTCGTTGCTACATTGGTCATTCGATTGTTTTCGCAGTTCTGACACATTTAGCGTGGGCGTTGATATTTCGAGTGTTAAGAGTTACTTTCTAGATCTGATAATTCGTTTCTCAGGTAAGTAAACGACTTTGTTGAATTATGTATATTATATCTAGTCTATTAAGTATAATTAACGGGCCCTGTTTTGGAATTTTCTTTGTATATTATGTATACCACAACCTAAAATGTTTCCTCATGTTTGTCGTCCAGTACCGACCATCCAACTGTCGTGCAGTACCGACCAATCAATCGTCGACCAGTATAAGCCAAACTTTTCTTATCTGTAAGTTCAATCTGTTAGCATTTGAAATGAAATTAGAAGATGTTTATTTAATCTTTCTTTTACCTTTTCCCACAGAAAAATGTCCGAAATTCCAAAGCAGAAAAACCATCATCACCGCTCACTTTAAATATTAACGATAATTTTTCATTAACTTCTTTACCTGGTGTAACTTCAAATTTCATGGAAATAGTGAAATCAATCTCTCCTAGAAACGACACATTAGAGTTGCAAACAAAAAAGAGAAGACAACGGACGCAACAATCCGAAATCTTAACTTCGACCGTTTTTATAAATGAAGTTCCGAAAAAAAAGAACCTGGCTGAAGAAAACAAGATAAATGCGGAGAAAAGAAAAGCTGCAGGAAACGAAAAAGTCAAAGAAGCAGAAAAAAGAAAAGTTGAAACTCAAGTAAGGAAAGGAAATAAGGAAAGATGTAAAAACTAAACAAAAGAATGACATAATATATAAAAATATATAATTATTTTATTATATGTATAAATAAAATTTGAATAAAAATGCGTATTCTAGCATCTAAATATCTTTTTTTAACATTATTAATGATTTAGACTGAAAAATCTACTAAATACGTAATTGGTCGGTACTGGACGACAATTCTTTGTTTCCTTCAAATTCTAATATCTTTATTTTTACAAATAATGAATACGAATTATTAAATTTTACAAAATTAATTTCTGGCCTTTTATTAAGTTCCCTTTGTGTTACAAATTCCTTTTTTTAATTTTAATTTTTACCGATTCTAGTCCACCTAATAACAAGAAAACTTAGAGCGGTCGGTACTGCACGACTCTCCCCTACATTAATTTAGTTAATCAAGGAATTTCTAAATTCAAATAATATACGTGTCTCCTCTCGCAACTCTTCTAGATTTTGCAAGTCTTGACGCAGTTCAGAGAATTGCAGGTTGCAGAGATTTTTTGTTACTCTATTCAAAGATGAAGGACCGAGATCGTGGAGGACTATGCGCCGCCGCACCGTTTGAAAACGATCTTAATTAAATCCGCGCCGTTCGAAAGCACGTGGTTAATGTGTCACGCGAGACGTTTTACATGCGCTAACCTAATATTAATGCTCTCCCGATGACCAACACGAGAGACGGGAAAGTGGGTGAACCCTGTCTGCGGTGACAGACACCGGTGTATTCGTGTTTCCCTTATCGTCGTCGTTGTTGGTGTCATTGTCGTCTGTCGACTCTCTCTCGTTTCCATTGAGTCTCCGGCGGCGGATTTGGATGTTCATGCAACGTTCAATTATGTACATCGCGACGCGTCCCTCCCTCTCTCACCCCTCTAAAGAGCGCTTAACAGGATAGAATTAGCGTCGAGAGAAGAACCTGGCAACAAACTCGGAAAAGTCTCAACGCTAGACGATCCTGAAACTTTCAATCCCCGAAAACTTTGAACCCCTTGTGTTACAAATTGTCTTAGAACTTCGTCATTCATTATTTCCGAAAAGACAATGACCGTATTCCGCTGAAATATCGATAGCTGGAAAAATAGGATTCAACTTTGGTTTTTAAGGATATTATCGCTAGACTACGAATCTGCATGCGAAGTAAACAATTCCAATGATTTATAAAAATACAGATAGTCACTAAAATTATTAAAACGGATAAAAATTAATTTTAACGTTAATAGTATTAGTCGACGACGTTTTCGGAAATTAAACTTGGAAGTAAACATTTCCAATGATTTATAAAAATACAGATAGTCACTAAAATAATTAAAACGGATAAAAATTAATATTAACGTTATAGTATAGTCGACGACGTTTTGGGAAATTAAAAGACGTCTTGATTTTGCAATGTAGTTTATTCGACTGGTTGTTTGTTTCGACGGCAACGTCAAACAAAGTACAAACAAAATAATGCCGAAACGATGATGAACAAAAACAAATTTCTGTTTCAAAGATTCTTTATTCAAAGAATCGCCTACAACTCGACGCAGAGTGTGTTTGTTCATCATCGTTTCGGCGTTACCTTGTTCATCATCGTTGTTACCGTCGAAACAAACAACCAGTTGAATAAACTACCTTGCAAAGCAAGGCGTCTTAATTTAATTTCCCAAAACGTCGACTATAAATTCAGTGATGACCAAAAACACTCTGCGTCGCCTACGCTCAAAGACTCGCCTACAATAGGATGATTATTAAATAATAATTTATCGCACATCTAGCCGCATGATGAAAGTTCAATATTTCTAATCAATAAATGACTAATTTAACCATATGCATCATTTTTGTGTTGCAATAAATGAGTCTCTCCATATCGAAATGGATTAAAATAATTGACGAGGATTAATCTGAAAGATTTACGAATCCGACTCGCCGTTGATGAGCTAAAGGCAATGTTCCAGAAGTTTTTGTTGACCGCAGATGGAGGCTTGTTTTTGGCAAACAGTTTCGTGGTCATCGTAGAAAAGTTACATGGGGAAAGGCGACACGGAAGCCACGGGCTCTAGCAAAAGTTCACCGCCAGGAGGATCGACACGCGAGGTTGCACGGTATAAATCCAGCCGCGATCGATGTCCTCTTGGTAACGAGATCCGAGGACATTCCGTTTCGTCCAATGGATTACATCCTGTATTAAAAACATTCCCAACAATCGCCAGTAAAACTAGCATAATTTCGACCATCACATAAGATTGAATACCCGGGTGCACAATTCGAGAAAGAGAAATACTTGCAGGGGTATAAGTATAGTATCGATTGAGAACTATGGCCCCGATTTAGTCAAATACCTTGCAGAATAAAATAGTTATCTGCCTAGCGATATTGAATAGACCGCGGATTTCATGGATTTGTGACAAAAATGAGTAGATGCAAATTAACCAGCAAAATTAAGCACCGCTAAAAGTTGCTGTACCATTATTGAAGATATTATTTACATTATTATGTTTCTATTGAATAAATTACTGAACACTTAATATTCTAGGTCGGTAGAAATGTAGGCGAAGTTTCCGACAATGTCCATGCTCAGAAGTGGATGAAAGTTTGGAAATAGATTCATTTTCGAGTTGAAATAGCTCCGAGTCCGAGAGGATAGTGAGAGGGTTGAAAAATGTATCATTTTAATCTCGTCGAAATGGTTAAAGAAAGAATGACAATTTGATTTGGCTCCTTTTTTACAATGTACGCGGACAAACTTTTATTTTTCTTGAATGATGGAGACCAGAAAATGTAAGGCCGAATCGAAATGGCAGGTACCGGAGTGTGCGATTCGAGCGTCAGAAGTTTTTCTCGCGCGAAAGCGATCGCTTATCGCGTCACTTGAGAAGGTCCCAAGAAAATCGGTGTGTTCTGCCAGTGGAGTCGATCGATATTTGTGTTTGCAGCCGAAAAAAGAGAGTGGCTTCCTTGAGGACGAGCCGCATTGCGGGGAAAATGTGTTTGCCGCGGGAAAACGGCTATCGGGGCCACGGATAGGCGCAATCGGGAGAGCCCGAGAGGCATGGTAGACACAACGATAGGAACTGTAAGTATACGACGATCGTTCGGTTCTGCGAGAAGTAACGACCCCGTTCAAGGACGACTTATGTACTGGGTTACGCGGGCCAAGGTCGACATGATTACGTGTACACATGTCAAACGATGCTTTTTTAAACAGCCTTCGTTGTCTCGATTTACGTCGCCGAGCGACGATAACCTTATAAATCGAGACGCGCGCGTAAAACGACTGTCGTGTCGGCGCTGTCTTATTTCTCGCCGACAGCTAATTAGAACGATTCTCGAGACCTGCCGCTCGATCGACGGCGACGGTATGCGCAAATTTAGTCATTTGTATGCTTGGATGTTTAACCCGTTTGCGGCATAAGGAAGAATCGCTGAGAATACACTTATCACCGAGCAGAAAACTTGCAGAGTACATATAAAGAAACTTCCGAAGACTACGATAATGTTTAGTCTGCAGATCTTTGTGCAAAACAAAAAATATTGAAGTTTCTCTCTTTTGACAGTCTTAAATATTTTTGATCTACTATCTTAAATTGCAGTTTATATTATGCGCTCAATTGTTTCTGAACGATGACAGCGTGAAATCGAATGATAAATTACTACAAAATGATCGATCTTCTCAGTCTGTTATTTTCACGATACGAGAGAATGAACATTGTGGAACACAAGGTGGGATAAAAATCCGCACAGGCGCATCGGCCGGACTCTCCGGCAGGTACTGTAATTGTGTAATTGAATGGAAGTTGAATAGACTAGGATTGCAAAACTCACTTTTACGTCGAACGCGTCGGTGGGCATCCGCTGTACACCGTTCATCTTCGACGGAACTGTCACTGGCTCGAGAGTCCCGTCACTTTTTTCACAGCCTTGTGTTCTGGGTGCCGAGGTGCCCGACGAGCCTCGGGCACGCGGGTGGCACGCGGGAAACGCGACCACGTTCGCACGGAACACGTGAAAACCGTTTGAAACCGGGTCCGAGCAGCTACGAGCCGCCTCGACGCATCCTCGTCCACGTCCGCGCGACAACTGGAAACGATTCGCGTGCCTTTTCCGATCCCTCGAATTCGATCGGGAGGTCGAGCACGTGTTCGCACCTTGCCCCCTGCTCCGAACGACCGAACCTTGATCTCATCCGACCCGATCAAAACACCACAGAACTACCTGAGTGTTATTGGGGGTTGTTGTAAACGCGAGCGGATCTTCCGGCCCTGGAAAACAAATTGAAACGCGTCCCGCGATTAACGATCTTGTCACACGTTTATGCTATTATCGGAAATTCTATAGGACTACCCTTAACCCCTAGGTCCTATAATATCGAGTCACAATCTCCTATGTTATCCTTTCCGCAAAACGACCCGAGTGCTATTTGGAGTTGCCAACCCGAGTAAATTCTCCGGCCCTGGAAACGCAATTACAACGTGTCGCGCGATTAACAATCTTGTCACACGTTTATGCTAATATTCGGGAACTCTGTAATACTACCCTTAACCCTTAGGTCCTATAATATATCGCGAGTCACAATTATACATAATATCCTAATTATGTTAGTCTTTCGACTATTTTTAACACTAGGTTCACAAAGCTATTACGAATTTTACATTTTTTAATTTACTATTAGTGAGATTAAAAATGAGTAGGTGCAATTCAAAACAGTGAAAAGGTTAATCTACTATTTTCAACTTGTTAAACTTATGGAAGTACGAATGAAATGTTTATCTGGCTTCAGTCTCTTGCAGTTGACACGGACAATTTTTATTTTGCAAAAGATCTGCGGTCCATTCGTCACAATCTGATTCGATATTATAGGACAGGTTGTTGGAGAGTTTTTTCCTGCTCCGAAGACGAAGAAAATATGCTTCTAACATGTTGCATATCAGCTAACCGACCACCTCTAAAATCAAACTAATTTTGGTCGACCATAATATCAGAACTGCAAACTTGAACTTTGTCACCGTGATTACACCGCCAACGCTTTCAAAGCAAATATAAAATCGTAATCAAATTCGATCGACGCAAACGTACGCAAGAAAAATGAATTCTTATCGAACCGTGTCTCCCGCACATGATCAACGTGGCAGACAACGTGTCGACTACTGTTCGCGCCGGATTTTACAGAATCGCGAGCTGTGATAGAGGAAACGACAGCTCGACGAAGAAAAAGAAAGGAAGGCACGGGCACGTGCGCGCGCGCGCGCGCCAACTTTCGAAACAAAGGTCTCGTTCGTTCTTACAGAATCGTCGAGCATCGAAACCCCGTGATTGCGCCGAAAGCGTCGGAACGAATCGTAGACGCGGCGCGAGGCCGCGAGATAATAATACGCCACCGATGGAGGAGGCGAGGTTCGTCAAGGTTCCCGATCCTTGATCGATCGCGAACGATCTCAAGGTCCTTTCGGCGACTGATTATCGATTCCCGAGCGAGCGAGCTTGAATTCGATACTCCGTGGATCCGGTGGCATCGCGTCGACGACGACATACGAGAACCAACTAACGTTCACTCTGGACTACGTCTCGTGGAGAACCACGCTTCGCGGCCTGTCCGATAAGAGATTTGAACACTCGGCGAACGAGCCTCTAGGTTTCGCGCTTGCGCTCACGTGGCCACCCTGGAAACACGTGCTATCCTTCAGAGAGTAGCTGCCCCTTCCTCTCCAGATCCGCAGAACCTGACGCATGACGGTTTCGCACGCAATTTCAAACTCTTGCCAGCAAGTCACTTAACACTGAACGTGAAAGAAGATTTTCTATTAACCTCTATTAACCCCTTGTGCCACGATTATATTTTACGGCTAAAGTGATTTGAATTTCTTTGCCGTTCGTTATTCTCCAGAAGAAAAAGAAAATTGGTATCTTCTGGATGCCTATGCATTCCCTAATGGCTCTACATATTGACGAAATAGAGTTTTATTCCGGTTTAAAAGAAATTCGTAACATTTAATAAACTTTATACAAAACTTATATCACGAGCCGCACTCGTGGTTATAGTGGAAGGGGTTCATAGGTTTCTGGTATATAAAGTGTTAATTCTTATACAGGGTTGAGCATTGAACCCTTTGCAGCCCTACACTGATCTGACACTAGTCTTTCGTCTAACTCGAATTGACAGAAGAGATTTTGTTCATTTTTAGTCGATGTTGCTGATTCCAAGAATATTATCGTACTATTACGACTAGACTTTATGCATTTATGAGAGTAGGTTTGCGTTTCATTTGCGAGTCAAGTAGGTGAATTGCAAAATAGTAAAAATAGAAGAAGAACTCAATTGCTGACAAGTATCAAAAGGAGAAATAAATTTCTATATAACTACTATTTCTACAAGTTGACCTTGAGCGACCTAGCACGACCTTCGCAATGTAGGTCATTATATTAGCCTTGGAGCGTTCTATCAGAATGCAAACGCAAACAACAGATCAAAACAAAGTTTAATGCACCAGTTTATAAACCTCGTGCAACCAACTTTCATCTGGCACACATTTTTTCTATCATCAATAGCAAACGAGATATTTGGCCGACCTGTTTTAAATGCCCCACTCTGTACATGCTTTCGTACATGCTGTACGTGGTTACCTGTGACCGGCACCATTGTATTCCTTAAAAATGTTTTCATAAGAATGATGACACATCAATTTATTACTGCCGAAATGAACGAGATCATAGTGTGAGGTGAGACCTTTATTATCCAGCAAC